>JAQPPZ010017226.1:8495000-9745000 GCA_028583015.1 Wollemia nobilis | reverse complement strand
CTTCTAAAATCTTGGCCTTTGCTTTGGAAAATGCTTTCCTCATTCCCCCCTCTTCCAAGCCCCCCTCCAAGTCTGAATCTGATCTTGGCAAAGAGTTGGGTTTGTCCTTAGAGGATTTCCACCCTCCTTCCAACATCCATCTTGAGTCATTCTGGACTCCCCCTCCGATGGGATGGTACAAACTTAATTTTGATGGAGCAACAAAAGGTAATCCAGGAAAGGTTAGGGCTGGAGGTGTTCTAAGAAATCATCAAGGAGAAATCATCCTTGCCTTTGTTGAAGGGCTAGGTGAATAGACTAACCATGTTGCTGAAGCCAAAAGCATGTGGAGAGGTTTATGCCTTTCTAAGAACCTTACCACCAACCTGATAGTTGAAGGTGACTCCCTCAACATTATCAATTACCTCAAGAATAGAAATTGCAAACCTTCCTGGAGAGTCAGGGACTATATTGAGGAAGCAAGGACCTTAGTCCTCGAAATGCAAGAAGTCATATTTCAGCATACCTTCAGAGAATCCAATAGGGTTGCTGACAAGTTAGCCAACATTGGGGTCAACATGGTGAATTCCCAGACTTGGTATAATGACATCCCAGAGGAAGTTCAGGCCATTGCAGATCAAGAGAGACATCAAATAAACCTTCCTCAGTAGGAGGTCCTTCCCTAGGATGACCAACCTTATCCTCATGTTTAATGTCACTAGTTTTTTAGGAATTTTCATGCTCCACATGATCATTCCTACTCATCATGGTAAGTGGAAGGTTCCCCCCATATTTTGGAATGTCATTATCCATGCATCCTTCCACATATTCTTTCATGACCACCAGCTAAGTGTCCACCTATTTTCTATTACCCCCATTCACCACCACTTGAACTCCCACTTGTCTACCCACGTCATCCTCCACTACCTTCAATCCTTCCACCACCTCAGTCTCATCACCTTCCACCATTCGGTTCTCCCTCATTGGGCAATTTTTTTGGAATGTATGCTAACATTTTTGTCATTTATTGGCACTATTTGTCCAACCTCTGTAGGTCCCGAAATGTGGTTTTCAATGCTGAAAGCATGAAGATGTTCAAAGATCCTCAATTTTTCAAACCTTTACACTAGATCCGGTACCAGAAGCCCACTTCCTATGGGACTCACTTTTCCAATTACCATCCCACTACAGAAACTCAAGCTGAAATTATTACCCACATTTACAATGTGTAGACATGGCATAGTATGGAGGAGTCCACCTTGGCTAATGGTCATGTTGAGCTGGATTCATGATCCTTGAAATTTATTACCCCAAGAAAGCTAGGAAATGCACCCTTTCCTTTTAGTTTTTCTAGACAAATCCCCATTGATTTTCCTGACAAAGGCATTTTTCCAATGCCCACCTATTTCCTTGATGCATGTCCTCGCATGAGCTGGCTGGCCTTTCCCATGTGTGAGCCTCCATTTTCCCATGAGTCATCTTCCCATTGCTCCCATGCCTAGTTTTTCCTATCCCTGCCATGCTCGGTTCAGTTTTTTAGTACCCCCACCTTTCTTGGTTCCTTCCCCTTGTCCTTGTCCTTTTTATAGCCATCACTCTATCCAAATCTGCCCTCCTTCACATGATCACTTTCCCTTGTCTGTGCTTTTCCACCTTTCCCTGTCTTCTAGGCCACCCCATCACTAGTCCCCCTCCCGCCCCCACCATGTCGAGCGATTTCATTGAGCCCAACTCTGTTGTCTGTGATTCCATGGCTAGAAAAAATCCTCTAGGATAGACATTTCTTCCCTTTCCTCCATATGTTCTTTGGTGATGAGCTTGATATTATGATGGCCTTCCTTGAGTCTTGGGACAATGGGTCTATCTCTGTGCATGGGAGGAATTTCATAGTTGATGTCCATCTCTTAGCCTCCATCACTGGCCAAAACCTTGAGGGTCATTCCATTCATAGGCACAAACACAATTGGGAGGTCGAATTGGCTGAGTTTAAAGGGAATGAAAAAATCCTAAAAAAATCTAAGAATCCCGACATCTTTAGGAGTGACCTCAATTATCCCTGGGACTCTGTGATGAAGCCCATCATGGAATTCATCACCATTGATAACCCTGAGAAAGCCCTCAAAACCTATCACTTGGCCTTTGTAAACCATTTCAGAGATATTAATCCTCTTAGTATCCCCCTATTTTTCCTCAATTCCATAAACAAATCCATTACATCCTATAGAGACAAGAAAAATCATGACCTTCCCTACCATCAGGGCATGTTTAAGGTTATCTACACCTATGTTTTGGCCAACAGTCCTAAACCTAATAAACTTAACCCTATCACTGCTAGTTCTGCTAAACCTGGTTCCTCCTCGGTTCACCTGTCCCTTGCTGAGAAGAAGAAAAAGGCCATGGAGGACGTCACAAAACTGAGGGCAAGAAAGAGCATAAGTTTTGATAGTGTAGAAGAGCCTATGAGGAAGTCGGCTAGGCTTCAAAACCTGGCCACCAAGCGCAACGTTATCGAAATCAAGAATGATGAAGAGGAAATACAGGATGAAAATAAACAACTCAAGGATTTCATCATTTCCTCCACCATGACTATGATGAATGCGATGGTTAATTCCATCATGGACATCAGGGAAGGACTACAAAAATTGTTCTATGCTGGCCAGACTAGCCAGGAAGTTGATGGAGGTTCTGAAGTGGACAAGGTTACTGTGAAGATTGAACCTAAGGAAGATGAGCCCAAGGACACCAAGAAGAATGACACTAAGGAAGAGGAGAAAACCTCGACTGAGGACTGATTTCCTCTTATCTTGTTTTGTTGTTCCTACGGCTACCCTACGTGGAGCCTATTTTGTATCGGATAATATGATCTTTTTTGGTTTCTTGCCTTCCCTACGTGGAAGCCCTTACGTCTCCAGCTGTAGTTTTTTGTTTCAAGTTCTTAACCTTTTTTGTTAGAGTCCTCAAGCCTGAGGTTGCACCCTCACTCTTTGGTTTCTGTTACAATATTTGGGTTTTCAAGCCTGAGGCTGCGTCCTCGTATATGGCTCTTGTCAGTCAAAGCCCTGTTAAGGGTCCTCAGTTTATCCTTTATCATGGTATAGCTATAATGGCTATTTTTGTAATTAGGTTAAGGGATCCTTAAAAACCCTATCAACAATATAAAGCTTCCTATTTAACAAAAAAATAATCTATAACATACTCAAATTAGGGAGATATAAGGAATTCTACAAAACTTGATAATAATAGGATTTATCAAGCATTGATCATACATTCAATCCATTTGGGAGAAATAAATTATTCTACAAAATCTAAACCTTGGAAAGGTTTCATCAAATTGGTTCATATACTTTAAATTGGGGAGTCATAAGGTAGTCTACTACAAAGGATCTATAAAAAGTGTTCTTAAAACATAAAGAGATAAAAAATGATGTCTACCTTAAATAATACAGTGAACAATGATATGAAAACTATTAGAAAGGAAATACCAAGTGTCATAAAATTGGAATAAAAATTTTACTTATAAATTCTGAAGGAGATTAGACCTTACCTCAAAAAGGATTCATAGTGAAGCTTTAAAATATAACTTTGAAACCATGGAAAATTATCTACATGCTTGACTCACTGAAGCAATAGATAATGGAAAGAGTGATATTCAAATTTATTTATAATTTGGTAGCATATTATATATGGCACTACTTACATTCAAATGTTACAAGGATGAGAATGTAGAACAAAGAGGATTGATAGAATTACTTAAACTAAAAATAGAAATGGATGAATCATACCTAGAGAAGATATTTCAATCCTCATGCAGTATTGGTACTTCAAGTTCTACTAACACAAAATCTTATCATGATGTCTTAAGTGTTTATTCATAATAACCTATACAAAAATTGGAAAATGATAAAAAGGACAAAGTCAAAAATAAGATACTCTTGCAAGAATCAGGTGATAGTGTGTCCATGTATGAAAGCACTAAATCCAAATATGAGAATAAAGAAGAATAAGAAGAGGAACCAAATCAAGGAGACATACAATGCAATATGAATTAAATATAATACAAAGCACCAAATCAAGTTGAATATTATCTGAAGATCAATGATCCATATTGAAGACTAAAGTCTTCAATACCCAATTAATGTAATACAGGGGGGTGTTAGAGAATATATTACACTATTGGGTACATATCAATGTACCATATTTGGTACATAACTAGAGTAGGATTTTACTTTAGAGTAAAGTTAGTTAGCTACTTCAAGTATTATAATAAATGCACAAGTGTCAATGTGCAAGTTTTAAATGTTCATGTAGTCCACATGTACATGTGTCTTAGGTAGATTAAGGGCCAAGGAATCTATCTTCCTATATAAAGGCTTCATAGTGAGTGATTTTAGGAGCAATAGTAAATATAGAGTGTGTGGTATATTTTAGTAATATGATTAATGTAGTCCTTTCATATTCTTTCATGGAGTGTTCATGTCCTCCATTATATAAAATTGTACTATTTTTATCACTTTCATTAATGGTATATTTTTTAGTTATTTGTAGATGTTCATCTTATTATTTTCCTGCATATTGTTATGACATTAGTTTATAGTCATCTCATATTTGTTATCTTGCATCTTGTGTTTGTATTCCCTGCACTATAGTCTCATCAAAAGCTAATAATAACCATGATGAAACTAGTTACAGAGGTAGCAGAGTTGCTTGAACTATATCCAAAGATGTTTAGAATGTTGTTTTGAAGGTTTTATAGCCTATTTTGGAGTTTTTGTAAGATATTTTACAATAGAAATCAACCTATTTAACAAGTAAAATAATGAACATACAAGTTTTGTAATGGTGAGTTTGAGATGTTTCAACAAACCCTAAAACAAAGAAAGAGGTGATGGATGTAACGTCATCTCAAATTTTTTATCTTGCATCTTGTGTTTGTATTCCCTGCACTACAGTCTCATCAAAAGCTAATAATGACCATTATGAAACTAGTTACAGAGGTAGCAGAGTTGCTTGAACTATATCCAAAGAGGTATAGAATGTTGTTTTGAAGGTTTTATAGCATATTTTGGAGGTTTTGTAAGATATTTTCCAATAGAAATCAACCTATTTAACAAGAAAAATAATGAACATACAAGTTTTGTAATGGTGAGTTTGAGATGTTCCAACAAACCCTAAAACAAAGAAAGAGGTGATGGATGTAACCTATGAAGGTATGTTCATGCACAATTTCATGTTTACCCAAAGGTATGCAAGGGGTAACTATACATAAACAGATGAATGACTTATGATGAAGGCAATATCTTAGAAAACCTAGAGAGGAGATATGTAAAACCTCTTAAGAAAGAGGTGACATTGTCTAAGACTTGCTACTAGTCCAGTTGGGCTTTCATTTCACCCTTGAATGGGCTTAGTCATAAAAAATAATTACACACTCATTAATTATATGAAGCCTTGTGAGCAGGGGTGTCTAATCATAACCTACCCTAAGGATCTCTCAAGAGTAGGGGATTCTTTAGTGATGAAGTCAAAAAAATAGCTCGTGGGGGCTTCTATGGTGTTTAGAGGGTGAGCCAATAGAAGGAGATGAATTCCAACATTGCTAATCTTGATTGGGGGTTGGTGATGAAATATAACCCTACCAATATAGAAAATATGTGTAGTGTGTGTGTATGCTACTTAGAAAAGCTATAAATGTTAAAAAGAAAGCTAGACTAAACAAAATTGAAGCCTCTTTTCTTTTTTGATTCTTGATTTTTGTAAAATAAAATGCCTTCTTAAATTGAAAGGAATGCAAGATAAGCAATGAAAGTTACATTTTGTAAAGAGAGAAACCTTATTCTAAGGAGAAATAAGGAAATTTTCTTGATTTCAGTGAGTTAATCTAAGATTTTATTAGGAGTAAATATGTTTGCACTAGACAATATATGCCAATTAATATTATGGCTAGATGTCTCTTAGAGCTTTATATATGAGGCAAAATAAGAAATTTTCTCTCAGCTCATGGATATGAAGATATTAGAAGGCCTCTTTGCACCTTATGCAAGTGTTTTAACTCTAAATGATGCAACTATTCAGCTAGCTAACATGTATAGAAGTGAAGAAAAGAGTTTGAAAGTTTGACCAAAGCAATTTTGGAGCCTTTCTAAGAAATTAACAAGCAAAATTAAGTGTGACCAAATGAATTTGGGGTATTTTGTAAAGCTAATAAGAAAAAGGAATGAGTTTTGTAAAGTACCCAAAGTGATTTTAGGGCTTTTGTGAAAGCAAATGATGTTAGAAATCCTAACTAAAGTTGTTTTTTAACTAGAAAAGATAGGTTTTTAGGACTTACCTATGGTCTCTAGCTCCTAAAAGTGCTTGTGAATATATTTATTGGGCTAAACTATATCTCAACTTTTGTCACAAGGCACCATGTTATTAAAAATGGTTGAAACCTACCTTGTGATCTAATCAAAATTTTAATTCTTGCCAAATATAGGCTTGTTGATAGTATCTATGGTGCAATAGTTGGTTTTTGTATAGGTAGCTACACCAATAT
This sequence comes from Wollemia nobilis, assembly GCA_028583015.1. Classification (NCBI taxonomy): domain Eukaryota; kingdom Viridiplantae; phylum Streptophyta; class Pinopsida; order Araucariales; family Araucariaceae; genus Wollemia; species Wollemia nobilis. The sequence continues at coordinate 9,738,486 of JAQPPZ010017226.1, read as the reverse complement.
AATATAGAATGTTAGGTTTGGTGACAAAAAGACTCTTTACTAAATAAAAATGAAAGCCAAAATAAAATTTTACAAGATGGAGCGATACTAATTTTTGCAAAACCTAAAAGTAAGATAAAGGTGTGAGATTACAACTATGTATATGTCATTGTCATTGATTAGTTTGGCTTACGAAGGCATGGTGGTAAGGGATATAGTAATATCTTATGAGGGTAAATCAAACCCCCAAAATTTCCTATAACTATGGAGTTGTTGGTTGTGTAGAAACTGGTTTTTGAACCAATTTCAAGAGTGCTTTGCACAGTCGCAAGGTACCTTGTGAATGCAAATGGTTGTAGGGTATCTTATGACTTTAAATATTCATAAAGTACCTAATGACCCTGGCTCATAGACCAAAAATACCTTTATCTTGGATTCGAGTTGTCTTTTCAGGATTTTCTAAGGTTCTACACTGGTTTTGTAACACCTTAAGCATAGAAAAATAGCAAAAATCAGTTAACAAGTGAGAAATTAAACCAAAAAAAATGACATGGTGGGGGTCCCATTGGACATGTCAGAATGAACTCATGGAAAACAAATGTTATTTGCAGTTGATGGTTTAAAGGGATACAAGAAATGCCCTTTTACAAAAGTGTCTTTGAAGACCACAAAATAAGGTTTTGAGAGGTAAGAACATTTTATTTAGTGAGCAGGTCAATAACACCCCAACAGTATTCCAAAATACCCTCAAGTTAGTGGGATTATTGCTCATGAGCCACTATCGATCCAACCTATCCTCAAGACCTACAAGACCTACAAAAAGAGGTTAGAACATTTGGAGGCCTATCTTGATTATATCTCTCATGTTTATATACAAAATACCATGAAATGAAACTAATTCATTACAAAAAGCATTGAGAAATTTTAAAAAATAGATTAGGACAATGATACTTACCTGCTTGGAGGGTTTGGAGCCTTTTTGGTTGCTAAAAATAGGTCCATAGAGTTGGTCACACCCTACCTTGTGACTCAAATTATGCTATTCAAAATAGAATGAAATTATTTGTGGACATTTCTCTACATTTCAGGAAGCTACCCTCAAAATTTCAAGTCAAATGGAGTTTGGATGCAAAATTTATGGGCAAAATAGTGAGGGTAACTTTGGCTAAAAATTTTGGATCGTAGGCTGCCCTGTGATTATTTTGGGTCACAACCTACATTGAGACCAAGAATTTGATATCCAGATAGAAATTTGAATTGTTTAAATGGATCCTCTAATGTTTTTTGAGCTCCTATCCTCATCGATTTACCTTTTGAACCTGCAATAGAGAGAATTTGCATTACAAAAAGGTGTAAAAAAATGGCTTTTGATAACAATAGAGGGCTGAAGTGGCTTCCATGGTGGTTAATGGAAAGTGAGGGGTTAAGTGACCTCTAGTTTGATTTTAGTAGATTCTAGGTATGAAAATTGTGGATTGATCAAGATATAAGAAATGGCCCTCTATTTATAGAATTTGGAGAGGTCATCCTGAGGCTAAGGTGTCCCTTGTGAGATGTCCCCTATGAGGTGTTTCTTGCAAGGTGTCCCCTGATGTGGCATACCTCATAAGTGTATTTGGATGATAGAATCCCTCATCCACCTACATGTCATAAATTATCATGGGGTTGTGGAGTTAGGGTTAAAACCTAACTACAATAGTATTAACCCTAAGTTAAGAGTTGACTTAGATGAGGTGGAAAGTGAGTCACCCTTACCCATGCTTTGAGAACAGAAAAATATTCAAAAGGTATTTATGAATTCAAACCCACACGAGGCTTTTAAATGTAGCAAAAGTTAGATTTAACCAGGTTTAGGTTGACCCTAGGTCAAGTGTTGACTTTTGGGTGAGGTAGAGGATGACTCACCATGTCTCCCATGCTTTGGGACACAAAAGTATCCAAATGGAATTTAAGACCTTAATTTCTCATGGGGATATGTGTGGAGCAAGAGTTAAAGTTAAGCCTACTTAGGTTGACCCTAGGTTAGACTAAGATCAAATGGATGAGGTGTACCCTAGGATAGTCAAAGAATAGACTAGGTGAGGTAGCCATGAGTTAGGTTAACCATGGTTAGAATTTTGACTATGAATTGACCTTGACCTAGGTTAGAGATTAAGCAAGGTTAGACAAATATTATAGTCACATGGGGACCTAGATTTAAGTGTAGGAAAGAGATTAAGTAGTCCAAGAGGTCTTATGAATAGTGCTTTGAATAAATAAATAGTGTTTTAGGACTAATGTATGTAAATTTTGTGGGTTTTGCAAATTTATCAGTCAATATGATGTGATAAGTGGTAATGTGTGACTTTTGGGTGTCTACAAGCAAAAATTGGTATAACTATAAAATTCAACCATGAGATTTGAAATTGGGTATTTTAATTTGTGAGTTCCCTCAACTCACTATATTATCCAAGTTCCCTCTAATTGATTTTGAAAAAATAAGGTAAACAAATGATATCACTTCTTAGGCTTGACAAATGAACCAAACAATTTATATTCAAAATTTTATGATATTGATTTATTTTGAACCTATGACCAAAATCTTAACATCAAATAACCTCACCACTATGCCATGCATGTGAATGAAAAATAAAGCTATCATTATAACTTATAAATTATAAATGTGCCTGAGGTACCCAAAAATTTAATCACAAATCCACCTCCATTAATAATTTCCATGCCTATGTTTCAAACTTGTATCTCTACACTTGCGAGCCATATATCCTACCATTGATATATGGTGTAAAACAGTTTGAATTTTGATGCCTTCAATGCTATGTAGAGGTAACCTCAAACCCTAGCATTAAAAAATAATATGCAAAAGAAAGAAATTCACCATGGATTGAACCAATGACTTGCGATGCACAAGGCATCTTACTGGTAGGCAATTTAGCCTTGCTAAAAATTGTATACCCCTAAAAATAATAATAATAAACTATTATTGTTTAAATATGTTAAATATGTCCACTTGTGCCATGAAGTTTTCAAACCTTGTTAGAATTTTTCCCACAAAAATAAAATATTTTCTAGAATATTTTAGCTTTAAATTTCTAAATTTTAGAGAGAAATAGCAAAAACAATTAATACAAAAATAGGTATGAAGATGAAAAATAATTGAAATGTTGAATTGGAACCCCCTAAAATTTTACAAGGAATCCAATAGAACTAATAATTGATCAAAATTTACCATAATTTTCTCTATATAACATTTTTTTTGCAATTGAGGTTGCTTTGTATTAGTTCTAATACCATGGTGGAATTTACAATGTTTTTAAAAAATATTTGAGAACATTCATTTATCTTAAACGTATATTGAAAAAATGAGAGCAAAATAAAAGAGTGTAAGGATGAAAATAGAGAGATAAATGAAACAAATAGAGATAATATATATAAATAATAAGGGATGGGTTCCCATATGTACCTCCACCATATCACATATTATAAACTAATGCAATGGATTAGTTATTGGGGTATTCATAGTGACACCAAATACTCGATTGGATATTAACCTCAAGATGACATAACCTAACTTGAAGGTTAAATTTTAATATAATAAATATATTAAACCCTTTAATAAAGGTTAACACAAAGGTTGTTTAACCAATTTCACTAAGGTTGAATACATAAAAACTGTCTGTAGGTTTATATAAATATTCTCGCAGGTTTCTATAAAATAATGCCTATAGACTTACATAGAAGAATGATTGTTGAATTATAGAGAAATAATTTCATAGGCTTACATAGATATTTCCCATAGGCTATATCAAGAGAACCTATAGGCACTTTATCATTATGAACCTTGGAATAATAAGGTCATATTATTAATATTTCAACATCTATATAGGTCAATATGAATATGTGGTTATAGAGTAGAGAGAGAAATTCACACAAAGAAGATTATTTTGGATAATATCATCCATGAATTCTTTAGAATAAAGTAATTATACAATGTGGGGATGGGTTTTGTGGTGAGGTGGATCTATAAGAGATTCATTTTATAATTGGTTAAATGGATTACCCTAGAACATCTAATAAAGATATCCACTAATTCACTAATGGACTTGGGGTGTGGAGGAGAGGACACAATTAAGTTACATCCCTTAGATGGAGGATATAGCTTTAGACATGGATGTAGTATGGATTACTTATTAAGTTAGGATTGTCGATAAAGAGGAGGTATAATATGTCATGTGGTGGGACTAGGCATATGGCCATCATGAGTATGTGACGGTTTATCATATTATATTATGGTTTTCTCAAGTTTAGACAATAACATGTATAAGACAGTAAGAGGACATCAATGGTGCTAGTGAGAGGAGAAACATAGTGGAGGATGGCATGAAATATATGTATAGTTAGTGTAAGACTATTAACTAGAAGGTATAATGAGAGAAAGGAATATAAGCACCCCTCATCTAGATGAGGAAAGTAGAGGTGAAAATTTCTCCCATGAGGGGCACTTTCGAGATGGAAGAGTCTTCCCATGGTACTCATGTAGAGGTTGGCCTTTTTAAATTTTTTGTATGTCATGCAACAAGTGTAGAGGAGGGATATTCCATGAAGTGTGAGGGAGGACATAAGGTGGATTAGGAGCAACAACATACTTGATGACTCAAGTACACTGATATTTTTTCTTTTAACTTGACATTGTGGTTTGACTTATCTATGATATGAAATGAATGACTAATTAACATGAAATGTAAATACATACACCTTAATTGGGTCATGGAACTTGATCTCAAAGTATCTATTGGTTGACTACTTTAATTTCACATGATGTTCCTACTAGGACTCCATATATGAAATTCACTTACTTTATTGATAGACACGAATGGATTCAAGTCAATGTATCATGTAGAGAAGACCTTAGTAGGATAATTAAGTCAGGATGATCTTGATGCAATAACCCAATTTTTTTAAAGAATAATTAGAAGAAAAATTTCACAAGGGAGACACCCTTATTTTATTTATCTTGGCATGCAAGGCTTCACCACATTTTAGTTCCAAGTCACTAAAGATGATACTCAGTGGATAATAGTGACCAAATCCCATGTTTTTTTGGGTTCACCTTACTAAACCTACATGTTTAGAAGGACTCCAATAGTGGTCTCCCCATATTTCCTATACCCTCATTAGCATAGGACCATGTGACCATAGCATAGGGATTACCCTTTAAGACCCACAACACTTAAAGAGGGATGCTTATTCCCTAACCCAACCCTAAGTCCATCTAGATAGGTTAATCAAGTGTAAAGCCTTGATTTTTAGTTCCCACACCTCTATGGGTTAACTAAGGACATTGCCACTTCACCAACAACTAACATGATCCTAATATTAGTTGCTACACTTCCATGGTCTAACTAAAGGAATCACCATTATTTTCTTGTGAATGGTTCCACAAATTTAATTAGAGTACACTCAAGCCTTCTCATTCAATATGCAATGATTCACAAGAAGACCTGGCTATTTTATTCACACAACTCTTTCCAGGTGCATGAGTCCCTAGCTATTGGTAGTTTTACAACTGCAATATTTAAGTTTTTAAAACTATTTGAACATAGTATTATTTTACATAGCCTTTGATTCTTTTTCATCAACTAAACATTTCTAGAGCCTATGAAGCCATTCACCAATGATATTCAAGTCGTATAAGCATCTACAAGCCTCTTTGATATGGGAAAACCACCAATGGTTCAAGAGGAATACTTAGGGATCAGGACAACTCTAAATGCAATGCAATTTAAAACATGTTAGTTTCTATTATACAAGCAACCATGCATAAAACATAATGAAAATAAGCTAACATGGATATAATCCCATACTTATCTTTATAATGATTCCTTAACCCACATGATTCTTAGGAATCATTATATTAGTTTCTCTATCAAAACCTATGTGTAAACTTTCATTAAAAAATGTAGAACACAAGCTTATACTGAGAAGGGGGGGTGAACAGTATAAGACCTCTTTTTACTTTTCCTTTATACTTCAAAATAGTAAAGCTATATATCCAAAGCAATATCAAAACAATGCACAAGATCATCCACAAAGAGACACCAATTTTAACGTGGTTCACCTAGAAAGCCTGGGCTACGTCCACAAAACTTTTCTCTAAAAGTTATCTCAATGTTCTTTGGGAAACCTTCCCAATTACAAAGTTTATGGGCACCAACCCAAAGGAGACACCAATCCCCTAATCTCAAGTATGTGGTAACCAAACCACAGGAGACACCAATCCCCTAGCTCAAGTTCGTGGGAACCGACCCATAGGAGACACCAATCCCCTAGCTCAAGTTCGTGGGCACCGACCCACAGGAGACACCAATACCCTAGCTCAAGTTCATGGGAATCGACCCACAGGAGACACCAATCCCCTAGCTCTTCTCTGGCTGGTGATCCTATAGAAGACCTCTGCCTCCACTGCCCTTAGCAAATGGAACTCTATCCACAGAAGACACCTATCTTCCCTGCTCTGGCTGGAGACCTCTATCCTCACCTCAAAGCTAGTCCTCGAATTTGCACTAAACATAGTCCTTTGGTCTAGCACAAATGTCCTCGGGTTCTACTCATAGAATCAATGCACCTCTGTCCTCAAGTTCTCTGATAGAACCAATGCACCTCTATCCTCAAGTTCTCTAATATAACTATCAAAATCAACTTCACAAGTCCTCTGCTAGGACCTATCCAAATATGCTCACAAGTCCCCAATGGAACCTGTCCAAAACCTGCTCACAAGTTCATCAAGTAAAACTTGCTTGGCATGAACCCACAGAGAGAATTGTTAGAGACCCAATGTGATTCATCAACCACATAGAAGCATAAAGAGAATTGTTAGAGACTCAATATGTTCTATACTTAACTCCCAATCTCAATCTCAACTCAATCTCAAACTCAACAGAATAAGATAGATGCAGTATGCTTTTCTCAAGAACATGAAACTCAACCCAAAAATTGCCAACCATGCAATGTCTCATATAACAATGATACTCATGTTCTTTCCAACAACCAATATATTTTCTCAACCAATTAGGACTTCAACAACAATGCTCAAAGACAAGGTTTAACCAACATCATTCAACTTAACATTAACCTTGAAGCATTCAACCAATCATCACAAGAAAAGGAAAAAAGTAGAAATCATTTTCCCTCCAAAGATATTTGAAAAAAATAGCCACCAAAACAATATCACCAAATGCAAAGAATAACTTGTTCAAATCAACTCAATGGAGTAAGCCCAATATCATGTATCAAGTAAAAGCAATAACTTGATCAACCAACCTCTATGGAAGCAACTCAACCATCACTATCAAAACAACCATCTAAGGGTTTCATCATCTCAATGCAAGTAACAAGACTTACAAACATAAACCCTAGTGCACAATGCTTCCACTACCCCAAACCAGAAATATGCATTCACCAAAACTCTCATCAATGATAACAATGCATAAGTAGTCTTCAACAAACTAGAAACTAGGACTTATACCCAACCAAAGGAAACCTTGTTGAATACCTTTTCACTCCAATCTTATTTCAGGAAAACATACACCAATCATACTCATAAGAAGAATGTTCCCATACCTTATTGAAGTGAAGGAACCCCTTTGGAAATCTGCCACCATCACAAAATTCTTTTGCCAATCTTCACAAGGGTTAGTAGATCACAAAATAATCAACATTACTCCACTTTTAAATAATCATTACCAAAGCCTTTAATTGCACAACTTTCTTATCTCTCCTAAAACCACTTGTACCATAAAATAAAATAAATCACAACATTACATAACCTTATAACTCCCTATTTTAAACAAAATCTATATAAAAATTTGTGCCCTTACCATATTGCTTCAAAGGAGTTTTGAACATGCGATCTAGACCTCTACAAGTCTCTGCCTAACCACTTAGGCTATACATCCATATGACACCAAACGTTTGCCGCTTCAGTATTTTACCCTTATTTACCGAAGACTAAAAGAATGACACTTTGCCCCTTTTCAAATGGACCTCCGAGGGATTTGAAATGAAGACCTTCCTTCTCACAATATACGATAGTAACCAACCCGTCTACCACTCTTTCTTCTGCTATGGTCTAAGGGAAACACCACGTCTTCACTGATATCCTCTTGCGTCTTAGACTCACATAACTCGCTTTTGTTGTGCCTGTCAACTTGCCTCCAATGTCAGTTGATGAGCTGGAAATTTGTGCGTGAAAGAAACATCTGCTTGTGTGATTCTTCTTCCTCTGGAAGTTTCTATCTGCGCAACAAATGTAATGGTTCTTCCACTATGTGATGCGTCTTTTAGATGTTCTCTGATGCAAGTCACTGCTTGCCCTTTTGGTGTAAATCTGACACTCCTAGGGTTGCCCTATAATGTCTTCTTGATAAGTTTCTTTATGACTTCAAAATATTGCAGGCTCTCCCTTCGAACGTAGTCGCAGGCTCTCCCTTCCAGTGCAATCGTAGGATCTCCCTTCTAGTGCAATCGCAGGCTCTCCCTTAGAACGTAGTCGTAGTCTTTATCTTCTAGTGCAATCGAAGGCTCTCCACTGACTTCGTATGCTGGTCGCAAGACTTTCTCACTATCTCCATTCGCAAGGCTTCTTTCACAACATCTGTATGCAATACTTCTTCACTGCCTCCGCTTACAAGGTTTCGTCAAGGGATATCTCATTGCCCTCATCCTTAACAAGCAATGCCTCAATTGAAATGAAATTCATTGCCACATTTTATATGCACTAAGATGCATTTCCAAACACGTCGGCCCTTTTAATTTAAAATATTAATTTAAATTTTAAATAAATAAAATTTAAACTAAATATTTAAAATTAAATATCTTCATCACCGGGACACCTTTTTCAACGAAACGAAGAGCCAACTTGGGTTTTAAGAAAAACCCATTTCAAATCTGTTATCCATGGTTTTAAATAAAACCTTTTATTTTGACTACCTTGGTTTTCACAAAAACCCTTCCGCTTCTTGACATCAATGACAACATTAAAACTTGAGCAAAGGCAATGTACCAAAGGTACCCAAAATTGCCAACAAAAAAACAAGAGAATCCCATACTAGTATTATAATTATTTTCTAACCCACAAGATTCTCATAAACCAGTATAATAGATTCTCTTTCAAAACCAAAATGTAATAAAGAAGCTTATAAAAGAGAATCTCATACTTCTCTTTTTAATGATTCCTTAACTCACATAAATCTTAAGAACATTATATAGTTTATCTTTCAAAACCAAAACAACTTATAGAAGAGAATCCCATACTTCTCTTCATAATGATTCCTTATCTCACATAAGTCTCAAGAACCATTATATAGTTTCTCTTTCAAAACCATATAAATCATTCATCAAATAACTTAAGGTTCCTCCTAATAAAAACCATTAATACATTTATTCTAAGGTTTTTTCTTATAATTCTTTATTCAATTCAAAACTATAAATATAAATCTCAAGTGCATTCCTTATCATTCTTCACAAAAAATAAGATTCTTCAATAATAAATGCTAACAAAATAACTCTTAAAGTAAATACTTTAATAACACAAAATACTAATAAAATACCTTAGTAACATAAGGTATTTATTAGGGTGAGGGAGCGATGAGAGGAAGCAAAGCTTGTGCTAGTTCATGAGATGTTATAGGGTTGGGTGAGGGCATTGGTTTAGGGGTGTTGTGTGGTCTTGTACCAATAGGGATTGGAGTGGCCTCAGAGCCCTCAAACCCCCCGAATTTGTTGTTTCCTATTGTGCTAGGTTGTAGGCCAGTCATTGATGGTGGGTTGTGTATTTGTGGGTGGTTAGGTTGCCAAAACTGGTTGGTTGGGATTGATAGGCAGTATGGTGTTGTGTGGAGTCTTCTTGTTCAACATTATGGTGTTGTTTGATTCAAATGTAGAAACTTTTGTGTTGGTTTATTTTCCCTTTGGGGTCAAATATTTGTGCATTTCTCTTTGGGTTTTCTTTAAATATATTTTTCAAGTTGTAAGAGCTTTTGGTTCCCTTTCAAAACCCCTTATATAAAATATTCAGGGACCCTTTCAAAACACCACCTTCCACCTAATAAAAAACATAAGGTATTTATTAAACTTAATTAAAACTAACTTAAACAAAGGTGCACCACCTATCTAAATAAAGGTTCACAAAAACTAAGGGTGCAACCCTACAATAAACCTCTACTAGAAATGAACCACACACCAAAATGACTCAGCTAGGTAGCTTAAAAAAATAGTTGCTAAGGGCCCAACTCAACCTGAAAGAGCAATGTTGATCAGTGCCCAAAATAACACAAGCATTCCCTTGAGGCATCAGAAAAGGAGGAACTCATAGGGTGAAGCAAAGCATGATCTCACCAAGAAAATAATAAATGTTCTCCTAAAGCCATACATGGAGCACCTCACAAAATAAAAAGAGAAATACCACACCTATAATATGATTATAAGGATAAGGAAAGGTAAAACCTAGATCATACTACCCTTATAACAAATCATACCAACCATAAGAAAGCATTAGTCAATAAGGAAATAAACCAAATTTATTACCTCATAAGAGTGCATACGATGGCAAAACTAAAGGAACTAAAATAACAAAAGCAAGAATGGACTAGCAAGAACATAATACAACCACACTAAAGGGAAGTAGTCTGTAATATGTCTTCCAACCCAATGTCAAGCTTAAAACAAGAGCATAATTTCTATTTAATCAAAGGTAACCAACAAAAGCTTGATTACCTAGAAACTACCTATCTCAAGCGTAGTCGATATTTGGTTGAAGTGCTACCCTTCCACAGACTTGTGCTCCCTTTCCCAAGCTTGTTGTGTTCTTCTCCTCCCAAAAAATCACCCCAACATCTAATTCCAACTCCCTTCTAAATCAAGTATCTTTATTGCCTATGCATGGTAATGTTCATCTCCAAAGAATATTACTTTCATTTCCAACTTGCAAGATAGTGCACCACCCATGCACGACAACAAAGAAGGCTAGCATTACCACTCTTTTAGATCAATTAAATTTCCTTATTGTCTTAATTGACTTTTCTTACAAAAATTATATTTCCACTAAGCTAATTAATATTTAGTTAAAAGTGCTAAAGTCACCAATTAATTTAGCTCTATAATTCATGAACAATAATATTAACAACTCATGCATCTAAGGTAACAAAGTTATCAAATATTACTGAATAAAACTTGCACACCATGAGCAAACATAGACTCTTGCAAATAATGTTTTCACACCATTGTTTTATCCCTACATAAGCAGCCTCCTCTAATATAGTCTAATGCTATTACCAACCCAATAAGGAGACTCATTGTTCAAGCAACTTCTCGGCCCAATGGTGTGAACATGATAGGAAAAAAAATTCATATGCTTATACATGATGCTAGCTTTTGATACAAAATGTAATGGGAGATAGCAATCACAATATGCATAATAATAAGAAATAAATTAAATCTATGAGATGACTAAAAATATGCTATAAATAGAAATAATGGAAATGAGTACAAAGTAGTTATGGAGGAAATGAACACTCCATGATCTAAGCTACTGCTCACGAATGAGCTTTGAGCTTATAGCTCACACTACCACACTACACTATCTCAATATCCCAATATGTATATCATACTACTACCTATGGCCCTTTATATAGGAAGATAGGTTCCTTAGCCAACACTCTACCTAGTTGTACAAGGGACACCTTGCACATATACAACTTGCACATTGAAACTTGTGCATTTATTACATTGCATGAAGTAACTAGATAAATTTATCCTAAAGTAATCTAATGTCCTAAGTATGTACCAATAAAGGTACATTTACATGACCCAAATGATGTAATATAATATATTTCTAACACCCCCCTATATTACAATATTTGGATACTGAAGACTTTAGTCTTCAATGTGGACCTTCCTCTAGAGAATGATCTTTTGATCTTTTCCTTTTTCAAGTTCATCATCTTTGTTTTCTATCCAACCACCTTTATTGTTATCTTTTCAAGTATATTCATTTGGTTCCAGTTTTTGATGGTTAAGTAGAGCATGGTGCACTTTTCCTCTCATCTACTTGATTTTGATTATTCTATGCTTGGCTTTGTGGTGTATTGGTTCTTCATTTTGTTCAACCTGTTTCTTTAAAATATGTTAGCATTGTTTTGAAACATCACAATATCTTATTATTTTTTCATTGAATCTAGGATATATGTATTTTCATGGATTGATCATGTTGCTTTTATTTCACCTTGATTCATGATGATACATGTATTGATTCCTTCCATATATCTAAATTTGATCATATAGTTTTTTCTACTAACTTGCTTATTGAAATAATAATGAATGTTAATCTAGGAACATACAATAATTTTCGTAGTAGAATATTTGAAAATTATCTTCTAGGTGTCACACATCTATATCCATGTATGGGATAAGTTTGGCTATCTGTAATTCTTAGAATATAACCTTTGGTATCTTCAAGATAGTCGAACCATTGTATATTTCCTGTCATATGATGATTGGATCCTGAGTCAATGTACCACATGTTTTCATGTTTTGTAGACTATTTTCTGTTGGAGCAAATTTCACATTCATTATATGACATTCTTTCTCCCATTTGAATAAGTAGAAGAAATGAGATAGGATTTTCTTTGTAGTCTACCTTATGACTCCTTATTAGGATATATGATTCCTAATAGAAGTATATAAGCTTGATTTGATAAAAAACCTTTATTAATCCTTTGTTTTTGTAGGCTTCCTTATATCTCCCTAGTAATGAGAGTATATACTCATAAGGATTTTAGGTTTTTGTAGAAAGATTATATTTTTCTAATGGATTTACAACTTGATATTTTTTTATAAATGTTGATAGTACCAAGTTTTGTATAATACCTTATGACTCCCTAGTATGTTTTGGATAATATATAAAGTGCTTTTGTAAACTGTAGTTCAATTTGGTTGATTTTGTAAAGTTTTTGTAAATATCAAAATCAACTTTTACTATCCCTTATTTCTCCTATTGAACTAAGCATTTTTTCCCAAATTTAAAGAGGTTTTAATGTTGGATTTATTTTTTCTCTCTTGAAAAGTTTTGAGACAATAATATTTATAAATTTCCACCCTTGGAAATGCTTTGATAAAACTCTCTTTAATATCCCTTTAGAATTTAATTTAAGTGTATATAATTTCTAATAAATTAATTTTATGTAGTAAACCTTATAACGCCCTAATTTTTTTATTAGATCACAATAATATTTGCCAATATTAAGATCAATTTCCAGTAGAAAACCTTATTACTTCTAAGTTTAATATTTCAAATATTATATTAGCTTGATAAATGATTCCCTTTGATGTATGACTTTCAATATGATTATATTGTAGTTAATAAAAGCACTCCAAAGATGCAAAGAAAATAATTTGATATATTAATGACTAACTTAGCTTAGGAAAATTAAGCTAGTTTATATAGATTACATAAAACAACCTTTGCAAATAATGTGCTAACAATACACGTTAAGAGAAATGTGTAGCTAACCACTAACCTAGGTAGAGAGTTCTAACTAAACAACTAACCTAAATATATGACTTAGGATATTTAGGTATTTACTCTAGGTTAACCAGTAGATATTTAGAACAATAAATATCTCATGGTATGTAATAAAAAGTAAATGTAATAATATATGTAGTATAATGTAATATACTACCTATTTTACCTAGTGGAGTAAAAGAGTAAATATCCCAAAGAATGGAATATTATTCTAACATCCCCCATTATTACATTATTTGGGTAATGTATATAACTATCCCAATACAGTAAAAAAATATGTCGATCTATTGGTTCTTGCTCTGTCACAGTACTCTGGTTGCTTCTAAGCAAAAAGTGGGTCATTCCTCACTTTGTCTTCACATCAATGAATGTCCTTATAGTAATCACTTAATCCAACCTAATTGCATGGGTAACCAGCCGCTACAATCACTATATGTAGTAGAATAGATCACTTCATACGAGGTTTATTAATTTAAAATATGAGTTTGCAAAATATGAGGTAGCTAAGGTGTCGGTCGCTGCCAAAAATGCACCCTTATAAGTTCCCCACTTCTCGTTGCAAAAAATGTAATTAATTTCTGAAAGAAGTATGACTAAGGTGTCGATCACTACCGAAAATGCACCCTTATAAGTCTTCTTCTCTTTTTACAAAAATTGTGAAGAAAAGAAATGTATATCCCCCCTTAATTGCAAAAGATGTGCAACTCAAGAGTTTTTGTGAAGGATTTTTACAAAGATTGCCTCCTAGGAAATTTTACACCATAAAATTCCCTCCTTTTGTTACAAGAACTTCAAAAAATGAGATTTTGTTATTTTATGAAGCCTAAAAGAGGTATAAACACCCATTTATTACAAGTACTTCAAAAAAAAACTTATGCTATTTATGAACCCTAAAAAGAGAGAGAGAGAAATGGATTTTTGCTCAAGGTGACAAATGTGTTTTCCCTCTACAATATTGTCTTAGCAATAAGCACCCTACGTTATTTTTCTAAACTAGAATTAGAATCGAAACTAGACACTTCACTAGCAATATTGCCTTTGTTTTGCTTTTGTGCTATGTCTTTGTATTTCTTGTTTTGCTTGTTTTTGAACCAACATCGATTGGTGTCATGGTTGTCCTTTTTACAATGTGAGCAAAACCTCTTTTGAGATTGCTTTCCCTTACCCTTTGAGGATGATCCTCCCTTTTGAAAGTTTCCTTTCTTCTTATCACCCTTATAGTTTGAATAAAGTGCATTGTTTGACACTTCATCATTTTGGAGGTAGTTTGCTTCTTCAGTTTGAAACAAATTGAATAACTCCACAAATGTGACAACTCTTTGTGAAACATTAAGGGATGTAATAAATATTTTGTAGGATTCGGGTAGATCTCTCAAAATTACTGAAGTCAAAATGGTGTCTTCTACTTTGGCACCTAAAGCATTAAGCTTAGACTTTAGATATGCCACTCTATAGAGGAATAGTTCTATTGATTCACCTGACTTCATATGGAGTGTATGAAGTTGTGTTTGAAGGTTTAGATCAGTTTATTGATTCTTACCTTAAAAATGGTATAAAGAGAATCCCATGCCTCTTTACCAGTTTTAGCTTCACTTATGTGAGGCTAGATCTCATCAATAGTTGCTAGGAGTATTAACATGAGAAGACAATTGTTCTTTTTATCCCATGTTTTTTGATCTACTCATGTTGTTGCAGGTCTTGATTCAATGCCATCAACTAAATCCCACAAGTCCTCTACAGTCAAGATGGCTTTCATATTAGTTTTCCATGCTGAATAGTTAGGACCTTTTAGAAATTGTGTATCACTTAAGTATTTATTGATAATTGCCATGATGAAGGTCCTACAATTTGTACTAAGATGATATTTATTTCAATATACCCTCAAAAGAGTATATGGAAGATTTTAATTTGCTCTTTAATATATTTAATGGCACCTACCTTAACACCCTTAAAAAGGGATGAAAATTTTGAGGAAATTAAGCCAAACAAATAGAGAGAATTAAAAGGGTAGGTTTTGGAAGTCTTATAATTTTGCTCTCTATGATATTTAATGGCCTTAACATCCTTCAATAAGGATGGAAAGTTTGAGGAAATTAAGCCAAACAAAGAGAGTGAATCAAGGTGTTTGGATTTTGACCTTTGATGGGGAGTAAGAATTGACTTGTTTAACCTGTGCAAGGAGTAGCACGATTTGAGTGAAGTTTGGGTTTTTGAAATGCTCTTCAATGTTTTATGATTGTTTAATTGCAAAAAACATGATGGTTAGTGCAATAATAAAAAAGAGAGCAACCCAAATTATTATCACTATAGGTGTCGGATGCAACAGAAAATGCACCTAGTGTAGTCAATTTTAAGAAAAGGTGTTGAGTACAATTGATAATGCACCTTTCTTACTTTGAAATATCCCCCCTTTCTCTTTAAAATTTTTCAAAAAATAGAATCACAAAAATATGACTTTTATCCCCACTTAATTTTTACAAAATTGAAAATTCGAGCACTTCTTTCAAGACAAGTTGACACACAACCCGCATTTGAAAGGCTTACATACTAGTCAACACACGACTTTGGTTTATGTCTTCAAAACTCAAGCATGAGGATCAAAAAATAGGTTCAAAATATTTCTCAAGTTTACAACAAAAAAGTTGCAATTTTATGTCTTATATCTCCTTTGTGAAGGAGAAAACAAAAGCAAATTTTTTATTTTGTTGCAAAGAAAATGACCTTTGTCCTTGCTCAATGTTTTAAATCTCTTTGTTTTGCAATAGAATTTTGAGTTTCTATGTCTTTTTATCTCCAAAAAATGGGTGAAGAAAACTATAGAACTTTGAGGATTTATTGCAAAAAAAAAAAATGTTGAAGAAGGCCTTTGATTTTGCAAAAAAAATGTGTTCCTATGTCTTTTTATCCCCAAATTGGAGAAAACACAAGCATACCTTTCCTTTGAATTTTACAAAAAAATAGGTCCTTAATTTTCTATTTTAATGCAAAATTTTAATTAATCTAATCATTATTTAATCAATAATAAAATTAATTTTGTAAAAATCAATGTAATTTGTTAAAAAAATTGATTTTATACAAAAATATATTAAATTATTAAAGAAAAAATAATTAAAAGAATTTACAAAAAAAATAAAAAATACCTTAGTCCTTGTGCTACCCTTTTTTCTTCCCTATTTTCTTGAATTTATAATGCAAAAAAAATGATTTTTTTTACTCCCGGTAGGAGTCGAACCCTTGAATCCCTACCTAGGGCCTTAGCTCGGCCCGATCAACCGATCGAGCTAGAGGGCCCGATGGGAAGAAAGGCACAGGTCGTGCCTTTTAAAGCCTTCTTTAGGCTTTAATAGAAGGAAATTAAATTTCCTTCGGGACTTTTAGTCCCACATTGCCTAGAAGGCAATGTATTTGCTCTTTAAAAAAGCAAAAGTGTGTATAGCGCTATGACTACCTACGGGCAGTCAGTCCCTCGCATGGCTAGTTTTGATTCCAGCCACATGGACTATCAGGGTCACGACACATGGCTTGCCCGCCACTTGTCACCAGTGTTAGGTCCAGTGACACATGCTTAGTTCACCATGTGTCATGTTTGTCTTCATCTCGATATCGCGTGGTTGTCTGCCATGTGTCACCCAGTGACTTGTACACGTGTTGTGTTAGTCCCAGTCAGCTTGGGATTCATGCCTGGTTGATGTCAATAGGGTCGGCCATGTTAGTGGCTTGGTCGAGGTCCAGGTTTTCATTGGTTGTGCCACATGTCCTCCCATAGAGGGTGCTGCTGCCCTCACATGGTGGTCAACTAGGTCACCACATGGCGATCTGGGTCTTGAGTTAGGGTGCTCCTACCCTGACTCTTAGTCAGTGGTAATCGGAGATTGGAGGGTCACCTGCCCTCTTAGATATTTATCATCAATAGTTATAGGGGCACGTTGGCCCTATTATCAGCCACCTTGGAGGGCGATCAGTCACCTGATGGCCGATCGCTAGAGTGTAGACTTTGGTCGCTAACTTGTGAGGGTCACCTACCCTCGATCACTGAATTGGGGAGTCATATGTTGCTCAGATAGGTTTGATAGCCACCTGCTATTAGATCTATGTGGGCCTACGAGCCCTCTCCTATGGATTCCCTATGATTATGGGTCTACGGGCCTTGTTGCTCAGGATCTGCCTCGAGATCCATTTTGAGCAATAGGTTAAGGGGGTCCCATCTCAGGATTTATGCCCCTAAATCTAGTTCTGCAGGTCCCGTTCCACAAATGGCTCTAATACCAATGTAGTTAATAAAAGCACTCCAAATATGCAAAGAAAATAATTTGATATATTAACGACTAACTTAGCTTAGGAAAATTAAGCTAGTTTATATAGATTACATAAAACAACCTTTGCAAATAATGCGCTAACAATACACGTTAAGAGAAACATGTAGCTAACCACTAACCTAGGTAGAGAGTTCTAACTAAACAATTAACCTAAAT
Organism: Wollemia nobilis; assembly: GCA_028583015.1. Lineage (NCBI taxonomy): Eukaryota > Viridiplantae > Streptophyta > Pinopsida > Araucariales > Araucariaceae > Wollemia > Wollemia nobilis. The sequence goes on along the minus strand of JAQPPZ010017226.1, from coordinate 9,720,459 downwards.
ATTTGACTTAGGATATTTATGTATTTACTCTAGGTTAACCAGGAGATATTTAGAACAATAAAAATCTCATGGTATGCAGTAAAAAGTAAATGTAATAATATATGTAGTATAATGCAATATGTTATTTATATTACGTAGTGGAGTAAAACTGTAAATATCCCAAATAATGGAATATTACTCTAACATATATTCCTCTAAGTTTAAAAAATTATAACTCCCAAGAGATGAAAGCACATAATATGGGAGTAAACCTTACCTTATATCAAGCAATAATCGGCACTGAAATGTTGTAATATTTGACGTCACTACTTTAACTGTATCTTCCAATGGATCTGCTTAGAACTTGGATTTTATTTAATGTTCCAAATATAGCCTTTGCTAATTCTGCATTTGACCTATTTGAACTAGAGCATTGACGACTTTACTCCTTGCTTCCATGTTGTGATGACTTCCATGTCTTAGACTTAAATACAACTGAAAATATTCATTGAATTGTTGTGTTCTTCCTGGTCCAAGGTGACTTTAATAGGTGGTCAACCTAGTGAAAAGTGTCACTTTAGTTACATTCAATGCTTTCTTGGATGTTTTTTACAAGTGTAACGTCTGAAGTATTTTATCCCTTCTTGTGTTGTCCTTAAGGTAACACCTATGGATGAATGTAACACCTCTTCCACATGGTCTATGGGTGCTAAATATTTCTTGTAATGCTTCCTCACATGTGTGAAATTCCAACGTACCTTGAGAGCATTTAGGGTTTCCTTTGGAGGATGAAAATTATCACTTACATACCCTATTCTTAATAACACCTTCTTGCAAGATTTTCTATGTAATTTTCCACCTTCTTATTTATTGTATTTTTATGGTATTGAGATGGTTCCATCCAAGCAATGCTTTTTGTGGTACTATTATGGAGAGATGGAGGAGCTTTGGTGGAGACTTCTTGATGCTCCAATGGTAGTATTGTATTCTCCTTGCTTGAACAAATGTTTTCAGTTTTATTTCTTTGATTTCCCTTGCTTCTATGTTGTTGGATATGTATCCTTTAGTGATAAATGTGCCTCTTCTCTTGTGCTTTGCATGTCACTTGTTATGGTTGTTCAACCTGTGTACGATGTAGGCCCTTTTGAGAGGATCCTTAATGCTCATATTTGTCGACACTCTTCTTGAGAATGTTGTGACTTTATGGAAACTTCAAATATACCCTTTATCCTACATAGAACGTATTAGAGAAGTGAAATATAATGTACCAATATTTTTAAATAAGATGCCTTTTTTGCACCTCTCATTGCACTATTTTATAGGTCTGAATTTCTTATTTTGTGGTAGAATTTTAAATGGAATGTAGGGGTTTTGAGGTTGTCTCTTTGTTTAGACACATTCCCATTTTTTCTTGGATACTTTTATGAGAAATCCAATCATAGATAGAAGATATTTATTTGATGCAATTTTCTGCATTTTTGTTTTTGCACCAAACCCTATAATGCTTTGGATTTAAGACTCACCAAGTCTCAATATTTGAAGCTTCTATTTCTGATTTCGGTTGGCTCTTTTCTTCTCCAAGTTTTAGAGGATTCTAACATTTTTGGTGGCTTCTCTTGGCCACTATGAGTTGCAGAGTTTTTACAAATTTTTATTCTATGCCTCTCAAGAACACAAACACTAAGCTTTTTTAGAGTAATATAGTAGTGCAAATGAACCCACTAATATTTTATTTTTAATGCACTAAAAATTACACCTTATCACTACAAATAACTCTCAAAATAACTTATAAGTGCACTTAATAAATTTACTACAACTTAATCAATAATAATCTAAAATGAATCTTTCAAAAATATTCTATAATTTCCTTATAAGCAAGATAGTAGGAGATAGTCTTCTTTTGCTTTCTGAGAAGCAAAAATATGATACTAAAACAAATATGAAAGTAAAATAAATCAATGAACAAGAGATTGCACAAAATATTATTTTATTCAATAAATGGGAGGGAGCTGAGAAACTCCTTTGTTACAATTTGTTTGTTCAAAAGAACTTATTTTGATACAATAAATATTGATGCTAGGGTTCTCCAAAACCCTAGATACAAAAAAAGTAGTGCCTCTAATGTATCTTGATTCCAACAAGGTGAGTGGGCTTCTGGTTATCTGTAATCAGGCCACTCTATATTCAGCAGCTACTCAACAATCCTTGATGAATGCTACCTGATCCTACACACACATCAAACACAAATTCATTAGTAAATAAAATAAGGGCTCAATGGTGTGAAACCCTCAGGAATGTAAACTAAAAAACCTAGATCTAAATGAACAAAACATGCAAAATCCAAGTAGCATTAAATAACAATACATAGAATACTTACTTTTTTTTTCTGTTGCTCCATTGCAGATTGCTGGTAGGGTGCCCTAGCGACACTTGATGGTCTTATGTGTCATAATTTGGTCTATGGGTAAAGGGATAGTAGGCATTTTGCTACACCTGTAGAATGTAGCATATGCCCTACTATGTCTATGGGGATGCGCTAGGTACCCAGGAGTACCTATGGATTAGGTTTAGATCTGTAGAAGTAGATCGGGGGGATGCAAAGGGCTCGACAGATGAACAACAATGGTGGTGGCAGAAATGGGATGTGAAGATGGCTGGAATCCAAAAATTCTAGGGCAATCTAGGGTTTTGGGGAAGGATAGGCTAGGGCACAATCTACTCACAAGAAAAAAATCTCAACAATTTTAGGCCTCATAAGTAAATTAAAGCTCTAGCATTCAAGTTTTTCCAAGGGTGAGCATTGAGAGTGCTCCTATTTATTATCAAGCCTAGGGTTTTCTTAGGGTTTTAGCTTAACACTTTTGATTGTGTAGCTAATATTAAAGTGGATCCAAAGGCTGATATTAAACTTTAAGTGTGACACGGATTAAGGAATATGGACGACTGAGATTAGATCGGATCGGACGACTAAGGTTAATTTGGCTTATAAAGATATATTTTATAATAAATATATTAAAATATAATATAAAATATTATATTTAAATATAAATAATATAAAATAAATATAAATGAGTCAAATAGGGGTCAAAAAATGGCAGGAAAGGGCTAAAGTGGGCCATTGGATGGTGGTAAAGGCATGGAATGGCCAATTGAATGGTGGAAAATGGTGATGGTGGACAAGTGGCTAGGATTTGGTGTCTACATATGCCCCTTTTTGTACCATGTTGCATGAAACACAATATGGTGCAAAAACATGAGACACCTGGTTAGGCTTTGGGAACAGAAGCAGCTTCTCTCTCTTGTTGGATTTTTGAGCAATAATGTTGAAGACAAAAGAACAAAAAAATTTAGAGTTTTTTTCTTAGCTTACCCCCTCAATTGGTGAATGATATTATGATGAATCTCACGAGCCAATTGAAAAAAAAATGTGCAAATGATGAATGGTGTGGTACCCTTTTAGCCCCAAGGGATGAAGGATTTTATGCAAATGTGAGGGATGATATGAATGATTTAAAATGTTATACTATTTTTGCCCCAAAATTTGGAAGGGGTGGTGTGAGATATGATATAATGTGTCTGTGCTTGCCCTAATGGATGAAGAGTTTTTTTTTGTCAATGTGATGTGATGTTTATGATATGAATGATGTAAAATGTGATACTATTTTGGCCCCAACAGTGGAAAGGGTTTGTGTCAAATGTAGATTTCATGATCATATAAGGTGTATCCCATCATGGGAAAATCATAATCAGGGTTGCCCAAAATTTAGGGTGATTTGGTGTTGTTGAATAAAATGCCTTATTGGCATCATTGAGTATGTAGGTTATAAATATGCAAGATGAAAAATTCAATGTAGACGTAGGGTAGTGATTGTAGAAAATTCTCCGTGTAATTCCATCATGGAACCAATCAACCTACCAGTTTTTTCCTATTTTGTGACTATGGTCAAATGAATGATTGATTGTGGTATTAATTATCCATGTTTTTGTACCCCATGAAAAAGGACATAAATGACTACGTTTGTGCAAATTTTTCTTGGCAAGGTTTCACTCAAAATGTGAAGTACCAAACGTTAGTGTGTTCCCAAACAAGGAGATAAGCGATGATGATGATGACCAAGTGTTCTTATGGTAATTCATTCATCTTACCGAATTGCATGGATGCAAATCACTGCAATCACCAAGTATATAGTGTCACTTGTAATTTTAACATGTGTTGGAAGAAATGATGGTAGATTATGATAGTGGAAATAATGTTGATGGAAGAATGTGATGATATCACGAAATTCAAAGTCGGCTTTTAGATGTTAGAGTTTTTAGTGGTTGATTTTGCATATTTTTGGATGGAAACAATTGATTCCATGGTCAAATCAACTCCAATTTTCATTAAATTTTGTGGTATGATGAAAAATATGGAGTAGAGGAGATGAGTGTTGGTTTTGTGAAAATTTGGATTCATGTGATGTGTTTTGTAACTCAATTTGTGCATTTTACAAATTTGCATCGTATTCAAAAATTATGTGTGCAAAACGATTCATATTTTCACAAAATGTGATTTTATGATATGCATGATGTGTGGATGAAATTAGTGAGATTTTGAGGGGGTATGCTACTATTTTGATCCCTTTTGTTTTCATGTCATTCTAGCACCAGGCGCCTTGCTATGCCTACGGTATCCTATAGGTTCTCGGTTGTGCCTAGGTGCGCCTGTAGCCCATAGGTGCCACCCTGTGCCTGAGTGTACTATTTGTAGCTATAAATAGCTTGCAAGATAGATTTTTCAACTCATTTGTGCACTTGAGAGTTTCTAAATCTACGCCTAAGGAGTGGAGTGCATTGGTGAGGGAAGTGAGGTTGGTGGAAATTTACATGGGAGCTATGGCGGCAGAGGGAGCACATGCTGCTGGTCGAGTTGAGGTATGATTTGCCCCAGTAATGTTGAAAAATACTTTGGTCTTTTGTGCAAAATTTTTGAATTTTTTTTTGAAATTTATACTAATGTAAATTTTTTGTTACTATAGGTGTGGGAGATAGAGCCTCGACATTGGTTCTCTCATCTTATTCCTAGGATGAGGAAGAGGCTTACGAAGGGTTATTGGGAGATTTTGATGAAGGTGGGTTTGGAGGGAGTGGCTTAGTTGTATGTGGTGATGGTGAACGATGGGTATCTTTAATTATTGATAGAGATGAGACTTGGATAGGGGGACTTTTCAGCTGGTGACTAGGGAGGTGTAACCACCAAAAAGGTTCACACCCAATATAACTATGGCAATTGAAGAAAGATATACAAATAGGTATGCATAATTTGATAACAAGAAATAACATGAATACAAGGAATCCTTTATTTTTTTCAATGGATTCACATTATAGATTCGTCCCTCTTAGGGATACCCATTTGATACATCAATTACAATAGTGTTTAGTCCCTATCAAGGGTAGGTGTGATCAAAATGCCCTTCAAGGTGACAGGAATTGCTCTAGGGTGTCGATGACCCTCTTCTTCACATTGAGGAAGGAATTGGATGCTTTATCTCTCCTTCAAATCCTATTCCCTACAGTAAAGAAACAACAAGAATGTCAAAAATATAGGCAGCCTCTCATGATGAGGCCCTTTTAGGTAAAATGCATAATGATGCAATTAACATGCATAATAAAGAAAACATAAAGAAAGTTGCTAAACTATGCAAATTGCATCAAGATTTATGTAATAGCATAAAGTAAAGTAGGAGGTACACTATGCATGGATAAAATATAGAAAATGAAGCATAAACATGCATAGAGAAAGAATTTTAGTCCTAATTAAAACATAAGCATAAAATATGAATCTAGCCTAGTTCTACAGTCAGAAGTCTTCTAAAATGCTATTAAATCAACAAAATATCTAATCTAACCTAACGAGCAAAACAAAAATAGACATAGGAAGGTGATCTATCACCTGTTGTAAACCATAGCTCTGGTGAGCGGTCTGCACTGTGAACCGCGACTAACAGCCATAGTTTGATCTCTGATAAGTTTACCCTCAAAATCAGGGGTAGTGGGCTCAATATCCTTGTCCAAATTGATGTTCAAGGGTCACCTTCATTGTCCTTAGACTGATTTTATAATCAATTTGATGTGAAGGGCCTTCATTTTCTTGGATTTGCATTTCTTGATCCTCCTAAGCACCTAGGGCATCTATAATGCAATTCATCATTAATGGTGGCAAAAAGGGTTAGGGATTAAGTGCAATAGCTCTATCTCTTAGTATACTTAGAGTGTACAATTCACCAGGGCTTCACTGCTCAAATATCCAATGCTTGCTCTTCTTCTCTCCCCATTTGGTGGGGGTATTTATAGCATGCCCCTAGGGCTAGGGGTGGCTTCATGGAGAAGCCAAGACCAAGAAGGGTGGTTAAGACAGTAGGGATGGAATCCTCTGGAATATTTTGTCCTTCAACTGCCTCCTTCTAGATATTTTGGCCATTCCAACCGATTTGGCTTGGATGGAAGGCCTAACTAAACTTTAGTTAAGACCGCAGATCATAGTTGTGGTCCATACTACAAACCGTAAGTGTCACCCATGGTTTAGACTAGAGACCATAGGTCTGGGCTATGGTTTAGACTGCTTAGGCCAAAATGCCTAAATTGAGTGGTTAGAACCACTGCTCTATCTTGGAGTCTGTCCAAGATCCTCCATATGGTCTTGTAGCATGTCCATATGAGTAGTCGCCCTTGACATGACATGTTTTAGGTGTCTATAGATGCCCCTTTTGAGATGCATTGTGATATTGAACAATGCTAAGCAGAAATATACATCCTAAAATGATGTCTAATGTTCTATGATGATCATTAGTTAGATCAATATTAGATGCCCCAGGTCCAGCAAAAGGATGTGCATCTTGGAATCATTGCTTCCAACTTGTGAAAGGCTTACATTTTGACAAGTCTGCACTCGTCATCATACATTCAGATAACATCAATGCCAAGTATGGGTATCTTCTAATCCATAAATATGAAGGATGAGAGTTACAAACCAATTATCATATTTACTGTTTACCTCAAGAAAAGGGGGAAGCTTATGATAGTTGTTGAAAATGATTCACAAGAATGAATGCAATTTTGACAAGATCAAGGGATCTATGATCTCAAAGATCTTCTACTGACTTTGATTATGATTATGAAATTATGACTACCCCATCAAGCGATGAGTTGATGAGGGTAATGACAATGTATGAAGTGACGAAATCGCTTGACCATAATGAATAATCCTGAATAAATTAAGATTTGAGCCTTTTAATGCCTTGGCTAGGCCTAGTTAAGCTTATGATTGCAACTCTTAGTAGTATTGGCACATTTCTATCCCATGGAGCATTCAAGATGCAATAGCCATCTTAAGGAATCAAAATTATACAAATGCAATTAGAATTGTGTTGAATCATATGTGTCGATGATTTTCTGAAATATGTCATAAAAGAAATGACAATTTTACCCCAAATGTTCTTATGGTGATTTACTCATATTGTCGGATTGCATGGATCACAACTCACTGCAATCACCAAGTGTATAGGATAAATCACTGAATACAAGGCACATTTGGTTTTTAATTATTTGATTTTTTTTAAATTTTGCATGTATTTGATTGGTCCTGGTGCTTTTAACATCACCAAATTTGCAATTTTAATCATTGATTTTGAAATTTTATCCGATGGAAGTCATTAATTTTCTCTTTTAGATCTTCCCACGGTGGGTTTTGAGTACATTTAATTCTAGTTGCAGACCTCACGTATGGTCTATAGTTTACATTTCCAAATTTTTAGAACTATAGGTCAGACCTATGGGCAAAAAACCCTAGTTTCAAAATCGCAGGTGTTAGTTGTGGTTTGTCGAGACTAGGAAAACCTATAAATTAAATTCCCATTTGAAATTTTTCATTATTTTATTGCAAGCATTATCAACTTGAGAGATTTGAGAGTGAGAGAATATTTCTTGATCTGAAATACTACCACACTCTATTGTGATTACACTCCTCTACCTCGATGGTGGATCCTAATTAGCCATCTACTAGCTGGGGCCAAGGTGTAGGCAAGGCAACTCAAAACTAAGACCTCGCACTTAATACTAGTAAAATTAACCACATTAAGTAATGTGTATAATGAACCTCACTAAACTGCTAGTAATGAACCCCACTAGTCTAGGCTAGCTTTAGGAATTTAATTTGATGACTTAGTGGTCTAAGAGGGTACCCAAAATGGGTGTCGCTCCTAAACTACAGCTGGTAGCTGTGGTTTCCAATTGGAAAATTAGGGACCATAGGTTTCAACTGTGGTTTCCAATTTACAAATTGGGGACCACAGGTTTTAGTTGCGGTTCCCAATTTGCAAATTGGGGACCGCAGGTTTCAACTGCGGTTTGTTGTTGTTGCTTTTTTTTGTCTTTTTTTTAGCATTGTTTTTAGCTCTAGTTAGCTATATTTTGTCTTAAATTATGCTTTTTATTCTAGAGATTGAATTCTAGATCCCATGATCCAAATATTTTGAAGACTCTCCATGAGGCTTTATTTTATGACAATCAGGATTGGTTCCGATCTGTCGTGTTCGGATACGTCATGGATCTACCCACTATTAGGGTAGATCAATCCTACCTGATTGTGTTGGCCTAGCGCTAGAATTTGTAGACCAACACATTTCACCTACTTATAGGTGAAATGCCTGTTACTTTATAGGACATCTACAAGATCTTCAGGATCCCCATTAATGGCAAGGACATCATCTCCTCTACCTCTAGGGTAAAGGAGGTTTTTTAATGCTATCTTTTATGACTAGAATGAGGATGCTCAGGATGCGATTGACCACAGAGGGGTGCACATTGGCGAGTGGTACCACGAGGATGTCTTCTTTGCATGGGAAGCCCTCTTCATGCACCTCATAGTACATATTGTTCTTCCAGACTCCTTGGGCATAAGAATTCCCTAAAACCTCCTGTCCAACACCTGGAGGGTGCTACAGAGCTCTATAGAGGTGCCTTTACTTCTAGCTTGGGGGAGCACCCTACTATGTCAAATCTATAGGGAGTTGTACCATATTATTGAGCATAGCCATAAGGACCTCAACTACAATATTTTGTTGTAGATTTGGGGATGGCAACATATTCGAATCAAGCGTCCTATAGATATTCCACTACGGATCACTGCTATTGCTGACGATCGTGAGTGTTATGTTTCCTAATAGCCTCATTAGGAGGAGGGTACCCATAGTAGGATCCATGTTGGTGATGTCCAGCATTATATCACTTTGTTCATGATACTTGGCCTAAATGATATTCAGTGGTGGCCCTATATGGATTACCCAATATGGCCAAAGGAGGGCCAGTGCCTAAGATAGGCACGCCATGATAGATGGTTGATCGTCTATAAGGCTGAGGTTTAAGAGTACCAGTTCTACTCTCGAGTCTTGTGGTAGTGTTGTGGCTGATCCACAACACACCCCAAAATTGGGGACCCACTTTTTTTGCATGCTTTCAAATAAGACCACAGTGGCCTAGATGCTTAAAAATCAAAGAGCAAAATACAGCATAAGAAGAAAGTGTCGTGATATCGCAATGTGTTGCTCTGTTGCTGCTAAGAAAAAGAAAGTGTCACGATATCGTGACATGTTGCTTTGTCGTTGCTAAGAAAAATAAAGTGTCATGATATCGTGACAGGTTGCGTTTTCGTGGCTCAGACAAGCGAAGTGCAGTGGAATAGAAAAGTGTCATTATTTCATGACATGTTGTGTTTTCACGGCCAAGAGTAAAAAAATGCAGCAGGGTGAGAGAATGTCATGATTTCGTGACGTGCTGTGAAATCATGGTTCATAGAGAAGAGAGAAAGACAAAGTGAAAAATGTCATGATATCCCGACATGTTGCCATTTTGCGACCTGAAGACGAGATAAAGGGCAAAGATAAAAAGCGTTGCGATATCACGACATGTCAGGTTTTCACGACAGGAAAGTGAGGAAGGAACAGATGAAAGAAAGTGTCACAAAATCGTGACAGGTTGCATTTTCACGATCTATCAACGATAAAAGAGGTAAAGGCAGAAAGATGTCATGAAATCACGACATGTCTCATTATCATGATTCATAGTGACTGATAAGCTAAGTGAGAGAAATGTGTCGTGAAATCATGACATGTCACGTTTTCACGACCTGGAGCAGCTAAGTGGTACAAAAAGAAAAAAGCGTCATGATTTTGTGATAGAAAGCAACGAAGTGGTACGGAACAAAAAAGCATCACGATTTCATGACAGAAAGCAGCGAGACAGCCCGAGAGAGAAAAGCATCATGATTTCACGATAGAAAGCAGCCAAGTGGTACAGAATGAAAAAGCATCACGATTTCACGATAGAAAGTAGCAAAGTGGTATAGAACAAAAAAGCGTCGTGATTTCATGACAGAAAGTAGCCAAGTGGTACGGAATGAAAAAGTGTCATGATTTTGTGACATGTCGCGTTTTCACGGCTAAGTGCAACAAAACACAACGAAGGAGAAAAACATCACGATTTCACGACAGGTTGCATCCACGCGGCCCTAAGGAGAAAAATGTCGCGATATCGTGACATGTCTCATTTTCATGGTGCATGAAGGCGAACAAGGCTGCTGACAGAAAAATGTCACGATATCGCGACATGTCTCATTTTTGCGATACAGGTAGAGGAGCAAAGCGACATGCTATTTTTGTCGCGATTCACAGGGGGCGATTACAAAACATGCAGGGAAGCGCTGAACACGTGGCATAAAGGTGTAAGGGTTATAGAACGGTTACAGTTAGCAAGAATATCAAACGTTTTGACGCTCGAAAAGAGCCAAAAATAATGCAAAGAGGCGGGAAGATGAAACGAAGAGACCTGGGAGATGAAGCGAAGCGTCATAGGGCGAAACATAGAGCATTGCCAAAAAGTATAAAAGCAGAAGCACAGATTGGTACAGGGGTCAAAAACCGCTGCGGGCAGGGTTGCAGAGTTGAGGGCGAGAAGCCATTCTGGGCCTGCTTTGGAGTGTTTTTCTTCCCCTTTTCTGGTTTTGAGAAAACTAGAAAGTTTCGTTGTTGTAAAATGATAAATTTTTAATACAGAAATTTATAGAGTTGCATCTCATTGGCAAGAAAGAAGGAGTTATTTTTTGCATGCAAGATTGAATGTTTATCTTTCCCCTTTCAGATTTTTAGGTTTATAGGTGAAGTTTAATGCAAGTTCTCTTGGTTGCTTCATGCGAATGTCTAAATATAAAAGCCATAGTTAAGACCCCAGAAACCAACACCTAGCTTATCTGGATTGTGCATGTTTGCAGGTTCAATAGGTTAGGTTGTATGCAGAAAACCTCATTATCTTCGGTTTTGTCGAATAGGATTGCAGCCCCTGAGTGTATTTTATTTTCATTTTTCTTTACATTTTATTTTTATCTTTTCTGCACTTTCATTTCCAGAAAGTTTAACTTTTATTTTAATTTATAGTCATTAAAATAAACACTTGAAAATCTACCAAATCTAAAAATAGAATATTTCATCATTAAGATTAATTCACTTTGAGTCCATTGCAATTTCAGAGTAAAATAAACCATCAGTGCCCCTTGTTTACAGTTACTTGCAACCACTAAGGTATTCCAAGCATTCAAATTGAATATCTTTATTTGAGATTATTAATACACAAATGCTAACATAGCGGAGACCTTGGAGAAGTTACTTGTTTAATTTCTTTGCAAGAGAGGATTTGGAACCCAAATCCTATCGGAGAGTGTGTTTTCACAATCGGGTGAAAATACCACTCAACAGATTGGCGCTAGAAGGAGGGCCTGAACTGGTTTATTTCACTGTGATTTAAGTGCTACAGGGATTTAAATTTTGAATATTTCATGCCCTGTTAATTGTTATCTTTACTCCTCTAACACTCGACAAACTGTTAAAAGGAGGGCCTGAATTGGTTTACTTTATTCTATTTTTAAGCAATTCAGGTATGTTGTATATTATTCTAACGCTTTTTTGATTGTTCATACAGAAATAAAGTGATTTGATTTAATTTTGAAAATTTTGGTCTTGACTAACGAAGTGTTGTTTCCATACAGTTACTTTCATTTGATTTTAATGAATACATCTCTTAGTTGATGCTAACTTGATTTTTTTTATACATTGCAGGTTGGATATTTTCCCTCTTGGTGTCCTTCTTTTTCTAAAGATTTGGTTCTAAAGTTACATTCTGAGTTCACTAATGGCAACATTTGAGGAGCAAATTGTATCCCTAAGAGCTGAAATAGTGTCTCTAAGAGAAAGAATGGTATCTATGATGGAGGATCATTATAAGGGTTTGTCTATACATGTGATACCCTATCAAATTCCTAAAATGTTATTGGAGTTTTTACGATGTTTTAATCAAGAGGTGTCACTAGGATACTTGCAAAAACTACATGTCTACAAGAATACATTATGCCAATTCCAGGTTTTCTATGAGGAGGTAGCTTGTAAGTTATTTGCATACATTTTGGATGATAAACCATTCTTTTGGTACAGCCAACTACCCATGGAGGTTAGGACTTCTTGGATACAACTAGAAGCAACCTATCTTTATCATTTTGGTAATCAGGTTGACTTAGAAATCTTGAAAAATCAGTTTACCTCCATATGTAAGGAGCCTAATGAATCCTTGAGTCAATTCAATGGAAGATTTCGTGAGTTGCACTCCCAAATGTGGGAAAATTTTAACACATTAGAAGAGGAAGCCATGGAAGTATACCCGGGAGCCATACACCCCACACTTGCTTCACTCATTGAGGAAAAAATGGGTGGCTTGTCTCTAGAGAAAATCCATGAGATCTTAGAAGAGATAGAACGACAAGGTCTTGAAGAAGAAAAGGCACAACATGTTCACATAAGAGATTGTCCTTCTAAAGATATTGATGCCAACCTACACCAACCATCAAATATAGCACCCTCCACTCCAATGATATCTAAGGTAAATGATCAAGGGGATGAATTTGAATATCCAAATCTTACAACCACCTTAGATGTAGTCCACGAGGAGGTGCAAATTGCTAAGCCAACATCCGCTAGTGAGGATTATGTAGAAATGATCTCATTCATAGAGATACACGATTATTCGGATGAAGGGGTTCTAAATTCAACAATGTTTGATATATGTGATAGGACGGAACCCACCATAGAATTGAATGGAATGGTTGAAAGTGAAATCGGAAGAAAACCAATAAATGAATTTGAAGATATGATAGAGTTTCACCACTTGTTCTTGGAAGATACTATTGATGAGATGTGTAAAATTAACGATCAAGAAATTCTTCACCCTCCAAATTATGATAAAATTGAATCATGGGTTACTAATTTGGATGATGATAGCCTTACAAATTTGAATTCAAGAAATGACCCACTTTTGGAAATAATTGAACCATCTAAGGAAGGTGAAGATGAATTTGATGAGAAACACATTGATGAATTGGAAGATGTTGAAGAAGTAGTTGAACGTCACCACTTGATTTTGAAAGATGATTATTATGATGCTTGGAAGAAGTGGGAAGACTACACTCACTCCAAAACTACTAATGAAACTTGTGTGCCAATTGATATACAGGACAACATAATCGCCTACTCAAAGGAAGATATTACAACTCCTGTACAATTTGAGGATGTTTTGGAAGAGGGTTTCAAATCTCATCAAATTTTGGAAGATTATGATGATCCTATTACCAAGGACAAAGAAGAAAGTGAATTGATGAATGAATCAAAAGATCATGTCACAAATACCATGGAGTTTCATCCCACAAATTTGGAAGATAATTTTTATAATGGTTGGGGGAGATATGATAATGCATTCTTTTCTCACACCCTTATAGATGAAACTCATATTTCACTTGATATGCAGGATGTCGAAGATCTCACATTCACAAGATTTGAGAAGGTGGCAAAATTCGATCATGTTGAATATAAATTCATTGAAGATGCGGATACAAGTTTGCAAGATGATTTTGAGGATTCAAATGAGGAGATACCATGGATAGTGAACAAAGAATTAGAACCAAATGACAAAGAGATTGATCAATTGGAAGCAACTCGAATGAAGTGATCATCAAGATAGATTACTTGACATACACTTTGACCAAAAATATTTGAGGGTTGAAAAGGATGGGCATGTTTTCAATTGGGTGCTTTTTTGTTTTTTTTAAAAAAAAAAAAAGGAGAGGGGGGGGAAAGGAGGGGCTCCCCCTTTTGAAAAAAAAAAGGGGGAGCTAACCTTTTGTGGTCAAACACCAAGATTTATGTGAAAATTTGCATGACCATATTTTGAATTTGAATGATGTTTATGGTGAAATGTCATTAAAGGTAAATGAAAAACAAGGTATGATTTCTAATCACACCTTTGACAACATTGTTTTAACAAATGAAAAAGAAGTTGATGCACTTGAACTGTTAAATCAAATTCATCAACAATTACTAATTGAATCTAGGGTAAAAACTTTTAATGATCCTAATTTGGTAAATATCCTAGATGCTTGCAAATGTTTACACAAATTTGATTGGCCTACAAATTTGGAAAATGATTTGGCTTTAAAATTTTTAGAAATAGGCTCTTGCTTACAAAGTCTCATTTTGGATAAAGAGAGCCTACTTCTAAATCATGAATGGAATGATGAAACTTGCACTTTAAAGAATAGACAAGATAAAATTGAATACCAACCATTGTCTAATCAATTTGATTTGAATCTCACCTATGGTGTTGGTAATAGAACTAAATCAAATTGGTATGGTGAGTGTGGCAAGTTGAAATTTGTTGCATTGCTTGGTTTGATCTTATTATTGTTGGATTCCTACAACATTTGGCATACATATTGTGTCATATGTCTTTTGAAATGTTCTAATCATGTTTGGGATCCGGGAAAGTGATAGTCCAAGCTTTGCATCATCTTGTATTATATTGTACATTTGTATATAGGTTTTGATTTTTGGTTTTGGTTTGTGTTTTCAAATTTTCATTTTTGGATTGCATTTTGGTTTTGGATTGAATAAGTTTTGATTTAAAGTTGTGTGTTTGTTGGACATGTTTGGTTTGTCTAAAAAAAAAAAAAGTTTTTGAGATGTCAACTTATGCCTAAAATCAGGAGAATATGAAACATTGGAATTGTATTGTAGAAAGCTCCACAAGTAACGCAAACACATTAAATAATATCGTTTGAAACTTGTGATGCATGAAGTTGTCAGTTTTACAAATTATGGCAACATAGGTGGTATACTCCATCCACAATTCAGAAAAGCAATGCATTCATATTACATTCCATTCATTGCATATACATTCCATCTTAGTTGCATATCCATTTCAAATACAATCATTGAAAGAATGTCAAATCCTCTTAGGGTTATTCTATAACATAAAACATAAAAAGGATCCTAAGGTTGGGAACTGATGTCCGAACAATCTTGAACCAAGCACGTTCTATGCACATTAAAGAAGATCTTGGGCAAAATGATCAAAACCATGCTTGGAAGAAAAGGTGAGGTGAAAAGAATATTTCATGTCTGTCCTATCATGCAACATTATCCTTAAAATAGTGGTTTTTACCGCTTCCACAAAGCTTAAAGCCTAAAATCATAGTAGTAAGGATAGGGTTAAATCCTCATCAAACTTAGGTTGAGGATCCAACTCCCCAAAGCTCTGATTTGACCTTCATGGAGTAGTAAGGATAGGGCATAATTCTCATCTCACCTAGGTTGAGAATCCGATTCCCCAAAGCTTCCATCTTTCATTTTATCATAAAACTTGGATGGGAAGGATCGTACTACATGTCCTCTGCAAAGGATGGGTAGTCATCCCAAAAGTCCAAGAAACAAAAATAAAATTAATATTTTCCATCTTTCATTTTATCATCTTGGATTGGAAGGATCGTACTACATGTCCCTAGCAAGGATGGGTAGTCATCCCAAAGGTCCAAGAAATAAAATTAACTAATATTTCCCATTTCATCTTAATATTGGATTGGAGGGATCGTACTACATGTCCCTAGCAAGGATGGGTAGTCATCCCAAAGGTCCAAGAAATAAAAAAAAAAGAGAATGAATGAAGCCAAATCATGGATTATGGGGTTAAGTATGCCCATGCATGGCAACATGTCTTGTCTAAAACAAGACCACTGACTGCTCAAAAGGATAGGCTAGCCTGACCATTTCATCCATAATAGGTTAAATCATTTTGTTCAAGATGAGGTAATGAACTCCAAATCAGAATAGTAAGGATAGGGTTAAATTCCCATCTCGCTTAGGTTGGGAATCCTATTCCCCAAAGTTCTGATTTCACTTACACTTGCACATGGGTTCAAGATGGTAGTGACACATAACCAACTTTGGGATCTAATAAATTAATTCAGTATACATATATTTGGTCCTAAGAGGGTTTGACAGTTTTGATATGTTTGTTCATGATACTAGAAGGTTTGAGCCTTTGCAAAGCAGGTTGTTATATCTCTAGCATCTTCATCATACATCAAATCCTGCACAAATCATTCATAGCCTTGCATACAAATCATAGGTGAAACTGACAATGGAATGTTGATCAAGTTCAAGCGATAGGGAATGAAAACACATTGCACACACCGAGCTGATACTTAATGATTCTGATGTTTCATGTATTTCTGATCTATCGGTATTTGTTTATCTTTTATGTGCTGACGCCTGTATCTAAGCTTGTATATTTCAGGTTGGGTTCTCACCAAAATGCTCAGGAGCATTTGACAGCAGAGTCACCATTTGTTGTGGCTGATCCACAACACACCCCAAAATTGGGGACCCACCTTTTTTGCATGCTTTCAAAGAAGATCGTAGTGGCCTAGATGCTAAAAAATCAAAGGAAGAGCAAAATACAGCATAAGAAGAAAGTGTCGCGATATCGCGACATGTTGCTCTGTCGCGGCTAATAAAAAGAAAGTGTCGCGATATCACGACATGTTGCTCTGTCGCGGCTAAGAAAAATAAAGTGTCGCGATATCGCGACAGGTCACGTTTTTGTGACTCAGACAAGCGAAGTGCAGTGGAATAGAAAAGTGTCACGATTTCGTGACATGTCACGTTTTCACGGCCAAGAGTAACAAAATGTAGCAGGGTGAGAAAATGTCACGATTTCGCGACATGCTATGAAATCGCGATTCATAGAGAAGAGAGAAAGACAAAGTGAAAAATGTCATGATATCGTGACATGTCATCATTTCACAACCTGAAGATGAGATGAAGGGAAAAGATAAAAAGTGTCATGATATCATGACATGTCAGGTTTTCATGACAGGAAAGTGAGGAAGGAATAGATGAAAGAAAGTGTCACAAAATCATGATAGGTTGCATTTTCGCGATCTATCAGTAGTAAAAGAGGTAAAGGCAGAAAGATGTCGCGATATCGTGACATGTCACATTTTCGTGATTCATAGTGATTGATAAGCTAAGCAAGAGAAATGTGTCATGATATCACGACATGTCACGTTTTCATGACGGAGCAGCCAAGTGGTACGAAAATAAAAAAGTGTCACGATTTTGTGATAGAAAGCAACAAAGTGGTACGGAATGAGAAAAGCGTCACGATTTCACGACATAAAGCAGTGAGACAGCCTGAGAGAGAAAAGCGTCGTGATTTTGTGACAGAAAGCACCAAAGTGGTACGGAATGAAAAAGCGTCACGATTTCATGACGAAGCAGTGAAGTGGTACGAAAGAGAAAAGCATCATGATTTCATGACAGAAAGTAGCCAAGTGGTACGGAATGAAAAAGTGTCGCGATTTCGTGACATGTCGCGTTTTCACGGCTAAGTGCAACAAAACACAGCGAAGGAGAAAAACATCACGATTTCGCGACAGGTTGCATCCACGCGGCCCTAAGGAGAAAAATGTCGCGATATCGCGACATGTCTCATTTTCATGGTGCTTGAAGACGAATAAAGCTACGGGCATAAAAATGTCACGATATTGCGACATGTCTCATTTTTCGTGATACAGGTAGAGGAGCAAAGTGACATGCTATTTTTTTTGTGATTCATAGTGGGCCATTATGGAACATGCAGGGAAGCACTGAACACATGGCATAAAGGTGTAAGGGTTATATAACGGTTACATTTAGCAAAGAATATCAAACGTTTCGACGCTCGAACAGAAAGCCAGAATAATGAAGAGGCAGGAAGATGAAACGAAGAGACCTGGGAGATGAAGCGAAGTGTCACAGGGCGAAATAGAGAGCATTGCCAGAAATTATAAAAGTAGAAGCACAGATTGGTACAGGGGTCAGAAACTGTTGCGGGAAGGGTTGCAGAGCTGAGGGCGAGAAGCCATTCTGGGCCTGCTTTGGAGTGTTTTTCTTCCCCTTTTCTGGTTTTGAGAAAACTAGAAAGTTTCGTTGTTGTAAAATGATAAACTTTTAATACAAAAATTTTAGAGTGTTGCATCTCATTGACAAGAAAGGAGTTATTTTCTGCATGCAAGATTGAATGTTTATCTTTCCCCTTTCAGATTTTTAGGCTTATAGGTGAATTTTAATGCAAGTTCTCTTGGTTGCTTCATGTGAATGTCTAAATCTGAAAACCATAGTTAAGACCCTAGAAACCAGCACCTAGCTTATCTGGATTGTGCATGTTTGCAGGTTCAATAGGTTAGGTTGTATGCAAAAAACCTCATTATCTTCGGTTTTGTCAAATAGGATTGCAGCCCCTGAATGTATTTTAGTTTCATTTTTCTTTACATTTTATTTTTATCTTTTCTGCACTTTTATTTCCATAAAGTTTAACTTTTATTTTAATTTACAGTCATTAAAATAAACACTTGAAAATCTACCAAAGTTGAAAATGGAATATTTCATCATTAAGATTAATTCACTTTGAGTCCATTGCAAAATTTAAATTTCAGAGTAAAATAAACCATAGTGCCCCTTGTTTTCGATTACTTGCAACCACTAAGGTATTCCAAGCATTCAAATTGAATATCTTTATTTGAGATTATTTGTGCAAAATGCTAACATAGCGGAGACCTTAGAGAAGTTATTTGTTTGATTTCTTTGTAAGAGATGATTTTGAACCCAAATCCTATCGTAGAGTGTGTTTTCACAATCGGGTGAAAATACCACTCAACAGGTAGTTTGGGATCGTGTATGATATTCCAGATATCCCCATTAGATATCGACTCTTGGTCGTAGAGCACGATCTATAGTGGATCATTCCTAAGCCTCTAGGATATGCTACTAACGACTACCAGGAGATTGGAGTCAAGAATGCGAAGACCACTCCAGAGTATTATGTGTGGTATGTTCAAATGGTATGACAAAGGGCCTCTAGACTGAGAGCCAGATCAGGCAGAGGTAGAGGTGGATCCTGACGGGCACAAGGTGCACCAATATATAGAGGATGGCTAGGGTGCAGTGGCCATCGTCGATGAGGCTCTCAAGGTTAACTATTATGATGAGGCTCCAAAGGGGGTGAGTTCCCTCCCTACAGTGCAGAGGGTCAGCTCTTATCTTAGGTGGTTGAATTGTATATTCAGCTAGGACGATTCCACACATAGCAGCTAGAGCGAGATACTACGATCACCACTCTAGAGGTTAAGGTATCTAACAGAGATAGGCACCTAACTGAGGTGCAAGATTAGATACAGGATTTGACTACATGGGCCATAGATGTAGAGGCCTAGGTTCAGATATTGCATATGGCTCTAGAGCTAGTGCAAGCACAAAAGACTATAGCAAAGGCAGAGAGGGATATCCTTCAGGTATTAAGGGGGGCTATGCCACCTCAATCTAGTATAGGGCCTTCAGTAGCACCATTGGTAGCACCAATAGTTGTAAAATATTTGATGATAGAGGTAGAGATACTGTGCAGTATGGTCATGAGGACCAATGAGATACATGCATCTTGGATTGCTCATGTTGATCAGCTAGTCAGTTATATTAAGATGCATAGGTTACAGGTTCCTAAGGATCCTTTCTCCTTAGAGTCTCATTGGACCACATCTAGGACATCAGGATAGTTTATAGTGAGCTCAGGTCATAGGACTCATAGGACTGAAAGGACGTATAGGTCCTCTAGCACACATGGGGTGACATCACATGCCAGGCCTAGAGATGCAAGATAGACTTCAAGGACAACCAATCAGGGGACTAGCCTGCTGTAGTTACTAGTTTCTCATGTACTAGGCACCTTAGGATTTGGAGGCATGCATGATCCATAGCAAGACCCACCATGGATGCTAGATTAGATAGGAGAGTAGGATCCAGAGTACTGTGCTGAGGGAGGTGACGAGAGCTCCGATACAAGGGAAGCAAAATATACCTAGGCCTTTCTAGATGTAGACTATACTTTTACTATGTTGTATTCATTTTGAGTGTTAGGTTGAGGACCTACACACTTTGTAGCCTACGAGCATTTTGATACTCCTCATATGTACTCTTTTTGCACATATATATATGACTTGGTCTTTATGGCTCATTATGTGTATCTGATGTTTAATTTTGATTTTATGTTTATTTGATGCACATGGATGCAATGCTTATATGATGCTATGTTTATATGATGCAATGTATGGATTGCATGCACTAGAGATCTATCTTATTTATGATGATGTTGATGAGATGCAGTGATCTAGATGATTAGATGTGCCATATATAATGTATGCATATGGATGCACTATTTATTTTGAATGCATATTTATTTTTGTTTTGTGGGAATGCGTTCATTTTTATGATGTTATGGTATGCTATGCAATGTATGGTAATGCATTATGTACATAATAGTAATCTAATGGGAATGAACCTGTATGCTTTAATAACTTAAAACATAAGGAATGAATGTAAATTTTGTATATCAATTTTAAAATGCGACACCACAGAATGTATGACAATCATGCAAAATAATTGATAATTATCATTACAATAACTTAATCAATTAATCACCCATATATGAAATATAGTGAAATGGATTGGTATAATGCTAATGAATGAATATGTCATTACGTATATTTTTCTTTGCTGCACTATATAGTCAGTGGTCGTCTAAACATCATTTTTGATATTCATGCAGTATCTATCCTATATGTTTTATTGTGATTTGTAAAATGCATTCTGATGAATGAATGACTCGTATTTTTGATGTCTAATGATATTTGGTGTTTTTTGCTATTAGAGAACTTTTTGATATTTTCCTTGAGACTCAAAAACCCTAGTAGACTTCTCCAAAAATCACATACTAACTGTACAAGGCCTTTATTGGACAAAGATTTTACCATGATAGAACCAACTATTCATTATCCTTGTGTGTGCATGTGAGTATTTTTAGATAGACCATAAGCATACCTCGTATGTCAATCGGGACTCTTTCAACCCATATGTGAGATAGGGTTCCTCATACAATCGTACCATCCTTATTTTAGCTTTGATTAGACTTATACAACTAGACAATCCTAGGTACCTAGAGCTAGCTCATCTTGCAAATTGATCAGGGCTACCCCTCAAAATGTAGACGAGACTCTTTCAACCCATTGCTATGTTTGGGGATCACCCAATAGAACTACCCCTCCAATTATAGACGGGACTCTTCCAACCCATTACTGTGATCGAGGATCACTCTATGGCTTTAAAAATGTGGAAAATCCAGGGATTCAAGTTCTCACCCTTCTTACTTGCTCATATGTAGTGATAAAAATCATTGTTAGTCCATGCATTACCGTTTTCTTTGAGCAAGGGATTTTTATAGTGCTTTTGATTCACTATGTCACTTTACATTTGATTTGAATTTTGTACTTTGAAATTTGCACTTTGTAACTTGGGATTTAAACTTTGTAACTTTGGGATTTATAGGGAAAATTCTTGTCCTTTTGCCAAAGTTAACATTTCTAAACCGACTATTTACAAGATTAGCATGTCGTGAAACCCATCTCTCTAGATACCTAAGACTTCTTTCGTAGCTTTCATCATCTCTTGTCTTAGCAGGATTTTATATTATTTTGCTTAGTGATGGGATTCTGATATGTTGAAGCACTATCCCAACTAATGACCTCATCTATAACAGAAAAGCAAGCTTTCTACAATATTTGAATAACCCACTAGGTATGTTTGAGTGACTTGAAAAATTAATATACATACATATTTCTCTGCAACAGGTATCATGTATGAATGCAATGAATTATGATAATGCAAGGGTGCATAATTGAAACACAAACGTGTGACTGTTTGTAAGATTTTGATAAACACTTTACACTTTACTATGAAATGAAATGAATGACAAATTCCTAAATGCAATATGATGAGGTGAATGCATGTATGAAAATGCAAATTGCAAAAGCAAATGTTTTTGGATTTTATGCTTTACCAATATATTTTTTCGGAATTTTATATATTTTCAAATTTTTATGCATTTTTGACCTTTCATATTTGACAAAATGATGAGTATATGTCTTTGGAGATTTTTGGGGTTGACCAAGTGATTTTTAGAAATCCCTTGAGCATTTTGGATTGACCAAAGGTCTTACAGATGCCTTTGGAACATTTTAGTTGACCAAACTCTCAGCAAGAGAGCTTGGAGCCTTTTAGGATGATTGAGAAGCTATAGGAACTCTCGGAGCCTTTAGGTTGACCAAACGATTTTTAGAAATCCTTGGTGCCTTTTTGGGATGACCGAGTGGCTTTAAGCAACCCTCAGAGCCTTTGGGTTGACCAAGCAATTTTTAGAAATCCTTGATGCCTTTTTTACTGACCAAATGGCTTACAGATGCCTTGGAGCTTTTATTTTGCTACACTCTAAAAATATAACACCTTAATATGGATGATTTTGAGAGGTTCAGGCTCTTCAAAACCCCCTAGAGACATCAAGAAATAGGTACCCAGACCAATATTTTTAGATATGATATAGGGCCTTAGCCAATTATTCGTAAATTTGTCTCGCATATCGGGCAAAAAATTCGAGTTCTATTGGTTTTCTTTCAACAAAAGATCCCCAACCTCAAAGTATCTCTGGTGGACTTTGATATTGTAAGATCATTTGAGTCACTCCTGATAAATGTGGAGATGCTCAAGGGCATTCATGCGATGTTCATCAAGCAACATCAATTGATCTAGGTGAGCTTGTCGCACGGTATCATCATCAATGAACTCTTTCAATGTGATGCACAGTGTTGGAATTTCCAACTCTAAGGGCATAATGGCCTCAATGCCATGTACTAGTGAAAATGGATTTGCCCCAATGGGAGTCTGAGTGCTAGTCCTATAAGCCCATAATGCAAGGGGTAGTTGTATATGCCAATCCTTGTGGTGTTCTTACACTGTATTTTTCAATATGGATATCACAGTCTTGTTTGAGGCCTCAGCTTGCCCATGTTCTTGTGGATAATATGCAGATGCAAAACTATTTTTGATGCAGTACTTAGATGTTAAAACTCACATAGTTTTGTTCTTAAAAGAAGCTCCATTATTTGAAACTATTTTAGATGGTACCCCAAAATGACTTATTATGTGCTCCATTATGAACTCTGCTATGCGAGCTCCAGTGGTCATTGTTAAGGAAATGGATTCCACCCACTTTGTAAAATACTCAGTAGTCGTAATGATGAATGTATGTCAGACTGATGACGGAGGAGAGATCTTGCCAATTAGATCAAACCCCCACTGAGCAAATGGCCAAGCTGCTTGGATGGGCTGTAAGGCCTGTGATGGAAGGTGCATAATATTAGCATGATGTTGATAATTGATGCATTTTTGATATACGCATTGCAATACTTCTCCATATTGGGCCAATAATAACCCATTCAAAGGATGCGCTTGACAATGGCCATGTCACTAAAATGGCCATCGCACGTACCATCATGAGCTTCTAAAATTGCCCAAGATGACTCTTGGAGCTCAAGACAACAAAGGAGGACTCCATCGTAACTTTGGTAGTACAAAATGTCTTTTATCAAGACAAATTTAGTCACTTTTTATTTAAATGTGCGTCTTATAGCATGCGATAGTCCCTTCGGGATAAAACCAAGTCTTAGGAAGTCTTGAATTTGTGAAATCCAATTCTGATGAGCCTTAGCTTTGATCACTAAGACAACCTGTACCCATGCATATTTACTTTTGCAAATTCATACTAGGAAACAACCTAGTGGTGAATGGTGGTGCACTCCCGTAGGACTCTAGGAGGTTAAAGACCCCCAAGATGCTTTATTGAGAAAATATTCAACTTTGCAGAACCAATCAAATTTTTATTCCACACTAATCATGTTGACTGATTCTTTGTTATCAAAGGCTACACGCTTTGCTGTAGGATGCGAGAGCGTCTTGACATAGATGGTAGTGAATTTTGCAGACAGATTTTGAGGTATTAAGGATCCCAAAGAAGCCATGGTGTTTGCAAACTTATTTGATGAATGAGGGATTGCCTTGATGTTGTACCATTCCACTTTAGCCAGATATGTGGCAACAAGATCTTTGTAGGCTTTCAGTACCAGACATCGACACTGAAATAGTCCCTTCACTTGGTTAATTATGAGCAGGGAATCACCAAAGATGTTTAATATCTTGATATTCATGGCAACGGATGTATGGAGGCCCAAAAGTAGGGCTTCATATGTAGCATTATTGTTGGTGCATGGAAAGTCTAGTTTGAACAAGGGCATTAGAGCTCCTTGCGACATGAAAAATACTATCCCTACACTAGCTCCTTGCTCGCATTTTGAATTGTCAAAGAACAAAGTCATACTAGCATTTTTCCCTAGTTCTTTGGGTTCAAGAGCTTCGAATACTACAAACACTACATCATCTGAAAGCTCGATTGTCAGAGGCCTACTGCTGGATAGTGGCACCTCAGCTAACTAATATGCTATGACCTATCCCTTAATGGAATTATGGCTTATAAATTTTAGATCAAATTCTATCGATAGCATGATCCACTTTGCAGTACGTGTATTATGATATGTCTTGCTCATCATATACTACAAAGGATTTTGTTTTGATAACACATATGTCATGTGACTTAACATTAGTGCCACAATTTCTTGGTAGAGAACACCACTGCTAAACATAGTTTTTCCACATATGCATATCCTAGCTCATAACTCACCAATCAGTTATGAGCTTGGTCCAAAATTAAATGGTTGCAGCATCTCTTCACTCGGGAAGAAGTCTTCAGGCTCTATTGGTGAATCAGCATGATCCCAATCGATAGCATCCATGTTCATATGCAATGGTTTGGATGGATATGTTGGATTGCAAAGTGGAGTGATCAAATAAATGGAGACCATGTTGATGGAATGGTATTGATCTCTATGACCACATAGACTAAATTCTACATCATCTGTGTAGCTTTCATACCCAATATTTAGCTTGGATGATATGGGTACGAATGGGTCCTCCCTATGGGATGCCCAAACAACTGGATCCTCTTTGTGTACTGACTACAAAATGGTATCTCTCGACTCAAGTAGCTCGGCATAAGTAGGCATATGGAGAAAGAGTCTTTGATATTCCTCTTCCAGATTTATTCTTTCCCTAAGGCAACACTGAAGATTAATCTCTCGACACAAACCCATAGCTATAACAGATGGCAG
Source organism: Wollemia nobilis (assembly GCA_028583015.1). Taxonomy (NCBI): domain Eukaryota; kingdom Viridiplantae; phylum Streptophyta; class Pinopsida; order Araucariales; family Araucariaceae; genus Wollemia; species Wollemia nobilis. The sequence goes on along the minus strand of JAQPPZ010017226.1, from coordinate 9,694,931 downwards.
ACCCCAAGGTGGATTCCTATTATATAGGTGATGAGGCCCTAAATAGGCCATCTCCAATGAATCCTCATCATCACTATATAGAAATAATCCTTCACTTCCCCACATATGCAAAGGGTGCTCTGCCATATGTGGTCCCATGTATCTGATTCTATGGTCACTATCATCACTATCTAGATAAAACGATCGTATATACGGTATCGATTGCAAAAAATGGTTTTGCTTCCTCTTCAGATCGATCAGTGTTAAGAGGCACTTCTTCTATAATATACTTCAACTCCACAGGCAATAGTGTAGCGGATATACTAGCCTCGGATTGGTCATCTCAACCTCATTGCTATGATTACTACCATGAGTAGACCACTCTGTCATGTCCATAAATATTATGAGATTAGCTAGATGAGGCCTTAATTAGGCTTGCTTTGCCTCATTTTCATAATCACTATTGACCATAAAATGCTCTTGTATCTCATCTAATTTCTCTCTAGGTAGCAAATGGCGTAGAAATGCCAAAACCACGAAGGCTCGATCAATTTCCTCTTCAGATTGATCATTATTTGATGACTCACCATCTGCATCATAATTTGGTCCACTTATTTCGGAGGTGGACTCCTCTCCATCTTCACTATGTGATTTGAGAGAAGTCAGGAGAAAAAATTAGATAATCAATATTATATTCAACCTTCGAAAACCTCAGTTACATTGGAATATATACTCGTAGTATTAAATGAACTTAGGGAATATAGGAAAGTTAGGAAAATAGAAGAAATAGGGAGGAAAGGGAAAAATAAAATTGAGTTGGTTCGCCTTGATGCCCTTGTCGTCCAATCCTGCCCAGTCAGCTGTCGTCCAAGCTAAACTTACTTGTCCAGTAAACTGTCGTCCAAGGAGGTAAAAGGGGTAAGATCCAAAGCTTATACTTGAAACAAAATTTTACACATTTTTTACTCCTTTTTGGTCTTTTTACTAGATTTATTTCCAACATTCTCCCCCTTAAAGTTGATAGGACTGACTATAAAGTATCTTAGATTTATATATTGAGCTTTAGCTATACCTTTGGTGAAGATATCTACAATATTATCCAAAGTATTACAATGTTGAAGCTCAACTATTTGTTGTTCCACCATATCTTGAATGAAGTGATACTTCATATCGAAATGCTTTGATCTGCTATGGTGTACTGGATTGTATGCCAACTCAATGGCACTTATGTTATCACAATACAATCGAGTTGGAGCACTTTGACTTTCTCCAATCTCTTCAAGAAATTTTCTCAACCATACGACTTGAGTACTAGCATGTGTGATGGCTATATACTCAACCTCAGTTAATGACAATGCTACAATAGTTTGTTTCTTGGAACTCCATGTAATTAGTACTGATCCTAGACTAAAACAATTCCCTGATGTAGATTTCCTATCATCTATACTGCTGCCCCAATCAATGTCACTGAAGCCAACTAATTTTACAGACTTACATTTTTGGTAATGGATTCCAAAATTCAATGTACCTTTTATATATCTCAATATTCTTTTAGTTGCTTGTAGATGCAACTCAGAATGACTAGTCATAAACCTTGAGACTAGAGAAATATCATATTGAATATCGGACCTTGTGTTGGTGAGAAACATCAAACTCCCAACCATGCTTTTGTAAGTGTTCATGTCAACCTTTGATGCTTCATCATCCTTGCTCAATTGGATCCCATGTCCAGTTGGAGTTGCAACTGATTTGCACTGCTCCATGGAAAATTTCTTGATCATGTCTCAAGCATACTTGTGTTGACATATGAATATCCCTTTGATTGATGCACTTCCATACCTAGGAAGTATCGCATTAGACCAAGATATTTCATCTCAAATTGCTTCATCATGGAGTTTTTGAACTCCATATTCATTTTATTTTTACTACCCGTAAATATTAGATTATCCACATACAAAAAAACTATAATAATGTCTAATCCATGCTTTAGGTAGTACATATTTGGTTCACTTTTGCTTCTTGTGAATCCATACTTGTTGAAATAGCATCAATGTGTGAGTACCAAGCTCTTGGTGCTTGCTTGAGGCCATAAAGTGCTTTCTTCAATTTGTAAACAAGGTTCTTTTTTCCCTATTCTTGGAAATCTTGAGGTTGTTGAACATACACCTCTTCTATCAAGTATCCATTTACAAAATCACTCTTTACATCCATGTGTTGAACATTCCATCCTTTATGGGCTGCTAAGAAAAAAATTGATCTGATTGTCTCTTGTATTGCAACAGGAACAAAGGTTTCCTCATAGTCAATGCCATATTTTTGAGTAAAACATTTTTCTATTAGTCTCGCCTTATGCCTATCAATGCTTCCATCAGTATTGTACTTGGTCTTGTAGACCCATTTACATCCAACACATTTTTTACCTTTGGGTAGCTTTACTAGCTCCCATGTATCATTATTTTTTATAGAGGTTATTTCCTCTTTCATGGCTTCTTGCCATATATTTTGAGTACATGACTTCTCATAGCTAGCTGACTCTAGCTGTGCATTAGTAAATAAATCATAATTGACTTCATCTCCTCTAGGTTCTTGGGAGTCATCATCCCCATACAATTGCAAATTTTCAAGTTGCTGCAAAACTGTATTCGTTTCACTAGCTTGGCTTCTAGTGAATCTTCTCTAGAAATTTTGATCCAACATTTGAAAGGATTGATGATGTTGTAAAGTTAGTCTACCTCTTGATGGAGATTCAATGTCCATTAGTGAAGAACTTATTGATCTCTGTGGATAAGGACTTGGAGTGGTGGTTGAATTACTTGAACTACTTGATCTTGGAGGGGGTGGTGTGCCTTTCCTGTTCTTTGGAGACACCTGCTATACCTATGAAGAATTTACATCTTAGGACTCATCATCAACAAAAATTCTTTGATGACCCCATTCTCCCCCTTCATCAAAAATTACATCTGGGGATTGTAGATCCTATATACTTTTGTAGACTCATAATATCTAACAAATATACAAGCTTGACTATTTGGATCAAGCTTCCTCCTTTTCTTATCAGGAATGTGGGCATATGCTAAAGAACCAAATTTTATGAAGTGCTTTACATTTGGTTTCTTTGCATACCATGCCTCATAAGGAGTGATACCATATAAACTAGAAGTTGGACTTCTATTTATAATATATACACTTATTTTTACAAAAACAACCCAATACATATTAGTGAGATGCTTTGTCTGAAGCATAGATCTTGCCATATAAACTAGGGTTTGGTTATTTATTTTGGCCACACCATTCTATTATGGGGTATAGGCTATGGTGAATTGCCTTTTTATCCCACTTGCTTTACAATAGTTTAAAAATTCTTTTGAGTAGTATTCACCTCCTCGATCTGTCTAAAGATATTTTACATAATTCCCACTTTGATTCTCTACATTGTTTCTGAAATCTATGAAGCAATCAAATGCTTCACGTTTGTGCTTTAAGAAATAAATCTAGCACATCCTAGAGAAGTCATCTATGAAAGTGAGAAAATAATAATTGTTTTCGAGAACCTATGTTTGCATCGGACCATAGATGTCCGAATGTACTAACTGAAGTGGATAGCTGGCTCTCCACGCTTGTCCTCTCAAAAAATTTGATCTGGAGTGCTTTCCCAAAGCACATCCTTCACAGACCTGTTGTTGATCATTGATTTTTGGAAGTCCTATCACCATAGCTTGAGAAGTGAGCAATTTCAAGCTAGCAAAATTAAGGTGACCATATCGCAAGTGCCACAGCACACTTGGATTTGTTATTGCTACATTTTCAAGTTGATATCCCCATGGATCACCAAATTTGATAGGGAATAACCTATTCTTTTTCATGGGGACTTGGGTGATGACACGATTACAATTATTTTTATCAAAAATAATACATTGTCCTTCATCAAATACAAGCTTTTAATTGTTCTCCATAATTTGTCCAACGCTAGGCAAATTGTGTTGGAGCTTTGGAGTGTAATAGATGTCACTCACTTTCTTTAGTCCTTCTTTGGTTGGAACTGACATGGCTCTAATGCCCTCTACTTGCAATGCTTTGTTATACCCTAATTTGATTTGGGATTTATAAGTGGAATCTAGAGTAGCAAATAGTTTTTCTTTGCCACTCATATGGTTTGAGAAACCAGTATCTAGAATCCATGTGTCATTTAAATTTTGATTTGATTGTCCATATGATAGAAAATATTAGAAGCATCATCTTCTTCTCCATAATTTCCATATTGACTGCTATTTTCTTGTATATATTTTGACCAGAAACCATGAGCGAAGTGACCTGGCTTGCCACAGTTGAAACAAGCTAATTTGGACTTGTCACTTCCTCGCCCTTGATTTGCACCTCGATTTTGATTTCCACCTCTTTGTTGGTTGCCTCCTTTGTATGAGTTTCCTCATCTATTAGAATTGCATCCTTTGTTATGGTTTCCTCCACTGTTGGAATTGCCTCCTCTATAGGTGCATCTACCTCTACCTCTTTGCTTACCTCGACCTTGACCTCTTCCCCATACTCTTCCATTATTTTCATTGGAAGTGAAGGCCTTATCATCACCTTTATAGCTGGTTGAAGGAGTTTTAGGAAAACTCTCTTCAGGTGACATTAACGATCCGATCAATGCATCGAATGTTAAAAGAGAAAGATCTTTGGATTATTTTATTATTATGGCAATATGGTTCCATTTTTGTGTAAGTGTTCTCAAAACTTTTGTTACAATTATCTCAGGCTTGATTTCTTTGCCTAGTGTAACCATTTTATCTACAATTGTTTTTACTCTAACACAATAATCATTGAATTTTTCATTATCTTTCATTTGGAGATTTTCAAAATATTGCTTCAATGTTTGAAGCCCTACCTGCTTCACTTGACTACTCCCCTAGAATCCATAACTCAATGCTTTCCATGCAGCTTGTGTAGTCGTACAAGCAACAATTCTAGGAAATATGCTTTTCTCCAATGCATCTTGGAGATGAGAAAGAGCAGAAGAGTTGCTATTTTGTTCTTCTTTTGTGTTTTATTTTTTTATGGCACTTAGTGTTGTCCAGTCTAAAGGTTTTTTGTAGCCATCTTCTATGATGTCCCACAAACCTTTACCTATGAGCAAGGTCTTCATATTTATAGACCAATACTCATAGTCATAATCGTTAAATTATGGTATAGGTAAGCTATTGTGTGAGGTCATAGTTACCAAAAAACTCTCTTTATTTCATGGTTACAATAAAGTATTTTTTCTAAAAGAAGGAAAGAAGAAGAAGGAAGAAGGAAGAGATTAAAAATTTAAGTCAAATTTTACTTGTTCTAATCTATCATGTACTGCTTGGTCCTCTTGATGTGGGGATGCAATCTCTTGAGTTACAAAGTTATCTACCACTTCTTCTTCGTCATCACTTATCTGTATGATTTTTGGTGATTCTGGTTCTAGGATTTCTACTAAATTACTGTAGTGTGTATACTCTAATTCTTGTGCTTCAGCTTGTACTGATTCTCATTGTTCAAATTCACTCTTGATTCAAAGTCTGCCTCGTACCCTGAGTCAAGATGCCTTTGATGTTCTATCACTGCATTTTAAAGTTGACTAAACATAATGTTGAGTCCATAACCTCTGACTTTGTTATCAAAACTCTCTACACCTTCTCATGCTAAAATTGCACATAAGACATGATAACAACCATTTGGTCTTCTCATCAATGTCTTGTTACAATTTTACAATTTGATCCTTTGTCTCTTTTACAAAAAAAAAAAAAAAACTAAGCCTCTTAGGCTTATTACACACTCTTTATGATTCCCTGAATAAAAAAACTTTGCTTTTACAATGAATTGCCTCCTAGGCAATGTCCCTTTTTTTTATAATAAAAAAATTTATATTTCTTATTTAATAAAAATAAAATAATTGCTTTAAAAAAAAATTAAAAACAATTAAGTTTTAATTTATTAAATATAATATAAATATTTTTAATATAATAATTTAAAAAAAAATCAACTATAGAAATGAGGGCAAAGGGTTTCAAACCCTTGACATATGATGGCCTTGGGCCTTATAGTGTGTGTGTTTGCCACGATAGTAGCTCACCTACCGTGAGCTAAGGAAGTCCAACTTCCTTATAAAGCATAATTCGAACCCTTTTTAGCTTTTAAAAAAAAAAAAAAAACTAATAAAACTTGTCCTCACGGAATTCAAACATGGGACATGCGATTCACAAACAATATGCCTTCACCGATTGAGCTACGTCCACAGCTGGGTATAGAGGAGGAAGGTCATATATTTATTATGGAGTTTTGTGGTAATTTTAAACAAAAAAGAATTTCATTGTTGCTGGGTTTCGAACCCGCGACCTGCAGGGGGTCAAGCAAATTATGGCTGGCTCCTAGAGCCAGTCGAGCTAAGTGGCCTGATGGAAATACAAAGGAGACTTTCCTTCTTTATCTCGTTAGTTGCATAAACAACTTTAAAAAATAATAATAATCCCACATCCGTTATGCAGAGGGGATTTTGTGCTTTAAAAGCACAAAGAAGTAGTATGCTTCTCGATTGCCTTCGAGCAATCACTCAATCACCATTTTTGCCTTCTGTCTGCCCATATTTTTCTACCATGTTGATCCTCCCTTTGCATGCCATGTGCCTACCCACATCAACTCCTTGTGCCTCATTGTCTGTCCGTGCCAGCTCCTGACTTGTCCTCCTGTCACCACATGTCACTCTATAATCAATCCTTCTACGTCACTCCTATCTCTGCTAGCTACTGTGCTATCCTACTCTAGTGTTCACATTGATTTGTATGCCTTCAAGATTCTTTGGTCTTGAGCTTTGAGATATGGGCCCCACCTTGGTCTAGCTACAAGCTGTGCTCTATAGGTTTCTCTCACTTCGATCCTCGAGCTTCCTTTGCCTCGATTCTTGTGTTGTCCTTGGCTTCGGCTCTCGATCCTCGGGCCTCCCTCACCTTAGGCTCTAATACCAGATGTGATTTGAGAGAATTTAGGAGCAAAAATTAGATAATCAATATTATATTCAACCTTCAAAAACCTCAGTTACATTGGAGTATATACTCGTAGTATTAACCAAACTTAGGGAATATATGGAAGTTAGGGAAATAGAATAAATAAGGAGGAAAGAGAAAAAGGAAATTGATTTGGTTCACCTTGATGCCCTTGCCATCAAAGTATGCCCAGTCAGTTTTTGTCCAAGCCAAACTTACCTGTCCAGTCAACTGCCATCCAAGGAGGTAAAAGGGGTAAGATCCAAAGCTTATAGTTGAAAAAAAAAATTACACCTTTTTTACTCCTTTTTGGTCTTTTTACTAGCTTTTTCTAACACACTACACAAATATCCTAACTCGAGATCACCTATAATTGTGGGGTTGTGCCCCTGCATGCCAGTATCATCGGCTATGATATGATTTTGATAACCCAGGTTGCCTCTGGGATTTTACTCCAAGAACTCTTCATGTTCAAGCTTTGGTATCTCAATGGTGATGAAAAACACCATTGGGTTATTGCCCCGAAGGCTAGACATGTTATGATGATATGAATTAAAATCCATGTCGTCCCTCAAACTCAGGTACAAACTATCCAATGATACAGCGAGTAAACCATTATGTCCCTGAATCTGCAATCCCAATATGAACCTATCAATTCCAACTGATAATGTGGTTTAGGAGGGGTTATTCATCCTTGTTTGGAAATATCAAGGTCGTATCCATGGCAATGATAGAGCTCAAAAATGTGCATGGCATACTCTGGTTTGGACAAGTACCGAATGTTCACCATGAACTGTTTGTTATCATCCACCTCCATGGGTGCCCGCATTAGAACTTGATCCAACCCAACATAAATAAAGTTTTTTTGTTTGGGTGGCTTGCCCAATGGTACTATAGATCCAAATGGATATCTATGGGCTATCGATTGGCCCATATCTCATGCAGTCTCTAAAATAGGACCGAAGGTCACATTTTGCACAAGATATTCACCCAAACCTATGCTAGTTATGTGAACAGTCACCTGTAGTGCAGATGACCCTGTTGATGATGTAGGAAAAGCAGGATGAGGTGCCTCCTTGACTTGATCCTAGGCTTCCTCCACCTCCATGGGAGTGGCAGCCTCAGCGATGACTGGTTTGGGTGCATTCTTTGCTTCTTTCCTACCCAATTTTATCTTTAATTTCTCATCTCGACATATTGTCGATGCATTCTGTCTCAGAGAAGTTGTAGAGGTATGTTCAGATCTATTTGATACAAATACTTATGGTTGAACATGCACTACCTATTTACCTCTTGGAACCCTTACCGACAACATGGATTGTATGTCCAAGTGCATTTATGGGAGTATGAAACCCCCTGGAAAATCTACTAAGTTCACGAAATTGAATGGTTCTTCATCTGATGAAACCATGTGAACTTTTCCCTCATGTATATAGTTGACACACCGATGCAATATCGAGGTAACACAACATATTTATCAAATCCAAGGCCTCCCCAACATGATGTTATACTACAAGGCACCCTCTATCATGTGATATTATGAGAATGGTCTTTAGTCCCACCTGAATAGGTAGAACAATCATGCCAACCGTAGAGCATAGTACATCGTTAAATGCTCTTAAATGTAAAGGTGGTTCATATGATGAGTGATTTAGGCAATTTAAAATGGTGTAGTGACTTAGTTGTGATTATATTGATCGACGAACCAGTTTCAATCAAGACCCTTTTGAACAACACATGGTTAACACATGCAATGATATGTAGTGGTGGGTTAGCCACGCTTGCAGAAACCATCTTCACTTTGTGATCATAGAATTGAATCATTGGTTCCTGGAACTATTGTACGTGCCCCATGAAGTTCATGAATGCCTATGCATCCTAGGACTATACCTCAATGGATATCAGAATGTCCATAAGAGTCTCCCTATGCCTAGGGGACTACTGTATAATCTCATATATTGACAACTTTGTAGGATTTATCTATAGGTTTTGAACCAGCCTACTCGTAATGGTCACCACTAGTCTCGTTGGTGGGCCTGGAATATTATATGTTTGTCGCTACTAGGGCATGGTTTGTATTTGAATGGGAGCATAAGATTGATTTGGCTGTTCATACCTCCCATGTCTGGTAACAACATTGACCATGCCGACAAACCCTTGGGTAGGTGGTTCGACTTGCACTTTATTGACATGGACAGCATGGTTATGGGGTGCCTCATGGTTTGGTAATGGATTTTTAAAAATCCCCATGTTTTGGTTGTTTGATGCCTGGGGATTGCCTGGTACTACAAGCTCTCCCTTTTCTATCATAGTTTGCACAATGTGTTTGAAGGACCAACACACCTCGATGTCATGGCCTTTTGCTCTATGAAATATGCAAAATAACTATTCTTGATAGTCTTTGGGCTTGGGCTGATTTGGATCAACCATCTTGACTTCGAGTAATATTATTGCCTTGGCCTCATAGAGCTGATGAAAAATCAATGTCATTAATTTCGTCAATGGTGTAAATATGTGAGGTGGGCGTTGCTCTTTGTTCTTGCCCTTGTAGTTATTTTTGCATTGTTCGTATTGAGTAGGAGGAGGATGGGCTTGATAATTTTGTTTCTTTTGCCCCTTATCCTCATTTTGGAGATTTAGTACCACCTAATTCACATGGGCCTGCTTGCTCTGTTGCTTTAAGGTACTCTTATTATATCCCTCTTTCCCGGTTTTTAGCTTCAATTTGCCTTCCTACAACTTGATGTCCTCAATTACCTTGGCTTATGCCAAAGCTCCTTTGAATGTGGCATACTGTTGCAGCTACAAAAATAGCGAGATGTGTTTGGCATAACTCTTGGTGAACATTCAGGTTAATTTTGTGGCAGGAATCGGAATGACAACTTTGCCATTAATCTCCTCCACCTCTTCCCATATTGTTCTATTGGCTCATCTTCAGGCTGAGCTAGCATAGCCAAATTGAAAAGGTTGGCCTATTTCTTGATGTTGAAGGAATAGCGTTCAAGAAAGGCATCAGCTAATTGCTCAAAAAATTTTATGATGTGTTTCTTTTATTGATTGAACCACTCTCAGGCTGGCCTAGAGAGTTTCATGACAAACGTACACAACAGTGCATCGTTGTTCTCTATCTAGAAGTAACCATCTAGAAAACTCGTGACATGTTACTGTGCCTCTTCATCACCCTTGAATTTTTCTAGCGTGGGTATCTCAAAATGATCAAGGTATGGGGGCATAGGAACCGATGGATTTAAAGGTTAATTGTGAATTTTCCTTAGTGTTGGCTTTTGGATAGCCGTGCCTTGTTTCTCAATTGCTTTGACCTTCTTAGCCAAAGCTTTGTAAGCCTCAAAATATAGAAAGTCCTCCTTCCTAATTTGGTGTGGAGGTAGTTTGGGAGGTACATTCCTCTTTTATTGAGGTGGAGGGTGTTGCTCTTCCTCCTCCTCAGCTCAAGAACCCTCAAGATATTCCTGGTTGCATCTGTTCCCATTTTTTTCCTCATAATGTTTCTACCTCTGATTGTCGACCGAGGGCAGTCACTCTCTGTGATGGGTAGTGATATGAGTGTGAACTCTTACGCGCTCATGGTGCATGTTAGTTTGTAAAAAATCCTTCCTATGCACCTACTCTCTATGCTCATCCTGAGAATATAGACTGGCCCTATCCAACCTATCTTCCTACTCTACACACTCCTTCTGGATGAGGATGCGCTCCTCGCACAAGCACTGCTCATGCAACCTTTGTCTAGTAAGCCTCTACACTTGAAGATCTTCATCTTCAATGCACTGCCTCTCTAGGTGAGCATCCTCAAATTGATCTTGGAGGATTTGGAATTTTTGCTCAAAGGCTAGTCGATATTATATTTCAACCTGGTTAGTCATAAAAGGCCTTTGATATGCTTGCTCTGTATGCGCGACCTTGTGGGTTCTATACCCATTGAATTGATGTGCTATGCTTTTGCCTCTATCTGTGAAGATGACATTGGAATCGTGCTATGTCTTGTGCTATGTTCCACCATGTATGGATGGTGTACATGAGACATGAGGGTTCTTAAAAGCCTCTCCATGCTCTCTAGTAGTTCTAATGGTGCTCCTGCTATGCTCACTTGAAGCATGAGTGGGCAGAGTCAAAGGCTTGCAACCTAGATGCTCTAACACACTACCTAGATCGTCTATCTGTCTAGACCTCCACCTCTCATGGTGTGGTGTCCCATTAGCTCCCACCTTTGACATATCTATGGTGATCTTGCATGCTATAGTACACATGGGAGTATGGGTAGACTTGCACTCGACAGGGAGCCTGTCTACTTACCCCTAAATGGGCGGATATATATTCCTTCTATACTCATAAGGTGGGGGTATAGTACACCCTATAGACTTAGTGCAAATGGGTACCAATATGGTCCCCTGCATGACATACTCTTCGATCGATCCTATGGATGCGTGTGCACTGCAGTCTCGATAATGGCTTCCGAGTGGAGCATCCTCAGGCTGAGAAGCCCCATGCTCTAATCTATGTCTAACAACATGCACTGATGCTAGTCTATCAAGGGTACACTCAATGGGATACCCTCATGTTGAGTTGTCTCCTCTAATGCTCGTCGAATGTCATTCAGTTTGCTCATGTTGTTGAGGACTAGACACGTGTATTTGTGAATCGTTTGGGGTTTGGTCATTGGCTTTAGGCTTACGCCTTTTTCGACCACCCCATGTATCCACCATAGTGTACCTCATATCTAGATGTGTATTTTATTATCAAACAAGGTATACAATGATGCTTATATTATTTTTAAATTTTGAAATTTCCCCTAAACTATTTGATGTTGTTTCAAAATGTGTTGTATTAGTATGAGAAACTCTCGCGTGTTTTAAAAATTCATTGGATATTATTCTCAATTTAATTGGCTTTCACCTATATACTCACACAAGCTGAATATGGTAATGAAGTCCATACTCAACGAAGTAGCATAGGTACTACCAACCCTTTCCCAACACACCGTATGTAGAGATACACTCTTCTAAGGATGAGTGCATGCTATTTTGCATGGATAGGACAGTTCTTGGGTTGGCCTTGGCAATGAGTGGGTCTCAATAATACAATTTCAAATGACCCAACCATGTGGTAATGACATCCACTGTTGGTCTCGATAAAATAGTTTAGATGTGAGAGCCCAATGCCACTAATGTTTAAAATGAAATGTGGTGTGTGTGGTTCATTTTACTTTGCATAAATACAAATGCATAAAAGAGCATTCATATGATCATTCCTACATGATATGCATAAGAAGGAACATTTCAAATTCATAAAGGTATACATGCTATGCCCTACATTACATTATAACAATGCAATTACGATGACATGGCCTCTAATTGGGCCTCAAACATGAAAATGACCACATAATTTTTATCAAGGTCACTATATTCTAGGGCAAACTACAATCAGAGGTCTGTTGTTCCTAGAAGCGCCTTTCTAATGTAAAGAATGCAAAAGAAAATTAGGACTTATTCATTCATCCTTTTCCTTTAATGTACCTAATTTGCCATCGATTGGATGCTTACTATAAAAATATAGAGGAGAAAATGTAGAACAGAGAATGAAAATAGAGCCTACCTCAACTCCTGATCTGCTGCCAAGTGGTTTCTCTACTGTCTGATGCTTTTATTGTAAATCGCAACTTTGGTCTGTAGGTTGCAGTGTGAACTGCAGGTGACAATCGCAGGCCAAAAAATAACTGTAGCTATGAGCTATGGTTAGAACCTGAGATAAAACAAACAAGAATGTCAGCACTCAAGGGCTATAAATGCGAAGTTTCACCGTGATCGCCAACAGTAACCACCAAAAAGGCTCACACCCGATATAACTATGGCAATTGAAGAAATATATATAAATAGGCATGCATAATTTGATAACAAGAAATAACATGAATACAAGGAATCCTTTATTAATTTCAATGGAGTCACATTACAGATTCATCCCTATTAGTTATACCCATTTGATACATCAATTACAATAGTGTTTAGTCCCTATCACGGGTAGGTGTGATCAAAATGCCCCTCAAGGTGACACGAACTGCTCTAGGGTGTCGATGACCCTCTTCTTCACGTTGAGGGAGGAATTTGATGCTTTATCTCTCTTTCAAATATCATTCCCTACGATCAAGAAACAACAAGAATGTCAAAAAGATAGGCAACCTCTCATGATGAGGCCCTTTTAGGTAAAATGCATAATTACGCCATTAACATGCGTAATAAAGAAAACATAAATAAAGCTGCTAAACTATGCAAATTGCATCAAGATTCATGTAATATCATAAAGTAAACTAGGAGCTACACTATGAATAAAAAATATAGAAAATGAAGCATAAACATGCATAAAGAAAGCATTTTAGTCCTAATTAAAACATAAGCATAAAATGTGAATCTAGCCTAGTTCTACGGTCAGAAGTCTTCTAAAATGCTATTAAATCAACAAAATAGCTAATCTAACCTAACTAGCCAAAAAGAAATAGAAATAGGAAGGTGATTTGTCACTTGTTGCAAACCATAGCTCTGGTGAGTGGTCTACACTGTGAACCATGATTGATATTCATGGTTTGACCTTTGATAAGTTTACCCTCAAAATTAGGGGTAGTGGGATCAATCTCCTTGTCCAAATTGATGTTCAAGGGTTGCCTTCATTATCCTCAGACTAATTTGGAAGTCAATTCGATGTGAAGGGCCTTTGTTTATTTGGATTTGCATTTCTTGATCCTCCTATGCACCTAGGGCATCCATAATGTAATTCATCATGAATGGTGTCAAAAAGGGTCGAGGATTAAGTGTAATAGCTCTATCTCTTAGTATACTTAGTTCGAGTGTACAATTTGCCAGGGCTTTGCTGCTCAAATCTCCAATGCTTTCTCTTCTTCTCTCCCCATTTGGCAAGGGTATTTATAGCATGAACCTAGGGCTAGGGGTGGCTTCATGGAGAAGCCAAGACCAAGAAGAGTGGTTAAGACAGTTGGGATTGAAGCCTCTAGAATATTTCATCCTTCAACTGCCTCCTTCTATATCTTTTGGTTGTTCCAATCGATTTGGCTCGGATGTAAGGCCTAACTGAACTTCAATTAAGATTGCAGGTCACAGTTGTGGTTCAGACTACAGATCATAGGTGTCACCCATAGTTTAGACTAGAGACCATAGGTCTGGGCTACGGTTCAGACTGCTTAGGCTAAAATACCCAAATTGAGTGGTTAGAACCACTGCTCTATCTTGGAGTTTGTCCAAGATCCTCCATATGGTCTTGTAGCATGTCCATATGAGTAGTCGCTCTCGACATGACGTATTTTAGGTGTCTACAAGATGCTACTGTTACCCTTGAGTATATATATCGCATCCTCAAGGTGCCATTGGAGGGTGTGAAGGTGATGGTTGGGTATGACAAGAAGAATAATATGGTGAAGATGTTTGGTGAGCAATGGTCGGAAGTGAGGATAGGAGATGGGGGATTTGCTACTTGAGCATGTACAAGGCTAAGGATTTGGATGCACTCCTGGCCTTGATCATGTTTGTGTTACCGAACATAGTGCTCCCTAACAACATGGGGTGTAGGTTCCCTTAGAACCTATTGGTATTGGTGAGTGACCTACTCACCAATCCAAGGGCGTATGCATGGGCTCCTATATTACAGATATACTTATACTAGGAGCTATATGAGGTGACATAAATAGGGAGTAATGGGATTGGATGCAGCTTCCTTATTCAGTGTTGGGCATGGGAGCACTTTAGTGTGGCTTAGCTGGAGGGGTTACCTTGTCATACATGGCAGATGGATGAGCCCTATGATAGGATATGGGTAATTGATGAGGAGGTGCAAATGAGTTAGGAACATGGTAGATGGATGAGCCCTATTCTAGGAGATGGTAAATTGATGAGGAGGTGCAACTAAGTCGGTAGGTACATACCACCCAGTGGTATAGGGATATGTGGGTAGGATTGACTCTAGTTTAGGTGATATGGAAGCCATGGCAGGGAGCCATGTGTGAGGGTGATGGTGAGAAGTTGCGATGAGTGAGGCAAGCATGATGGTTTGTTGGGAGGAGAGATGATGAGATGGAGTACTTTTAGTACTCGTGGGTGTTGAGGTAGTTTGAATTACCTTAAGATGTATCATATGAGCCAGTTTTATACCAGTATCGATGAGATGAGGTGGGGCTTCCATGTGCAAATCCATAAAGAGTTTAGATAGAGGATGATGAATGGCTAGAGGTCCCAAAGTTAGATGATACAAGGATGACTCTAAAATATGTAGCATGGTTTGGTACCCAACCAGTATGGGTGTAAAATGTGGTGATGGGTGATGATGCGACAGCTGTAGAGTCAAGGATGACTCCAAATAGGATGAGGTCTTAGTGATCAGTGAGTCGAAGGTGATTGAGGAGAGCAGCCTAGTAGACTCCCAAGGTGGAGGTAGCAGAGGATGATGGGGAGAATGATGAGGATATGGGAGAGATATCCAAGGTGGCTAGGCTACGGGTTGAGGTGGAGTAGCTTTATGAGAATCAAGAGACTATGATGGAGGCTCATAAGGAGTCTCTGATAGGATGATATGTGGTCATAGTTGGGTTGCAGAATATGATAGCCTAGATGGAGGTGGAGTAGCCATCATATGGGGTTGGTGTGGGTGATCAAGAGATGGTCACGAGGCTCTGGGTAGAGATTTTAGTGAGAGAGCATTGACATAAGATTCACTTGCGATGACTACATGCTAGTGATACATATGCACACTCCCTTGGAGGATTTATGCATGGCTAATCACATTATTTTTTTGGATCCTCCATCATCCTCTAGGACCGATTCATCAAGGTATACATCATCTAGGAAGAGTTCTAGGTCTAGGAATCCTACTAGGTCTCAAGGGTCCACTCGTAGACATTAGCTTAGTGCTTAGATGCAATTTTGTATATGAGCCTTGGTGCTCCATTGTAGCATTTTTGGCATTCATTGTACATATGATATTTTTGATATATATACATGGATTTTATATTTGTGTTAATATTTTTATGTGTATGCAATGCATATTTTATGAAAAAAATGTATGCATGTCTTATGGATGGTTAATGTAATCTAATTATGATGTGTATGTGTAGTTCTTATATGGATGATTAATGTAAGCTAATCATGATGTATATGCATAGTGCTTATACAAATGATTAATGTAAGCTAATCATGATGTATATGCATAGTGCTTATATGGATGATTAATGCAAGCTAATCATGATGTGTATGTGTAGTGCTTATATGGATAATTAATGCAAGTGTAATGGAATGTAAATGAGTAATGAATTTAAACTATATCAGAGGAATGCATGATGTTCGAATGATGATTTATAGTTCAAAAAAAAATTTGCTATTTTTGTTCATTTTTTTACAACCGAAGGCACCAAACTTGGTGGCTTTATGCAGATTTATCCATGAAGAAGATATGGATGTTGATATGAAATAATATATGGATGTTGATATGGAAGAATATATGGATGTTTATATGGAATACTGTAGGGTTTTCAAAGACTCAAACAGACTAGTGCTATCGACCAAACTCACTGAATGTTGTCTAAATTTCTTTAGGACCAAGGTGTGTGCAAGTGAAGTTCATGTACCAAATCTTGATCATGAAAACAACCCTAATAAATCAAGAACCAGTGTATGTGTACGTGAAGTTCATTAACCCATTATGAGTAAATTAGGTATGACCTATTAAGGAGAGGACCAAGAAGCTAGCTTATCTGTATGTGCGGTCAGAGGTCTCCCTTTTGTAAGAGAGACATATCGTCCCACATGAGCTTACTCCACTACCGGTCAAGCATCTATAGCCCTAGTGGAGACTCACTCCATAGTCTAATGATCTGATATTTAGGACTTGGGGATGACTACATAACTTTTTGAGGGAAATGTAGTATGATCCTTACAACTTTAGAGATTCATGATGTGTGCATGAAAATTGATAACTTTGGATAGAGCTTTAGGAAATTAGATTCTCAACCGAAGTGTGATGAGAATGTGACATTATCCTTATTACTCTATATTTTGTGTTTATATTTAGATAGAAACTGTGATAGTTGTGAAAACCATTGTTTTTTATTTTGGACTATGTTGCATTATAGGATAAGCGAGGAATACCCTTTTTACTTCAAGGTACCATCCAAGTATGGTGTTATCCCTCTTTGAATCAAAATTTTTTTAAGATGTGAAAAAGTGTGGTTGGTGCAATATTTTTTTGGAATAATTGACAATACTCAAGATTTTCTTAATGTGAAAAAATACTTTTTGGTCCTAAATAAAATTGGACATATTTTTGGAGCTTGCAATACACACTAGTAGTGGTTGAGTGACTAAAAAATTGGGGTTTATAATTTATGACAAATGGGATTGTTGGCTTATGATATTGGGTAAAATTTGCACAAATGCCAAAAATAAGTACCCTCAATCATGGAAACTTGACTCTTTTATTTGGCCATATCATCACTTCTATAAAAGATCATTGAACGAGGGATGGGATGAATGCAATATGTAAAATGAAGGAATGTAGTGGAATACATGTGTGGTGTAAAATGCAATGGAATGCATGTGGAATGAATGTAAGTGCAATTGTGAAAATGCATGGAAATATGCTTATATGTAAATGCAAGATGTATGCAATGGGAATATGCCTATGTGAATCATTTGTTTTTGTTTATTTTTGTGTTTTTGTTTTTTAATCCATGTATATATACATATAAACATCATATTAACAATATAATACCTTCAAATGGCTAAAATTAAGTGGTTCAAGTTCCTCCACTCCCTCTAAATCGGTAATTCTATAAGTACCATTACCCACTTTTTGCAAAATTATGTATGGACCTAACCAATTAGTCATGAATTTGTCACGAAGGTGTGACAAAGCATTGGTGTTTTTTTGGTTCTCTTTAAGTACAAGATCTCCTAATTTAAATTCACAAATATGGAATTTGGCATTGTAGGCATGTTTTAGGTGGTCTTTATAAACTCATAAGCATTCTAGTGCATTAAATTACCTATCATCAAGAAGAGTAAGTTGGTCAAGACATGCTTGTCTAGCGGTGTCATCATCTATGAATTCCTGCAAAGAAATTTGCAAGGAGGGAATCTCGAGATCAAGAGGTATGTTAGCTTTAGCTCCATAGACCAGGTAAAATGGTGTTGCTCCTATTGGTTTTCATATGATTGTTCAATAATCCCATAGTGCCAAAGGGATTTGTGTATGCTAATCTCTATGATTTTCATTAACAAGTTTCTTGAGAATAGCAATCAAGGTCTTATTGGTAGCTTTAGCTTGTCCA
The DNA here is from genome assembly GCA_028583015.1 of Wollemia nobilis. Taxonomy (NCBI): domain Eukaryota; kingdom Viridiplantae; phylum Streptophyta; class Pinopsida; order Araucariales; family Araucariaceae; genus Wollemia; species Wollemia nobilis. Next base: position 9,676,607 of record JAQPPZ010017226.1, on the reverse strand, counting down.
TTTTCTTGTGGGTAATAAGGAGTTAAGAAACTATGTTGGATATTATATTTCTCGTAAAGTGCTCGAACATACTTGTTCTTGAAAGGCTTTCTATTATCAAAAATGATTTTTGATGGAATACCAAAATGATACATGATATGGTGGAGTATGAAGTCCACAATTTGAGGTCCTATAGTACTGGTTAGAGGAATGGCATCAACCCCCTTTGTGAAGTATTCTATGGTTATGATAATGAATGTATGTTATCCCAAGGAAGGAGGTGAGATTTTTCCAATTAGATCTAGGTCCCATTGTGAAAAGATCCAAAGGCTTTGGATAGGCTATAAATCTTGTGATGGTACATGAGTTAAATTGATGTGTGCTTGACATTGCTTACAATTTTTGACATAGTTGCAACAATCGTGTTCCATTGTGGTCCAATAATAACCCATGCATAAAAGACACTTTGCAATGGCCATCCCACTAAAATTACCACCACAAGTACCATCATGTGCTTCAGTTATGGCTCTTTGAGCCTCACTTTTTTTGAGACAACAAGAAGGATTTCATCATAACCACATTTATACAACACATCCCCTAAGAAAATAAAACGGGCTGCTGTTTGATTGAAAGAGCTTTTTCAGACTGAGACATATCAGATGGGAGTGTTCCAAATTTGAAAAATTCCACTATTTGGCTTGACCAAGACTCGTAAGTTTCTGAATGGATAAAGTAAATACCTTTTTCATCCCTAGGATTAGTACGAAAAAATGGCTGCTTTAGAGATTGTTGATATTATTAGGGGTTGTACCTATCCTAAGTCATATTTTAGAATCAATGATCCAAGAGAGGCCATCGCATCTGCAAATCTATTAGTCGAACAAGGCAAGTTGCTTATTTCATACCATTCAAATGTTGAGAGCAATTTTATTGCTACTTCATGATAAAGCTTAATGGTAGGTTCTTTGCATTGGTATTCTCCAGTTACCTATTTTACAACAAGTTGAGAATCCCCAAATATTCTAATATGAATGATGCCCATAGCTATAGCAAATTGAGTTGCACAATAAAATGTTGGATTTATTGAATATTTACTTGTAAACTATGCAATTCCTTAATGCTAGTTGGGGAGGCATTTCCATGATGGCCTTGACCTTGTTTGGGTCCACTTCAATGCCTCTTTTGGAGACAATGAATCCTAAAAGTTTACCTAAGGTAACACTAAAGACACACTTTTTAGGATTTAACCTCACCTTATGTTCTAGAAGTCGGTCAAAAATCTTTTCCAATACACTAATGTGCTCTTGTCGAGTTTTAGATTTAGCCAAGATATCATCCACATAGTCTTTGATAATCTTATGCATGTAATTGTGAAATATGTAAGTCATGGCTCATCGATAAGTAACTCCTAAATTTTTGAGACCAAAAGGCATAAGCTTGTAACAAAAGGTACCTCAAGGTGTTGTGAATGTTGTTTTGTGTTGATCATCAGGATTTATGTGAATTTGGTTGTATCCTAAAAAATTGTTGATGAGGGAAAGCATTTCATGGCTAGCGTAGGTATTGATAAGAGTATAAATGTTTAGAAGAGGAAAACCATCCTTAGGACATGCCTTATTAATATCTTAAAAATTAGTGTAAATACGTATTGACCCATTAGGCTTGCGAATGGGTACCATGTGTGAAAGACACTCAAGATAGTCAATAGGAACAATGAAATTGACATCTAGAAGTTTTTGAAGATCTTCCTTGACTAAGAGGGCCACGTTAGGATGCATCCAACTTTTATTTGACCTATTTGGCATTGGGATGTAAGGTGAGTTTATGGACCACAAGTCTAGGTTCAAGACCAGGCACATCCTTATAGGACCATGCAAACACATATTTTTTCTTCTTGATAAGAGCAATGAATTGCTCTCATTCATCAAATGATAGGCTGTTTCTAATCTTGACAATTTGGAGATTGTCAGGATCTAAACTAATGTTCACTTTGATGGTATATTTAATAGACATATGTGAAACTTCCTCAAGTTAATATGGTGTTGGGATAAAATGAATGTCATATAATATTTCATCCAACTCTTCCTACTTATCGTTATCTAACTCTGCCTGAAAGACCTTAGGGTTCTTGGTAGAATATGGAGATGAAGGTGGAGGGAAAGGAGAAATGTAGTTGGTAGAAGCCCTTAAAAATTCCTTGGATAAGATGAACTCTGAAAAGGAGGGTGGGGAAGAAATCCTATCCATGTCAACAAGGCTTACGTCAAGTGGAATTGGCTTAGCTAGATTGTATGGATTGCATAGCGGGGTGAATAAGTCAGTAGGATTGATACTGACATCATAGAAGAAGATGGATTGGAAGAATGGATGGGAACCAATGTTGAATCTTGTTAACCCTGGATAGTAGCAACAAATCATGAAATTAAATGTTATGTATATGCATAGAAAAATTTTGTTTTTGTTTTGTTTTGAATGTTTTGATTTTTTTGGTTTATGTACATATGTTACAAATTTTGGCTTGGCTGAATGGTTTAATGCAACTCAGGTGGGGTGGTTCACCAGGTGGGTAATCTTGTTCTTGTGGAAGAATAAATTGAAATATGGGTTGTGTTGTGGTTCATCCACAACACACCCCAGAAGTGGGGACCCACCTTTGTTTTTGCGGGTTTTAGGGAAGATCTCAAAGACCCGGATGCTAAAAATGAAGAAAAGAAGAAAAATGCCTAAGTGTTGAAAGGGTCGCGAAATCGCGACATGTCGCGATATCGCGACATGTCACGAAATCGCGACCTGTCTCTCCATCGCTACAAGTTGCCGAGAGGAAGCACAAGGTTGAAAGTGGTAATCATTTCACTACTTTTCGTGAAGCGGAGGCTCGAAAGAAAAGTGGTAGCGAATCGCTACCACTTCGTGAAGCGGAGGCTCGAAAGAAAAGTGGTAGCGAATCGCTACCACTTCGTGAAGCGGAGGCTCGAAAGAAAGGTGGTAGCGAATCGCTACCACTTCGTGAAGCGGAGGCTCGAAAGAAAAGTGGTAGCGAATCGCTACCACTTCGTGAAGCAAAGGCTCGAGACCAAAGTGGTAGCGATATCGCTACCACTTCATCGAAGGAAGGCTCGAAACCAAAGTGGTAGCGATATCGCTACCACTTCATCGAAGGAAGGCTCGAAACCAAAGTGGTAGCGATATCGCTACCACTTCATCGAAGGAAGGCTCGGAACCAAAGTGGTAGCGATATCGCTACCACTTCATCGAAGGAAGGCTCGGAACCAAAGTGGTAGCGATATCGCTACCACTTCATCGAAGGAAGGCTCGGAACCAAAGTGGTAGCGATATCGCTACCACTTTTTTGAAAAGAAGGCAAAGCAAAGTCGGTAGCGATATCGCTACAACGAGCTACTGCGGGCGTACGGACCAAGAACATGTCGCGATATCGCGACATGTCACGATTTCGCGACATGTCGCGTTATCGCGGCTAGGAAACGGAAGAGGCCAAATGCAAATTCTATCGGGATTTCCACGGGAAAGCGTTACGAAAGGTGCAGGAGACGCGAGGACACGTGGCAGAAATGACAGAACCAGAGTAACGTTTCATAACAACAATTCTTGGCCACGAGAGATCGAGCGTTACGATTGCACGCAAAGGTTAGAATACCAAAAGGCAGGAATTGAAGCGAAGGGTCCGGGAGTCGAAACGAAGCGTCATGGAGCAGTCGAGAACGCGCGACGAAAGGTTAAATAGCGAGAAATGTAGATGGATACTGAGGTGGAGATCGTAACAAAAAGCATTATTTATTGAAATAAAGGATTTTTCTTTGGTAACACGACTTTTGTGTGTAAAATCAAAAGGAGATCGAAGCCAAAACTATTGTTTTATTGTCAATCTTTCCGTTGCATCATTTTGTCTTGTATCTATTTCGTTTACGCCATGGGATGGGTTACGATAGGTGAATGGTAGAATGATGCAGTTATATTCTTTTCCTTAGAGTCTTGCATCTGATCTGATTAGATTGTGTGTTAGTACGGATCTGATCGGTTGGGTTGTTTTGGGGACTTCATCTCTTAACTTGGGATTTTGCAGGGAGGAGATCGTTAACCATTTTAATATCCTTCATTATTTTCCAGGTGACTCAAAAATAACGAGTTTCTGTTTTATTCCTTGATATGCTTAATTTCATGTGAGAGACTAACATTGAAATAAGAGAACTATTGAATAGAGATAAAGCGAGCCAGGTTAACCTTAGAATAAATTGTGAATATTAGAACATCAAAAGGATTTTTGTTTATTTTTGATTAATCAAACAAGTCAAGATTATAAAGTTCATTGAGAATCAACAAAGGCCCCTTGTTAACAGCTATCTGCAGGATTTGAGTTATTATGGGATATATCAGTTGTATGTATTAAATTGAAATTCATTTTTATATACGTAAAAGTTGTTTCACAAAGAAGCTTGGAGAAATAATAAAAGGAAGGAAAATAAAATAAATTATTTCTTTGCAAGAAAGAGTCTTTTGTTCGAGACTCTAAGTTGCGTGTTATTATTTGTAATATGACAAATTAACACTCAACATTTTGGCGCTAGAAGGAGGGCCTTATGTATTGCTTTGCAATTTTGATTTGTTCTAACAATTAACGTGGGTAGTTTTGTTTCCACCTATTGTGCTTGCGGGTGTAACATTTAGACATTTTATCCGCGTGAGAGTTGAGAAATCTTTTAGAGTCCTAGAGTTTCCAAAGCTGGCCCAACTTTGAGTACATTGCTACTAGGTCTAAAACCACAGGGGAAACTATCTTCCAAAGCCTTTCTCCCACTGCTAGGAGGCCGAAAAACAAAACATTAGAAGTTGAAATACCACCCAGTATACTTGAGTTAGGGATTTCTTTGGACTCAAGTACCTCTAGTGGGCTTGAACCCTTAAGTTCAAGTGGGATAGTAACACCAGTTGTATCTGTCTCCACAGTTCCAGGAGTTCCAATTGTTCCCACGGGGTTGACACCTTTGAATAACATGGCCCAACAACAACAACAACAACGACCACCTGCCCTTTGGTATGGTGCTCAGAGTTCCCCTTTAGATATTCCGGGGGCAGTCCACGACTTGCCTAGAAACATTGAAAGGGGATTACCCAAATTCATTCATGATGGTCCAACAACAGTAGAAGATCATGTCCAAATCTATAAAGATTACATGTTTAGGCAGGGGGTTACTCACGAGGATGTTGCCTGTCGAGTTTTCCCTGCTAGTCTAGACCACATTGCTAACGAATGGTATCAAAATTTGCCGATAGGATCAATAACTTCATGGGACCAGCTAGAAACTACGTTCATAGGTCAATTCAGACAGTTAGTAGATCCCTCCATGACATACAATTTCTTCGTATCTTGCAAAAGACAAACCAATGAACCCATTCGAACGTTCAATCAGAGATTTCAAAAGCTATATACGAATGTGACTCGTCACTTTGCGGTAGACCCTACAATTGCCTTGCAGCTATACTTCGGAGCCTTAGATCCTTTAACATCTTTGTTGACTAGAAGGAACCCTCAGGTTACAACCCTTCCTTTGGCTTATGCAGAAACAATGACTCTCGAACAGCAGATGAACCTGCCAGGCGCAGGATTGTCTCAATTGACTGGGATGGGACAATATGGCCCATACAGCCAATTTGCCATGATGAACCAGGTAGTAGCACCACAGGCTCCGATGTTGAACAACTTCCAAACACCCACCCAAGTTACGCCATTGTCAGGTTATCCGAATGCCGTTGTTCAAACACAGAGTTTGATTCAAAATAACTCGATGGGTTTGCATGGGTTCGATATGGGCAATAATCTGTTGACCATGTCGGGGTTTGCTCCAATTAACATGCCAAGCTCAGCGACTTATCCAACAATCACTCCCATTCAAAGTGTGAATCCGGGATGGAATCCACCTGCCCAAACTCAAGCCATTCAAAATGGGAATCCAGGATGGAATCCACCTGCCCAAACTCAAGCCATTCAAAATGGGAATCCAGGATGGAATCCACCTGCCCAAACCCAAGCCATTGTACCCAGTCCAGAGGTGGCTAATGCAGCCAACACAGCTGGACCTGCAATTGCAGTGCCTCAACCACAAGGGTCCGAAGCGGCCATAGAAAATATGAAAGAAACGTTGGCCAAGGTGTTGGTAACGAGTGGGGAATGTCAATAAAAAAGTTGATCGGGCCATGGGCCATAACCGACCTCACAATCATAGAGGAAAAGGAATGTATAACATGCAGCCTAACAACGGGTGGGTACCCAATCCCGTTGCCAACCAGGTAGACATTTCGGAAGACTGTGGAGATGCAGGATCTTGTGATAATGATTGCCCACACTGTGGCCACGTGAAACCGGAGTCTATGCTAACGGAGGTCATACATTCCCATGAAAGTGAAGAAGAGGAGGATGTAGAATTTTTTGGAAGCGAAGATGAAGAAGCTTTGGAAGTTCATGCAAACAAACGTTTTGGGAAAGCAAATCACAAATATTACACTAGGAGTTCTAAAGAGCCCAAAACTTCCTCTGCTCCTCCTAATAATCAATTACTCCCTCCTGACCCTAAAGGAGATGTCAATCCCCCTCCTCCATCGAAGGTCGAAAAGTCTAAGATGATGCAAAACTTGCCAAATCCAGAAAAGCTCACTTACGATTTGGTGGAAGATATGAAGAAGAATAGGGCCAATGTATCGATGTATGACATGGCCCGATTATTAGGCCAAGAAGTGAGTTCACCAAAAGGATTAAATCCATCTGCACAAGTTCATGAAGCTAAAAGTGTTGAGTCCCAAGTGGTTGTACAAAAAGAAAAATGAGATATACCTCCCTTTTTGGTAACCATTAGAATTGCAGGTAAAAACTTGCACAATTGTTTAATAGACTCAGGGGCCTCGGCTACTATCATGCCCTTAGAAATCTGTAAAAGATTGGGACTTACACCAAAGCCTTCTAGGAGCAGGGTGGTGCAGTTGGACAGGTCAACCATGGAGGCAGTAGGAGAGCTGGGTGATGTGCATATTCAAGTCAATTCAGAACCCAGAGTTCAACAGCGCATAGACATATTGGTGCTCGATATTCCTATCAAATATGGCATGGTATTGGGAAGAGATTGGAGTAAGAACCTAAATGGTTACATTGTGACGGACTCTTCACACATGTGGCTGCCTTGGAGGGGAGTGGCCAATCAAATTCGAATTGACAGTGAACCCCGACTCAAAGAGATGATCACATATTACAATAAGCCGAGCGAGATCCGAGTACATTGAAGGCTGAGTTGGGAGCATCTTGTTTGGACATAGAAGCACTCGAAAATACCCATGATGAAAGGATTGGGCGCAACTTTCTTGAAGGACATCAAGACATTTGGACCTTAAGATTTGATGGATCCGAGGTCCAGGACAAGGAGCGAGGAGCCGGTGTTGAATTGTCATGTTCGGACCAGGGAGCCTATATTCGCTGCATACGGACTACGAGTTCCCTGCCACCAACAATATGGCGAGAATATGAGGCTTTGATTCTTGGACTACGAGTGGCCATTCGGAAGAAAATTAAATATATCAAAGTCCTTGGTGATTCGGAACTGGTGGTGAAACAAGTGAGGGGACAATACATATGCAAGGACAGGCGGCTCAGGCTTTACCGAACTAGGGTCAGAGATTTAATAGATGAGTTTGACGCCTTTAACATTTCTCTGATCTCAAGAAAGGGCAATCGTCTGGCAGACTCCCTTGGCTGTAGCAGCGAGTATGTTGAAGCCAGTGGACCATAAGAAATGCAAGAAGTTCTCTATAGAGTTGGTCCCTTGTCCCTCGATACCAGATAACGTTACGAACTTCCAAGTATTTGATAGTGGCAGGCACATATTTCATTTTGTCACTAATTCCGGTATATTTGAAAAGCAGTACATAGATGAAGAAGAAAGGGACGTAGAGGAGGTAGTTTCGAAAGATAAAAATCTTGTAAAAAACAACAGGATGCTTGATGAGATAGCTTCATTAGAAAAAATCTTTGATATCGGATGCAAACCAAGAAAAGGTAAAAGGGTTCCATCTCCTGGAGAGGCACGTGATTTGGTTAACATTGGAAGTGCGAGAAAATCCCGGGAGGTATTCATAGCAAAAGCATGTACCAAGCGGGGAGAAGGATTCCATAGCAAATGCATTAAAAGAATACATAGATTGCATTGCTTGGAGTTATAAGGAGTTGAAAACCTATGATGAGAATGTCATAATGCACACGATTCCACTTGAAGCCGAGTCCAAGCCCTTCGAGGCAAAGACAAAGGCGAGTTAATCCATTATTAGAACCCTTGATAGAGAAAGAGGTGAAGCGACTGTTAGAAGCTAAGATCATCTTTCCCGTTAGGCATTCCACGTGGGTTGCTAACCTAGTCCCTGTGAGGAAAAAGAGTGGAGAAATAAGGTTGTGCATTGATTTCAAAAATCTCAATAAGGCATCCCAAAAGGACAACTACCCGTTACCCACCATCGATGAAATACTCCAAAAGGTAAACGGGTCGGAGATGATGTCATTCCTGGATGGTTATTCGGGATATAATCAGGTCCTTATCCATCCTAGTGATAGGATGAAGACTGCCTTTACGACAAAATGGGGCACCTTTGCATACAGGAGAATGCCCTTCGGACTATTGAACGCAGGTGCCACTTTCCGGCGAGCTATGGATTTTGCTTTTAAAGGGCTTATTGGTAAGTGCATCATTGTTTACGTCGATGACATTCCTGTATTTTCTAAGAACAGGGAAAACCATGTCAGGGATCTTAAGAAAGTCTTTCAAAGATGCAGGGAACATGGTATATCTCTCAACCCAAAGAAGTGCATCTTCGGGGTAACAGAAGGAAAACTGTTGGGGCATATAATATCTAAGGATGGAATTTCCATTGACACTGAGAGAATAGAAGCCATACGGCAAATTCCTCGTCCCAATAGCAAGAAGGGGTTGAGATCATTTTTTGGAAAGATCAATTTTGTCAAAAAATTTATCGCAGATTTTGCGAGAGATAGCAGGACCTTTGAACGACATGCTAAAGAAAGAGGTCCGAGATCATTTGGATGAGATGAAAGGATAGAGGCTTTTGATAATATCAAGGATGCGATTTCTAAAGCCCCAGTTTTGGTGAGTCCCGATTATACGAAGCCTTTCTATATCTACACATTTGCTTGAGATCACTCCTTTGCGAGTGTTTTAACTCAGAAGAGTGAAGGCAGCATTGAAAATCCCATTGCTTTCTGAGTAGTCCTCTCAAAGATGCGAAGCTGAGATATTCTACCCTAGACAAGCAAATGTATGCGCTGGTTAAGAGCTGTAAAAAATTCGGGCACTACATAGTCCACAGTAGGGTCTTTGCTATCGTCCCAGGATCCTGCTTGTCAAAGCCATGTTCGTTCGAGAATGAATTAGGTGAGAAGCGTGGTAAGTGGGTTTCAACTTTGTAGGAATTTGATCTGGAGATTCAATCGATGAAGATAGTGCGGGGGCAAGGGTTATCTAAGGCAATCGCAGAACAGGGTCTCGCAATTCCTTGTCAACATTATGAAGTCATTGATGTAACCAAGGAGGAGTGGTATGCAGATGTGGTGTACTATCTACTAAATGGTAGGTGTCCATCATTTTTGAATGCTACTCAGTGTAGAGCCTTGCGTTTGAAGTCTGCTAATTTTCTAGTTAGATCTGGCACATTATACAGAAAGAACCATGAAGGTATTTACCTTCGTTGCGTTGATCAAGAGGAGGCAGTGCGAATACTCGAAGAGTTTCATGGTAAACATGGGACGGGGCATGGGTCCGCTAATGCCACAGCCCATCAAATCCTCAGAGCCGGTTATTATTGGCCTCAACTATTCAAGGATGCCCATTCTCATGTGAGGTCATGTCACATATGTCAAGCTGCAGCCAATAGAGACAGAAACGCTTCCATGCCTTTACAGTCCGTAATCGAGTCCAGGACCTTTCGCGCAATGGGGCCTGGATTTTATTGGGATTATCAGCCCCAATTCATCCGATGCTCACAAATATATTACGACGGCTACGGATTATTGCACGAGATGGACCGAAGCTATCCCCACAAAGAATGCTACTGCGAGAGGTGGTCATTAAATTTTTAGAAGATAACATTGTCACTAGATTCGGGATGCCTAACTCCATCGTAAGTGATAATGGTTCGGCCTTTTCCTCTCTAGAGTTTGCTAATTGGGCATTTGATAACAGCGTGAGTTTAAAGTTCTCCTCCAATTATTACCCTCAAGGTAACGGATTGGCCGAGTCATCCAATAAGAATATGTTGACTGTCATAAAAAAATTGTTGGAAAGGAATCCGTGGGACTGGCACAATAAGCTTAAGTTGGCCCTTTGGGCTGACAGAATCAGAGTCAAAGAAGCAATAGGGACATCTCCTTACCATCTGGTTTATGGACAAGATCCCATTTTTCCTGACAAATCTCAGATTACAAACGCTGCACTTCATGAAAGATTATTTTGGAACTAATGATAAACTTGAGTCTAGACTAACGCAATTAATGCGCTTGGATGAAAAAAGGGATGAAGCTATGCTTCATTTTAGTAAACACCAAGACATTGTAAAAATATGGTTTGACAAAAGGTCTAAGGCCAAGGCGTTTAAAATTTCAGATTTAGTCTTTGTTATGGGACAAAAGACATGAGAAGAAGGGGGAACATGATAAATTTGATTACCTTTGGTTAGGTCCCTACCAGATTTCAGAGATCCTAGGGGAAAATAGTTTTAGACTAAAAACCTTGGATGGAAAGGATTTGGCACTACCTATCAATGGGTTGCACTTGAAGCATTACTTTCAAGCATGAGATTTGATACTTAAGTGTGTGTTTCAGGAGATATCTAGTTTTGTGTCAATGCTGTAATTTAGTTTCTTGATGTGCAGATTTGATATGTTAGTATGTATTCATTTTTTATTTCAGGTTTTTCTTGTATTAATGTTGGGTTTTTGCGTTTGTGTGCAGGTTGGACATTTAGGCGGTGGTGTTCCTTTGATTTCCTTTTCATTGCCTTAAAAAAAAAAAAAAAAAAAGGGAATAAAAGCTTGATGTTGAACACATGCCTAAGATTGGGAGAATATGAAACATTGGAATCATGTTGTAAAAGCTCCACATGTAATACAAACGGTTAATTTAGATCATTTGAAGCTTGTGATGCATGAAAAAGTCGGTTTTGCATGACAAATCATCTCATTTGCAATTCAAGAAATAATGCATTCATGTTCCATCTCACTTTTCATACATTTCACCGTAGTGGCATATGCATCTTAGGTGCAATTCATTTGAGTATGTTGAATCCTCTTAGGGTTATGTTATAACATAAATCTAAGTAAATCCTAAGGTTGGAAACCGAGTCTTGAAGTATCTAGGACCAAGCACGTTTCATACATTAAAAGGGATCTTGAGCAAAATGATCAAAACCTAACTTGGAGGAAAAGGTTGGGCGAAAATGGTTTTCATGTCTATCCTATTATGCAACATGATCCTAAAAATAGTGGTTTTGACCACTTCCATAGAGCTTAAAGCCTAAAATCAGAGTAGTAAGGATAGGGTTAAATTCTCATCTCGGTTGGTTGAGAATCTAATTCCCCAAAGCTTTGATTGGACCCACATGGAGTAGTAAGGATAGGGCATAAATTCTCATCTCGGTTGGTTGAGAATCCGATTCCCCAAAGCTCTTATGTTTCATTTCGTATTAAGTCTTAGATTGTAAGGATCGTACTATTTGTCCTCTGCAAAGGATGGGTAGTCATCCCCAAGGTCTAAGTAACAAGATTAATATTTTCCATTTACATTTAAAATCTTGGGTTGTAAGGATCGTACTATTTGTCCCTAACCAGGATGGGTAGTCATCCCCAAGGTCCAAGAAGTAAAATAAATAAATTTTTCCCATCTCATCCTTATATTGGATTGTAAGGATCGTACTACTTGTCCTCTGCAAGGGATGGGTAGTCATCCCCAAGGTCCAAAGAAATGAAGATAAGTTTTGGATTATGGGGTTAGATAGGCCCATGCATGGCATCATGTCTTGCCTAAAAAATAAGACCAGCGATTGTCTAGAGGGTTAGACTAGCATGACCATTTCTTCCATAATTGGTTTAGTTATTTTGCTCAAAGTGAGGTAAAGAATTCTAAATCAGAATAGTAAGGATAGGGTTAAACTCTCATCTCGGTTGGTTGGGAGTCTGATTCCCCAAAGTTCCGATTTCACATCCACTTGCACATGGGTTCAAGATAGTAGGGACTCATAACCAACTTTGGGATATAATGAACCGTTCACTAGTGGATCCTAAGAGGGTTTGGCGAGTCTTGAATGTTTGCACATAATACTACAAGAGTGACTATGCATTTTCTCATGGCATATTCGGTAGGATACACAAATCATTCACAATTTCGCATATGCATTCATGCAAAACCGATGATGGAATGTGGATCAAATTCAAATGATAAGGAAAGGAATTCATTGCACACACCGAGCTAGTACTTGATGATTTTGATAATTCATGTACTTCTGATTTTGGGCATTAGTTATATTGATTATGGGCTAACCCATGTTTTCAAATTTGTGATTTGTGTTAGGTTGGGTTCTTACTAAAATGCTCAAGAGCATTTGACAGCAGAGTCGCCATTTGTTGTGGTTCATCCACAACACACCCCAAAGTGGGGACCCACCTTTGTTTTTGCAGGTTTTAGGGAAGATCTCAAAGACCCGGATGCTAAAAATGAAGAAAAGAAGAAAAATGCCTAAGTGTTGAAAGGGTCGCGAAATCGCGACATGTCTCTCCATCGCTACAAGTTGCCGAGAGGAAGCACAAGGTTGAAAGTGGTAATCATTTCACTACTTTTTCGTGAAGCGGAGGCTCGAAAGAAAAGTGGTAGCGAATCGCTACCACTTCGTGAAGCGGAGGCTCGAAAGAAAAGTGGTAGCGAATCGCTACCACTTCGTGAAGCGGAGGCTCGAAAGAAAAGTGGTAGCGAATCGCTACCACTTCGTGAAGCGGAGGCTCGAAAGAAAAGTGGTAGCGATATCGCTACCACTTCGTGAAGCAAAGGCTCGAGACCAAAGTGGTAGCGATATCGCTACCACTTCATCGAAGGAAGGCTCGGAACCAAAGTGGTAGCGATATCGCTACCACTTCATCGAAGGAAGGCTCGGAACCAAAGTGGTAGCGATATCGCTACCACTTTTTGAAAAGAAGGCAAAGCAAAGTCGGTAGCGATATCGCTACAACGAGCTACTACGGGCGTACGGACCAAGAACATGTCGCGATATCGCGACATGTCACGATTTCGTGACATGTCGCGTTATCGCGGCTAGGAAACGGAAGAGGCCAAATGCAAATTCTGTCGGGATTTCCATGGGAAAGCGTTACGAAAGGTGCGAGGAGACGCGAGGACACGTGGCGAGAAATGACGGAACCAGAGTAACGTTTCATAACAACAGTTACTAGCCACAGAGATCGAGCGTTAAGAATGCATGCAAAGGTTAGAATACCAAAAGGCGGGGAATTGAAGCGAAGGGTCCCGAGAGTCGAAACGAAGCGTCATGGAACAGCCGAGAACGCACGACAAAAAGGTTAAATAGCGAGAAATGTAGATGGATACTGGGTTTGGAGACTATAACAAAAAGCATTACTTATTGAAATAAAGGATTTTTCTTTGGTAACACGACTTTTGTGTGTAAAATCAAAAGGAGATCGAAGCCAAAACTATTGTTTTATTGTCAATCTTTCCGTTGCATCATTTTGTCTTGTATCTATTTCGTTTACGCCATGGGATGGGTTACGATAGGTGAATGGTAGAATGATGCAGTTATATTCTTTTCCTTAGAGTCTTGCATCTGATCTGATTAGATTGTGTGTTAGTACGGATCTGATCGGTTGGGTTGTTTTGGGGACTTCATCTCTTAACTTGGGATTTTGCGGGGAGGAGATCGTGAACCATTTTAATATCCTTCATTATTTTCCAGGTGACTCAAAAATAACGAGTTTCTGTTTTATTCCTTGATATGCTTAATTTCATGTGAGAGACTAACATTGAAATAAGAGAACTATTGAATAGAGATAAAACGAGCGAGGTTAACCTTAGAATAAATTGTGAATATTAGAACATCAAAAGGATTTTTGTTTATTTTTTATTAATCAAACAAGTCAAGATTATAAAGTTCATTGAGAATCAACAAAGGCCCCTTGTTAATAGCTATCTGCAGGATTTGAGTTATTCTGGGATATATCGGTTGTATGTATTAAATTGAAATTCATTTTTATATACGTAAAAGTTGTTTCACAAAGAAGCTTGGAGAAATAATAAAAGGAAGGAAAATAAAATAAATTATTTCTTTGCAAGAAAGAGTCTTTTGTTCGAGACTCTAAGTTGCGTGTTATTATTTGTAATATGACAAATTAACACTCAACAGGTTTATGGATGGGAAAACATCTGAGGTAAAACTCATCCTATTGGGTAAGGGGAACAATAGGCTGAAATTCCTCTTTAAAATCATCAAAATTGTTGGACATAAGTTCATACTCTTCATAACTTTCATCATCAAAATCTAGAAGTGGGTAGGAAAAATTTAGTGGATCTTATTCTTCATTTAAGCTAAGCTCTTGAAGAGCTTGCTCAAGGGAAGCGGTTGATGAAAGTGGGGTATATCCTAAGCTTGAATGATCATGTGCTCCTTGATATGGGAAATCAATTATGTCATGTATCCCTTGTTCATGGAAACCTAGACCTTGACCTTGCCAATTGACTATATGGAAGTAACAAGATGGAAATTCCATCATGTTTTGTATGTTGGCATCTTGGCTATTTCGGTTCTTTGGATGGTTTTATTTAATTAAGGAATCCAAGCCTCCATAAACAAAATTAATACTATTGGGAGTGGAACTCATATCGTAGACAACACCTATGGTTAAAGGAGAGTCATGTGGACGACCAAAATCCTTGGTTGTGGGGATGGGAAGAGAGGTAATGGTAACATCTTGGACCATGTATTCACCAATAACAGGACTAGTGATGTGGATCTCGACTTGAGATGAGGTGGTGTATGATGTGGAAATGGATGGATCGGGATTGGAGGGGGTTGTGGAAGGTGGCAGGGAGTTGAATATTTCATACTTCAAAATTTCAACTTGTGAAACATTGACTCATGGAGAAATATTGGGTGATGGCTCGAAATTAGAAGAAGGTGGATGAGGCAATGATGATGAAGAAGAAATGATTGTACAAGAAGTAATGGTTGAGGTGGACGATGTGGTGAAAGTGGATTGACCTTGACCACATGTACAAGAAGATATGGATGATTGAGGGGGTTTGGTGATGGGTAACGCCTCAAAAATAGGAGCTTTGGAATAAAATGTGAATGGATTAGAAGATGAAGTGGATGGATTCAAAGATAATGGGGATAATAATAGGTGAGTGGAAGGCAACATGGATTCATAGGGATTTGAAATAAAATTGCAATACTTGAAAGGTTCTACATCCACGGGGATGCAATCGACTTGAACATCATGAGCGTATTTCAATCATTGGTGGAGAATTGATGGAACACATTTCATTTCCCTCATCCAAGGTCTACCAAGGAGTACATTGTATGCCATGGCCCCTTCCAATATGTGGAACATAGTATGCAATGTTTTAACCCCTACTTCAATGGGCAAAACAACAGTGCCAATTGTGGTACATAAAGCATCATTAAATGCTTTGAGGGTGAATGATGACTTGGAAATATGGGAAGGTGGAAGTTTGAGGTTGCTAATGGAAACGGTAGTGATAATGTTGATGGATGAGCTGGTATCAATTAGGACTCTCTTAAATGGATTCTTGTCTATCAGGCCCATGATATGCAATGGAGGATCTATGGATTCTGAGGTCATTGACTTTATTTCAAATTCATAGAAAGTGATGGATGGCTCCATGCATATTCTAATGCTCCCTAAAATTTTTTTGAAGGTATTAGGGTCTTGAGCTTCAAACTCAATGGATTTAAGAATTTATATTAGGGCTTCTCTATTCTTAGGGGATTGTTGGATGAACTCGTATAGGGAAAATTTGGCTGAAACCATATTCAAACTTGTAGTCAACTGATTGCTTAAGGATACTACTGGCCTTAGAGGATGACTGATGGGCTGATTTGGTAGACTAGAAATATGGAGTGGCAGGGATGTATTTGAAGAAGTTTGAATAGGTGGTGGATTTGATGGCTGTGACACATTTGATTGTTGGCCATTTTGTTGATTTTTCCTTTGACCTATTGTGACCACATGGACCGCTCCCATAAAATTTTGATAATGTTGAACATGGTTAACTTGGTTAGGAGGTGTGAGATGATTATTACCTCCTACATTAGTTTGGGTCTCTTCATGGTTGGGAATATGTGTTTGAAATATTTCCAAATTTTTATTTTGTGGAGCTAGGGGATTTTCTACCTTCATGGCCCCCAAGTCCATGAGGTCTTGAACAATGTTCTTAAAAATGTTTTAAGTGTTGATATCATGACCTTTTTGCCTATGGTATGGGTAAAATATATGTTCTTTATAACTTTTGCTACATTTGGAAGGGTCATCAAGCTTTATTTATGGAAAATCCAACTTGTTTGTTTCATACAACCTTCGAAATATGGAAGAGTATGACTCTGTTAAAGGACTGTATTGGCATTGGGGTCAAGTGTATTATCGATGGGAGGGATTTTCCATAGTTGGTACTATTTTTTGTATTATGATTGCTTGAGTTATCGAGGGGACCTCATGATAAGTAATTTATTATGGTTTTTGCATAGTTTTTTGAGCCATTACGGGCTGTCTCATCACCACTTGATTTACTTGATTAGATGGACTAGCCGAAGAGGCTTGTGATGACTTATTTTGGCCTAATTGATTGCTTTTAAATTGGACATCATTTTGCCATTATTTCTTTTTAGGTTTAATTATGCCCTCTTCAATTTTTATCTCCTCAATACACTAGCCTATGCTAAGGTTTCTTCAAATGATCAATAAGTATGAAGCTGAAGCATCTAAGATATGGGTTTTAAGCAACTCTGGGTAAATAAGTTTATGATTTCATCCATTGGGAGGGAGAATGGCAATTTGGTAATGAATACCCTCCAACGATTTCCAAATTTATAGATAGTTTCATCATCCCATTGTCTTAATTCATATACATCTGATAATGAAACCTTCTTTTTAATGTTTAGAACAAAACGCTCTAGGAATAGGTCAATCAGTTGAGCAAAAGTATAAATACTATGAGTTTGTAACTGATTAAACCACTCTATGGTGTCTCCTCCTAATTTTTAAGGAAATTTTTAGAGCATGAGAGCATTTTCATTTTGAATCCAAAAGCATGCATGAGAAAATGAGCTAACATGCTCCTTAGGGTCCTCAGTTCCCCTAAACTTGTCAAAATTTAGTAATGTAAAGTCTCTCGAATATGGCAGTGATGGTACCGAAGGATGGGTTGGTTGATGGATCAATTCGCTTAGAGTTGGTTTTTGGCTTGATATGCCAAGAGTGTTTTGCATCAACTGATCTATTTATTTTTGCATGGCATGAATCCTAAGATATTCCCCAAGAATGTAGAAGCCTTGGATAATCTGATGATTTGGATATGGACTAGAAGAAAAATTTTGGGGAGTGATGAGATGGTTTTGATGGAATTGATTGGTTTGAAATTGATGGGGGTAATATTGATGATTAAAATAAGAAGAATATTTATGAGGAAGAAGATTTTGGAAGAATTGGTTAGGTTTGCCGAAAGAAATTATGATTGGAGGGGTTGGATTTGGAATTGGAGGTGTATTGGGGATGGACACCACCAAATATTGGGGTACCCAAGTTGAATTTTGGTTGGCCATATTTGATTGGGTTGAAACTATAGAAAGTGTAGGATTTACATCAACTTGTTGTCTAGCATTTTGAGTTGTAGAAGCAATCTGTTCACGAGACCTGATATATCCTAAAGTTCTTATTTGAACATGGAAAAAATTATCAAGGCTTCAGGTAAATTAGAATATGAAGGTATGTATGTGGATGGATTGGAAAAAATGGGTATAGCACAAGTTACACTTGGTGTGGCAACCTGGGAGGTCTATACTTGTGAGGCAGCATTAACATACTCCTCATACAAAGGATTGGAATGGGTTTGGGTATAGCTAGATAGAGGATAAGTGTTAAAAACACTTGAGTTTTTTTGGGTTGGACTGGGAGAAGAGGGTATACCATATTCATAGGTAGAATTAGGATATCCTCAAGTGGGGTTAAATGGATAGGATGTAGCCAATTCTGGTTGTTCAACATAGTCTTGGCTAATGGGTTCAAGAACATAGTTAGAAGACCTGTAGATAGCCTCTACCTTGTCCATATCAATTTGCATGGATGGTTGCTCAATGTTTTGAGGAATGGATCCCTCCTATAGGAGAGATGGGTAAATGGGCCTAGATGGACTAGGTTGGATATGATTGGAAGGATTGGATACTGAAGTAGCGGGTGTGTTTGTTATATTTTCCATTAAATTATTTTGATTTAATATTTTTGTCTGATTTCGAGTTAAAACCATAAAATAATTAAATCAAAATACAATTTTACGATAATTAAATTTCAAAACTAAAAATACAACTAAATAATTTAGAAATAAAGAAAACAATCAATCCTAAGTTTCACCTTGTGTGGCTTACCTTATTCATCGATTATCTCTTTTTAGAGTAAATTCATTTTAGATATGATAGTTTTGTGTGTTTCGTGTATCCTAATATTGTTTAATAAAAAATAAAGGTAAAAGACTATGGCTGGATGGGGCAATGAGATTATTGTTGGTGATGAAATCCAACAAGTTTGCTTGGGAGTATCCTAATTTGTACAAGGGTAGATATTGGTGGATGGAAATGATTGCCACCGTCACAAAATATCAAGTAGCAACTAGTGATGAAATTCAATTACTACTGTTTAAAGTGCAACGTGTTGTGTGTGATTTATTTTAATTTTTTTTTGTTTTTTATTGTGGATAAATAATGTTAAAGATAACATATTTCACAAATTTAAATTAGAATCCAACACATAAAAGCAAATTTCTTCTAAAGAGTGTGAAGTACACCGCTTAAAACCCCCTACCTAGATAGCAACCGGAGGGTTCGTCCACCTCTCTGCCAAAGGAGCCACCCAAGGGCAGGAATACTTTTTGCATTCAAGTATTGTTCCTAATTAGATAAGTTATGTAATCAACCCTTAAATCCTAATATACAAATTCTAATTAATGCTTTTCACTTTCAAATGCAAATAGAAATATGCAGGAATTATTTGAATTTGCAATTCTTTTTTTTTTTTAAACAAAAAACTCAAAATATATGATGAATGAATGCACAAATGCCCTAAATGCAATCTAAAATGAATTTATTTCCAGATTACTTAATGTATGTTCATTTTAAGCTTGAAATCTAAAAATAAATAGTGAAACACTGAAATACGTAAAAACAAGAATTTGAACAAAATGGCTATAGGGCTTACCCGAAAGCCTAAGATCTACTTCAAATAATTACTAATCATAGTGGAGAACCTCTGTAGGAACAATAAAGCACCTGTATAGACACAACAGGGCACCTATGGGGATTAGTAGGTACTACAAAGTGCCTACACAACTGTTTGTAAATTGTCATAGAACCTTCCAAAAATCCTAACCGATGATTTTAGCTGGTTTTTCGCTCCAAAAAACCTTATAAAATGAAAGAATAGAATGAAGTTAGTACAACAAAGTAAATTAAAAATAGAAACCTTGTGGGGTCCCACTGCGATTGCCATTTGTGAAGCAAAAATATGACACAAACAAATATGAAAGTAAAATAAATCAATGGACAAGAGATTGCACAAAATATGATTTTATTCAATAAATAGGGGGAGCTAAGAAATTCCTTTGTTACAATTCATTTGTTCAAAATAACTTATTTTGATACAATAAATACTAATGCTAGGGTTCTCCAAAACCCTAGCTACAAAACAAGTAGTGCCTCCAATGTATCTTGCTTTCAACAGGGTGAGTGGGCTTCTAGTTATCCATAATCGTGCCACTCTAGCTTCAACAACTACTCAACAATCTTTGATGAATGCTACCTAATCCTGCACACACATCAAACACAAATTTATTAGCAAAAAAAATAAGGGTCCCAAAATGTGAACCCTCAAGAATGTAAACTAAAAACCCTAAATCTGAATGAAAAAACATGCATAATCCAAATAACATCAAATCACTATACATAGAATACTTACTTTGTTGTTCCATTGCTCCTTTGCAGATTGATGGTAGGGTGCCCTGGTGGCACCTGATGGTCTTATGTGGTAGATTTTGGTCTATGTCTAAAGGGATGATAGGTGTTGTGATGTACCTACAGAATGTAGCAGGTGCACTACTGCACTTGTGGGGATGCACTAGGTGCCCAAGAGCACCTGCAAATTAGGGTTAGATCTATAGAAGCAAATCATGGGGATGCAAAGAGCTCGATGGATGAACGATAATGGCAGTGGCAAAAATGAGATGCAAAGATGGTTGGAATTCAAAAATCCTAGGGCAAGCTAGGGTTTTCAGGAAGGATAGGCTAGGGCACAATCTACTCACAAGAAACAAGCTCTCAGCAAGGTTAGGCCTCACAAGTAAATTAAAGCTCTAGCATTCAATTTTTCCAGGGGTTGAGCATTGAGAGTGCTCCTATTTATTATCAAGCCTAGGGTTTTATTAGGATTTTATCTTAACACTTTTGATCATGTGGCTAATATTAAAGTGGATCCAAAGGCTGATATTAAACTTTAAGTGTGGCACGAATTAAGGAATATGGACGACTGTGATTAGATCGAATCATATGGTTGAGGTTTAATTTGGCTTATAAAGATATATTTTATAATAAACATATTAAAATATAATAAAAAATATTATATTTAAATATAAATAATATAAAATAAATATAAATAAGTCAAATAGGGGTCGTAAAATGGTGGGAAAGGGCTAAAGTGGGCCATTGGATGGTGAGAAAGGCATGGAATGGCCAATTGAATGGTGGAAAATGGTGATGGTGGACAAGTGGCTAGGATTTGGTGTCTACACTTTCTAAAGTAGATGATAGGTATTTGATAGATAGATGTAATTCTAAAATTTGATAAACTCCTAATGTGTAAATAAATCTTAATCAGACGTTTATTTTTGCACTTTTTGAATATTGTAATTCAAATCTGTTTTTTACAACTTTAATCCAAATTAAGGTGCTTTAACAAATCCGATAAGTAATCCAATTAATGAATCTACTTGCACCAATAGTTGCTTACCTTTTTTTGAAAGATTTTGTAGCTCGTTTTCTGCTTCTATAGAGGATGTAGATATTGGTGTCTGAGATCACCAAGTTGTTTCCTTGAGTAAGTCTTGGAGCTCTTTGTAGACTATTTTGAACAACTCCTTCACCAAAAAATGGTCTCAAATATTTTTCATGAGCCTAAGATTTGGTGGATTGTTCTCCTATTGTGGTATCCTTCTTCTATTGTAGACTTGGAGAAGTCTATGTCTCTAAAGCAGTTCTGTCTTGCTATAAGAGGTAATATTCAAATCTCTTGGATTTGGTGAGCTCCTTCTATCTTCAAGTCTTCTTATTGAATTCTAACTTCAAGCAGGATCTTATAAATATTTTGAATGTCTTGAGGTCTTTATTGGATTCTTCTTCTACTTAGATTTGGCACTCCTTTCCAAATTCTCCTTCTCTTGGGATTTTTTTTAGATGGCAAAAATTATCCCAAGTCTTCTTCTCAATATTCTAGATCCTTGATGTCTTCATAGATTTGGCACTCCTTTTAAAATTCTTCTTCTTCTTGGGCTTGTTTTCGAATGGTGATAATTGTCCCATGTCCTTCACTATCAGGGGCTTCTCATTTGTAGTGTATTTCTCCAGTGAGTTCTCCTTTGATAATTTCTTAAGTAAGGCTCTCCTAGAATTTTACTAAATCCTCATCTAGACCTCGCCAAGGTCTTTGATCTTGTATCTTCTCATGGTCTTTCTTGAGACCTTGTCATCAACCTCTACTTCTAGAAGTGTTGGTGGTGATACCTTATCTTGGATCTCTAATTTTGCTAATTTTGGATTCGAGTAGGACTCTCCTAGTCCTTCTTCTTCTTCCTAGTCTAGAAGTTCTTCAATGAGATCTCCTAATCTCTTTTGCTTCAGGTGTTGTATTGATTTTAAAGAAGATACTCTTCCTAAATTTCTTGTAGGAAGCTTTCCCAACTCATTGAATCTCCTTTTCCTACAATAAAGTATTAGTACTAAAATATGCTTCTGAATTAGATACTCTCTTCTAGATTCTTCTTCAGGATCAAGGCTTCTATGTCCTATTTCAGTATCAAGGATTTTGTGGCATTTTCTTCAATATCAAGGCTTATGTGGCCCTTTATTCTAGATTAAGGCTTCTATGGTGTTTTCTTCTGAACGCTTCTATGTCCTTTAATATTTTTGTGAATTTCTCTATCTAGAAATGGATGACCATAAAATACATCATTTTTAGGAGACTACTCATATGGGCATCCTTGCAGACCATATGAATGATCTTGGACCTTTACAATGCAAAGTAGTGGTTCTAACCACTCAATTTAGGCATCTTGGACCTATTCAACCTTAGTCGTGGGTGACACTCATAGCTAAGATCTTCGTCACTATTGATACCCGTGGCTAGGATTCTAGCTGTGCTTAAGAGCTGTAGCTACCTTTACAACTATCATAGACTCTTGAGCTAAGCAAAAATTAGTTAAAATAGTCATGGCAACAAATTTTGGGTAGTTTCAAGTGAGACAGCTTCTGGATTCTTCCTCCCAACTTTTCTAATATCCCAGTTCTTGATCTTGGCTTCTCATGGAAGCTAAGATGAGGAGTTGAGAGTTTTATAAGACCCCCCTCAAAATTTATGAGAAAGTCTAGAAGAGTTTTCAATTGAATGTAGTGAAGCCCTACCAAATTGGAGAGCCACATACAAACCTTGAGGAGTGTCTACATGTTGTCCATTTGAAGAATTATGACTGCATTTGGAATAAGGAGGATCTCAAGAGCTTGAAGAAGTAAACCTTACCAATTGAACCACTTCTATTGCAAATTTGATTGAACTTCATTGCCAACCTATTACAAAATGATAATGCGACCCTTGATCATCAATTCCTTGAAGGAATTAGCAATTTCAAGCCCTGATTGCAAGAGAAAGAGGATTTTCCCTCAACCATGGCTAATAGAACCAGCTGCTTCAAACACCCACGACTAGGGTTAGAAGCCATTTTCTCTTAGTTTTAGCCATAGAATTTCAATTTCAAGTATTCAATTAGTTAAGTCTCACTTGGATTAACTTTCATTCATGCTTTTGTATGGTTAATTCCAACAATTAGAGGTAGATTTACCTTTATTTCATCATATTTTTTAGTTTGCACTAATTTCCTAGATTAGATGTATTTCTTGTTTTAATTGCAAATTATGCATTATATTAGCTATATTTACTATTTTCCTAGCATGCTTTATCATAATTTAGATATTTTTTATTATCATTACAAGTCTTCATGCTTTCTTTGCATATTTATCATATTCTTTGTAAATCTTCAACAAGAGCCTCATCATGAGAGGCCTCATATGTTCTTAATTGTCCTATGTTAT
This sequence comes from Wollemia nobilis, assembly GCA_028583015.1. Lineage (NCBI taxonomy): Eukaryota > Viridiplantae > Streptophyta > Pinopsida > Araucariales > Araucariaceae > Wollemia > Wollemia nobilis. Next base: position 9,652,928 of record JAQPPZ010017226.1, on the reverse strand, counting down.
TTCTTAAATGCATATCTTAGGTTCTTGATATTTTTAAGACATTATTGGCATCGAATTACTCCAAGCAAGTGAGAAGAAGGCATCTATAAGCCTTGAGCAGTTTGTGTCTATTATAAAAGCCTACGGATTGCACTACCCCCATTTAGGGGCTTCAAATTTGTATTAATTGTATCAATATTTTGGTATCCCTTAGAGGGACCTACTTGTAATCGGTATTTGAAATGATATAATAAAATAAGTCTTATATTCTTGTTCAATTCATATTTTTTTTTTTTTTTGAATTTACATGGTGGAATCGGTAGCCACCATGAATCCGGGTAGGCTATCTAGCTTTTATGGCAACCATATTATTCTACGTTGTCTGCCCTAGAATATTCCACATAGATATTCATGCAGTCCACCCCTATAACCACCATGCCACAATCATTTTAAACCTTTTACACCGTTGAAAGCACTAGGAAAGGGATAAGCATTCAGTCCGACGAGGCCCAAGATTTGAATCTTGGAACTCCACCCCCTTATGGGGTTTGGATGAACCAATTGGTCTACACCTAAGACCTTTGTTCAATTAAATGTTATACATGCTTTATTAATTTAATCTTTGGTATAATAATGTAATAGCTTAGGTGCATACTTTTTAGGATGGTACAAATGGCGATCATAGTGAAAACCCATAAAATGTGTTGTTAGTTACTAATATTTTTGTGTTTTTGTGTTTTAGGTCTTATCCAAACTTGAAAATCATGATGCACAGTGTCAGTCATGTTTAAAATCTACAACTAACACCTCAGTCATGCTTGACAGCCATGACTAGCAAAAATTAGAGAAATAGATAGTAAGCAACTTGTCTCTTCATCAAATGAGGAATTATAGGTAATTTTTCATTCTCTATGATTTCTATCTCTATTTTTTTCCTATCAGTAGGCTAATTATATCATCTAGCAAAAGTTAGATGGAAAAAGAATGAAAATTGCCTTATCTGCTGCTAGTTGTGGCTGACAACAACAACTAGCACTGTTAGCTATGGTTGTCACCCGTAACTAAGATTCAACTGACTGTTAGTTGTGGTATAGAAAATTAGCTAGCATTAAATTTCTATGTTATGGTTTTCTTGCTTTGGACCTATCTAAAGTTCAATTTCTCATGTAATTTTACATTCTTTAATTTGAAAAATAGCATTTAGTTTTGCATCTTTCTGAATTCAAACGTAAATTTCCTAGGCATATAGGAAAAATCATGGGTGCTCTTTGATGCATTTTCCCTTTTACGTAAAGTTAAAATGAACCCTCACACACCATGTAACATTTAAATTTTAGTGAGTTGGAATTCACACCCAACCACTAATAGAGTTCAATGACAATGGGCATCATATCCATCCATTGGCTCAAATCCCATGAACCCATTCTATTGGCCAATATCGACTCTAATATCCATCCTATACATGCAAAATAGCATGTATTCCTCTTCATATGGGTGTATGGCTATGCACGGTATGCTAGGTAAGGATTGGTAGGACGTGTGCTCCTTGACCAGATGTGGGCTTCATCTACACATTTTAGTGGGTTTACATTACCATGACTTTCATTATCAGTTGTCGAGCTGTGAGCATATAGGTTAAATCCATTAAACTAAACAAGTATATTATCAATAAATATAAAAATATGATGAGAGATAGTTTATGATACAACACACCTGAAACACACTAAAATAGTTTAGGGATCACAAAGAATATTTAAAAGAGATAACCACCCTTGTTTGCTTTTTTTCTCTAAAATTTACATAAGAGATAATACACACTATGGTTAATACATGGAGATGCTAACCTCAGATAATTGATGTGGAGGTCGAAGCTCTAGGAGACACACAAAATAATGCATTGAAATATCAACCATAGAATCCTCCCAAATGATGTTCGATGAGTATTAGAGGGGACAATTCAACGCACGAGGATTTTTTCCAAAACACCCCAATTAGAGGAGGTAATGCACACTCCTTAAGAGATAGATATAAGGTTGGCTCAAGGCCCCCATAATCCTTGGATAGACAATAATAAAATTTTCCTAATCAGGGGTAGGAAAATAGGGCTACTTCAGAGCGTAGACCCTTACAAACTCCAAATAATAATGAACCTGGGAAGTTCATGATTGACATGGCTAGACTTGGAGAAAATGGTACACCACCAAATGAACCATGGAAAATTAGGTAGCTTGATGGAATTGAATGATTCCTAGGGTAATTAGGATGTATATCCTTGTCTGCACATCCTCATTCCATGAGTTCACACAGCAAGAGCACGCATAGGCCTACCAAGGAGCCAGGAGAATTCTCAAAGCATACGTGCCCCATCAATCCATGTGGTCATAGATAACTGATAATAGCATAATTTGAATTCCATATATATAGATAAATACAAGTGTGGTAGAAAATTCTATTGGGATTCACACCAAAAAAGCTACCTGAACAGAGTTGCATAACCAGAGGCCACATACTACCGATATTATAGATTGATCACAAAAACTAGTTTCAGAGAAAAGGCATCGGATCTTCCAAGATCAATTGGAAGATATGCATGTAGAGCACGAGCATCTCAAAAACAAGGATACTCAATGATAGAGGTTGTTAAGGCAACATCTATATGAGCATCGCATGCACGAGCAACGTATCCTTGACCAAAAGGAGCATATAGAGAGAATATAGATTGTCTCACACCAATTTACCTTTTGAAAGTGAATACAAGAAGTACCATCATAGACGAGCTACATCATAGCCCATATTGCACCCTAAGAATACTAGAAATAATACTCATTATATAGCCCAAAACATGTTGCAGTGCCAAGCACTCAAACACCATGGGCATACTCAGTACAAGGAAACAGAAGGAGATGACCAAGAGTAGCAATATCCTGAGAGCTCCTTAGTAGATTTGGAGGATGAGCCTAGTCCTCCAGCTTGATCGAAGAAGAATATACATTCAAAAGCTCCCCAGAGACCTCTCAGGGAAGTGGATATTTTATCTTCCCAGGCCTACAAAGCCTTGGCATAAAATATAAGAACCATTGAGAAACAAGGGATGACTTATAAAAATCTAATCTTGAATAGAATCCACAATGCACATTTATACCCCTTAGTGCCTAGTCCAGCATATCACGATCACTTCGAGATGCCAAATTTGGATAAATTTCAAGGATATGAATATGCCTAAGAACATGTCATGATTTTTACAAACATGTGCTTTCAGATACAAATCGATGATGCTTTGTTATTGAGGACCTTCATCATGACCCTTTTAAGCCCTACCCTAGAATGGTTTAACCAATTTTAAAAGGAATAACATAACTAGCTTCGAACAGCTAATAAATGCTTTTATTGAACGCTTCTCATTCAGCATCAAGAAGAAAACAAATTTATCCAATTTGGCCACTTTAATGCAATACGATGATGAGTCAATCATGGACTATGGAAATATATGGAGAAATTTAATGGCAAAGGTGCCATTTTCCATTCCAACAATATAATTGACTTGGATTTTCACTAAGAGTTGTGCAAAACACATCTTGTTATTATTGCAATTGTAGTAATATCATACATTTGAGGAGGCCTTGGTGCAAGCCAAGGTTATTGAGGATATCAAGTTACAGGAGGGTAACTTGAAACTCTAGAACAAAAAGGATTGGAACAATAAGAAAACTAAAAATCAAAATCACCAAGCCAAGCCGATGCACATGAATCAAGTAGTGTTGAACCTCTAGAAAGGGATCAAGGGCCATAAACAATAGAATTATCAGGCCCAACCTCCCTTGTGCAGTATAATCAGCGTAATAATAAGAAATAGGATAAAAATAAGGAACATCGCCCTCCTCACTAGTTTACACCATTTTCAAAGATTATGGCATCAATTTTTCAATAATTATGTGAGGCTAACGTTATAACTTTACCAGATGTCAAATCGATCAATCCTAATCAACCAAAATCAAAAGCATTTAGGGAGGATATTTATTGTTTGTACCATAGGTAGAAAGTATATGACATTGGAGGATGCCATAGTTTCAAACATGTGGTGCAGAACATGATTGATAGTAACAAAATAATCATTAACAGTCCTCAAGCTCCAAACAATCAAAACATGGGAATATTCAAAAATCCCTTGCCCAACCATGAGCCTCCAAGGAACAACGTCGACCAAGTGAATCAAGTGCAAATTGATTTGCCTACACAGGGCTTCATCGGTATGATTAACATTATCACCAGGAATAGGAGATATGATTAGCTAGATCCTCCTCCTAATCCAATCAAGATTAGAGCTACGCCCCCACAAATGTTGGCATGAAAATATCTGCCAAGCCCATCAACTAGACCACTGGTGACCATAAGGAATAGGCTTATCCAAAGCCTACAAATAACTTTGGCAAAGCTATCGATATATGAAATAATACATCAATCTCCTAGGCATATGGAGATGCTAATGGATATTTTGAGTTCTATAAAGGTTCAGTCCCAAGACCCGAAAGCATTTACAAATTTTGTGGTACATGTGCAATAGTGCCAAGAGCTTGTGATTCAGTTTTATGATCATGAAATAAAAATGACCTCCATTGTTACAATGGATCCGCAACTTCATGTAATTGTGTGTGTCAACCACAGAACTTTCAAGTGAGTATTGTGTTGACACAGGGTCTTTGATCAATATTATTACAATAAAGGCTTTAGCATATTTGAAACTACCAAAATTGCATATCATACCATTGACCTTCACACTACGAGAATTTAATGATGCATTATGCTCAATAGTTGGCACTATAGTCCTGCCTATTCAAGTAGGATTGAAGATCATCTCGATGATGTGTCACATGTTAGAGTGTGTGATGCAATATAGCATCCTCTTAGATAGGTCTTGGATAATATATATGTGATGTGTACCCTCAATACTACATCAATGTATCAAATACATATATGAGGGTCAAGTGCACGTGGTTCCTTTCGATGAGGAGCCATTAAAATGTGTGAATCAAGTAGATTTACCAAGATATTTCATACTCCCTTCAACACATCTAGATATAAGACCAACATTACCTATTAAACATTCAAAAAGCAAATCAAATGAAGTGTGTGTTGGACATTTGACATCAGCACCATGACCATCTACACATACAATAGCAGCTTCGACAAACCCTACAACATCAATGATGCTTAGAAATGACCAAAAGCTCATGGTAGTAATGGGTGAGAAAGAGTCAAAATAAAATCCTAAGGTAGAAACTGCTAAATTCTAATCCCATGGATGATGGAAACACACATAATGTAGTCAATGAGGTACAACAACTTGCTTCGCACATTTCTTTAGCTGGGTCATCTACATTCTAGGTGACCATTCACTTAGTTAATCTTGGGTTGTCATAATACATAGTGCAGAATGTGATGTTTACACCTTTTATCAGAATTGCACAAGATATGGATAGATATCAAGACCAACACTTTCTTGTGGGGATGGTGGTTCCACTGGGGGTACCACCCAAGTAAACCAAATTCATCTATGGATGGCTTGATCAACTTATGAATTATATGCCTATGGTGAAGAACACAAGCTTATACCGAGAGGGGGATGAACAGTATAAGACCACTTTTTACTTTTCTTCTCAAATCAATAGTATGTAGTGTATAGATAGCAGTATCAATAACAGTAATCAAAGCAATGCACAAAACACCATACATAATAGAGACACAAATTTTAATGTGGTTCACCCAGTGTAGGCTACCTTCATAGAGAAAATATTTCTTCTAAATATTTCTCAAATAATCTCTTGAGAATATTTCCCAAATTACAATGTTTATGGACTTCTATCCAAAGGAGATGTTGATCCCCTAATATCAATTTCATGGATCTCTTCCACAAGAGAACTCTTTCCCCTTCTACTCTGGCTAGTGATCTTTTAAAAGACTATGTCTCTATGCTACACTCACTAGTGGATCTCTTTCCACTTGAAGACTCCTCACTCAGATCTGTCTTCAATTGTCTTGGTTACTAGATCTCTATCCATTGAGACTCTATCTTCTATACTCTATCACATCCAAAGCTCTATCTCAATACTGTACCAAACATAGTTTAGTTGGTCTAGCACAGTTCTGCTCAATATCTTGTACTAAACACAAAATAGTCAATCTAGTACAATTTTTCTCAATAGATTCACATAGAACCTGCTCAAATATACTCAATAGGTTCACATAAAACCTACTCAAATATGCTAAATAGGTCCACAAAAAACCTTCTCAAATTTTCTCAACAGGTCCACATAGAACCTACTTAAATCTGCTCAACAAGTCCACACAGAACCTGCTCAAATCTACTCAATAGGTCCACACAAAACCTGCTCAAATCTACTCAATAGGTCCACACAGAACTTGCTCAAATCTGCTTAATAGGTCCACACAAAACCTGTCCAAATCTACTCAAAAATCTCACACAAAACTTGTCCAAATATGCTCAACAAGCTCACACAAAACTTGTCCAAATCTGCTCAACAAGCTCACATAGAACTTGTCCAAAGCTGATCAAAAATCTCACACATAACTTATCCTCTCTAGGACTTGCTCAAATCTACATAGCAAGCTTTCACAAAAGCTTACTCAAATCAGTCCACAAGCCTTCTCAAAGACTTGTCTCAAATCACATAGAATCATAAAGAAAATTGTTAGAGACTCAATATGTTCTAAGCTCAATGTTCAATCAATATCTCAATTCAATCTCATAGAAGCATAAAGAGAATTGTTAGAGACTCAATATGTTCTATACTCAAATCCTAATCTCAACTCAAATCAATCTCATAGAAGCATAAAGAGAATTGTTAGAGACTCTATATGTTCTATACTCAAATCTCAATATCAACTCAATAGAAGCATAAAGAGAATTTTTAGAGACTCAATATGTTCTATTCTTAAATTTCAAACTCAACTCATATCATAATATGAAATAGTTTATTTCTAGGAACTTGAACAACCACATGCATCCACTTGAATAGGATTAAATCAACTCAACTCAACCAATCACCTCAAGGAACAATCCTTTCTCACAAACCCTATTCCAAGCATGTATTTAACCAACTCAAAATATTTCCAACAATGCTCAATCACAAATCTCACATAACAATTATACTCATGTTCTTCTCTAACTCAAGTTCAAGTTCATTTCACAATCAATGGGCTTCAACAACAATGCTTCTAAAACAAGGTTTAATTACAACTCATAAACCAGAAACCTTGATGCATTAAACCAATAACTCTCAAAAATGGAAACCACAATCAATCCTTTTCTCTCCAAATATATTTCATAAATCAACCACCATAAACAATCAATAGGAGAATGTGCCCATACCTTTTTGATGCCAAGGAGTTGTCCACAAAATTTGCTACACTTAAACACAACTTTACTTTCCAATCTCAACAAGGGTTAGTGGACTTCAAATAATCACAATATAAAGCATAACTCAATTTACACCCTTTTTACTCCAACCAAATAAACACATCCACAAAAGTCCCTTTTTAATAAAACCCTTATCAAAATAACAATCAATAAGCCTTTCAAAAATACTTTAAAACAACTCCTTATTTCTCCTAAATTCAATTCTTAATAATAACCAAATAAATAATTAAACCCCTCAAGTTTTGTAATAATCAACATAGCCCAAATAAAAAATTAATTAATTAAAACTTTAATTTCCACTAACCACCTTATAACTCCAACTTAGGGCTAAATAAAATTAAATTAATGTAAAATGTAATTACCTCCTCAAGGGGATTTGAACCCCCGACTTGCACATGCCATAAGTGCCTTATCCACAACTAATATTCCAACTGAGCTAGCTGCTCATTGGAAAGGAAAGGCACAATGTGCCTAATTCCCTTCTCCACCTTTCACAAAATCAAAAACGTTGAAGCGTCTTTCTCACACCTTCCAAAACGTTGTCAAGGGGATTCGATCCTTGGTATTTTTGTCTATCATGCACCTTAGCCAAAATCAATTGTCAATGTGCCACACTTCCCATGACATTTATTTCTCCAAACGTTTCATGTCTTATTCATTGCTTCACTTCTCAAGAAATTCACACGAGCTCATAAATGATTCGATAGCCAACGGTTTTATTGCACAAGCAAGGATGAAATAATAATCAATTGAAGCCCCCTTTCATATAGTCCTTTAATCATATCGAAGATGTTGGTGGAAATATGACTTTTTATTTTCTTGATGACATCGGTGAAAATCTTGCATATTGAGTTTTAAATTTGAATTCAAATTTTAAATAATTAAAATTTAAACCAAATATTAAAACTTAAATATCTCCATCACCGGGGCACATTTTTCGATGAAACAAAATCCCAACTTGGGTTTTAAGAAAAACCCAGATCAAATATGTTGTCCATCATTTTAAATAAAATATTTTATTTTTCTTGTCTTGGTTTTCACAAAAACCCTTCATTGATCCTTTTGACATTAAATGATCTTTTGACATCAATGACAACATATTAGCTTAGGGACTCAAAATTTCCAACAATATCCCCCTTTGTCATTGATTGCAACCCAAATATTTTTACTAAAATCTGACCTTCTTTTCTTCTCCCCCTGGGACTTTGCTCCCCCTGGCTCAATGCTCTCTCAAATATAAAAACTTTCCTCATATCAAAAACTCTCCCCAAAATACACAAATCTCTCCCCCTTTGACATCAATGGCAAAGGGTCACCTTTGGGGCTCGAGGCCAAGAATTATTCCTCTTAGCTTAGCCCCTCCCCCACCTCCACATGAGGTGTTTAATTTAGGGGTCGGAGTATTTCTACTCCCTAAAAGCACTGTTCTTTGCCTTTGTCTTTTCCTCTTTCTTTTTGCTGAATCCTCTCACTATTTCTTTCCAAGTCATCATCCTTGTTCCTGTTCCTGTTCCTGTTCCTGTTCTTGTTCTCATCCATGTTCCTATTCTTATTTTTATCCATGTTCTTGTTCTTGTACCTACTCTTTTCCTTATTATTTTTTGAGTCTCTTTTCTTTTCTGAGTCTGTGTTCCTGTTCATCTTCTTTTTTTAGTTCATGTTCTTGTTCTTGCCTATGTTCCTATTCCTATTCATATTTTTGTTCTTGTTCACATTCCTATTCCTATTCATGTTTGATTTTGGAATATTTTTTCTACACCATCTTGCTATGTGACCATCATTATTGCACTTGTAACACTTAATTTTATTATTCATTGGATGTGCAATAGTCTTAGGATTTCTCCTAGTGAAGCCATATACTCTTCTGTCATGAATCTTGCAATTCATTGCATTGTGACCAAACTCATTACACGAACAACAATATCCTTGGAAAATTTGTTCTCTTACATATACTTGTCTTTCATGTGACCTGCATTGTGAAGCCATGTGCCCAAACCTATGACATAATAAGCATCTCCCATTGAAGCTTCCTTGTCTAGACCTCATTGGTATCCTGTTCTAATTTTTGTTCCATCTGAATCTTCTTTGCACATTGTCCCTATTGGACTCACTGCAATCTGAATCATCCTTAGAAGTTTCATTTTCACTTCTGATTTCATCTTAGAATCCCTCTTCTAAAGTGTCTTCTTTTGAATTTCCTTCTGCTTCAATACTTGAAGTAGACTTTTATTTTTCATGTTTCTTTCCAAATCCAAGACCTGTTGAACATGATGTTCTTTTTTGTCCACAAATGAACTTATATAAGTTATTAGAGATATTTGTGAAACTCTTCATCTTGACCTTGGAGTCATTTAAATATTCCTTTTAGAGTAGCCACTTCTTGTTCTAACTTCTCACATTCCAAAATCTTTGCTTCTAAATTTTATTTGAACTTACTTACCTTAGCCTTGGACTTCTCTAAGTCCTCTATGAGCAATAATATTTCTTACATTCTTGAAACTGACTTTCAAGCTTAGAGTGTTGCTTTCTTACCTTATTTACTATTTCAAGAGCATATATTAGTTCTCCCTTGAGATCATAACCATTCTCTATTGAATAGTCCTCTATTTTTTTGCCTTTGTCCATGTCATTTCTTTCTTTTGACTTGTCTTCTATAGGATCACTCAATTATTCATATTCTAATGCCATTAGAAGATTCTCATTTGTTCCACCAAGTGCATCTTAAAAATCATCATCACTAAAACTATAACCATCCCTTGTGCAATCATCTTTAAGATGTCCAAATTTACCACATCTAAAACACTTGAGAATAACTGGAGTATTTTTCTTAACTGGATCTTTTTCTTCAACCATAAACAAGACTTCATCTCTATCATTGTTTGTAAGACTAGCATCACTATCAATTGAGTACTTACTTGCATTATCCGCATAGTAGCTTCTTTTTTACCTTTGGAAGAACTTCTTCCCTTGTCTGTATTTTCCATCCCTGCTTTTCTTCTAGTACCTATGTTTTTTAGATTCCCTATACCTGTGATCTTGGTTTTCTTCATCATTGTTATTCTTTGACTCTTTTCACTATGTTGCAAAATGTCCATACTTGCCACAATTAAAGCACTTAATAGATCTCATATCTATCGGTATTTTGGAACCTCTATCTCTTCTACCATAGTTAGCTTCTTCATCACTAGAATATTCATTGCTTGATTCTATCTTCTTACCATTTTTCTTACTGTCCACTTTGAATGCAACATATTTTGAAGGAATAGGATCTTTTGTTCTTATCTCAAAATTTATAAGCATACCAAGCAAAACATTTCTTGTTAGATTATCACTATCAATTGATGTTTCTATGGCATAAACCTTTTCACTATACCTATTTGGAAGAGTTCTCAAGATCTTATTGCAAGCATCAGATTAATCAACCTTCATTCTAATACCTTTCATCTCATGTATAAGTTCATCAACCTTGTTGAGATAGTCACAAATTCTTTCATCATCCCTCATTCTTAGATTCTCAAATTATCCCTTGAGATTGTTATCTTAGCTTTCCTGACACTTTTATCTCCTTCATATATGGTATGTAATAGTTCCCACATATCTTTTGATGTTGTACATTCCATAACGTTCATAGATTATGATCTACATAGTCCTCTTATAATTGCATTTATAGATCTTGAATTTGCAAGCATGAGAAGCTTACCTTCCTTATCTGTAGGAGGATTGGTTCCTCAATCATATCCAAATTCCACTACATCCCAAAATTCATTGCCAAGTGCCATCAGGTGAAATCTCATCAGCACACACCAATATAGGAAGTCACTTCCATCAAATACTGGTACTGCATTATTGAAGACCTCATTATTTTTATCTTTTTCATCCATTGTGTTCTTAGATCACTTTCTCTTCAAGATGTCAAACTCTTTTGAAGGAACCCACTCTAATACCAATTGAAGAACACAATCTTATACTGATAGAGGGGGTGAACAGTATAAGACCACTTTTTACTTTTCTTCTCAAATCAATATTATGAAGTGTATAGATAACAATATCAATAATAGTAATCAAAGCAATGCACAAAAAACCATACACAATAGAGACATATATTTTAATGTGGTTCACCTAGTGTGGGCTACCTCCACAGAGAAATATTTCTTCTAAATATTTCTCAAATAATATCTTGGGAATATTTTACAAATTACAATGTTTATGGACTTCTATCCAAAGAAGATGTTGATCCCCTAATCTCAAGTTCGTGGATCTCTTCCACTGGAGAACTCTTTCCCATTCTACTTTGGCTAGTGATCTTCTAGAATACTCTGTCTTTATGTTGCACTCACTAGTGGATCTATTTCCACTTGAATACTCCTCACTCAGATCTGTCTTCAATTATCTTAGTTGCTGGATATCTATCCACTGAGACTCTATCCTCTATACTCTGTCACCTCCAAATCTCTATCTCAATATTGTACCATATATAGTTCAGTCAGTCTAGCACAGTTCTACTCAATATTTTGTACTAAACACAATATAGTTGGTCTAGTACAATTTTGCTCAATAGTATCACATAGAACCTACTTAATAGGTTCACACAAAACTTGCTCAAATTTTCTCAACAAGTCCACACAGAACCTGCTCAAATCTGCTCAACAGGTCCATAGATAACCTTCTCAAATCTTCTCAATAGGTCCACACAAAACCTGCTCAAATTTTCTTAGTAGGTCCACATAGAACTTGCTCAAATATGCTCAAAATGTCCACACTAAACCTGTCCAAATCTTCTCAATAGGTCCACACAGAACCTGCTCAAATCTGCTCGGTAGGTCCACACCGAACCTGCTCAAATTTGCTCAACAAGTTCACATAGAACCTGTCCAAATTTTCTCAACAATCTCACATACAACTTGTCCAAATATACTCAACAATATCACATAGAACTTATCCAAATATTCTCAACAATCTCACACAAAACTTGTCCAAATATGCTCAACAAGCTCACACAGAACTTGTCTAAATCTTCTAAATAAGTCCTCTCTAGGACTTGCTCAAATTTGCATAGCAAGATTTTACAAAATCTTACTCAAATAAATCCACAAGCCTTCTCAAATACTTGTCTCAAATCACATAGAATCATAAAGAGAATTGTTAGAGACTCAATATGTTCTAAGCTCAATGTTCAATCAATATCTCAATTCAATATCATAGAAGCATAAAGAGAATTTTTAGAGACTCAATATGTTCTATACTCAAATACCAATCTCAAATCAAATCATTCTCATAGAAGGATAAAGAGAATTTTTAGAGACTCTATATGTTCTCTACTCAAATCCCAATCTCAACTCAATAGAAGCATAAAGAGAATTTTTAGAGACTCAATATGTTCTATTCTTAAATTTCAATATCAACTCAAATTAGAATATGAAATAGTTTTTTTCTAGGAACTTAAACAACCACATGCATCCACTTGACTAAGCTTAAATCAACTCAACTCAACCAATCACATCAAGGAACAATCCTTTCTCACAAACCCTAGTCCAAGCATGTATTTAACCAACTCAAAATGTTTCCAACAATGCTCAGTCACAAATATCACATAACAATTATACTCATGTTCTTCTCTAACTCAAGTTCAAGTTCATTTCACAATCAATGGGCTTCAACAACAATGCTTCTAAAACAAGGTTTAATTACAACTCACAAACCATAAAAACTTGATGCATTAAACCAACAACTCTCAAAAACGAAAACCACAATCAATCCTTTTATCTCCAAAGATATTTCATAAATCAGCAACCATAAAAAATCAATAGGCTAATGTGTCCATACCTTTTTGATGCCAAGGAGTTGTCCACAAAATCTGCCACACTTAAACACAATGATGCAGGAGCATCCAGGGCAGCACAACAATCTTGCATCACCGAAAAAAAATACAAACAAAAGAAACAAGAAAAAAAGTTCTAAGTTTGAAAGAAAGTTCTAAGTGTTACAATGTGTCGCGATATCGCGACACAAAAGTCATCGCGATATCGCGACGTATTTAGAACCATGGCGAGCGCAAAATAAATTGTCGCGATATCGCGACATAAAAGTTGTCGCGATATCGCGACACCAACAGCAGAACGACGGGCGCAAAATAAGTTGTCGCGATATCGCGACACTTTGGCAAACAAAGCCAAAAGCCAAAGAAGTGTCGCGATATCGCGACACTTTGGCAAACAAAGCCAAAAGCCAAAGAAGTGTCGCGATATCGCGACACTTTGGCAAACAAAGCCAAAAGCCAAAGAAGTGTCGCGATATCGCGACACTTTGGCAAACAAAGCCAAAAGCCGAAGAAGTGTCGCGATATCGCGACACTTTGGCAAACAAAGCCAAAAGTCGAAGAAGTGTCGCGATATCACGACACTTTGGCGAAAGAGAGCCAAAAGCAGAAAAGTGTCGCGATATCGGACACATTGGTGAAAGAGAGCCAAAGCGAGAAAAGTGTCGCGATATCGCGACACATTGGCGAAAGAGAGCCAAAAGCAGAAAAGTGTCACGATATCGCGACACATTGGTGAAAGAGAGCCAAAGGCAGAAAAGTGTCGCGATATCGCGACACATTGGCGAAAGAGAGCCAAGGGCAAAAAAGTGTCGCGAAATCGTGACATGTCGCGTTTTTGCGACCTGGCTAAGAAAGAGAAGGCGAGTTTTTTGTGGACTATTACAGAATGACAGTTGGCGATTCTAGAAGCCGTTAAGGCAGTTCCAAGTGGCAGTTCTAGAAGCCGTTAAGGCAGTTCCATGTGGCAGTTCCAGAAGCCGTTAAGACGGTTACGAACGACGGTTGCAGCAAGAAGCCGTGATGATAAAAGGGGATTTTTCGAAGGATTCGAGAGGTTGGAAAGACGTAGATTGAGACTGCAAATGTATTTTCTTCTGTACTTTGTAATCTTTCCATGTTCTCTGAATAAAAATTGAGTTTTCTCTTATTGTAAAATTTGGCTCCCCATCAAGTGGTATCAGAGCAGCAAGATTCTGAGTGTGTGAGCAGAGCGCCGAACGTGAGGCAGCTTGCACCAGGATCTGGGGTTACGGGTTCTGAGAAACAGTGAAGCAGAATGCCATTGCAAAGAAATCATGGTGCTGGAAGGAACGTGGTTCCTGAAGGAGACTTTCGAGCATTGCAGAGGCAAGTGCAGGCCTTGCAGGAAGAATTGCGTAGAGGAGTAGAGCCAAGAGGAGAAGACCACAGTGATGATGACGGAGTTGAAGACCCGTCTGAAGAAGAAGAAGAAGCAATGAGTGTTGTAGAATCTCGAATGATTAAAGCTATTTTGCAAATTGGGAAAAGGCCAAAGATTGACGTCTCCACATATTTTAGAAATTTAAATCCAGAAGAATTGATTGACTGGATTAATGATATGGAGGAATATTTCGAATATGAGGAAGTTGAAGATCCAAATCGAATTAAATTTGCCAGAACAAAGTTGAAAGGCCATGCTGGCATATGGTGGAAAGGAGTGCAACTGGAAAGAAACCGTAGAGGAAAAGAAAAGATCACCAGGTGGGATCGAATGGTTGAAAAACTGAAATGGCAGTTTATTTCGGTAGATTACGAATTAGATCTGTTGAGAAAAATGCAGAGTTTGCGCCAGTCCAGCAAGTCCGTTAAAGAATATACAGAGGAATTTTTTAAAATTTCTATTAGAACCGGTCATACGAAAGCAAATAAAGAGAGAGTAGCCCGTTACATTAATGGGTTAAGAACCAGCGTGCAAGAAGAATTGAGTCTGGTTCGAATGAACAGCATTGAAGATGCTTACC
Organism: Wollemia nobilis; assembly: GCA_028583015.1. Classification (NCBI taxonomy): domain Eukaryota; kingdom Viridiplantae; phylum Streptophyta; class Pinopsida; order Araucariales; family Araucariaceae; genus Wollemia; species Wollemia nobilis. Next base: position 9,637,714 of record JAQPPZ010017226.1, on the reverse strand, counting down.
AGTTTGCTCTGAAAGTGGAAGAGAAACTGAACCACAGATTTGACAGCAAACAAAGAGGAAGAGGTCATGGTGGAAGAACTGGTGGAAGAACCAGTGGAGGTAAATATGATGACCAAAAGCAGACTGGTGAAACCAGCAATCACCAAGAACAGAAGGAGGAGAATGCTTACCGACCCCGTAATGAGAACAATGATTATCAAAGGGGACGAGGTAGAGGTGGACGCGGATATGGCAGAGGCAAATTTCGTGGAACCTGTTTCAATTGCGGAGAAGAGGGGCATCGATCATATGAGTGTCCCAAACACCAAGAAACACCGAACAGAAGGCCTGAAGGTAATGCCAAAGCTGCAGTTGTTGAGGATGGTGTTGAATCTGAGCACTCTGAAGAAGCAGAGCGTGGAGAAGTGATGATCACAAGGAGAACCTTGTTGAATGAAGAGAAGGAACCAGATCAGCAGAAAAGCCTGTTCCGCACGAGGTGCAAATGTTCAGGTAAAATCTGTAATATTATTATTGATAATGGTAGTACAGATAATTTGGTTTCGAGGAAATGGTAGCTAAGTTAAAGCTAGAAAGAAGACAGCACCCGCATCCATACCGGATTGCGTGGTTGCGAGAAGGATCATAGAGCATTGGTCAGTGAACAATGCTTGGTCAAGTTTCAAATTGGAAGATACCAGGATGAGGTCCTGTGTGATATTTTGCCGATGGATGCTTGCCATTTGTTGCTTGGAAGACCATGGCAATTTGATAGACGTGCAGCGCATGATGGACATGCAAATACCTATTCCCTGACAAAATACGGAGTACGCCACAAACTGAAGCCATTGAAGGAGGTTGAGGAAAAGGTATGCAATAATGCTAGAATTTGTTTAGTAGATGGCAAAAAAATTTTGGATGGTATAAAGAGGGATTCAATGTGTTATGCATTAATTCCTACTGTAAAAAGAGAAGATACTACGACATTCCAGCGAGAAGTTGAACATCTATTAGCAGAATTTCTTGATATTATATCGGACAATGTGCTCGGAGGGTTTGCCGCCAATGAGGAAGATTAGTCATCAGATTGACTTAATGCCAGGATCTAGCTTACCCAACAAGGCAGCCCATAGAATGTCTCCTGTAGAGAATGAAGAGTTGAACCGCCGAGTTCAGGGAATTGTTGAGGAAGGGTTTGATTCGAGCAAGTTTGAGCCCTTGTGCGGTGCCAGCGGTACTTGCACCAAAGAAGAATGGCGAATGGCGAATGTGCATCGATTCTCGAGCCATTAATAAAATTACCATTAAATATCGCTTTCCATTACCCCGAATGGATGATATAATGGATTGCTTGAGTGGAGCTAAATACTTCACTAAGATTGATTTGAAGAGCGGATATCATCAGATACGTGTTAGAGAGGGTGATGAATGGAAGACAACCTTTAAAACCAGAGAGGGTTTGTATGAGTGGTTAGTTATGCCATTTGGATTGACTAATGCACCCAGTACATTTATGAGGCTGATGAATGAGGTATTGCGTGACTTCCTGGAAAAGTTCGTGATAGTTTATCTGGATGATATTCTGATTTTTAGTAAAACATTGGATGAGCATTTGTTGCATGTTCGGACAGTTTTTGAAAAACTGCGTGAGGAGCAGTTATTGATAAATATACAGAAGTGCAGTTTTGTACAGAAAGAGTTGATATACCTAGGATTTGTCATCTGAGAGGAGGGTCTGAAAATGGATCCTGAGAAAGTGAAGGCTATCCTTGAATGGCCTGCCCCAAGGAATGTAACAGAGGTAAGATCATTTCACGGTCTTGCAAGTTTCTATAGAAAGTTTATTAGAGACTTTAGTAGTATTTGTGCACCCCTAACGGAAACTATGAGAGGGGATAAGAGAGAATTTAAGTGGACTGCCAAGGCAGATACCAGTATGAACATATTGAAGAAGAAAGTGACAGAACAGCCCATTACGGCACTTCCAGATTTTAATAAAGTGTTTCGGGTTGACTGTGATGCCAGTGGCAGTGCCATTGGAGCTGTGTTGAGCCAAGAAGGTAAACCTGTTGCATACTTTAGTGAAAAATTGAATGATGCTAGAAAGAAATACTCTGTTTATGATCAAGAATTCTATGCTATAATTCAGGCTCTTAAGAAATGGAGACATTATTTGCTAACCAAAGAGTTTGTTTTATATACTGACCATCAAGCTTTGCAGTATATAAATAGTCAAGGTAAACTTAACCAACGGCATTTGAAGTGGGTTGAATTCTTGCAGAGTTATACCTTTGTACTAAAGCATAGAAGTGGCAAATCTAATAGAGTTGCAGATGCCTTGAGTAGAAGGCATAATTTGTTGATAGAAATGAGAGTGCGAGGTTGTTGGGTTTGATGAACTCAAGAGTTTATACCCAGCAGATCCAGATTTTGCAGAGGCATGGACAACATGTGTGTCTCCTACTACTGTGGATCGCACTAAGTGGTTGGATTTCATGATCCAAGATGGGATGCTGTTTCGAAAGAACCGGTTGTGCATTCCACGAAGTTCCATGAGGGAAAATTTGATCAAAGAGAAACATAGCGGAGGACTAGCGAGGGCATTTTGGTCGAGATAAGACCATTGCTCTCGTTAGTGAGAATTACCATTGGCCGTAGTTGCAGCCGGATGTGACCAGATTTGTGCGGGGGTTGCGAGTGTGCCAGATGGCAAAAGGGGTCAGCCAAAATACAGGAATGTACCAGCCATTGCCTGTACCAGAGAGACCGTGGGAGGACATCAGCATGGATTTTGTTCTTGGTCTGCCAAGAACACAACGTGGAAATGACGCCATTTTTGTTGTTGTTGACAGGTTTTCGAAAATGGCCCATTTTATTCCATGTCAGAAGACAAGTGATGCGGTTCACATTGTCGGCTTGTTCTTCAAGGAGGTAGTACGACTTCATGGTCTACCCCAAAGCATTGTCTCAGACGGAGATACCAAATTTGTGGGTTATTTTTGGAGAACCCTATGGAAGAAGCTAAAAATAGACTTGAAATTCAGTTCTGCGTACCACCCACAGACTGATGGACAGACCGAAGTAGTCAACGAAGTTTGGGTAATCTTCTACGATGTCCGGTAGGAGATAAACCCAAGGGATGGGATCTGATTTTACCACAGGCAGAGTTTGCTTACAATAATTCTGTCAATCACAGTACTTGGTAAATCACCATTCCAGATTGTGCATGGGTACAGCCCGAGAAATGCTTCTGAGTTGAGACCGATGGATAAAGCAGACAAGTGCAGTGCTGAAGCTGAAGACTTTGCAGCACACATGAAGACTTTACATGAAGAGGTACAACAGCATATCAGTCAAATGAATGCTACGTACAAAGCCAGAGCAGATCGAAGCGGCGTTTCAAAGAATTCCAGGTAGGGGATGAAGTCATGGTTCATTTGCGTAAGGAACGTTTTCCTCGAAAAACATACAATAAGTTGAAGATGAAGAAGTTTGGACCATGCCGGATCATAGGTAAACGAGATTCAGGCAATGCCTATGAAGTTGATCTACCAAGTGAGCTGAATATTTCACCTATCTTCAATATTTCAGACTTGGTTGAATATCATGCAGGAAGTTGTAGTGAACCACCCAGTCCGGATCTATGGAACATTCCTGCATCCACTCCAGACAAAGAAGAAATTGAAGACATACTCGACACTCGTGAAGGCAGAAGTACCCAAAACAGGCAATATTCGAAGTATTTGGTCAAGTGGAAGAACCGACCTGTCGAAGATGCCACATGGTTGTCCAAATCAGAGGTTGATCGTCTGGGTTTTCCTCTGACCGCCCAGAAGTGAGGATCACTTCTAAAAATCTACCCCGGGTGTCTGATGCAGGAGCATCCAGGGCAGCACAACAATCTTGCATCACCGAAAAAAAATACAAACAAAAGAAACAAGAAAAAAAGTTCTAAGTTTGAAAGAAAGTTCTAAGTGTTACAATGTGTCGTGATATCGCGACACAAAAGTCATCGCGATATCGCGACGTATTTAGAACCGTGGCGAGCGCAAAATAAATTGTCACGATATCGCGACATAAAAGTTGTCGCGATATCGCGACACCAATAGCAGAACGACGGGCGCAAAATAAGTTGTCGCGATATCGCGACACTTTGGCAAACAAAGCCAAAAGCCAAAGAAGTGTCGCGATATCGCGACACTTTGGCAAACAAAGCCAAAAGCCAAAGAAGTGTCACGATATCGCGACACTTTGGCAAACAAAGCCAAAAGCCAAAGAAGTGTCGCGATATCGCGACACTTTGGCAAACAAAGCCAAAAGCCAAAGAAGTGTCGCGATATCGCGACACTTTGGCAAACAAAGCCAAAAGTCGAAGAAGTGTCGCGATATCGCGACACTTTGGCAAACAAAGCCAAAAGTCGAAGAAGTGTCGCGATATCGCGACACTTTGGCAAAAGAGAGCCAAAAGCAGAAAAGTGTCGCGATATCGCGACACATTGGCGAAAGAGAGCCAAAAGCAGAAAAGTGTCGCGATATCGCGACACATTGGCGAAAGAGAGCCAAAAGCAGAAAAGTGTCGCGATATCGCGACACATTGGAGAAAGAGAGCCAAAGGCAGAAAAGTGTCGCGATATCGCGACACATTGGCGAAAGAGAGCCAAGGGCAGAAAAGTGTCACGAAATCGTGACATGTCGCGTTTTCGCGACCTGGCTAAGAAAGAGAAGGCGGGTTTTTTGCGGACTGTTACAGAACGACAGTTGGCGATTCCAGAAGCCGTTAAGGCAGTTCCAAGTGGCAGTTCCAGAAGCCGTTAAGGCAGTTCCATGTGGCAGTTCCAGAAGCCGTTAAGACGGTTACGAACGGCGGTTGCAGCAAGAAGCCGTGATGATAAAAGGGGATTTTTCGAAGGATTCGAGAGGCTGGAAAGACGTAGATTGAGACTGCAAATGTATTTTCTTCTGTACTTTGTAATCTTTCCATGTTCTCTGAATAAAAATTGAGTTTTCTCTTATTGTAAAATTTGGCTCTCCATCACACAACTTTCCTTTCCAAACTCAATAAGGGTTAGTGGACTTCAAATAATCACAATATAAAGCATAACTCAATTTACACCTTTTTTACTCCAACTAAATAAAAACATCCACAAAAGTCCCTTTTTAATAAAACCATTAGAAAAATAATAATTAATAAGCCTTTCAAAAATACTTTAAAACAAATCCTTATTTCTCCTAAATTTAATTCTTAATAATAATCAAATAAATCATTAAACCCCTCAAGTTTGACAATAATCAACATAGCCCAAATAAACAAAGTTTAATTAAAACTTTAATTTCCATTAACCACCTTATAACTCCAACTTAGGGCTAAATAAAATTAAATTAATGTAAAACATAATTACCTCCTCAAGGGGATTCAAACTCCCGACTTGCACATGCCATGAGTGTCTTAGCTGTGGCTAAGATTTAAATTGAGCTAGCTGCTGGTTGGAAAGGAAAAGGTACAACGTGCCTAATATCCTTCTCCACCTTCCACAAAATCAAAAGCACTGAAGTGCCTTTCTCACGCCTTCCAAAATGTCGTCAAGGGGATTTTATCCTTGGCATTTTCATCTATCCTGCACCTTAGCCAAAATTGATTGCCAATGCACCACGCTTTCCATGACATTTGTTTTTCCAAATGCTGCTTGTCTTATTCGTTGCTTCACTCCTCAAGAAATTTGAACGAGCTCATAAACGATTCGATAGTCAATGATTTGATTGCACAAGCAAGGATGAAATAATAATAATAAATTGAATCCCCATTTATATAGTTCTTTAATCATATCAAAGACGTCTACAAAAATATGACTTTTTATTTGCTTGATGACGTCAGCAAAAATCTTGCATATTGAGTTTTAAATTTGAATTCAAATTTTAAATAAATAAAATTTAAACCAAATATTAAAACTTAAATATCTCCATCACCAGGGCACATTTTTTGATGAAACAAAATCCCAACTTAGATTTTAAGAAAAACCCAGATCAAATCTACTATCCATGGTTTTAAATAAAACATTTTATTTTTTCTATCTTGGTTTTCACAAAAACCCTTCATTGATCCTTTTGATATTAAATGATATTTTGACATCAATGATGACATATTAGCTTAGGGAATCAAAATGTCCAACATATGGATGAAGATTTTGATGAACCATTCACTATGAGTGTTCATTATCTATCCAACCAAGAGTTTGCCTTGTGATATTTTGAATGTTACATTGGTATGGTTACAACCTCAATTTATTCGAGTAAGGAAACAGAACTCCCTATGAACTGTAGTATCAGTTGCCAACTGATCATTTCAGGTTGGGCCATCATATCAAATGGCAAGATGAACTTCTAGCAACATCTCCTAATCACCTGAATCTTGGTTTAGGGTACAACATGGATTGGAACCCCTATCATCCTAACCCTTCTCATTCATGAAGGGGTAACTAGCAAGTGACCTACGTCTCTATCGAATCACCTAAAATTTATCATGACAACATTATGGTGAAGGTCAATCCAAAGGATATTCTGAGAATCAACTTGGTAATAAAAAATTATGAATATTTTGATGACACTGGCATGCAAATTCAATATTTGGGCCTAACAGTAGATATTGAATCATAAGTTTCTTCTGAGGAAGTTCGAGCAGAATCCATTTTTGAAAGAGATGGACCAGAATGTGATTCCAAAATAGATGATGATGACTCCTCAAAAAATGAATAATATTAGGATGAGACTAATTTGGCCTACTTAGACCCTCGACATTTACATCATTTGTTACCCCTAGAGCCAGTGGGTAGGAATTATGGATACTTCATTGACGATAGTTACTACAAAGATGAGACTAAGAGGGCCTACCTCATGCCTCATTATTTACGTCATCATCATGAACCATTCAACATAGATGAGATGTATATAAGATTTTATCCTAGCCTGCACCTCAGGGGAAGGCTAGCTAATGCAAATAAAGTTTATTGTAGTCTTCCCCAATCCTCCTATATATAGGCAACTTCTTGAGACAAATGATCCCATTTTCCAGTCTGTCCATAGATCAGATCCTGATATTCCCATACCCCCATAGCCACATGTTGGGTATGAGAGGTACATCAATAATGTAAAGGTGCACATAGGTGTTCCTTTAGATCTAAACCATTCCATAAATATGATCTCTGTTGATCTGACCACTCCACTCCACAACCTAGTAGATCCTTCCAAACCATTGTATCAAAAACTAAACACTATTGATTGTGATTGTGTTGATTCACCTCTAGAGATTGAATATTTCTTTCCCAATAAATAAATGTTACAAATATTTCACTTTGCATCAGGCTATGCACATGATGTTTATCACTCTAAGGGTAATCTTGATGTGGAACCTTTAAACCCAGTGGATAACATCCACTTGATTCCCATGCCTCACAAACTGGAGGAGGGATCATACATATTAGTAGAGGAGACCTTTGATGTGGATATCAATGATGATCCCACTAATCCTAATAAGGTTAATTTTAGAGAGATTTTATATCTTTATGAGTGTGCCAACCTCATATCTCTACTAAAAGAAAGACCTAATATATTTTCTTGGATGTACAAGGATATACCAGGTCTAAATCCAAAACTAGTTATGCATAACATTTTTCTTCATCCCTCTAAAAATCCAATCAAGCAAAAGCTCAAGAAAATGCCTCCAATCATCACTTTAATGGTTAAATATGAGTTGCAAAAGCTATTGGATGTAGATTTTATCATCTCCATCGACTATTTGGAATGGGTATCAAACATGGTACCCATAGGAAATGTATCGCTCCAAATTTTTTGCATCCTTACCTTCAGGCTATAGGATCTACGCCCGAAAGGGGGATGCGAGAAGGATGGGATAATACCTCAGACTGAGAGGCCCTTTGAAGGTCCCGCCTCTCGGGGGAGGGGTATAAGGGTGAATTTTTGATGGATGGTGGGTTCACCAGGAAACTTTTGAGTGGCGGTTTCCATGCCTAGGTTGATAGTAGGTTTGATGTGTTCATTTTGTGCTTTAATCATTCAATTCCTAGGTTTGGCCAAGATGAATCTAAACTATTCTATATGCCAATGCTGATTTTTATGGATACAAAAAACATGAATAAATGCTAAACACAGAGAATATGCTAAATAGGATAGAACATACCTGATTTCTGGATGTCTGATGAAGATTCTGAGTCTTGTAGAAGTCCAAATCATCTCGAATCGTACGTAATCATCTGGAATTGCACAGAATCATCTCAGATCTCAGTCGGTCATCTGAGATCAGACAGGATCATCAAAAATCTGACGAATTCATCAGAAACCTGCAATCACAGAAATAGATACAAAATACCAAAAATGCAACTGCAAAAGCAAGGGGAAATGATAGAAATAACAATGAATTTGCCTAAATGATAAATCCAGATAGCAATTAAAAGGAAATGCATCAATTTGACAATTTATTTTGACTTTATCATGCATCTATACTAAATGAGGTGAACTCCAAGATGCATAAATACAATAACTAAGATAATGCACAAAGAAATGCAGAAAAACAATAAGGAAATGCAAACTCTAGGCTCTGATTGCCCCCAATCTGGACTACAATCGAGATCACCTCCAATCGTACGAGATCATCGTCGATCTGCGACAGGATCATCCGAAATCATCTGGAATCGCCTGCGACGATCCAAGCTTGCTCCAACTGAAGAACAATAAGATTCCTGCAAGAAAACTTGAAATATGCAATGCAAACAAAAGTATGAAGGTGTTCTAAGGCATAAGGAACTAAATTTGTAGGGAAATCCATCAGCTAGGGGGTTCAGGGGGATAAACTAAGAAAATCCTAGTTTATATAGGATTAGGGAGAGGTTAGGAGGTTGGAGATCATCCCAATTTGGGAGATCTCCAATGGGGGAGACTCTAACTACGCAGACACGCTTTCTGCCCAAGTTAGAGAAGTTGTTGAAACAGAAGCTAATTATGAAAATTTGGTTTTGGGATGAAATCGTCTGGACGTTCTGTTCCAGATGAATTCGTCAGATCTGGGATGATTTCGTCTGATCTTCGATGATATCGTCCAACGGTCAAAACAAATCCTAAAAATGGCACGAAAAATGAGGAAAGCGGGTAACAAGTGGTTAACGGGTGGTTTGGGTTTAAAATTCAAAGGTTTTTAACTATGCCAATTTTAGGGTGCTACATTTTGCCCCCTCTTTAGCAAATTTTTCAAAGAAAATGCGTTAAAGACGAGTTCTTCCCATTTTACGAGAAAGCAAAAATTTACTCAATTTTTTAGACGACGATTCTAGGTCGAATCGTACGACTACTTACTATGGTGCCCCCTCCGTGTTTTTACCCAAATCGAACGTTTGAGGTAAAAGCATGGAAAAGCAAAATTAAAAAAAATGTTGTTGATTTTAAATAAAATTAAGAAAAATAGGGTAAAACCCTAATTCATTTTTACTGTTCATTTTCACTGTTTTTAGAGCTTCTGCAGAGAAAAATGGTTGAGACAGTGCACAGATCGACAGAGGTCCGGCGCGGGCTACGGGTAAGGATCTAATCCTAGTAAATTAGGTTTGAATTTAATTTGTGCAATTTTTTGTTTGAAATTTTGATTGTTTTGGGGCATCACGGCCATTTTTAGGCCATCGACGACGTCGAGACGAAATCATCCCGATTTCATCGAAATCGTCCCTAGATCATCGATTTCATCGGAGGGCGAAATCGACGAACTAGGGGCGATCCCGTCCAACAAGGGGCGATCCCCAAGTTGCGAAATCAGAGACGATTTCATCCTACAAAGGATGATTTTGCCCAATTTGGGATGATATCATCCAATGGTGGACGATATCATCATTTTTAAGAAATTAAGCTTGATTAAAATGTATTTAATTTTATTTTAATGATTGGTTTATTAATGAATTTTATTGTTTTATTGTTTGTTTTGCAGAAGGGATTACTAAAGAGTCGAGAGTGGAAATACGAGGGGTTGAGAGATGACATAGCCGCTCTTGATCAGGCAGAGCGTGACCGACTGGCTCAAGTCGGTTTGCAGCATGTGGCAGAGATGCCACAAGTATCGACAGACATGGGGCTACTGACAGCCCTAGCAGAGAGGTGGTATCCGGGGTCATCCTACTTTCGGTTATCGATAGGGGAGATGGCTCCCACACTAGAGGACGTATGGAGGATCATGAGGATCCCCATACAGGGATGGTTGATGACTCCTACGGCCAATCAGGGCCAGGCGATGATGAGATTGATCGGAGACCCGAGCTTCACCCTGGAGAAGGGCGGAGTGAACATCGAGTCTCTAAGGCAGATGCCTGGGGCATCTAGGCTGACTCAAGTTTTGGTAGGGGTGGTAGGTGGCTTACTATTGTGCCACCAGAGCGGGTGCAGATTACCCTGGCTCCTCTCAGATGTGGTCTATGATATGAGAGACCACGGATATAGGTTTTCATGGGGCAGCTTTGTGCTATGCCACTTGTATAGGATCCTACATGGGGTCGTATACAAGGGAGGCCGATGTCTGGTCTTGACATCACTACTACAGGTTTGGTGCTGGGAGCACATCACGGTGCGGAGGCCGGTAGGGCTCCCATTGATAGGGGTTGACCGAGAGAGGCCCTGGGTTTTCTACTGGTGGTTACAGAGGGGGTCACAATGGTGGATAGATCTGTCGATGTCACGGAGGTTGCTGGATGACCTCATCCTAGACCAGATCACCTGGAGGCCATGGCGAGAGCACCCCAGGTGGGCAGAGGATGGGCAGGAGCTGGCTCACATCAGGCGAGTCTGCTGGCTAAGGATGGAGCAGGGAGAGGTAGAGCTCCACCGCTACGACCAAGTTCTATGATAGTTCGGTCTACAGTAGGGGATCCCTTCTCTCAGGGATTATGAGTACTCTCAGACTATCCGGGATAGTACCACGCTGAGCGGGGCTCTAGACATGCAACGGTTCTGGAGTCAGGATGTGGATGATGCCCCCATCCAGCCAGTGGATGGTGATGATGTTGGGGTTGCAGATGGGTATGATGCCTGGTACGTAGGCATCCACCCTCCTCGGATGATGAGGGCGTAGGGTCCAGTGCATGCCATGGTGTGACGGATGGGGAGGCGATGCTAGGCTGCTATTGAGGCAGCGCGGGGTCACGATGGGAGAGAGCAATGACGGTCTCCATAGGAGAGATGCCAGAGGATGGGTCAGGCTCCACAGAGACCTTAGGAGATAGGGAGGAGGGAGGAGAGATTCCCTTCTTAGTAGGGGGAGAGACCACCATCGCCCGATAAGGGCAAGGGTGTCGAGGTAGGGGAGAGCAACGAGACGGTGGCTCTCCGGGCTGAGGTTGCCCACCTCCGGGCTCAAGTGCAGACACTACAGGATGAGGCTACATGGCTCAGGGCTCGGAGCGGAGGGGCGAGCACTCAGGATCTGGCATGGTCTATTGCTCAGACCACATTCTACCAGGGGTTATACTATCACATGGTCCTAGAGGGACAGAGGGTACCAGCCAGCCCCCATTGCAGAGCCGATCATGATGGGATCATCGAGGACATCCTCACGATCGACGGTGAGGACCCGAGACACAGCTTGGACCTCTATGGGACCACCTCCTCCACCTCAGGGTGGGGGAGGAGATGAGGCTGAGAGCTCGAGGGCTTCTCGAGGCTAGCTGCTACAGAGTGCAGATTGTATTATATATATATTTTTTGAGGGGATTGAGTATGCCAGGGTTTTGATTGTGGCATACCAATCCAGATGATGTACATAATTGATTGATGATATATATAGATTATCTTTTTGATGATATGACTTGTGTATATGTTGTATGATGCTTTAATTTTGAATTTGTGTGATTGATTATTCATGTAATTATATCGTTGGAAAGAAATTATAATTTTTATGTCATGCCATAAAATTGTAAATGAAATAATCTGATGTAAATAAATTGGTTGTTTTGTGGTGTGATTTGATGAAAAAATAAAAGGGACTTCTAACAATAATTTCAAAGGACATTGTCGCTGTTATAGACCATTTCATGGAGTCACCGCTCACTAGGTCGTCAAGCTAATCCCAGGATAGAAATATTGTTAAAAGTAAAAGAGTGCTTAAGAGACTGTCTTAAGACTTTGTGTTGTGATGATGGAAATGATGATGGTGATGATTTGTTTTCAGATTTTCATAAAAAATATTATGCATGACATATTAAAGAAATATGATTTTTGCTAGGCATAAATTCCTAAGTGTGATAAAATTTTTGAATAAGTCCCTAGGAACTATACCATCATTGCAAAATTGAATGTTGACATAATGACATGAAATAGAATAAGTGTTCGTTCTTTTTAAAGCTCAATTGTGTAACATAATGATGTAAGTCATATGTTTTTATGAATTTTTAAAATAAATGGGAAATAAAATTAGAACAATGGTTTGCGCTAGGCATAGAATTATAGGTATAGACTTATACCATCATCGCGAAATCCAAAGAAGAAATTGATATTTTAGTTTTATTGCATGATTGATTTTTGACTTTTGATAAACAGAAAATAATAATATGAACATGACTTTATTGATTATATTTGTGTCATATGTTGTTTGAAAGCATTTTGTGATTTTTGAAAACAATGTATATAATTGTTTTTATACTAAACAAAAAAATAAGAAGATAAAATTATTCCAAAAAGAGTTGCAGAAATATTTTACATTATCTCAAAGACAAATGTAGATTTATAAGGAACCCTCATGTGCAAATGTGAGTTCATTACCGATCTTGCTTTATCATAATGATACAGAATCTCTCAAATACAAATGTGTGTGCAATTGTATTGTTCATTCACCAATTTTGAGCAAGAAAATTTGATACAAGTAATTTGACTTAACCAAATGAGTGTTCCTTGACCATGATTTATATGCATGTAACCGTACCAGACTACTATGTAAGTCGGGTTATCAAGAGCTAGCTAATCCATAAGCCGACATAGGTCTGTACAAAAGAAGGTCGCTAATGTGACAGACATATCACCACGCTAGGAATTACCCAAGGCCAAGCGGGTTGGGCACAAACCACCTGTTATGGGGCTTACCTCACAGTTTTTGAATAATTGAGAATTCCAGGGATTCAAGCTCATTCACCCTTCTTTTCTTTTCAAGGGGTAGGGAAAGGGATTTTATTGCTTTTTGCTTTTGCTTTTCTCTTTTTTTTTTTGTATTTTTGTTGATATTGAGATAATGCTGAAATATTGTTGCGATGGTACAAAATAATATTTTTCTTTTTCTCATTTTCTTTGACTTTTTCTTTTTCTTCCTATACTAGGGATACTTGCTCGGATTGGTTGTAGAGCAAGGGATTTTTATTCTGGGTAGGGGTGAGCTTGTCCTTTTGTCAATTCTCAAAGATTCTAGACCATGTGCATGATAGGATAGCAGGGGAAACTTTTCGCTCAAGAAACCACTTCTACTATGTAGCATCATATTGAATTTGCAATGAAATCATTTTAATGTGAAAAGATATGCTTGGTTCAAGTAAATAACAAGATCAGTTCTCTATGCTCAAAACTTTATTTAATTCAACTGTGGACTTTGATATAAGAGAGATTAATAATCATACCAAATAAAATCAAGATATTTATGCATGTGAGTGTGAAAGTGCGGGATTCCAAATAAATGCTAATTTATCCAAAATAATTGAAAATATAACTGCAATACTTCAAGAATTGATATGTACAAAAATAAAAGATGTTTTTGAAGATTTTGATGATTTTTATATTTTGATTTTGATTGATGAATTGAAAGAATAAATACTGTTACTATTTTTGAAATTTTTATATAAATGACTAAAATGAAACAATATGCAAAATACAATATATACAAATGATGAAATGACCCAATGTTATGCATAATAACGCTTAAGATGCATAATGTTCATAGGTTCTTTAAGATCTTTACCATCTAAGGTAGCTAATCGATATGCTCCCGATCCAAATTTAGCAGTGATGACATATGGTCCAAGCCAATTGGGCTCAAATTTACCTTTAAGGTCTTTAGTTGCATTAGTATTTTTTTGATTTTCTTTTAAGACAAGGTCACCGATCTCAAAGGATCGATGATGAACTTTCTTGAGGTATGCTCTCTTAAGCTTGTTTTGGTAGGCATGAAGATGCTCCAAAGCATTGATGCACTTTTCATCTAGGAGTTATACTAAATGATATTATTCTACTATAACTTGATAATTTCAAAAAGTATATTTTGAATAATGTTTGAATCTTGTTTTTCTTGACTCAATTCTGATCCAATGTTGATGATGTGAGGGTTATCTTTGGTTCCAATGTTAATTTTTATAACGTTTTCAACTTCCATATGTAGATCTCTCTCAAAATTAGATGGGGTAGGTGAAACACCTAATTCTTGTAATTCTTCCAAGGTTAGCTTGGATAATTCATCTTGAGGAGTCGTGGCCTCAAGTTGGGCTATACTAGGTATAGAGCCATCGAAATAAAATCTGTTATGTAACAATTCCTCAATGGAGACATCATGGAAGATATCCCCCTCCAACTCATCGTCGGATTTAGCAATCATCTCAGGGTAAGCTATGGATAGCATATTGCATGTAAATGGATTATCCCTTAAATGCAAAGCATCGCGTTTATCCAAATAATCTTGGTAACATATAAGATGGTCATCATCCTCAAATGGGAAGGGCTGACCTTTACTAGGAAATAGGCCCACACCACATCGGGAGAGCCATGGTTCTACCTCAAAAGGTTCTTTCATACCATTTTGGGAAGGTCCCAAACCTTTCCCTTTATATCCCAATTTAAGCATTATAGGCTTAGCTTTAATATACTCATTAGCAAAATAACATCGAGCATACCCATCATAATGAGTCTTGATGTTTCTAGGTATTCTTCCCTAGTCATATCCCTTATAAATAAAAGCACAACTCCCGACTTGGTAGATACTTCCCATAGGCTATGGGAGGCCCAAGGTACGAGGAGAGGGTGGCAATTTATTTAAAATATGGGAATCTTGCATAGCAACGTTTGTTTTCTCTGATACAAGAATTTTAGATAAATCGGGTAAGAGCTCATCAGTAAGAGCGTAAGAGGTAGAAGGATCATTTCCTATGTTTTTGGATGCGGAAAACATGCCTTTGATAGGTGTAGACGTTGTAGAGATGTCGATGGATGGGTCTAAAGGTATGGAAGTTATAGGAGTAAAACAAGAAGCATTGGTTGTGGGTTTAGGATCTTTTTGAGGTCCTAATGTGGTTTGTTCGGAAGATGGTTGAACTATATGTAGAGGTGTGGTTGGTGGGGAAAAATTAGATGATGTTATGAGTGTGTGTTTCACACGTTTAGGTGGATGATGAGAATTAGGATGTGTGGATGACAAAGCAGGGCAAAATTGAACTCCAACAGGTTCTGCCAAAGCACACATATCAAAGGGTCTAGGATCACCATGAATGGTAACCAACTGATTTTTAAATTTGAATTTAACACACTGATGTAAAGTTGAGGGAACAGCTCGCATCGCGTTGATCCAAGGGTGACCCAAGAGTATATTGTACGATGCAGGGCAATGTACAATAAACACGGTCGTGTCTAAGGTTCTAGGACCAACTTGCAATGGAATAGTAATAACTCCACATGTTTCTTGTGTTTCGTCATTGAAGGCTTTTATAATCATATCAGTTCTTTTCATTTCATCACTTCTAAACCCAAATATTTGGTAGAAGTCAAAAGTGCATATGTTTAAAGATGAACCATTATCAATCAAGACTCGTTTAACTGCTACATCTCCAATTAGGGCAGTAATATATAAGGGGTTATCCTTATGTAAACTATGTTGTGGTATATCTCTATCTCGGAAGTCAATACAATCGACTTCTCGAGTTATGATAGTATTGGACATGGCTTCAGAGTTGAATATTTTGTGGTACCATCATTTGGCTTAATGTGAGCATTAATTCATCCCTATGGGTAGGAGAAGATCTTAAAAGGTCCAAAAGGGAAATTCTAGCTGTAGTATTTGATAATTGTTCATTAATATTATAAGGAGGTTTAGGTTGAACATTAGGCGCATGATTCCCTTTATTGGGATTTTTCAAAACAAATGGAGCTGATCCATCGTTCTGAGTTTGATCTTGTTGAGAATTTTGAGCTTGTTGTCGAGTAACAACTCCGATGGTACCTACAATATTATTTTGTGGATGATGAATGGGTCTTGGTCTAGCGTTTATGGCTTGTTCATTAGAAAGTAATTGGTGAGAAGATGGTCGAGTAGTGACTCTTCTAGGAAATGGTTCTTCCGGGAACCATAGAACTTGTGATAGGTTGAATAGGATCTGATTCATCTTCAGAACTATTCGATTGATTTGAGGTGATTTCCATGTCACTTTCAGTCTCATATTCGGTATCACTAAGATCAGGTGTCCGAATATTATGTAGAGGTCTGGCCGTAACCATGGATAAAGTTGTGTCAAATATTTGCGGATCATGAACAGGTAAATGTCCACTAATAGTTCCTACATATCGGGTAGGAGGGGGAACATTATGATGCTCAATTTGATTAGCCACCTCTTTACCATGCTTTGGTAAAGGATGTTGAAATATGTCCAATGATTGATTGGCATTCTGATTCTGATTTTGGGGGATGTTCTTTTGAGCATTATTAGGAGGATTTTGTTTAGGTTGAAAGGCTTGCACCTCCATCTCATTGTTATCAATCAGGTCTTGTATTTTATGTTTTAATATTTTACAAGAGTTGGTAGCGTGTCCAGGTCCTCTATGGAAATCACAGTGTAAATCAGCTCTGTATCCGGGTATAGTTGGATCAGGTTCCCGGATATTTGGTAATTGGATCAATCCTCGTGCTAGTAATTGCGGGAGAATGGTTGATAAAGGTTGATTTAACCTAGTAAATTCTCGGGGTGGTTTATCAGGAGGTTTCAGTATAAATTTCTCTGTTGTTTTTGCAACATTAACAGTAGCGATATTTCTACTATCAGTGACTCCATCGCCCACAACTTGTTTATTTTTATATTGATTTCTGGATGTTTTCTCATCATCTTTCTTTTTAAGTTGACCTCTCCTAACAAGAGCATCTTCCACTCTTCGAGCTAAATCTATAGCTTGATCGAAGGTGGTCAAGGTAGCAGTTGATAACTCATAGGATAGTTGTTCTTGTAAATTATTGATAAAGATATCCAAGCATTTCTCGATAAGGTAACACAAAGTGCAATTTTCCTATCAACTGTCTCCATCGAGCTAGGAAATCAGCAAAACATTCATCTTTGTCTTGTTTTAGGTTGTACAAATATTTAATGGTTACATGCCTTTCAATGTAGGCACTAAATTGATGCACAAAAGACTTGGCGGTTTCTTCGAAATTTCTCAAAGAATGAGTGGGTAGTTGATAATACCATTCCAATGCCATCCCTCCTAAACTTTTTGGGAACATTTTTAGTAATAACAAATCATCATGTGATATATCATGACACGCTATCCTAAACATACGAAGATGCTCTATGGGATCTTCAGTTCCTTTGTATATAGGTAGGACAGGCATAGGAAAGTGTTTAGGATATGGTTGTGCTACAACTATAGGATCTAGAGGCTGACTACACATCTCTCGATAATTGTATGAGGGATGGTAGGGATCTATCTGGTCCATGCGGGAGACTAACTGTTTCACCATGGCTTCCAGATTACCAGTTTGTCCACCATATTGGTTTGGTGGTACATGAGTATGGGATTTGTGAGCGTAGGATGGCGTGACGTAAGGATTAGATGCTATATTGTTGTTATGCAAATGGTTGGTAGGAAGAGTATTATGAAGAAGATTTGTTGTAGCATTATGTTGTACCCCAGATTGTTGGAAATTGGTGTTTGGTTTTGTTTTAGGCTTTTGTTGATTTGAGGTATGTTGATCAATAACTTGGCGAAATAGAGCAGTGAATGATGGTTTCTTTTGTGTGGGAATAACCCTAGGCTTGGTAACAGGCACTCTAGATGGTTGGGTAACCTGTTGTTGTTGCATGTTCTGGATTATAGCGGCCATATCCAAATTGGATGGTCCAGCTTGATCACTTTCTTGATCAACGAAGGACAAGGGATTAGTGCGTGTGTGATATATGTCTTCTAGGGTTGCTTGAGTGTCACTAATTTGATCCTTGTCCATATGGACTGCTCTATTAAGAGTGCCAATATTAGTATTGAGGAACTTCCAGAAATGTTCCATGTTCTCAAAAGTAACAGCTCCTTCCGGAGATATTTTAGGAGATGAGGATCCTTCCTCTCTAACAATTTCTCTTTGTTCATTTGCGTCAACAAAATCTTCTTCTTGTTGGTCTAGGGTTCCTTCTTCCTGAATTGGGTCTTCAGGGAGGACATCTGGTTTATTTACTGTTTTTCCTAACCAATCTTCTTCTACTTCAATCTGTTTTCCATTCCCGAGTCTAGTCATTATGTTTAAATTTAGATTTTAGCAAATATATATTAATATATTTGCAACAAATTTGGGAGGTATATATTTTAATTATATACCTACTATAATACTTAAAAGAAAATGTTTTGATTTTTGTTATGATTTTGTTTTTTTTTTTTTTATTTTTATTTTTTTATTTTTGTTTTGTTTTGTTTTTATGATTATAAAGACAACAAACAACACACTAAATGCAAGAAATAATAATAATAAAAGAATGGCTTAGTTTTCTATAAATAGTTTATAGATGTCATTGATAGGATCAAGTTCATCAGGAGTCATGAAATGCTCCTCTTCAAATTGGAAATGGTTTTTCAAGAACTTAACAAAGTGTGCTATGGTGATGTTATCTACTTCTGACTCTGTCTTGTAAAAATAGAGCTCATGGCAATACTCTCGATATAACACAACTCTAGGAACTCTATTCCATCTCTTTCTATCCGTAAGAACGACCTCTTGATCCTCTATACGAGATAGAAATTTATGTACTACAACTGCATTGTCGAGGTATTCCTCAAAGGTGTACAATTTAGAAGACACAAGGGCTCTTTTATCTGCTAACCACCTATGGCAAGCTCTCTGAAGCTCATGATACAAGGTCACTTGATCAGGATCCAGGATTCTATCTAGGACAAACCTCTTGATTTGCCTAAGTTCGGTTGATCTAGACTCAATGATATTCAATCTCCTATTAAGTTCGTCCCATAAAGGTTGAACCCTATTTGTTTGAGGTACTCTAAGTACAGAAGTAATCTCTATAGCTACTAATTGATTCTCAACATTAATGGTGACAACTCATCTTTTATTATAATCTACCATCTAAATATGATATGCAATCTTTGATTCTAAATGCATTTATGTTTTGTTATTTTTTTTTTTGGATTGTTTTCAAAAGGTTTTTAGTTTTCACGTCGGGTTCACCAAAATGTATCGCTCCAAATTTTTTGCATCCTTACCTTCAGGCTATAGGATCCATGCCCGGAAGGGGGATGCGAGAAGGATGGGACAATACCTCGGATTGAGAGGCCCTTTGAAGGTCCCGCCTCTCGGGGGAGGGGTATAAGGGTGAATTTTTGATGGATGGTGGGTTCACTAGGAAACTTTTGAGTGGCAGTTTCCACGCCTAGGTTGATAGTAGGTTTGATGTGTTCATTTTGTGCTTTAATCATTCAATTCCTAGGTTTGGCCAAGATGAATCTAAACTATTCTATATGCCAATGCTGATTTTTATGGATACAAAAAACATGAATAAATGTTGAACATAGAGAATATGCTAAATAGGATAGAATATACCTGATTCTGGATGTCTGAATGAAGATTCTGAGTCTTGTAGAAGTCCAAATCATCTCAAATCATACGTAATCATCTGAAATTGCATAGAATCATCTCAGATCTCAATCGGTCATCTGAGATCAGACGAGATCATCATCAATCTGACGAATTCATCAGAAACCTGCAATCACAAAAATAGATACAAAATACCAAAAATGCAATTGCAAAAGCAAGGGGAAATGATAGAAATAATAATGAATTTGCCTAAATGATAAATCTAGATAGCAATTAAAAGGAAATGCATCAATTTGACAATTTATTTTGACTTTATCATGTATTTATATTAAATGAGGTGAACTCCAAGATGCATAAATATAATAACTAAGATAATGCAGAAAAACAATAAGGAAATGCAAACTCTAAGCTCTGATTGCCCCCAATATGGACTACAATCGAGATCACCTCCAATCGTACGAGATCATCGTCGATCTACGACAGGATCATCCGAAATCGTCTGTAATCGCCTACGATGATCCAAGCTTGCTTCAACTGAAAAACAGTAAGATTCCTGCAAGAAAACTTGAAATATGCAATGCAAACAAAAGTATGAAGGTGTTCTAAGGCACAAGGAACTAAATTTGTAGGGAAATCCATCAGCTAGGGGGTTCAGGGGGATAAACTGAGAAAATCCCAGTTTATATAGGATTAGGGAGAGGTTAGGAGGTTGGAGATCATCCCAATTTGGGAGATCTCCAATGGGGGAGACTCTAACTACGCAGACACGCTTTCTGCCCAAGTTAGAGAAGTTGTTGAAACAGAAGCTAATTATGAAAATTTGGTTTTGGGACGAAATCGTCCGGACGTTCTGTTCCAGACGAATTTGTCAGATCTGGGACGATTTCGTCTGATCGTCGACGATATCGTCCAACGGTCAAAACAAATCCTAAAAATGGCACGAAAAATGAGGAAAGCGGGTAACGGGCGGTTAACGGGCGGTTTGGGGTTAAAATTCAAATTTTTATCTTTTTACTAAGGTTTAACTGTGCCAATTTTAGGGTGCTATAGGAAAACCTGATGGAAGGATTCATATCTATATAGATTTAAGAGACCTCAACAAAGAAACACCAAAGAATTCATTTATGTTGCCCAATATAGATGCTCTCATAGACACAATTTTAGGTCATGAGATACTTTTTCTTATGGATGGTTTTTTTGGTTACAATCAAATTTAGATTAAACTCGAAGACCAGCACAAAACCGCATTCACAATGCCATGGGGAACATTTTGTTATAAAGTTATGCTATTCGGTCTTAAAAATGTTGGTGCCACATATCAGTGGGCCATGACATACATCTTTCATGACTACATGCACAAAATCCTAGAGGATTATATTAATGACTTATTGGTAAAGTCATTACTACATGAAGAGCATGTTGAGGTTCTCAAGAAAGTCTTTGATTGCTTGATTGAGCATAATGTCAGGTTGAATCCCAAGAAATGTGTCTTTGGAATAACATCAGGTTAACTCTTGGGTTTCATTATTTCTAAATGAGGGATCAAAGTCGATTCAAAAAATATCAAGGCCATACTTGAAATGTGTTCTCCCACTAATATCAAGGAGCTAAGAAGCCTGCAAGGCAAAGTAGCATCCATAAAATAATTTATCACACAATTATCAAATAAATATCAACCCATGAATTGATTTCTACACAAGGGGGTCCCATTCAATTAGTCCGAGGACTATCAAGCAACCTTTGTTGAAATCAAGCAATACCTGGCAATGTCACCAGTACTAGCTCCACCAAGGCTAGATGTGTCATTTTTGCTTTATATACCGGCTACTAACTTTGCACTAGGAACCATATTAGCCCAAAATAATGTGCAATAAAAATAGCAAGTGATATATTATATCAGCTGCACCTTGGTGAGTTATGAGCTAGGGTATGCATACGTAGAGAATTTGTACTTAGTAGTGGTTTTTGTGACTAAGAAGTTGCACCACTACATGCTATGTCACACAATGTATGTGATATCAAAACAAAATCCTTTGTAGTATATTATGAGAAATACATATCATAATATATATACTGCAAAGTGGATCATGCTACTGATATAATTTGACTTGGAATTCATCAGCCAAAATTCCATCAAGAGACATGTCATAGTTGATCAGCTAATAGAGGCAACTCTTGAAGATAGTAAGCCTCTTGTCATAGAGCTTCCTAATGATGCAGTCTTTGTGTTATCAGAGTCTCCTAAACCCTAATAACCAGAAAACAAATATAACATGGCTTTGTCCTTCGATGGTTTGAAGTGTGAGCAAGGGGGTGGTGCAAAGAATTATCTTTTTAATGCCATAAGATGCTCTAATTCCCTTGTCATTTAAAGTAGATTTTACTTTTACCAATAACAACTCTGATTATGAGGCCCTAATATTGGGTCTCCAAACAACAATCACCATGAATATTAAGAGGTTAAAAAACTTTGGTGACTCCCTTCTCATTGTGAACCAAGTGAAAGGACTATTTCAATGTAGGTTTCCTATCCTGAAAGCTTATAAGGATCTTATTGACACTTATCTAGCCTAGCTAGAGTGGTATGACATTGAGGCAATCCCTCGTATGTCAAATATATTCACAAACACTATGGCATATTTGGGGTCCTTGATCCCTTAGAATTTTTCTTCCAATTTCACTACCATTCATGTGAAGACATTATCACATTTTGTGATGCAGTGTGAGGCTTTTGATAATAAATAATTAGTTAGCATGATTCATATAGAACAAAACCATGAATGGTTCTATAAAGCCAAAGAATTTCTTAAGAAGGCATCCTAGGGGTCTTTGATCTCATAGATTCCAATGGGGAATGGCACCACCATTCACCACAAGGTTGTATTCAAGTCTCCATTCGTGCATATCTATTTGCAAAGGGAACAAGTCATCTTATTTGTTGAGGTTGTAGCTTATCAAGGTTACATGTCATAATTGCATGACTTTCTTAAGCTTGGTTTAATCCCATAGAGATTATCGCATGCCATAAAATGCACATTCAAATAAAAAATGATAAAGTATGTCTTTCTAGGAGATATCTTGTACCATCAAAGCTACGATGGAATTCTCATTCATTATCTTAAGCCCCAAGAATCAACTTGGGCAATCTTAAAATATCATGATGATACTTGTGATGGTCATTTTAGTGGCATGGCCATCATCAAGTGCATCCTTAAAATGGGTTATTATTGGCCCACTATGGAGAAGGATTGCATCACGTATGTCAATAAATGCATTAAATTTTAGTATCATGCTATGCATTTGCCATCACAGGCCTTACAGCCCATTCAAGCGGCTTGGCATTTTTCTTAGTAGGATTTTGATATAATTGTAAGATCTCTCCCCCATCATAGGCTAACATACATTAATTATAATGGCTACTGAGTACTTTACAAAATGGGTGGAAGCAATCTCTTTGACAATGAAAATAGGAGCACCTATTGTAGATTTCATACTCCAAAATATTATATGTCATTTTGGGATACCATCCAAGATCATATCAGATAAAGGAACATCATTCAAAAATAAAATTAGAAGGGCTTTAACATCTAAGTATAATATACAACATAGTTTTATGACTTCTACTATCAGTAAGCAAACGGGAAAGCTAAAGCTTCTAACAAGACTATCATAGCTATCTTAAAAAATACTATTCAATAGAACCACAAATATTGGCATATACAACTATTCCTTGCATTATTGGATTATAGGACTAGTATACGAATACCCACTAGGGCAACCTCATTTTCACTATTATATGGTGTTGAGGCCATTATGCCCTTAGATTTGGAGATTCCAACCCTACATGCCATATTGACAGAGTTCATCGATGATGACACTACATAAAAAGCTAATCTCGATCAACTGATACTTCTTGATGAGCATCATGTGAATGCCCTTGAGCATCTTTGATTTTATCAAGAATGTTTAAAATGAGCTTATAACAATAAATTCCATTTGAGAGACTTTAAATTTGGTGATCTTGTACTGAAAGAAAACCAACATAACTCAAACCTGTGACCGCACTTGTGATATAAATTTGTGGCCAACTGGTTAGGTCCATATATCATCTTAGAGAAGATAGGACCTTGAACATATCACCTAACATCGCTTGAAGGTGTTGAAGAGCTTGAACCTTTCAATATTCTTCATCTTAAGGCGTTCCACACATAAATTCAAAATCCAAAAACATTCAAAACAATCAAAATTTTAAAAATATGGAAAACATCAAAATCCATAAAAATCAAAAAGCAACAAAATTGTAAAAATAATTTAAAATATAAAAATACAAAAACATTTGCATTATGCATTTCATTTTACACATGCATTCATTTAATTGCATTGCATTAGGCATGTCCATCCATTGCACTTGTATTAGAATAGGTTGTGTTTGCAATCCTACAAACGATACCACGTTTGCATGCTAATAATGCATCTATTCATCATTATCATCTATCATTCCTGTGAGTAATTTTGCTTCTCAACACAACTCCTTCTAGTACTATAAAAAATATACTAGGGTTTTTTGTCATTCAACCATACCTAGTGATATTTTCAAATTTTATAGAAATCTTACTTTGCTTTTGGAGATGAGGTCTAGTTTTGATAGCATCTAGCATATATCAAAATCCCATCACTAATCAAACACATTAACAATCCTAATTAGGACAAGGAAATATGAACACTACAAAGTGGTCCTATTCACCTTAAGTGAAAGGTTTTTACTTGCTCATTTTGTGATGTGCATGGTCTAGAGTTTTTATCATTGGCAAAAGGACAAGCTCCCCCCTACCCAAGAAATACCTTGCTTATCAAAAAGAGCAAAATTCCAAAATCAAATAAAATCCCTTGCTCAAAACAAAATATATATATATAAAATAAATAGTGATTTTCATCACCAATAATGAGCAAGTATCCCAATAATCCCCAATACTTGAATGGTAACTAATTGAAACCATAGAGTGATCCCCAATATAGTAATGGGCTGAATGAATCCCACCTGAAATTGGGGTAGGTCTAAGCAATTTACAAATAAGCTAGCTTTAGGTGGCCTATATTACCTAGTGGTCTAGTCCAACTGCATCCAAACATGGGGTCACGGTGAACATTTGGTGATCCTCATTACAACAATGGGCTGAATGAATCTTACCTGACAATGAGGTAGTATTATGTCTCATATAATATATTTATTTACACACATAGGTATAATGAATATCTTGGTATTTCATAACAAAAAAATTATCTTTCAAGAGTCTAGTATAGTCATTATACAACTTTTGATAAGTCAACTAAGGTGTTTGAGTCTCGTGGCAAACCTCAAGAATCCCCTAATAGCAACAAATCATTTCAATAAATCAAGCATTAGCTTTCTTTGTGAACTTTTTCTTATTAAAGGGTGTACATATAGTAGGATAGATACCATATGGATATCAGCAATGATATTTAGACAACCTCTACCTATTGTGTACATATATTTTAATCTACAAAAGTTTATAAGGAAAAACCATACATTTCAAACTCATCATTTCAGATGTGGATGTCTAAATGATTAATTCTTATGATAAGATTTAACATTTTCATTCATGATTTTTATACATTTTGTGGTGTCATCCATTAGATTTTTAAACTCATATTGCATTCATTCCTTATATTTTAAGTGATTAAATCATACAAGTTCATTTACATTTGATTACATCATGTAAATAATGCATTACATACATTGCATTCATCATATCATAACAACATAAATTAGATGCATACAATTAAATCAAAATCAAACATGCATTTAACATCTAGCATTACATCCATATATGCATACATAAGTAGTCCATCTACACGTCTATATCATAGTATCTAACATCATATAAATCATATAGATAATGCATGTCATCAATACATCACATCATATAGCATCTAATCAAATCATCTAAGCATATCAACATTGCATCCATGTGCATCTCATAAACATAAACATAAACAACAACACATAATACACATAATGAGTCTCAAAAGATAATATCATATCATATATATGTGTAGATCAAAGTACATAGAGGTATGTCAAAAATACCCACAGGCTACAACTATGTAGGTCCTCAAAACTTACACTCAAAAATGGTACATCTATATCAAAATCTGTACTAAGCAGATATTGCATCCCCTAGCTGGTCTCCTCCACCATCTCCCCCCTCTTTGTGATTCTATCTAGAGCTAGTGCTTGTGGACCTCTCTGACATACCACTTGTCCTATGATTGGGCCATGATGATGACTACATGTCTTGCTCCTCCTGGTCCTATGAGATGCTGACAATTTAGATATCTTAGGCACTACACCACCCTATAGTCTAACCTTACCCTCAAGTAGAGCGATGTGTTTTGCATCGAATGCATACTTCCTGGTATCATCTGATATAATAGTATGCAATATCCTTATCTTTGTAGCAATGCCTAGCCCTACCAGCCCCTATATATCTGATACTATAGGAGTAGCCTAAGAAGTTGAGGTATATCCCCTCACTAACCTAAGCAGGTCCCACTTTGTAGTACTAAAATCTAGCTAAGATTGGAGAAAATCACATTAACTAGTGATCTTATCTATCTATGTGTCAACCATGGCAATATGTTATTGGAAATATTCCCTCTCCTCCTGGTACCCTCACCACTGTGTCTAACCTATTGTGAGCTATGCCTATAGTGATGTCACTTGAGCCTACAATGTCACAATAGAGGTATCTCTCTAGTATATGTATCCTTACCATCTATAGCTATGCCTCTAGACTAGCTACTTGGGACCTGAGCTAGGACACCTCATCATCTAGCTCCTCCTTAGCCTCCTCCTCATCCCAAGCCTCCTCCTCTACTATAGTGGATTAGATCCATCCGACCTCTATCCTCTTAGGAGTGTGTCACCCCTCAGGATCACCTCCTACAACCTCTATAACCTCTCCATATCTAGATCTTCCTAGAGGACCATCACCCTGCCAAAGCCTAGTAGTCCACCAAGAATCATAGTCTTCTATGGTCCCTACGTCATCTAGTCTTGAGTCTTGAAATTCATCATCCTCATCACCTAATAGGGTCACCCAAGGCTAGACTAGCTGAGTCTCCACCTCAAGGTGATAATAGATGACTAGCTCTACTGGGATATCTTGACATATCTCAAACTATCAAGAGACGCATGAGAAATAGAACTCTCACACATCGAGCTTGCACCCGATGATCCATCTATCATGTCTCGTCCACCTCAAGTAGTAATCTGCCTCCTCCCATCCATATAAGGGCACCAAATGACCTACCCTACCCACAACCTTATAATTTAGTCCATGTGGTACTAGAGGTCCCCTACACGCAACCTGCTCTTGTAGCCCTTAATATCTCTAGGCCAACAAGTTGCATAGCATTGTGACTCCTCTACGATCGTGCTAATCTGTAGGGGCAGTCCTTTAGGATGATCAATGCTAATATGCTCCTATGCCTATATTTGGAGCAACAAGCTACATCCTACTCCTGCTCACCCCCATTGAGTGATACGGTATAGCTCATCATAAAGTTGAGCAAGGAAAGCACTCCCCTAGGATATTTAATGGCTATTTTGTGGTGCTATCTAGAGGGTCCTACATCTTGGCTAGTATGTTCCAAGGTAACCTCACTATGAATGTGTCAGGAAGCACAACATTCATAATGATGTGCATCAATATGGCCTACCACGGTGTGAATACTTGCACCTTATACCAGTTTTCGATGGGCATCCTGCCATGATCTATGTTAGCCATCACCTCATCCTACCTAGCATCAAAGATCCTCTGAAATATGGTAGGCTTCACCTCTGTAGGAAAATATGTGATGGCCTCTCCATCAATAGGGATGTAGAATATGTGGTAAACATCCTCCATGGTCACAGTGATCTCTCTGATGGTAATGTGGAAGGTATTGTTCTATGCATCCTAGCGGTAGGCCAAAGTAGTCATATAGGCCTGGTCAACCTGGATAGAGGGTAACCATAGTACATAGCTAAGGCCTATAACCATGAACTAATCCCAGTCAGTGTCACCTAGTCCAGGTAGGAGCTCACAGAGGAGATCTCACTCTAGTGCTCTAGCATTCAAGGTCTAAAAGCAAAAAATAATGACAATGGTCAAAAATATTCAAAAACATCATAAAATGCACTTCAAAATTCCAAACAAATTCAAAACACTTCAAAAAGTTAAAAACAGTTAAAATGTACCATAATGTTCAAAAAAATCAAAATTTTCACTTGAAAAAATCAAAAAAATCAATTAATTCAAGTCAAACGGTTGAAAAATCAAAAAAATTAAAAACTTTTCCTAATGTTGCTTAGTCGTGGTTGTCACCCGCGGTCGACATTAACAATCAAACTTCTAACCGTTGATATTTGACCTCAGCCATGACTGACAACCGTGGCCCCTAATTTATCAATTGGTAGCCATGGATGCCACCTACAACTATAATAATGACCCTTTTTGAGGTCATTTCCCACCCCAAGTAACCCAAAAAACAAAATTAAACCCATCCTCTAAACTAGCCTAGTCTAATCCTAACTAAGGTGTGGTTCATTACCAATAGTTTAATGTGTTCATTAATGCCATTAATTAATTTGGTTCATTTTAAAAGTTGGTAAATGGAAGGAAGAGGCTCGCAATGCTACCTTCATAGCACCATCTCCACCACTAGTGGATGCCTCTGGTTGGTTAGCCATAAGAATGGGTAAGGTGTGCGATAGTGTTTCGTATCAATGTTTCAACCTCACCTCTCAAGAATTCTCATATCAGCTATAGGCAATTAGAAATAATAAAATTGAAAATGATAACATTTTCTTTTATATTTCCCATTATACCCTTAGTTGTGACTAGTAACTGTGGGCATAGAATTAGGGTTTACCGATCACAAGTATCAGTCGTGGCTAAGAAATTTACCAAAATTGATTGTTGCTGGCAACCGCAGCTAGTAGGCAATAATAATACTTCCAAATTTTTAGTGTGGATAGCTTTAAAATGTAAAATAAAAAATATTCAATGGTCTAGAACCTTCAAAAATTGCAAAATAACACAACAATCACATAAATCAAAATTCAAATGTGCCTCGTATTCAGTCATTTATTCTACACACTTGGTGATTGCAGTGACTTGCACTCCTTGCAATATAAAAATATGAATAAATTACCATAAGGCCATTTGGGTTAAATCAATCATCATTGAATTGAAATGTCCTCACTTCAATTCCAAAATAGGCCATGGCGATCAGACTGCCCCATGGGAACGAGGCACTCATTTAATTTCTTCTATGATATTTTTAGCAAATCATTGACAATAGAGATACAACGCAAGCCTAATTGGAATTGCTATCATCTTGATTCCCTAAGAATGCCATTACGACTAGACTCCTCCATGGGATAGATATGTACAATTATTACTAATGGTTGAAATCATAGTTGAATTAGGCCTTGCCATATAACAAAATGTAAAATTCTTAAATCATCTAAATTATTCATCTTGGTCAAGCGACTCATTGCTTTATTTATTGTCCTTCCCTCATCGACTCGTCGCTTGAGGGGGTAGTCATAATATCAATAATCATAATAAAATTTAATAAAGGATCACTCTATCTTGTAAATTGCGTTCATCTTATGAATCATTGCCAACAACTATCATAAGCTTACCCTTTGTTGGGGAAAAAAATAAATATGACAGTTAAGCTTGAAGCTCTCCACCTATCAAAACAAGCGTAGCACTAGCTAACCGATCATCGTGGACATGTGAAAGCTTTCCAAATTAAGCCTTCCATCCTATTGGAAGAAATGATTCTAGGATGTGCATCTTTTTCAAGACTTGGCATCTAATGTTGATCAAATAAATAATCATCATTCAACCTACAACATGGTTTTAAATGGTCTATTTTTGCTCAACATTATGTTCCCACAACACATCCCAAAAGGGGCATCTATAGACACCTAAAATGTGTCATGTTTAGGAGACTACTCATATGGGCATCCTTGCAGACCATATGAATGATATTGGACCTTTCCAAGGCAAATTAGTGGTTCTAACCACTCAATTTAGGCATCCTAGGCCTATTAAACCTTAGTCATGGGTGACACCCGTAGCTAATATCTCCACCATGGCTAACATCCATAGTTAGGATTCTAGTTGCGCTTAAGAGCCGAAGCTAACTCTACAACTATAAAAAAATTCCAAGCCAAGCCAAAATTAGTTACAACTACCATGGCAAGGTATTTTGTGTGGTTTCAAGTGAGGAATCTTCTGGATTCTTCCTCCCAACTGTTCCAACCTCACAGTTATTGATCTTGGCTTATCATGGAATCTAATATGAGGAGTTGAGAGTGCTATAAGACCCCCCTCAAAATTAGGGAGAAAGTCTAGAAGAGTTTTCAAGTGAATGCAATGAAGCCCTACTGAATTGGAGAGCCACATACAACCCTTGAGGAGTGTCTACATGCTATCCATTTAGAGAATTATGACTGCATTTGAAAGGAGTATCTCAAGATCTTGAAGAATTAAACCTTACCAATTGAACCACTTCTATTATGAATTCGATTTAACTTCACCACAAACCTGTTACATAATGATAAGGTGACCCTTGATCATCAATTCCTTGAAGGAATTAGCAATTTCAAACCCTAATTGCAAGAGAAAGAGGATTTTTCCCTCAGTCATGACTGTTAGCTGTAGCTAATAGAGATAGCTACTTCAAACACATGTGGCTAGGGTTTGAAGCTATTTTACCTCAGTTTTAGCCATAGGATTTCAATTTCAAGTATTCAATTAGTTAAGTCTCACTTGGATTAACTTTCATTCATGCTTTTGTATGGTTAATTCCAATAATTAAAGGTAGCCTTACCTTTATTTCATCATATTTGTTAGTTTACACTAATTTTCCTAGATTAGATATATTTCTTGTTTTAATTGCAAATTATGCATCAGATTAGCTAGATTTACTATTTTCCTAGCATGCTTTATTGTAATTTATAGATTTTGTTATTATCTTTACAAGTCTTCATGCTTTATTTGCATATTTATCATATTCTTTGCAAATATTCAACAAGAGCCTCATCATGAGAGGCCTCATATGTTCTTAATTGTGCTATGTTGTTTCTTGAACGTAGATCTCAGGTTCTTGATATTTTTGAGACATTATTGGCATTGAATTCCTCCAAGCAAGTGAGAAGAAGACATCTATAAGCCTTGAGAAGTTCGTGTCTATTCTAAAATCCTACAGATTGCACTACCCCCATTTAGGGACTTCAAATTTGTATTAATTGTATCAATATTTTGGTATCCCTTAGAGGGACCTACTTGTAACCGAGATTTGCAATGATTTAATAAAAGAAGTCTTATATTCTTGTTCAATTCATTGTTATACATGATTTATTGCTTTAATATTTGGTATAATGATGCAATATCTTAGGTGCATGCTTTTTAGGATGGTACATATATCACCTGTCTCTTGACTTCACCATGATTCTTTTCTAGAAGTTTCTTGTAAAGTATTCTCCTCTTTGCAAAAACAAATCTCTGTACTATGAAGGCACTCCAACCTTCAGGAAACGAAGTTGAAATCTCATAGATTTTTGGTTTAGGAGGTGTCCTAATCATCTGAGAATTAATTCCTTACAATAAAAGAAACTTCACGTATTTTTTTTTATCTCTTAGATGAGTTTCACTAGTTGATTCATCAAACTAGTGGATCAAATGTTGAGTCTTAGTCTTCATGAATTTTACTGCAACTCTATGGAAAGAATCTAGCCATATGCAATCTCAGTATTTTTGAAACTAAAATTTTTTTTAGTCCTCACTTGTGGATCTCCCTAATTCTACCACCTAGACTCTTCTGAGAGTTTTTGATAATGACTGGTCCAATGATGCATCAGGTTGACAAAAAACTCAAGGTCAATGATAATGGTGGTTTTCCTATTGATCTAATGTATCTTGATCTACCATAGCTCTAATACCATTGTTAGATTTTGATACAACATATAATAGGATATAACAATCACAAGATGCAGAATAATAAGAAAGAAAGCAAATCTATGAGATAACTAAAAATATGCTATAAATAGAAATGATGAAAATGAGTACAAAGTAGCTATGGAGGAAATGAACACTCCATGATCTAAGCTACTACTCACAAATGAGCTCTAAGCTTATAGCTCACACTACCACACTGCACTATCTCAATATCCCAATCTATATATCATACTACTACCTATGGCCCTTTATATAGGAAGATAGGTTCCTTGGCCAACACTCTATCTAGTTGTACAAGGGACACCTTGCACATATAAAACTTGCACATTGATACTTGTGCATTTATTACATTTCATGAAGTAACTAGATAACATCCCCCTAAAGTAATCTAATGTCCTAAGTATATACCAAGAAAGGTATATTTACATGACTCAAATGATGTAATATAATCTATTTCTAACACATGAAGGTTGATTTGTTACCTTGATTTGTCGATGATCAAGTCATCACCATCATTTCTATAAATAGCTCTCTTTATAGGTGGTTCACCCTTATTATCCCACTAGCGAGAGAGAGCATCTAATACTACATCCATAATTACATCCAGGGTTATGCATAAGAGGTTGGACTTAAAAATGTACTTGTAAAAAATAGTGAATCTTAATCAAAATCAAGGTGAATCATGGAGAATCCTAAGCAAATCAAATCAAGCATATTCATACCAAAATTTGGGGTATTTGAACCCTTAAAATTTAAGGGCATATTTGGGGCTACATTTTACCTATTAAATCATCTTATAACTTTATAAAAATACCACCATTAGATCAAGCTTGAAAAGAGCTTTCCAACGAGTATAAATATACCTATATTTGGATATATATTGTGGCAAATTGACCCAAAGAAAACATTGGTCCTAAAAATTTTAGGTGAATAGGCCAACGTCAAGGGTCCCCATATTCACCAATTTCCAATTTTTAAAAATCCTAATATTCTCCCAATTTTTTAATATTCACCACTGTGCATAACCCTGATTACATCAACAGTACCATATTCCAAGATCAAAAGAATGCAATCATCCATCATATAAATATCATTAAAGAAATTATGCTATTAAACATTCTCATCAATACATAGTTCATTATCCATAAGAGTTCTACCAAGAAGGGATGTTACATACTCTCTCCTCGGACTAAACATAGTCATATATGTGTTCCCTACAAAAGAGTACATCAAATAATTTCATTCAAATAAGTATGGAAATTACTATCTCATTTCTTTAGTATTTTTCCATGTAGCATTGTTCTAAAAAAAAGGTCTCATTGGATCTTACATTGATCTAGGGCCAGTTTCCTCAAAATATTAGAATGAAACCCTAGAATATTAACTAGTATCACCTCAATAGCTAAGGGATCTACCATCTGCAATTTAGAAACATTCCACACATGAATAGGATCAACAACATATTTCCTAACGAAGGATATGTGGAAAATTATCATAGAGATTTGATAGGTTGGGTGGTAAAGAGAGCCTATAAGCTACTAGTATAATCTTAGAAATGATCTCAAGAGTCCCAAAATAGCAAGGATCCAACTTGGTTGACTTGATGGCCCTTTTCATGGGTCTTACCCTTAAGAAAACTCTGTCTTCCATAGATAATTATCTTGGCAATATTTTTATATTAGCATAGCTCTTTTGGAAATTAATTTCTTCCTTGAGCCTAAGCCTCTCATGAGTCTCTCCCCTCTTTATAGGCTCATGGAAGCTATATATTACATGCATAAATAACTCTAGATGGACACATGGTAACTCTTCCTAGAGATACCCTTTTTGGAATATCTCCATAATATCAATATATTTGAGATATTTGTCTTGGAATTTTCTTGGTATATTTTTAATTATATAATATAATCAAAATATAACATATTTTTAGAGATTTTCCTTTTGGAATTTTTTTATGATATTTTATGATTACATGAGATAGTTCAAATATCACATGTTTCTAAATATTTTCCTTTTGGATTTTTCCTGTAATTATATATTACTTTCAAAGGTACCTTTAACTAGGATTTGTTAGGAGTAAAACTAATAAGATATGTATTGATACAAAATATGTTATATATATAGGCAGGAGGCCTATATGATAAATGACAAGTATCAATATAAACTGACAAGTGTCAAAATAGAGGCATAGTGCACTTTAATTCTAACATTCCCCCTTAAAGTAAACTATCCTAACTAAAGAAAAAAAATAAGTCAACATTAGGTAACATTCCCCCTTAATGTTGACTTCTCTAAAAGCAACCTATCATCTTCTTTTATTGCTTATTTGGTCTAGGCTCATGCTCTTTGTGCTTGGCTCTCCAACTGTGAATAATGCTAGATGAATTGTGTATACATCTCGGTCTATTGCCTCAGGGTCAGCCACTTCCATGGGTCTGTTGCCACTGGGTCAGCCGTCTAAGTGCCTCAGGGTCATCATGGGTGCCTTAGGGTCAGCCACTTCTGGGTCTGTTGCCTCTATAGGTCATCCTCAGAGGATGTTGCCTCTCGTAGGTCACTGACTAGATCCACCATGAATATCAAATCCCTCCTCATGGTGAACTCAATCTAGAAGGTGTCGGTCTCTACCAAAAATGCACCTTAATACATAAGATAAAATGAGCCATGAAATACAATAAAATGAGCCATAGAAGCCAAATATGGAGGAGAAGAAGAAAAAAGAATAGAAGAGAATATTCTGAAGTGTCTTCGTCTGTAGTCTTCAAAAGTAGATCTAAAAAAAACTTGGATAGAGTCTAGGGTGTCTATGTCTATAGTCCCTAGAATAAGTGTCCTTATGGTAGTCACCTCATCTTACCGGAATGCATGGGTAACCAGCCGCTGCATCCGCCAAGTAGAAAGAGGATAATACTAGATACTAGGTTCACTTACAAGTGCCTTTGGGAGTGTCGGGTTCAACCGAGAGTGCACTCCAAGGTAGAAAATTTTGAGGCTTAAAAACTCAAATGAAACAGCCTCAAAATTACAAATGGACACCACCAATGTGTTTGTCACAAAAAAATCTTTTCGAAGACTATAAATACCCCTATATTGCAATCTCAATGGAGCCTTCATCTTGTTGGAAAAAACAACAGCATGCTTCTCTAGGCAGCAAAATAAACCTCAAGAATAGAATATTCCTGGCATCGCACTCAGGCGGAATAAGAACGGTCTTCAAATTTTCCTTGCAAGGAAATTACATAAAGTGGTCCACCATTTTATGTAATTTCCATGTGGAAATACATTAAAAATATGACTTATTTTAGGTCAAAATATTTTACCCATGCAGCTTAAAATAAAACTACCCTTCATTAATTAATTAACTCCCCACTTATATAAATAAAAGGAAAATATTTAGGCCCATTCAGTAAACAACCCCCCATTCATGATTCTCCAACCAGCAAGTGGACTCTGGTACGGTTCCCCCGTCAGCCATTGCACTCCTTCCATTATCAGATGACCAGCCAAAACAATATTCCAAAATGGCCCAAAGCAATTCTGTCGAATCTTTAATCTACAACAACAAACATATAAGAAAGTATTTACTGGTAATATAAATAGGTATCATCTATGCACTATTAGTGTGTAGCAATGAGAGCCGCAATATCAGCGGCCACACAAACTAAACTCGGCGTGAAACTTGGCAGAGTTGCTGCATTAAACTACTCCACTTGAAAACAACACTTCCTCCAATTATCGGTGATCGTGGTGCTACATAGATGGACAACACCATTCTCAAAAAATATCTGCCCAAAGAATCAAATCTTCCAATACCGTTGTAGCAACCACTTCACTATTTGTCATCACACCATGCAGATGATGTCCACGATGCCGTCAAAGTTGAAACCACCTCTGCCATACTAGGTTGTGAGAGAATATTACACCAACAACATTGGAATTGCTAAATACATTTTATACCGCATTAATACCATAATATAATGATTTAAACCATCGCTTGTGTGCCAGTGAAATGACTACATAGCTGGCCCTGTTAACAGCAAAACATACAAAAAAAAATTAAGAGGACAAGGGCTCAGGTACAGGCAATCCACAATCCATAGTTCTAACTTGTAACTGTGCGTTCACCTCCTTAGCATCAATAGCATCTCCAAATCATGTTATCATTGGGTGGTTTCTCATCAATAGTAGTGGGCTCAACTTCAAACTATAATAATAACAACTCAATAGACGTCATCTTGATGCTCGGGGACTTCAATCTGACATTGCTCGACTATCTGATCGTGGAGTTGTAGCTCAAATTTGTCGACTGCTACAACAAGCTCAATGTTGGCTATGCTATGGATGGCTATGCTCGCTTGAAGGGCATCGATGCCTACATTATCACCTTCACCATTGGGGGGCTTAGTGT
The DNA here is from genome assembly GCA_028583015.1 of Wollemia nobilis. Lineage (NCBI taxonomy): Eukaryota > Viridiplantae > Streptophyta > Pinopsida > Araucariales > Araucariaceae > Wollemia > Wollemia nobilis. The sequence continues at coordinate 9,601,482 of JAQPPZ010017226.1, read as the reverse complement.
GATCAATGCCATCACTGGGGATTACAGCAACAAGAATCTCTAGATCAAATTGAAAAAAAAATCAATAGCAGAAGAGGTAACTGGAAGAGCTGATTTGAGAAACATGACTGATGAACTTTGATTAGCGCTAGTTTTGACACCATTATGATCAACACTATCGACTGGTCTACAACTCACACTGCAAGGGACACTTGGCCTGAATCCATTATTGAAAAAAAAATAGGGACTCATAGTTTTCATAATGCACAAGGCATAAGGCAAAAATGGTATCACAAGTGGCATTAGTTTATCCGGTGATTACTCGGCAAAACTCAAACTCCAATTCAAAAATCACGTAACACTCCACTCGGATTAATAGCACTTGATTCACTATAGTTATCTTGTAGTTTGCATGATTCGTATGGCAGTTTCATGCATGGATATCAATAGGAGCAGCATCTATCGATCATCATTGAAAGTACTTCTGGCACCAAAAACAAATCACCCAAGAAATTCTCTATCGTGGCACTATAGTTCTTGTTAAGAGAACATAAAATAAATGAAACTTCCACTGAACCCGACATGATTTTTTACCCATAGTAACACAAACTACATCCGAATCAAATTTACCAGATTTGGCTAGCACTTCAGGATATCTCTTTGTCTACGTGATGTCTACATTCGCATCTTACTGATGGTCGAGGGTTGAAAAATTCATGCAGGTCAATGACGGGATGCTCAATATTACAAACGGCTATCACAACTGGGCTTTATCTTTTCTCTCAGCTCACAAAAATGGAAACTCATGAGCGACACCCAGATCATATCTATTGCCGCAAAATTTCTAATTTACCCATAGAAACAAGCATAGGCTCATCCAGTTTCTTTCAATCCCTACTGCCAATGCTCTTTGACCATACAAGCCTTCACCCGAATGCATGCTATGAAATGAAGGCAAACATCATGAACTTCATAGCCATTCCATCAATACAATGAAGTAGGACGATAATAATGCAGAATCTGAGATGTGCGCTATAGGCTCTGGTAGCCGATAAAAAAATATTAGGTGCATGGTGGACCTCCAATGTGTCTCAAAATACATGAGCGTCATTGGTCTCAATGGTCCATGGTCAAAGGCAGTGTTGAGTGGTATTTTCACCTGATTGTGTGAAGAACATGGACTTATACTGAGAGGGGGGGTGAACAGTATAAGACTTAACCAATTAATAATTTTAACTTTAGATAGCAGTGGCATCAACACAACATTAATCAAGACAAAAAGCATCACACATTGAAGACCCATTTTTAACGTGGTTCACCCATAATGGTTGGGCTACGTCCACAAAACTTTTCTCTAAAATTTTATCTCAAATTTCTTTGGGAATCCTTCCCAATTACAATGTTTATGAGCCTCGGCCCAAAGGAGATACCTTCCCCTAACTCTGCTCTGACTGGTGATCCTCTAGAAGACCTCTGCCTCCGCTGCCCTTAGCAAATGGAACTCTATCCATAGAAGACACCTGTCCTCCATGCTCTGGCTGGAGACCTCTGTCCTCAACTCTATCACCTCCAAAGCTAGTCCTCAAATTTGCACTAAACACAGTCCTTCGGTCTAGCACAAATGTCCTCATTCTCTTTCTCTGAGTCCGGTACCAAATATGTCCTCAAATCTACACCAATCTTTGTCCTCAACTGGTCCTCAAATCTGGTTCACCAAAGTGGTTCACAAGCTTTCACTAAACTCCTTTTGATCTTCACCCAAGTCTTCACCAAGACTTTTCTTCAATTGTTCACTATCTTCCACACTCCGTGGATCAATCCTCCCCTCTTTTCTCGAATGTCACAACAATGATTACCCAACAACTTTGTGCTTTTCTACTCTATGTGCGCTCTTGCTTCGCACTTAGCTCAATTCGACATGACTCGCTCTCTATGCACTACGGACTTAACTTGCGCACATTCGATACATCCAAATCTCGAAATAGCCCTCCTTTTATAATAGAAATTTCAAGATCAAAAACTTAATCTTAGTCGGTTGTAACCCTAAACTTCGTCGCTTGAAAACCCTAACCTTTGTTGGCTCACATTTAACTTTGTCGACTTCAAATGCCTCTACAACTCTTCTGTAGCTTTGGCCGTGAAACTACAACATGTCACGATATCGTGACACCTTTGCAACCGTACACTTTCTTTTGGCTTTTGTCATGATATCATGACACTTCAGCCTTCGTCGACTTCAACTAAGCTCTTGTCACGATATCGTGACACTTCTCCCTTCGTAGACTTCGTCTTCACTTCTATCATGAAATCACGACACTTCTGTCTTCATAACCTTCCTCTTCGCTTTTGTCACGAAATCGTGACACTTCACCTATAGAAGACCTGCTTTCGATTTCTGTCACGAAATCATGACACTTCTACTATTGAAGCCCTACTTTCTGTTTCTGTCACAAAATTGTGACACTTCTGCTTTCGTCTGCTTTCTTTTTTACCTGTCACGAAATCATGACAGTTCTCACTTCGACTCTTTCTTAGCACTGTCATGAAATCACGACGGTTCTCACTTCGAACTCTGCAGCATGTCACGAAATCGTGACAGTTCTCACTTCGAACTCTACAGCATGTCACGAAATCGTGACACTTTTCGAGTTACTTTCTCTCTCTTCAAACTTGTCATGAAATCATGACAGTTCACACTGCGGACTCTCTCTTCTGCATTATGTCGTCGAAATCGTGACACTTTTTCTTCCTTCTAGTAGAATTGTGACACTTTTTCATCCGTACAACCTTCCTTGCAATATGTCACGAAATCGTGACACTTTTCCTTCTTTGCCTTCCTACACTTTTCGAGTCACGAAAATGCGACATGTCACGAAATCGTGACACTTTCCACCTTGCTCTCTTTTTCTACCAACATGTCACGAAATCGTGATAGTTTTTCCAGCTTCTTCTCTCTCTTCCAACATGTCACAAAATCATGACAGTTTTTCCAGCTCTTTCTCTCTCCTCTAACATGTCGCGAAATCGTGATAGTTTTTCCAGCACTTTCTCTCTCCTCTAACATGTCACGAAATCGCGACTATTTTTCTTGCCTACTGTATATGTTGCGTTATCGTGACCTTTTTCTTACTTGTATTTTTCTTTGATCTTTTGCAAATGGGCCACTATGGTCTTCTTGGAAACTCACTGTCCATGCTCCGGAATAACCTTTGAACTTGTCATACCGTAACCTTCAACAAAACAAATTATCTGACATCAAATCAAATTCCTTCAAAAGCTTCTTGACATCAATGACAACTTCTACACTTGAGCAAAGGCAATGTACCCAAGGTACCCAAAATTGCCAACAATCTCCCCCTTTGTCATTGATGGCAAACCTTTACTGAAAAACACTTCTCAAGAGCCAAAACTGAAACCAACTGAGCTAACAACTGAGAATATTCCTTTGAAGTTTTGCTCCCCCCAACTTGAAGCTCTCCTCTTCACTTTGAAGCTCTCCCCCTTACTCATATCTCTCCCCCTTTGTCATCAATGGCAAAGGGTCACCTTTGGGGCTCGGGACTAAGAATGAGCCTCTTAGCTTAGTCCCTCCCCCACCTCCCCGATGAGGTGATTAATTCTGGGGTGGGAGTACAACTCCCAATTTCTCCCTTAGATACTCAAACGTGTCTCTTGGAAGAGGTTTGGTGAAGATATCTACAATCTGCTCTTTAGTAGACACATACTCTACCTTGACCTTCTTGTCTTGCACTTTCTCCCTTAGAAAATGATACTTGATGGAAATATGCTTTGTCCTTGAGTGCATTACCGGATTTTTGGAAATACTTATGGCACTTGTATTATCACAAAGAATGGAGATGGGTTGTTCATGCTTGACTTTGAAATCCTCCAAGGTGGTTTTCATCCATAAAACTTGTGTGCACCCAGCCACTGCTACTATGTATTCAACCTCTGCTATAGATAAGGAAACTGAAGGTTGTTTCTTACTTAGCCAAGAAACCAAACTCTTTCCTAGAAAGAATGCTCCACCACTAGTGCTTTTCCTATCATCAATACTGCCTGCCCAATCTGCATCTGTATAAGTTGTGAGGGTGAAATCATCACCTTTGGGATACCAAAGCCCAAAGTCCATAGTGCCCTTCAAATATCTGAATATCCTTTTAACCGCTATAACATGAGATTCTTTTGGAGCTGCCTAAAATCTTGCTACTAACCCAACGGCCTGCATGATATCTGGTCTGGTAGTTGTACTATATAGTAAACTGCCAATCATAGATCTGTACAACCTCTGATCTGCCACTGGAGATTCATCATCTTTACTCATATTGCACCCTGTAATCATTGGAGTACACACCGGTTTGCTGTCCATCATCCCAAATTTCTTCAACATTTCTTTGATATACTTTCCTTGAGAGAGAAATATACCATCTTTTGATTGAGCAATCTGAAGACCTAAAAAGAATGACAGCTCTCCAATCATAGACATCTCAAATTCCTTCTGCATGGTGTTAGCAAAATCTTTGCACATCTGAGTATTATTTCCCCCAAAAATAATATCATCAACATAGACAACCATAATCAACATATCATCATCTTCATTCTTAATATACAAATTGCTATCTCGCCACGCCTTTCCTGAAGCCTTGCTCATGAAGATACCCGTCAAGTCTTGAGTACCAAGCCCTAGGTGCTTGCTTTAACCCATACAAGGCCTTTTTTAGTTTACACACATAGTCTGACTGTTCTGAGAGAGACACTCCTTCTGGTTGTTCTATGTAGACTTCTTCTACCAACACCCCATTTAGAAAAGCTGACTTTACATCCATTTGATATACCTTGAATGATTTGAAGCTTGAAAGGGCCAAAAACATTCTGATAGCTTCAAGACGAGCAACAGGAGCAAACGTCTCTTCGAAATCAACACCTTCTACTTGAGCATAACCTTTGCAGACTAACCTAGCTTTGTTTCTGACAATATTTCCATCCTCATTGAGTTTATTTCTGAATATCCATTTTGTGCCAATGACATTCTTGTCCTTAGGTCTTGGAACCAATTCCCAAGTTTCACTTTTCTCTATTTGATTTAGCTCTTCATCCATTGCTTTTACCCAAAACTTATCTCGCACATGCTTCACTCAAAATATTTTGGCTCAATCTGAGATAATAATGAAACATTTGCAGAATCATGTGAAGGAATGACTCTTCTTCTTGTTTGCTTGCTATTTGGATCACCAATGATAAAATATTTGGGATGATGTTTTCGAACATACCGTGAAGGAGTTTTGGGAAGCAGCTTGTTGTCTTTCCTCTTCTTCATCCGAAACCTCTCTGAATTCTTCTTGACAAATTTCATCACCGAGTTCCTTGACTGGTTCTCTTATCCCTGTATTTTCATCAACTGTTACATTTATGCTCTCTACAACTGTATGAGTTCTTTTGTTGAAGCATATGTAGGCCTTGCTTCTGCTGGAATATCCAAGAAAGATTCCCTCATCACACCTAGGATCAAACTTACCCAAATTCTGATCTTCCCTTCTAATGAAGCACTTACTCCCAAACACTTTGAAGTATTTTACTGTAGCTGGTCTTCCTTTCCATAACTCATAAGGAGTTTTATGATGATTGACTCTAAGTTGGGCCCTGGTGATAATGTAGATTGTTGTACTGACCGCCTCTTTCCAAAAGCCATCTAAAATTTTTGACTCATTTAACATAGCTCTAGCCATATTTTCAATAGTTCTATTTTTCCTTTCAACTACTCCATTTTGTTGAGGAGTTATTGCCGCTGAATATTCTCTTTTGATTCCTTGTTGCTCACAGTATTCCACAAATTCATTTGAAGTGAACTCTCCTCCTCTATCTGATCTTAAGCATTTTATTCTCTTGTCAGTCTCATTTTCAATCATTTCTTTGAAAGCTTTAAATTTTTCAAAAGCTTCAATTTTTTCTTTGAGAAAAGTAACCCAAGTCATTCTAGAATAATCATCTATAAACAACATGAAGTAGCTTTCTCCCCGAATGCTCTAAGTTCCGGTAGGGCCACATAAATCAGTATGAATAAGATCCAATGGTTTTGAAGAAGTATACCCTTTTGATTTGAAACTGGTTCTGGCCTGTTTTCCATGTTGACAAGGACCGCAAATGATGTTATGGGGCCTTTTTATTTTGGGCAAGTCTCTAATCGCTTCCTTGTTACTAATATTGACAAGATTATCAAAGCTCAAATGCCCCAATATTTTATGCCATAACCAACTCTCATCTTCTTGAGTTAGAAAACATTTTTCCTTTTTTATCTCACTTAGCATGTAAAGATTGTTTGGAGTCCTTGTAGCACTAGCAATGAGTTTTCCATTTTTTTCTTTACTTATCTCACATCTATCTGAAAAGAAAGATACTATGTGCCCTTGATCACAAAGTTGACTCACACTTAGAAGATTATGTCTTAGGCCTTCTACATAAAGCACATTTTCTGTTTTGGATTTCCCATCCAAACTAAGAGTCCCTTTACCACAGATTTTAGCCGACTTGTTATCTCCAAAACTGATTGTTCCTCTGTTTGTTTCTTTTAAGACCAAAAATTTTTCCTTTTCACCAGTCATATGTTTTGAACAACCACTATCAAGATACCATTTTTCTACTTTGTCTTGAGCATGAAAAGCAGTTTGAACTATCATTGACTTAGATTTGATCTCATTTCTCTTTTTAGTGAACTCAAGGCTAGATCTATCCAAACTGCACATCCTTGCTATATGCCCAAAATTCTTGCACTTGTAACACATGATATTTTTATTCATAAGAGGTGCAAAAGAGTTAACATTTTCCTTACTATGGCTATTCAAAGACTTATTGCAATGCATAGCTATGTGACCAAATTTCTTGCAGAAAAAACAATAGCCATGGAAAGTATTATGTAACCTGTTTTGATGTCTTGGATGATTGTTCTTCGTGTGACCAACTGGAATCCACTGCTCTTCAGGATGAAGATTGATCTTGCTCGAAGACCCTATTTCATGAATGGTGATACCATCCTTCTTTTGCTTTTCACACGGAGTATTCCGTCTGAGAGCCAACTGCTCCAACTTCACTCTAAGAGACATAACCTCTTCTTCTAGTTTCTCACAATCAGCTTTCTTTCCTTTTAGAGCCTCTGTCGAACCTGTTCAACCTTCTTCCCTTCTTCAGCTAGAATTTTGAAGTCTATAACACTTTGAGACAATTCTGATCTTGCTATCTCTTCTTCTTGACATTGATGCTTGAGAACATAATTCTCTTCCCTAAATTTCTCAAGCTTTCTTAAAGCAAAGAAGAATTCACCTTTGAGATCGAACTCAACCTCTTCATTTCTTTCTGAATCTGTATGATCCTCTAATAGATCCTTCTCCAAGTTGTTAGGCTCTTTCTGGAGAGACCCGCTCTGATACCAATTGAAGAACATGGACTTATACCGAGAGGGGGGTGAACAAGTATAAGACTTAACCAATTAATAATTTTAACTTTAGATAGCAAGTGGAATCAACACAACATTAATCAAGACAGAAAGCATCACACATTGAAGACCCATTTTTAACGTGGTTCACCCGAAATGGTCGAGCTACGTCCACAAAAATTTTCTCTAAAATTTTATCTCAAATTTCTTTGGGAATCCTTCCCAATTACAATGTTTATGAGCCTCGGCCCAAAGGAGATACCTTCCCCTAACTCTACTTTGACTAGTGATCCTCTAGAAGACCTCTACCTCTGCTGCCCTTAGCAAATGGAACTCTATCCACAGAAGACACATGTCCTCCCTGCTCTGGCTGGAGACCTTTGTCCTCAACTCTATCACCTCCAAAGTTGGTCCTCGAATTTGCACTAAACACAGTCCTTCGGTCTAGCACAAATGTCCTCGTTCTCTTTCTCTGATCTGGGTACAAATCTATCCTCAAATCTGCATCAATCTCTGTCCTCAACTGGTCCTCAAATCTGGTTCACAAAAGTGGTTCACAAGCTTTCACTAAAGCTTGCTTGATCTTCACCCAAGTCTTCACCAAGACTTGTCTCAGATCTTCTTTGCAAGTTCTCTGCGCCTTCTACTCTCTCTGCACACTTCGATCGAATTTCACACTCTGCTCTCGATTATTGAACTTCTCACTCTGTGCTCTATCTGCGAATGTCACAACAATGATTACCCAATAGCTTTGCACTTTTTTGCTCTTTGTGCGCTCTTGCTTCGCACTTAGCTCGATTCGACACGACTCGCTCTCTACGCACCACGGACTTAACTTGTGCACATTCGATACATACAAATCTCCAAACAGCCCTCCTTTTATAACAAAAATTTCAAGATCAAAAACTTAATCTTAGTCGGCTGTAACCCTAAACTTCATCGGCTGCAAACCCTAATCTTCATCGGCTCACATTTAACTTTGTCGGCTTCAAATGCCTCTGCAACTCTTCTGTAGCTTTGGCCATGAAACTACAACATGTCGCGATATCGTGACACCTTTGCAATCGTACACTTTCTTTTGGCTTTTGTCATGATATCGTGACACTTCAGCCTTCGTCGACTTCAACTAAGCTTTTGTCGCGATATCACGACACTTCTCCCTTCACAGACTTCGTCTTCACTTCTGTCATGAAATCGTGACACTTCTGTCTTCATAACCTTCCTTTGCTTTTGTCACGAAATCGTGACACTTCTCCTATTGAAGACCTGCTTTCTGTTTCTATCATGAAATCATGACACTTCTGTTGCCATCTGCTTTCTTTTTTGCCTATCATGAAATCGTGACACTTTTTGCATCCTCGCTTTCTTTCATCCTATCGTGAAATCACGATAGTTCTCACTTTGAACATTTTCATCTATAGCATGTCATGAAATCATTATGGTTCTCACTTCAAACTCCTTTGCAGCATGTCATGAAATCGTGACAGTTCTCACTTCGAACTCTATAGCATGTCATGAAATCGTGACACTTTTCGAGTTACTTTCTCTCTCTTTGAACTTGTCACGAAATCATGATAGTTCACACTGTGGACTCTCTCTTCTGCATTATGTCATGAAATCGTGACACTTTTTCGTCCGTACAACCTTCCTTGCAATATGTCGTGAAATCGTGACACTTTTTTCGTCCGTACAACCTTCCTTGCAATATGTCACAAAATCACGACACTTTTCCTTCTTTGCCTTCCTGCACTTTTTGAGTTGCAAAAATGCGACATGTTGTGAAATCGTGACACTTTTCACCTTGCTCTCTTTTTTTTCCAACATGTCACGAAATCGCGACAGTTTTTCCAGCTTCTTCTCTCTCTTCCAACATGTCGCGAAATCATGATAGTTTTCCCAGCTCTTTCTCTCTCCTCTAACATGTCGTGAAATCACGACAGTTTTTCCAGCTCTTTCTCTCTCCTCTAACATGTCACGAAATCGTGACTGTTTTTCTTGCCTGTTGTATATGTCGCGATATCGTGACCTTTTTCTTGTCTTTTTCTTTGATCTTTTGCAAATGGGCCACTATGGTCTTCTTGGAAACTCACTGTCCATGCTCTGAAAAACCTTCGAACTTGTCATGTCGTAACCTTCAACAAAACAAATTATTTGACATCAAATCAAATTCCTTCAAAAGCTTCTTGACATCAATGACAACTTCTACACTTGAGCAAAGGCAATGTACCCAAGGTACCCAAAATTGCCAACATTGTGAAAACACACTCTTCGATAGGATTCGAGTTCCAAATCCTCTACTTGCAAATAAATCCTATAAATAATTTCTCCAAGGTCTCCACTATATTAGCATTTGGCATAAAGAATAATATTCAATTTGAACATTTGGAATACCTTAGTGGTTGCAAGTAACTGTTAACAAGGGGCACTATGGTTTATTTTATTCTGAAATTGTAATGATTGTTCATTTAATCAGAATGAACTCAATGTGAATTAATCTTAATGATAAAATGCAAAGAAACTAAAACTAAAGTACATTCAGAGTGTTACAATTCCTATTTTGTCAAAACTGAAGATAATGAGGTTTTCTGCATACAACCTAACCTATTGAAACTATAAACTCACACAATCTAGATAAGTTAGGTGTTGGTTTCTACGGTTTTAACTATGATTTTTAGATTTAGACATTTGCATAAAGCAACCAAGAAAACTTGCATTAAACTTCACCTATAAGCCTAAAAATCTGAAAGGGAGAAAATGAACATTAAATATAGCATGCAAAAAATAACTCCTTTCTTGTCAATGAGATGCAACTCTCTGTCATTCTGTATTAAAGATAATATATCAGTTTACAAAAATAGAATGTTTCCAGTTTTAACAAAATCGGACAAAAGTGGAGGAAAACGATCCAAAAGCAGACCTAGAATGGCCTATCACCTTCAGCTCTGCAACTCTGCCCGTAGTGGTTTCTGACCCCTGTACCTATCATTGGCTTCTGCTTTAAGCTTTCTAGTATGGCTCTTTTTTTCGCTCTGCGACGCTTCATTTCATTTCCCAGATCGCTTCATTTCGTCTTCCCCGCCTCTTAGTTGTTTTTGACTTTCTGCTCGGTCGTCAAAGCGTTTGATCTTCTCTGTGAACTATAACCGTCAGTCATGAAGCGTTACACCATAGCCCTAACATCTTTGTGCCATGTGTTCAGTGCCTCCCTACACGTTCTGTAACGACCCCCTGTGAATCATGACAAAAAAAACATGTCGTGATATCGTGACGTTTTTATGTATGCAGCTTTGCTCCTCTACCTATATCGTGAAAATGAGACATGTCGCGATATCGCGACATTTTTTTGTCAATAGCCTTGTTTGTCTTCATGCATCGCGAAAATGAGACATGTCACAATATCGCGACATTTTCCTGTCAATAGCCTTGTCCACCTTCATGCACCGCAAAAATGAGACATGTCACGATATCACGACATTTTTTTGTCAATAGCCTTGTTCACCTTCATGCACCATAAAAATGAGACATGTCATGAAATTGTGACGTTTTTCTACTTCGGGTTGTCTTGCTACACTTAGCCATGAAAATGCGACGTCATGAAATTGCAACACCTTTTATCTTCTCCATTATCATCGATAGATCGTGAAAATGCAACCTGTCACGATTTTGCGATAATTTATTTCCTTTATTCCTTCCTCACTTTCCTATCATGAAAACCTGACATGTCGCGATATCGCGACGTTTTTTCTCCTTGCCCTATTTTGACTGCTTTGACCGTGATTTCATGACATGTCGCGATATCGTGACAATTCTAGCACCTTATCTTCTCTCTCCTCTATGAACCACGATTTCATGACATGTCGTGATATCGCGACGTTTTTCACTTTGTCTTTCTCTCTCCTTTATGAACCATGATTTCATTACATGTCACAATATTGCGACATTTTTGGTCAACACTTCTTCCTGCCTGCTTTAACCGTGATTTCATGACAAGTCGCAAAAACATGACATGTCGCGAAATCACGATAATTTTTGTACTTGGCTATTTTACCCATCAAACATCGCGAAAACACATGTCGCGATATCGCGACAACTTTGAGTCTTCAACTTAATTCTTTGTCCTGCATCACGAAAATGAGACATGTCACGATATCATGACATTTTTGGCATCTTGTTCTGTTTGACCACTTTGACCGCGATTTCACAACACGTCGTGAAATCGTGACATTTTCTCATCCTGCTGCATTCTGTTGCTCTTGGCCGTGAAAACGTGACATGTCACGAAATCGTGACACTTTTCCATTCCATTGTACTTCACTTGTTTGAGCCACGAAAATGTGACATGTCACGATATCGTGACACCTTTTCATTTTGATGTACTTGCTGTTCTGAGCCACGAAAACACGACACGTCACGATATCACGATAATTTTCTTTTTAAGCTGCGACAGAGCAACATGTCGTGATATCATGACAACTTTTCATTTTTTGAGCCGCGATGGAGTAACATGTCACGATATCGCGACATTTTTCTTTTTGAGCCATGATAGAGCAACATGTCGCGATATCATGACAACTTTTCATTTATGGCCGTGACAGAGCAACATGTCACGATATCATGACAACTTTTCGTTTCTGGCCGCGACGGAGCAACATGTCGCGATATCGTGACAACTTTCTTTTTTGAGCCGCGACAGAGCAACATGTCGTGATATCGTGACAACTTTTCATTTCTAGCCGCGATAGAGCAACATGTCGCGATATCGTGACAACTTTTCATTTTTGCTTTCTTCTTTGCTCCTTTATATCTGGGCCACTGCAATCTTCTTGGAAAGTGTGCAAAAAAGGGGGTCCCCAATTTTGGGGTGTGTTGTGGAGCAGCCACAACAAATGGCGACTCTACTGGGAAATGCTCCTAAGCATTTTGGTGAGAACCTAACCTAAAAAATACAAACTTGAATACAAGCATTAGCACATAAAACATAAACAAATGCCGATAGATCAAAAATACATGAAACATTAGAATCATTAAGTATCAGCTCGGTGTGTGCAATGTGTTCTATTTTTATTGTTTGAAATTGATCCACATTCCATTGTTATTTTTACATGAATGCATATGTGAGGTTGTGAAATGATTTGAGCAGCCTAATAAATGGGCTGGAGGTATAACTATATGCTTTATAAAAGCTTTAAACCTTCTAATATCATATACAAACATTTAAAATTATCAAACCCTCTTAGGATCAACTATATGTATAATGAATTGATTTATTAGATCCCAAAGTTGGTTATGAGTCACTACTATCTTGAACCCATGTGCAAGTGAAAGTGAAATCAGAGTTTTGGGGAATCGGATTCCCAACCTAAGCGAGATGGGAATTTAACCCTATCCTTACTACTCTGATCTGGAATTCATTACCTCACTTTGAACAAAATAATTTAACCAGTTATGGATGAAATGGTTAGGCTAGTCTATCCGTTTGAACAGTCGATGGTCTTGTTTTAGACAAGACATGCTGCCACGCATGGGCATACTTAACCCCATAATCCATGATTTGGCTTCATTCATTCTCTTTTTTTTTTTTCTTGGACCTTGGGGATGACTACCCATCCTTATGAGGGACATGTAGTACGATCCTTCCAATCCAATATTAATATGAAATGGAAAATATTAGCTTTTATTTCTTGGACCTTGGGGATGACTACCCATCCTTGCTAGGGACATGTAGTACGATCCTTCCAATCCAAGATTTAAAATGAAATGGAAAATATTATCCTTTATTTCTTGGACCTTAGGGATGACTACCCATCCTTTACAGAGGACATGTAGTACGATCCTTCCAATCCAATATTTATGATGAAATGGGAAAAAATAGAAGCTTTGGAGAATCGGATTCTCAACCTAAGCGAGATGAGAATTATGCCCTATCCTTACTACTCCATGTAGGTCAAATCAGAGCTTTGGGGAATTGGATCCTCAACCTAAGTTCGATGAGGATTTAATCCTATCCTTACTACTCTGGTTTTAGGCTTTAAGCTTGATGGAAGTGGTAAAAACCACTATTTTAAGGATTATGTTGCATGATAGGATAGACACGAAATGCTCCTTTCGCCTGACCTTTTCTTCCAAGCATGGTTTTGATCATTTTGCTCAAGATCTTTTTTTAATGTGCATAGAATGTGCTTGGTTCAAGATAGTTCGGGCATCAGTTCCCAACCTTAGGATTTTTTTTTTTTTTATGTTATAGAATAACCCTAAGAGGATTTGACATATTTTAAATGATTTGTATTTAAAATGCATATGCAATTAAGATGGCATGTATAGGTGAAGTAATATGAATGCATTGCTTTTTTGAATTGCGGATGGAGTATTGCCATAATTTGTAAAACTGACAACTTCATGCATCACAAGATTCAAACGATATTATTTAAAATGTTTGTGTTTCTTGTGGAGCTTTCTACAACACAATTCCAATGTTTCATATTCTCCTGATCTAAAGCATAAGTTAACATCTCAAAAAACAACTTTTTCATCATTTTTTTTTTTAGACAAACCAAACATGTCAAATAAACACACAACTTAAATCATGATTAAACTAACAATCCCAAAAATGAAACTTGAAAAACACAAACCAAAACCAAAACCAAAATCTATATACAATATAGTACAAGATGATGCCAAGCTTGGACTATTACTTTCCTGGATCCTAGACATGATTAGAACACTTCAACAAAAATATAACATGATACGCATGCCAAATGCTATAGGAATCCAACCAAAACAAGATTAGACCGCACCATGCAACAACTTTTAATTTACCTTGCTCACCCCACCGATTAGATTTAATTCCATTAGTACTCTCATAGGTGAGCGTCAAATTATTAAAATGATTAGACAATAAATGATATTCAATTTTATCTTGTCTATTCTTGAAAGTATCCATTTCATAATTCGATTCATGATTTAAAATTAGGCCTTCCTTTTCAAATATGAGATGTTGCAAACAAAAGCCTATTTCTAAAAGTCTTGACTTCAAATCATTTTTCAGGATTTTAAAGCAATGAAAATCATTTAAAACTTGACAAGCATCAACAAAATTTTTTTTTTTTTTTTTTTTTTTTTTTTTTTTTTTTTTTTATTTTAATAATATTTTTTTTTTTTTTTTAAGTAATGTCATAAAGGTGTGGTTAGAAATTAATCCTTGTTCTTCATTCACCTTCAATAGCATTTCCTCATTAATGATATTAGCATCCAAAGGGACATCATGTAACCTATCACTTAAAATTTTTGTAGCTACAACCGAATATAAAGATTTCACCTCGTCATCCATACTCAACCCATCATGTTTAAAATTTACCATAACTTGATGAGTGTTAGTAGCTTTTTCTTTTTTCTCATTGTCTTCTTCATCAACCGACACCTGTTCAAAAACACCAAAGTTAGGCACCCAATCAAACATGCGTCCATCCTTTTCAAAACAAGAGCCTAGTTTTTCAAGATATGTGTCGCGTGACACCTTTCCATGATCAATGTCTTGAGTTGCCTCAAAATCCACATTTTCATTAGGATCATCAATAGTATCAAACCCACACCACTTAGGTTTTGTAATTTCATCATTTTGAGATGGCATAGACATTGTAGAATCAATAGGTGGATCAAGATTTTTGATTTCCTGTCCCACGAGAGGAACAAAATCAATTGATTCTCCGTCTGTATCCATGGCAGTATAATCACTATCCTTCTCCAACCTTTGATGAGATTCCAAGCCTTCTTCCAAAACATTCTCAGACTGTACAGGACCGGTAATATCCTCATATGAAAGGGCAATTGTATTATCCTGCATATCAATAGGCACACGAGATTCATTAGAAGGTTTGGAGTGAGCATACTCTTCCCATTTATCCCCAAAATCATAATAATCATTTTTCAAAATCAGATTGTGGTGCTCAACTATTTCTTCATCATCTTTCAATTCATCAACATGCTTCTCATCAAATTTACCTTTACCTTCCTTAAATGGTTCAATTATTTCCAAAATTGGGTTATTGCTTGTATTCAAATTGATAAGGCTATCATAGTCCACATTTGTAACCCATGATTCACGTTTAACATAATTTGGAAGGTGTGAATTTTCTTGGTCATTATTTTCAACAATGTCATCCGACGTGTCATCCGAGACGGATTCATCCTCATAGAATTCATCTTTTGGTGAGTCAAGGGTTCCCAATTTATCACATGTTTCAATACTAGTTGGATCTAGCACTCCTCCCTTGCCTGAAATCATCATATTGTGAAAATCATTGAAATTGATTTTAGAAACATCTTTTGAGTCAATATGAGTATTTTGAAGTTGATTCATACTTAAGAAAGATGATTGATCTTGCATAGTAGGTTGGGGATTTTGCAATTGATTGAAGTTTGGGAACGATTGTTGATTCTGAAATTGATTCAAACTTGAACTCGGTTGAGGTGGATAAATCATCGGGTGGGTAAGGGAGGTATTAAATGATTGAAGATTATATGATCCAAAACCCACACCATAATTTTGATAACTCAGTTGTTGCTCAATTGCCATTGCTTGAGTATAGGCTTGTGACAAAGATGTGATTAGAGGCATCCCTCGCAAATATGTGGAAATTAGCGGGTCAAGAGCATTGACGTATATTTGGAGAGCCATATCTTCTCGGAGAGCATAAAATGTCATTAATTGAGTGTATAGTCCAAAAAACCTTTCAGAAAATGACTTCACATTTTCATTTGGTCCTTTTTTAATCATGAAAAACTGCTCGTACATGAGGACTGGGTCAACTCGCTTTTTGTTGAATTGATTAAGAAATGTTGCCTCTAGTTGAGCCCAAGAAGTGATAGACCCTAAAGGCAGATTTGTAAACCAATCATATGCCACTTTGTCCAAGGTGTAAGGGAACATTTTACAAGCAACATCATCATACCAAACTGTTAAGTGATTCACCACAAATTTGAATGCTTGAATATGTTCTTCTGTAGTATTTGTCCCATTAGACAAAAATTGAGGAAGACATCTCTCAAAACCAACGGGCAAATAATGTTGAACTCCTGGTATATTCAATGGGCTACCTGGAATCCATGGTGAAAACATAGCCATTAGTGAATCTTAAAGAATATAACTTTAATACCAAAAATTTTTTTTATTTTTTTTTTTTAAATCAAATCAAATCACATTATTCCTGTATGAACAATCAAAGCGTTAGAATAGTGCATAGCAATTCATGTCCTCCTTTTAACAGTACAAATTTGTATTGTTAAAAGAGAGCCAAAAATAATAATCAATAGGGCATGAAATATTCAAAATTTAAATCCCTTTACCATTTAAATCACAATGAAATAAACCAATTCAGGCCCTCCTTCTAGCGCCAATCTATTGAGTGGTATTTTCACCCGATTGTGAAAACACACTCTCCGATAGGATTCGAGTTCCAAATCCTCTACTTGCAAAGAAATCCTATAAATAATTTCTCCAAGGTCTCCGCTATATTAGCATTTGGCATAAAGAATAATATTCAATTTGAACATTCGAAATACCTTAGTGGTTGCAAGTAACTATTAACAAGGGGCACTATGGTTTATTTTATTTTGAAATTGTAATGATTGTTCATTTAATCAGAATGAACTCAATGTGAATTAATCTTAATGATGAAATTATTTTATTTTCGATTTCTTTAAATTCTCTGCATTTTTATTTTCTCGAAAGTTTAACCTTAGTTTAATTTACAGTCATTAAAATAAAATACTTGAAAATCTATCGAAATCGAAAATAAAATAATTTCATCATTAAGATTAATTCACATTGAGTTCATTCTGATTAAATGAACAATCATTACAATTTCAGAATAAAATAAACCATAGTGCCCCTTGTTAACAGTTACTTGCAACCACTAAGGTATTCCAAATGTTCAAATTGAATATTATTGTTTATGCCAAATGCTAATATAGTGGAGACCTTGGAGAAATTATTTACAGGATTTCTTTGCAAGTAGAGGATTTGGAACACGAATCCTATCAGAGTGTGTGTTTTCATAATCAGGTGAAAATACCACCCAACAGGCAACATGGGAAGCTTCCATGACCAAATATTTTCTCCTCTTTTGAATCGTGCCACCATTGTGTTCAACAGTTGGATCGAAACGTCTTATTTGCGTCTTTGTCTTCTTATCACCAAACTGGTATGTGGGCCCCCCTTGTAAAAATAAAGTGTGCCCCTTCTCTATTGAACTTTGCAAAAATAAAGTGTGCCCCATGAGCTCCAAAAAAATACGGTGCTTCTCTTCCATGTTTTCCAGAATACGTGGAAATCAGATGAACATCAATGTCTTTCATCACGAACCAAAAAACACCTTCAAACCCTTAGAGTTAATAGCAACTACAGTAGCACAGAGGAATCAGTCCACAAAGCATTTGCATTGCTTTGTGTTCAAAAATGGCATTCATCAGCCCCAAAGCAACATTTCCTACAAAACAAACCATAAAAAAAAATGTATCCCGTTTTTCGTTTCTTTACCAAGAAACTACTTCTTCGGACGGATACATTGGAAAAAATAGCAGCCATTAATTTCTTCAACGTCTAGTTTCTGATCCATCCATTAAGGATGGAGAGCATACTCCCTCAGTATCCAAAAAAATGGGAGAAAATGAGGGGGGAGGGAGGATTTCCATGAGGGAAATCCCCCCTCAAGGGTTTCACAGGCAGGAGAGGGAACCTGCTCTGATACCAAATGTTAGGAGTAAAACTAATGAGATATGTATTGATACAAAATGTGTTACATATATAGGCAGGAGGCCTATATGATAAATGACAAGTGTCAATATAAACTGACAAGTGTCAAAATAGAGGCATAGTGCACTTTAATTCTAACAAGATTTTTAGAGATTTTATTATTTACAACATATCTCCTTGTGACAAAGATAATTTACCATGGCAATGACACTTCCATCATTGTTGTATTTTAAATCCTTACTATCACAAAATATCATAGGTGCCAATATCAAATAGCCACAATATTAAAGATCAAAATAACAATATAATGAGACAAATCTTCTATAATAATTTAACAATACTGAAACAAATACTCACAATATTATTGAGTCAAAATTATACAATATTTTTGTTATGTTCCAAAATTCGGAGATAACATTTTATGGAGCTTTGTCTCCATAATATATCTTTACAAGGTAACTCTTCAAATTCTTGACTATTGCTTTCCATATGACCTTTGGATTCTTAACTTACCACTTGCATAGAAGACTCTAAACCTTCTTACATGACACATGTACATATCTTGCACATCCTAATTTATCAAATAATGTAATATTCTCTAACATCCCCCCATATTACATTATTTGATGTGAACTTCTCTTGATGTACATAGATGATTCTAGAATATTTAAAATTTGTTTTGACCAAGTGCTTTTGTAAAAATATATGCAATCTGATCTTTAGTAGAAACATGCTTCAATTGGATATGATTATTTTGAACATGATCTTTGATAAAATGACATTGATATTCAATATGTTTTGTTCTTTCATGAATAATTAGATTTTTTATTAAATTAAGTACTCCTTTATTATCACAATTTATCAATATAGCAGTTCTTCTGATGCTCATATCTGATAATATGTATTGTAACTATAGTTCTTCACAGACTACATCCTTTGTTGCATGATATTTTGATTCTATATATGAAATTTTCATTACATGTTTTTTTTTACTATACCATAAAATAGGTCCTAAGCCAAAATAGAAAACATAGTTGATATAGATTTCTTGTCATCTATAGACCCTGCATAATCAGAATTTGAATATCCCTGTAGATAGTATTTGTCATCATCCTTTATATGTAAGTCCATATATTGTAGTCTTGATAACATATTGTAGTATTCTTTTTGTAGTTTTCCAATGACTTTTCCTAGGTTCTTGCATAAATATTAAAAGATAATTTATAGCAAAAACTATATTTGGTCTAGTATTTGTTAGATATAGAAGACTTCCAATTAATTGATGATAGATAGTGGTTGAGACTAGAGGTGTCTCATCATATCTAGACAATTGTAATCCTTGCTCCATAGGAGTATCTTTGGGTTTATACTATTGCATCCTGTACTTTTCAAGTAATTTTTTTGCATACTTTGTTTATGTTATTGTGATATTATTTTCATTTTGATGAGTTTCTAAACCAAGAAAATAATAAAGAAGTCCAAAATCTATCATTTCAAAATCCATCTCTAGATCATTTTTAAATTCATTTATCAAAATGTTTGAGCTTCCTGTAATTACTATATCATAAACATATACTACAAGTATTATTCTATCACATCTAACATTTTTTATATAGATATTTGGATCTAATAAACTTCTTTTAGATTTATGTTATAATAAATTATTATTAATATTTATATACCATGCTCTTGGTGCTTGCTTTAGACCATATAAGGATTTGTTTAGTTTGTAAACATTTATGTTCCTATCCTTTGATCACAAATCCTTCTAGTTGTGACATATATACCTCTTCTTCAATATCACCATTAAGAAATGCACTTTTTACATCCATTTGATGTAGTTTCCATCCATGATGTGATGCTAAAGCACAAATTGTTTGAATAGTAGTCATTCTTGTTGTTGGTGCAAAAGTTTCTTCATAATAAATTCCTTCTGTTTGAGTATATCCTTTTGCAACTAGTTGAGCTTTGTATTTATCAAGTGAACCATATGCTTTATATTTTATCTTGTAGATCTATTTACATCCTACTATTGTCTTTCCTTGAGGTAAATCAACTAGATTCCATGTTTTATTTTTCATTAATGTTGCATATTCTGATTCCATGGTTGCCTTCCATTCTAGATGATCTAAAGCATTTTGAGTAGTTGTAGGTTCTACTACAGAACTTATCAATCCCCTATTCATTCTAGTTAGACTATGAGTTTGGGATATTGTAGTAGTGAGATCTGGTATTTTCTCTAGTTTTAAAACCTTAAGAGCATCTTGAAGATATTGATTATTTCCTTTGTAGTGTTGTAGCATTCTTTAGGTTTTCAATTTATTCATCATATATATATATATATATATATGATTCTAAGTCTTCACTTAATGAGTATTCTTTCTAAAAATATTAGAATTGCCTCTGAATCAACTTTTTGTTCTTTAATAAAACTTTTGTTTCCTTCGTCAAATACTACATCTATGCTTATGTAAATTTTATTTGTTGTTGGATCAATTATTTTGTAACCTATTGAATCATCGTCATAACCAAGAAATATTCCACACATAGTTTTGTCATCTAGTTTAGTTCTTATTTACTTTGGAATATGCATATATGCCTTACATCCAAAGATTCTTAACTATTCTATTGTTGGTTTTTGTCTTGACCATACTTCTTTAGGGGTGACATTTCTTAATTTCCTTGTAGGTGATCTATTTTGTAAATATACAGTTGTTTTAACTACTTCTGCCCAATATTGATGATCAAGATGAGCTTCTTTTAACATATTGTGAACCATTTCCATAATTGGATCTATTTTTTCTTTCTTCAATACTATTTTTTTGTGGTGAATATGTTGTGGTAATTTTTCCTTTTATACCATTGGTTTCTAAGAATAGATTAAATTCTTTTGACAAAAATTCACCTCCTCTATCTAATCAAAGATTCTTGATTGATTTTCTTGTTTCTTTTTCCACTAGCAATTTAAATTGTTTGAAACAACTAAATGCTTCATATTTGAATTTCATAAAATATACCCACATTTTTTGGAGTAATCATCAACAAATAGTTGAAAATATCTATGTCCTCCAATACTAGTGATGTTCATTGGACCACATAAATCAATATATACTAATTCCAATGGTTCTTGAGTTCTATGTTGACTGAGTTCAAAAGGAATTCTATGTTGTTTTCTTGCTAGACATTCTAGACATATAGTAGATTTCCAAGAAATTTTAGGTAATCCTTTAACCATTTGATGTTTACTCATTTTATTTAATGAAGATGCACTTATATGTCCTAATATTTTATGCCAAAGTTCTCTTATTTCTGAAATCCCTACTAATAGAGCCTTGTTTGAAAATGTATCTAGAGTAAATAAACTATTCTTATATGAACTAGAAGCTATAATTTTTCCTTGTTTGGTAATAAGACATGTTTTTTTGTCTTTAATAGTTTTGAATTCAACTACTAGATTTTGATCCATAAGTTGAGATACTAAAAGAATATTAGTAGTTAATCTAGGTACATATAACACATTGCTAACTATTCTTTTTTCATTTGATAGATCAATTAAGACATCTCCTACTCCTTTGACCTCATAAGTCATACTATCTGCTATGACAACTGGTTTTTCATATTTCTCTTAAAAAGTGTTAAACCATTGTTTATTTCTAGTCATATGCCTACTTGCTTCAAAATCAATATACCAATAATCCATGATAATTTCCTTTGAAGTTGAAATCCTTATATCTCCAAAGTTAGATATGCAATATTGAAATTTACAAATTTCTAACCCTTTTGATGTAGAAATTCTTTTAACTCCCTAATTAAATTTGCAAAATTTCAAAATTTTCAAAAAACTTCAAATTTCAAAAAATAAAAGTTTTAAATGTTTTTCAATTTTTATAAAGAACTCTTAAAACTTTCAAATAATTTTAAATCTTCAAAATACTTCAAATTAAAAAAACTTAATAACTTTGACTCTTTATAATTCCTTCACTTTCTAGTTTTCAACTTTTTAAATATTAAAAAAAAACTCAATAAACAAAACTTTAAATAAACCTTATTACTCCATATCTTATAATATAACCTTTAAAACAATATCTAAAAAACTTAGCGCTCTTAATTTAGTCCCTACAAAAATAATATGCATTGAATGTAACATTCATTACCTATGAATGTGTCGACAATAATATAGTTGGATAACCTTTGCTTTCAATGCTATGTTCCTGATTTCAAAGTAGTGAATCATCTAACATTCCTTAAGGTTTGAATATTTTTATTATTACATTCTTATCCTCTTGTGAGATATTTTCTGCTTTAAAACCTCTTGTATGGACGTCTCCTAGCTTATCCTCTCTCCTATGGTTTGCTCGTGTGATTTTTAACCTTCAAGTGGCCTAATGTCTAGTTTTCCTTTCTGCAAGTGACTTACCCTCAAGTGACCCAATTTTTTATTCATCTTTCCTCAAGTGACTTACCCTCATGTAACCCAATTTTTGGTTTACCCTCTTCTTAGTCGGTTACCTTCAAGTAATTTAGTTTACCCTTTTTCTCAGGTGGTTTGTCTTTCAGATTTTCTAATGTTTGGTTCTTCCTTATTTTTTATCACATTCTTGAGAATTAGCTCACTTGTATTTTCTTCTTTAGCACTTTTTTAGTGCTCACTATCCTTCTCCAGTGCATTATATTATTTTATTTATAAATTTTTTTCTTCTAGCACCTTACGTATTTTCTAGAATCTTACACATGCTTTCTTTAATACTTTATAAGTTCTTCCTTATGTGTGCTTTCACACAGACTGTTTGTGACTCTTATTTTATCTAGGCCTCTTGGACCTCTTATATGATGCATACCTCTTGGGCCTTTTCTTCAATGTAGGCCTCTTGGACCTCTTCCCTGATGCAAGCCTCTTAGGCCTTTTCTTTCAATGAAAACCTCTTGGACCTTTTCTTCAAAGTAGAGCTCTTGGGCCTTTTCTCTGGTGCAATCCTCTTGAGCCTCTACTTCAATGTAGGCCTCTTGGGCATTTTTTTGATGCAGGCCTCTTAGTCTCTACTGTATAGAAACTTTGTATTTCTTATTTGAATTATGTTCTTTTATCTTTGTATGTTGCTATCTGCTACTTGAAATACTTTTACTTAATAAGCTTTGAATGCTTATCAATACTTGTTGTAGTCTTCTACCAATGTCTAAGAAACTTTTGCAATGTCTTAGGTTGCACCTAAGAACCCAATATGATTCGCCTCCTTGCTAGAGAACCCAATATACATATCAGGGTAACTATGAATATCCTTGTATGACCAACTTTCTCCTTAGTTGGTTCTTCCTCAATCTTTAATATCCAACTTTTCTTCTAATTTGGCCATTTATATTTTTTTTTGGTAAGTGAAATTAAAAGTGGATTTATATCAAGGGACCCAAAACCTGATTACAACAAGTCATCAGACTTCAAAAGGAAAAGCCAAAGGAAAGGCCACAGGAGTTGGCCCTTTATATTGTTATAGTTGAGTCCTAGTCTTCACTGGTTTTCCTTCAACCAAGTGGAAAGACCCTAGCATCCAAATTAGGGTGATTATTCCTTGTCCCCTCAATCTCTACTCAATCAAACCTTTTAAAAATAAATTCTAAGTCTGTACTACCTTAAAAGTGGAAAGACTCTAAATTAACTTTATCAAAAAATGGATAAAGTTAAATATTGATAATGGTGGCTAATAAAATAAACTCTATCAAAATGGATAGATTGAAGTGGTAGTTTTTATACTACTATTACAAAATATCATAGGCCCCAATATAAAATAGCCACAATATTAAAGGTCAAAATAAAAATATAATGAGACAAATATTATATAACAATTTAAAAATACTAAAATAAATACTCATAATATTATTGAGTCAAAAAAATACAATCTTTTTGTTATGCTCCAAAATTCAAAGATAACATTTTATGGAGTTGTTTCTCCATAATATAGCTTTACAGTGTAACTCTTCAAATTCTTGACTATTGCTTCCATATGACCTTTGAATTCTTAACTTACCACTTGCATAGAAGACACTCAACCTTCTTACATGACACATGTACATATCCTGCACATCCTAATGTATCAAATAATGTAATAATATTTAACAATTATTAACTTTTATTATTTATTATTACTTTTAACCAGGTTTTGTCCCTCTCACAATATTCTTTTTATACTCCTATACAAAAATTTAATTATTTAATGACCATTATAACCTTGTCAGTGAAGCTACTTTATTGCAAGCATCCCAAACAAGCTTCAAAGCCGTAATATTCTCTAACAAGCCATCCCAATATATATTCCACATGTTCATTATACTACTACACATGCAAATAACATGAAAAAACTGTCAACAAGACTCATTTTTTAGATGTCAAATTTTCATCAAGGTGATAGATAACATGGATGAATATGAAGCATCTAAAAGGAGAATGAACATTATTTTGGGAAACAAGCTTAGGTTTCCTTCTTTATCAAGTATTTTATATTTTTTTTATTTTTTTTTTAAATGTACTAGGAGATTGTCACTTTTGTCAAAGTGTTATCCAAGTAATGAATGTAATAAAAAATGTAAGAGCATGTAATAATCCATATATGATGTGCATGTGCAATGCTCCAAGAAGGAGGTTGGATTATCAATAATATGTACTTCATGGAGACTTGAGTAATGATAGTGCATGATCTCATAATAAGGCATAGATTCACATAGAAGCAAGATCTCATAAAAGAGATATGATATAGTATACTTATGTAAACATGAAAATAGGAATCTCTTGGTAGGGTTTAAAATATTCTAAAAAGCTAGCCATATACTATATTCTAGATGGGTTCCCTCCCTCTATTATTTATAATTTTTTGTATTTTTTAAATGATAAGTAATATTGTTTATTTTATCATTTACATGTCTATGTCCTAATGGAATTGCACTGCCAACCCTTGGGACTAGTTCTATGGTTACTATGGGTTCAGTATAGTAGCTTCAAAAGCTTAGCCTAGTTATAGTAGTAGTCTTAATGGATCTACACTACCAATCTCCAATATTAGTTTAGTCACTATGAGGGTAGTGTAATCATTTATAACATAATAAGATAATTTTATAAGTATTTTGGTAGAAAATATATGACCCATAAAAATTTCAATCATATGTTAGGTAAGAAGAAGTCATGGATAGGTATAAGATGGTATGTCTAATATTTTGTAGGAATCATATTATTGATTTTTAACAAATATTTTTTGATATCATTCTATAATATTGAGCAAGTAAGTATGGAATCATCATCATCATCTAAGAATAATACAAGTCATTGATCAGCCTTACTAGGATCAAATCCTATTGAACCTATTAAGCCAAAATTTCACTTGGAGAGGTTCTTTCATTCCTTATTTAATGTGTCCTATGTTAGTCTCACAATGAAACTGAGAGGGGGGGTGAATCGGTGTAGCTCTATAAAACTTAAATCTTAAAATCTTAAATCTGAAACAATGAGAACTTAAAATTAAATAAAGCAAATATAACAAGAGAGCATCACACAACACAAGATGTACCGAGGTTCACCGATTTGGCTACTCCTCAAAAATTGACTGTTTGGACTCCCATCCAAATCCAGCCTTTGCAAATCAATAACTTTACAATCAATTTACCAGCACCAACTAGAAGGAGCACCAACCCATGATTTACCAGCACCAACTGGAAGGAGCACCAACCCCTGATTTATCTGCACCAACAAAAAGGAGCACCAACCCCTGATTTATCTGCACTAACAGAAAGGAGCACCAACCCCTGATTTATCTGCACCAACAGAAAGGAGCACCAACCCCTGATTTATTTGCACTAATAGAAAGGGGCACCAACCCCTGATTTATCTGCACCAACAGAAAGGAGCACCAACCCCTGATTTATCTACACCAATAGAAATGAGCACCAACCCCTGATTTACCAGCACCAACTGGAAGGAGCACCAACCCCTGATGCCAAGTACCAACTTGGACTTCTATTCTAAAACTAGAAGTTTGACATAGAGATGCCTTCACTTTTACAAGACCCTGACTGGTCTATTGCTTTCCCAACATCTACCACACTTCACAAAACACACACCCTTCTCGCTCGCCTCCCGCACACTCTCCTCATGCTTCACATATCACACACCTCTCTCGCTCGCCTCTTATGTGCCTCTCACTCTCCTCTCGCTCTCTTCGCAAGATGACCTCCACTACTATTTAATCCCCCATGCTTACAAAATTCTCCAAGCAACACTCCTTTTATAACCATCCTTTCTCTTTGTAACTCCAGTTGTAACCTCAGTTGTAACTCCTTTTGTATATTTTGTGAAGGCATTTCTTCAAACACGTCACATGCAAATGATTGACACCATGTTCTCCTACCATGACTGTTCATTTTCTCGGTCGTGACTGTTCATTTTCTCTTTGTATGTATGTTTGTTTTCTCTTTGTATGTCTGTTCGTTTTCTTTTCCCTTGTGCCTGCATTTATTTTCTCCTTCGATGACTGTATGTTTTCTCCTTCATTACTGTTTGTTTCTATTTTGAGGCTTTTCTTGAGTCATGAAAACGTGACATGTCACGATATCGTGACACTTTAGTTACTCTACCTGCTTGCCCTTCTTGAGTCATGAAAATGCGACATGTCATGATATCGTGACACTTTTGTTACTCTGCCTGCCTACCCTTTTTGAGTCACGAAAACGTGACATGTCACGATATCGCGACACTTTTGCTTCTCTACCTTCCTACCTTTTTGAGTCACTAAAATGTGACATGTCGTGATATCACGATGCTTTTTCTTTCTCTTCCTTCCTACCCTTTTCGAGTCGTGAAAATGCAACATGTCGCGATATCGTGACACTTTTTCTTTCTCTTCCTTCCTGCCCTTGCCGAGTCACGAAAATGCGACATGTCGCGATATCGCAACACTTTTTCATTCTCTTCCTTCCTGCCCTTTTCGAGTCATGAAAATGTGACATGTCACGATATTGTGACACTTTTTTTTCTCTATCTTTCTCTTCACTTTGGACCATGAAAATGCTACATGTCATGATATCGTGACACTTTTTCCTCCTTGCATTTTCTCTTCGCTTTGGACCGCGAAAATGCAACATGTCATGATATCACGACACTTTTTCTCTCTGCTCTTTCTATTCGATTTGGACCATGAAAATGCTACATGTCATGATATCGTGACACTTTTTCCTCCTTGCATTTTCTCTTCGCTTTGGACCACAAAAATGCAACATGTCACGATATCGCGACACTTTTTTCTCTTTGCTTTTTCTCTCTCCTTGGCCCACGAAAATACAACATGTCATGATATCGTGACACTTTTTCTCCTTGCTCTTTCTCTTTCCTTTGGCCCGTGAAAATACAACATGTCGCGATATCGCAACACTTTTTTCTCCTTGCATTTTATCTTCTCTTTTGGCCGCGAAAATGCAACATGTCACAATATTGTGACACATTTTCTCCTTGCATTTTCTCTTCTCTTTTGGTCGCAAAAATGCAACATGTCGCGATATCGCGACACTTTTTCTCTTTGCATTTTCTCTTCTCTTTTGACCCTAAAAATGCAACATGTCGCGATATCGTGACACTTTTTTTCTTTGCGGTGTTTTGCTTTTTCTTTGATCTTGAGCATATGGGCCACTTCGGTCTTCTTGAAAAATACGTAAAAAGGTGGGTAAACATCCTCATAAGCATTTAACATCACTGTACATACTCTGATTAACCTCTGACCTCCTTTCCACTACTTCAACCGATCTATCTGACTGTGTTGACAACAATGACAATACTATCGCTGCACCTTGCTCAACAATCTCCCCCTTTGGAATTGTTGGCAACACACATGCAATTTTCCTGTAACTCTTGTGCAATTTCCTGTAACTCTTCTCCCCCTTTGAAAACAATACCAAATGGCTGTTGTAAACTCCCCCTGAGTCCATGCACAACATTCTCAGGTAAAAATTATTACACTTAGCAAAAATCACAAACATGAGAAAAAAGATAAACAAATACACAAATGCTCCCCCTGAGAATGTGATCCCGATAGCTAGTCAATTCTTGGGAAATGTGACCACTCCCAATTTATTGTGAAGGTACTCAAATACTTTCTTGGGCAACTATTTTGTGAAGATATCAGCTACTTTCTCTGTTGTTGGAACAAAATCCAACTTAACCTCACCTTTCGCAACTTTCTCTAGCGTACAGCATGTTGTCGCTGTAATATATTTTGCCTCTGGTGTGGATAAGGAGACTGACTCTGGTTTCTTACTGTGCCACGTGACCAACATATTTCCAATATATAATGCACCTTGTCCTCCTTGGTGCTTCACCACCTGGGCGCTATTCTCTCAACGTCTCTACCTTGCATGTGCCACTTGGCACTCTTGACCAACTGGGTGCCAGTGCCACTGTTTGCTTTGACTCTGGCATCTCTTTGATAATGGCTACTTCTTTAGAGAAAATTAAAGCTCTATTATTACCTCCACAAATAACTACATGAACTAAAACACATTTTGACAACTATACGACAACTTCCCCTGACTACTTGCCTTTCATCCTCAGATAACCAAACAACATAGGAGCATTAAAATAAAACTTTAAGATTGCTCCCCCTGAGGATGTGCTACCTGGAGCTGCTTAGTGCAATAGAGGAGTAATATCCTTCAGTCCAAGGAGACATGATTTCCTCTCTTCTTTCTTTCTCCAATATTTCTTGAACTTGGGCTTGAGTTTTTCAATTGCATCCCTGTTTTGAACCTTTTCGTGAACTTGAACATTTCTCTTGGGTGGTTGTCTCTTGTGCATCCTTGATGGATGATTATTTTCCTTTCTTTGATGCACATGATTTCTTCCCTATCTATGTTGCATTCTTTGCATCTGATGAAATCTACTATCTTTCCTTATATTAGATACAAAAGTTCTTGGACAAAACCTTGCTATGTGCCCATGACCATTACATTTAAAAACATTGCACATGGTGTTTAATCAGAGTAACATATGTATTTCTACTAGCATAACTCTTTGATCTATTATTCAATCCATAATAAATTGCCTTGTGACCATAATGGTTGCATCTAAAACAATAGCCATTAAAATCATAATTATGAATAGAGTGAGAGTGATAGAACATCTTTTGTTGTGGGTGCTTTGTTGTAGATCTCCTTTGAGATTTTCTTCCTTTTGAAGATTCAGCTTCAAGCTTTTCTTGCTTTGATCCTTCAGTAGTGAACTTCTTCTTCTCTGCATATTTGGAAGATGAAGGTTGTTCAGCTTCATATCCAGGACCAAGCTTAACCATGGAGCTTCTTTGTTGCCTTATCATTTCATCTAGCAACTCTGTGCTCTTCACAAATTTGAGATTTGTATTGGCCTCTTCTAGTTGTTTCTTCAAAAAAACAATCTCTTCTTCATCAATTTCTTCTTCATCATATTCTTGTTCTTTTTCTATTTTTTCTTCTTTGAGTGCCATGAAAAGAGCTTCACCTGTTTCCTTTTTAGAATCCTCACCGCAGCTATCTTCTGATGAATTGACATTCTTGGAGATGAAACTTTTCTTCTTGAAGTTGTCATTTCTGAAATTTGTTTTTTTCTTCTAGTCACTTCTTTCTTGGTGCGATCCTTCATCACTTTCGTCCTTCTCATTAAGTGGACATTTAGCTGCAACATGCCCAACGCCTCCACAATTGAAACATTTAAATGATAACTTTCCTCTGTATTTTCCTTTTCCCCTATTTAGTTTTTGAACAAAGTTTGCTTCCATTTCATCTGATGTCTCTTCTTCCTCGGATTCTTGTTTTTCTTTCATATTTTTATGGGTTTTAAAAGTAGCTTCTCTATTTGTGGGTTTATATTTTCCTATTCTCATCTCATATGCAGTCAAAGAACCATGCATCTCATCCATACTAAAATAATTTAGATTTTTAGCTTCTTCTATAGCTGAAAATTTAGAATCAAATCTTTGGGGAAGAGATCTTAATACCTTTTTCACAATGATAGAATCTTTGATTTCCTCGCCGAGTCCTCTAATTGCATTAATGACTTGATTAACTCTCAGCATATATGCCTCTATGTTCTCATCATCATTCATCTTTAATACTTCGAACTGAGCTCGATGTGTTTGTAACTTGGCCTCCTTGATCTTATCATCTCCTTCATGAATGCTCCTCAATTTGTCCCATATTTCTTTTGCCATTTTACAACTCATAATTTTGACTAGCTCACTGTCCACTAATCCACACATGATAGCATTCTTTTCTTTTGAGTTATTCTCAAACAATTTCTTACCGGCAGCATCGGTTGGAGAAGTGGTGGGTATTGTGTATCCACTATCTATTGAATCCCAAATGTCGTATCCCAAAGCACAAAGATATGTCTGCATCCTGAGTCTCCAAAATGTGTAATTAGTTTTGTCCAACAATGGTGCTTTGTTTGATGAGAAGCCTTCACCACCTGCCATTATGTCACTTCCAAGATCACCCTAGCCGGTTAAGCTTGTTCAAGAACTTGGCTCTGATACCAATTATTAGTCTCACAATGACACTGAGAGGGGGGGTGAATCAGTGTAGCTCTATAAAACTTAAATCTTAAACTCTTAAAGCTGAAATAATGAGAACTTAAAATCAAATAAAGCAAATATAACAAGAGAGCATCACATAACACAAGATGTACCGAGGTTCACCAATTTGGCTACTCCTCAAAAATTGATTGTTTGGACTCCCATCCAAATCCATCCTTTGCAAAGCAACAACTTTATAATCAATTTACGAGCACCAACTTGAAGGAGCACCAACACCTAATTTACTAGCACCAACTGGAAGGAGCACCAACCCCTGATTTATCTGCACCAACAGAAAGGAGCACCAATCCCTGATTTATCTACACTAATAGAAAGGAGCACCAACCCCTGATTTATCTGCACCAACAGAAAGGAGCACCAACCCCTAATTTATTTGCACTAACAGAAATGGGCACCAACCCCTAATTTATCTTCACCAACAGAAAGGAGCACCAAACCCTGATTTATCTGCACCAATAAAAAGGAGCACCAACCCTTGATTTACCAGCACCAACTAGAAGGAGCACCAACCCTTGATTCCAAGCACCAACTTGGACTTCTATTTTAAAAACTAGAAGATTGACATAAATATGCCTTCACTTTTACAAGACCCTGACTGGTCTATTGCTTTCCCAACATCTACCACACTTCACAAAACACACACCCTTCTCGCTCGCCTCCTACGCACTCTCCTCGTGCTTCACATATCACACACCTCTCTTGCTCACCTCTTGCGCGCCTCTCACTCTCCTCTTTCTCTCTTTGCAAGATGAAATCCGCTACTCTTTAATCCCTTGTGCTTACAAAATTCTCCAAGCAACACTCCTTTTATAACCATCCTTTCTCTTTGTAACTCTAGTTGTAACCTCAGTTGTAACTCCTTTTGTATATTTTGAGAAGGCATTTCATCAAACACGTCACATGCAAATAATTGACACCATGTTCTCCTACCATGACTGTTCATCTTCTCGGTCATGACTGTTCATTTTCTCTTTGCATGTCTGTTCGTTTTCTCTTTGCATGTCTGACTGTTCATTTTCTTTTCCCTTGTGCATGCATTTGTTTTCTCCTTTGATGACTGTACATTTTCTCCTTCATTACTGTTCATTTCTATTTTGAGGTTTTTCTTGAGTCATGAAAATGTGACATGTCGTGATATCGTGACACTTTTGTTACTCTGCCTGCCTACCCTTCTTGAGTCACAAAAATGCGACATGTCATGATATCGTGACACTTTTTTTTCTCTGCCTTCCTGCCCTTTTCGAGTCACAAAAATGTGACATGTCGCAATATCGTGACACTTTTTCTTCTCTGCCTTCCTGCCCTTTTCGAGTCATGAAAATGCGACATGTCACGATATCGCGACACTTTTTCTTTCTCTTCCTTCCTGCCCTTTTCGAGTCATGAAAATGCGACATGTCGCGATATCGTGACACTTTTTCATTCTCTTCCTTCCTGCCCTTTTTGATTCATGAAAATGCGACATGTCACAATATCACGACACTTTTTCTTTCTTTGTCTTTCTCTTCGCTTTGGAGTCGCAAAAATGCTACATGTCGCGATATCGCGACACTTTTTCCTCCTTGCATTTTCTCTTCGCTTTGGACCGCGAAAATGCAACATGTCACGATATCGCGACACTTTTTCTCTCTCTGCTCTTTCTCTTCGCTTTGGACCATGAAAATGCTACATGTCGCGATATCGCGACACTTTTTCCTCCTTGCATTTTCTCTTCGCTTTGGACCGTGAAAATGCAACATGTCGCGATATCGTGACACTTTTTTCTCTTTGCTTTTTCTCTCTCCTTGGCCTATGAAAATACAACATGTCATGATATCGCGACACTTTTTCTCCTTGCTCTTTCTCTTTCCTTTGGCCCGCAAAAATACATGTTGCGATATCGCGACACTTTTTATCCTTGCATTTTCTCTTCTCTTTTGGCCGCGAAAATGCAACATGTCGCGATATCGTGACACTTTTTCTCCTTGCATTTTCTCTTCTCTTTTGGCCACGAAAATGCAACATGTCGTGATATTGCGACACTTTTTCTCCTTGCATTTTCTCTTCTCTTTTGACTATGAAAATGCAACATGTCGCGATATCACGACACCTTTTTTCTTTGCGGTGTTTTTTTTTTATTTGATCTTGAGCATATGGGCCACTTCGGTCTTCTTGGAAAATATGTAAAAATGTGGGTAAACATCCTCATAAGCATTTAACATCACTGTACATACTCTGATTAACCTCTGAGCTCCTTTCCACTACTTCAACCGATCTATCTGACTGTGTTGACAACAATGACAATACTGTCGCTGCACCTTGCTCAACATCCTAAACCTTTATCACAATAGGTATTGTTCACCATAATTTTCTTTACTATAGGATAAGCAATGGATAGATAGCAAGAAGCATATTGACACTAGGGAGGGTCTCAGTTTTTTCTAGTAACTTCTTTTCATTGGTATTTTTAACATAAACAAAATAACAAATTCTTATCTATATTTTATTATCCTTATTACTGAGGTTACCTATAGATGACTTACAAATTGTCCAAGGGGAAGATGGTGACTTTGCCGAGTCAAACACCTTTGCATTAGGTTTACATGCTTTTGGATTTAGGATTGGATTAGATTTTGCAAGTCTAAGGGATCCTATAGATTTTGCCAATTAGTTTTCACTAGGAGACCTACTTAATTCACCTATATGAAAGGTGATTTCTAAGCTACTAGGTATTTCCACATCTAGAATAAGGATGGTGAATTTTTCTTTTATTAAATGAGGATACATATTAGGTCTTTTAATTTTTACTTAAATTAATTTATAGTATTTAAAGAGCTTATGATCTATAGGTATGCTTTAAGTTTGACCTTTATACTCATGTCTAAGATATTGATGTAAAGTGGATGGAACCACTTACATATCATGAATCCAATGTCTTTCTAAAAGGACTTTTGTTAAATGAGAATACATATTAGATCTTTTAGTTTTTACTTCAATTAATTTATAGTATTTAAAGGGCTTGTTATCTATAGGTGTGCTTTAATTTTGACCTTTATACTCATGTCTAAGACATTGATTGAAAGTGGATGGAACCACTTACAACTCATGAATTAAAGGTCTTTTTTAAAGGATGTTATATGATAATCCATGAGATATAACATAGAATAAGGTAATAAGCCTTCTAAGGGTGAAATTTAGAGGTAATACTATAGTTCCATTAGTATCATGCTCTCAAATATTAAAATTCCTCTTGGTTAGTTATGATTTATTTATATCATTTTTGTGTAGGTCAAAATAGCTAAGGATATTTAACATATAATTTTAAGTTCTAATCCATTATTAACTAGAATTATTTGATAAATTAATTATGTATTTGGGAAATGATGTTAAGGGAAGAATATCTTGATGGTAAAGCAAATAAATTTCATTGATGGACATTGAATTCTATTTATTACATGCCTTGGTGTTATAAACAAAAATATTTATACTCATGAGGAGATTGTTACAAACAAGAAAGTCGATACAATTGCAAATATTAATAAAAATGATGCTCCATAAATAATGCATTTGTTGTCATATCAAATTATCATAGTCTCCAATTATGGTGGCCGAGTTCTCTTGCCACTCATACCTCATGTAGAATGTGATAGTAGGCAGTTTTAAAAGCATGGGAAAATGCTCAAAGGATTTCCTCTAGGGTTTTTACAAGATCAAATAGATGTGATATTCAATGCTCAATTTTCTAACAAGCTTCCATATACATAGGAAAAGAAAAATAAAAACCATATGAAACAAAATAATAAAAAGTAAGTCCTAAGATAACTAGGGGCGATGCATCAAGATAGTTAGATTCTTCTAAATAATAATGGGATAAAATAAGCATGTGAATCATTTTTCAACATCTCAAAGTGAACACTTTATCTTATAATCATGAATAACTAAATCACAAACACATAAAAGAAATGGGACAAAAATAGTAAGTAGTCATAGCTTCTTTGATGAGTGTTGTTAATGCTCATCATTTAATTTAATTTAATTTATCAAATTTGAGGAGGCATCCTAGGGTTGTATACATTAGAGACATTGAACTGCAACTTAGATATCAAAACACTAGATTTTCTTAAGAAAGTTGGAAATCTTTGCAGAAAGGAAACAATGTCACTTTGCACCCTTTTGCATAAAAACTATTTAATTGCATAAATTAACTTGCTAAAATAATAATGATAAATTAATTTTTCTAAATGGAAATGACTAAAATGGAAATTGCTGAAATAAAATCAACTAATTTAACACTATCTAAAATTGAAACTACTTAAAATAAATTGCTAAAACAAGAAAAGTTGTTGAAAAACTATAAATAATTGTTGTAACTAAAATTGCAGAAAATAGAAATAATAAATGTAAATATAAACATAGGTCATATAGCTGCAAATCCACTCTCGCACATCACACTTAAAACACAAGGAAAAATAGGGTAAAAATAGGTAAAATTTTGTTTACAAGAAATTGATATCATTTAACAAAATTTGCACAAAACAAAAAATTGTAAAAAACCTATAAAATGGCTCCTTCCACCAGCCCTGAGAGTGGGCCCTTGCTCCCTAGTCCAACATAAGGTAATACACTCCAAATCCTTAGCTCTAATCACTTATTCACTCATAAATCATACATTCTAGAAATTGTTGCACTTTATTAATAATGTTATTATTACAATCTGCAATTACAGTCCTAATTTTTGACTAACATTGACTCTAATTTTTTACTTTTGTTAGTAGTCACTCATGAATCACTCCAACCAATAGGTTAGTAGTCATATTTATACTAATTCTTACATTCTTGTTTGTAAATACAAAATCAACAATACATTGTTCATGCTTGATTTGTTGTTATGTTATAATAAATCCAATATAATTTAAGATAGAATCCACTTTGGCAGCTAGTTGTACGCTTATCCATACTTCCAAATTAGTATAATCAGCCAACAATAGGTGTATCATCAATTTATACACCTATATTTATGCAAATTCATTCACTCCTTATGGATTTGATCCAAACTCTGTGTTTTTGCTACTGTTGACTGTTTCTACCTATCATTCTAGAGCAGCTCCAAAATATCAGGCTAAATTCTTGTCATGTTTGGTTGCTATTAATTTTATCATGTGGGTGTGCTTTTGAGTGTATGGTAAGTCCTCTCTCTTTTCCTTTAACATTCTCCAATAGGTTTCAACTTAGTATCTTGACTTTGTCTTGGTCTTCCTTTAATGTTGCAGGTGGCTGCCCAAAATATGTTGTGTACAACTATCATGCCCTATTTCAATAGCAGAGTGGTTTATTTGGCACCACATCACCTCAAAAACTCATTTTAGGTGGGAAAACCATACAAAATAGCTCAACCAATCACAAGTTACAAAAACCTTTATTTGCTACTAATTTCACTATGTTGTTTTAGTACTAAAATCATGCAAAAACAGGATAGAAAGTGCAAAAAACAATTAAAATAGTGGTATATTATCTCTTAACACTTAATCATGCCAAAATCAATGAAATAATGCATTTTAATCAAATATTTGGCATATATCTATATTATGTATTGAAATATGGTAGTTTTTATGTCAAAAATAGTGTAAAATGAGGCATTATTTGGCATTATCATTCCTCTCAAACTTAACCTGAAGCATGTCCTCATGCATTTTTTTGGGAAGCATATGCACTTAGGTCTAGTTCCATGTACAAATTTCACCAAAATGTGTGATTTCCATCATGGTATCATTTGTTCTTCTTTATCTTTGCCAACCATCTCTAAAATTATTGTTTCAACTCAAGATCAGAGTTAAAATAAAATGGTACAAGTGTAATAATAGTGGGTGGCCTAAACCGTAGGCCTATCCAATGATGTTTTAATTCTAAGATCACATCCATAAATGTATCTACCCTTATTCATGACCATAATAGGTTTGTTAGTAATATGGGTCCCTCTTCTACAAATATATGGGTAATTCATCCCATCTACTCTTACATGTTACCAAAGAGTTATTAATATTACTTACATAGAACTACTAAAAATAGATCAAACTCTCCTTCAAGTTTCTCAGATAGGTAATTCTTATGTTGGGCTTATTCACCAAGGAGAAATATACACTACTTAGTGCTACAGATTTAGGTTGGACATGTCTCATCAATAGACTAGGTCATATTTCAATAGTCTTGTTTTATTTCTTTTTCTGATCCCAACATATTTAATTTTACAATGTAGAAACAAAAGATCTAAGTCGGAAATTTCCTATATATATATGTGAGGCATGAGCTATACATATTCTACCATTACAAACTTGTGTAGATAAAACTCCCACATCACGTTAATTTGTTCCTTCGAACTATGTAGTTATGCGTCAAGGAAATTTTGAGTAGAAGATAAATCATATGACAAATTAGTGCAAATATGCATTACCTACCACCTGAGGAATTTATACTTAAGGAATAGACTATATAACCTAGTAGGTCTTCTGCATTGCACTAGGTTTTCTTCAATTAAGCACAAATCCTTCACCTTAGTCTACAATATTGTAATTTCTACAGTCTATTTCTTGCTCTGCTCTTCCAAATATTTTATTTCTACAAAGCACAATTATAGGGTATGGTAACATGCCACCCATCCTGCAATGGCCTCATTATATGCTGCTAATAACGCCATATCTAGAGGATGCACTACCACTAGTGGAGGTTCATGTACTAGAAGCAAGTCAACTTGAATGCCTACTTTTGTAGTCTAAACTATTTTAATATATTATGTAAAAATATGTTTTTCCTATTCATTAGGTGACGTACTTAAATGCATTGAGGTATTTTGCACTCCAGATACTTTTTTGGTTGTTGTGCCTTGATCATCTTGTTATTTCAAAGCTTCCTCTAGATGTTCTAGTGCTTTTTTTAGATTTTCCATAGCTGCTCTAGAATGTCCCTGTTCATATTTAGAATGTTCTAAAGTTTCTTTAGAATGTGCCTAGCTACATCCAAAAGCTTCAAAGTGTCTTATATCCTAAGCTGCTCCTAAAATTTTTAATATTTATCTAGATTTTATTTGTCCCTCCCTTTATGGGAACTCTTTTCAATGTCCATTATATCTTTACCAATCTTCTTCATAGATGTAGTTTCCTCTTCTACCTATTGTTATTCTGCTAAAATAGCAACCATGGTAGGAATAGAAATGTGAGATCCCTACTCTAAGGTGGCTTCTTCAACTATATGGGGTAATTATAGGATATTCTCTTATGCTTTCTCCTTTAGAATCTACCTTGCCAAACCAAGCAAGATTTCTACTACTTCTTCTGCTAAATCAAGAATTGCAAGCAGATTTTCCAACTGTGCAACTTTCTCTCTCAATTCACTCAATTTATACAAAAATATGTAGATATATTTATTTTTTTCTTCTCAAAGGAGGGGGTGAAGGTGATTTTATCAAAGTATCAACCTCTTTCTCCCCTGTCTTGGTAAGTTCCTTTGTAGCATCTTTTCTCCTATTCCCGACAAGTTCCTTTGTAGTATATTTTCTTCCTCTATAGATGATGAATTGGTTGTTTTAGCTTATTCCCTAATTGTTTTAAAAGCTTTGTAAATTACCCATTTTTATGCTTCCATACTGAACTTTTTATGTGACCAAGGGTAGGATAGGGTGTTTCTTGACATGTTAAACAAGATGTTTCATTTTTTTTGCCAAATTTATAAATAGTTTTTGCCAAATATCTAATTATCATACATCAAATGCTAATGCTAACTATGACTAAAATGCAAGAAATGCATACCTTACTACTCTAAAAATTTATCATACACCTTGTAAGTCACTTTTGATGATTGTTAGCAAGCTACATAAAATCTGAAAACAAAAACATGACATATGTGCAGTAAGTGATATTTGTACAATGATGGATAGATCAAGAAGACAAACAAGTCAAAAATAGATTTTCATGTAAGCCTTAATTCAATAGCATCTTAAAAAGGTTTTCACTATTGAATTATTCATTTTTCATTTTTTTCCTCTTTTTTCAAAAAATTTCATCTTTTTTTTCTTTTTCATCTCTCTTTTTTTCTTTCACTTTTCAAAATATTTAGTCTGTTTTGATTGTGCCAATGAAGGAATTTCACAACCTCCCTCTGGATTGTGCCCATGAAAGAGTTTCACAATCAATATTATTCATCTTTTTGTTTTCTCTTTTTTTTTGTGTTTTTTCTCTTTTTTCATGATTCAAAGATATGATCATTTGGAATCTATGTTAGAAGAGGAAGCCTCTTCTATTATGTGCAAGTTTAACTGTGAGAAATATTGATTAAAATCCACCTTTGGTAGTGACTTATGGTACCATCGTAAATGATTTTCATTCACCACCAATGTTCTCCTTCAATCATCAACCAAAGAAAGTTGAACAACTCCATTCTCAAACACTTTTGGTTCATCCTTGCTACTCATAATATGACTACCATACCACATTTTCCATTGTCGAATGATTTCCATTTGGTGAAGTGTCTCCAATTGAATTTCATTCAATATATTTAATTACAAAATTATTTCATTTTGTACTTGCAACAACTCAATGCCAACTTCTAAAGATGTATGAAGTGTTGGTAAATAATTATTATGTTGGATCAATGCATTAAACAATTTTACTTCCAGGTCATTAGTCAACCAACTACTGATATTTAAAGGCTTTTTTGGTTGTGCTTTAGTTTGTTTTAGACTAGGATGCATTGAATTGATTCTTTGAAAATTATGCATTAATGAATTAAGAGAGAAATGGTGTGGTAGAAGAGAATGAAATATTTGTGTATCTTTATCAAAAACATTCCTTGAAAGAATTAAATTTAATAGATGGAAATACAAAGATAAGAAAATATGATGCCATCTATGTGGTACATAAAAGGAACTCCTTGGTTTCACCTCCCTCCTTGGTTGCACGAGGGAGGTGCAAGGTTTGAATCCCGTGGAGGGATTCACAATGAACAAAAAAAAATTGTTGCCTATTTTTTTTGCTAGCAATTTTTGCTCAGCAAGAATTTCTTGTCAACAATTTTTTTTTGCTGACAACTTTTGACAATTTTTTGCCTAACCTATTTTTGACCAAGGAGGGTCATTTTTTTGCAAACAAGGGGCATTTTTTTGGTCAAAGGAGGGCATAGGAGCATTTTTTCTGTCACAAGCCAGAGGAGATGCCATTTTTTCAAGGTATTTTTTTCATACTTTTATTTTTCCTTTGAAAGCAATTTTGGAGGGATAAGTTTTTTTTGGAATTTGAAAGGGTCCAATTACAATTTTTTCATCCTTGTTTATTTTGCAACAAAAATGGGGGATAACCAACATTTCTTTTTACAAAATTATAAGACATAGGGGGAATAAAAAATTTTGATTTGTGGAAGTGAATATTTTTTTGTAAATCTGGCATTGTAATAGGTGCATTTTCAATGGAAAACGACACCTAAAGTAGTTAAATTTATGGGAATTTGTGATTGTATTTTGCATTTAAATTTCCCATTTTATTGGATTATCAATAATAGAAATAAAGCAAAGAAAAGACCCCAAATTTTACATCTATTTATGCAATTTATTGCACAACAATGTTCGGTATATATGATACCTCTGGTCCACACTTACAGGTGATGTTGTCATGCTTAGACTACTATATCTAATGCCTAATATAGCTACAAAAATGATGTCTAAGCTATTTTTCTCTATTAATAGTTGGGGATAAATAAGGAAAACCAGTTCTAATATTCACTCCAATCATACCCTAATCGTTATTGTTGTTAGATTTAAATCCTAACAAAGTGCTTTTCAAAGTGTTTAGGGGAAGTTACACCCCATGCATGAGGAAATACCTTCTATGGTAGGTTTCATAAATAAAATGATTCCATTTTAGTACCGCCTATGTTCCACATATCGTTCTGCTCTTATATACTTATAGTCACCCTCACGTAAGGGTGGGTATACATAGAGAAGTTTGATATAAAGGCCTAGTAGGTATAACGAAAGGGAAACCATTTGGTGTTATAAGGAAACTTCACAATGTCCATTGTTTACAAATATTTGTTATATTCATAGTTATTTAAAGGTTCTAACTTTGTACCATGGAAGACAAAGATGAGAGATATCTTTCAGGTTGAATATTTATGGGATGTAGTGACTGACACTACA
Source organism: Wollemia nobilis (assembly GCA_028583015.1). Taxonomy (NCBI): domain Eukaryota; kingdom Viridiplantae; phylum Streptophyta; class Pinopsida; order Araucariales; family Araucariaceae; genus Wollemia; species Wollemia nobilis. Next base: position 9,560,575 of record JAQPPZ010017226.1, on the reverse strand, counting down.
AAATAACCTATAACAGTAGGGCCAGATCAAGAGGTCTTTGATAAAAAGGATAAAATATATCTCATTTTTATTCTTCTTGCTACTACATATGAGGTCCAACCTCATATCTATGATGCCAAAATTGGTAAGGAAGCTTGGGATGCTTTTATTACCATTTATGAAGGTAAGAATCAATCCACTATTCTAAACCTTTAGACTCAACTACATACACTCAGTATGAAATATAGTGAGATAGTTGATCTATTACTATACATAGTGGTGGAATTAAAATCCAAATTGAATATTATGGGATAGAAAGTATACGATGCTTTATTGAACTCAATCATCTTGAGAACTTTGCTAGAATCCTATAAAATGTTGATCACCTCTCTTCATGTGTCTGGAAGATAAGTTACCTTTGTGGAATTGGTGAATCTACTTCAAACTGAGGAGGCAAATCAGTTTCAAAAATATGAAGTACTAGATAATTCCCTCTACACCAAATAAGGGGGTAAGAAACAAGGTAATTTTCAAAAGAGAGGATATTCATCAAAATGAAAGGGAAAAAACATTAGTAGAAAGACAAACAATATTGTAAGATTTGTGATATGAATAACCATGACACCAAAAGGTGTTGGTTTAAAAATAAAAAATAGAATGACCAATATCATAAGAAGAAAGGTAAAGGGAAATACAAACCACAAAATAATAATAAGCCACCCAAGGGAAATTTTGCTTATGCCAAATTAAAATTAGACTCATATTCTATTGAATCAAACTCGAAATCATATTTTGAGCGAGCACACAAGGTGCTCATGACTCATACTTCATCTTAGTAGAAATATGTAGTGTGGTATATTGATTTAGGTGCCAATAAGCACATTATTGGCGATAGATCGTGGTTTGATATATTTGAGGAAAAGTAAGGTAATCCAATAATGATTGTTGATAATCATACCTACCAAGTGAAGGATGAAGGCGATGTTTCTATCACTCTTACAGATAGTAAATGTTAGATTAAGAAGGTACTCTATGTTCCTGTATTGGCTAACAATTTGTTGTCAACTCCTTAGATCTTGGATCGAGAAATGGATGTTGTGTTAAATGTTGAGAAAAGTAAAAAGAGATGTTTTATCACTAGAAAATAAAAACATGTAGCAATACAATCATACAAGCATGGCTTGTTCATTTTAAATATTGTTTCAATACTTCATGTTGCCCTGGTAGCAACTACAAAGGAGGATACTTCTCTATGGCACAATATATATGGGTGTCTAAGTTTAGGATATTTGCTTGAGTTGAGCAAATATGAGATGGTGAGAGGTCTTCCCAACCTTTTTTCCATATTGCTAGTCTGTTATAATTACTTAGAAGGGAAGCAACATAGGGTATCATTTGAAGTTAGCTCTTTGAGAGCCAAGAAACCTTTGGATTTGGTACACATCGATCTGTGCGGTCCTATGCCAACCAGCTATGGTGGAAAGAGGTATTTTCAATTGTTTGTTTATGATTACTCATAGAATATGTGGGTTTTCTTTCTTCATTTGAATTCAGAGGCATTTTTATACTTTCAATAGTTCAAGAAGCTTGTTGAGAAGGAGTCAAGATGTTCCTTCAAAACCCTCTACTCAGATCGAGGGGGAATATACCTCCAAGGAATTTGCATCATTTCTAAATGCACATGGGATTAAGAGACAATTGAATATATACTATACTCCATAGTAAAATGGAGTTACAGAGAGGAGAAATCATTCCATTATGGAAATGGTTTAATGTATGCTAAAGGGGGCACATCTTGAGCATGAGTATTGGACAAAAGTAGTAAACACAACATCATACCTCCTGAATAGAGCGCCCACAAGATCTCTATAGGATAAAACTCCACAAGAAGAATGGAGTGGTAAGAAACTCTCCATTTCTCATATAAGGGTTTTTTGATGTAAGGCATTCATGCACATACCAAAATAGAAAAGGAAGAAGTTACATGAGAAAACCTTTTAATGTATCTTTCTTAGTTATGATGAGCATTCAAAGGGATATCGATTGATAAATCCTATGACCAAGAAGAAACACATGAGTCGAGATGTGGTATTTGATGAAGCTTTCACATAAAATAACACTTCTATAAATGTATACCTTAATGAAGATGAGCCTAAGAAAGAGGACTCCACCCCATAGAACAAGATTCCACAATTGTATACCAGTACATTGAGAGATTCAAAGTTGACATCACTTACATATCTAACTCTAGATCGACCTTGTACTCGTAGTATGACTTAGCATATGAGAGCAGAGGCATCAACTTCAGAAATTGACAAGTGTTACCAACAATTTTATGAACTATCTGTAGATGTAGAGGAATATGAAGAAATAGATATGGATGATGAGATGGTTTATATGACAGCACTAGATGGAAATGAACCCATAACAGTTCAGGATGCACTTAGTGAGCCTAAGTGGAAGGATACTATAGAAGCAAAACATACATCTCTCATGAAAAATCATACATGAAAGCTAGTAAATCTACCTTCAAGAAATAATCCCATTGGCTGCAAATGGGTGTTCAAAGTGAAGGTAGATAGTACTATTGATAAGCATAAGTCCCATCTTATTGCAAAGGGCTATTCTTGGAAAGAAGGTATAGATTATGAAGAGAATTTTACCCTACTATAAAAATAACTACCATTCAAGTACTTTGTGCCATGGTAGCTTAGTTTGGGTGGAATTTACATCAAATGGATGTAAAAAGTGCTTTCTTGAATGGTGATCTATAGGAAGAAGTGCAAATGACCCAACCAGAAGGATTTTTTGTTGAAGGGCAAGAACAAAAAGTTTACAAGTTGGTCAAATCCTTGTATGGGCTGAAACAATCTCCACAAGCTTGGCACATCAAAATAGATAGTCACCTAGTGCAGCATGGATACAAAAGAATTCCTTCAGATGCAAATCTCTATATCAAGAACAATGGTTTTGAAATAGTGATTTTGGTGCTATATGTAGATGATCTGATCATAACAAGGAACTCAGATAGTATGATTGATGTAGTAAAATATGATTTGAAACAACATTTTGAAATGACAAATCTATGACTTCTTCACTATTGTCTTGGTTTAGAAGTGACTCAGAAAAAGAAAACAAAGTAACACAAAAGAAGTATGCCAAGACATTGGTTGATAAATATCGCATGCCTGACTTTAAGTGTAAGGCAACTCCAATGAGCCTAGACTTCAGCTATTGTGATATGGTAAATCACCACAAGTAGATGGTACTCTCTATCACAAACTAATTAGGAGTCTCATATATCTAACAAATACCAGGTCAAATATCAATTTTGTTATGGGTTATCTTTCAAGGTTCATGCAGGAACCTAAGGTGAGTCATTGGAAAGAAGTAAAGAGAGTTATTCATTATGTCTATGGTACTATATATTTTATCTTGGAGTACAAGAAGAATAGCAGGTTCTATTAACAGGGATATACAAACTTAGACTATATCAGTTCCATTGATGATTGCAAGTTGACTTCTAGATACGTTTTTCATATTGGATCTAAACCTATCTCTTGGCACAGTAAGAAGTAGTCGGTGGTTGCTATATCATCTATAGAGACATAATATCATGCAACAAGTGAAGCAGTATGCGATATAATATGGTTAAGTCACATTCTTACAAATATGGGTCTTCCAAAGAATATTCCACTTCATTTGTTTTGCGATAATCAAGGTTTTTTGAATCTCGTCAAGAATCTAATATTTCATGATCGAACCAAGCACATTGAAACTCAATTTCATTTCATTCATGATGAATTTCCAAAGCATCACATACAGCTCCAGTCCATTCTCATTGATGAACAAGTTGCAGATATTTTTACCAAGGAACTTGCACGTGTCAAGTTTAAATTGTTTCACAATATTATTTGTATTTGCCAATAATGTAATAAGGGGGGATGTTAGCATATAACATAATTTTATGCGTATATTACATTATAGTTTCAAATTAATCCTAGCATTGATGTGTGGTAGTTGGGTGGGTAGTTCAAAATATTGGTTGGTTGGTTCAACTAACCAAACCACCACATATTTTGTATTTATACCGAATGCAATTCCAAATGAATACTATTGCGTGCATTTTTAACATTGTAAGCTCGTCATTATACGTTCCCAACATCAATTATAAATCCTTTTAAATTATCTTGATTGTGTAGATTTGTCAAAATAAGGTGGTGTTGAACTATAAATTTTTTCTCCTTGTAATGATTTCTCAAGGGATATTACACTTCTTGAAGTAGATGATTGTGATTCTTTTAAAATTCTAATATTTTTGGGAATCATAAATTCAAACAACTTTGGCATAGGTTCAACCTCTTGTCGTGATTGTCTTCTTCCTGTGGTTTGTGAAAAGTTTGTTTTGTATACTCTAAATCTATCCATACTTGCTATTAAAACAAAAATCCTATTCTAGTGTAGTAATGTCCAAAATGCAATCCCAAACAATGCAATTATTTTTATGCAAATTTGTCAATTCTATAAAAAAACAACTGACTTTTTTGTTCTCTAACAATTCCAATTTGCTCCCTACAACAGTGCTAAAAATTATGAGTGTCTTTAATGCTTATCATTTAATTTAATTCAATTTATCAAATCCAGGGAGGCATCCTAGGTTTGTATACATTAGAGGCACTGAACTACAACTTAGATAAAACACTAGATTTTCTTAAGAAAGTTGGAAATCTTTGTAGAAAGGAAACAATGTCATTTGCCCCCTTTTGCATAATAACTTTTTAATTACAAAAATTAACTTGCTAAAAGAACAAATACTAAAATAATTTTTCTAAATTGAAATTACTGGAATGGAAAATTTTAAAATTAAATCAACCAATTTAACACTTGTTGAAATTAAAACTACTAAAAATAAATTGTTGAAACAAGAAAAGTTGTTGAAAAATTGTAAATAATTGTTATAATTGAAACTGTAGAAAATGGAAATAATAAATGCAAACATAAACATAGGTTAGCTATATAAAAATCCACTCTCACACATCACACTTAAAACACAATAAAAATAGGGAAAATTTTGTTTACAAGAAATGATAAGAAATTGACAACATTTAACAAAAATTGCACAAAACAAAAAACTATAAAAAACCTGCAAAATGGCTCCTTCCACCACCCCTAAGAGTGGGCCATTGATCCCTAGATCAATTGAAGGTTATATACTCCAAAACCTAAGCTCAAATCACTCATTCACTTATAAATCACACATTCTAGAAATTACTGCACTTTATTAATAAATTTTGTTGTTACAATCTACAATTACAATCCTAATTCTTGATTAAGCTTGACTCTAATTTTTGACTTCTAACTAACAATTTCTAACTCATGAGTAACTCCAACCAATAGGTGAGTAGTCCTATTTATAATAATTCTTACATCCCTATTTGTAAATATAAAATTAACAACATTCCGTTCATGCTTGACTTGTTGTTCTGTTATAGTAGACTCGGTCTAATTTAAGATAGAATCCATTTTGGCCTTAGGTACCTATTGTAATTAATGTTGTAAGATCCAAAGGTGCTCTTATTGTGCCTTCCATATTTTTCCCTGTAATAGGTCAACCATTCTCCTTGGATTATCAAGCCCCAAGTAGTGTAAGTAGGTGGTTTCAAGTTCTTTAGCAACTGCTTATTTTCTTAGATTTTGTGCACTAGAAATAAAGTCCCTAGGGATAATTCATGGGTTCTAATTAGTTGCTATTAACACTTTCCACCCCTTGAAAAACTACCATGTCATACTATTTTCCTTAACTATCTACTTCTACAATATTATTATAATGTTCACCCCTTATCTTAAAATTTCCTACACCCTCCTGCTCTTTCATCATTCTTTGTAGCAATGTGATCCATTGGATTCTTAATTGGATAGACTATGGAAATTTTTCACCTCATCTCATTTCATATTTTTTATAAAAATCCATGGATTATTAGCTCTTCATCAGAAAGACCATATGGTTTCTCCTCCCTTTTTTTCAACAGCATTTCTTGGAATACTTGACCCTTGAAAAATTCATCACTCTCTAACCTTCAAAACTTGTATAGCACTCAAACCTTTACAAATTTTATCATCCTTCGATCTACGAAATGTGTATTGCTCTTTGACCTTCAAAACTTTTATCACCCTCTAACTTCAAGAATTTCTTGAAACTCTATTGGCCATTTATTTTGACTCTATCAATGCATGAGAATATTTTCCTTCATCATCCATCTTCAAAGATTTTTGAGAAATCTTGTGGGTCATTTATCTATGATTGGATGGTCCGTAGAACTTTTATATTTTGCTTTTGGTCAAAATTTTTATGAAAGTGTGCTAGTCATTGATTGGAATAATCTGACAACAAGCAAGCCACTTTGCAATCATTTTATACCTCATTCTCTACTTCCCACCTATTATACCTCTACTTAGGACATCTTTCAAAATTTGTCTAAGTCAAAATTTTCTAAGTGTAGTAAATTTCACTATAGTTTAGTAACTCACAAGGGCCTTCTCACCTGTTGAAGGAGAAATTAGAATCACCACCTTTATTCATTGGAAAAGTAAATAATTTGAAATAATTCAAAGGAATCAAATGTTAGAAAACTAAAATAGAACATGTTTAATGGCTCCTCATTCTTCTTCTGAAGTCTATTGGATTTGCTTGAGTTATTTGTAAATTGTCAGGATCTCTAATTGGTCATCACAAGATAAGTTCCTCATATGGTTAAGAACCTTATGTGTTTAAATCCTCACCTTTGCTAGTTATTTTATTACCCCAACAACATATTTCTCCATGGGAGGGTCCAACCAAGATGCAAAAGGGGCAACACCTTTCGTGTAGCTTTAACAACTATGAATATTCTTGCTCTAAAAGGAGCCTACCATCTACATTTTTCAATAAGATGGAAGTACTTTGTATGGTAATACATCAATATGACTTCTAAGTTTTGTAGTGGTAACTGTAAAGGTAGCTCCTTAGGCTTTGCATTGTTGCACAACTTGCTCTTTTTGAAGAAGACCAATTATATTTTGTGTTGTTACCTTTGTCAGGAAATCTAACTGATGTTAATTCTAAATTCAATATTATGGCCAACCTTACCCAATAGGTTCTTGCTTCATCCAAATTTATAGAGGGTTCAATGAGGCTTTTCTCAACCACTTGGCTTACCTAGAAAATTTGGAGGGTGGCTGCATTAATAAATTTGAATATTTTAGAGATCATTGTCATAGTGTTAGCAATCTCATCTCAGTATTCATTGTAGAGTTCATTTGTAATGCTTGTGGTGCTTTTATGCTACTTGATTTCCTCATATTTATGCCTTAGCTCTAGTTCTTCATAAAGTTTTCCCTCTCTTGGTTGAACTAGACCTCTTGCTCAACAAGTATATTTATGAGGTTCCTAATTTTATTTTCCTTAGCTTCCAGGAGAGATGTTGAATATTGAGTTATTAAACTATTGGCAAGCAAAGACTGTGCAATGTTTTTATCTTCATCTAGGAGTCCCTTAGAGTACTTTTACATTATCCAACTCTTTTTTCTTCTTTGCTAATTTTTGGCACATTAATAGGTAATCATAAGAAACAACCTTTTTGGTTTACCCCATGAGTTGTACCTTATCTTCAACTCAAGCATTTTTGAGATCAAACCCCATTGTCACCACCTAGTAATCTTGTTCTATCATTTCTCCCTTGATTTTTTCACTAGTGGGTCTTTCTATATGAAAAATAATTCCTTATTTTGAGGAAAGTGATTGATAATTTGAGTTGTGGTTGATTTCTTGGCTAGCTTGACTTACTTCTTCTAATCGTATAACATTGTTTACTATTGGATCATTTGATAGTGCTACACAACCATCTATGAGCCTTCTTGTTGCATTTTTGGAGATAAAAATATGGTGAAATGTCTAAAGAGAGGAAAATATAAGGAAGGAGGAGTTGGAGTAGCCAGAGCTTATGATATTGGGGTTATGGAGAAGGGAAAAATTAATGAAAGTGCCTCCTAAATAGAGTTCACATGAATAGTGGGAGGAGTGGTAGCCATTATGGCTACAATACTAGATATTTGGGCCAATGAGACCAAAATAAATTGGGAAGTTAGGGGCTTGTCAATAAGCATGGATGGAGGGATAAGTGGAGGGGCTTCAATGGTTAGTGACTCAATCCTTGGGATACCCATTTTCTTCTTCTTTGATTTTATAGGACTAGATGTCAAATATGCATTTCACTTCTCCTCTTACTATATTTCATGATATAAAGTTTCTTGTTAAGGCACTTGCTACACTAGTTATAGTGGAGCTAAAGGTATTTAGGGGGAAATATTGGTTGGGGTTTCTTTTAGAACCTTTTATGAAGATTCCTTAGCCCCTTCTCTTACTTATTTTTCCCTCTTAGTCTTATAGAATATCTTAACATGTATTTATTCTTCACTCGATTGCTTTAATCCTAAAGTCTAAGCATCTAGATGCTCTTCATTGTACTTATTGCTAAATTTCTCATCTACAAATATTTTTTCATATTATTTTACTACTTTGCTAATCTATTACCTCATTTTTCACTAGGCATCAATTTTAGACTCTCTCTAGTGCCATTTTCTTAAATCCTTCTTATGTTTGGCATTGACTTTGCTATTTGGATTGGCTAAAAACTTGAGTTTGTAGAATAACCCTTCACTCTAAGGATGGCTTGATAAGTATGCTCAAGGGACATGCACCAATCTCATCTGTCAATTTCTTCAGAACCTCTATATTGGGTTTGGGCTCATGTATGTATATTGGACCCTTAATCCTAGTTAACATCAACTTTCTTGAGTCCCATCTCCTTTAGCGTGTCATATACAAGGGAAGCAACTTTTCTCCTTAGCAAAGTCATCATATCTATGTTGATAGGGGCTTGTAAAAATATTTTTTTGATTTATCAATCCCAAATTTATTTTTAATTAGATCCATTTGCCTCAATACCCCCAATACAAAAATTCTATTTGAAATAAATTTAGGAAGGATATATACAAGTCATCTAAAGTTGTGTAGGCTATCAATTGTGGCCTCTTCTACAAAGAACCAATCTCTATGTTGCACTTCTTATAGATGCAGATGATAGAACTCTAAGAGGTATTCATGAAGGTGCCCACTTATCAATTCAATTACTTGAGTAAAAAAATGCTCAATAAGCAAATAAGGATTTTAATTTAGGGCCCTTATCTAGGAAATCATAGGCAACTCTTGACCCTCCTCATTTGTCCACTTTCTATTCAAACCTTGGAATATTCCAAGGTTCTAGAATAAAATCAAATGTGCTAAAAATAATGAGTACATAAAAGTTTTGATGGTTGAGAATTTGTAATATCCCCAACTCAACACTAGCTCAGTGCAGAGTTCTATTAGCCTAGACACAGGGACCCCTAGGCTAGTCAGTGTGGTTAGTAATTCAGTTGATGAGGATTTTATGTGAAAAACTCCATGATAGAGACTCGAATGTGACCTAGTGAGCCAAAATTACCTTGTTCCAAGAATTTGCATCATTCGAAGAGCTTATTTTATCAAGTTGCAAGTGTTGACCAAGGTCGACGGTCGTTAGGAAAAGGGAGACATTTTTTAGTGTTATATTTTAACGTTGAGTTATAAATTAAAGTTACAACTTAAAAACATAAAGTGGTTCAACTAGGACATGGTGGTCCCTTTTTATGTGTTGAAAGACATAAATTAAAATTTAAAATAAATTTAAAATGGAGCCCTGGAAACCCTAATCGACCTCCCCTCATATTCTCATGTTGAGGGTCATTTTGGTTATGGAAGATATTGTTTTTTATGAAGCATTTCACAAGTATTTTCATTAGAAGATCACAGGAATTTTTGGGAGCTATCTCAGTAGGAATTTATCAGTTTTAGGTGTGAGAGATCACCTCTAGATGATCAGGATTGGATCTTTCACATTAGAGAGTTCATCTGAGCATTCACAGGGCAGACAAGGGTTTACCAAAATTTGAAATTTTTTGGATCGAGAAATAGAGCATCTAGATCTTCGTATTTTGGCCATATTCCACCTGGGAAGGAGTCATATTTCATAAATATGAAGGGTTTTAGTGATTTTCAAATCAAGACATACCATTTTGGGCATCTTAGGATTTGAACCATTTTGATCACTGCTTGCAAATGCTTCAGATTTCCATTCTGGAAACTTATCCATCACATTTCTCAATTTGGGAAACCATTTTAGAGGTATTTTGAAGACTAAAATCTGTCCATATGAATTTCTAAACCAAATCATACCATCTAGAGGGTCGTACAAGTGCATTGGAAAGCATGCCAAAATTGTTAAGGGTTTCAACCTATAGTTTATAAGTTGGAAAAGGTGTGCTTAGCCTCCAGGAGAAGTTAGCATCAGACAATATGTGATTCAGACACCATGCGATGAAGATATCAGTGATTCACTATTTTATCTTATCATTCAGGCACACCCAGAGCCACAAACAAATTTTTTAATTTATTGATTTTAGGTCAGAATAAATAAAAAATTAGTTTTTATTAGTATTATTTGATTTGTTGTATTTTTACATTCCAATTGTAGTCCATTTATCTTTATAAAACCTCAATATTAAACACAAGAAAAACCAACATTAAACCCTCAAAAATCAAAAAAATCAAATAAAAAAGTAAATTAAAATAAAATAGATCAGACTAGTGTGCAATATGTTCGTCAGATTGGGTGTACATTTCAGTGGTATCAGAGCTCATATTTTTCCTTCTAGCTAGTGGGCGATAGTTCATGAGTGACAGTAAGATTAGATGCCTTGAGCGAGAGAAGAAGAAGAAGAATCAACCCATAACATATCATCAGGGTCATACACAGTACTAGTATTATAAGGCACTTGAGGGACAGAGGGTATCTCACATTTTAGGTATATCCATAGATTCAACCATAGAACCATCTACATCCATGGGTTATAGGAATGCATAGGATGATATGTACAGGTAGATGGCCAATGATATTAGACAGACCCAACATAGGATGCAGCATAGTTTGGAATAGCTAGTTGGGTTGATGACACAACAGGTGCATGAGATAGACATTTTGATGAATAATGCACAAGGCACACAAAATCAACCACCTAATGTTGCATAAGTACTGTGAAATGAGGATTCAGTGGCCAATAGAGCTGACACACACACTAGATCAGAGAGAGCTACCAATAACTCTAGACCATTCATGCATAAATTTATTTCTCACCCTGAGCCTATAGTATTTCCATCGATTGAGGAAGAACCAAAGCCTACTATGGTTGAACAATATCAGCAATATAGAGCAGAATGGAATGCACTCAGGACAGACTTCCAAACTCTCATGTCTTTTTAGGACTTTGTAGACACTCAAAATAGACAAACTCCTAGAAATAAGGGGAGACCTGTTAATCAGGCATAGATTCTATAGGGATAGGGTGATCATACATAGGTTGCATCATAGGGTCATCCTGAGATTCAGAAGAGGATTAGAAAAATATACATACCATTCTTTTATAATTTTGGCAGAATGACAGCCAAGGCATGAGTCCAAAAAATAGACCTATAGTTGAACCCAATGATAGAGGATGAGGCTATAAAATTTTGTACCCTACATCTAGATGGTGTTGCTTATGATTGGTGGTACCATGGAGTGCATAATCTTGGACATGATAGGGTGAGCACTTATGTGAAGTTCATCGAGAGACTTATGTAGAGGTTTGATAGAATATATCAAGAGTTGGAGTTGAAATAGTTGACACATCTTAAGCAATGGAGCTCAATCGACTCTTACATAGTAGAGTTCTAGAGATTATCGGTGATGGTCATAGATTTTTTTGAGGGACGTTTGATAGTTTTATTTATGGATGGGGTATCAGAACCACTGAGAGGTTGGGTCAAGACCTTTAACCCAACTACCTTGTAAGATGCCATCAAAAATGCAAGGGATATGGAGGTTACTTTGTCTAAGTCCAAAAATCAATTCAAGGGGAAGGACTTCAAAAGGGACAAGGACCATAAACCATTTAATAAGGATGCTTACAAGCAAAAGAGTACCTTTAAAAAACTTGATCCTAAAACCCTTCATGACCTCTGAAAGAAGGGGTTATGTTTCACATGTCACAAGTCATGGTCCCTGGGGTATAAGTGTGAGTTTAAGGTGAAATTGTAGTTTATTGAGTATGTTTCGGATGAGGATGATAAGTCTAAAAATTTTGATCAACAATCAAGAAAAGAGGATAGTAATGATGATTTGGCCCTAGAGGAGTAGGGAGACGAGCAAAAATAGGACGGTTTGGGGGATATACTTTGGCATACCTCCATAGTTTCCAGGGGGCATAGGCCTTACGTATTCGAGGTGTTCTGAAGGGATAGAGAGTGGTGACACTAATAGACATAGGATCTACCCACAACTTCATAGATGAGGACCTAGTTGCACATAGGGGTTTGCAGATAGAGAAGGTAGATGAGTTCAAGATCATGATCACAGATGGATTCTCCATTTCCTGCACTTGAAAGGTCCCACATATGAGGTTGACTTTGGATAACCATTGTTAGGCAAAATAATTAAATGTATTGATTAAGCAATGGATATAAATACATAACTTAGGCCCAGATTAGCCCGTAGGTTACGGAACCACCCAAGGCAAAAATAGTAGAGGTTACAACAATATAACAATACTAACCTAATAATGTAGTAAATATAGAGATACGCTAACATCCCCCCTTAGTACATTATTTGGGTAATAATATAACTACTAGCTATGCTAATATCCCCCATACAACAATATTTGGGTAAAGTATATAACTACCCCAATACAGTGAAAAAAATAAGAGAAGAAATGAAAGAATGGTGGCTCGTGCTTTGTCTTCGGCTCTGGCTCTGGCTCATGGCTCTGGATCTGTACCACTGGGTCTATCTCAGGATCTACCTGTGAAACTGCCTCTAGATTATTGCCTCTGGATCTGCCTGTAGATCTACCTCTAGAACTGTGTCACTGGGTCTGTCTTTAGGTCTGTCTCTGGGTCATTATCTCTGGGACTGCCACTAGGTCTATCACTGGATTTACCTCGGGGTCTACCATAGGTTTTACCTTTTCGATAGAAGCCATACAACATTTCTTTCATCATGGTCCATTGTGTGAAATCTGTCCATCCACAATCTATATGAACCTTGTTGGCCATTTTTACTTTGTACCAACAACTAGAAGAAGAGTGATTCATACATCCACATGAATCACAAGGATGTAATCTCCAACACTTAGCTGCAACATGTCCTGCCTTTCCACAATGACTGCAACAATGCTTTTTAGGAGATGTAGGAGATTTAGGTTTTACAAACATAGAATTACTGGTACTTGCATGTCCAGTATATCCAAGGCCTTCATTCTTTGCTCTGACATTTGGCATTATAGGAGTTTTAATGCCTTGTTCCTGTTTACCTAATCTCTCACCATTGAATCCCATTTTCTTCATTATTTTGGAACCAAATCCTTTGGTGTGTTTTTCAAAACACCCAATTTCATCATCTTCATCAATGCTTTTAACAATTTTGCATTTGTCATTATTGATGAGATTATGGAGCTCTTTTTGAGGAGGTTCAATTTTTAAGTCACTAGTGTCACAAGCAACATCTGCTACTGAAATGAGATCACCTGTGCTACAACTGATATCTACCATAGAAGGTATGAGGTCGCTTGTATCACAACAAGTATGTGCCACAATGGGCTGAAAGTCACTTGTATCACAACAAGCGTTCGCCTTTAGGACCTCATTTTCCTCATTTATTTCCAATTTACGTTGGGCACGGTCAAGTGCAACAAAGACCAGGTATATGCCCCTTAGAACGCCAATAGGAACTTGAGCACCATTTTTTTGAAGGTCTATGCAAGACTCAAAATCATCGAGGAGAGATACTAAACCATTGTTTAGTGTGAGGAATTTGCCCTCCTCAAAAAAATCCAACCCATCCATCTCTAGTGGAAAGTATGGGTCTTTAACTGATTTAGCAACATCAGTTTTTAGGGCTATCTTTTTCTTTGATCTGCCCATTTTTAAGGTGTCGGTCTCTGCCGAAAATGCACCTTTTACAATAAATTTTGCAAAAGTAAATTTGACTAAGGTGTCGGTCACTGCCGAAAATGCACCCTTATAAGTCTTCCCCCTTTTGTTTTGCAAAATTATATATCCCCTTAATGCAAGATAGGAGATGGTGGAGAGAAAAAAAATGTTATTCCCCCCTTTAGTGCAAAAAAAATGCAACAATTAAGCCTCAAAAGGCTCTTACAAAGTTTGCCCCTTAGGCAGATTAGCACACTATATCACCAAAAAAAAATCCCCCCTGTGTGAAGTACTTCAAACAAACAAAGTTTGCTATTTATGAAGCCTAAAAAACAGGTTTGGAGGTGTGATGATTTTATGCCGCTTTACTTGCTTTGATGGTGGAGAGAAAAAATAATCTATCCCCCCTTGAAAAAAAATAACTCTCCCCTTTTCAAAAGAAATTTGATCCCCTTGGCAAAAAAATAAGTGCCCTTTCTTTTAAATTAAGTTTGATCAATATTTAAATTAATAATTAAATAATTTTGATTAAAAAGAAATCATAAATTTAAAATAAATGATTTTTAATCAAAAAAATTAAATTATTAAAAAAAAATTGAAAAAAACTTAAATAAAATGCAAAAAAAAAAACTTTTGGGGGGGGTCGACGGGGTTTGAACCCCCGACCTGGTGGTCTGTAGCGCCTTCGTTGTTGGCCGCTGACCACCCCGGCTATAACAGTCGGTGAGAGTTGAAGAGCACAACGTGCTCTTTGACTGCTTCGTCGTCGCGGTACTTTGCCTAGCGGGCGGCTCCTCTGCCCTACAGGAGCGGCGCTGCCCCTTCTCGGCGGTGCGTCCTATCTGTGCTGCCACTAGCACATCACCTCCTCACAGCGATGGCACTGCCCCTTCTCGGTGGTATGTCCTATCTACACTTCCACCAGCGCATCACCTCCTCACAGCGACGGCGCTGCCCCTTCTCGACGGTGCGTCCTATCTGCACTGCCACCAGCACATCACCTCCTCACAGCAGCGACGCTGCCTCTTCTCGACGGTGCATCCTATCTATGCTACCACCAGCGCATCACCTCCTCACAGCGACGGTGCTGCCCCTTCTCGACGGTGCGTCCTATCTACGTTCAGAAATATTGCTACGATTTCTTTGACATTTCCCACGATCATGGACAAAAATTGCCTAGATCCCGTGCAGTGGGTCGATCAAATCCTGCGCCATATGATCGGGTTGTAGATGCCTCAGTAGCAGTAATGGTGTATCATTACTTTATCATAAACCCAACATTTGACGATGAAAAAAGTCTACAATCATGGTACGCGTGCTGTATTGAAAAACAGGGTTATTCCAGCAAAACGTGCACTCGATCCTGTCGTAGGTGCTATAAAATCGACCAGAGTCTGTCGAATGAATTCAGCTACAAGGATCTATCATCAGAAAACAGGCATGGAGACTCAAAAAAAATGTTGGTTCATCACCGAAACAATCTCTCTGCTGCTACGTGATCCACCGCCTACTATTATCTCATTACGCAGGAACACAGGATAGTTAATCCCACATGTGTGGGGGGGCCAGTGTGAGGGGTTTATTAGGGTAAACCCTCACCTTAAAGGGTGTCTCCTCTCAAGGAGACTATGCTCGAGAGGAGCTATGCCTGCTGTCCGCTTTTTGGTCCCTTCTGTTGCACGTTGTCTGTCCGGTCGAGTCCATCTATCGACTGACCAATTTTTGGTCGGTCCAGTCGCGTCGTCTAGGTCGCGTCCAGGTGTTGTCTAGGTCGCGTCCAGGTGTTTTCTAGGTCGCGTCCAGGTGTTCCAATAGGTCTAGGTCATGTTGCATCTAGGTGTTCCAATAGGTCTAGGGTGAGATTCCAGTCGAGCCAGATCTCGGGCCACACCAACCTCGGATGCGACGGTCAAACAAATGATCGGATCACACCAAAAAACAAGCCACAGGAGTTCCAGGTCCACCAGAGTTCCAGGTCCCCCTACTCTCCAACTATAATCGAGCCGAGAGCTTCGTCCGCTCTGATACCATGTTAGGCGGAATAATTAAATGTATTGATTAAGCAATGGATATAAATACATAACTTAGGCCCAGATTAGCCCGTAGGTTACGGAACCACCCAAGGTGAAAATAGTAGAGGTTACAACAATATAACAATACTAACCTAATAATGTAGTAAATATAGAGATACGTTAACAACCATAAGGTTTAGGATGACTTCTATGTTGTCAGCACACAAAAGCTCGATGTGGTATTAGGCATCCAGTGGTTGTAGACATTGGGTGAGGTGACCTTCAACTTCAAAAATATGGAGTTGAAATTTTAAGAGAATGGGTAACCAATGGTACTCAAAGGGATGTCCAATGGGGGAGCTCGAGTATTTTCCTTCAGGTGCATGGAGAGGTTCATCAGATGATATATGGTGGAGTGGATTGCACACTGCATTATACTTTTGGCCACCACTAAGGAGGAAAAATAAACTTATCCTTCAAACATCTAGGATTTTCTCACCAAACACAACAAAGTCTTTAGCAGTATACCACCATGGGTACCACCATACAGAGGGACCAAGCACATTATAGAGTTTGAGTGGGGAATATTGTCATAGTTACCACCCTTTATCAACACCCAAGGAGGCATAAGGATGATATAGAGAAAGCCATTCGAGAGTAGATTGACATGGGACACGTCAGACCAAGCAAGATCCCATTTACTTAATTTGTGGTATTAGTGAAGAAGAAGGGTGGTACTATGCATATGTGCATCAACTATCAAGCATTAAAACAAGAATACCATAAGGAATAGCTACCTGATACCATGCATAGATGAGTTGATCGATGAGTTGCACGATGTAGTTTACTTCACCAAGATTGATTTGAGGTTAGGCTACCATCAAATCCATAGGAGGGAGTCAGATGTGGAGAAGACTACTTTTTGATGCCACTATGGGTATTTCGAGTTCCTATTTATGCCATTAGAGCTAACCAATGCACCTGCCACATTTTAGTCCTATATGAATAGGGTGTTTCAGAGGTAGTTGAGGAGATTTGTGTTGGTGTTATTTTATGACATCCTTATATACAGTCGCACATGGGAGGAGCATCTAAGGCATTTGGATGAGGTGTTGAGTATTCTAGAGGCAGATTCTCTTTATGCCAAAGAGACTAAGTATAAGTTCAGGATGACCAAGCTATTATACTTGGGTCATATAATCAATGTTCGAGAAGTCATAATGGACCTTGAGAAGATACAAGCTATTTTATATTGGTCACCTCCATCTACCCTCATGTAGATTAAGGAATTCTTTGGGTTGTGTGATTTTCACCATTGATTCGTTAAGGGATTTTCTCAGTTGGCTGCACCCTTGATAGACTTGACCAAGAAATGGGCATTCTAGTGGTCAAAAATAGCTCAATAGGCTTTTGATAAATTTAAGTAGGTGATGATTAGTTGCCCAGTCTTGGCCATTCCATACTTTACCAAACCATTTGAGGTGGAGTGTGATGCATTAAGAGATGGGATTGGTGTGGTGTTGATGCAGTTGAAGCATTCCATTTCTTATGAGATCCAGAAGCTTCAATGGGGTGAGATTAGTTACTTGATTTATGATAGAGAGATGCTAGACATTATGCATGTGCTGGCTAAGTTTAGACAGTATCTAGTGGGTAGGAGATTTATGGTCAGGACTAATCACAATAGCTTTAGGTACTTCCTAAACCATAAGGACCTCAATGACAGGTAGATGAAGTGGGTGAGTAAGATTTAAGCATATTACTTTTATATTGATTACATAAATGGGAAGAGGAACATAGTTGTGGATGCACTATCTAGGAGACCCCATTTGTTCTCACTCATCGAGATATTAGACAATTAGAGACATCGGACTACTGCATACTACACAAAGGATACCTTTGCTAGTAGGATTTTGTAGGATGATTAGGATAATGCCAACTATGAGGTCAGGGATGATATTATATATTACAAGGGCTAGATATGGATTGTAGCTGGCTCCAAGCTAAAGGAGCAGATATTTTAGATATTTCATGAGACACCTATGACGGTCCACCTAGGATACTTTAAGACCTATAGATAAATTAGAGATCAATTATCTTGGAGATATCTTAAATAATATGTGGTGTAGTATATCAGGGAGTGTTCTATGTGCCAGCAAAACAAACATGAGCATACATTTACATTCGGGCTCTTACAGACACTTCCCATTCCTTCTCAAAAGTGGAAGAGTATCTCCATAGATTTTGTGATGGGTCTCCCCAAGGCATAGAGGAAATATAACTTGTATGTGGTGGTGAACATACTGACTAAGTTTACTCACTTATTTGCCATCGTTTTTGGGTTCACAGTAGCACAGGTAGCACATTTATTTTTAGGGATATATTCAGGCTACATGGGTTGCCAAAGACTATTGTTAGTGATAGAGACAGTAAGTTCATGAGTCTTTTCTAGCAATAATTGTTTAGATTATATGGGATAGAGATAACCCTAAGTACCAGCTATAATCCTTAGACTGATGGATAGATAGAGATAGTCAAAAAGTGGATCAAGGATTATCTCTAGAATTATGTGTCTAGGTAGCAGAGGGTGTGGGTCAGATGGCTACATTTGGGGGAGTATTTTTATAACTCCTTATACCACATGTCTATCTAGATATCACCTTTCATGGCACTATACAGGTATGAATATTTGAGCTTCATGGATCTATTTTTGGGTGACAGTCGAGTTTTGAGGTCCAGGGATCTCCTGTAGGAATCCTAGGACATCATGATATCCTTGTAGGATCATATCAGGCAAGCATAGGAATAGCAAAAGTACACTGATCATAAGAGACTTGAGTTTACCTTTGAGGTGGATGAAATGGTGTTTTTGTGACTATATCCATTCATACAGTCCTCAATGAAGAGGAGCAAAGCTGAGAAGCTCAAGCCTTGGTTCTATGGTTCTTTTAAAGTCACCAAGAAAGTAGGAGAGGTGGCCTATGAGCTAGAGCTACCAAAGAGTAGCAAGTTGTACAACATGTTCCACATATCATGCCTAAATAAGGCACTTTGATAGATTATTTCACCATATTCATAGTTTCCTCCATTATATGAATAGGGGAAGTTAGAACTGATTCTAGACATAGTGATTAATACTAGGGAGCGCACCCTTAGGAGGGTCATTAGGGAGTATTTGATAAAATGGTAGAATATACCGGATGAGGATTCCACTTGGGAGGGGAAACATGTCTTACAACACCCATGTATCCAATTGCTTTAGGACAAGAAATTTTGAGGAGGGCAGACTGTAATATCCCCAACTCAACACTAGCTCAGTGCAAAGGTCTGTTAGCCTAGACACAGGGACCCCTAGGCTAGTCAATGTGGTTAGGGACTTAGTTGGTGAGGATTTTATATGTATAAATCCATGGAAAATACTCATATGTGATCCAGTGAGCCAAAATTACCTTGTTTTGGGCATTTGCATCATCCAGAGAGCTTATTTTATCAAGTTGCAAGTGTTGACCAAGGTCGACAATCGTTAGGAAAAGGGGAACACTTTTTAGTGTTATATTTTAACGTTGAGTTATAACTTAAAGTTATAACTTACAAACATAAAGTGGTTCAACTAGGACATGGTGGTCCCTTTTTATGAGTTGAAAGACATAAATTAAAACTAAAAAAGAAATTCAAAATTGAGCCCTAGAAACCCTAATCAACCTCCCCTCATTATCTCACGTTGAGGGTCATTTTGGTTATGGAAGATATTGTTTTTTTGTGGATATTTTCATAGGGATTTTCACAAAAAGATCACAGGGATTTTTGGGAGCTATTTCAGTAGGAATTTGTTAGTTTCATGTGTGAGAGATCACCTCTAGATGATTGGGATTGGAGATTTCACATCAGAGAGTTCATCTAAGCATTCACGGGGTAAACAAGGGTTTGCCAAAAATTGAAGTTTTTTGGATCAATAAATAGAGCATCAGGGTCTTTGTATTTTGGCTATATTCCACCTAGGTAGGAGTCATATTTCATAGATCTGAAGATTTTCAATGATTTGTAGATTAGCTTGTACCATTTTGGGTGCCTTGGGATTCGAGCCACTTTCATTCTAAAAATTTGTCCATCATATTTCCATTCTAAAGGGTTTCATTGCTTAAAAACGCTTCAAATTTCCATTCCAAAAATTTGGCCATCATATTTCTTAGTCTGGGTGACCATTTCAGAGGTATTTGAGGACCAAAATCTATCTGTATGAATTTCTAAACCAAATCATACCATCTAGAGGGTCGTATAAGTGCATTGGGAAGTGTACCAAAATTATTGGGGGTTTCAACCTATAGTTTATCAATTGGAAAAGGTGTGCCTAGCCTCCAAGAGTAGTTAGAATTAGACGACACGTGATTCAAACACCAGACGGTGAAGATATCAGTGATTCACTATTTCAACTTATCATCCAGGCACACCTAGAGCCACGAACGAATTTTGTAATTTACTGATTTTAGGTAAGAATAAATAAAAAATCAGTTTTTGTTAGTATTATTTGATTTTTTGTGTTTTTAAATTCTAATATCAGTCCATTTATCTTTATAAACCCTCAATATGAAACACAAGCAAAACCAATATTAATCCCTCAGAAATCTAGAAAAATCAGATCATAAAGAAAACTAAAATAAAACAAATCATACCAATGTGCAATTTGTTCATCAGATCGGGGTGTACATTTCAGAATTGGCATAGATCCTCATGAATTTTCTCAATAATTAATTCACTAATATAAAAAATTATTCTCCCATCCCTAGATGTTTACTTCATTAGGTTGATAATTTCCAATTGGGTGGAGACCATGATATTGTTTCTTTCTAGGTTGAAGATGAAAGTGAGAATGCTCAGAGCATCCCTTGTGATCTCATAAAACATATTAATATCCAAAGTAGACTCTAGCAATAGTTCATTAGATTTTAGTTCCTTGCATTAAGTGCATAGGAATTATAGTTTTTCTCCATCTAAGAAGTCATCATAGAATTGAGCACTATATTCTATAACAACCCTATGCTCTCCAAAAAATAGGAACAACATCAATAAAATAAAATATGGGTAGATATCTACCATGAAGTTCCTATAACATGACTTGATTGATCAAGGACTAGGTTCATAAAATGTTGTCCATGTAGATACCAAATCAAAGTAGGTGTGTGCCTCAGGCACTAAATAATATGCTAGGAGACTACTCCAAATTCTATATTTGAAGCTTGTGAGTTGGATATTTTTGAACCTCTACCATGCACCCTCTCTCAATTTATTTATTCTCTTCAAACCCTTGGATTTTGAGAATTTTACAATAGGGCCTTTTACTATCTCAATGTTGGAGGTGTAGGTTGGTACCTATAGACCTAAAAAAGAGAGGATTACCTTTGCTCAAGAGCCACTTGCTCTAGAGGATGTCACACGGCTAGAAGTTATATTCTTTTTCATATTTGGCTAATTATTATTTTAAAATATTTGGTCTTTGTTTTCCTGTATGCTCACTTTATAATTATGTTCTTCGATGCTCTCTTGTTCTCCAAGTGTTCTTCAAGTAGAATGTTTTCCTCAAGCCTCACTAATTCACATGCCATTTATTTATGACTTCACATTCGTTAGGTTATGAGGGATGTTTTTCACCTTGCATGATAAATCCCAATTCCTTGTAGATCTATTGATGAGTGTCATTGAGTCCCATCATTTAATCTCAATGATTTATCAATCTGGGGTGGTGTCCAAGGCTATCTACAATAGAAGGCTAGGGCAAAGTACAATTCAGGAATTCAGATTTTAAGCATTTATTGGTGAAGTAGATTTTGGTTTAGCCTTTTGGTGTCACACTAAACCTACTCTAAAGAATGGAAACTGAAATAAATTACAGGAATTGAAAACTAAATCTAAATTGCAGAATTTAACAATTAACTACAATTGCATGAATTGAAATTGCTAAATTAAAATATAATCTACTTTTGCATAATTGAAATATAGTTACTCTTGCATAATTGAAATGATGCTTGTAAATTAAACTTATTCTAAAAACACCTGTCAATGCCCTACCATAAAAGGTCGTCAAGCTTCTGCTACAGGAATTGATAGCAAAATGAAATATGCTAAAAATGGAAAGTTGCTAAAATAGAAAGCAGGGAAAACATGGAAAGCAAAGGAAAATGCTTAATATAATTTGTTAGCTAACATACACACAAATTATGTACACAAACATAATAGAAAACATAAATCACATAATACAAAATAAAAACAAGAAAATGAAATCTGGCAAGCAATCTATTAATTTTGTTGCAGCAAAATTATAGATTAAAACCTGCCATAAAATCCCTCCTTCTAGATTTGAAATTGGGCCCATACTTCCTGATATAGAAGGAGGTGAAAAGAACTCCTTAACTAATTAACACTCAGAACAAAAAATGATAAAATAGCTGCACTTTTATTGATGACAGAACATGCTAAAAACTATTACAAAAAATTGTTGTACAGTCCTAATTGTTGCTATTGAAAACTCTTCTCTATTCTAATTCCTAACTGGCTCAACCAAGGATGGAGTTGTGTTATTTATATAGAAATTTACAACATATCCCATTCTAAAATCAGCCTATGTGCTGCTTTTCAATGATTTGCCAATAATTTTGGATCTAAAATAAATGCAAATCTGGACAGTTTGTGTTGTAGTAGTAGTCATTGGCCCTTTAGAAAGCATCTTCAGTGGTGGGAGTACGTGGGAGAAGTCTAGAAATATCTCATATATCTTTCTTCACTTCATAATATACCCTTTCTATATTTTAAAAAAATTTCTATTAAGCTATAGTTATTTATGTGTTTATCCTAAAAGAGGATCAAAATTGATCTTTTCCATGAATGGTGGCTTTGGATGGCAAGGACGGCAAATTCAGATGGGAGATATTTTCCTTTAATATTTTCAACCTTATTTCCTTTTTTTCATCGTCAAAAATAAGTCAAAAATTCAAAAAAGCACTTTTTGTTCTCATTTCGAAGATAAGTGGCTCATTTCAAAGAGACTGTATTTCTCATTCCAAAGATGTCCACTCATTTCGAAGAGACTATATTTCTCATTCCGAAGATTTCTGCTCATTTCGAATATTTTTAGAATGAAAAATTATGCGCTCTTCAAGTGATTTTAGTTGCATTTCTCAAGTGGATTAGCTCTCAGGATCATATGGCAATAGCCTTCATTCCTCTCCATTTGTGAATTTCATGCCTTGCCATTCATTTGTAGCTTGCTGGAATTTATAGGTAAATTACTGCATTTTTCAATTTTGTTGCACAGTTGTAAAATATTGGCATTTCTTGCAAATTCAAACAAATTAGAACATGGAAAAATTATTCAAATATCAACATGAAGTATTACATCAAGTTGCTACTGAATTTATACACTTCATTCACCAAGTAACAATGCTAAAATAGTGCAATAGTGTTGCACAATTGTCCCTGCTCTGTTATACCCTATTGCTGCCTATTTAGACCATGTGGGAATGCTTATAAATAGGTTAGATGTCTTCTATAGTCCTTCTGAACTCATTCCATCCATATCCTGATGCTTTGCTTGACAGCTTCAAGGTGTTCCTATAAAGTGACAGCTTGCTAATTTTTATATGGCTATTTTTTTCAGATTTTCAGATTTATGATAGTCCTAATAATTTGGCTTCAATGTGGACTTCAAATAAGTTGAAGTGCAATAAAATATTCATAAGTCATTTTTAATTTAATGGATATCAGCATACCACATTTGGTTAATTGAAATGCATGTTTTTACTTGCTACTTAATCAAGCAAAATCAGTCACAAAATGCTGAAAATAGTCAAAAACAAAGATATAGTATTCCTAACATAAAATCATGCAAACACTTAACAAATATATATTATAATCAACTATTTGGCATTTAAATTAATAATATAACAGTTTTTTATATGTCAAACATAGTGTAAAAATGAGGCATTTTCAGGCCTCATCAGCTACCTCTAGCATATTTTCACATATTTCAAAGTTGATTCATTCCTTTCTCATTATTTACTATACATCATGTGTTGCTTTTTTTGCTTTATTCAAGGTCTTCACGAAAGTTATCACAGAATTTAAGGCATTGATTTATGCATGGAAGCATTAACTCAACCCTACAAGAATGATTGAAAAGAAACCACTTTTATTTTTGTGGTTGGCCAATTTGTTAAATTTACTAATTGGTTAGTAGAGGTAGCTACCATTTTGAAGTATCATATTTTTTAATATTTTTTGTTTATTAGCTTGATTGAACAATATGCACTTATGAAATTGTTTATCATTAATGCTTCTAATTTAATGGGCCAACTAGGTTCAACATTCTTTTGATGGTTTTTGAGATTGCACATATCTTCATATGATTTAGAATCAACAGATGATATAGACCTCTTTCACCACCTTAGATTTTTGGAAGATGATATTGATCAATGATCTGGGTGATTTGATGACTCATGGATATTTGGCTTTCTAATTTCATCAAAGATTTTTTTGAAAAATGTTGACCATTGATGGTTGATATATAACAATTAGCAAAACTTTTGGTAGCCATATTCTATTGGAAGGATATTAATTTAGTGTGAGCCATAGATCAATAATATTGAAAGATCTGTGGAATTTTTCTCCACTATTCCTTCATCAAAGTCTTCCATGTCATGAGTAATTGATCCACAATTGGATGATATTCAAAACCTTTTCTTCTTACCTTCTTTCAAAATTTTCTCAAAATAGAATGGACCATTGATTTTTCAATTGCATGGTTCTCCCACATTTCAGTTTTTTTTAAAAGCATTTCCCACATACTAAGGGAATCCAATAGCTAGCTGTGTGTTCAAAATTACTTGGAAAATTGTAATGCATTCTTAACCTTCTTAATAATTAAATCTTTTCAACCAAGGTAATATGATAATTCCTTAGGTCTTTAGACCTACAAAAGAACCAATAAAAGTCCAAAAATTGTTATATAAAATACCTCCCCCTTTTTTATGTACATAACCCATATAGGATAAAAATCTCACTCTTTCTTGAGCTTCAACCCATCCCTATGGGCCCATTTTTTATAGGAGGATCAAAATCCTAGACTTTGACTACCCATTGGTCCATTTAATCATCAAGTATGAAAATATGTACTTCATCAACAAAATATTCTGACTCAGACTACTCTTCCTCTATTACCAAATTTTGATCGGTGCTCATCCCAAATGTGTGCAAGTGTTCAACATGATTTAGGTATAGTGAATCTGATGGGATATTTACTCTAGTATCATACTATGTTACTAATTCCATGAGATACCAATATAAATATAGATAGTCCCCTAATTTATTAGTGAATTCCCTTGATAAGTAAATGCCAAGTGATGCCAAGAGATGGATTACTACTATATTTTGAGACACTATGATGCCCAAACATGCATATAAAGTGATTAGAAGATCTTCTACTACCCCTAAAATTTATACTATATCTTCTTCTAATTGCACCACCCTTTTATTAATAAGTTGATAGGCTAGAGCCAATGCATCTACCACTACTTTTGACATGACTAAGGTACTTTCCTAGAGTCTATCTTGCAATTATAGATCAATTTATCTTTGTGAACCAAGGACAAGTACAAGGGGGTGGGTTTAGACCTAATTACTCTTGGACAAGATATTTATAGGATAATGGATACCTTCTATTGTCCCAGATCCTTTTGTTCCTCTAGAGCTTTCCTTAGTTGCTCCTACTCGAGAATAGATAAAACATTACATATAGGTATGACCATCGTGGATCTCTTCAAATGGTCAACCACATTAAATGATCCCAGAGAATTGATATTTTGAGGAGCATTCAACAATGACTAATATTTGGGATTTTCCATAGCTTATTGAGGAATTTTTTTAGGCTCTAATTAGGGAATGCATTACTTTGGGTCTTCTAGAATTTTTTTCTTAGTAACCATCAAAATTTTTACTGTATTATGCTTTGGTGATGTTGTGTTGAGAGCCTCCTTTCTAGAATCAGTTGGTCTTCTTTGAATATTTTGGGTTGCTTGAATTCTCTTTTCCTAATCCTTTATTTACCTCTTATTAGCTCTTGTCACATAGTATGATTATACTTAGGGCTTATGGGATGCCAAAATTTTAGCTCCATCAAATATAGTGTATACATCTTCCTCATCCTATATGACCAGGACCTACTTAGGAGGAGCACAACTTAACTCAAGGAGATATGGGGTAGGGTAAATTTGGTTTGTTATTGTGTGTCAACCTTTGAATGGAATATAGATGCCTAAGTAGGCATTATTTCACTCATAACTGTCATGTATGACTAAAATCTTTCTCTAAAATAGACCTAAGGAGGGTAGTTGTTTATTATTGGGCAGTTGTAGTTAGTGGAATCCTTCACATAGTTATTTTGTATTGGGACTATTTCTCTAACAAAGTTAGTATGAATCTATTGCAATGGGGTTGGTATGGGAACCATTTGTTGATTATGATTTTGAACTTGGTTTGTATCCCTAATGGCCTAGATCTAGAACCTCAAATATCTATTAGAGAACTATTTCCCAGATTACTCTGTTAGAAGAGAGGTCTCAAATTATTTTGATATTGAAACCTGTGGGTATTTTTTGTTCCATAAGGCTAAAACTTCATTATAGACTATTTTTAGTATATTATTAATTCCCTCTAATTTAGAATTATTTGTAGTATGATGCATCAAATCAGGAAGGAAAATAGGGACTACAACTAGATACACAACAAGAGTTTATTGGAAAGTTTTTGGTTGAATGGTTAGAGGTGGTCAATATGATGATTGAACATTTGAAAACAAAGGCATAGAGGGTCTAGGGGCTAGCCTTTCTATTTGGATGAGATCATTTTTAGCCTATATGGTTATCCCATAATCTATTGGTAAGTAATTTCCTCCCCTAGCCTTAATCATCATAGATATTTCTAAATATAAAGCTTTTAAACAATATATAAAAGCAATACCTAGGAGGGGATAAATTTTATTGGGAATTCTATGTCATGTTTTATAAAATTGTACACTAAAATTATCCATAGCCTCAATTATTTCCCTTTTTATAGTTAATAATTGTTCAAAGAGAGAGATACCATATACCTTTTCTATAATTATATCAACAAACAAATGGAAAGTTAATCCCAATTTACAATCAAATGTGGGCCTAGTGAGATATACCACTCACATTATTTACCTCTAAAGTATACCATCAATTCACCAATAATCTTAGTGCCACATTATATTCTACCCACATTGTGTAATGTACATAGGTTGACCTTATGTTATAGGTGCTCGATTGGTATTGTGATGTCTTCACTTGTGAAATACGACAAAGACTTTAATGTATATGTTGGGATATCATCCCATATTATAGGTGGAATCAGTGGTTGTAGTGGACCTTTATAATTGCATGCAAGAAATATTCTATGGTGGTTGAGAAACCATATTTTGCCACTGGCCTCTTCTTCTTCTCAAAAATTTGTTGAGAGGTGGTACCTGTTGAGTGATAATTTCACCCAATTACAAAATCACCATCACAGTCAGGGTATTGTTAGAAAAATCTCTCTTGCAAAGAAATTCAGAATTTCTCCAAGGTTCTTATTTGCTTAATATGTGCTTGAAAGTTTGTGAAAATATGAAAATTTGTTGAAATACCTTAGAGGTGCAAGTAATTGTTAAAAAGGGACCTGTGGTTTAGTATTGATTTAATTTGCGATAATTTAGTTTCTCATATTATTATTGAAAATGTGTATTTATTGATCCATTATATACTTTGAAATAATGATTCCTAAATGGTGATTTAATCCATTTTATCTCAAATTGTTAAGTAGATTTTATCTTCTTTTGTTAAGCAGATTTTAACAAATTTTTATCTTCCTTTGTTAAAATTTGTTTGAGCATAAATTAAAATGACTAAAATATAACTTTGAAGTGTCAATATTGGAATGGTGATTTAATTCATTTTATATTTCTTTGTTAAGTAGATTTTATATTCTTTTGCTAAGCTTTGTTTGAGCATGAAAGAAAATGACTAAATCTAAAATTGAAATGTCAATCCCAGAATGGTGATTTAATTCATTTTATCTTCTTTGGTTAACAAATTTTATCTTGCTTTGTTAAGAAAATTTTAAAATGATCGAACCTATGGATTGCAAGAATTATTTTTTTGTTTTAAAATCTTAAGAAATGCCTTAATTAAATGTTTCCAAATAATTTTATTTTTATAGCCTTGAAGAAATAATTATTTGGATATTTTCAATTACTTCAAAACCCAAAATTTTAATGTAGAAAAATATAACCCTTCTAGGGTTTTGAGTGTTTGATGGATCTTAAATAAAATAAAATGAAAAATAAATAAAAACAAAAGCAATCAAAAAAATATAAAAAAATGATAAAAAAAATCTGAAATAAGATGAAAACAAAGTGCAAAAAAGCAATCAAAGTGAGCTATTGTAAGTTAATCCTTCCTATTTTGTAGAAAGAAGAAGATCATGAACATTAAAACAAAACTAGGTTAGACCTACATCCACACAATCTAAATCTGGTTAAGTGCAAGAGTCTAAGGAATAAAAAATGTATCAAAAATATTAAATGATGCTACCATATCCATGCATAAAACATCATTGAATAAACTCAATACATGTGTGAGAAATATATGCAATAAAAATTATATTCAAAACCTTCTTTGGCTGCATACAAGGTGGGAAAATCAATTTACCGTAACTTGAAAGCCTTCCAATTTCTTTTCACGCCCTCCTATTCCAAAATATTACAGCCTTTTTTCCTCTCCTTCGATGGGTATTCATAGGAAATCTTATGTTGCTTCATTTCATAGTTTCTTCGCTAAAACAAGGTACCTTTCCACTTCATCTCCTTCACTTGTTTGGTTTCGTAAATTTTCCTTTTATCCATGTATCCATTCACCTTCTTCGCTTTCTTTTTTTTGTAACGCTTGTTCTGGTCATATGCATGATGGCCCATTTACTCCATTTGTCACTGCTTAGAATTAGAAATGATGGCATACCTTTATGATATGTATAGTATATTGATTTCCATATCCAAATAAACCATTCAATCAAACAGAGCTTACTTTTCATATTTTGGATCCATTACCAGCATGATATTAATATTTTCTTTGACTACGTAAGAAGACATATTCATAAACCCATTTCCAATGGCAATTATTATCCAAATGGAATGTAATGTGATGAAATTGGTAATTAGGTAAAGGTGGGCATGTCTTCATCGTCTATATTTCAGATATCAAAGAAGCAGCACGAACCTCTGAAATATCTTCCACATATGGTTTGACTTGCCACGATATTAATTTCTCCATGTTGTCAAAATTCCCACCCGTAGCATTCTCCATCAAATGTCTCCTACCACTAAAGATGCACTAGTAATCCAGTGCTAGTTTCTCCATCGTCGAACCTACCAAAAGAAAAGTACCAAACCTACACTGCAATACACTAGCCATATCATATGACTATGCACAACTCATTACTCTCCATAGGAATTTCATACAACTCATTTAGTCCTCATCACTGACAAATATGGGAATTTAACCACTTTTTTGGTGCTCCCAAACTTCCATTGATAACATTGTAGATAGTGTTAATGACCATACCATTATCAAAGTCATTTTCCCTTTCATATGTGGTTTTATTTTGATGACTGGTCATCATATAAAAAATGGTAGCATCATGTTGGCTATGGAAACAAAAGGGGTCACAAAATCCAATGGGTGATTTATTCATAGAGGAATAGTCTAGGACAAACAACATTGGATGTCCATAATTAATTTTAACCGAATGAATACGTGGTTGTATGCTAAAATCATCCCATTATCTAAATTTTGTGAAGCAACTATCACTCTGTACACCAAAACTGTTATATACTATGAAGAATATGATAGTGGGACACTATGGTGAAGATGTCCTCCATTCAAATTTTTCTATCGTTGCCACATCATCCTTGAGGTGTCCAGCCTATCAAACATGCTTTCAAGATATCTTGGAATCCACCCTATCCAAACTATATCCTGCATCACCATTAGACTTATCCACACTACACATCATCCCATTCATATTTAGCTTTGAGAGTGTCTCTCCTTTTAATGGATTCGTTCGGCTTCGGTGTTCTTTTGGGTAACCATATATTTGACGATATATCGAGTTCCAGCGTTGACGATGTTTCCAAAGTTGTGATGGATACAACTATGTGTTCTCCATGCATGCACATTCTAAAATTATTAAGTGAAAGGTAAAATCATATAAAAATGATTTCATAAACATGCTCTCATTGTTATAACAAGTTAATATTGTAAACATGAAGTCATCATTATAACGAACTAACATTAAAAATAGTAAAATCATTGTTATAACAAATTAAGATTATAAATGTAAAATTATTGTTATAACAAATTACTACTACTCAAACATAAGTATTAGGAAACTAATCACTTGAGAAGCAATAAATTCAAACAAAGTCGCATCATCAAATAATATAAAGCATAACCAATCTTAAGTATCCAAGCAGGGTTTGTCATAGTTTCAAAATTTATATTTTGACTTTTCTTTCTTAAATTTTGAGATATTTAGCCACTAGTGTCTTTTGTGAAAGACTTTTCTTATAAAAATTGAAAATAGGCATATTTTAATGACCTTGATTTCCAAAATTTGCTATCCACATTAACAAAAAAAAAAAACCTTGTATAAGCTAAATAGAAAATCATTTTAAATAAACAAAACTTCAAATTGACATGAAAATTCAAGTGGGTCCCTAAAATTTGGGTGTGTTGTGCGATAGCCACAATAGTACCATCACTTGAGGATTTATAGCTATGTAGTATCTAGTAATAGATATTATGCTCATCAACTTCTAGATGTTTTACTTTCAACAAAGTTTCTAAGCAAAATTTGAAACTACTTCATTAAGCTTGATAAACTAAGATTTTCACCATAATCTCAATCCAATATTTCTCTAAGTGGCTTATTTTTAGTATTTTTATTCAATGGAGTCACTAGCTGACATTTCTAGATTCTTCAATAAGCAGATAAACAAATATCATCATCAATATCTTGTCTTAATATATACAAAATAGTCCCACTAGGTATACCATTAAATTATTATCATGTAAGGTGGGTGTATTTTGAGATTTGCTTGTTTGTATATCCATTTAAACCAAGCTCAATAAATATTGTGGGATTAATCTAAAATATATTGGTGTCAATGGGAATGCTATTAAAATTTTGTCATGTTAGATTGTCATAGTCTCCTATTGTGATGGTCGGGTTCACCCAACACTCGTACCTCATGTAGAGTGACACAATGGGCAATCTTGAGTGCATGGGATAAGGCTCAAAGGACTAACTCTAGGGTTTTTTACAAGGTTAGTTCTTTACATGATGTGATATTCAATACTTTTCTATCTAAGTAACTTTCATGCACAAAGGTAAAGGGAAAGAAAACCTATAGCAAACTGTAGACACTAAAATCATGTCAATCCGATTAGGTGACCAAAGCATTGGCTAATTGACATCATATGGCCCCCTTGGGCAACCCTCAGAGGTTTAATAGTGGTCCTAACCACTCTTGGAAGGCTCTACCCCACTTTTGGGAGGTTTTGGGCCACATAGGCATGACCGTCCCACCCTGGGATGGTCACAGTTCATGGTCATCCCACCCAGGGATGGTGGCATAGCGGCCATCCCTGGGTGGGACGACCACAAGGTTTGACTCCCAAAAAGTCAAATTTTGGAAAAATGGCACCCAGAAACTACCATTTATCCCACCTATTCGAGCATGCAGACCTAAGGGCACAAAATCCTTATGACATGCTGTAGAATGGAGGCCAAAAAGGGAGATTCTCTTCCCCTTCCAATGCATGCCAAGTTTTGGACAAGTGGCACCTCTTGCCATGCATGCCCTTGCATGCCCATTTTCCCAAAGGCCCCCTTTGGCTATAAAGTGGATCCATTTTCCACCCAAAATATAGAGAGGAGTTTTGAGACATAGCAACGAAGTGCTGCCAAGATTTCCCCTCACCCTTTTGTGCCTTTTTCCCTCGAAATCTCTACCTAGCGAAGGAGGTTTCTGAGTGATTCAAGAGGCACAATTTGTTTGCAAAACCGAATCATATGAGTGAATTTCACCACCAAATTTGATGAAAACACTATTGAGAGGTTTTTTGACCAATCCACAGAGGAATTGGTGGTAAATAAGGAGCAGAACTGGTGGTCATCCCACCCTAGGATGGTCCCCATTCTATGATAGTCACCACCGTCCCTGCAAGGTATGGTGATATATTTATGCATTATTTTTCTACTATTTTTAATTAGGCATATTCTAGGTTATATTATGAACATACTATCCAAATTTCATGCAATTTGGAGTTATATTGAGTGAGATATTGCTATTTTTAGGTTTTGTAGGCTTTCGGGGACCATCTGAAGATGCACATGAAACTATGATGGAAATTTCTAATCCACTAATATGGGTCCTCTTAAAATATCATTTTATGTATACTTTCCAATTTTGGTTTGATTTGGAGGTGTTTTGGTCTAAAAATTGCTTGTTTTGGGTTTTGTAGGCTTCGTGGGTGCACTGCAAATGCACCATGGATTCGGATGCAATTTCTATTCTGTTTTCAATTATATCTTCCCAAAATCATCTATTATGCATATCTCTAAAATTTCAGATCATTTGGAGTTGTTTTAGATAGGCACATTGCATATTTACACTTTCTAGCTTATAGTTGCATGTATGGCTTTTGCATGTTTCACATTCTATGCACTTGCTATTTAACAAATCTGGTTTCCTTGTGTGTAGGTGCAGGTTTTACAGCACATGAGGAAGGAATACAAGATCATAATAGTGAAGAACTAAGTGGCGGCATCATAGGTTCACCCACCTCAATTGTGGGTACGAGGAAGAACATTGGAAGTGCACACGAGCTTGTTTGAAAGGACTTGATCCTTTGGGCACCCCATTTTTGTAAACAAGTGTATCAAACTAAGAGCCCTCAAGGGGACATCTATGTAACCATGATTCTGATTTATCAAATGAAATAAAGAGAAACACCCCTTTTTCTTGCACTTATTTGGCTTCCATGGTTGCTTGAATTTGTCCTTTTATAATGCTTGATTAATACCGGATATAGATGCATCTTGTTTAGCATTCTTAGGTGCACCATTTTTCCCCTACTTCAGTGGTGATCATGGTGGGACCCTATCCCTATTGATTTGGTTAAATATTTGACCCTATTTTTGCCTTTGCATTCTGTTGCAGGAATTGGTCGTTCTGGCCTGAAATGACCTCTGGACTATTGATCGTCCCACCCTAGGATGGCCACACAACCATCCCACCCTGGGATGGCCATCAAACTAGCCACCATCCCACCCTAGGATGGTCACAAAATAGGAGCTTTTCTGCTCCAAATTCCAAAAATAGCAAGCTTATAGGCCATTGAGGTAAGTACCAAAACCCTCTATTTTCATTTCTACTATTCAAAACTGTTGAAATCTGGTTTTTCTTGCCTCTTTTGATTGCTTGAAAGGTAGAAAGATAGGTTTTACTTTTCTATAATTGAAAAAACAACAAAAATAAGAAGAAAAACTAAAAAGGAACTAAGTAGAAATGCACCTCTATGGTTTGCTTGCTTGTAGCCTACCTAATGGGTAGGTTATCATTTAGGATATGCATTTTGTAGGTTGCTTTTTATCTAACTTTTCTGAAAGTAAAATGTCCTTCTTCTTGCATTTAGTGAAATATCATTGAGTGCTTCATTGTTTACTTTCTTTAAGCATAAAAGGAACCACACACACTTGCACGTATCACAATAACATTGGTAAGGTTGGATTTCATCACCAACCTCCAATTCAGACCGATGATGTTGGATTTCACCTCCTTCCACCGGCTTGCCCCCTCGACACCTTAGATAGAATAGGGCACTCTCTTAAGATGGAATAGGTCACTAGTGTTCAAACTCCCTCCCACTATTGGAAACGCTTGTCATTTTAGAGTGGAAGAGCTAGGTGAACCCTCCACTCATTATGGGTTTTAAGCGGTGTACCCTAGACTCTTTTGAGAACCTCATGTTTGGCACTAGTGTTCCTAGTCACCACTTTGGTTGAGTTCCCTCATTCTAAGTCCAAAACATGAACAAGAAAGCAAGAGCAACAACAAATCTAAACACACCAAATAACTTAGGGATTCACATCTAAAACTTAAAGGAGATAATCACATTGTTTGCTTGTGTGCTTCTTTGATCATTTGATTGTGTGTTCTTAAGATTTAAAAGAGATAATCATACACATCTAATCCTTAAAAGAGATAATCATATTGTCTACTTTGTGTGTTTCTTTATTGTTTGGGTAATCAACATAAGATCCTACCATCTAGGACCAAACCCTAATTTTTCAAAAAAAATGCAAATCGGATCGAGAATCATGCAAATCGGAGCTATAACAAAAAATTTATGTTGGTTTTATGATTACTCTATTTTTGAAGTTGAAAATAGGGAAAAATTGCACTAAAATAGTCATAAAATGGTCTAGACAACCCCAAAAATTGCCAAATTTGTTTTGTTGTCTTAGTTAGCTCCTTCTACACCTCTCACAAAAATTTTGAGTCCTAACTCTTCATGCTTCAAAATTTCCCAAAAATTCCTAAAATTGGGCATTTCCCCACGGGCCCCAATTGGCCAAATATTTCAAAAATACAAATTTTTGACCCAAAAGTCAAATTTTGGAGCCCTAGCCCATTGTGATCAGCTCATCGCACTGATCATTTTGATATATAACACTTATAACCTTTTTTTGAAAAGTCAAAATTTTCTAAAAATGGTCGATGGACCCCCTTTTATGGATTTGGTCCAAATGCGGTTGAAAACAAGACCTCCAATTTAGAGAGAGATTCAAGCTCCATAACCAGTGAATATCTCCAAATAAGTCTAGAGGACATGCCCATCCTTGAATGGCATCCCAAGTTTTATCATAACAACAATACCATCCTCAAGGGGGTAAACCTTCGAGATACCCCTACTAGGGAAGCACCCATAGGTCCTCTAGGAAACCTTCCTGACTTGGATACCCTGATGGAATTTTATATAGTAAATAATCCACCCATTGAGGGGTCTAGTAGGTCAATATCATGGATTCACATCCCAACTTGCTCTATACATCAATCAGAATATGACCATGAGACTACACCATGGCCTAGCTTGGATGAGCAAACCACCCCATCTGATCGAGCAAGTCACCCCCATACTCCTCATAGAGAGCACTCAATGTACACACATCATGCTTTTGCATAGCCTGAATATATAGAGCTTACATCCAAAATTGAATATGAAGCTTTCCTCATAGATGAGGAAGAAGACCCAAGTCATCCTCCTACTCCTTGTGAAGAGTACTTGGTGCAACCACATGATGGCTCTACATCATTGGACTATACAGAGCTGATTCATAAACTAGAGTCTCAGGTCAATGCAACCTTTAGGGAGCATGGAAAACAAGCAATAGATCCTACTAGGGGGAAAGACATGATAAACCCATCCGTATTTCAAATACAAGGGCACACAAACCCCATACAACTGAGCAATGAAATCATATTCATCAGACACTTAGGCCAAATATTAATAGACAACAATATACGGATCAACTCCAGTTGGATCAACAACAAAGAAATCAACAATGGGTGGACTCACAATGAGCACACCTACAAAGGTTGTATCAACAAAATATACAAGAACAACAAAAGATACAACAAGAGCAATTGCAATATGCATTACATGAAGTGGTGCTTACACCTAGCACCTATAAGATGCAACGATGTGCAAGGTGTCCAATACAATCTCAAATGTTGCCCCTTAGACCTCCTAGGCCTAATCGGGACTTGCCTCCTAGGCCTAACATAGATCACCTTCCATAGGCGCTTACCCCTCCTTATAGGCTAGTTCAAGAAACACCCTATGGGGCCTACAATGAGCTTGAACCTAGAGAAGAATACCATGAAGCACCTTATAGAGGCATGGTGGATGACATTCAACCACTACACAATAGGCTTGGTATCCCTCACCCTCCCCCATAGGGCCAAAACAAATATGAGGAGCTCGAGTCCTCTGAAGCATTTAAAGCATTGCTAGAACGCATGGAGTCAATTGAAAACAAGACCTCTGGATCTGGGTCTCAGAAGCCCACTTTGCACCAGTTATATAGTCAACCACTCCATCCTTTCGTACCTACCCCTTCCTATCTAGAATAGTTTAAAATGCCCCACTTGGCTAACTTTAAAGGGGAGGAAGATGCGTAGGAGCATGTCACCAAATTCTTGAACCAATGCTTTGGCATCCAGGATAATGATGCTTTACTCTTGAGGACATTCTTGACTACCCTCTCCGGCCCAGCCGTGGAGTGGTACAACCAACTCCCAAAGCATAGCATCTACAATCTTGACCAATTCATAGATGTGTTCTTGGAATGCTTCGCCTTCAACACTAAGCGAAAGGTGACACTGGCTGACCTCGTAGGGTTGAAGCAATATGATGATGAGTCAATCACCGACTATGGAAATAGGTGGAAAACACTTCTTGCTAAGCTACCATACATACTGCCCATGTCTGAGTTGACTGGCATGTTTTCTAAGAGTTGTTTGAAGCCTATCTCCTTGTTGCTGCAACTCCAATAATATCCAACTCTTGAAGATGCTCTAGCGCAAGCTAGAATAATCGAAGACATCAAAATTCAAGAGGGAGAAATTGTGAAGCCATGCAAGAAGGAGTGGACTAAGAATACCAAAAACAACCTGGTACAACCAAATTTAACATCAATCAATCAAGTTGCTATTAGTATTCTAGGGCTTGTGCAACCCACACCACCTCAGAAGCCCAACTATCAAGCCACACCTAGAAACTATGACAACAACAATCAAACAAACCAAAGACAAGACCAACCGCATCGGCCACCATGACAATATACTCATTTTTCAGAGCCCTTAGCATCGATCTTCAATCGATTGTATGAGGCACAAGCAATCACGCTTCCCGAGATCCATCCATTGAAACCTAATAAGCGTAGATCAAAGGTGCACAGGAAAAATCTATACTATGTTTACCATCGACAAAGAGGCCATGACATCCAGACATGTTATCCCTTTAGAGATGTAGTTCAGGATATGATCGAGAGGCAAGAGCTTTCGATGGGCAATCCTCTTGCTCCAAACAACCAACCAATAGGAGACTTCCAAGACCTTTGGCCCACACACGAAGCAAAAACAACACCTACCAACCACGTTGAGCAACCCAATCAGGTGCATAACAACCCACCTCCCCAAGATTCTATGGGAATGATCAGTATTGTAGCAAAGACCCAGGAATATCAAAATTGATCTACACAACTGGTGATTTCATCCAATGTTTCACCTTCACCCATCTCATCTCATCAAAACATGGGCATTTTTGACTATATTACAGTGGATAAAATGCATGCTGGGGGTCCCAAAGGTAGCATACCTTCCCCACCATCCACATCACAACCAATGAAGCATAGTGAGAACTCTAAAGGTATCACACCTTTCTCACTTTCATTGAAGTAGCACACACACTAGGGGTGCCTAAGGTATCATGCCTTCCCCTCACAAAACATTCAAAATTCAAAAACAATTGAAAATAAAAAATTCAAAAAATAATGAAAACATCAAAATTTCAAACAAATCAAAAAACATTCAAAATCCAAAAATATTTGAAATAATCAAAATTTCAAAAACAATTTAAAATAAAATTAAAAAAATTTAAAAAAAAATCCAAACAAATCAAAAAACATCAAACTTTCAAAAACAATCTAAAACATTAAAACACAAAAACATTTGCATTTACATTTTGCATATGCATTCATTTAATTGCATTGCATTAGGCATGTTCATCCATTGCATTTGCATTAGGATAGGTTGTGTTTACAATCTTACAAATGACACCACGTTT
Organism: Wollemia nobilis; assembly: GCA_028583015.1. Lineage (NCBI taxonomy): Eukaryota > Viridiplantae > Streptophyta > Pinopsida > Araucariales > Araucariaceae > Wollemia > Wollemia nobilis. The sequence goes on along the minus strand of JAQPPZ010017226.1, from coordinate 9,522,491 downwards.
GTATGCCAATCATGCATCTATTCATCATCATCATCCATCACCCTTGTGAGTAATTATGTTTTTCAACACAACCCCTTCCTGTTGCTATAAGGAATATACTAGGGTTTTCTGGTCATTCAACCATACCTAGTGATCTTCTCAGATTTTGTAGAAAGCTATCTTCACTTTCAGAAGATGAGGTCTAGTTCCGATAGCACCTAGCATATCTCAAAATCCCATCACTAATCAAACACTAATAATCCTAGTTTGAACAAGGGAAATATGAACACTACAAAGTGGTCCTAGTCACCTTAAGTGAAAGGTTTTTACTTGCTCACCTTGTGATGCGCATGGTCTAGGATGTTGATCATTGACAAAAGGACAAGCTCCCCCCTACCCAAATAAATCCCTTGCTTTCATCAAAATAAGCAAAATCCCAAAGCAAAAATCAAAAGCAAAATAAATAGTGATTTTCATCACTAAACAAATCCCTTGCTCAAAGAAAACAAAATACAAAATAAACAGTGATTTTCATCACTAAGCATGAGCAAGTATCCCAAATCAATGTGAATAAAAGAAGGGGGTGAAGAGCTTGAATCCCTGGAATGGTCAGTATTTGAAAACCATCGAGTGATCCCCAATACAACAATGGGTTGAATGAATCCCGCCTGGCATTGGGGTAGTTCTAAGCAATTTACAAAGTGAGCTAGCTTTAGGTGGCTTGTATCACCTAGTGGTCTAATCCAACTAAGTCCAAACTTAGGATCATGATGAACATAGGGTGATCCTCATTACAACAATGGGCTGAATGAATCCTACTTGGCAATGAGGTAGTCTTATGTCTCATCTAATATATTCATTTGCACACACAGGGATAATGAATATCTTGGTCTTCATAACAAAAGCTTTTATCTTTCAGGAGTCTTGTATAGTCATTATACAACTTTTGATTAATCAACTAGGGTGTTTGAGTCTCATGGAAAACCTCAAAAATTCCCTAATAGCAACAAATCATTACATCAATCATACACATTTACACATCTCACAATCATCTCATTTCACATATGGATGCTTAAATGATTAATTCTTATGATAAGAGTTATCATTTTCATTCATGATTTTCATACATTTTGTGGTGTCATCTATCAGTTTGTCAAAACACATATTAATTGCATTCCTTATGTTTTAAGTGACTAAAGCATACAGGTTCATTTACATTAGATCATCATCATGTAAATAATGCATTACATACATTGCATTCACCATATCATATCAACATAAATTAAGTGCATAAACAATTGAAACAAATTTAAACATGCATTTAACATTCACCATTGCATCCATATATGCATACATAGTAGAGCATCTACACATCTAGATCACAACATCCAATCATACATTTATCATCTAGCTAGTGCATGTCATCAGTACATCGCATACATATAGCATATTCACATCATCAATAGGCATTACATCCATTAATGCATCCATAAATCATAACACATAATGCATCTAATGGTCCAAAATCACACAATTGCAAATCACACAAACATTTTAAACATCAACTAGGGCATTATTGGTATCATACCTCCCCTAATCAGCAATCAAATAGTTAAGCAATCAACCTCAAAAATCTCCAAAGGTATCCATAAACCCTTTGGTCAACCCAAAATGTCCCAAAGGTATCCATAAACCCTTTGGTCACCCAAAATTCCCCAAAGGTATCCATAAACCCTTTGGTCAACCCAAAATGCCCCAAAGGTATCCATAAACCCTTTGGTCACCCAAAATGCCCCAATGACATCCACTAAGCCCATTGGTCATAATAATAACATGTATAATCTAAATCAATAATTGATAACTTAATCAAGTTAATCATGTTCATCTTATGAATCATTGTCGAAGACAATCATGCACCCTCCTTGCTTGGGGCAAATAAGCAAAATATCAAAAGCAAATTCAAGCAAACCAGTGAGCTTGTCTTCTAATCGCCATCAAGGCTAGAGTATAGACTTGAGCTCATCTTCTAATTGCCACCAAGGTTAAAGTGTAGACTTGAGCTTATCTCCTAATTGCCACCAAGGCTAAAGTGTAGACTTGAGCTCATCTTCCAATTGCCACCAAGGCTAAAGTGTGGACTTGAGCTTGTCTTCCAATTGCCATCAAGGCTAAAGTGTAGACTTGATCTTATCTTCCAATTTCCATCAAGGCTAAAGTGTAGACTTGAGCTCGTATCTCCTAATTGCCACCAAGGCTAGGATTAGACTTAATCTTGTTTGCCAATATCCCAAAGATTACCAAAATCAAGTTCCTTAACTTGTCGGAGGCAATGATTCTAAGATGCATGCCCTTTCCATGATTGGGGCATCTAGCATTGATGAGGTATTCATTTCCTTTCTTCTATGAAATATCATAAAAAATCAAAAATTCAAAAATAATTGAAACAATCAAAAATTCCAAAACAACACAAAAAGCACCAAAAAGGGCCTAAAACCCACCAAAAATAAGTCAAATCTGATGGAATTCACTTAGGATCAAGATGGAACCCAAATTATTCATGGATGCATTGAAAAGTTACTACTTCAATCCCCAAGAAGGCCATTGTGGCCGGACCACCCCATAAGAATGAGGTATTCAACTCCTTTCTTCCATGAAACATCAACAAAATCATCAAAATCCTCACAAAAATGCTCCATTTTACAATGGGTAAAACTGAAGGAAACCCTAACCAAGTCATATGGGTCAAGCAACTCATCACTTTTCTCCTTGAGGGGGTAGTCATACTTAACAAATTCATAATCAAAATCAACAATCAAACACTCAATCATGCAAATTGCGTTCATTCAATGAATCATTGACAAAGACAATCACGCCCTTGCTTGGGGTAGCAAACAAGCACAAATTTCAACTAAAAAAATGCTTGGCATTTTGGAAGCATGAAGGATCGGGCTTCACCTCTTCATGACTAAACAATGTCCAAGATCAAGTAAACCGGACATGAAAGGTTGTACTTGAAGCAAGTTCCTTAGCTCATCAGAAGCAAGGATTCAAGAACACATGCTCTTTCCATGATTGGGGCATCTAAAGTTGGTTAGGTTATTGAATAACCCTAATCATTCAATATTTTAGTCATCTATTTTTGCTCAATGCTGTGTTGCACACAACGCATCTCAAAAAGGGGCATCTGTAGACACTAAAATCATGTCAATCCGATTAGATGACCAAAGCATTGGCTAATTGACATCATATGGCCCCCTTGGGCAACCCTCAAAGGTTACATAGTGGTCCTAACCACTCTTGGAAGGCTCTACCCCACTTTTGGGAGGTTTTGGGCCACATAGGCATGATCGTCCCACCCTGGGATGGTCATAGTTCATGGTCGTCCCACCCAGGGATGGTGGCATAGCGGTCATCCCTAGGTGGGATGACCACAAGATTTGACTCCCAAAAAGTCAAATTTTGGATAAATGGCACCCAGAAACTACCATTTATCCCACCTATTCAAGCATGCAGATCTGAGGGCACAGAATCCTTATGACATGCTACAGAATGGAGGCCAAAAAGGGAGATTCTCTTCCCCTTCCAATGCATGCCAAGTTTTGGACAAGTGGCACCTCTTGCCATGCATGCCCTTGCATGCCCATTTGCCCAAAGGCCCCCTTTGGCTATAAATTGGATCCATTTTCCACCCAAAATATAGAGAGGAGTTTTGAGACATAGCAACGAAGTGTTGCCAAGATTTCCCCTCACCCTTTTGTGCCTTTTTCCCTCGAAATCTCTACCTAGCGAAGGAGGTTTGCGAGTGATTCAAGAGGTGCAATTTGTTTGTAAAACCGAATAATCTGAGTGAATTTCACCACCAAATTTTATGACAACACTATTGAGAGGGTTTTTGACCAATCCACTAGAGGAATTGGTGGTAAATTAGGAGCAAAACTGGTGGTCGTCCCACCCCAGGACAGTCCCCATTCTATGACAGTCACCACCATCCCTGCAAGGTATGGTGATATATTGATGCATGATTTTTCTACTATTTTTAATTAGGCATATTCTAGGTTGTATTATGAACCTGCTATCCAAATTTCATGCAATTTGGAGTTATATTGAGTGAGATATTGCAATTTTAAGGTTTTGTAGGCTTTCGGGGACCATCTGAAGATGCACATGAAACTATGACTGATATTGCTAATCCACTGATATGGGTCCTCTTAAAATATCATTTTATGTATACTTTCCAAGTTTGGTTTGATTTGGAGGTGTTTTGGTCCAGAAATTGCTTGTTTTGGGTTTTGTAGGCTTAGTGGGTGCACTGCGAATGCACCATGGATTCGGAGGCAATTTCTGTTCTGTTTTTAATTATATCTTCCCAAAATCATCTATTATGCATGTCTCTATGATTTCAGATCATTTGGAGTTGTTTTAGATAGGCGCATTGCATATTTACACTTTCTAGCTTATAGTTGCATGTATGGCTTTTGCATGTTTCACATTCTACACACTTGCTATTTAACAAATCTGGTTTCCTTGTGTGTAGGTGCAGGTTTTACAATGCATGAGGAAGGAATACAAGATCATAACAATGAAGAATGAAGTGGCAGCATCATAGGTTCGCCCACCTCAATTGTGGGTACGAGGAAGAACATTGGAAGTGCACACGAGCTTGTTTGAAAGGACTTGATCCTTGGGCACCCATTTTTGTAAACAAGTGTATCAAACTAAGAGCCCTCAAGGGGACATCTATGTAACCATGATTCTGATTTATCAAATGAAATAAAGAGAAACACCCTTTTTCTTGCACTTATTTGGCTTCCATGGTTGCTTGAATATGTCCTTTTATAATGCTTGATTAATACCAGATATAGATGCATCTTGTTTAGCATTCTTAGGTGCACCATTTTTTCCCTACTTCACAAACATAATAATGAAAAGTAAAAGTCCTAAGCTAACTAGGGGTGATGCGCTATGATCATTATATTCTTCTACAAAATTGTGGGATTAAATGAATGCATGAATCATATGTCAACAACTCAAAGTGAATCCCTTAGTGAGAAGAAAAAGGTCAAGGTTGAATTTACTCCCACAAGGAGTTCCCAAAGGCTTAATAGTAAGGTGTCCCTGAGTCCTAAGAAGATCATAGGAGTTGAGGATGACTCGGCCAACACCGTAGAGAAATACCTTCATAAACTGGTCATTCAATCTGCCTATGCTACGATTGGCCACCTGGAGACTGCCTGGGCTGCCCTTGGAAAGGCCATTGCACAATTGAAAGATTAGAGGAATGATTTAAGTATATTATTTTTCTATGATACCTTCGATGAAGAAGTCCCTACAATTTTTTTTTTGTCCGTATTTTCAAATCTAAGGAGGAGGATGTTGAAATCACTAAGGAATTCTTTAAGGAAGATCCCAAGGATGAAATCAAAGAAGATGAATAGGAAACCGCTAAGGCACCTCCTATGGATAATTTACCTACCTGATTCTTGTGGTTCCCCCTGTGGGGTTTCCTTTCTTTTTTGTTTTCCTCTATATATATTTTGGTGTTTTCCTTTTATGCTAAGGCTACTTTGGTGTCTTTTTCTCATCCTCTTTCCTCTTATCTTTCTTCTGCTTCTCTAGGATGCACTTTTGCTTTTCCTACATCCCTTCCTCTTATGTTTTATTAAGGATTTGGGGCATATTTCAAATACCCCTTTAATGAAAAACTTTCAACTTACCAAAAAAAACAACTCAAAGTGAACACTTCCTCTTATAAGTATGAACAATTAAGCACAAGCACATATAAGAAACTACACAGAAAAGCAAGTCATAGATCCTTATACATGCATATATAGACAAGAAATGGGATATAAAGGTATGTAGTCATAGTGAATTAGCTAAAAATGGTGCTCCTAATTATGAATAACAATATATGTATCTATCCTATCTCGCTTATGAGCATCAAACGGAAGCATGCATGTGAAAATGAAGCAATACCAAACAATAAGGAATGAAATGAAACAAGTCTCTTTATTATTAATTTGTTGGATCAAATCTAAGGTTACATAGTATTCACCTTTAGGTCTCAAATTTTATACAATTATTACAAATTTTGGGTGCCCAAGGATTAAATCCTCCAATAAATATGGGTACACATTCAGTGCCTTTCCTCGTACTCACAATCAAGGTGGGTGGGCCAAAGCCACCACTGCTTGTATCCTTAATATCTGATGTCTAATATTCCTTCCCATTTCCTTCTAGGAACCTGCACCTATGCACAAGGAATAAAAAAGTATCAAATAGCAAGGGCATGTGAAGGAAAACATGCAATCCCCACAGGCACAAAATGGCATATATATTAAAAATATATCAAATCAACTCAGAATGACTTAGAAATTTATGGGGATGTTAAATAAGATGTTTTTAGGGGATATAACAAAAAAAATCTGAAATTGTATCCGTAGACCCCTCGATTTTGTGTCGCCCACCTACAATTTGTGAAGACCAAGAGCAATTATCGCACCTAAACATGTCCAAAACACATGAAATTTGGAAATAATGCATAAATAAACATTTTAAGGCAACCCATGTGGGTATATTTTCAAAATGAGTTGCAGATCCACCTGCATGCAACTGGGGTTCCCGGATGGGCCTTATGAACCTACAAAACCTTAAAAATGTGATATCTCGGCCAATTTAACTCCAAATTCCATTAAATTTTAACTAAATAATACTATGATAGTCTATAATAATACTAAAAAGATAGTAAATAAATTGTGTAAGTATTTTTCCTCATCCTGAAGGGATGGTGGTGACTGCAATTAATTGGGGGACACCCTCGGAGGGGATACCCACCAATTTTGTATGCTTTTTGCTACCAATACCACTAGGGAATGATCTTAAACACTATAGGGGTGGTTTCATTGAATTTGGTGAAGAGATTCACCCAAATGGAAAATTTACGATCAAAAGACCCTCCTGAAGTCACCCAGTAACCTCCTTAGCTAAGAAGATATTTCAAGGGAAAGAGGGCACAATAGGTTGGGGGGAAATCTCGACAGCACTTCATTGCATATCCTAGAACTCCTCTTATTATATGTGTGTGTTTTTTTGTGGAAATTGTATCCATTTTATAGCCCAAGGGAGCTTATGTGCAAAACTGCATGCAAGGGCATGCATGGTAGGAGGAACCATTTGTCAAAAATGAGGCATGCATTGGGTGTGGAAGAGAATCTACATTTTGGGCCTCCATTATGAATCATGTCATAAGGATGCAGTGCCCTCTGACCTGCATGCTTCAATTGATGAGATAAATGGTAGTTTTTGGGTGTCATTTATCCCATATTTAACTTTTTATGGGTCAAACTTCTTCATCGTCCCACCCTGGGATGATGGATAACCACCGCCCCATGGTGGGATAGTGGGAATTTGCCACTGTCCCAGGGTGGAATAGTGGTGAATTTTGGGTCAAAACCTCCCAAAATTGGTCCAGAAGCCTCCAAAACCTCTTTCAGAGTGGCTAGAACTACTGTGAGCCTTCTAAGGGCTGACCAAGGGGCCATATGATGCCAATTTGGTCATTGGTTGTGGATGCTTAAACGGTTTAACCATATTTTAGTGTCTACACATAACTTATTGTGTGTGTGTGTCTACATATATATATGTATGTATGTATAACAAAAATTATAATCATGCCAAAAGAGAGGGCTCAAAAGCTTACCCACAAAATAATCTAGGGCTTGGGTCTAGACTATTATACAGAAGAAAATGAAAGGAGAGTTATATACAAGGCCCTATAATAGGCTTTAATAAGCAACTAACCAATGATTTACAATGTATACTAGTTTGCTATTTATATACATAATTGGAGGTATTTTCCCTCCAAAATTTATGTAGAAATCAAACATATACCTTTAGTGATATCTATTAGCCATATTAGCATTGCATATTTTTACCCTTCACTATCTCTAGATTTAGAATCATAAATACCAAAAAAAATTGAGCCTTTGGATGTGCAACTGCTATTAACATTTTCAATTACCACTCTAGGGATCCTTACTCCTAAGCATAAGTACCTATTGTAATAAATGTTGTCAGAATCAAGGGTATTTTTGTTATGACTATCACATTTTTTCTTTCAATAGGCCAACCATTCTCTTTGGATTTTCAAGCTCCAAGTGGTGTAAGTAGGCAGTTTCAAGTTGTTTAGCAACTACTCATTTGATGAGATCAACTACTTTTCTAAGAGTTTATGCGTAGCAATAAATTCTCTAGGGATTAGTTGTTATGGGTTCTAATTGGCTGTTATTATCACTTTCTATCCCTTATAGACCTGCCATTGTAGACTACTTTTTCACTGATCACTTATGCAATATTATTAGAATGTTTGTCCTCTATCTCAAAATTTCCTTCCTACTCCTACACTTTCCTCATTCTTCACAACAATGTGGGCCATTTTATCCTTAATCAAATAATCCATAGAAATTTTAGTCCTCATTTCACATTAGAATATTCATAAAACTCCATAATTTATTGACTCTTCATCAAAAAAGCCATAGGGATTCTCCTTGCTTTTCTTCATCAACATATCTTAGAATATTTGACCCTTCATCGCTCTTTGACCTTCAAAAATTTGATTGCCCTCTGACCTTTGAAACTTTTATCGCCCTCCAAACTTCAAAACTTTTACTGCCTTCCAACCTTTAAAACTTTTTTCTCCCACTGTCTTCAAAAATTCCTTGAAAATTTGTTGGCCATTGATTTTGACTTTGATAGTTCATGAAAATTTTTCCTTCATCATCCATATTCAAATATTTTTGGAAAATCCCATGGGTCTTTGATCTATGATTGGATGGTTCATGGAACTTTACCTTTTGGTTTTGGTTAGAACTTTTATAAAAGTTTACCATCCATTGATTGGAATAATTTGATGGCAATGAAGCTACTCTACATTCATTTGATGCCTCATTCTCTACTTCCCACCTATTATAATTTTTCTTAGAAAATATTTCAAAATCTTTCTAAGGTAAATTTTTTGAAGTGTAGTGAAATTTCATTATAGATTGACTTAATTAGTATAATCCTAAAATAATGTAATTATTTGGTAAACAAAGAGAATTGTAAAACAATTCAAACTTGACACATGCAAGTGCCTTTGTAAAGATATATGCATCTTGTTTTTTGGTGGAATGTACTGGAGCTAGATATCGTGATTCTAAGCATTGTCTCGAATGAAGTGGCATTTAACTTCAGTGTTCTTCGCTATTTCATGAAACACTAGATTCTTAACTAATTTCATAACACCTTGGTTGTCACATTTCAATAGTGTTGGATGTTTTTTTTTATGCCCATATTTGATAAAATGCAATGTAACCAAATCACCTCACACACAAATCCTCATGTAGCATGATATTCTACCTCTATGGATAATATTGCTACTACATGTTGTTTCTTTCTATGCCATGAGAGAATTCTAGATCCTAGGTTAAACACATATCCAAACAATAATTTTTTGTTATCTAGTGATCTTGCATAATCTAAAATCATGCATCCTTGTAAGAAGAATCAATCATTCTTCTTATATTCTAGGCTATATTCTATTGCACCATGGACATAATTTCGTACCCTCTTTTTTGTTTTCCAATTACTTTTCTTAGTGTCTTGCATGAATCTTGAAATACATCCTATAGTAAAATTGATTCCAAGCCTAGTGTTATTTAGGTATATGAAACTCCCAAATAGTTGGTAATAGAGAGTGAAATATACCTAAGGAGATTTTTTATATCAGGATAGTTGTAACCTTGGATCCATTGGTGTTTCCTTAGGCTTACAATCTGCCATTTGATATTTTTCTATTAGTGCCTTGGCATATATGGCCTATGTGATCACTATGTGATTTTTCTTTGCCAAACTTCTAAGCTAAAACTATAGTATATAAGTGTAGACATAGAAAATTGACCCACTTTAGTGGGCAATCTTCCTAGATCCCTTTAGGAGGCCCCTTAGGCTTGTCTAAGGCAAGGGTAAGCTTCATTCCCCCTGTTTTGCCTATTTTCTCTCTCTATATGAAATCACGCTCGGTCTTTAATGGGGCACGACTTTGCATGGCAAAATTGCGATCAGCCTTGATGAAGTGCAATTTCATATTTTTAGGGTTTTTCTCAAGGAAACCCTATATTTTTGGTTTTGGCATGTTTTATGTCGACCCTCCTTGGTTTTCCTACCTTTCTCACCTTCAAATCCACTATATAATGAGGGTTTGCATTTACTGTTCACACACATTCACATAACTTACATTACATGGATTATTGATGATTTATTGCTCGCTAACATTTGATTTCTCGCAAAGTGTTCTTATTCGATCTGCATCCATTTTCTTCATGTGCAATCAATTTTATTTTGGAGTTTGAAGATTAATTGGATTTCTACTGCATTGATTGTTGATTGCTTTTTCTCACTCTTGGTGGATTGGTGTTGAAGCCCTAAGGAGAGATCAACCATTCAAGAGGTCTCAAACCTTTCTACCTACTTCCTCACACTCTTCCAAGTGAAAGTGATCTACTGCATACTTGATTTTGTTCACTACATCTTAGATTTATTTTTTCACTTTAGTTTGAGATGTTTCATCTCACTCCGATGAAATCACGCCCGATCTACTACGGGATGTGATTCCACCTGTGTGTTATCACGCTCACCTATTATGGGGTGTGATCTTGCTAGAGCAAAATTTTGGGGTAATCTACTATACCAAATTTCACCATTACATTATAGGCTACATTTAGAGCTTGATGTTACATTATGTTCTGTGATTTCATTATTCTATTCGGCTATATTGTATTATGATTATTTTCTCCCAAAGGTCAATTTTTGCTTTTATTATCAAAGGTCAGCTAAAAGGACCTAGGGGGATTGACTACTGCATCTCCAAGCACTACTTTACAGTGGCATAAGCAAGCCCTCTAACGCTAATCATATTTTTTCAAGTGTTTATCAAGTTATCTTGCAGGAATAGTAATTATTGATAGCTTTGGACAAAAGGATAAAGGTAAGGATAAATTACAGGATAAACTAGAAGTTTTGATTAGTATTTAGGTTGTTTGTTGAGTGCTTTATATTTTTTTTTTAAATCCTAGATCTAATTTTACATAAATACATTTAATTAAGTTCTAGGTATTTAAATATAAACAACATATAGTGTAAACTTAGTATTAATTTTGTTTATGCATCTCTTCTTGAGACCTTACTTAAATGTTGTCTATTTAAAACCCTAGGTTAGAAAAAAATTCAAAGAAATAATCATTATAGGGTTAGTTCTTGTATTTTTGCATTATGTATTTCTGCATTGTCCTTTATGTTTTGTAGCATAGATATAGAAAGGCCAAATCTAGGTGTTTGTCTCAAATTTAATACATCAAACATTCTTGAAAACCAAAGGACTTGGAGCAAGTCCTTAAACCGTTCTTGGTGAATCCTTCCCCCTAGCATCGAGTGTAGATAACAACATACCCTTGTGGTTTATCCCAACTTTTCTCTTACAGATCTAGCTTTTGGGAATTGTATTTGGTAGGTCATTTTTCCCCATCTACATCTTTGGTGAACCTTGGACTTAGATGTATTAATGTCCCTAATACCTCGATTTACATGTACAACATGAAAGTGTTCAAAATAACATCATTTTTGCACCATGTCTTTTTTCTAAACCCATCCCGTTTTTGCTATTTACCTCTTTTTTGTGAGTGTTTACATATTTTCTTTGACACATTTATTAGGCCATAAATGCATCAAAGAGGGGGTAAAATGTAGACACAAAAATTGACCCACTTTAGTGGGAAATATTCCTATAGCCCTTTGGGAGGCTCCTTAGATTCGTCTAAGGCAAGGGTAAGGTTCCTTCCCCCCTATTTTTCTTGTTTTATCTCTATGCAAAATCACGCTCGGTCTCTAATTAGAAGCAACTTCTCATGGTGGAATCACTCTCAGTCTCTGACGAGAAGCAACTTCGCATGGTGAAATCACGATTGGTCTTAATAGGGAGCGATTTCACATTTTTAGGGTTTTTCTCAAGGAAACCCTAATTTTTTGGGTTTGGCATGTTTTACGTTGGCCCTCCTTGGTTTTCCTACCTTTATCACCTTCAAATATGCTATATAAGGAGGGTTTGAATTCACTTTTCACACACGCTCACACAACTTACATTACACAGATTATTTATGATATATTGCTCACTAACATTTGATTTCTCACAAAGTATTCTTATTTTGTCTGCATCCCTTTTCTTTGTACATAAGTAAGTTTATTTTGGAGTTTGAAGATTAATTATATTTCTACTACATTGATTGTTGATTGCTTATGCTCGCTCTTGGTGGATTGGTGTTGAAGCCCTAAGGAGAGATCAACCATTCGAGAGGTCTCAAACCTTTCTGCCTACTTCCTCGCACTCTACCAAGTGAAAGTGCTCTATTGCATACTTGCTTTCATTCGCTACATCTTAGATTTATTGGTTTGCTTTAGTCTGAGATGTTTCATCTCACTTCAATAAAATTGTGCCCAGTCTGCTATGGGACACAATTTTGCTTGTGCATTATCGCGCTCACTTGTTATAGGGTGTGATCTCACCTAAGCAAAATTTAGGGGTAATATGTTGTCCCAAATTTCACCATTGCATTCTAGGCTACATTTAGAGCTTGATGTTACATTTTGTTCTGTGATTTCATAATTATATTATGTTGTATTGTATTATGTTTGTTTTCTTCCAAAGGTCAATTTCTACTTTTATTATCAAATATCAACTAAAAATGACCTAGGGGGCTTGAATACTACACATCCAAGCACTACTGTACAGTAGCCTAAGTAGGCTCCCTAATGCTAATCATATTTTTTTCAAGTGTTTATTAAGTTGTCTTGCAAGAACAAGAATTATTGATAGCTTTGGACAAAAGGATAAAGGCAAGGATAAATCACCGGATAAGCTAAGTGTTATTATTAGTATTTAGGCTATTTGTTGAGTGCTTTATATTTATGTTATAAACCCTAGATCTAATTTTATAGAAATACATTTAATTAAGTTCTAGGTATTTAAATATAAATAACATATAGTGTGCACTTAGGGTTAATTTTGTTTGTGCATATCTTCTTGAGCCCTTGCTTAAAGATTATCTATTTAAAACCCTAGGTTAGAAAAGCATTCAAAGAAAGAATCATTCTAGGGTTAGCTCTTGTATTCCTACATTCTGTATTTCTGCATTGTCCTTTATCTTTTATAGCATAGATCTAGAAAGGTCAAATCTAGGTGTTTGTCTCGAATCTAATACATCAAAAATTCTTGAAAACTAGAGGACTTGGAGTGAGTCCTTAAACCATTCCTGGTGAACCCTTCCCCTCCTAGCACCGAGTGTAGAGAACAACATACCCCCATGGTTCACCCCAAAGGCTTCTCTCTTATGGATCCAACTTTTAGGAATTGTACACGGTAGGGCAGTTTTCCCCCTCTACATCTTTGGTGAACCCGACGTGAACACCTCCTTTATTTTTAAAATAGTTTGTAAGCAAGATCATTAAATTTGTTTTTGTGGTTGAAAATATTAATAATAATTTTAAAAATATTTTTATTTTTGTTGTTATCATTATCTTCTATCCTTTCGCTTTTCTAATGGCTCCTTTCCTTAGAAGTCAGTGAAAGCAACTTGGATATGATTATGTTCCTCCTAAATATGATCATATTGATAGAGAGGATCCTAACATAGATCTAGAAGAACAAGATAATATGGAAATTGAAATGAATTTTTATCCTTATGAAGGCCCTAATGGTGGGTTTGTCTTTTCATAATTTGAGCACATTTGGGGTTTTATGAAATATAATAGGGATAATATATTGGAAGGTATGGAGCAAGAAGCTCATCTCGAAAGAGGTGAAACTCCTCCACCTCCTCCTCCAATAAGCTCCCCTATGCTTGACCAAAATAATCCCTTGCCTAAATCAATGCATCCTAACAATTTGAACCAAGTTATTGACACTACTACAACCACCAACATTGGAAGGAATTTGCAAGCTCCTCCAATTAGTAGTGTTACTCAAAAGTGTTTTCAATTTCTTCCTCAATATTCTAATATCAACACTTTTGCTTTTGTTCTACCCAATGTTAGCTGTCCATTTTCACAAGGTGCCACATATAACAATAGTATCCATACCTCCAACCTAAATCAAGCATTGGTTCCTCAACACACATATGGAAATTTGGGAACAATGCATAACAGTAATCCAGAAGTGCATAATTTGGCAAATATGGTAAAGTAGTTGGTTTCAAAAGTTGAGATGATTCGGCCTTCAATTTTTACTTACAGTTATAAGGAAATGTGTAATCAACCATTGGATCCTATTATTGCTGCTAGGCCTTATCCTAAGTATTTTCCTATCCATTTTACCTATTTATAAGGGTAAGATCCAATAGATCACCTAAGAAGATTTAGAACAACTTGCCATGATCTGATTTATGATGACATGTTGTTACTTAAAATATTTCCTAAGAGCCTTGGTGGCATGGCATTAGAGTGGTATTATCGGTTGCCCAATTTTTCCTTGAAGATTTTTTGAAGAAACAACAGAATTATTTGTTCAACAATTTGGTGCTTACATTGAAAAGGAAATAACAATGAAAGGTGTGTATAGTTTGAAACAAATTAAAGAGGAAATATTTTTAGAGTTCTTGGCTTGTTGGAGAATTTTAGTTGGACGTTTAAGATATACTTTACCTCCAAAGGATATGCTTGAGATATTTATTGGTAATTTACAAGAATAATTATCTTATGCATTAGAGACTACTACTATTACATCTTTTGATCAAGCAATTGATTTAGCAAGAAAAGTAGAATAGGCCCTTATCAGAAGAGGCCAACTCAAAGTTAGATAAGAGAAACCTACTAAGTCTCAACATAAGAGTAAGCACATAGGAGGTGATAGTGGAATGGATAGTAGGCTTGTTAATAATGTTACTAACAACCTACAAAAGATAGTACTTCAAAAACCTCCACAAAGAAATTTTACAAGGCTTAATATGTCTATGGAAGTAGCTTTGAAATAAATTTTAGAAGCCAAGGCAATTGAGTTACCTCCCATAAGACAACCAGATACTATAGCTCATTGGTATAAGGTAGGTCAGCATTGTGCATATCATAGAGTGGAAGGTCATTGGACAAATTCTTGTAAGAAGTTAAAAAATGTGGTTCAGGATTTGATTGATGCAAGAGGTATTGACTTAGGTAATTCTGAGATAGTGAATAATCAAGTACCTACCCAAAAAATTGTGACTACCAATCAAGATATGGGAATATTTAAGGATCCATTACCAAAACATAATCAACAAGTGGCAAATTAGGTGGCCCATCAGAATGAGCCTCCTCCTTATGGCAATATGGTTGGCATGGTTGGGATAACTACAAGAATACAAGCTCAGACTCAGCATCCTCAGCAAGGACATAAATTTATATTACATCCTGGTTGAGTTTTGAAGAATAATCAGATAAAAGTTTTAGATACAAGGACTCCACCTATTATATTGAGATCGCAGCCTAAGGTTTCATTTGATCTTCAAAAGAAGTTGGCTAGTACTCTAACAAAGATATCAGTTTTAGAAATCCTACAAACTTCTCCCAACCATAGAGATGCTTTGATGGAATTCTTAAAGCAACAATCGGTTCCCTCAGATATTTCTCCCAATGCTATAGTTGATGCCATAGGTTCTCTTGGGATACATCAAATCTCATTCTTGGATGATGATAAACCTTCCTCAAACTTGCAAGAAGATTCTTCACTTTACATCACTACACTTATTGGGGATACCTTTATTAAGATAATTTTGATTGATAATGGTTCTTCCCTCAATTTGTGTACATATCAATTCTTTCAAAAATTTGGATTAAAAGAGGAAGATTTAACAAAATATGATATCATTATAAAAGCTTTCAACAATGAGTCCCAAGAATCTTGTGGTGTCATATCTCTTCCCCTTAAGGTTGGGCCTAAAATATTAGATACTTTATTTTATGTGGTACATTGTCCTACATCTTTTAATCTTCTTCTTGGATGACCTTGGATTCATGCAATGAAGGTCGTCCCTTCTACTCTTCATCAATACCTTAAATTTGAATTCAAAAACCAAGTTGTCACCATTCTGGGTGACCCTCGACCATTTGAGTTTTGCTCAAATGTAGAGCGAGCTCGATCTGAGTTCAACTTGTGTCCTTCTATTTCTTCAATGGTTTCTCCATGTTCCTCATCTCATATATCAGAACAATTTCAAAATTTTAAAAATGAGTGAGGAACACATCTTGAATCTCTCATCTTAGGATCATGATAATCAGTTTCTTCAATCACCTCTTTTGGATCTAGCCAAGCTACCACCATCACCAAGAACCATGGGTTTATCCCATAAGAAAGGTGATGTTGTACACATTGGCATGTGTACCTTTGTCTTCACAAGAACTACCTTCAAAGAAAATATATGTGGTAGCAACCCCTCTCCCGTTGAGCATTCTTTTGCTCATTATTACCTTTCCAATGACTACCCACTTTCTAAATAGATCCTATCTAGTATGGGATATGTAGGTAAAGGTTTGGGGCCATAACAGAAGGGTATTCAAGAGCCTTTGGATGTTGAGATCTGGCCTGGGAGATGTGGAATAGGTTTTATACCTAGTAAAGACCAACCTTTACCATTTGACAATGATGATCATATTATGACTTATGCTGAATATATGGATTATCAAAATTTTGGAGTGGATGATGAGGATGATGGTCCCCCTTATTCTTTTGATATCTTGTTTTGCAATATGATTGATTTTGTATGTTCTAAAAGTAAGCCTTCTATTTTATAAAATGATCCTACTTTGTTATCCTATAGTGATCTTGTGAAGTTAGGAATTGCTCCTCCTTATGTTAAAAATAATGGTTATGTTCGAGAATGCATTGATTATCATTCTATGGATTCCAAAGGAAGAGCTATGAAGGAGCCTCTCCATAATTCTAATTACCAAAAAGGCTTTTCTTTTAGATATTTCTTTGATAAAGCAACCCATGGTATGCCTATTCTTTTTTTCAAGAAATGCAGCACACTTAGATTTTGTGTCGACTTTTATTCTACTTGTTTAAACTAATCAATTAAATCAATTAATAAAATAAAAATAAAAACAAATAAAAATTGCATCAAATCAATTAATTATCATTTAGATATGCATTTGCATTTCCGTTGCATCCATCTACTTTTTCATATTGCATTGTTGCTTGTCATCCTTTTGTATTGTTTGCTTGACATTTACTACAACTTGTATGCCTAAGTGTCATATTTTGCATGATTTCTTGTTCAAGATTGCTTGATCATGTGACAATGGCATGTGATGATACCTAGTTAGATTGTAGCTCACATGAATTGCACTCTCTCTAGGGTTACTGATGCCTAGTAAGATCCCCACCTAGGGATTTCTTCTTATGTCTTGTTTCTTGCTTTTGTTTACCTCTTCAAGTTCTATCTTCCTTGGTCTTGGAAGTAGTGAGAGTATCTCTTAGATCAAGGATGATAGTTTGTTAATATTTCCTTGTCATTTTTTCATTACCTTCTTTTTCTTCTTTGTCTTCCTTCACTTTTGACAAGGAGATACATATGCTTTATTTCTTTATCTTTTTCAAAGTTATCTTCTCTACACATTTGCACACACTCACTATATTGTGCTCAACTTTAAACTCCTATCGAGGGTAGCACTCACCTAATATATTTTATCCTTATATATATTACACCCCACATGGGATAATTATACATCCTAGCAGGTATCTTATCGGATATGATCTTCTATCATATTATACTCCCTTTTGACTTAGCAGGCTCAACACCCCATTACAGGATAAGATCCTTGGCCATTTTTAGCAAGCCTCGATATACATCCTAGTGGGTAATCACCCCATAGTAGTCGATTAGTGAGCAACCACCCATAGCGGGTCATACTTCAACACCCCATACTTTTATGGTGAGTACTATACCCATAGTGGATTTAGCTCCCTCTTTTCTGGTATGATTTGTAGTATTTAATCACATTGGTTCCTTGTGACCTACGCTGATTTTAATACTATGTTTCATCTATCCTTATCTATTTTAGATGGTTGACCTTTGGATATTCTTCTTCTTTCTTCTTCTTCTTCTATCTCTTCTTCTTCTATTTTGTTGGTTTTATTTCTTGTTTTGTCTTGTGTTTTCTTTCTTCCTTTCATCCATTTCATATAGTCTTGCATTAAGATAGCTTGCATGCATAAAACATTAAAATTAAATAACACTTAATTAAATCATAACACATGCACACATTCACACAAAAATATATAAAAATTAGCTATGTATTACTCGATGAGAAAAGAGAGATACATCCATGTCTGGTTGGTGTACCATAGTCTAGTCCCAGTACACTCAACCAATCCCTAGGGATGCATACCATAATCAAAACTAGCATGTCATCTCAATTCCTAGCTCTATCTCTAAGAGCCTATATCCTTTGCTCTACCTAGAGGATGAGGTGGTCCAGGCAGTCACATACCCATGTACGATGAAGCTAATAATATTTGTGATAGAGACTATGATTTGCTAGCTGATTGGAGGGATGAAGGGAGTGTCACTCTCTACCTTGTTGGTACCACCTAGTAGTACATGGTCTCATAGAAGGTAGCCCACTAAATGGCCATATCCAACCTCTCCCTTACCCTCTATAGCTCTACCTTAGAGAAGGTGAACTTCATCACTATCTTGGTTGCTCCCAATGATAGCCATCCCCTTTGCCTAAGCCCTCTAGTGCTCTATGTCTAGATGGCTCACCTTCCCTAGAATATGATCATTCTCTAATCAAGCTACAACCCTCTCCCTCTCTATGATACTTAATGAGCCCCACAGTCCCTTGATCCTCTTGGACCTGTCCTCTTGGACCAGGTCCACCTATCTCTACAAAGTTGTCATTTAAGCTTATAGCACCACTATCTCCTCTTAGATCCCCTCATCTTGAGGCCTAACCTTAGCTAACTATTGCTAATGTGGAGACCTCTCCTAATTCTCCTCCTAGTAGTACCCCAGCCTCTATGGGGGTAACTCTAGATGCCCCTACTCCCTGGTCCCTGTAGCACTAGTATCCTGCATCACCAACTCAATCCAAACCCAATCCTACCTCTTAATCAAAAAAATTTTCCCTACTATACCCTCTCTATGGCTCTACAATCTACCTCCTAAAAATCTCACTATATACCTAGGCCCATCACCTAGCATCTCTATATCAGAACAAGTGAGGAGACCCTCCAAGGTATGAATCCTCTAAACCATCACCTGTAGCCAAAGGACACTCATGTGTCATCCACCCTAGGATCCATGCAAGGAGGATTATCCAAGTTCTCCTCTGCCCACCTGGCCAAGTCTGGTCTACCTCCCATCCCTGCTAGGTCTCGATAGACTCTTTGATACCAATAATCCCCCAAGTCTAGAATTCCTTGTAATATCTCGAATTGTCTCAAAACTCGATCGAACCAAAATATCTGTAGCTCCCCTCTCTTCATAGTCAACCAGGGTAAAATTATTTCCACCTAGGGTAAAATTATTTCATCATGATTTCATCATTTCCACCTAGGGTAAAATTATCATTGGGCCACAAAATCGCTCATGGGTCATACGTGATAAAACCACCAATTTTGGCAAAAAACCACTTAAAAAATGTAAAAAAATTGAACAAAATTGAAATGCAAGTGTGGTTTTTGATCGTACCTGTGCTCTCTCCACTTTTGTGTCAGCCTCACCCCTCACAATTTTTGAATGGTGCACCAATAGTACCATATTCCTTTTTTCTCCAAAGCCCTTTTCTTTTCTCTCACACGGTAAAAATGAATCAGGGTTTTACCCATTTTTTTTAGTTTTATCCCTATTTTTGAGTGCTTGTTCTCTTTCTATTTTGTTTCTTTGTTTCACTTATCTTTCTTTTGAGTCTACCTTTTTGAGTTTAATGAGGGATTTTTTACTCATAAAACTTGAGGGGGCACCTTGGTCTTAGAGGTATTAATGTCCTTAATACCTTTATTTGCATGCAAAACATGAAAGTGTTCAAAATAACACTAATTTTGCACCATATCTTTCTTCTAAATAAACCACCCCATTTCTGCTTGTTACCTCTTGTTTGTGAGTGTTTACATATTTTCTTTGATACATTTATTAGGCCATAAATGTGTCAAATAGGGGAAAAAATATAGACACAAAAAATTGATCCACTTTAGTGGGTAATCTTCCTAGAGCCCTTTGGGAGGCCCCTTAGACTTGTCTAAGGCAAGGGTAAGGTTCCTTCCCCCCTATTTTACCTATTTTCTCTCTCTATGTGAAATATTGATTAGTCTCTGATGGGGTGCGACTTCGCATAGCGAAATTGCATTCGGTCTTGATGGAGCACGATTTTGCCTTTTTAGTGTTTTGCTAGAGGAAAGCCTACTTTTTTTGGTTTTGCATGTTTTATGTCAGCACTCCTTGGTTTTCTTGCCTTTCTCACCTTCAAATCCACTATATAAGGAGGGTTTGAATTCACTTTTCACATGCTCACATTACTTACATGACATGGATTATTGATAATTTATTGCTCGCTAACATTTGATTTCTCGTAAAGTATTCTTATTCAGTCTGCATTCATTTTCTTCATGCGCAAGCAATTTAAGTTTGAGTTTGAAGATTAATTAGATTTATGTTGCATTGATTGTTGATTGCTTCTGCTCACTCTTGGTGGATTGGTATTGAAGCCCTAAGGAGAGATCAACCATTCAGTAGGTCTTAAACCTTTTTAAATGCTTCCTCACACTCTACTAGGTGAAATCACTCTACTACATACTTGTTTTTGTTCATTGCATCTTAGATTTATTGTTTCACTTTAGTCTGAGATATTTCGTCTCACTTCAAATAAATCACACTAGATCTGCTACGGGGTATGATTTCACCTGTGCATTATCACGTTCACCTGTTATGAGGTGTGATATCACTTGACCAAAATTTTGGGGTAATATGTTGTCCCAACTTTCACCATTGTATTCTAGGCTGCATTTAGAGCTTGATGTTACATTTTGTTCTATGATTTCATCATTCTATTTTGTTGTATTGTATTATGGTTTTTTCTTCCAAAGGTCAATTTTTATTTTTATTATCAAAGTTCAGCTAAAAGGACCTAGGGGGCTTGACTTTTGCACCTTCAAGCACTATTGTACAATGGCCTAAGCAGGCCCCCTAACGCTAATCATTATTTTTCAAGTTTTTATTAAGTTTTCTTGTAAGAACAGGAATTTTTGATAGCTTTGGACAAAAGGATAAAGGCAAGGATAAATTACCGGATAAGCTAAGTTTTTTTATTATTCTTTAGGATTTTTGTTGAGTGTTTTATATTTCTATTGTAAACCCTAGATCTGATTTTATAGAAGTACATTTAATTAAGTTCTGGGTATTTAAATATAAACAACATATAGTGTGCACTTAGGGTTAATTTTGTTTATGCATCTCTTCTTGAACCCTTCCTTAAAGGTTGTTTGTTTAAAACCTTAGGTTAGAAAAGAATTAAAAAAAAGAATCACTCTAGGGTTAGTTCTTGTATTTTTGCATTTTGTATTTCTACATTGTCCTATATCTTTTGTAGCATAGATCTAGAAAGGCCAAATCTAGGTGTTTGTCTCAAATCTAATACATCAAACATTCTTGAAAATTAGAGGACTTGGAGTGAGTCCTTAAATCATTCCTGGTGAACCCTTCCCCCTACAACTGAGTGTAGAGAACAGCATACCCTCGTGGTTCACCCCAAAGGCTTCTCTCTTACGAATACAACTTTTGGGAATTATAGGCGGCAGGGCAGTTTTCTCCCTCTACAAGAAGTCCTAGATCTATCATATAAAAAATATTTTTTAAGGTATTATTTACAACATCCACCAATTCATCTAAACTGCTAGTGGAAATTATATCGTTAATATACAACACAAGTATCACTATCTTAAATCCAACTTTCTTGAAATAGATATTTATGTCTAAGGGAATTCTTTTGAAACCATGGTGCAATAGGCAGTTGTCTATTTTTATGTACCAGACTCTATGAGCCTACTTCAACCCATAAAAATTCTTGATAAGTTGGCACCCTCGCAAGACTTTTCCTTGATACTTTATTTATGTATTGATGTGTGGATATCAAGTGCATAATTCTACTTCATTTTATCAAGATGTGTTGATAGTTGCACTTTATGCTTTCTAAAGTTGAATTATGCTACTTGTAGAATATGGTATTCCTAATGAATTTTGTGGTTATAGGACCATGTACTCTCACAAGTGGATTGGTATGGAAAAACCACCAGATTTGAGAGAAAATGGAAATGATGGATGAATTCTAATCAACAACCGCAAGGGTAAAACCTCATATAGATGCAGCATACGTGTATGTCTAATTAAAAATGCAACATCAGGCAAGGAGGTTACTATTAAAGCAAAAGAGCCATCCTTAGTAGGTGGGTGATAATATTGCAATTATCGTAAAGCCTCCTGCTTAAGAAAAAATATATATTGTTTGTGCATATTTTTTATTGCATATTAGTTGAGCAAGAATGACTTAGCAAGAGCCCTTGTGTTGTAGGTATTCTAGAGCATGGAATTGTTTGATTAAGGATTTATAAAACAAATTTAGTAAAATATTAAATATCGATGTTAATGGTTAATATTAACATTCGGTATTAATTAAATTAATTAGGTGAATAATTAATTTAATTATTATTATATTACTTTAATGTTAGTAAATAACACTAGCATTAGGAAATAATATTAATGAATGAATTAATTATTAATACCTTACCTTATGAGTATTAATAGGTTAATATTAATATTAATAAGTTAAACCTTGCATAAAGGGAGCTCATTTAATAAATATGAATTAAGTTCATATTGAAAAATTGAAATGATGGAAAAGTTGGCAATCTTTTCAACATAAATTTTGAAGCATTACCCTAGTTGTGCAACTCTATGGCAAGACAGAATGGATGGTTGAGTGGAAATCATGCATTTCGAGGAATGGAGAAGCCACTTCCAACCCTTGATCTTCCTTTTGTTCCCTTGAGCATTATTTGATCATTTGCTACTAAGTTCTTGGTCTTAGTCGCTATCAAGAAGGAATATTGGCCAGGTGAAATACTGGTGAAGAAAGGAAAGACTTGGAGTTGCTACCATGGAGGTATTTTCTTCTGGTTGTATGCTTGCTGGATTTTTCATCTTTGATATGCTTGGAATCACTACTTAATCTTTGGATTTTGAAGTTGTTATGCATGCATGTATTTTAAGCAATGGTTGGGAATTGAGGAAAGTTTCACTAAACCAGTCTATAGTTTAGTATTTTTCCTTCAAATCAAAATATGAAGCAGGCCTCTATTTGTAAAGTCGTAGGAAAATTGTTATTATATTCTTAAAAAAAAACATGGTGAGTAGGTAGTTCCATATATTTTAGCTAGTTGTGTTGTGGAAAATTGTTGCCATGGTTATATATATTTTTTTGTATTATTGATATGTGCACATCAATGGTAATCTTATCAATCGCATATGTCTAAATTCATTTGCTCTTTTTATCTTTTTGCTTTTCTTACCTTGTGGTTGCCTCCAATTATGATGGAGTACGTATTAGGTCTATACCTACTTGTTTTGTTTTGAGAAGACTATAGAAGAAATATGGTTTTATTATTTTTATCTCTTATTTTTAGACATGTTCAATGTTTCACGAAAGATATATCTAAATAATATTCAAAAGCATCTCATTTTTTTCAAGCGTTGGGTGGCACTTCCACTTTTTTATTCTATCTATTTGGGATATGAGGGCTTTTCATTGGCGTCAAATATTTTATAGTTATACAAGTTCCTTTTTTATTCTAAAGTATTTTTGCATGTGTGTCTTGTTTAGTAAACAAGGTTAGGTTTAGGAAATCACATAAGAGATTCATGTAGTTTTCAAGGTTTGCATGTATAGCTCAATCTTTAAGTAATCTTGTGTTTCATATATTTAGAATTAAATGTTTTTGGTACGTCTCCAGCAATTATGTTTTTAATTATTTAAAATATGGTAATGACATATGTCAATGAAAATTAAAGCAGAATGGGCAAAAACCTAAATGAAGACAACAATATTGGGTTATTCTCGAATTTATATGAGATGTTATGCTTTAACGTAGAAGCTACACTTGCTAATTTTATTTTAGATGATTGATTTATAGCTTTTCTATTATTTTTATAAGGATAGTTATATTCTATTCTTAACTTAATTTATGTTAATGTAATTTTTTGTTGATTATGTAATTATTTAATGAATAGGGATATAAAGAGGAAGTTATTAATATTGTTATAATAATACGTTGGTTTATCAATATCATTTATTTAGTTAGTTAATAGTTTTCTCAAAAGTCCTAGGGCTACACTATTAAGTGGCATTAATTTTGAAGACTTTGACTAAATAAAATGGATTATTTAACATGTTTTTATTTAGTCAATATTAAGAAGATTATAGTTTGGTTATGATATTAATATTGGTATGCTTTATTTTTTTAAATAGAACAATGTACATATTCTAGAAAATGAGAAAATTATTTTGAAAGAGATGGATAAGGCTTGTGTAATTGTAGCTAAGGAATCCATATTTGAGAAAAGGATGGAATTATCTCATTAGCCTTGCACGGTATTGCTCTACATTATGCATGCTCTTACTTTGTTGTATATTTTCTTGCATAGTGCATGTTAGGCTTGCATATGCATTCAAGAGTTGTCATGATCCCTAAACTTACTTTCAAGTTCGTTGGAGAAGATCTATCAAGTGGAAGACCTTGAGGAAGATATGAGACTAGAAACCACTTATTAAAATATTGAAATGTAATATTATTTTTGGGATGAGATGTATTATAATTATCATATGTAAATATATGATATGCAATGGTTAAGGGATATATGTCTTGTAAACATTCTTGTCATTATCTTGATATTTGTTCAACAGAATGAAATATTAAGTAATGTTAATATTTTATATTAAGTTCTTGGAAATAGATAGTTATTTACGAAAATGGAAAGGATGTGTTATTGATGGGAATGATAGAATCTAATTGATGGATTATGGTGATGATTTTTTTAGATGTTGATTTTATCCTTTCATTGTAAATAAAGGAAATGCTAAATTCTAGTTATATTATTGAAGAAGTATTTAATTTCTTAGTATTTAGCAATGTGTTATATTAAATTTAATTATGATTTAATATAGCACTTTTTTACTTTTGGAGAGATGTTTATAAATTTTAAGACTCTTGGGTTTGGAAGGGGTTATTTTGGGCATGATATTAGAGCCATATTAGTAATCCCTTGAGTCAAGATGTACCTAATCCTAGTTGATTTGTGGTGAGGTAATAACTAGGTATTTGTGAATGCTACACCCTAAACAGTGAGGCTTAGGTGGTCAAAAGTGATGAGAATTGGGAAAGTCTTAAGTGGTGAGGCCTAGACATATTCCTAGTGGTGATATTTAGTAATATTATTAGTGGATTGGTATGGGATAATTCATCGGGTCATTCACAAGATAGTATAGTTGTGGCACCTTGCGGTGAGGCAAGAGTGACCATGATCATTACTAGGTGAGTGGTAATGGTCTTAGTTAGCTCACAATGAGGTGAAGCTAACTAATCACTAAGGCATCACACCATATTAACCCTACATAGATGGACTTATGTAGGGTTAGATAAAAGGCATCCCCTTTAAGTATTATGGGCCTTAAAGTATAATTCCTATGTCATGATCAAGTTGTCCTATACAAGCAAGTGTATAAAAAAAGTGGGGAACCACTGATGATATATTTTTTGAAATGATAAGGTTTAGAAAATTGAACCCCAAAAGTATGGAAAATTAACCACTCATGTCCACTTGAGTGTTCTCTACAACGACAATGAACTCAAATATGGTTATGCCTTATACTTCTAAAAATATTAGCCCTTCTTTGTGAGTTAATCCTTGTAAAAAAATAGCTCTCTCCCTTGGGTCGAGTTTGTGGCTCACTACACATACTTTCTATTATTTTCCTTTAGCAAAAAATCCTTTGTATTGAGTCATATATCCCTCTTATTGAAGATCACCATTCATGAAGGCACTTTTGACATCCATTTGATGCCACTTCCAACCAAATTGTGTTTCCATGGCATAGAGAACATGGATGGTGGTCATATTTTTTGTGGGTGCAAAATCTTCTTCATACTCTATTCCTTACTTTTCTACATATCCCTATGCAAAAATCCATTCCTTATATTTTTTGAGTGATCCATTTGCCTTGTACTTGGTTTTGAAGACCCACTTGCAACCTATGGGCTTCTTTCCTTTAAATAGATCAACAAGATCCCATGTTTTATTTTTCATCATAGAGATACATTTAGCTTCCATTATTACCTTCTACTTGGGTGAGCTAAGTGCATCCTTCACTACTATTGGGTTTGAATTCTCCATCATTGAATATATCAATCCTAGATTTACTTCTCAATGAGCCATACTACAAGTATGAAGGTGAGTGGAAGTGAGATCAGGAGGTGCATCAAGCTTTACATCTCTAATTGTATTCTTGACCCATTTTAAATTCTTTTATTATTTTGCTAGAGCAACTACTTTAGGTTCATCAACAATAGCTAGAATTTCTTTCTAGACTTCCTCATCTAGCTTTATACTTACAAGAGGAGATGTGGTATCCTTAGATTCATATGTATCTGATTTAGTCTCAATTGTTTCATCAAATACCATATCTTGACTTACATGTAATTTCTTGGTTTTTGGGTCTATCAACTGATACCATTTGGATTCGTCATCATATCCAAGAAATATACATGATAGGGAATTTACATATAGCTTGGTCCTCTTTTTATTTGGTATATACATGTATACCTTGTTGTTTAAGACTCTGAGATGTGAGATGAAAGGCTTTCTCCTAGACAAGGCTTATTTAGATGTAACTTCTTTATGGGACTTTGTAGGTGCTTTATTTAGGAGACATATTATAGTGAGGATAACTTTAGCCCAATGTTGTTGCTCTAGATTAGATCCTATGAGCATGTAGTGAACCATTTTTTTTGGGCACCGAATTGACATCAAGTTTTACTTAACACTACAACTATCTATCTTCCAATTTTTTGTCTAGGCATGCACTTGATAATCGTAGCTTGGCACTCAAGCATTGTATGGACCAAAGACAACTTCAATCCAACCTCTAGAGTAGGTAGGTTCCTTGTCAAATTAAAATGGTGTTGACTCAATTAAAGCTCAAATAGGGTTTTGAGAAAAAGGTTATAAATATTATGAAAAATAGTGGCCAGATAGGCTAACAGCATAGGCAACCACAGCAAAAGACTCCCACGAGCTATTTCCAGTGTCCCATCACCCAAATGCACATTAGCCAAATTAATGAAACATTCACACGTTAAAGCATAAACAAAGAAATATTGCAGAAAGCAATTCCAAAATCTAATATTGATAATCCAAATAGCAGAATAGACCAATAGTTAGATTTTATATAAATAAACTCCCTAACAATATAGATCTAATCAAGAACAGATTTCAACTACTCTCACAACTAGTAATCCAAAAGTTGGAATGAACTAACCATTCAAATATAAACAGAATTGCAACTCAAGACTTCGAATATCTTGCACAAGATAATGAAGATGAAAAATTTGAGTTGAACAATCAGAGTAATGCTCCTTCCATTAGCTCACAAGAATATTTATATTAGAGCAAGCAAACGCACTAGATCCAACCCAAAAAAATATGGGTTCAACCTCTATTTATAGTTTGTAAATGAAATATTATTAACATTACAAATATTTATTATTTACAGCTCAGTAGAGAGTATTTTCTAGAATTTTCTTACTGGTTCAGCCTCCAAGAAATACGCTACAAGTAGACCACCATGGAAGCTCAGAGCCTTTGTAACTTGTTGGTTGGTTGGTGTCATTTTGTGTTTAGACTATTAGAGACCGCATCTGCTCCGTAGAGTATTCTTGGAAGCTTACATCATCATTGATCTGCAACTACCTCTGGTTCTTGTTCTTAAAATATTTTTATGCTTTAGCTTCCTATCTCCCAACTGACTATGTTTGAATTCGATGAGAAAATGCTTCTAAATACTTCAAAATTGTCAATAGAATCTCAACCGTTGATATTCCTCGTGAACGACTTCGATTAGATATTGGAATATACTCTGTACAATGGTAGGGAAAACCAAAGCACCATTTTTCTCTTTTAAATCAATGATGTCACCTTCCATGGTTTTGATTATGCAAAATACCAATCTTGTGTGAAATACAGTAAGAGTTAAGCGGGATGAAATCCACTCGTCAACCTTCCTCTTTCTTCTTTGACTTTGAAATGATCAAAAATCCACACTATAAAATATGCTAATGTCATATTTACTTTATAAATCTATCGAACACCAATCTACACTCAAGCAAGTGTAAATCTCATTTGTCACCAATCCACACTTGCCATAGTGTAAAATAGCTTTACCTCCATTCTGCACTGGAGTTAGTGTAAAATGCATCCTTGTCACAAATCCAGGAATAAGTCATTTCAAAACACTCTTTATCACCAAATCGCACTTCTTCTATGACTTTCCATCTCTTCATAGCCATTCTGGACCAAAATACTCTATAGACTCACCAAAATTGGTCTCATAAACACTTAGCCGCTCGAATTATATCAAAAAAATACAAGTGGTCATCATTCTACACTTTTCTTTGCACTAATGTCATCTTCATCCAAAAATTTTGTGGAATCAGAAAACATCACCAGTCCACTACCAAATTTGTTATAAACTATATGGAATTTCTCCAAGTGAAAATGTACTAAGTGTTGGGCATATTAGAAAACTCTTATTGCGGATCTACTCCAAAAT
Source organism: Wollemia nobilis (assembly GCA_028583015.1). NCBI lineage: Eukaryota > Viridiplantae > Streptophyta > Pinopsida > Araucariales > Araucariaceae > Wollemia > Wollemia nobilis. The sequence goes on along the minus strand of JAQPPZ010017226.1, from coordinate 9,493,580 downwards.
ACACTAAAAAGTGTGCAGAATTAAACTTTCATACCTTAGAATAAATTTGTAATTTTTTCTAAGGATGTGACCATTTTAGGCCTACATTCTGGCACCTCCTGGGTGGATTTGCTCACAAATTCATCGAACTCAGAGTCTTATCCATTGGGCATCAGGAGTCAAAAATCTTATCTTCAAAAACTGCTTTAAAGAATAACTTCCATATGAACACTACCCTCTAAAAATTGAACACCTTAGAGGATAAATGTTCATATTGATACTATGCTCCATGAATATTAGAGGATAACGGTTCATATGGAGACTATGCCATAAGCATCAATGTTTGTGCCATTCCAACAAAACTGCTTCACTACTCCATCAAAAACACAGTTGTGTTCTCCTTATAAAGCCCTCCTACAATACATGATAAAAATACCTTCACACAAAACTTATTTTTTTCTGTCTCTCTGGACTCATAATTTTATTGTTTCTTTATGACCATGTCAGAATAAAAATGAATCAAACTAAAAATAAAAAACTTATGACTATATATGTATAGAACAAAAACTGCTAAGATTGTGCCCCTTCAGGGTCTGCAACATCTCTATTTGGCTCTTCTTCTTGTTGAGCCTCTTCTTCAACTTCTTCCTCAAGAGAATATTGCTCTTGATTTTTCTCTCCAGCATCATCACCAAATAATTGTACCATTAATTTCAAAGTCTATAGGGCTTATTTCCAGGTTGCTTCTGAGGGATTGGAAGTCTTTGTTAGCTACTTGTAAATATATTGGAGTTCACCAATGTCTTCATAATAAGCAACACTTCCTCTATTTACCAAGTCTTCCATGAGGTATCTGAGCCTGGTAAAATCAATGATCATTTGTGAAGCCCACTCTTGGTCAATTGGTTCCTCTAGAGCATCAATTTTAGATTCATCTTGTAAGCTCTCTCTAGTACTTTTCCTGATTGCTTCAACTGAAAGCAAGTTGTGATCTTCCATCCATAACCCTCTGAAACCAATTTGTATCATTTCCTTGTTAACATCCACTACATCCTTGATTACTCCTTCAATTTTATCATACAATAGCCAATAATTTTGAAGTTCTTTGTGCTTCTTCACTACAATATTGGCAGCAAATCTAGCAATATTCCATTCTTTATTAGGGATTAGCTTGGTAGAATCACTGAGTCTACTATCCACTAGCCTATAGATTTGTTCCATTGGGATTACCATAGGTTGTAGCTCTCCAGTAATTTTATCTAAATATTTTTGGATACTCTATAGTAAGTGTTAGTCTCACAATGACACTGAGAGGGGGGTGAATCAGTGTAGCTATTTAAATTCAAATCTACAACTCTTAATACTGAAACAATGAAGATTTAAATCAGATAATGCAAATATCACAAGAGAGCATTCCACAACACACGATGTAACGAGGTTCACCAATTTGGCTACTCCTCAAAAATGACTTCTTGGATTACCGTCCAAATCCAGTCTTTGCAAAACACCAATTTTACAATCACTTTACCAACACCAACTGGAAGGAGCACCAACCCCTAATTTATCTGCACCCACAGAAAGGAGCACCAACCCCTAATTTATCTACACCCATAGAAAGGAGCACCAACCCCTAATTCCAAGCACCAACTTGGTCTACAAATATGAAGCTATAAGATTGACATAAAAATGCCTTCACTTATTCAAGACCTTGACTGGTCTATTGCTAACCCAACCTCTCTCACTATTCACCAAAATACCTCACACTGAAAGCTCTACTTGCTGCACTTTTACGGCTCTCACGGCTCTACTCAACTCTCTCTTGCGGCACTCTTCCAACCCTCTTCTTACAACACTTTTTCTCTCTTTCAATAGCAATTTAATTCTCCATGCAGACCTCCTTTTATAACAGAATTCTGATTCTATTTTTAGCTTCCATATTTTCACATGCAACTTATTAATAGAAAATTCTATATTCAACTTCCTTTATCTCACAATATTCTTTCATGCATCCTATAAATAGTTACGGTTCTTTGTTTGGTCTTCGACTGATGACTTTCAGTTTAACCGTCGCTCGATGCATTCACTCCGTAACTGACCTTGTAACTGTCGTTCTGACTCCAGTTCACTGTTCTTATTTTAGCTACATGATTTTTCTCTGTAAATGCACTTGTAACTATTGTATAACTTCAGTTAACTCTTCTTATTTTAGTTGCATGTATTTCTTCTACAATTGCCCCTATAACTGTCATGGAACTTTAGTTAACTATCACATATCTTATTTTGGTTGGGTTCTCTTCTTGCTCGTGCCAACGTGACCTATCATGAAATCATGACACTTCTGCCTCTTTGTTCTCTTCTCGACTTTCACCCATGAAAACACAACATGTCATGATATCGTGACACTTTCGCCTCCTTGCTCTTCCTCTCGGCTTCAACCAGCGAAAACACAACATGTATATCGTACACCTTTCCTCCTTGCTACTCTTCTCGGCTTCAACCAGCAAAAACACATGTCACGATATCGCGACACTTTCGCCTTCTTGCTTTCTCTCTCCTCCTTTAGTCATGAAAATGCGACATGTCGCGATATCGTGACACTTTCTCTCCTTTGCTCTTTCACTTGCCTTCGGGTCATGAAAACCTGACATGTCGCGATATCATGACACTTTTTCTCCTTAGCGCTTTCTCTTGCCTTCGGGTCGTGAAAACCTGACATGTCGCGATATCGTGACACTTTTTCTCCTTAGCGCTTTCTCTTGCCTTCGGGTCATGAAAACCCGACATGTCGCGATATCGCGACACTTTTTCTCCTTAGCGCTTTCTCTTGCCTTCGGGTCGTGAAAACCCGACATGTCGCGATATCGCGACACTTTTCTCTCTAGCACTTTCTCTCTCCTATGTCAAATCTCTTAACATGTCGCGATATCATGACACTTTTCTTTGGACTCTCTCTCTACAATATGTCATGAAATCATGACACTTTTCTTTCGGACTCTCTCTCCTGCAATATGTCACGAAATCGTGACACTTTTTTTTGGACTCTCTCTCTGCAATATGTCATGAAATCGTGACACTTTTCGTCTGTACAACCTTCCTTGCAATATGTCATGAAATCGTGACACTTTTCTTCCGTACAACCTTCCTTGCAATATGTCACGAAATCGTGACACTTTTTCGTCCGTACTACTTCCTTGCGAATATGTCATCGAAATCGTGACACTTTTTCTCTTCCTTCAATATGTCACGAAATCGTGACACTTTTTCTACTTGCCTTTCTCTCAACATGTCGTGAAATCGTGACATTTTCTTCTTGCTTTTCTCCCGAACATGTCACGAAATCGTGACACTTTTTCTTTCTTCTCTTTCTCTGCCCAAAAGGAACATGTCGGAAATCGTGACACTTTTCTCTCTTCTCTCTTTTCTTAAAAGGAACATGTCACGATATCGTGACACCTTTTTCTCTCTCCTCTTTTCTTCAAACATGTCACGATATCGCGATAGTTTTCTTTCTTGCCAACATGTCGCGATATCGCGAGTTTTCTTCCTTGTGATTTTCTTTTGATTTTTAGCATATGGGCCACTTCTATCTTTTGGAAAACCACTGCTCTGAAGAACCTCTTAACTCCTGTCCACTGCATCAACCGATCTGTCTGACTGTGTTGACAACAATGACAATATTGTTTCTGCACCTTGCTCAACAATCTCCCCCTTTGGAATTGTTGGCAACACACATGCAATTTCCTGTAATACTTCTCCCCCTTTGACAATAATACCAAAGGGCTACTGCAGACTCCCCCTGAGTCCTTGCACATCATTCTCAGGCACACGTTATGACAGTTAGCAAAAATTACAAATATGAGCAAAAAGATAATCAAATATATAAATGCTCCCCCTAAGAATGTGGTTTCGATAGCTAGTCAGTTCTTGGGAAGCATAACCACTCCCAATTTATTGCGAAGGTACTCAAAAATTTCTTTGGGCAACGGTTTTGTGAAGATATCCGCTACTTGCTCTGTAGTTGGAACAAAATCCAACTTTACCTCACCTTCCGCAACTTTCTCCTTCAGAAAGTGATATCGGATAGCAATATGTTTTGTGCGAGAATGCATAACCGGATTCTTTGAGATGTTAATGGCACTGGTGTTATCACACTTAACTAAAATTGGCTCACTGAAGTTAATGCCAAGATCTTTCAGGGTTTGTTTCATCCATAAGACCTGCGTACAACTCGTAGTTGCTGCAATATACTCTGCCTCTGTTGTGGATAAAGAGACTGACTCTTGTTTCTTACTGTGCCATGCAACCAACCTGTCTCCAAGATAAAATGCCCCTCCACTGGTACTCTTTCTATCATCGACACATCCTGCCCAATCTGCATCTGAATACGCAATAAGGGTGAAGTCCTTACCTTTCGGATACCATAACCCATACTCCATAGTACCCTTCAAATATCGAAGAATCCTCTTCACTGTTGTCACATGAGTCTCCTTGGGACTCGCCTAAAATCGTGCTACCATGCAAACTGCCTGCAAGATATCTGGTCTAGTAGTTGTCAAATACAATAGGCTCCCAATCATAGATCTGTACATGGTTTGATCAACATCTGGAGATTTGTCATCCTTGCTCAACTTGCAACTTGTCATCATGGGAGTGCTAACAGGCTTACAATCCTCCATTGTGAACTTTTTTAGCATCTCTTTCACATATTTGACTTGAGAAATGAATATGCCCTTCTCATTTTGATTAACTTGCAGTCCGAGAAAATACGAAAGTTCACCAATCATTGACATTTCAAATTCTTTCTGCATCTTAATCGCTAAATCTTTACACGAATTATCATTGCTACTGCCAAAGATGATATCATCTACATATACAACAAGGACAATGAGATGGCCATTTGCTGTTTTGACATACAAATTGCTATCCACCATACCTTTTTTAAACCCTTGTTGAGTAAGATAGTTGTCTAGTCTTGCATACCATGCTCTGGGTGCCTGTTTCAAGCCATACAATGCTTTCTTCAACTTGCAGATGAAATTGGGATTATCACCGATTTGGAAACCATCTGGCTGTTCAATATAGACCTCTTCTTCAAGTTTTCCATTCAAAAATGCTGATTTTACGTCCATTTGATAAACTTTGAAGTTCTTGTGAACTGCTAAAGCCAGAAACATTCTTATTGCCTCTAGTCTGGCCACTGGTGCAAAGGTTTCCTCAAAGTCAATACCTTCAACTTGTGCATAGCCTTTACAGACCAATCTTGCTTTATTCCTTACTACCTGTCCATCTTCATTCAATTTGTTTTGAAAAATCCATTTAGTACCGATTATATTTTTATTTGCAGGTCTTGGTACTAACTCCCAGGTTTTGTTTTTCTCGATCTGATCTAATTCTTCATTTATTGTTGTCATCCAACTTTCATCTTTGCTTGCTTCAACAACATTTTTGGGCTCAATGCTGGATAATAGAGAGTAGTTACTTACTACTCTTCTTCTTGTCTGAACACCAACTGTGGGGTCTCCAATTATTTGCTCTCTAGGATGATTCTTCTGCCAGCTGCCTATTTTGAATTTCTTGTTTTCTTCCTCTTCTGAATCACGACTTAAATCATCTGAGTCTATTTTCTATTTCTGTTCGGTTTCCTTTTCATCATCTCCTTCAATAACTTCTTCATATATTGGGTAGTTTTCTTTATAGCTTCTTTCTTGTTCCCTACCTTCATCTACTTTAACATCGGCACTCTCCACAATTTTCTTTAGCTTCTTGTTGTAGCAAGTGTAGGCTTTGCTTTTTGTCGAATAGCCTAGAAAAATACCTTCATCAGCTCTATCTTCAAATTTTCCAAGATTATCTTCAGTTCTTTTGATATAACACTTGCTTCCAAAGACTTTAAAGTATTTTGTTGTTGCCTTCTTACCGAACCACAGTTCATACGGAGTTTTGCTTTCATGCGTCCTCAACATGCACCTATTTTGGATGTAAACCACAGTATGGACTGCCTCTTTCCAAAATCTGTCTGCTATTTTGCTCTCAGTCAACATAGTCCGTGCCATTTCCTGCACTGACCTGTTCTTTCTTTCTACCACTCCATTCTGCTGAGGTGTCCTTGCTGCTGAAAACTGTCTCCTAATCCCATATTTTTCATAGTACTCTGCAAACTCTTCTGAAATGAACTCTCCTCCTCTATCTGATCTTAAGCATTTAATCCTTTTTCCTGTTTGATTCTCAACTTGTTTTTTGAAAATCTTGAACATTTCAAAGGCATCTGATTTAAGCTTCAAAAATAGTACCCATGTCATCCTGGAATAGTCATCTATGCACAACATAAAGTATTTGTCACCATTTATGCTTTGCGTTCTCATGGGTCCACATAAATCAGTATGTATTAGTTCTAGAGGTTTACTTGTGAAGTATTCTTTTGTTTTAAATGTGGCTCTAGTTTGCTTCCCCTTTTGGCATGAAGCACAAATGCTATTTAAAGGTTTACCAATGGTGGGAATATCTCTCACTGCCTTTTTTGAGCTGATTCTTACTAGATTGTCAAAGCTAATATGACCGAGCCTCTTGTGCCACAACCAATTTTCTTCTTCCTGTCCAATCAAGCATGCTCTTTCTGAAGTCTCCGAGAGAGTATACAGGTTGCCGGATGTCCTTGATCCGAGTTGCTATCAACTTTCCACAGTTTGTTGTTCTGACTTCACAACCCTGCTTCTTGAAAATTACTTCATGACCTCTGTCACAAATCTGACTTACGCTTAATAAGTTATGCTTCAGACCAATCACAAACAGGACTTCTTTCGACTTGATTTTTTCATCGCTGATCTTAACTGATCCTTTTCCAACTATCTTAGCTCCATCATTATTTCCAAATTTTACAGAACCACCTTCATAATTCTGTAGCTTTTCAAATTTTTGTTTGTCCCCTGTCATATGACTGGAGCATCCACTATCAAGTATCCAAGGTGCAGATTTGTTCTGTGCTTTAAATGTTGTCTGTACAATCAAGGATTCCTTTTCTTCCTTGGGTTGCTCCTTTTGTTTCCACTCTGATTTGATTGCAGCTTTGGTCACTTGTTTTGACTTTTCTTTGTTAGTAGCCTGTGCCTATTTTTTGAGAAATTTTCTATTTTGTTTCCAACCGTTTGGTTGAAATTTTCTTCCCTGATGTTTATTTGCTGCAAATGTACTTCGACAATTTCTCGCAATGTGCCCATAATTATGACAGTTATAACATTCAACTGCATAATCCATTAATGGTGAAAAAACATTTCTACTTGGAAAAGTTCCTTTGTCCTACTTTATACTTGCAATCAGAAATCTTATGTCCATAACTATTGCATTTAAAACAATAACCAGAAAAGGAATGAGTGAACCTGGGTGATGGTCTTTGCCATTTTGTAGTGGGAGCCATAAATCTTCTTCTCCTCTGATGAGTGACTTTGGTGAATCCATCATTGTCAATACTCCTCTCTTGCCTGGCATTATTGCTTTCTTTTGAATGATTCATTTTTTCTTGATTAACCCTGATCTTGTCTTCATTCTTTATGGGTTCTATAGTTATGGCCTTTGATCCAGTTGATGATTCTCCTTCGATGAAGCCTAACCCAAATTTGATGCCTGTAGACCTTTGGTTATTTAAAATCTCATCCAGCTTCACAGAACTTCCTTCAAGTTTGTGATAGCAAGTCATTTTTTGATTCATCTCTTCTAGCTGTATCTTTAAACCAACAATCTCTTCTTCTAGCTTGCTGCACTCATCTATTTTCATGGTTAATTGTACTTCGATATCTTTAGATATTTTCTTAAATTCGTCTATCTGTACTTTTAAGTTGGTTATGATTTCATTGGCATCCTCAAGCTTTCTTGAAGTTTTCTTATTCTTTTTCCTTTCTATACTTAGCTCTTGAAGTGCAGCGACCAACTCACCTTCTAGATCTACTTCAACCTCAACCTCAAATTTTTTATCACCTTCCTATTTTTCTTCTGTTCTTTCTTCTTCGAATGCCATGAAAAGAGATTCACCTATTTCTTCTTCAGAATCCTCATCGAGTTGTCTTCGAAGAACTGACATTCTTGGATATGAAACTTTTCTTCTTGTAGTTTCCTTTTCTAAAATTTGGTTTCTTCTTCCAGTCACTTCTTTCTTGATGTGAACCTTCATCACTTTTGCTTTTCTCATTAAGTGGACATTTAGCTGCAAAGTGTCCAATGCCTCCACAGTTGAAACACTTAAATGGTAGCTTTCCTCTGTATTTTCCTTTTCCCCTTATTAGTTTTCGAACAAAGTTTGCTTCTGTTTCATCTGATGTCTCTTCTTCCTCGGATTCTTGCTTTGCTTTTACATTTTTATGTGCTTTAAAAGCAGCTTCTCTGTCTGTGGGTTTAGTTTTTCCTATTCTCATCTCATATGCGAGTCAAAGAACCATGCATCTCATCCATACTAAAAGTATTTAGATCTTTAGCTTCTTCTATTGCTGAAACTTTAGAATCAAATCTTTGGGGAAGAGATCTTAGTACCTTTTTCACGATGACAACATCTTCCATTTCCTCGTCGAGTCCTCTAATCGCATTAATGATTCCATTAACTCTCGGCATGTATGCCTCAATGTTCTCATCGTCATTCATCTTTAATGCTTCGAACTGAGCTCGATGCGTTTGTAGCTTGGCCTCCTTGATCTTGTCGTCTCCTTCATGAATGCTCTTTAGTTTGTCCCACATGTCCTTTGCCATTTTGCAACTCATAATCTTTATCAGTTCGTTGTCCACTAAACCGCACATGATAGCATTTTTGGCTTTAGAGTTATTCTCAAACAATTTCTTACCGACAACATCGGTTGGAGGAGTGGTGGGTATTGTGTATCCACTTTCTACTGACTCCCAAATGTCGAATCCCAAAGCACACGAGATATGTCTGCATCCTGAGTCTCCAAAATGAGTAATTTGTTCCATCAAACAATGGTGCTTTGTTTGAAGAGAATCCTTCACCACCTGCCATTGTCTTACTTCCAAGATCACCTTAGCCGATTAAGCTTGTTCAGGAACTTGGCTCTGATACCAATTGTTAGTCTCACAATGACACTGAGAGGGGGGGTGAATCAGTGTAGCTATTTAAATTCAAATCTACAACTCTTAATATTGAAACAATGAAGATTTAAATCAGATAATGCAAATATCACAAGAGAGCATTCCACAACACACGATGTAACGAGGTTCACCAATTTGGCTACTCCTCAAAAATGACTGCTTGGATTACCGTCCAAATCCAGTCTTTGCAAAACACCAATTTTACAATCACTTTACCAGCACCAACTGGAAGGAGCACCAACCCCTAATTTATCTACACCCACAGAAAGGAGCACCAACCCCTAATTTATCTACACCCACAGAAAGGAGCACCAACCCCTAATTCCAAGCACCAACTTGGTCTGCAAATATGAAGCTATAAGATTGACATAAAAATGCCTTCACTTATTCAAGACCCTGACTGGTCTATTGCTAACCCAACCTCTCTCACTATTCACCAAAATACCTCACACTGAAAGCTCTGCTTGCTGCACTTTTACGGCTCTCACGGCTCTGCTCAACTCTCTCTTGCGGCACTCTTCCAACCCTCTTCTTACAACACTTTTTCTCTCTTTCAGCAGCAATTTAATTCTCCACGCAGACCTCCTTTTATAACAGAATTTTGATTCTATTTTTAGCTTCCATATTTTCACATGCGACTTATTAATAGAAAATTCTATATTCAACTTCCTTTATCTCACAGTATTCTTTCATGCATCCTATAAATAGTTACGGTTCTTTGTTTGGTCTTCGATTGATGACTTTCAGTTTAACCGTCGCTCGATGCATTCACTCCGTAACTGACCTTGTAACTGTCGTTCTGACTCTAGTTCACTGTTCTTATTTTAGCTGCATGATTTTTCTCTGTAAATGCACTTGTAACTATTGTATAACTTCAGTTAACTCTTCTTATTTTAGCTGCATGTATTTCTTCTGCAACTGCCCCTATAACTGTCATGGAACTTCAGTTAACTGTCACATATCTTATTTCGGTTGGGTTCTCTTCTTGCTCGCGCCAACGTGACCTATCGCGAAATCGTGACACTTCTGCCTCTTTGTTCTCTTCTCGACTTTCGCCCATGAAAACACATGTCGCGATATCGCGACACTTTCGCCTCCTTGCTCTTCCTCTCGGCTTCAACTAGCGAAAACACAACATGTCACGATATCGTGACACTTTCACCTCCTTGCTACTCTTCTCGCTTCAACCAGAAAACACAACATGTCGCGATATCGCGACACTTTCGCCTTCTTGCTTTCTCTCTCCTCCTTTAGTCATGAAAATGCGACATGTCACGATATCGTGACACTTTCTCTCCTTTGCTCTTTCACTTGCCTTCGGGTCATGAAAACCTGACATGTCACGATATCGCGACACTTTTTCTCCTTAGCGCTTTCTCTTGCCTTCGGGTCGTGAAAACCCGACATGTCACGATATCGCGACACTTTTTCTCCTTAGCGCTTTCTCTTGCCTTCGGGTCACGAAAACTGACATGTCATGATATCGTGACACTTTTTCTCCTTAGCGCTTTCTCTTGCCTTTGGGTCACGAAACCGACATGTCATGATATCGTGACACTTTTTCTCTTGGACTCTCTCTCTGTAACATGTTGCGAAATCGTGACACTTTTTTCTTTCTCTCTTGTGCAATGTAAATCGTGACACTTTTCTTTCGGACTCTCTCTCCTACAATATGTCATGAAATCGTGACACTTTTTTGTCCGTACAACCTTCCTTGCAATATGTCATGAAATCGTGACACTTTTTCATCCGTAACCTTCCTTCCAATATGTCATGAAATCGTGACACTTTTTGTCCAAAAAAACTTCCTTGCAATATGTCGTGAAATCGCGACACTTTTTCTCTCAAAAACCTTCCTTGCAATATGTCGTGAAATCGTGACACTTTTCTTGCCTTTCTCTCTTGAACATGTCGTGAAATCGTGACATTTTTCTTCTTGCCTTTTCTCCGAACATGTCATGAAATCGTGACACTTTTTCTTCTCTTTCTCTTTCTTATGGAACATGTCATGAAATCGCGACACCTTTTTCTCTCTCCTCTCCTCTTTGCTTTGGCCCGTGAAAATGGAACATGTCACAAAATCACGACACCTTTTTCTCTCTCCTCTTTTTCTTCAAACATGTCACGATATCGCGACAGTTTTTCTTTCTTGCCAACATGTCGCGATATCGTGACAGTTTTCTTCCTTGTGATTTTCTTTTGATTTTTAGCATATGGGCCACTTCTATCTTTTGGAAAACCACTGCTCTGAAGAACCTCTTAACTCCTGTCCACTGCATCAACCGATCTGTCTGACTGTGTTGACAACAATGACAATACTATTTTTGCACCTTGCTCAACAGTAAGCAATTGGCATCATCTAGATAATCAATAATAAGTTGAAGCCCTGAGCATTTCTCTTGAACTTCAGAGAGCAGTTATTTTCTTACTTTCTTGAGCCCAGCTTTGGAAAAACTAGAAGATTTAGCCTTTTCAATCTGGAGTTGTTGCTTCAGACTTTGTATCTCCTTAGCCTATTCTTCATTCAACTTTTTCTGCTCTCCTAGCTGCTCCTTGAGCTTATTAGCTTCTTGAAACTTCTCTTGCCAGCTTTTAGCTTCCTTTTTTAGAGCTTTCTCCACTTCCTTCTAATTGCTGATAGTCTTCTGAAGCTTTTCAATTTATTTTTCCAACTTGCCCACCTTTTCTTTAAATATATCATTCTTCACATAAAAAGTATCCAAGTGGGCTTTGGCTATTACCAATTCATCTTCATCAGGCAGCTTTTCAATATCTTTCGTATGCTCTTCTATACGATAATCTTGAACTGTCATCTCAGTTTCAGGCTTGCTCACTAGGGGAATCATGGACCTAGAAGTCCTTTGCCTTGAAATTGGATCAACAAACATGGTTCTTCTCCTTGTGGCCATCCTATTGGAAGGCTTAGACAACTTTTCTACCCAAAAATCATTGATTTTCTGTGTAGCTTCCTGCTCCTTCTATAGAATTTCTTGGGTAGGGTAACTTGTAGCAAGAGGAGAAGAAGACACCAAGAATGTAAGGGTAGAATCAACAGTTGATACTAGTGATGCAAAGTATTTACAATAGAATCTGTGACCATAGTGGAATCTGTGACCACTACCATTGTTGCAATTGGTAAACTCATGGACAATGAAGGGAGACTCACAGATGGGTGAGGGGGTGAACTTGAAGCAACTTGCTTCTCAGATGATGGTGGTGGTGGTAATGGCGAAGTTGAAACTATGGGAGATGATGAGAGGGGAATCTCAGCTGATGAATGTGGAACTTTGGATGATGAAGATGGAATCTCAGATGATGAAATAGGGACTTGGGGTGATGAAGAAGGAATTTGTGATGACCTTGGGGGAGATGGATTGGTTTGTACCTCAGTAGTAACTGATGAAATAGGAGGTGAACTATGAGGTGGAGAGGGTACCTTCGTTACAACTTCTTGCTCAGAAAGGGAGGGAGATTTCCTTGGGGAATATGGAGGAGGAAGAGGAGAAGAGGGATTAGAGACCATACCTTCACCTACTAATGTAGGGTTTTCTGGAGCCATCTCTGTTATCTGCTATTATTCTTGTTGTATCGATTCTTCAGTAGCTGAAATAGTTGTTTTTCAACTACATCCTCTTTATCCAGCCTCTATTTCTTTGAGATCTCCTTCTCAACTCTTTCTGGGGCCCTTTTGGCTTTTCTCTAAAAAACTTGAAAGGTACTTTTCTCACTTTCCATCTCTTCCTCAGACAACCCTTCTTGTATTGTTTCCTCCAGCAATACTTGCTCAGAAATGGGATTCAATTCCACTATCACTGTAGTGGTGAAACTCAGAGGTGTAAACCTGAAGCTCTCATCCTTTTCTTTCCAGTTTATATCTATATTTGGAGGCTGAGCACCCAGGGCTAGGTGCTTAGGCCTATTTGTTGTCTCTATAATTGGTGCATTGACAACCTTCTCCTCAGAATAGTGCATTTTACTCATTAATCGTGCTCCCTTTGGAAATTGTTCCATCTACTCAGTTGAAGGCTGAAAAGGCTTTAGGACTTCGATAGTGGTTAATGGAGTATCAGGTTCCTCTTCTTCTGAATGTGGGGATGGAGAATCAGGCCCAGATTGTGACTTGCCATATATGAGTACTATATTCCTTGTGTCTTTGGGCCTCCAAGTTTGGAGATTATTGTCATACTTTTTAGAGAATTCAACATCCATTTTAATCCCAAACTTGGACTTTGTTTTACCAATCTCGACTCTCATCCTCCACCAATATGATATCTTGGCCTCATTCCATTTCCTTTATGCTCTATATTTTCATCATCAGGTTCTTGAGACTGAGAGTCTTCTTTCTTTTCTGTTTTTCCCTCAATATCCTTAATGGTAGACTCTTTCAACTGATGTTTTACATTATTTTCTGGGTCAAAATCCACAATTTGCTCATAAAAGTCCAACCATGGAGGGAGTTGATCCATTTTAGAAACATTCCACTCTAAAAGATCAGTCTCTTTGTTATTTTTGCCTTGTTCAAAATGGGGCCTAGACCTCTTTTCAAATTTGTAGGCCTTTTCTCCATTTAAGGCTATATTTCTTTTATGGAATATGTCATCTGGATCATAACTCCATCTCTGAGGGATATAGAACAGACCCAACCTATCTAGGTATTGGTCAATTTTCTCACCCTATCATTTATTTGTAATAGTTATATCACTAACATTTTGGTAGGTCAACATAGACTTCCTCTTTCTCCCAGAGCCATAGTTCAAATCAATATATTCTGCTTGTCTCAAATATTCTAAGGCAAATAGCCTCTCTGTGACAAAGTGAGGCAACAAAAAAGGCTTACCTTGGAAGCCATACAGTCTAATGATTGTGCCCTCTGTTAGGAGATACCAATCTCCTTCCTCTACACCCTCTACTCTCAATATTTTCTCAGCCAGAAGTGGTATCCTAGGGCAAACTCCATACATTATTTTCAATGTTGGCCCTAAGAATTCCAAATTGAATCTATACACAGACTCAGTGCTTGAAAAATGAGAAGTCCAATAATAAATGAGAATTGGGTCTCCTTGGTCATTTCTATCCTTAACCGAAATCCAGGGCATCCTGTCTCTTATAGCAGCAAAGAACATCCAGACCAGGCTTGAGCAATGCCTAAAACTAGGTGTATCAAAATTCTTCTTCATTCTCACTAATTGTTCATGCATTCTCTGAGCTAGGAACGTTGGCCAATCAAAATAGATAACCCTCACACCTTTCTTTTCTACATCTTTCTCATACATATTTAAGTTGGAAATGCAGTATGCGGTGGCTATTTGCCAACCATGCACCATTCTATCCGAGTCCAATCCCTCCATACATGCTAACATTGAATAGAGCTCTGGGTTAGCAAATTCATTGATGGGAATCGAAGCTTGGGTATTTCGTCTTCCTCTCTTATTCTTTTGAATTGGAAATAAAGCCATCTTTCTAAAACTTTCTGTTCTTTTGAAGCCATTAATGAAGCATATACCCTAGCTTGTTCTGCTATGTCAAAATTTTTAGGTTCTGAGGGTGGGGTTACCCCTACGACAAACAAGTTAAGGCAGATTTCCTTGGTAATAGTGAATAGTGTTGTGCCATCAAGTATTTTCATTATTCTTTTCTCAAGATCATAATATTTAATCATCATAGAAACCAACTTAGGGCAATGATGAACATAATCACAAATATAGGAGAATAGGAAGGATTTTATGGCAATGGTACCTTGAGGCCGATTTGGTCACCCTTCGAAGTGTCTAAACTCAAAATTACTTCTCAAGAAGGTCCTTCTTACTTCAATCATTACCATATCTTCTAATCACTTGGTTTGATCCACATGGTCATCCAACTCTGCTCCTACTCTCGACTCTTCTATAAGTGCTTTCTTTGGAGCCATCTTCATCAGTAATAACTTGGATTTTCTCTATTGGAATTTGTAGGTAATTCTTCTGCTATCATTCTGCTCTTCTCTGCTCCATGAACGTTGCTCTTGTCAAATGAACCAAATTCTGTGCTTTGCTCTTTTAATTAATGTTGCATGCACATCTTCCACCATTAATGTAGCTACTACATGATTTGCCCATTGGCACGCTTCTCAACTAGCACTCTTTTCCTTTTGGTGGCTTAGAGGTGGTGTTATGACTTCTGATTGGTCAAAATTCAAATGTGCTTCCACCTTGCGATGTCACTTTATCCTTTCTCATTTGAGCATGGGAAAATCCTTATTTATTATGGACCTTTTACCCTTTTTCCAAGTGATACGATGCGGAATTGTTGTCCCACTCAAATGCAGACCTAAAATCGATGGATTGGCGACACTTCCCTATTCTGCACCACTTAACTCTGAATTGCAATGGATTAGGACCTTCCTCATTTTGCACCTCAAAAGTATAGAAACCCGATGGATTGGGACCCGCTCATTACTCTACTGGCATTGTGGTCCATCCGAGTGTGGAAAATAGAGCATGTTACATTCCACTACCAATATAGTTCATTTAGGTGTGGATTGGAACCCGCTTGTCATTTCGCTCATGTGATGGTTCTTTTGAATGTGGATTGGAGTCCAAAAATATTCCACTTCGCACTTAGTGTATTTGAGTGTGGAATAGGAACTGTTGCATCCTGTGGGAACACTTAGCCAATTTTTTGCAAAATTTTCTCTTTCTCTTTTCTCTTTTTTTTTATTTTATTTTGCACAACATGTTGTTAAAACAAAACTTGATACAAAGTGCAGAAAGAAAGGAAATATGATACAATGTATATACATATATTACAATGAGCTTATATTTCAATCAAAGTAGAGTTTAAGATGAAAACCATTCACCGGAATTGGTTGTATGTTTCCCTCTAGGTCTTCAAGTTGGAAAACATTGGTCTCCTTGACTTCTACTATCTTGAAAGGGCCATCCCAGAAGGAGTCAAACTTCTGATGATGTCCTGGTTTTGCTCTTTCAACATTCCACCTGAGAACTGAATCTCCAACCTGGAATTTTTTGAACCTTACCTTTTTATCGAACCACGCCTTGATGTCCACATAATGCTTCTAAAAGTTCTCATAGGCCTGAGTTCTCTTCTCTTCCAATTGTAGTAGGTGTGTCAGCCTTGTATCCACTGGATTCTCCTCTGATTCTTCTTCTGAATTTATCAGTTTGAGTGCTAGAATTTCCAAATGGATAGGTAACACTACCTCCTTGCCATATACCAAAGCATAGGGGGAAGTCTTGATGGACTTCTTGATAGTAATCCTGTCTACCCACAAAGCTTGTTCCAACAGTAGGTGCCAACTTCTTTTATTCCCTTCCAGTGATCTCCTCAAAATTCTTAACAGATTTTTTTTGGTAGACTCTACAAGTCCATTCCCTTGAGGGTAATAATTTGAAGTATTCTTAATGGTTATGCCATACTTTCTAGAAAATTCAATATATTTGGCTCCAATAAATGTTGGCCCATTATCACTCACCAAGGCTTCCGGAACTCCAAACCTTGAAATCAAACTTTCCATAAAATTGATCACAACTTCTTGATCTAATTTCTTGGTAGGGATAGCTTCTACCCATCTGGTGAGGTAGTTAGTGGTAGTTAGAATATACTTGTGCTCAGCTGATGAATTTGGGTTGATGACCCCTATAAATTCTAGCCCCCATTGCTAAAATGGTTCTTCAACTTGTATTGGCCTGAGAGGGAATGATGCAATCCTTGTTCTCCCTACATGTCATTGGCACTTGTCATAGGCTCTAGTGATTTTGAAGGTATCAATAAATATAGTAGGCCAATAATAGCCTACTCTTATGATTTTCAAAGTTGTGACTCTACCTAAGAAATGTCCTCTAGATGGCCCACTATGAAACTCCTCAATGACTTTTTGTTGTTGATCATTCTTTAAGCACTTAAGGAGGACTCCATCCAGGTTTCTTTTGTATAGCCCTTCTGGAAGCAAGACATACTTCAAATATTGAAGTCTGTATCTTCTCCTCTATGAAGCATTAATATCAGGAGGGCATACTCCAGTTTGAAAATATTTGGTCATCTGGTCTACCTAGTCAGAATCATCTGGTTGTACTCCTTCAATCTGATCCTCATCTGCTACCTGGCAAGCTATTATTTCTGCTAATGTTGTTACCTCTGTTAGACCTTGGCATAGGGCCCTACCTCTTACCAACTTGGTGGGGTGTATCTCCACATCATATTCCTATATTTTAGTGATCCAACCAACTCTCTTATCTCCTAGTTCACCTTGCAAAATAAAACTTCTTACATCTGGGTGAACAACATATACCAGGGTCTTACTTTGAACCAAATACTACCTGAACTTCTTCAATGACTTCATCACAACAAATACTTGTTTCTCAATAAAATTATACTTAACCTAGTAATCATGGAGAGTCTGGATCCAAAATAATATGGGATGCTCTTCACCTTGATCATCCTTTTGAGTGAGTATTGAGGCATAACTCTCTTCAACTCCATAAGCATAAAGGATAAAATCCTTACTAAAATCTGGGTTTACTAGTACTGGGGCTGTTGCAATGGACTACTTGATTATCTCAAAATCTTGTTTCCTCACCTCAGTCCATTTGAACTTGGCATTTTTCTTGAGCAGTTCAGATATGGGCCTCACCTTCTATGCAAAGTTAGAAATGAATTTCCTGATAAAATTTATTTGACCCAAAAAATACTGTAAGGCTTTCTTATTTATAGGAAATGGGAGAGCAAGAATGGATTTGATTCTATCTAGATCTATGGCCATACCTTCTTTTGAAACCACATGACCCAACAACTTTCCCTCATGTACTACAAAGAATGATTTCTTAGGATTGAGGGAAATACCAAATTCTCTATATTTTTGAAAAACTCGCTCAAGGTGTGCTAAGTGATCATGCTTGTTATGGGAAAACACTATCATGTCATCCAAATAAATCAGAATGACCTTATTAATAAGTTCCCCAAAGGCATAGTCCATGGCTCTCTAAAATGTAGCTCCCGCATTGGACAACCCAAAGGGCATTCTCTGGTAGGCAAATGTGCCCCATTTTGTGGTGAATGTTGTCTTATACTGGTCTTCATTCTTCACCCAAATCTGATTGTATCTAGAGAAGCCATCCAATAGTGAGAACCTTTCTACCCCTGCCACTATCTATAATATTTGATCAATCTATGGAAGGGGGTAGTGATCCTTAAGAGATGCTTGGTTAAGATTTCTGAAATCTACACACAAGCGAATATCACCATTCTTTTTTCTCACAGGTACCAAGTTGGCTACCTAGGTTGAATGTTTTATTGGATAGATGATCTTAGCCTTTAACAACTTTAAGAGCTCTTCTCTCATAATGGCTTCGATCCTTGGGTTTATTAGCCTTTGCTTCTGCCTAAAAGGCTTGGCATCAGGCTCTAGCTCAATAGTGTGTTGGATAATCCTTTTGTCATATACCTTGAGGTCTTCATATGACCAAGCTATGATATCTGGGTACTTTAGGCATAAAGCCTTGATATCCTCTTCTTCCTCTGGTGAACATCGAATTCCAACATTGAGCTTCTTTTCAGTATCGACTTCAACTTCTTTATAAATTTTTTCATTGACTTCCATGGCTCTGGTCCTTTTTCTATCTTCATTATCAAACAGGCTTTCTAAGGTGACCAACCCTCTAGGTATGTGATTGTTCCTAAGTTGAATAACATCCTATTGATCAATTTCCTCTGGATTTTCTTCTTGGATAGTGGAGAGACAGGCTTCTCTTACCAGAAAATCAATTATATATTCATCATTTTCAAAGACCTACCAAAAAATCTGCTTATCTAGCACAATAAGCCTAAAAATCATTTTGATTCCCTTGTCTTTCTTGACTCCAATGTCTACAGAAGGGTTGAAGTTAGCTCCCCTTGCTACTAAGGAGTCTTCCAAAGTATTCTTTTCTCTGGGAATAAAATTTATATTTAGGGCATCAAAGGATTCCATCAGATCCCATACCCTATTTTTGTATGCTTTTAGGTAATGGTGCTTACTACTGCACCTTTCTCTTACTTGATGGATGATTAACTCAGAGTCACCATATATGTTTAGGACCTTAATGCCCATGTTTTCTTCTTGCATCAGTCCGAGGCATAGAGCCTCATATTCTACAGCATTATTGGTACATGACCATGTTAATCTGTAGGTAAAACTCTTTGTCCCTTCTGATTGGGACTGTAGTACCACTCCAACACCAGCTCCATTTCTACATCTAGCACCATCAAAGTGCATTGTCCATACCTCTGTCTCCCTTAGATACTGATTAGATATAGCAAGAATTTTCCTCTCTGATTCTACAGAAATACTATATGTGCCCATGCCTATCCCAAACTGACTGTAATCCTCTCTAAAAGGTAATTCATCTTCCAGTTCCAGTTCCTCAAATTTATCCACAATTTCAAATTCTTCAAGGGGAGTGAGGTTGCACATGTCTTCTTCAATTTTTTCTATGTGATAAGACATAGGCTTTTCAGGTGTTATCCTTATCCTCTTCCCTTTGAAGGGAATGACCATGCTAGAATAATCCATGTACATGCATCCACCTAATTTTGTAGTGAACTCCCTTGAGAGGCATAAACCAAAGTAGGGTTCTAGGTCAACCACTACTATTTCTTGTACTATTGTCACCTCAGGGGCTCTATGTAACCTCATTAAAACATCCTTTATTACTCCCACTATTTTTATAGGTGTTCCATCCAATTGCAGTACTCCAGGGTAAGATCGGGTATACTCCATACCCATCTCTTCATAGACTGCTTTAGGCATAACTGTAGTTGAGGCTCCTGAATCTATCATACAATTTCGGACTACCCAACCTTCCATCCTCAATGAAATATAGAAAGGAGGGGGTTTATTCTTCAAAATAGTAGGGGATATTTCTTTCTTTTCTAAGGGCATACTAAGGATTGTGGTGGCCTATTTATCCTATGGATACTTGTTGAGAGAAGCCTTAAGCAAGTCTATCTGGCCAAGAATGAAAAGAGTATCATACAAACTAGCTTTTGAGGGTATCCTCTTCATCTCCTCCATAATGTTGTATTCAGACTTAGCCAAGGTGGTCCTCTCAGGCCTTCTTTCTAGCTCACCATATTTTCTTTTATATTGTTGAGTGGCTTCTATTCTTTATCTTTTGGTAATAGAATGGAATCTAAGCCTCTCTTGAGCCTCATCCTTAGACTTCATTCTGTCTCCCTCAGTTTCCTTTTCCAATATTTTGGGGAGGTTGTTTGTCTTCTCCTTCCCTTTAGCCTAGGGAATGGGAAAAGTATCACTGCTTTGAGGAGGTGGTTCATTCCTTTTCTGAGAAGGAACTTGGAATTGTCCCATTTTTTGTGGGTCCACTTGCAAGGTTTTCTTTCCAGATCTTGTCATAACAACAATTGGGCCATCTTCATCCAGCTCTTTTCCAACCATGATTTGGTCAGGCTACCATAACATATTTACTCTTCCTTTTTTATTTCTCTCAGCTTGATCCATAGCTTGTTGAACATGATGTTGGTACATGACACAAGACTGTGAATCATGAGGGTCATTACACACCAAACACCAGACATTAACCAGACTTGTCTCTGAAGAACACTCAGGCTCTTCATATGTTGCATTTACTCTAACCCTAGTACTGTTACTAGGACTAGGTCTCTGATATTTGTTCACATATGGGAATCTCCTCTATTGTGACCTTTCCTGATCTCTCTTTTCCATTGAATTCATTCTATTACTCAGATTTTTTAGAGTATTTTGTATATCAAGAATGATATAAAACTCTTGAGGAGTCTGAGAAGGAAGGGGAGGGAAAGGGATAGTAGTAGAAGGTGCTTTTGGTTGAGGAATGGGATTCATTTGTGGATATGGGGATGATAAGGAAATGGGATCCATATAATATGAAGTAGTAGCTTGGCTTTGGCCATTAGTGGTTTCTGAATTATAAGGTAGCACATTTTTGGGAGGTAACCTCCCCACATTAATTAGAATATTCTTAGCATGAACTACTGCATTATAAACTTGGGGGAAGGTTTCTACTCCATATTGTTGTGTCTGCAAGCCTAGATCTGATCCAAGAGCTCTGATATAATACATATAAGCCAAGCATGCAGCTGGTCTAGCTGTAGGGGGAATTCTTTTCCATGTTCTACTAAACCTCAAATTGAAATCTGATACAGTCTCTTGCTAAGATTTTTGCATGGACGTAAACTGATTGAGCAAGGAGAAAGGGTCAACAGATTCATTAAATTCTTCCACAAAAGGCTCATCCAATGCTTGCCATGAAGTAATGGTGTTATCTTCCAGAGTCCTAAACCAATGTAAAATCTTCCCTCTGAAGGATAGGGCTAGGATCCTCACAATAATATCCTCCTCCTTTATGTTGTGGATTGCTTCCAGATTCAAAATATCCTGATAGTGCTCATATGCTATTTTTCTAGATCCATCATAAGTGGGAATGGCCTTGGATACAGCCTAGGGGATGGCATTCATATGGGCTAATCTAAGGGGACCAGTTATGTTCCAGTTGGGGTATTTCTGTAATGGCTGATTTGGGGGTACATTTCCCTGATTAGGGGCTACATTTCCTACCATATTTCTAGGTGTAGGTCCTCCTATAGGAGTTGTTGAATTAACTATAGGGTTTTCCTTAGGAAGTTCTTCTTCTGAGAGGAAATCTTGATTCAAACTTCTGATAATAGTAGACCCTCTGTAAGGTAACTCACAATAGAAAAAGGAGTCAGGGTTATTTCTTTTGAAAGACCTAGTATACATGAAAGGATACTGGTCTACAGGGGTAATTCTTTTTTGGGTTCAAAGACCAGGGAGTCACCAGGTGAATTTTCTACTCTCCACTTAGCAAGGTCAAGACAATTCACCAAATCTTGATTCCTCTCAGGTAGAGATAAAATAATAACTCATATGATGGGTTTTCATGTTCCTTGTGAATTGGTCCCACCGAGCATGCCAAAAACTATTGGGCACCAAATTGACATCAAGTTTTACTTAACACTACAACTATCTATCTTCCAATTTTTTATCCAGGCATGCACCCGATAGTCGTAGCTCGACACTCAAGCATTGGATGGACCAAAGACAACTTCAATCCAACCTCTAGAGTAGGTTGGTTCCTTGTCAACTTAAAATGGTGTTGACTCAATTAAAGCTCAAATAGGGTTTTGAGAAAAGGGTTAGAAAAGGTTTAGGGTTAGAAATGTTATGAAAAATAGTGGTCGGATAGGCTAACAACATAGGCAACTATAGCAAAAGGCTCCCACAAGCTATTTCCAGTGTCCCATCACTCAAGATCAACATTACCCAAATTAATGAAACCTTCACACATTAAAGCATAAATAGAGATATATTGTAGAAAGCAATTCCAACATCCAATATTGATAATCCAAATAGCAGAATAGACCAATAGTTAGATTTTATAGAAATAAACTTCCTAACAATACAGATCTAATCAAGAATAGATTTCAACTACTCTCACAACTAGTAATCCAAAATCTAGAATGAACTAACCATTCAAGTATTAATAGAAATGCAGCTCAAGACTTCGAACCTCTTGCACAAGATAATGAAGATGACAAATTTGAGTCGAACAATCAGAGTAATGCTCCTTCCATTAGCTCACAAGAATATTTATAGTAGGGCAAGCAAACGCACTAGAGCCGACCCTAAAAAATGTGGGTTCGGCCTCTATTTATAGTTTGTAAATGAAATATTATTAAGGAACATTACAAATATTTGTTATTTATAGCTCAGTAGAGAGTCCTTGCTGGCATTTTCTTACTGGTTCGGCCTTCAAGAAATCCATTGCAAGTAGACCACCATGGCAGCTCAGAGCCTCTACAACTTGCTAGTTGGTTGGTGTCAGTTGGTGTTCAGGTCGTTAGAGACCTCATCTGCTCTATAAACTCTTCTTGGAAGCTCGCATCACCATCGATCTACAACTACCTCTAGTTCTTGTTCTTGAAACCCTTCGACGCTTCGGCTTCCTATCTCCCAACTGATTGTGTTTGAATCTGGTGAGAAAATACTTCTAAATACTTCATAATTGTCAATAGAATCTTGACCATTGATCTTCCCCATGCATGACTTCGATTAGATCTTGGAATATACTCTGTACAATGGTAGGGAAAACCAAAGCACCATTCCACTCTTTTAAATCGATGACATCACCTTCCATGGCTTTGATTATGCGGAATGCCAATCCGAACATGAAATGCATTAAGAGTTAAGCGGGATGAAATCCACTCATCAACCTTCCTCTTTCTTCTTTGACTTTGAAACAATAAAAAATCCACACTATAAAATATGTTGACGTCATATTTACTTTATAAATCTATGGAATGCCAATCCACACTCAAGCAAGTGTAAATCTCCTTTGTCACCAATCCACACTTGCCATAGTGTAAAATAGCTTTACCTCCATTCTGCACTAGAGTTAGTGTAAAATGCATCCTTATCGCCAATCCGGGAAGAAGTCAGTTCAAAACACTCTTTGTCACCAATCCGCACTTCTTCTATGATTTTCCACCTCTTCGTCACCATTCCGAACCAAAATACTCTATAGACTCACCGAAATTGGTCTCATCAACACTTAGCCGCTCGGAGCATGTCAAAAAATACAAGCGGTCACCATTCCACACTTTTCCTTGCGCTGACGTCATCTTCACCCAAAACTTTTGCGAAATCGAAACACGTCGCCAGTCCACTGCCAAATGCGTTATAAACTGTGCGGAATTGCTCCAAGTGAAAAATGTACTAAGTGTTGGGTGGATTAGAAAACTCTTGTTGTAGATCTGCTCCAAAATACACTAAAAAGTGTGCGAAATAGAACTTTCATACCTTAGAATAAATTTGCAATGTTTTCTAAGGATGTGGCCATTTTGGGCCTACAATTTCCATGATGGAATGTTTTCTTCATTCAAAAACCCCATTTTATTGTGGAGTACAAGTTGTAGTGAGTTATCTCTTGGTCTCATTCTACATGAGAAACTTGGAGAATTCATTGGATGTATATTCCCTCCTTGATATAAGTAGAGTAATTTAATGGAATGTCCATTTTCCTTTTCCATATGCTACTTGAAATACTTAAAATATTGGAACACATCAAACTTTAATTGCAAGAAGGATATCCACATTTTTCTAGAATATTCATAAACAAACAATTGAAATTATCTTTTACCACCAATAATGTCTTACATGGGTCTACATAGATTAGTGTGTATTACATCCAGTGGACCTTTGTCTTTGTAAGAGCTCAATTCAAGTGGTACTCGATGTTGCTTCCGTACTAAACAACCTAAGCAAATAGGCAATATGGATGAATGGTTGATAGGCTGATCATCATTTGATGCTTACTTAGCTAAATTAAGTAGCCTAAACTAATATGTCCATATCACCTATGCCAAAGAGAATTTGCATCTATCATGGCTACTAGCAATGCTATGTTAGGATCAAATTGGACATCTATGGCAAACAAGTCATTTTTGTAGGAACTAGTTACAACATTCTCTCCATTTTGGATGATGAAGCACTTTTTGTGACCATTATCGACTCTAAAATAAACCACCATATTATGATCTAGTAGTTTTGGCATAGCCAACAAGTTGTTTTTTAGTCCTAGTACATATAGTACCTTTTGAATGGTGCATTTCCCATTTGTAAGATGAACTCCTTTGAACTTGTAGGTTTTATCATCTGTGATGTGTTATTACATCATTTGGGTTATGTAAATATACCACCTTTGGTACATAACTAGAGTATGAGTTTACTTTAGAGTAAAGTTAGTTTGTTACTTCAAGTATTGTAATAAATGCACAAGTGTCAATGTGCATGTAGTCCACATGTACATGAGTCCTAGGTAGAGTAAGGGCCACAAAACCTATCTTCCTATATAAAGACCTCATAGTGAGTGATTATAGATAGAATAAAATTATAGAGAGTGTGTGGTATATTTTAGTAGTAGGGTACAATGTAGTCTTTTCATATCCATTCATGGAGTGCTCATGTCCTCCATTATATAGCATTGTACTATTTTTATCACTTTTATTAATGGCATATTCTAAGTTATTTGTAGATGATTAGTTCATTATCTTCTTGCATATTATTGTGCCATTATTTTATAGTTATCTCAAATTAAATATCCAGCATCTTATGGTTGTTCTTCGTGTAATACTATCACATCAAATGCTAACAGTTGTATTAGAGCACACAGTAGATCAGATCAAAATTAGGAAGAGCCATAAAGAGAGACTAAGAGGAGTTCAAAAATCTCAGTTCCAAAATTTTTGAGATTACATTTGGCTAGAGTCTTTCCACAAGGTTGTATAAAAACTCGTGAAGACTAGGACTCGACGTGGATTCCACTAGATTGATAAATCAACTAGTGAAGATTCATCATCTCTAGATTAAAGAGTTTCTTCCATTACAATCCTAAATACTTAATTGCAGGAAAAAGGAGATTTGAAGTGAGTTGGGAAGCTTCCTAGAAAATATTTAGGAATAATATCTTCTTTAGAATCAATTTAGCACCAGAAGCAACAATAAGAAGAATGAATATTTGGAGGTTTGAATAAAATATCCCATTACTAGAGATTACAGACCTGCAAAGTGTAGAAGGAGAAAATACCATTGGATCCTTGTTACAAATTCAAGGGAGAAAAGAAGACTCCAGTGAAGAGTCCTGGTGAAGATAGGAGATTGGTGATCTCTAGTGCATATTGAATACTTCACCCTAAAGAAGTTGAAGAGACACTTAGAATATCTAGTTACAAAACTTCTAAATATAGAATGAAGGTTGGTGATCTTCATTAAAGACTACATATTGTAGAAGTGAAGGACTAGAAACATCTTGTTCTATATTCTAGAAGTAGAAGATTTCAAAGATCCGAGAGGAAGATATCATTACCAAATCTTCCATAGCATAAGGTTGAAGGAAAGGTCTCATTTGGAAGACCATAAGAGCTATGATATTAAATACCTTGGTGAGGTCTCAAGGAGAAATAAGGAGGAGGCTTGGTGAGCCACATTAAAGGAGATTTATAGAAGGCCGTTAAAGGAGTTCTTAGGAGAACTCATTGGAGAAATTTACCACCAATAAGAAGTTCTAGATAAATGAATATTTTGGGACAATTGTTGCCATCTAACAAGAAGCCCAAACTAAGATAGATTTGCAAATATTTTTCCAAATCTCGAAGGATATTGGTGAAGACCTCAAGATTTTTAGATTCTTGAGAAGAGGTCCTAGATAAAAGTTAGAATTTGACAAGAAGGAGAATCAAAGTTACCTACTATAGTTAAAGTGTAGAAATTTAGAGTATTTTTAGAGCTGCAAAAAGGTGAGTTAGAAATTTGTTTTTGATAGCCAAGAATAGCTACAAGATCATCCAGTTAAAATGCAATGATTTGGTGAATCAAATCAACAAGCAATCCTTCATCTACAGAGATCATTAAGGTAAGCAACTTGGTTGCAAATAGGTTCATTAATTAAAATTTAAATTAATTCTATTAAGCACCATAATTATATTTTTAAGAAGTTACAAATTAAAGGTTGCATATTATAGTTTTCAAAAGAGTGAAAAAGGAACTTTCTTTTAAAGGTTAATACTTGCATATTAAAATAGGAGTTAGATATTTATCGACAGAAATAAAATTATCATATTCCTATTATCTAGTTATAGTAAAGAA
Organism: Wollemia nobilis; assembly: GCA_028583015.1. Lineage (NCBI taxonomy): Eukaryota > Viridiplantae > Streptophyta > Pinopsida > Araucariales > Araucariaceae > Wollemia > Wollemia nobilis. The sequence continues at coordinate 9,466,822 of JAQPPZ010017226.1, read as the reverse complement.
TACTACATTAAGTTATAGAGATTATAGTCCTCTACAAGGATCAATTATTAAGTGAATATTTCAAGGAGTAATAAGGTAAGATTAATATTGCACTATTATTGTTGTTCTTTAGATGCACTAAGTACTTTTAGATTGCAGTAAAAATTAGTGCATATTTCCAGTTATTTTGAGGATTCATTTATAGGAGCAATAAGGTGAAATTGCTCTATTCTAGTTATTATTAAGAGCATAAAACCTGGAGATATTATTGGTGCATTAATACTAGTTACCCTTAAGTTTTAAAGTGCATTAAGAGGTTATTATAAAAGGAAGTTTTAGTGCACAAAGTAGGGTAAGAGTGAAGTGTCTAAAGACACTATTAAGCATCCAGAACCTGTTGCATATCTTGGTGAAAGTAAGTCACCAAAATAAAATAACATAATAGTAGTTTACTCTCAAAAAGCCACCTCATCAAGAAGGTTAAAGGTAAAAAAAATAGAATATATTTGGCATATTATCCTAGTGCAAGTTAAAGTACTAAAACTTAACTATTACAATAATATTTACATACATGAGAAGCACTATTTGTGTCCTTTCAAACTTAGAAAAGGATAATTTAGCCTCGATATGCATTATAATGACAAGCAAGAATAGTTACAAGGTAGTCATTTTGGTAAGGTATAATGGCAGAGTTCGAGCAAGAGAAGAGATCCATCAAAAGGCTCACATTACTCAAAGTTAAGGTGCCTAAAAATATCGTATTCATCATCGAATCAAGCACCTATAAGGAAGCATCTACCTTGTAGCATCAAGCCAATACAAGGAGGCCATTATCAAATGTTATCTAAGTAAACAAGGAACAATGCTAAAGACAAGAATTAATAAGCAAGGTACAAGGAGCTTTACCCATGATAGAGGAACTATCAAGTAAAAATAAGCTCCCATAGCCACCATTGGAGTGCCTTAGAACCTCAATCAAAGCATTCCTCATCACCTTAGCTAGAGATACCCATATAACATCTACATCAGCTTGGAAAGAAGGCATTAGAGATAAGTTCTCAAGAGCATTTGTTGGTAAGGGATATACAAGATATAATACATTAGAGGGAAGGTCTACGTGTAGAAAAACTAAGTGTCACTTGTCCAAATTTGAAAGGCATCCACTTTATTTAGAGTGTCTAAACTCGAATGATGAGATAGAAAAATAAAGGCACATAGCCAAGCATTTAACGAAGGAGTCAATGGGCTATTCATGAGGAGAGAAATATGATCATCTGCATTTAAGAGACTTTGCCATTGGCAGAAGCGCGTAGGAGTTCAGAATGAATTCCATGCACCAATTAGCATGGTTGAAATATCTTACAAAGAAGGTAGTCTAAGGTTTCCAATGTTGGAGTGGAAGCATATTCGAAAGCACGCTAAATTGAGGTGCATTAAAGGCACTCATAAGAGAACATCCACCAGGCTTGCCATAAACCAGTGAAGAGATACAATGAAGATCGAGGAGGTTGAAGTCAAGCATAATTATTATCAATCATATTAAGGTATTTTATATGGTTTGATTAATATAGTTTCATAAGAAGTAATAAGGGATAATATAAGGTTGAAATTGTTATTATTTTCATATGCAAAATCAACCTTAATAAATTAAAAGCATATAAAGGAGTTCTTAGTATTTCAAAACATTTAGTTGAAACTATTTAATATTTATAATTAAAAACCATAAGAGATATAAGGGTTACTACTTGCAAGATAATATTATTATTACAAATATTATTATCATTAATTTCTAGTATTCCAAACTCAGGAGTTATAAGGTATCCTACATCAAACATAGATTATTGGAATTTAGAAATATTAAACTATTAAGGGGTGTAAAATGAAGTTCATTATTTACTTAAAGGAGTTGGAATTATATACTTATACGTGTCTCATACTCATTCTAAAGATACAAAATAAATCCAACATAGAGAACTTCAAATTGATAAGTGCATAGTTCACTAGGATAGATAAGGTAAAATAGAAGTTGATTATTGATTTACAAAATATTACAATATCAACTCAAAAGGTAAACTTATTACTTACAAAAAACTTTATCAAATTTATAGCATATTCCAATCACTAGGGAGACATAAGGAATCCATCAAGGATCATAATGAAAACAAATAAATTCATCCTTACAGAATATCAACTACTTAAAGGTCCAAATTACTCCTCATGGAAAAATAAAGTGAGGGTAATTTTAATAGTTGAGAAGCTTTAGAAAATAGTCAAGGAATAACTACTAAACCTAATTCATGTGATACTGATATCTAGAATTTTGAAGAGAATGATGCAAAATCATTAATGATAATAACTTTTGCTATCACAGATGAAATGCAACCTTACATCATTTCAATAGGAACATCTACAGAAGCATGGAAAACCCTAGAAAAAATATTTGAAGGGAAAAATAAAACTACTATCCTAAATATTCAAACTCAGTTACATTACACCTAGGTATTGTGGGTGAGTTGGAGAGGAGAGGAAAATCCTCCAAGAGAGGTCCTAGGTTCAAATCTCCACCCTACCAAAAAATTGAATTAGGTATCCAAAAATCCAATTGATAATTTTGGTGCGGGCAGGGTCGGGTGCGACTCTCGGGTGACTTTGATGGTGTAGAACCCCCTGTTCAAGGGGTTTTTCACTTAAAAAAAACTCAATTACATTACCTAAAAATGAATAGTGGAGAAAATATAGAGCTATTCCTAAGGAAGATAGCAGACATTAAGGGAAAATTATTAACCTTGGGAGAAAATGTTGAAGATAAATTCCTTGTTCAAGTAACCTTGAGAGCACTTCCAGATAGCTACAAGCATCTAGTTATAGCTTTATAGGTTCTACGTAAAGATACATCATTTGATGAGCTAATCAACATTCTTTAGGAATATGAGGTGGAAAATACAGTGAAGGATGAAATGACTAAAACTGTATTAATTTCAAAATATACTCCATAGGGAAACATAACCTCATTTTCAGAAGGATGAAGACCTTGGAATAACAGATATTGTCATGTATGCAGGAGAAAATGTCATAGTACTAATTACTACAGATTCAATCCAAGAAACCAAAATCAATAAAATCATATAAACTATGGAATCCAACCAAATAGGGCATTTCAACCAAGGCAATATCAAGATCAAAATTATCCTCGTCAACAACAATCTTAGCAACCATACAATTATCCTCAATTGGAATATCAAGGAGAAAATCGGAAGGGGCACTTAGCTCAAAGGATTCAAGAAATTGAAGAATTAGAAGATCCTACAGATAATCATGAAGTCCAATATATCTCAGCAAAGATAGCTTTTTATGAATACACTAACTACTTGCTTGAATAGGACACAAACAACAGATAAGGAGAACTCAAATAAAAGATCCATATTGAAGACTAAAGTCTTCAATACCCAAATAATGTAATACATGGGGTGTTAGAGTATATTACATTATTTGGGTTATGTAAATGTACCACCTTTGGTACATAAATAGAGTAGGAGTTTACTTTAGAGTAAAGTTAGTTGGTTACTTCAAGTATTGTAATAAATGCACAAGTGCCAATGTGCAAGTTGTAAATGTGCATGTAGTCCACATGTACATGAGTCCTAGATAGAGTAAGTTCCAAGGAATCTGTCTTCCTATATAAAGGCCTCATAGTGAGTGATTATAGAGAGAACAAAATTATAGAGAGTGTGTGGTATAGTTTAGTAGTATGGTACAATGTAGTCTTTTAATATACATTCATGGAGTGTTCATGTCCTTCATTATATAGCATTGTACTATTTTTGTCACTTACATTAATGGCATATTTCTAAGTTATTTGCAGATTTTCAATTTATTATCTTCCTGCATATTATTGTACCATTATTTTATAGCTATCTTAGATTAGATATATTGCATCATGTGGTTGTTCTTTCTGTAATACTATCCATCAAAAGCTAACATGATGGTCACTGGTTTTCCTTATTTGGCTTCTAAGATATAAAACCACTATCATTGCTAGCACCAAAATAAATGTACCAAAAATTATCTTTAGGTTTGGATGTAGATTTTGTCATGAGCACCTTATGTGCCTATTCAGAACCTGAATCTCATTCTTCAATTACAATGTGCCCTTTCTACTGGTTCTATTTTGGATGTGGCTTGTAATGCTTCTTCTTTTGCTAAGGTTTGTAGACTTTATTACCTCGAGTGGATAATTTTCACCAACAATTTTTGGTATCATTCTCTTCTCTTTCATGGATATAACAGTACCTATTTTGCTTATGAGTTTGCTTCTATGATGAGGAGGAGGAAAAATAACCTTTATGTGAAGAAACCTTTTTTGGTTTTTTCCTCAATTTTTTATTGATGAGTGCATTTTTTTACAATTGGTCCCTCAATTTATTGGTTAATTTTTGTTGTTGTGACAAATTTACCAGCTCTTTGAAGGAAATTATCTTATTGGAGACTTGTAAGGAGGTGATAAGCACTCAAAAGGAAAATGGTAGAGCTCAAAGTATTATTGGAATTAAAATCTTGAAGTCTACTTGTTCATCTATAGCATTCAATTTGACCTTTAGTTTTTCAAATTTACAAAGAAATGCCTTTATACTCTCTTGATCTTCCACTCATAATGTGTGGAGTTATGATTGAATATTAAGAATGGTGGATTGATTATTCCCTTTGTAGATGGTTGTAAGTGTCCCATGCTTTCTTGGAGGCCTCTAGTTCACAAATGTGTGGTCAAATCACATAAATTATGGAAAGGGTTATTAATATCAATGCTCTTTCACTGGATTCATCATATTTCTCTATTTGGTCCATGTCTTGAGGGTGCATTCCTTTGTCAATCACAATAACACATAGATTTTCCATTGTCAATATAGTCCTCATATTTGTCTTCTATGGTCTAAAGTTGGGAACCTTTTGGAGATAGGAATCTATGAGAAAATTTTTTGGGGTGAACATGATGAGGTTTCCTTATCTCTCCAAAATAGTCCCCCTTTTAGTATATTTTTAGTCTGATATATTGTACCTTTTTATAAACCATCCCTTCCAAGGTACTCCTCAATACATGGAAGAAGTTAGTCCTCTCGAAATGTGTGATTCTACATAAGACAAACCTTAAGGTACATGAAATAGTACAATAAGTGGTACCTATGTAGTACAAAAAGAAACTCATCCTATTTATGAACCTACTTAGAAAGACCTCCTAGGAGAGTCTTAATTTTAGGGTTTATATCTAGTGATACTAGCAAATAGGGTGAATTATAGAGTGAAAATAAGGGCTTACTTATTTCTCCTTTATAATTTATAAGGATATACCCTAGACATCATTGTTACAACTATATTATGTTTTAAGCATAGTAACGATTCATGATAACATTAAATGTAAATGATTACTAGAGGCACTATTTATACCAAACATTGCTTCAAGCCTTCAAGGTTTGATAAAGGATTATTGCTATTTTATAAATTTATTTTTCCTTCCAATGCACTAAAACATGAATTACAAAATATTAAATGTAAAAACTAGAATAAAATGTGTTGAACTTCATAGAAAATGCAGCTTTTATAATTACAATTATTATGTAAATTTGCAAAAAATGTATTACCCTTTTTGAAGAAACTATACTTATCAATGCAAAAGAATGCAAAAAAAATCCACTCTTACACCCTTATACCTCCTAGGTGCTCCTTAGGAAAATAAAGTGCATTCTTTTGAATTATTTTTATAGTTTAAAAGAAAAATTAAAACTATATAATTATAGATTTTTTTTTAATTATGCCCCTTTTCTTATAAACAAAAATTGCACCTGATTCCTGTTTTTCTTTTTCTTTTTAATTCAAAAAATAATTTTTCCTTTAAAATAAAAACTAAATTAGCACCTGTTAAAAAAAATGCTTTGTAAAAATGTTATGGAGAAGATTCAAACCTTGGTATTGTTTCCACAAAGCTTTCTCTCCCATGTGCTAGTAATTTTGGCAAACCCACTTGTTAGGTATGGAAATGATCCTTTTCAATTTTAAAAATGCCCATCTACCCAAAACAATACCTCAACGGTGCTACCCATACTCTACCTCAAGATCACTGCTCTCTTTTACCATCGATGAGTGAAACCGCTTTTTTTTGTTGTGATCTATTGAATCCTCACCTAGTTGTGTTTAGGTTTCTCTTGAATGTAGCACTCATATGAACATGAAATTCTTGACCATCATTGATCACTATGTTGGCTCTACATTATCAAATTTCTTTGCCCTATATTCTTTGTGCCCTATTGAATGACGTATGTAAACTTATTGTGTCATAGTAAAGGGTCAATCTCAGGACCATTATGGCACTCTATCTAATTCATCCTAAAAACATAAGCATTATTGTCCTTAGCCACATGGGTGGATATATCTATTGTTGTGTGCCAAATCGGTTAACTCCCACTTTGCTTATGTTGTGTTGTCTTGACAATAGCAAAGACCTATCAACAAAATCCTCAATTGAGATCAACTAAAATCAAGGTGTCAAAGGACCTATATAACCTTATGCTTTAACTTATAAATTTCAAATCATAGTGGAAGCACCCTTCTACTCGTAGCAACATCAAGTGAAGATTTGATAAACTCACTAATTTGTCTCTATTGTGGTTGTATGTTCTTAAGCATGTGAATCTACACCAAATCTATTAAATATACCTTTTAATCCTTTGACTTCATTATTATCCTTCACTAAAACAACCTTTTTCTATCTTTTAGTTTGCATCCATGTTGGATCTAGCACCTACTCTCTTTGGAAATGAGAGCCACCCTCAAGGCCTACTACACCTCCAAATATTTGGTTTTGCATATCTATCAACCTCACTGATCCACTCGATTTTTGCTCATTTCTTTGTGCTCATGTAGACATCCATAAAATTCAAGTGGTTGTTTCTTGGTCTAGAGTAGGTGGTCTCTCATGTTTCCCCATTAAATTTATGTTTGGATAATAATGAAAGTGATTTTATCTATTGTTCTTGGCTTCACATGATAATTGGATCCATGAAGTTTGTCTATCAAAACTTGCATTTATCAAGTAATTTAAGGGAGTTTCATTAGATGGTGATGATCGTTCCTTTTTTTTTACCTCACACACTCTTCCATGGTGACTAGTACACATAAGCCAAGGTTCCTTTCTAATAAACCATATCAGCTTAATGTCACAAGTTTAGAGCATACTTGGATCACCAGGGCTTTGATACCACTAATGGCAAAGAAAATAAATGTCATTGACAGGCATTGAAGTTTATTTATTACATGCCTTGGTGTTACAAACAAGAATATGGATACTCATGAGAAGATATTTAAAAATAAGAAAGTCAATACAATTGAGGAGGTTGTTCAAAATGATGCTTCATCTAGAATGCAGGACATAATTATTATAATGCTAAAATAATATAAAAATTTATCCTAACGTCTTCTTTAAAAGTTGATGGATTTGGGATATTATCCTCATAAAATGATATGCTTGTATGATCTTACACCTATCAATCCAATAATTGAGACAAATTCATTTTGGTGCACCTCATGATAAATTATATGTTAACTCAAGACTTTGATCAAGATATCCCTATATATCCTGTATGTATTTAAGAGATCTAAGATTGAAATTTGGTTGTTTTTTAATATATTAATCAAATCATAAGTTTGTGTTTTGGTTCATGATTGGAATTGAGTGATTAAAGAATATTAGATTGGTTTATTAGATAAATTTGGTTGATTGTCGAGGCTTTTGGATTTTTTGTTGTCTTATCAAGATATAAATATTATTGGAGATATTATTGATGTAATTAGATTGATTGATATAAACAAAAATCTTGATTAGGCTAAGGTTTATTATTATAACTTATTTTATTAACATTACTATTTTAATATTTTGGACCTTTTACCTTTGCGTTCAAATAAAAGGTTCTTTAAGATACCTAAATCTTGGTTAGACAAATATGAAGGAGCACAGTTGGAGATAGTGGTAATAATATCTTGATCATTATAAATTAGGTTTTAGAATACATTATTTAGGATCATACACCTATTTTTTGGAAGTCCATTGGTCCTATTATATGCATAATTTTCATCAAGATTGAATCATAAAGTGTTTCTCTTTATAATTTTGAATATTTGACACTAGGTCACTCTATTATCTTAGATTTAAATATCGTTATAGAATGACATCTAAGGGATCATTTAGTCTAATTAATTTTATCTTAAGTTAGGAATACTTTATGTTGCTAGGATATCCTAATATTATTCATTTAATATTCTCTAAAATATTTACATTGTTGGTGTTTCAAGAATTAGTTACACCATGACTAACAAAATGTTTGTTCTTCCATTGGCCTTTAGAGTTGTTATATTTAGGAGAAGTATTTTTATATTCTTTCCCACTTTTGGTATTTAGTTGTCCTCTTTTTATGAGAGAAATTTCCACTCTTTTAGCTTGGGATATGGATTCTTCAAAGGTTACTTAACATTAGTGATATCAAGATAAAATTATAGTTGATCATGTAGGTTTGACAAAAATATGTCTAGGGGTCCTTATTTGGATGAACATATTGTAAATATCCACTAAGGCTGTAGATATTCCTAAAAAGTTGGATAGGTTTTTTCCTTTACTTTTATTAAGTTGGTATAGGTAATTGATTATGACATTATCCTCAATGTACACATAAAACTATTGTATAAACATCTCAACTGAAGCTTTAAAAATTTTGATAAAATATTGTGGTAACTGATAGTACCACTCTAAGGATTGCCCAACTTAAATTGTAGAAAAAACATCAAGGAGTATCCATTCATCATAGGTTATGTCATACGGTTGTATAAAATATCTTGAGGTGATTCATGAGGTCCTCCTTTCCCTTATAAATTTGAAACTTGGGTGTCTCAAAATTAAGGGTAAAGACCCTACTAGCTATGGCTAGGTCTAAAGTTGAGTTCCAAAGATCTTTATAATAATATATTATAGTTCAAGATGTATTCTGGATAGTATCAACTTCTTGTCTTAGCTACTCAATTTGTGCTATGAGAGCTTAAAGGTCTATGAAAATTGGATTAGAATTTTAAATAGTATTATAAGATGGTATGAATGGGTTTTGGGATTGAGGTATTCCATTTGAGATATTGGAAGAAGGTATTGGTTGAGTTAATAATTAATGAGAAAATAAATTGGGAATCTATTTATGATTTTCAATGTAATAAAAATTTTCTATTTGAGGCTAGGAAATGGATGGTTTATCAAGCATTTGATCAAAATTTTGGATAGCTACTATTTACATAAGAAGGCAGTTGGGAATCCAATTTAAGATTCTTGAGGTAGGAGGAACAATTTGATCATTATTAAGATATTGAAAAGTGTACCCAATTTTCACTTGATATGTTGGAGGAACAATATGTGTATTGATATCGAAATATAGAAATAGGCTTTTAAGAGAAGTCATTAAATTTTAAGGTATAATTATAACCTTTGGAGAGATATGACTATTCTTATCTCTTATGATTACAATTGAAGTAAATTTTGGCATATCATTAGGTAGCATATTATAATTAGGTATTGACATAGTCACATTTGACATGATGATATTCATACACCCAAGAGATAATTTATGAGTACCATTAGGATCTTAAATTAATTGTATCAAACTAGATATAGTGGAGATTGGAACATGGTCAATAAGGGTTACCATTCCTTGAGAAGATTTAAGAATAACTTGAGTTTCTTTCTAGAGATTTTCTATGTCATTCTTACACTTGTTAAGAAAATGGATCGTGACTTCTAATGATTGAAATATCATTTTTTCTTAGTCATCATGGGTAGTCCTAGATGGTGTTAATCTATCAAAATCCTCCTATCATAAAAATTTGTATTCACATGTCCTAGATAAGGTTCTTTCAATTATTCATGACTAAAATGGGTTGGTTGGATATACCCATTAGATAATATCTCTTGTCAAACATTCTTATAAGTGTGTAAAGATAACACCAGTAAGGAAGGTAATTTTAGGTTTTGATGTTTAGTTTTAATAAGCTTAAATTCTTTGAGATTTTGTATTTTTAAACCAATGAAAATATATAATGTTGTGCAAGAACAAGGTTTGTAAATTTAGAAAAATAATGCTCCTAGATGTGAGGGTCACACATCATAAAGGGATGGGGTGTAGAGATTCAGTTTTAGGCTTGGCTAAGGTTTGAGTAGTGAATATCACTAGGGATTTAATAGGCGTTTACATCTAAGTTAAATTCGATTCTAATTTCTACCAAAGAAAGATAAAGTTCTAAATAGACAGAATAAATAATAAAATAAATGAACTTTATGTTGGCAATTTGAGTTATTTTGTGTTGTCATTGATGTCACATGGATCACATTGAGTTTTGGTGGCAAAAGCACTTCATAAATAATCATTTATGATATTTTGGAGATCAAGGATATATAAAGGGTTTTGTGGCACAAGAGGCATATAATATTTAATTTTTTAAATATTATATTAATAGTTTTTATTAAAACCAATGGTAAAGGTTTTTATTAAAACCAACGGCAAGGATTTTTATTAAAATCGACAAAAAGGTTTTTTATTAAAACCAATGGAAAGGGTTTTCATTAAAAATATTGGAAAGGGTTTTTCATTAAAACCACTATGCTAAGACTTCTCCAAATTATGATGGATGAAAATTTTTTCCAATAAAACCTAGGTGCAAAAAGTTTCATGACAAAATTCAAAAGAATGAAGGAGATATCCCAATTCAAAGTTAAAATGTGAATTATTAAAAAAAAAAAAATTAATAATTCTAAGGTCTAAGGTTGTATTATATTATCCGTCGATGTGCAAAGGTTGGGGAGATTAATAAATATTCATCGACGTCATTCGAAGGATGGAGGTGCATATAAATAAAAGGTGAAAAACCTTTGTTTATTGAAGACTTGACATTGCGCATGAGAGAGAGTCATTGAAAGGGAAGCAGCGAAGAAAGAAGGATAAATAACTTTTGATTTGAGAGCAAGTTCAAGTAAATAGCATGGGAAAGTGATGTCACACAAGAGCCTATAGTGCAGTTGGCAGCACATGAACTTTGCACAAGGCAGGTTCGTTGTTCGAATCCCACCAAGGGAAAAGTATTTTGCTGAGAAAGGCAATTCGGGTTTTAAAATTTGAAGCACGGGACAAGTTGGGTGTTTGGGATTAAATCCCAACATGGGTTGATGCCCATGTGGTAAGCACCTCACAGTGCTAGGCGAGAGGAACAGATTTTGACTCCCATGAAGGTGTGAAGGCACATTGATTTTTGGCAAGGCATTGACAATTTCGAAGGTGTGAAGGCACATTAATTTTGGCAAAGGCATTAACGATTTTGAAGGTTACGAAGGCTACGAATTTTGTAAAAAGGTATTTATCTCTAGCGCATGGTAATATTTGATATTGCCAAAGTTTTGGTGCATTGAAAATCATTTCTATTATAACTAGGGAGTCATAAGGTATTTAGTGAAAATAAATTATTATTGTATGTGCTTAGGGAGTTATAAGGTGTGAAGTTAAATATTTGTGATTGTTGTATGTGGAGTTATAATGTGTGGAATTAAAAATAAAATCATATGTGCTTGTTGTATATGTTAATGAAATTAGGGAGTCATAAGGTTGAAAAGTGTTGAACTTGTTATATGTCCTAGTGCATGAATTAATTATGAAATTAAACTAGGAACTTGAGATCTAGTTAATTGCTACCTTGAGTTAGAATACATGCACATGAGTTAGGGTTTGAAGTTGAATACAAATTTCTTGATTATGTGCCTTGTCTATTGAGAGGAATTGGATGGATTAGAAAATCAATTTTATGGATAAAATTGATACTTGAGTTCCATGATTGCTTTAGTGGAGTTCAATGAGAGTATTTCCATTATTGAGGAGGTTTTTGCTATTGCTTTGAGGAGATTATTGTTGGTTACTTGTTGAGTAAATTTCCACTATTTGACACCATTAAGAAGATCATTTTCTAGTCACTTTTGGATACATTTGCCTTTCATTTGAGGAGATCATTGTTGGCTATTTGAGAGCTCTTTGCTTGAGAGAGTTGTGCTTGTTTCTTGAGAGCTTATTGATATTGCATGAGGAAGATATTATTGAGAACCTATTGCTATCACTTGTGGATATTATCCTTGGTTGGTTGAAGTTCTCATTGTTATTTCTTGGAGAGGTATCCATTTGAGAGTACCTTGTTGAGCATTGTTGTCATCCATTTGAGAGTACATTGTTGAGCATTATTGCCATCCATTTGAGAGAGTATTTGTCATACATTTTTGAGATCATTGTTGAGCATTGTTGTCATCCATTGGAGAAGTACATTTGCTATTCATTGTTGACAAAAATTTTGAGTATTGTCATCATTCATTTGTTATCCATTATTGAGTTCATCATTGAGCCTTGCCTTTGTTGATTTGTGGTTGAGCCTTTGGGAAGGCTTTTGGGACAAAAATTTTGGACAGATTTGAGACAAATTTTGTGCATGATTAGTTGAGCCTTTGGGAAGGCTTTTGGGATAGAATTTTTGGACATATTTAAGACAACTTTTGTGCATGATTGGTTGAACCTTTGGGAAGACTTTTGGAATAAAATTTTTGGACATATTTGAGATAGCTTTTGTGCATAATTGGTTGAGCCTTTGAGAAGGCTTTGAGGATAGATTTAGGACAGTATTTGAGTAGTATTATTTGAGCCTTTTGTGAAGGCTTTGAGGATAGATTTGACACAGCTTTTATGCATGATTGGTTGAGCCTTTGGGAAGGCTTTTGGGATAGAATTTTTGGACAGATTTGAGATAGCTTTTGTGCATGATTATTTGAGCCTTTTGTGAAGGCTTTGAGAACATATTTGGGACAACATTTGAGTAGGATTGTTTGAGCCTTGTGAGAAGGCATTGAGGTAGATTTGTGAGAAGTGAAAGAGACAGGATAGAAATAGAAAACACGTCAACACTAGTTGCCTAGTTGAGCAGATCAATGGATAGCCTAGCTGAGTAGATCAATGGATAGCCTAGATGAGCAGATCAGTGGAGAGCCTAGCTAAGAAGATCAATTGATAACCTAGCTAAGCAGATCAATGGATAGCCTAGCTGAGCAGATCATTAGAGATCCTAGCTGAGTAGATCAGTGAAGAGCCTAGTTGTGCAAATCAGTGGAGCCCACCTAAGAAAATTAGGATAGCCTAACTTTGAGCAGATCAAAGTAATTATTTGTATTGGGATAAGGATCCCTATTTCTTTGTGAAATATTATAAGGATAATATCTTGTGGACTACCCCACATTAGGGGAACCACATTAAATCTTGTGTCTCAATTGTGTGTGATGATTTGTGCACTTGCTTACTCTTGTTATCTATGTTATTAATTCACACTACTATATTTAGTTATTGCAATTGACGACACTAATTGATATTGGTTTGGAAAGAAAGTAAAAAGTGGGTGTTATAATGTTCACCCCCCTCTCAGTATAATTTTGTGTTCTTCAATTGGTATCATAGCGGGTTCCTTCGAAAAGGCTAATAGCTTGAGGGAAAATTCTACAAGAACACAGATGGCTTCACAGAATGGATCATATACAAGTAACGCTTCACTATTTGACAGTAAAAATTATGTTTTTTGGAGTATGAGAATGAAGAACTATTTGATATTACAAGGATATGAGGTATGGTAGATGGTTGCAAAAGAGTATAAGATTGAAGGTGATCCCGAGACAGATAAGACTATCAAGAAATTGGTTGAGATCAATGCAAAGGTAATAAATTAATTCTGAGTGGGCTACTTGAGATAAATTTTGTAAAGGTCACGGTATGTAATTCAACTAATGAAATGTGGACCAAGTTGCGGAATACCTATGAAGGAGATTCCAAGGTAAAATTGGCAAAACTACAAACTCATAGAAAAAGATTCGAAGAATTGAAAATGGAAGATTTTGAAGATATTACAAAGTTCTTGCTTCGAGTTGATGATATTGCTAACACCATGAGAGGCCTAGGATTTGAGATGAAAGAATCAGATGTTACTCAAAAGATTTTGAGATCACTTCCCATGAAGTATGATGCAAAGGTTTCAGTGATAGAAGAAATAATGGATATCGACAAGTTGACAATGGAATAACTACAAGGAACTCTCACAGCTTATGATATGAGGATAGACAAGCATCAGGCTCCAATGAAAAAAATTGCATTCAAGGCTTCAGAGAAAAATAAAGGAAAATATCCAGAGACAGATAGAGATTTAGATAATGATGAGAAAGATAACTTCATCAAAAGGAAAAAGGACTCAAGGAATTATAAGGATATGAAGAAATTCAAATGCTACAAGTGTGGTGATTATGGTCACTATGCAAACAAGTCTCCACATGAAGAAAATAGTGATGATGGAAAACAGGGTCACAGAAGAAAAGAATAAGGAAAGCATAAGCATGAAAAAGATGATAGGTACAAGCAAAGAAAGCATGAGAAGAAGAAAAAATTTTGTAAGACAAAGAAAACTTTCTACATTGAAGAAGCAAATGATAGCTCAAATCACAATGATAGAGATAACTCGGATGATGAAAATGAATAACATCTATTCTTAGGAATAGAAGGTGAAAGAGAACAATGCTTTGTGTGTGGTCAACGAGATCACAGATCAGGATATTGCAATGGCTTCAGTGATAGTGAAGATGAAATGACATACCAAAGAAATAGGCAAAGACAAAGGATTCATGAGATTTTGTTTGCTATAGAAGAAGATAATGATCTCAGTGACAATGAAGATGAAGAAGGGTTTTTCTATGTTATAAAAGAAGTAGAAGAAGAACTTCCACTCCAAACTGAAGAAGTTAAACAAGATGATATTTCAAGAAAGACAGATGTCTCAGTTGATCTAAAAGAAGACATCAATTATATCTATGAGAAACTACAAGAGATTAAGGAGAATCTAAAAGAATTGAGATGTTCCATACTTGAGAAATTTGATCCATCACATGACTCAAAAGGTCAAGACATTTTCACTAAGAAGGAAACATGTATTTTAGAGATAATAGAGACGGATGCCAGTTTGCTATTGGACACAAATGAAGAGAAATATGAAGAAACTTCCAAAGATCCCATGGCTCCAAATATCCAATTTGGATTTTATTTTGAGATAGGTGAATCCAGTTCAAAATGCAAAGAAATTATTGAAGAAGAAAGCAAGAAAGAAGTTAAGGAATAATATTTGGATACCACAAAGAATGATTGATGAGGACCAAAAATGCCTCATTATTGCACAATTTTTGACTACCATATGATAATTTAATTGCAAAATAGTTGACTAAAATATACTATTGTTAAGTGTTTACATGATTTTATGTTAGGAATACTATATCTCTATTTTTTACTATTTTCAGCATTTTGTGACTGATTTTGCTTGATTAAGTAGCAAGTAAGAACATACATTTCAATTAACCAAATGTGGTATGTTGATATCTATTAACTTCTCAATGGTTTTTGAATGTTTTTCTACCCTTCAAATTGTTTCAAATCCACATTGAAGCCAAAATTTTAGGACTATCATAAATCTGAAAATCTAAAAAAATAGCCATATAAAAATCAGCAAGCTGTTACTTTATAGGAACACCTTAAAGTTGTCAAGCAAAGCATGAGGATATGGATGGAATGAGTTCAAAAGGACTACAGATGACATCTGACCTATTTAGAAGCATTCCCACATGGTCTAAATAGGCAGCAACAAGGTATAACAGATCAAGGACAATTGTGTAGCACTGTTGCACTATTTCAGCATTGTTACTTGGTGAATGAAGTGTATAAATTCAGTAGCAACTTGATGTAATCCTTCATGTTGATATTTGAATAATTTTTTCATGTTCTAATTTGTTTTAATTTGCAAAAAATGCCAATATTTTACAAATGTGCAGCAGAATTGGAAAATGCAGTAATTTACCATAGAAATTCCAACAAGCTACAAATGAATGGCAAGGCATGGAATTCACACATGGAGAGGAATGAAGGCTATTACAATCTAATCTTTAGGGCTAATACACCTGAGAAAGGTAGCTAAAATCACTTGAAGATCACACAGTTGGTCATTTTGAAGATCTTCGAAATGAGCGGACATCTTCGGAATGAGAAATATAGTCTCTTCGGAATGAGCCACTTATCTTCGGAATGAGAACATAAAAGTGCTTTTTGCATTTTTGACGGTGGAAAAATGGAAAGAAGGCTGAAAATTTTAAAGGAAAATATCTCCCATATGACTTTTCCGTCCTTGCCATCCAAAGCCACCATTCATGGAAAAGATCAATTTTGATCCTCTTCTAGGATAAACATAGAAATAACTGTAGCATAATAGGAAATTGTTTGCAAGATAGAAATGGCATATTCTAAAGTGATGAAAGTTATGTGAGATATTTTTAGACTTCTCCCACATACTTCCACCACTGAAGATGCTTTCTAAGGGCCAATGACTACTACTGCAACACAAACTATCCAGATTTGCATTTATTTCAAATCTAGAATTATTGGCAAATCATCGTAAAGCAAACACATAGGCTGATTTGAGCATAGGATATGTTGTAAATATTTATAAAAATAACATAGCTCCCTCCTTGGTTGAGCCAGTTAGGAATTAGAATAGAGGAGAGTTTTCAATAGCATAAATTAGGACTATACAGCAATTTTTTGTAATAGTTTTCAGCATGTTCTGTCATCAATAAAAGTGCAGCTATTTTATCATTTTATGTGCTGAGTGTTAATTAGTTAAGGAGTGCTTTTCACCTCCTTCTATATCAGGAAGTATGGGCCCACTTTTAGATCTAGAAGGAGGGATTTTATGGTAGGTTTTAATCTGTAATTTTGCTACAGCAGAATTAATAGATTGCTTGCCAGATTTCATTTTCTTGTTTTTATTTTGTATTATGTGATTTATGTTTTCTATTATGTTTGTGTACAGCATTTGTGTGTATGTCAGCTGACAAATTATATTAAGCATTTTTCTTTTGCTTTCTATATTTTCCCTGCTTTTCTATTTTAACAACTTTTTATTTTTAGCATATTTCATTTTTCTGTCAATTCCTGTAGCATAAGCTTGATGACCTTTTGTGGCAGGGCATTGACAGGTGTTTTATTTCCAAGTATCGCTTCCATTCTACAAGAGTAAAATAGGTTTCAATTTTGCAAGTGTAATTTAGGATTTCATTTTAGCAACATTTCAATTTAGCAATTTCAATTCTGTTATTTCAATTCTGCAAAAGTAGATTAGATTTCAATTTAGCAATTTCAATTCATGCAATTGTAGTTAACTTTAATTTTCTAAAATTAGAATTAGTTTTTATTTCTTGCAAGTTTTCATCTTCATATTAGGTTTAGTGTGACACCAAAAGGCTAAACCAAATCTGTCTCACCCAATAAATGCTTGAAATCTGAATTCCTAAATTGTACTCTGCCCTAGCCTTCTATCGTAGACAACCTTGGACACCACCTTGGATTGATAAATCATTGAGATTAAATTATGAGACTCAATGACACTCATCAAGTATCAAGGATACAATGTACAAGTCAACTATGATCACAAGGATAAAGTTCAAGAAAGGTATGAGGAACCAAGGAATGAACAAAGGGCTTTTCAAGGATATTTTTTTTCTTGTAATGGATTTGGATATAGGGCTATACACTATAGGGTCTATGGATCAAAGAAGTTTGATTTTTCTAGAAGTAACTTCAAAGGAAGAAGGTATGGTTTTTAGGGACATTGCTTCTTATGCAACAGGATTGGTCATAAAGCTTCTCAGTGCAAATTAAATGAGCAATATGGTTTTTATTATAGAGTTGCACAATTCAGATGTCATGGTCAAAATTATTATAGAAACAAAGCTTCACAATACAGGTTTCAGGAAAGGAATGGATATGGAAATGTTTTCAAGAAAGAATTCAGGATATGGGCACCATCCAAAGGCTACAATATCAAGTGTTTTAATTGCAATAACTTTGGACATATTGCAATATGGTGTAGGACCCAATTCCAAAAAGGTTCAAGGAAATAAGGTCAAGCAGTTTCAATGCAAGAAGGTCAAACAGGTTCAATACAAGAAGATCAAATAACTCATCAAGAAAATGATATCAAAAATATGTGGAAGGAAGTTGACAAAGGAAATGAACAATGTAATATGGGAGTAAGTGTACTCCCACCCCAAAATTAATCACCTCAAGAGAGAAGGTGGTAGGGGTGCTAAGCTTAAGAGTCATATCTTTTAGCCCCATAGGTGTCCTTTTTGCCATTGATGTCAAAGGGGGGGAGATTTGAGTAAGGGGGAGAGCATTGAGTTAGGGGGAGCAGCCTCCATAGAGAGTATTGAGTTGGGGAGAGTAGCTTTGATTTTCAAAAATGGATTTTGTAGTGATTGTGATGATTTTCATTAGAGATGATGCCATCAATGACAAAGGGGGATATTGTTGGCAATTTGATTTATTTTGTGTTGTCATTGATGTCACATGGATCACATTGAGTTTTGGTGGCAAAAACACTTCATAAATAATAATTTTTGATTTTTTGGAGAGCAAGGATATATACAGGGTTTTGTGGCACAAGAGGCATATAATATTTAATTTTTTAAATATTATATTAATGGTTTTTATTAAAACCAATGGTAAAGGTTTTTATTAAAACCAACGGCAAGGGTTTTTATTAAAACAGACAAAAAGGTTTTTTTATTAAAACCAACAAAAAGGATTTTCATTAAAACTATTGGAAAGGGTTTTTCATTAAAACCACTATGCTAAGAATTATCTAAATTATGATGTATGAAAAGGTTTTCCAATAAAACCTAGGTGCAAAAAGTTTCATGGCGAAATTCAAAAGAATGAAGGAGATATCCAATTCAAAGTTAAGAGGTGAGTTATTAAATTTTTATTTAAATATTCTAAGGTCTAAGGCTATATTATATTATCCATCAATGTGCAAAGGTTGGGGAGATTAATAAAGATTCACCGACGTCATTCGAAGTATGAAGGTGCATATAAATAAAAGGTGAAAAACCTTTGTTTATTGAAGACTTGACATAGCGCATGAGAGAGAGATGTCGAAATGGGAGCAGTGAAGAAAGAATGATAAATAAATTTTAATTTGAGATCAAGTTCAAGTAAACAGCATGGGAAAGTGACATCACAAAGGAGCATATAGCGCAGTTGGAAGCACACGAACTTTGCACAAGGTACGTTCGATGTTTGAATCCCGCCAGGGGCAAAGTATTTTGCTGAGAAATATAATTCGGGTTTTCAGATTCGAAGCATAGGACAAGCTGGGTATTTGGAATTAAATCCCAATGTGGGCTAACACCCATGTGGTAAGTGTCTCACAGTGCTAGGCGAGAGGAACATAGTTCGACTCCCGTGAAGGTGTGAAGGCACATTGATTTTTGGCAAGGCATTAACGATTTCAAAGGTGTGAAGGAGCATTAATTTTGGCAAAGGCATTAACGATTTCAAAAGTTGCGAAGGATATGAATTTTTTAAAAAGGTATTTATCTCTAGCACATGGTAATATTTGATATTGCCAAAGTTTTGGTGCATTGAAAATCATTTCTATTATAACTAGGGAGTCATAAGGTATTTAGTGAAAATAAATTATTGTTGTATGTGCTTAGGGAGTTATAAGGTGTGAAGTTAAATATTTGTGATTGTTGTATGTGGATTTATAAGGTGTAGAATTAAAAATAAAATGATAGGTTTTTGTTGTATATGTTAATGAAATTAAGGAGTCATATGGTTGAAAAGTTTTGAACTTGTTATATGTCCTAGTGCATGATTTAATTATGAAATTAAACTAGGAACTTGAGACCTAGTTAATTTCTACCTTGAGTCAAAAGACATGAACATGAGTTAGGGTTTGAATTTGAAGACAAATTGCTTGATTATGTGCCTTGGCTATTGAGAGGAAGTGGATGGATTAGAAAATCAATTTTATGGATAAAATTGATACTTGAGTTCCATGATTTCTTTAGTGGAGTTCATTGAGAGTATTGCCATTATTTAGGAGTTTTTTGCTATTGCTTTGATGAGATTATTGTTTGTTACTTGTTGAGTACATTGCCACTATTTTAGACCATTGAGGAGATCATTTACTAGTCACTTGTGGATACATTTACCTTTCATTTGAGGAGAATATTGTTGGCTATTTGAGAGCTCTTTTCTTGAGAGAGTTGTGTTTTTTTCTTGAGAGCTTTTTGATATTGCATGAGGAAGATATTATTGAGAACCTATTTCTATCACTTGTGGAGATTATCCTTGGTTGGTTGAAGTTCTCATTGTTATTGCTTGGAGAGGTATCCATTTGAGAGTACCTCATTGAGCATTGTTATCATCCATTTGAGAGTACATTTTTGAGCATTATTGCCATCCATTTGAGAGAGTATTTGTCATACATAGTTGAGATCATTTTTTAGCATTGTTGTCATCCATTAGAGAAGTACATTTTCCATTCATTGTTGAGCACATTTTTGAGTACTGTCATCATTCATTTGTTATCCATTGTTGAGTTCATCATTGAGCCTTGCCTTCGTTGATTTGTGGTTGAGCCTTTGGGAAGGCTTTTGGGACAGAATTTTTGGACATATTTGAGACAACTTTTGTGCATGATTGGTTGAGCCTTTTGGAAGGCTTTTGGGACAAAATTTCTAGACAGATTTGAGACATATTTTGTGCATGATTGGTTGAGCCTTTGGGAAGGATTTTGGGATAGAATTTTTGGACAGATTTGAGATAGCTTTTGTGCATGATTGTTTGAGCCTTTTGTGAATTATTTGAGAATATATTTGGGATAGCATTTGAGCAAGATTATTTGAGCCTTGTGAGAAGGCATTGAGGTAGATTTGTGAGAAGTGAAAGACACAAGACTGAAACAGAAAACACATCAACACTAGTTGCCTAGCTAAGCAGATCAGTGGATAGCCTAGTTGAGCAGATTAGTGGATAGCCTAGTTGAGCAGATCAGTGGATAGCCTAGCTGAGCAGATTAGTGGAGATCCTAGCTGAGCATATAAGTGGATAGCCTAGCTGAGTAGATCAGTGGATAGCCTAGCTAAGTAGATCAGTGGAGAGCCTAGTTGAGCAGATCAGTGGAGACCTTAGCTGAGCAGACTAGTGGAGCCCACCTGAGTAGATCAGGACAGCCTAGCTTTGAGCAGATCAAATTAATCATTTGTATTGGGATAAGGATCCCTATTTCTTTTTGAAATATTATAAGGAGAATATCTTGTGGACTATCACACATTGGAGCAACCACATTAAATCTTGTGTCTCAATTGTCTGTGATGATTTGTTCACTTACTTACTATTGCTACCTATGTTATTAATGCACACTGCTATATTTTTTTATTGCAATTGAGGACACTAATTGATATTGGTTTGGAAAGAAAGTAAAAAGTGGGTGTTATACTGTTCACCCCCCCCTCCTCTCAGTATAAGCTTGTGTTCTTCACTTTACAAATAAATATATGATAATGCATGAAAAAAGAGACTATTTTTATTTTTATTTTCAATTTTTTAATAAAGCTATAGTAACAAAATACAAATAAAAGAAATTGCATTTTATTTTTTGAAGACTTAAAAATAGAAAAGTACAACAAAATAATGGATAACATTTCTTGAAATAATGTAAAATGGTTTGAAAGTGTCATGTAATGCAAAGGATGTTCTTTTTATTTCTTGAATGTTGATATGCAACTAAAAAAATATTTCTTTTTGTTTCAAATTCTAATATGAGGCTATCATGCAAGAAGAAAATACATTTAAAGCTAGAAATTTGATAACAAAATACAAGGAAAGAAGAGGTTTTTTTTTTTTTGTATTTTAAACAATGCAAAGAATGAGAATGCATTGACTTTCAATTTTCAAAAATGTAAACAATTTATTTTTCTTCTTTTAGAAGCAAAAAAACTAAGGTGCAAAAAGATTATCTATAATTTAAAAATTGGGATTTCATAATGAAATACAAACCTTAATCATAAAATTAAATATTTTAAGCTTTTCCTATCCTTTTATTAATCAAATAAATGTAGAACGCATAAGGAAATATGGGTGTATACTCAGTTTATATATTTTTTGTAATTTGACCTATTTCCTAACATAAATGAACACAAAAAAAAAAGGTGATGGATTGAGTAATGGCCTTAATCAAGCCCCTAATGCAATAAAGGTGGATATCTAAACATGAATAAAATAAGTTGAGACAACATTAATAGGTATAGAAAATGAACCAATATCTATAATTACATATATTTTTTGTAGGTATGCCCTTTCCATCTATCTATTATAAAAATAAATTAGAGTATGTGCTAGTCTATTAGCAAGACTAATGTTAGTGACAAAATCATAACTAAATTATATCTCTAGTTGTGCTTTTGGCTATTGTTAGCCATGGATGAGAACAATGTTTGGGATACCTTCTTTATTTTTTCAAGACCTTATAAGTTATAGAAAATATAGAACATAACCTAACTTGCAAAAGAGTTAGCCAAAGTAAGAGGACATGAGAGACATGTCTAAGCATAATTAAAAACTTTCTTAAGGATTTGATTGTTCTTTGATTTATGGATTAAATATATAAAAAAAACATTGATATATAAGGATAGTTGCTCTAATATTAAGATATAAGAATAAAAGTGATAATGGATAACTACTTAAAACATACCCTAATCAAAACTACAAAAATATAAAAACTAATATCACATAGGAGGGTTAAATAATCATAGTAATATTAAAACCATAAAATGCATGATCTGAATTGTATAATACAAAAAATAATAATGCAAGATCTATGTTATAGCCATAATAACCTAAAATTGGCTCAAGCTTTCATAACACAAGATAAAGGTATTGCTAATAAAATATATTCAATACTACATAATAAATTATAATATTTTATGATAGATGTTTTGAACATCAAGTAAGGGGATATTGGCATTCATTGATCTCAAATCAATGCCTACCTACCTTGGGTTAAAAGTGTAATCATTTGATGATACTAGTACATAAAAATCATAAATGCTATCATCAAAAGCACTTAGTATGGTTGTCCTTTCGACTATTGGTAAAAAGTCTTGATATTAGCTAACCAAGCCATTAACTACAACCCATAAATTTTCCAAATATGAAGCTGCCAAGAGTAATTAATATATTATTAAGATATAAGCATCAAAATTACATAGAGCACAAAATTGGTTTCATGGATCTAGAGTAGGAATTTAAGTGCCTACTTGTTAGATTCTCTTGCTTCCAAGTCAATAGCATTCCTAAAACTAATGAATTTTAAATAACACTAATAAAACTAATGATAAGGAAGGAAAAATATGTCAATTTTAAATATTAAGCTTAAGGCATGATGATCAATCTTAAGGAAGGTGACTTCTTAAGAATTGAAAAACTTGATGAGATGTGAGGCTTAGTTATTGATGTATGATTTGAGACATAGATGACACATGATTTAGGCTTATATTTGTATCTTTGATTCAATTTTATTTGACTATAATGATTCATTATTAGGCATGCTTTTGTATATTTCTTGGTTTTATTTTGGGTGTCTACATCTATAAAGGGTATTAGTACATTTATCAATTTAAAAGGTACTACGATATACTCATGATGCCCAAACCTAGTTTTGAATATAGTATTATAATTTTACTTCTCACTTATAAAATTTTGATTATATCTAGACCTCAAGCCTATCTTAGATAACACTCTTGCTTCGCTCATCTTATATAATAATTTATTAATGCGAGGAATAGGGTATTGGTTTTTAATAGTCAATTTTTTAGCTATATAATCAATACATAATATCATATAACCATCCTTCTTAACAATGATAAATCATGATTCCCAATAGTGAAACACTTGGAAAATCAATCCTTTATTGGTAGCTTAAGCAACTGCATCCTTAGTTCACATGACTTTGGTGTAGTCATCATATAGGGTGTTATATACAAGAAAAAGTATCAATCTAAATATTACATATGCATAATATTTTTTTTTTATTCTTGTAAAAATGAGGGTAAGCCTTAAGGTTTATATTCCTTAGACAACCCCTTATATTTACTTCCCTTTATCAAATTTATCCCATAAAATATGATCTCCCATGTGATCTACCACTTAGATTACATTCAAGACATCACATATTTTCCACATAGTATTATTTATCATAAGTTCATATTGGTTTTACATGTCCTAAAAATAAACCTCAAAAAATGACTAATTTTAGAAGCCTAAAATCTTAAAAATTAGTTGCATTGGAAAAATCCTATGTGGATAAAAATCTAGTTTCTCTATTATAAATACTATGGTATTGAAAGCACTCCCAAATATATTTTAAGCATACATTTATAAGATAAATAAAATTAAATAAGTATAAAACATCCAAGTATAAATGACAATATGTAAATTAAACTAGAGCCATGAATTTTATGTGCATTTTGACAATAACACCCTTTTGAAAAGAGTGTTGTTTTATCAAACAGTAATACCACCTATTTATAGTAGGAATAATTTCTTTAGTATATAGACATTGTCACCTAAATCATATCAAAAATCCATATAAACTTCAAATATTGGCTTTCCTGGCACTAATTAGAACTTTGTTTCATTATAACTTCCTAATTTGACTTTGCTAATGATAGCACCCATGTTGGCGAACACTCTAGTTGAAATGAATTTAACAATAAAATTCCTACAAAAATAATATTAAACATATCATTTCACATCAATTCCAAAAAATAGATCCTATAAATTCAGATCAAAATAGGTGTAAGACACATTCATCTCTTCTTCCTTCTAAATTCACTTGCCACTCATGTGCTAGAATAACTTCCAATTTTTTTGCATCATATCCCTTTATAGGAGTATTCTTACAACTCAATATGCATCATCATACAAATAAGAAAATGTCTTTTTCCCTCTCATATATTAAATATTATTTTTTTATAAGAATATTTACTTCAACATCAATATCTAGTATTCTTATCAACCAAGAAAGTTACCTTTAATAAATCCTCCTTAATAATCCTCCCAATGGATCAATCAAAGTACATGCAAGAACATATAGGCATCACCTAAGGCAATCATCATTAAAGTACATTCACCTTAAATGTTAGTATAATTTGCTCTATGTGTGTGTATTGCTTATTTCATTCACATTGTTGCATGTTACTTTATTGCATCCAAGAATTTGTTTTATATTGCTTTCCAGTTAGATTGTATTTTTTTATACCATAATTATCACCATGTACCTATGTACATACTTAAATCATCACCCTAGGGGTTCCTATATATGACTCCAACCTTATATTTTTTATTTTTATAATTGTTCTTTAGGTATTTTACTAATTTTATATCAGTTCTAATATTATCCTCATGTATATGGTTTAGTTTTCCCCTAGGCTTAACCAATTTTAGGTAAAGCACGTGCCTTAGATGCTAGTTGGAACGTAGAACAAGATTTATATGGTGATCTTACTCTTAGGAGGTAATCTAGGTAGATCCTATGAAAATTCATATCCAAACTCCTTAAGTACTATATAGGCATCAAGGATAAACTTTACATCCTTCTTACTATTAGACTCTATATCCTCCATAACAATGGTATAAAAATGGCATTCTTTTCTAGATCACTTATTTTTTTAGATATCAAATAGAAAGCAAAGGAAAATTGGTTTCTTGATCCCACCAATAAGGAACCTAGTAAACCACCATCCATAAATTCTACTTTTTTTAGAGAATAATAATTCTTCGATAGATGATAAAATATCTAATACATACCCAATATCATGTCATAGGATCCTAAAGAATGAACATGGAGATTCACACTAGTACTTGAACTCCCTAAATCAAGGGGACAATATTTTTAGTTTATTTATTTTTTCATAGAGTTTCTAAGCCCTTACAACCATCTCAAATATCCATGAGTCAACATATGGATCTTTCACCAACCCATACTTACCCATGATAGATGACAAAATCAAATAATTAATAACTCAAGTATTAAATAAGATAAAATTTATAGTGCTTTAAATTCTACCTAATATCTCTATCTTTAAGAGTTGATGTTCTTCCTAAAATTTATCTATTATTGTATATGCCTAACATGATCATCCTATATTATCAGTAATAAGTGCTAATCCATAGGTATTTATATTATTGGGTCTTATCCTCATTGAGGGGAATCACTCTTCTAATGATCTCTCCCATAAATGAAACATCCTCTAATAGGTGCTTCCTATTGCGTAGTTTATTATTCTATCTATCCATACGTTGTTAATAAAGCATGAATCAATGTTGTCCTTGTTGATAATATTGAACGATGACCTTATTTGAAGACCATATAACCTAAGATCTATATATAGATCCCTTGGACTTGTCTATATCATCATTCAATTATGTGTGAGTATGGGGATAATCATGATAACCTAGACTACTACTACTTGTAACAAGGTGAGGAAATCCTAATCATTTGAAGACCCTCTAACATAAGATCTATATTTAGATCCCTTGGACCTATCTATATCATCATTCAACTATGCTTGTGAGTGTGGGGATAACCATGATAATCAAGACCACTACGACTCGTACCAAGATGAGGAGATCCTAAAGTATCTTCCTTGAGGAAAGGAAGTGAATCCCTTGTATCTAGTATTTTTGAAATTTAATACCTTTTGAGATTAATTTTCCTTAGTTTCAAATCCATATAGATGATATTACTCTATATGCCATGTTATATATGTGAATTCCTCCTATTTAATTGACCATTATTAGTCCATATTCTAATAAATACATAACTATATACCTTGATTAGATTGGTCATTTTTATTTGATCATACCTAAGGAGTACTATAAATTGGTCCAACATTTATCCATTATCATTCCACCCTAGTAAATATTATGGAACCTGTCAATCTTTACCATTAAAAATTCTAAAAGATATCTTATCTCAAGACCACTCCTAAAATATATTCTAGTTTACATATCCAATGGCCAACTCTATGGATCTCTCCTCATTCCGCGATATGAAAATATGTATTCCTAATACCTCCTCATGCTATGGTATTTTGCTTTGATACATGCTTCAAATGGTGATTTTATTCTACTATTAAAAAATTATATGCACATGGAATATACATAATGGTATGAACAAGAACAGATAATGTAGAATATAGCAGCACAAAATTGACATAATTTGAACAAAATTATTTTATTACATGTGCAAAATAAGAACAAAATACAAAAGTGCTCTTATATTGCATCCAATGAGTGGATTCAATCCTCTTGTTGAGTTTCCACCTTCTTTGGACTCATCTAATGACCATATATTTCATTCTAGCTTAGACACTCCTTTAAGAACACTTATACAAAGATGCACTCTTTCTTTGGCTAACTACACTTGCTAGCCCTCAATCCCTAAGTTGATTCTCACTTCCTTGAGCTCTCAAATGTTCGACTTTCCCTATGGGTGGAGATCTTCTTTATTTATAGGTTTATGGGAGTTGGATATTTCATGAGTGGGGAAGTCTAAATGGAAAATAGTCAAGACATTATATAAATATCTTCTTGGACACTTCTTATAATATTTATAATTACATGATATAATCAACATATCACATGTTTGTAAATATTCTTCTCTTGAAAATTTCTCATGATATTTTAATGTATATGTAATAGTTCAAAAAGTGTCATAGATTTCTACTCTTTATAAATATTCTACAATATATTAACATACATATATATATTTGTATTGTATCTTAAGTCAATTGGCCTTGTGACAACTTAGATAGTTTACCATAATAGTGATACTTCTATTATTTATTTTTTATAGTTACTTATTCCTATAAATACATTCTTATTGTTCTCCTTTTGTATAAGCATTCTTTCTTTTGTATAAGCATTCTTTTTTTTGATAAGTTAACAAAAATTATATTAAAGAGGGAATTTGAAAGGCACCCTAATGCCTTAGTACATCATCAGGAATAAAGGATGCTACATCCTCAAAAACTTCAAGACATCCTTAAAAAATTGAGAACGTAAAACTAAACTGGGACAAACCAAAAAGGACAAGGACGGGACTAAAATGTCCTAACAAGACAGAGACTAAAAACATCAAAAAAATTCAACTACTTAAGCAGTGACAAGATCCTTGAGGTCTTCCTTCTCGGCATCCTTAGAGACTTCCTTAAACATATCCTTGGAAATTTCCACTACATCATCTTCAGGTTTGGCTCCGGATGTGTTCTTTGCTAGAGTTTCCTTAGAAAAATTATCATAGAAGAATAGTAGATTCAGGGTATTCTTATGCTCTTTCAACTATGTAATAACCACCATGATTGTGGTTGCAACACTTTCCATTTGGATAATGGTTGCAGTAGAGTTCTTGATGACGTATTCTTGAAGAATATTCACCACGAGATCTTTAATCTCAACCTCGATAGCACCATCTGTCTTTCCTTGATTTTGAATGCCCATGTTCTTTAGACATTGAGAACTTCTTGTTAGAGTGGTCTCTATATTATCCTTCTTCTTAGTAGATTTCTCAGTAGCCTGGTGTCCTCCTTCCATATTCCTCTACTTGGACCCGCAGAAAGTTGAGGAAGGAGTGAAGGACGTATCCTCCTTTGTTCCTTGTTTGGACTCTGCCTATTGTTTTTGTGACTGCACATTTCCTTTGGGGAATTTTTCCAAAATATGAACATAAATAAATTTTAAAAGCCCTTGGTGCGAAGGCCATGATTCATATTCTTTGAATAGGTTGCCTTAATGGTGTAATTCATGGACAAGAATAGAAATTCTAGAATATTCAATGACTTTACCTCCCTAAAATGGTTCAGTTCACAAAGGTGATGTGGAAGCTTCTCAGCTAGGAAACTGGGCCATCAACAGTGATGTACTCCATGATTGGTTTCATCACCTCCTTCTAAGGGGATGGAATATCATCACGTAACATGCTGGGTCTCACAATCTTCTTTAGGTTTGACTTTAGCTCGAAGTCCTTGAGTTCAGTGTCCCAATTGTGCTTATCCCTTCAAACCGTTCTGCCCACCAGTGGTTGTCTAGTGATTTTTGCGAGAATATTAACATCTACTTGGAATTCCACACCATGGATGATGACAATGCCCTACTCCTAGGTAGACGTGAAGGCCATTTTTATGTCCCAATATATCCTAGAGAAACATTTTAGGAACAACAATAAACCTTCGGCACTCATGAATGCTTCAACCACCAGCTCAATCTCTAGATTTTTTGGCTCCACAAAGCTCATGGTGACCAGGAAAATGATAGGTTTAAAAATAGGAGAAATAGTGTTTGTTGGGCTTAAGGACACATGCAAAGTAGATGAAAAAACCAACATCAAGGTAAGCTTTAAAAATACTGGACGGATTGAATTTTTTTTGGAAGCATATATGTCTTGTCCTCGTGATAAGATACATCCTAGAGAAGTGTAAGGTCAATCTATATCAGATAACAGAGAAAAATACCTTGGAAAAGTGATAGTTCCAATAGCTTCTAGCCTCGATAAAATTAGAAAGGTGTGTCATGCCTTGGAACTCTTGACCAATCAGGCAACAAGCAATTATAGCAGCGCAAATCTTGCAAAGGGGAATAAACATTAAAGGTATGGGAAATTGGTGAAAGGCAAAAATGGGCAGATGCGAGGGATGGTGGAAGAAAGCTGAAAGGATGAAAGGTGATGGGGAAGATGATGAAGCAGTGCATGGATGAAAGACATGCGATAAAAAATGGGAAAATATTTGGCAAAAGGTAAAACATGAGGAAAGGACAACCACTGGGAATGAAAAAAATGGTAATTTTAGGATTATTAAAAATAGTGGTGATTGCACCACCCAAAGTAATAAGCATGGGTCTAGGAAAGGCACAAAGGATATGTACCAAAAACTCATGCACGTGCTAGAAGCAACAAGCATTGAAAGCCTATAAAAGATGAACATCATCATTAGACTAATAGGAAAACCAAGGAAGATCTTTGTGGAGCAAAAAATATTTAAAATATTAATACCTTGGGAAGGTAAACTTTCCAAGGTAGCAAATTTAAAAATTGGATTGCTATACATTTTGAATTTATTCTGACCTTGTAATTTCTTCGACCTCATGAGAAAGTGTGTTAGTCCATGTCATCATTACAAGGGCAGAAACTCTGATGTTTTCCAACTTGTCTGCCACACCATTTTCCTCCCTAAAAACATGTTGAATAATGACCTCGTGCTGATAGAGGAGTAAGCTTCTAGCTTCTTCAATTAGGTTCTTAACCTTCCATGCCAAAGTTTTGGAATTTTTTAAATAATTGACTATGTTTAGGGAGTCCCCTTCAATAATGACTTTTCCTAGGAATTGTTTAATCAAGAGTAAACCTCTCCACAAGGCTCTAGCTTTGGCTATGTGGTTGGATTGATCTCCTAGACCTTCAGCAAAAGAAAAGTTGGAATTCCCTTTGCAATCCCTGAGTATTCCCCTTGCCCCAGCTCTGCTTGGATTTCCTTTAGTTGCCCCATCAAAATTAAGTTTGACCCATCCTTGGGGAGGAGGCACCCATTTGATATTGCTTCTAGAGATTTGAGAATGATTGGAGTTGAAATTCTCTAGAGAGATGTGTAAGGACTGAATTAAAGAGGCTTCAAATCTCGAAATAGGATGAGGATCATTTGGGGACAATAGTGCATTTTCTTTAGCAAAAAAGATAATTTTTTTGGTAATGGAATCAATGTCCTTAGCCAGGCTGGAAAATACTCTTTTGTTCCTTTCTAGCCAAACTTGCTAGAGAAAGTGATGTAGGTAAAATTTCCATATTCCTCGGAGGCAAGGATTGTGGAAAGGATTAGGCCATTGAGAAAACAAGTCAACAATAGATGGAGGCTTGGCCCAATTGATTTGGAATTTTTGAATAAGCTTGTTAAGAATGGAGCATGAAAAAGGATAGTTTAGGAAGATGTGTCTCGTTGACTCCCAGTCATAAAGACATAAAAAACACCTATTAGGTAAAGTAATTCCACATTTAATAAGGTTTTCTACAATAAGTATCCTATTTTGAATTGCTAGCAAAGAAAAAAAGGAAACTTTTGGAGTAAGGTATTTGATCCAAACTAAATTAAAAGGAATAAGAGTTTCCTCAGGAAGCAGAATGAGCTAATAAGCCAACTTGACAGTGAATTCCCCTGACTCAGTAGGTTCCCAAATCGGTTGGTCTTTGGCATTCCTTGGGGTTAAAACAAAGGAAGAGAGTAATGCTTCCAAGGAATTTATTTTTGCTGCTAAGTTAGGACATTCTATCCTTTTCCAAGAGCGTGAGTTATTGGAAACTGTTAGGAAATCAACAACTCTTTGACCAAACAAATGATCGGTAAAATCCTTTAAGGCTCTCAAACCATAAATTGCTATCAGTGGTTGATTTCCTATCCACTTGTCTTCCCAAAAATTAATAATTTTTCCATATCCAACCTACCATCTTAATCCCTTATGTAGGAGTTGTTTAGTTAGGCTAATTGATTTCCAAAAGGCTGACCCAACAGAAGGTGCTAAATCACATAAGAAACTAGATCTCTGCAAGTATTTCCTCTTAACAAGCATGACCTATTCAACCTGGTCCTCTTAACAAGCGTGACCTATTCAACCTGGTCCTCTGAAACTAATCTCCAAGCTTACTTTGCCAAGAGTATCATGTTTAAAATATTGATTCTTCTCAGGACAATCACTCCCTAGTATTTTGGTCTATAGACTTTTTCCCATGCCACCAGGTTAAATTTGTATTTGTTCTCAGCACTATTTCATAGGAACTATTTTTGGATTTGATCAATTTTGTGGAATACCTTGATTGGAGCCTTGAAAAGTGATAAGAAATAAACAAGAATACTCTACAAACAAACTATGGTTAGAACTACTTTTCTTGCCTAGGATAGGAGATTACCTTTCCAACCTGTGTATTTTTTTATTCTTTCAACAACATTGTTCCACATTTCTTTAGAAGCATTTCCAATGAAGAAAGGCATCCCCAAATATGTAGCTAGTAAGGATGAGATTGCACACCCCAAAAAGTTAGCAATTTTGAGTTGACGCCTATGAGGGGTGTGTTAGTCAAAAAGTGACTAAATACAGAAAAACAGTTGATGCACCTTTTTTTGCATATTTCCCAAGAAGACCAAAGTGGCCCATATGCTAAAGATCAAAGAAAAAGCAAAACACCGCAAGGAGGAAAAAGTGTCGCGATATCGCGACATGTTGCATTTTCACGGTTCAAAGCGAAGAAAAGGAGCAAGGAGGTAAAAGTGTCGCGATATCACGACATGTATTTTCGCGGCTAAGAGCAACAAAAAGGAGCAAGAAGGTAAAAGTGTCACGATATCGCGACATGTTGTATTTTCGCGGCTAAGAGCAACAAAAGGGAGCAAGGGGGCAAAAGTGTCGCGATATCGCGACATGTTGCATTTTTGCGGCTAAAGCAAAGAGAAAGAGCAAAGCAAGGAAAGAATGTCGCGATATCGCGACATGTCTCATTTTCGCGGCTGGAAGCGACAGAAGAGTAAAGCAAGAGATGAATGTCACGATTTCGTGACATGTCTCATTTTTGCAATTGGAAGCGACAGAAGAGCAAAGCAAGAGACAAATGTCGCGATTTCGTGACATGTCTCATTTTCATGGCTGGAAGCGACAGAAAAGCAAAGCAAGGAAAGAATGTCGCGATTTCGCGACATGTCTCATTTTCATGGCTGGAAGCGGCAAAAGAGCAAAGCAAGGAAAGAATGTCATGATTTCGTGACATGTCTCATTTTCGTGGTGGGAGGCAACAAAGGAGCAAAGGAAGAGACGAATGTCACGATTTCATGACATGTCTCATTTTCACGGCTGGAAGCGGCAGAAGAGCAAAGCAAGGAAAGAATGTCATGATTTCATGACATGTCTCATTTTCATGGCGAAAGGCAGCAAAAGAGCAAAGGAAGAGACGAATGTCACGATTTCGTGACATGTCTCATTTTCGCGGTTGGAAGCGGCAGAGGAGCAAAGCAGGAGATGAATGTCATGATTTCATGACATGCCAGCTGTAAAGGAATAGAGTATATTTTTGGCAACTGGGGACATGCACTGACATCAGGTGCTGATTTCTGAAGAATGGTCTATTGATTATAACTTGGCAGGTCCGTTGGATGATTGCGTAGATAACAGAGCTCACCTAAAATTAGCCAGAAGGAAATTTATCCAATCTACGGGAAATCCTTTGTGTATTATTAGAAACCGTAGACAATTACTTGTAATTGATTGAAGAAATTAAAAGTACGTAGTAGAAGATACTCTTTTTAGGGTATAAATAGGAGTGAGTCGACCATGAAAAAGGGTCGGCTCTTGGACGTTTACAAGCTTGATGTACATGTATTGGATTACAAGCAATAAAAGATTTCTTCTTCTGGCTTCCGAAACTTCTGTGTGCAAGTGTATGTTCCTGGTGTTTTAACTTTTATTCATTCTAAGTTTTATAATGTATCTATTCTGAAATCTGGACTGTGCACGTATAAATCTTGTTTCTAGAGTTGAACATTAAAAGATATTTACATGCTTTTAGACGAACATCTAAAAGTCACACTCAAGAATTCATGTTTTCTATAAAGAAGATATAAAGAAAGCTCTGAAAGTAGTAATCTGCATCATCAATGTTTGTTGTTGTCTAATCTATACCGTGAGAAAAGTTCTAGCTTAGGCTATATTTCCCTTATCTCTTGTTCCCCTTTTCTCTAAAAAACTCAAAGGAACCAACCTTCTCTAGAGACTAGACAGATGATCTCAAGCAAGATCTGTCTATTCAATGTTGGCAAAGTCTAAGGCGCAACACTATTAACCGAAGGCAGATTTTGTTCCAACAGTTTTTGGCATGCCCGGTGGGACCAACAATCCCACAATATTGTATAAGTTTTGGTGTTTTACCTTAAGAGCCTTTTTGTTTGAAAAATCTCAAGAAAAACCACCTGGCGACTCCGTTGCATTTAGACCATAAAAGAAAGACCTTGTCTAGAAACCTTCTGGTTATATAGCCATATGATAACCAGATCCCGAGCTAGAAACTCTGAAGAACCTATCGAGTTTTTTGAACTACATCTCGGAAGCCTAAAAGCACACCCTGTGCTAGCCGCAAGATCAAATCCGCCCGACACCATTAGCACCTCTTTAACACCCATTGTAGGAGCATCTACAAGCAATCCCATAGTGGTTGTAACTCCTTTAGCAATCATGGCAGCCACCCCTGCCCCAACGCATCTTGTATGGAATCAAACTGGCCCTTTGAACTTGGGAACACACCACCAAATTCCACAAGCTGCACTAAAAGCATTACCGACCTTTGACGGAATAGGCAAAACAACAGATGAGCACTGTTTAGATGTATCAGTGCTAGCATCTATTTACAACATCACTCAGGAAGATGTAATGGTCATATTGTTGATTATATCTTTGAAAGGAAAGATGCTCTATTGGTACAGAGCGCTTCCCATTGGATCCATTACTTCTTGGGCAGTACTGGTCGGTCGTCTGGTCGATGAATTTAATATACATGCAGATCCTTTCACATTGCTGAATCAATTCACTGTCATTGAGAGGCATCCACAAGAAGAAATCCAAGATTTCAACATCAGATTTACCAGAACTCGTGATAGAGTACCGCAAGGCCTAAAGCCCACGGAAGAACAAGCTATATGCTATTATTTAAGGGCTTTTGATTCAGATCTCAGTATGATAATAAGGCAATCCCATGTAACCACTTTTCTTGGGATCTATGTAGAGGCAGCAAAGGGCGAAGCTGATCTCATCGCTACAAAAAGATATCCATCAAAAAGTCTATTGCCAATTTTACCAGAGCTTTCCCAAGAATCAATTTCTAAACTACCTATACTCCCATCAATGCAGGCCCTCCTAGCTATAGCTGCACCTCCTACATTCCTTGCATTACCAGCCACACCCCTTGCATCAGCTCCCCCCAATGATCAATACACGACCATAATTGATACAATGAAGACATTGTCAAATGAAATGGCGTCCATGAAAAAGAGAGAGGCGAAAAGGAATATCCAAGCAAGAAGATTTCCACAGATACAAAAGGAAGGTGCTTCAACAAGTGGAAGAGGACAAGATAAAAAAAATGTGGTGTATGCGAATGAGATAGGAGATAATGGAGAACCCACTAATTTCGACTATTGGTGTACCACTTGCAATGATCCTCATGGAGAAGATTCATGCATGATTCATCAACATCATGTGCAAGTGGTTATTAATGAAAGAGCCAAAGAAATCGGCAAGGGACAGGTGAACATAATCAGAGAGGTCCACCACAATTTGGCAATGCCATCAGTGGAGCAAGTATCGGTCCTAACAAGATCAGGAAAAAAGTCATTACAAGCTGACCCTAAGGAACTCCAACCACTAGGTTTTCCTCCTGCCCCCAGGGCAACTCCGTAGAAGAACCTGTCCAGTGAGAAAGGACGTTTTGACCCTCCTCAAACTTCTGCGACTACACCAAGAAAATAATTTCCTCCTAGAAAAGGGAGCGAGGCTCAAGAGCAAGCGAAGGAAAGACTCAGATTTCCTTCATTGACAAAAATGCAAAGAACAGAAGCTACGCAGGTCTATAGAGACAGATATGACGCATCGACTAGTGGAAGGGAGAAAAGTGCTGAAGTATCCCCAGCTGCAACTCTTTCGTTCAACATTGCAGAAGAAATGAAGAGGACCCCTTCCAAAATAAGCATGTATGATGCACTACAAATTCCTGGTCAGATTGACCTCCTCCAAGAATCTTTAAATTTAAATAATAATACCTCTTCCTCAAATGTTATACAAGCAAATGTTGTGTCAACCTCTGGAAAAAATAGACCGCCCCCATTCTATTTATCTTTGCAAATGGAGGGGTGGATAGTTCACAATTGCATGATTGATTCAGGGGCCGCAACTACGGTGATGTCGAAAGTCGTATGTGACATAATGGGGATGGAATATACTCGAAGTCATCCTGGTGTGTTGCAATTGGATGGTACTCCAATAAAAACTATTGGGGTGATCAAAGATATCCCTATTCAACTCCACAGAATGCCAGAAGCAGTCGTCATACAAGAAGTAGTCGTTGTAGACTTAGAACCATATTTCGGTATGTGTTTATCCAGAGAGTTCACAACCAAACTAGGAGGTTATCTGTCACTAGATTATTCGCATTTGGAGGTACCTTTCAAAGGTAAAAGAGTCAAGATCTACAATGAAAAACCATCTACTTTTCATGTGGAAAGACTAGAAGAAACAGCTACCATCAACATGATGTCCGAGGAATTGGAGAATATCGATTTAATGGAAGAAACCCTGGAGGAACTCCAATCTGAAGATCAGTTTTCAATGAAAGACTTCAATGCTATGATAGAGACAGAAATGGGAAGCTATTCCATTGAGAAACCAAAAAAGCTCCCTATTGTTGTCCCTAAAACAGATGATTCAATCAACCAGTTATGGAAATTGTACTTTGATGGGTCAAGGTGCAAAAATGGAGCAGGAGCCGGAATCGTCCTGATTTCACCCACTAGAAAAGAAAAAGTCTTTTCATATAGGTTGACATGGAGTTGCACCAATAACGCAGCTGAGTACGAAGCCTTGTGTTTGGGACTCAGGAAAGCTGAAAAACTGGGTGTAAAACAGTTGTTGATCTATGGAGATTCAGAGCCGATCGTTAAAAAGGTTACTGGCAAGTGCATTTGTAAGCAACATTACCTAAGGGCTTACAAAAACAAAGTGTTAGATCTATTGGAAAATTTTGAAGCACTAAACATGAAATCCATTTCCAGAGAGAAGAACACACATGCAGACTTGTTAGCATCAGTAGGATCAAATTTTTGCCCAGTCAACAATGTTATTCAGAAGTCTAAAATAGTTAGACTTATATACAGGCCTTCAGTGCCCGACAAAGACATTTTTTGGCAAGTATTCGAAAATGATGAGCAGATCCTAGATTTTTTGATTCATGAGATGAATTGCTCTATAGATAGAGCGTTACAAGAAGAGGACGAAGAGAGCCTTATTCAATTGAAAAACAACCATATCCCCAGGGGACTGATCACCCTGGAGAGCCTTTTCGACAATAGCGATAGAGTTGTAGGTCGAAGGATCAAGGTAGATGAACGCCGGTATAAAGAAGTAGAACTAGAACCGGGCAAAATGATCAAAGTAGGGACCGATTGTACAGTGGTAGAACTAGAGAAAATAAAATAGTTATGTAGAGAGTATCCAGATATAATAGCCTGGACTTATAGTGATCTGAAAGTGTATAGGAAAGAGGTCATTCAGCATACCATTGAACTAGAGGAAGGAGCTAAACCTTTCAGGCAGAGGCAGAGGCCTGTGAATCCCAAGATTGAAGCCTTAATGAAACAAGAGTTGTTAAAACTCCTGCAGGCTAAGATAATATACCCAATCAAGCACTCTACCTGGGTGGCAAATTTAGTTCCAATCCGCAAGAAAAATGGAGAGATACGACTATGCGTCGATTTCAAAAATTTGAACAGAGCCTCTTTAAAGGATCACTATCCTTTACCCCAGATTGACCCAATCCTTCATACTATGGCGGGAGCAGAAAGGTTTTCTCTGTTAGACGGCTTTTCTAGTTACAATCAAGTTTGGGTGAGAAATGAAGATCAATACAAGACTGCGTTCACCACTAAGTGGGGAACATTTGCATACCAAAGGATGCCCTTTGGATTATCTAACGTAGGAGCAACTTTCCAGAGAGCCATGGACGTAGCTTTTGGGGAGCTTGCGAACAAAATTATTGTCGTCTATTTAGATGACATGACTATTTTTTCTCACAACAAAAAGGACCATGCCACTCATCTGCAAGCAAGTATTTGAGAAATGTAGAGAATTTGGGATATCACTAAATCCTAAAAAATCTATTTTTGCTGTGGAAGAAGGAATACTCCTTGGGCATGTTATTTCTAAAGTTGGGCTATCAATTGATCCTGATAGAGTAAAGGCACTTCTTGAGTTGTCGCTCCCAGTTAACAAGAAAGGTTTGCAGTCTTTCTTTGGGCAAATAAATTTTGTCAAAAAATTCATTGCGGATTTTGCCCAAACAGTTAAACCAATGACTGAATTATTGAAAAAGGACGCTCCTTTCAAATGGACAGAGCCAAGGAAAGAAGCTTTCCAAAAAATTCTAGAAGCCATCGCTCAAGCTCCTGTGCTAGTCAACCCTGACTATTCCTGAGGTTTCATACTATATGCTGTCGGAGAGCAAAATAGTTATGCTGCAGTTCTCACTCAGAAAGGAGCAGATGACGAAGAAAGACCCATAGCCTTTCTGAGTTCCACCATGCACAAACATGAGGAAAGGTACAACTTCATAGAAAAACAAGTATACGCAATTATGAAATCCTTGAATAAGCTAAAACACTTCTTATCCCAGAGTCGGACGATGGTGTATGTTATTCATCCCGATGTAAGGAACTTCATAATTCAAGGAGAATTGGGTGAAAAAAGAGCTGGATGGGTGACTCGCATCCAAGAGTATGATGTAGAAATACATCCTACTAAAATAGTCGGAGGGAGAGCTTTGTGCCAGGAATTGGCCAAGCAAGCTGCAAGTGGATATGGGGAGAGCCACCCCGTCATGGCAAACACAGAGCAACACCAAGACAGAGTAAGTTCGGGTTGGATCGATGACTTTGTGAGGTATTTTCAGACTGGGTCATGTCCTGAAGATATGAACGCTTCCCAAAGAAGGAGATTCAGAACCCAAGCATTGAAATATACCCTTCGAACAGAGGGGTTGTACAGGATTAACATCGATGGTGTATTGTTAAAATGCGTTCCCGATAATGAAAAGCAGAAAGTGTTAGATGAATTTCATGGGGGTTTTTTAGGGGGACATTATGCAGGCCGAACTACAGCTTTGAAGATCCTTAGAGCTGGATGTTATTGGCCTTCCATCTTCCTAGATGCGTACAAAGTGACCCAGAGGTGTGAATAGTGTCAAAGGTATGTGGGAAGAAACAGGAATGCACCTATGCCCTTAAAAGCTATTCAAGTCGAGGAACCATTCCAATGAGTGGGGGTTGGATTTCATAGGGATAATAGAGCCAAACTCATCATCAGGCCACAAATACATTCTCATTGCCATGGACTACTTCACCAAGTGGGCAGAAGCAGTGCCTACGAAGAAAGCTGATTCAGAAGTGGTGATAGAATTCATCAAAAGTCTAATCACAAGGTTTGGCATACCAGATTCTTTGGTTACAGACAATGGATCCCCTTTCACTAGTGCAAAGATGATCGAATTCATCAGTAGATATGGAATTTACCTGAAGACTTCCTCTAATTATTACCCACAAGGTAATGGATTAGTCGAGTCTACTAATAAGAATCTTCTGAGAATTCTAAAAATAACATTAGAGGACAATAAGAAGAACTGACACTCACTCTCGAATCAAGCCCTGTGGGCCGACAGAATCTCAATCAAAAAATCAATCAATACTTTGCCATATGCTTTGGTTTATGGCAAAGAAGTTGTTCTATCGATTCATATGGAGATACCCGCGTTGAGGATGCTAAACCAAGTTAACGAAGATGAAGGTCATCCAATGGATGCCCGATTGATGCAACTTCTGCAGCTTGAAGAATCTAGGGAACAGGCCTACGATCATCATCAAAAGCATATGGTAAAAACATCCGGGTGGTTCGATAAGAAAACCACTTTCAAGAAATTTAAAATAGGTGACCTGGTATTAAAATGGAATGTCAAGAAAGCAAAGCCAGGACACCATGACAAGTTTGATGCTTTTTGGGAGGGGCCATTCGAAATTGTTTCAAAAAAGCAATTCAATGCCTTCCAGTTAAAATATCAAGATGGATGGGTTCTACCCATCACGGTGAATGCTTTTCACCTAAAATTGTATTTCCAGTAAAAGCTACAGATCACCATTATATGTACAGTATATTATAAGTTTGAAGTTTTGTAAATATTTCCCTTTTTACGGCCTAATAAGAATCAAGTGTGCAAAACTTATCAAGAGATAATTGCAGCCATGGACAGAATCAGAAGATCTAAACATCAGGGGTAGCAGCCAGCGGCCAAAGCTGGGACCAGCTCCCAGAATTGAATTTTTGTGTTCTTCAGACAAAGGTTAAATACCTAAGCGGTAAAAGAAAGGTTCTGATAAGGTGAAGATCACTTGTATTCCAAAGTGCATTCTTTTTCTTTTGTTTTTCCGCTCAAAATTTTTCTTTTCACAACTGTGCTGGTGACTCCGCTTCCCAATGGATGAAGGCCTGGTCTCTATTTTTTGCTAGCAAAAATTCCCCCGAAAGGCACCAAGAATGTTAGTCAAAAAGTGACTAACTACAGAAAAATAGTTGATGCACCTTTTTTGCATATTTTCCAAGAAGACCAAAGTGGCCCATATGCTAAAGATCAAAGAAAAAGCAAAACACCGCAAGGAGGAAAAAGTGTCGCGATATCGCGACATGTTGCATTTTCGCGGTTCAAAGCAAAGAAAAAGAGCAAGGAGGTAAAAGTGTCGCGATATCGCGACATGTATTTTCGCGGCTAAGAGCAACAAAAAGGAGCAAGAAGGTAAAAGTGTCGCGATATCACGACATGTTGTATTTTTGCGGCTAAGAGCAACAAAAGGGAGCAAGGAGGCAAAAGTGTCGCGATATCGCGACATGTTGCATTTTCGCGGCTAAAGCAAAGAGAAAAGCAAAGCAAGGAAAGAATGTCACGATTTCACGACATGTCTCATTTTTGGAAGCGGAAGAGCAAAGCAAGAGACGAATGTCACGATTTCGTGACATGTCTCATTTTCACGGCTGGAAGCGGCAGAAGAGCAAAGCAAGAGATGAATGTCGCGATTTCACGACATGTCTCATTTTCATGGCTGGAAGCGGCAGAAAAGCAAAGCAAGGAAAGAATGTCGCGATTTCGCGACATGTCTCATTTTTGGAGGAAGAGCAAAGCAAGGAAATAATTGTGATTCGCTCACGAGAGGCAAAGCAAAGGAAGAGACGAATGTCACGATTTCACGACATGTCTCATTTTCACGACTGGAAGCGGCAGAAGAGCAAAGCAAGGAAAGAATGTCGCGATTTCGTGACATGTCTCATTTTCACGGCGGGAGGCAGCAAAAGAGCAAAGGAAGAGACGAATGTCACGATTTCGTGACATGTCTCATTTTTGCGACTGGAAGCGGCAGAGGAGCAAAGCAGGAGACGAATGTCGCGATTTCGCGACATGCCAGCTGTAAAGGAATAGAGTATATTTTTGGCAACTAGGGACATGCACTGACATCAGGTGCTGATTTCTGAAGAATGGTCTATTGATTATAACCTGGCAGGTCCGCTGGATGATTGCAGAGTAACAGGCTCACCTAAAATTAGCTAGAAGGAAATTTATCCAATCTACGGGAAATCCTTTGTGTATTATTAGAAACTACAGACAATTACTTGTAATTGATTGAAGAAATTAAATGTACGTAGTAGAAGATACTCTTTTTAGGGTATAAATAGGAGTGAGTCGACCATGAAAAAGGGTCGGCTCTTGGACGTTTACAAGCTTGATGTACATGTACTGGATTACAAGCAATAAAAGATTTCTTCTTCTCGCTTCCAAAACTTCTGTGTGCAAGTGTATGTATCCTGGTGTTTTAACTTTTATTCATTCTAAGTTTTATAATGTATCTGTTCTGAAATCTGGATTGTGCACGTATAAATCTTGTTTCTAGAGTTGAACATTAAAATATATTTACATGCTTTTAGACGAACATCTAAAAGTCACACTCAGGAATTCGTGTTTTCTATAAAGAAGAGTTCTAGCTTTGATGTTGTCTAAACTGCATCATCAATGTTTGTTGTTGTCTAATCTGTACCGTGAGAAAAGTTCTAGCTTAGGCTATATTTCCCTTATCTCTTGTTCCCCTTTTCTCTAAAAAACTCAAAGGAACCAGCCTTTTCTGGAGACTAGACAGATGATCTCAAGCAAGATCTGTCTATTCAATGTTGGCAAAGTCTAAGGCGCAACACTATTAACCGAAGGCAGATTTTGGAACAGGGTGTTAAGGAAATATAACTTGCTTTTCTAGAAGTTCTCTTTCTGTCCAACAGCTTCTTCATATATGAGGAGGATATGCTTGATGACTTTGGCTTCAATTACCGAAGCAAAGATGGAAAAAAGAGTGTCATCAACAACTTGTTAATGGGTAACAAGATTAGTTTGAGAAGTTACTTTAATTCCAAAAATTAGTCTTAAGCTTCTAGTTGCATGGATAGATCTTTTGAGTGCCTCAACAGCAATGATAAAGAGAAGGGGGGATAAAGGATCCCCTTGTCTTAAACCTCTCCCGCTAGGAAAATAACCAGCTGGTGATCCATTAACAAGGATAGAGAACCATGCTGAGGAAATGCATCCTTTAATCATCCTAACCCACTCCTGATGGAATCCAAATTTGGTTAAGACAACAAATAAGAATTCCTAGTTCAACCTGTCATAAGCTTTATTCATATCCAGCTTTAAAAGGAAAGTAACCTTTTTTGTTTAAAATGTAGAATGTAGGGCTTCATGAAAAGTGATAATCCCATCTATAATAGACCTTCCTTGAACCAAGATCCCTTGGCAGTGATCGATGATCAAAGGAAGAACATCACGCATCTTGTCAGCTAAAGACTTTGTAAAAATTTTGTAAACCACATTACATAGGCTCACTAGTTTGAAGTCATTAAAGGATCTAGCATTTTGGATTTTAGTGATTAGAGCTATAAATATGGAATTAAAATTGTGAGGTATGGCCTTGGAAGAGTGGAATTCCCTAATAGCCTCACACACATTAGGACCAAAAAAATCCTAGAAAGCCTTTAAAAACCTAGGACGAAACCCATCCGGGCTAGGAGCCTTGTAGGGTTTCATCGAAAAAAAGGCTTGCTTAATTTCCTCATATAAAAGAATAGCAATTAACTTGTATTTGATGTCCTAAAAAATGGAAAGAGGAATATGTTAAAGCAAATATTCTTTAGCATCATCAGAAATAGAATAAGAGCTTGGATTTTTAAGCAACTGCATGAAATGAGAAACAAATTTAGACCTTATTTCCTTGATATTTGTTGTTACACTTCCATCCTGCCTGAGTAATTCTTTTATTATATTATTACTCCTATTCCTTAGAGTAGAAATGTGAAAGAATTTTGTGTTGGAATCTCCATCCTTGAGCCAGATTGCTCGATATTTCTGCCTCTAGAAGGTTTCCTCGCAAGAAAGAATATTATGATATTCTGCTAAAAGAGATTTTTCTTCAGATCTCAACTCAGTATCATCATGTTGACCAGTCAAAATATCATTTTCAATTATTTCCAGATGATTTTTTATTGCCTTTTTGTTCTCAAAAAGGTTCCCAAATATTTCTCTATTCCATATCTTGAGATTTTCTTTGATCACTTTCAATTTTTGTCCCAATCTCAATGATGGAGATCTATGAATATTTTTTGCCACCATTGGATGATTTTATCTCTGAAGTCTAGATGTTGAATCCACATGGCTTCAAACCTGAAAGGGGTTCTAAAGGTCTGAGGGTTTTTTATTTCCATAAGGAGTGGGCTATGATCTGAACCAATTTTAAGTAATTATTGGAGGTTGGCATCCCCCCACTTTGCAGTAGCCTCTTGGGAAAATAGGACTCTATCCAGTTTAACCTAAATTAGTTGACTACCACTCCTATTGGTCTAGGTAAACTGATTTCCTTTCAAGTTGACATCCATCATATTCTTAGAGTTAATGAAATCATGAAAAACTTCCATGCTTTTTGAGATTAATCTAAAACCACCTCTCTTGTTCGAGGGGTAAAGGGGGGTATTAAAATCCCTAGCTAAAATCCAAGGAAAATTGGTGATAGCTTTTCTGAAAAAAAATTAAGGTTTCCCATAACTTGGATCTACCTAGGATTGAATTAGGTGCATATATATTGGTGAGTATCCATGGGAAATCTTTGTCTTTATCAAAAAAAAAATACTAGCTAACACATCATTTGAGTTAATCAATCTGCCTTCCAAATTCTTTGGATTCCAAATGCACATAAGACCTCCTGAATAACCCTTGGCACTGCAAGAAATAGCCTCCCTTTTTCCATAGTTTTTTGCTTAAGTCAGCTATTGAGTTGTCTCCTATTTTTGTTTCTTGCATCAAAAATATTGTGGGATTGACTTCTTTTCTTAATGACCTGGCTAGCCTTTGCTTGGCTAGACCATTGAGACCTCTCACATTCCAAGAGAGGATTTTCATTTAGATGGTTTGGCATTCCTTTTGCCTCCCTTTCCTTAAGGTTTGGGAGGTTTGATACATTTGAAGTCTTCTTTGTTTTTGACTTAACCCTGTGGAAACAGAGTTAAGTCAAAAATCATTTGAAATTTTGCTATGGTTCTACCCTTCTTCTTGTCACCTCCATAGTCAATAGGATAGTTCTTATAACTTCTAGTTTTTTTTGGGCTAAAATTTTACGAGCTGATTCTTTGAACCACAAGATTGGAAGACCTAGGGATGGTATCTGGGATTGCAGGTTCTTCAATTTGGGTCCATTTTCTAGGCTCACCTGATTCCTTAGGGATAGACTTAAGGGGAGGACTTGGGGGTCCTAAAACATTAGGGATCCTCGAAGGAAGAGGAGAAGAGTGAGGAAGCCCATTATCAATATTTTCAAGC
The DNA here is from genome assembly GCA_028583015.1 of Wollemia nobilis. Classification (NCBI taxonomy): domain Eukaryota; kingdom Viridiplantae; phylum Streptophyta; class Pinopsida; order Araucariales; family Araucariaceae; genus Wollemia; species Wollemia nobilis. Next base: position 9,422,077 of record JAQPPZ010017226.1, on the reverse strand, counting down.
CTCATTATGAGTCGGTTCTAGACTATGAGGAGATTTATCATTGTAATTTTAAAGTGATGGCAATTTAGAAAGAACTTGGTACTTGTTTGGGAAAGAAAATAAATAACTTACCTCTTCCTTATGCAGGTCTAGATTTGCAACAACTATCTGTTTACCCTTATCAACATTCTGATGAGGAGCTTAAGGCTCGTTTGTAGCAACACTTTGTTGACGCTCATTTTTATTTTTGGTTGGATTTAGATTTTTGATTGGTCTAAAGGCTATGCCTTTTGAATTAGGATGCTTCCTTCTTTCATTCCTGATAAAAGGGACCCTACTTTTTAGAATTTTAGTATCAACTTGCACTTTCAAGGATGGGCACTGAGATATTAGATGCCCTTGAGTATGGCATTCCACATAAAATGTGGGCTTATTTTCATACTCCACCACTTTCTTTCTATAGTAAGACTCATACTTCAGTTACATAAAAGTGAGAAGCTCTAAATCTAGGTTTGCATTGACACTAATTCAAGCAGTTGTCGTCCTTGTCCTAGACAGTGTGGCATGGTCGATGGCCACCAACCCATCGATGACTTTGGTGATACCTTTGAGAATATCCTCATGCCATAATTTCCAGGGAAGGTTCGACAAACAAACCCAGATGGGAGTATAATTAATGCTCTGAGTATCAGGGTCAAAATCTACATACCATCTTCTCAAAAATAAACTCTGCCTACCTAGGAACCAAGGTTCCCCTGTAAGGATACAACTAGCATCATCATGACTACTCAACCAAATGACCAAAAAACCCCTAGATAGACCAAATATTTCCATGCTTCCTGTGACTTTCCATTTAGCATGAGCCTAGCTCCTGATTGTTTCAAGATTCGGTCTACCTCCAATAAGATTTCCAACTAGCGAGAAGGATTCCATTGTGAGCTAGTTAGAGATAATACTTGCAGGGACTTTAAGTTTTGTCCCAATAGATTAAAAATAAAATGAATATTCTCTGGGGCTATTCCTTCCTCTGCTAAGGACTTTGGCGAAATAGAGCTTTTTAGTAGTGGGTCCTTCAACCTAGGGGGTCCCAATTTTGGTTCCTTTGTCAAGCATTTCATCCCCCCAAAAATGAGCAACCTTTTTGAAAGTATTTTCCCTACCATTCTGGCCACCCTCAAGCTCCTCGAATGAGATTCCAACCTGATCAACCCCGTGACTATCCTCCTGACCTCTAGAATTTTTAATTTGGTCCTTCCCACATTCTGTAATTTGAATTCTTGCATTCTCACCTGCACAGTGTCTGCATCCTCATGTCATCATCCTGTTTGGCCTATTTTCAACCTTGAGATCAATGTTTTTGTATAAGCATTCTAGTTATAGTAGTGCAATTAATCATTATTAGATTCCATAATCTTCTTGAATAAGTTACTACACTCTAATCATCTTTATCAAGTTGTCAATCCATAATCTCCCTAAACAAGCTACCATGCTATAAGCTTCTTGGATAAGCTACCCAATAGTATTGTCTGCATACTCCTTATGCTATTCTACATGCAAATAACATGAAAAATAGTATTAATATATCTTTTCCTTCTAATTTATTCCCCATAATTAGAGTAGTCTTATCTTATTTTAGAGGATTAGATAGCATGAGCTTATCATGGTTGACCCATTTTATATAGAAATTCCATCAAACTTCTTAATCTTGTATATACCATCATTATGTATGGCTACTATTTGATAGAGGCTCGTGTATATTTGTAGCAACTTCTTATGTATTCTCTTTACACCATCACCAAATCATTAACTCAAAGGGGATCAAAATTTGTGTCCCAATATTTATTTTATTATTTTTTTGACTACATGTTCCTACATTGTCTATCTTATCTCTTCCAATTTATCTAGTTGTGTTATTAAGTCATTCATAGACTATATTTTTCTTCCTTTCTTGATCATCATTTGTATGATTTATACATCAAGAACAAGATCAATGTCGTACATGAGTTTAAAGGGATAATACTCTATCATTGACTTAGTTTTATCCCTATAGGCTCATAATGTTGCATGGATCCTCTTATCTCATGTTTCGATTTGTAGAGTTGAATCCTTCATAAGGAATTGTTATAATATATAGTTGATTTTCTCCACTTACCCATTGGTTCTTGATTTGTATATAGTCACCTTTATGTGCTTAATGGAAAATATTATTGCAAATATTCCATAATTTTATTGAGAAAAAGAGTACCTTGGTTTGTCCTCCATACCTCACTTTATAGTCAAGCTTTATATTTTAATTGAAAATCTAATATTTAGTTGGTTGATCTTATTATGTGTTATATTAGATTCTTTTAATCATGATAAAATTACATTATAAGTATTTTTTTGAAATAAATTTGAATTATTATTTACTTATTGTACGTATATTTGTTTCATCTTATTACTATTTGAAAACTACAACAAAATTTTATTTTATTAATTTTTTATCTTACAGTAATCAATAGTGTTTCAAAAAGATGCATTACTTTTCAAGTCAAACAACAATGTTTTTTAAAATTTAAAAAAAAAAACTCAACTTGAGCCTAAGATGATATTAAGATTTTTTTTTCTTTTATCATATTAGTTTATATCCTTGTCCAATTTCTTAGTCATGTTGAATTTTAAGGTAAGGTCATGTTCAAGAATTGTGTGTTTTTGGTCTTGATGTTAGATTTTGTTCCTAACTAAAATCTTATTAATACAATGTGCATGATGGAAACTCATTATCTTTTTTCAATGGGTTATATAGGATTGAAACAAGTTCCACCCGTATTACATTATCACCACATAGTGGTATTACAACAAAGCTTGGATATTATCCATGTATCATTTGGCAAGATTCAAACTTGGGTCTCCTTCTTGAAATTTTGAGGAATCTCACTGTTTGAGCTAATGCCATTTGATTGGAAACCCATTATCTTGTTTAGACTTGAAATTTTACTTTTATAGGAAGACATATAATATTTCAATTTTGCAAGTGAAAGGATAAATCTTACATTTTTTTTGTTTGTGGAAAGCATCCCCAAAGGGATGCCACTTTCACGTAAGACCCAAGGAGGCATGGGAATCTCTTTCACCAAAATTACCCAGGGCTCGCACCTAGCCTACCACCTTTGACACACTCAAGGAGCATGCCTACAACAATAAAAACAAGAACACACAAACACAAAAAACACAACCAAAAAAATACACACATACACATGCAAAACAATAAAAAACAATCAAAAACAACAACAAAAAAACATAAACAACAACAAAACACGAAACATATAGAAAAAGCACAAAAACAACATAACAAAACACAAACATAACAACAACAGAACGATACAAAAACATAGAAAACACACACACACACACAAACCAAAACACAAAAAAAAAACATAAAATACCAAAAAACACAAACATACAAAAACAACAACAATAATTAAATAAACACTAAAAAACATAAAAACACCCAAAACAAACTAATACATTGGAGCTATTGACTATTTAGACAAAACTCCCTAACAATCTCTATCAAGGATAGTAATGAAGAAATGCACCAAAATAAAAAAGATCAAAATACATTGCATAACCATAGCAGGGATTTGAAATGTCACACCAAAAAGAGAGTTGCCATCAATCCATCCTACCATTGAAGCTTTAAATTTTGATACAAAACCCTCTAACATCCTCTATCATGAATAGTATTAAATATTGTTTTTGGAAGTTTGGGATTCTATCATGAAAAAAGCTTTGCACTGCTTATAATTTTAAACCTAGCTTCCTTCATTGCCATCAAGAGACTGAACGAGGAGAAGATCAGTCCTAATTTTTTCTAGCCACCACCTAGGAGGATAACCATAGCACTTAAAATATCCTTTGTCAAGAGCCCAATTTTCCATAGCATTTGACACTTTGTTCTATTTTCTAGGCACATGATTGAAAATAACTTCCTAAAAATTGTTTATGATTAACCTAATCTTATCTATAATCTTTTGGATTCTCTAATCCACCTTCTTAGACCCTGAAGTTGATTTTAGATAATTGATCATAACTTGAGAGTCTGACTCAGCAATCACCCTACCTTTAGAGCCTCCTACAAACCTCTCAAAATACCCTACCCTTCAGCTAATTTATTGGATAGAATTCCTAAATTTTCTACAAAAGTAAAAATTGGAGTACCATCCTCCAATCTACCTATCCCTCCTATACTAGCTCTTTCAGGATTTCCTTTGGATGTTCCATCAATATTTATTTTTATGATGTTCTTTGTGGGAGGTTGCCATTGTTGAGTTCTATACATCATTTGACCAGTCCCTTTCTTCCTTCTATGTTGTGCTAATCCATTTCTTATCTTTAATATAGCCATCATTTGTTTCCATAGTTGATTTGAATTGTGTGGATGAGTTAATAAATACTGGACAGTCTCTCTCACATTTTCTATGGTCTTTAGCCAGATATAGTGGATGTCCCTACTTTATTTTTGAAATATTTGCTTATTTCTCTCCTTCCAGGTGTTCTAAGGAAGAATAGTCATACCTGTCCAAACTATTTGGTTCACATACCAATATTTTCCTTCTTGTTTGCTCTAATCTCTCCATAGTTGTTCTATGGATTGTTCATTGGACCATCTTAAATTTAGAAGGAAAGCCATCTTCTTCCATAATGTTACAGCCATGGGGTATTCTATGAATAAATGGTTAAGAGTTTCATTGTTATCCCAACACATTACACATTGAAATAGTCCATTAAAACCTTTCTTCATAAGTTGCTCCCCTATGAGAACCCTTTTATGGAGTAGCAACCAACTAAAAAATCTAACTTTTGGCCATATTTTGTATCCCATAACTGCTTGAAAATATCTTGACCCTGATGGGGATTAATAGGGCTTAGTGCTAAGTAACCCTAAGCAACAATGTATTCACTATACCCTGAACTATTCTAGCCAATACAGTCCTTATATTGTGACCATGAAGGAGATCTCATTTGAAGGATTTTGTGAATAATATTTTTTTGAGCTTTAGAAAGTTGGATTGGTCAATATTCTACTGGGATCCAACATCTTCCCACCTCTGCATTTCTTGTCTGATTTATATAATATTTCACATTTTTTATCCATTTCATCCTAAGCATTTTCTCCGTAATATGCCTCAATTTTAGATGTTAGATTGACAACGGAAGGTATCCATCCCAAGAGTCTATCCAAAAATTTATCTTTTAACCATTTTGAACTATACAAAAGAACTTTTTCTTTATCAAATCCTCTCCAATTTAAATCTCGAAGTAAATTTAATCTTGGGATTATCTTAGACTTTTTCTTTTCTTTTATCAAATTAACTTATAAGCTTATTCAATCTCCTAGTCATGTTGAATTTAAAGTTAAGATTATTATTAAAAAGTTATGTTGTTAGGTCTTGATCTTAGATCTTACTCTTGATTAAAATCCTATCAATATAGTATGTATGGACTTTCATTTTAAATACTTTAAAAATGTTAAAAATAGTTTATTATTAGTAGTATTATAAAAAATAAATTTCAATAATTTAAAAATAAAATTAAAAAATATTCTTAATATAAGCTCAAAATTATTTTGTTATTCAAAATGTGAAAAAGTTTTTAAAAAAATTAAAGATGATTTTTCATAATAGAAACAATTTGGTATTTAAAGAAAACGTGGAGTAAAAAAGAAGAAGAGAAATTCCAAAAAAAAATTATATCCTTATGATGATAAATAATTATAATGCATTAGAATATTTATCATAGTTAAAAGATGTTATGTTTAAATCAATATGCATGTTGACATTGTAACAAGTGTTTCAGCCTCAAAAGTAAAAAATAATTTAGTATTTTATTTTTATGTCTTTGCAATGCATTATAAATAAGAATTATTAATTATACATAAATTGTTCTCTTTGAAATAGGAAAATTCCACTTCAAAATGTATGAGCAATAAATAACATTAGTATAGTAATTTTGTTTAGAAGATATCTAGGATCAAATGTATAGATGTTGATGTTTAATATATTTAATAAATGAAAAGGCATATTATAATTATAATTTAATGAGTGTTGGAACAATGGTAAAAAGGAGTGTAATTGCATTAGTGGTACCCACTTGAAAATGATGTTGTTTTCTTGTCTCATTTGTTGTTTTTTTGTAAAAGGTTTGGGGATCCTTTCAAAACCCTTTACCACCAATCAAAAAAATCAAAAAAATGTATTATGATTGCAAAAACTGAAATAAAATATAATTTATTTATATAATTAATAAATAATTGTATATATAGATAACGCTATAAAATTGAGGTTTATATTCTACTAATATATATCCATTTCAATTGTTTTATTTACATATATATACCTCCAAAAAATCTATAACTTTCATTTCAAATTTTGAAAAAACGTTACAATGAGATGAAATGGGTATTTTATACCTTCATATAGGCCTTACTAAATAGCTCCAATAATATCTATTCTAAAATCTTCCAACAATGATTCAAATTTATTTGAAAAATCTATCGAACCTGATGAAACTTTGAATAGTCTAGTGCAAGCCTTTAGTCATCTTATAGAGTATCGTTTTGGTACTTCAACCCTGTACCCATAAGTCATTTTACAAATATGATCTTAATTACCAAAAGACACCAAAAAACACAAAAAGTATTCTAAATCATGAATTCTATCAAAAAGAAACAATTATCAAAAGGGAGCAAACTATGGTGGGATCATGATCCCACTACTTTTAACCAAGTACCAACTAGAATATCCAAGGTAGCTTTTGATAGACTATCCACTTCCTTATTTAGTTCTGTTTAGATATGTTTATAAGAGATATTTACAAATGATGCTTCTAGCAATTTCACTGGCTCATAATGAGGCCTAAGTATCCATTTTTGTATCTCCACTAATCCTGAAGCCCAATCCACCACCAATTTTGAGTCACCAAAAATTTGGAGTTTTATTGTTTCCTATTCCACTATCATTCTTATCAAAAATATCAAAGCGTTCCACTTTACCATATTATTGGTGCCTTCACCAAGACCTGCTTTGAAATTGAATTTGTGATTTTCATACTAATATAGCACTCCTCCTACCCTACATCTACCTAGAATTTCTTGATAAGCTCCATGAAAAAAGCCTAATATTTTATAATATCCACTATTAAACTATTGGGCTTGTTTTATGCCTTCATAAATATATTTGATTTGAGCTTGAACTTATATAAGTGGAATTTCCCTGCTCTTAAATAACATAGAATTTCTTGCCAACCATAGAACCTGTGTCATTATTAATAGAATACATCTATATTCCCTTAATCCTTTATCTTTGAATTATTACTGCATATTCTCCAACATGATCCTTTCTAGCCATTATCCCTTTCCCTTATTCATGGGTAGAATAGACCTCCACCCTTCTCAAGAGATTACAATGAACCAATAGGTGATCCATTGTTTCTTCTTCCCTTTTACATAGGTTGCACTAATTTGGACCATTCCAAGACCTTTTTTGTAGAACATATCATGTCAATGCCTTTTTAGTTAATTCTAACCAAAAAAACTTTTTATTTTCAAGGGTTCTTTCACCTTCCAAATCCTTATCCACCACCAAAGGACCTCCTTGTTATTATCTTCAAACATTGGCTTGTATTCTTCCTTAGCTATAAACTATCCACTAATTGGGTTATTTGACTATAGTAAAGATTCTTCTTCTTGTCTCAATATTATAAAATCCCTTGTTATACCTCTTGTATAATTGCTCCATTGCTCTACTCCATTTCCTTCCAAAAGCTTTGTTTGCTAAAAACCACCTCTGATTCTACAAACTAATTTTATCTACAACGGTTGAATTTTCCAATACTCTAAGCCCCTATCAATTTAGATGTTCTATTAAATTTGTGATAGTTGGTAATCTCTTCCACTCCCCAGCCAAGGATCTTTTTCTAGTCTTACTTTCCTCCCATTTCCTATTCTCACAAACCAAAAAAATTTCCACTCATGGAAAATCCTTCACTAATGCTTTCCAAATGATAGTAGCATTGGTCACATACTTAATAGGAAGTCTCAAAGGACATGAAACCCATATATTTCTCCTTGATAACCTCGTGTTACAATACTTTACTAGTTATCAATCTCCAAATACTCTTCGAAACTAGTGATTTCTCAATTTATCTATATTCTTAAGCCCCCATCCTCTTGTTAATATAGGTTTGGAAATCTTACTTAATTTACCTAAATTCATTGTGTCCTTCTTCCTTCTTCATGTCCAAAGGAAATGGAAGTCTTTCTTCCTTATTTTTTCTACTATTTTAACTATAATATAAGCCATGAAGTGTCAATATACTAGAATAGCCTCCAAAATCAATTTCATCAGTGTTAAACGGTTTTCCAATGATAAGCATCTATTGCACCATGAAGTTACTCTTTTTCCACTTTATTGTATAGCCAAATCTAATCCTGGTATCCATAATCATTTATATTTAGCCTTAACCCCAAATATTTTAGCTCTTTTCCAAACTTAATTAGATTAAAGCCAGAAACCCTTATCATTTCTTATTCTTGTCCTAGTTATAGTTCTATATTATACCCAACATCATAAATCCATTTGATAAATTGATTCTATCTATCAAGGCTCTCTACTTCAAGATTAGGAATTGGATTAGTTGATAGGGCTAATTTAGATTTGACTATGGCTAAACAAATCTTCCTTTGTATTACCTCTAAATTGCATTCCTTTCCTTTAAATATTCTTCTATTATTTTCTAGCCTTACTATTGAGTAGTGTCCCAAGAGATGGTGCATACTCTCCTCCTTTTTACATAGAACATATTATGAGAGGCCATGAAAACCCTTTTTCATTAGGTTTTCCCAAGATAAAAAAATGTGACCTACTAGTCATACAAACATTTTAAATTTTGGAATGCCCGAGCTATCCCAAATATCTCTCCATATTCTTGTGATATTCCTATTTTTTTGGTGCTTTACATTATATTTGCATCTTTTTGTGTATTTTTCTAAAATATTCAACTCCCAAATTAGCTTATCCTTAGCTCCCCTTAAAATAATCATTGTTGTTATCTTTCTACTTAATTGCCTCGTAGCAACAATGTCAGGTATACTTGTAAAATATTCTTTCCATTTATATTTGTGTTCATGGTCCTTATACATATTTTTTATGACCCTATCATCATATTTATCTTGAAGTAATCTCATCCATGGTTTCAAAATTGGATCTAGATTGAGTGGTTTTTTATCACACAAAGTATCAAGGCAAAAAGAATTTTTTTCTCCAATTTCCACCACCCATATTAGACCTTTAATCATTAGATCAGTTGATTTTTTTTAAATCATTCCATAATGTAAAATTATCCAGTAGTGAGAATGCAATAAATATTAATCTTGGGTCATTGGGCTCAATATAATTAGAATAATTCTTTCCCATTGTCTTTGGCTGTCTTTGTACAATCTCCAAATTACTTTTCCCCTTAGAGCTAAGTTTGAATCCATAGGAACTCTTAAAAAGTGACCTCCCTTATTTTTATCATTACACACCTTGCTCCATTTCACCAAAGGAATTTTCTTTTATCACATACTCCTGACCACAAAAATAAATGCATAATATTACCAAGGACATATAATATGTTGGAATGGTCTCTAAGACTGATTTAATTAGTTGCACTCTTCTTGCTAACAATAACCTTCTACCTTTCCATGCCAGTAGTTTATTCCAAAATTTACTCATCAATGGATTTCAAAATTCTATCCTCTTTCTCCCCTCAAATAAGGGCATCCCTAGATATGTTGCTGGCATATTTTCCTCCATTTGAAGTAACTAGCATATCCTTGCTCTAATTCTAATTGGAGTGTTTAGGAAGTTTATTTTGGATTTTTTTCTATTAAATTTCTACCCTAACACTCTTTCATATTCCTTTACTAAATTATTCAAAGCTTTGAACTTGTTTTTTCCTACCCTACCAAAAAAGGTTGTATCATCTACAAACTATTGATAGGTGATGTTGTTGATGTTTTTTTTTTTTTAACATGGTGGAATCGGTAGCCATCACGAATCCGGGTAGGCTGTCCAGCTTTTATGGCCGCCATAGTATTTTGCACTATTCATCCCGAAAGCTGCCACACAGATCTTTGCGTAGTCCGCCCCTATAACCGCCATGCCACAATCATTTTAAACCTTTTACACCACTAAAAGCATGATGTTGTTGATGTTATTACTAGCCTTTAGTCTGCTTACTAGCCCATCTTTGTAAGCCTTCTTTAGGTTCCTTCCCACTACCTTTTCCATAATAATGAATAAATATGATGACAAAGGATCTTCCCATCTAAGACCCCTCTTGGATTTAAATGATTCTATTACTAGCCCATTGAATATAATTGAGTATGATATTGTAGATACACAAACTTTAATCCATTTAACCCATTTCTTTCCAAAATGAAATCTAATATTGTAATAAAAAATCTCATTTAACCCTATCATAGGCTTTATTCAAATCAAGTTTTTAGATCATTGCTCTCTCTTTTCTAGAAGTATGTAAATATATTACTTCATGAGCTACTATGATCTCATCCATAATCTATATTCCTTTTGTAAATTCTCCTTGCTCTTCTAAAAGTATATTGTCTAACAATGGTATTAACTAATTTACCATCACTTTGGAGATTATCTTATATGCGATATTACATGGGCAAATGGGCCTAAATGAATCATACAATTATTCATCCTTCCTTTTTGGAAATAAGGTTAAATATATTGCGTTTATTTTATAAGGTATGTATTGTTTTACCCTAGATTGTTTCACTGCCACCATCCTTTAGTATTTTTCAATTATGCTATAGAATGTTGTGGAGTCCATTTGGACTTAGGGATTTATCCGTATCAAAAGAAACAAGAGTTGATTTAACTTATTCTAGACTAATAGGCTCCATCGGTTTGTTGTTGTCTTCATATAATATAACTAAAGGTACTTCTTGCAGTAGTTTATCATTAAAAATTTCAATCTCCTTCGATCCTAGAATATTTTGGTAAAAAAACCTTGTATATTTTTTTATTATACTCGTCTTTAATCCAAACCCCTTCTACTAATTTAATTCTACTTATTTTGGTTTTTGATCTCTGTACTATTGTCTTTCTATGAAAAAGTTATGTTTTATCTCCTTTTAACCAAGTTTATCTCGATTTTAATCTCTAAAATTTCTCTTTGTTACTCAAAATATTATGATATTCACTAAGCAACTCCCTTTCCTTTGAGCTTGGATTATAAATCTCACCTTTTTAGAATTTTTAAATTTTCTCTTTTAGTTCTTTCTTCTTAAAAATGTTTTTAAAAGTGTTCTTGTTTCATTATTTTAATCTAGATGTCGTTGATTTTATTCCTTTTGGGAGGGCATACAAACCACCATTTCTTGAATCATTCCATGTTTGCACTATCATATCAATAAATTGAGGATGGTCTTTCCACATCTGCCCATATTTAAAATATGATCTTATCAAGAAACGAACTAAGTTGCATTAATCAACCAAAAATTAAATAGTACAACTTAGGCCTAGATTAGCCTGAATAAGGTGGATCTTGTTAATAACAATGAGCCCAAATAAAAGATACTAACAAATATAGTTAGCATAGAATAATAATGTAATAACATCTAATATAAATGAAATATATGTTAACATCCCTCCTTATTACATTATTTGTGTAATAACTACTAGCAATGCTAACATCCCCCCTTATTCTATTATTTGGGTAATAATATAATTGTCCCAAAACAGTGAAGAATAAGAGAAATGAAAGAATGGTGGCTCATACTTTATCTTTGGCTTTGGCTTTGGGTCATGGCTTTGGCTCATGGCTCTGGTTCTAAGCGTACCTCTAGATTTGTACCTCTTGGTCTATCTCGATATCTGCCTATGAATCTGCCTCTGGATCATTGCCTCTAGATTTGCCTCTGGAAATTTGTCTCTAGGTATGTCTTTAGGTCTGTCTCTAGGTCATTATATTTGGGACTGCCACTTGGTCTGTCATTGGATTTGCCTCGAGGTCTACCATAGGTTTTACCTTTTTGATAGAAGCCATACAACATTGCTTTCATCATGGTCCATTGAGTGTGATCTTTCCATCCACAATCTATATGAACCTTGTTGGCCATTTTTATTTTGTACCAAAAACTTGAAGAAGAGTGATTCGTACATCCACATGAATCACAAGGATGTAATTTCCAACATTTAGCTGTAACATGTCCTATTTTTCCACAATTATTGCAACAATGCTTTTTAGGAGTTGTAGGAGATTTAGGGTTTACAAACATGGTTTTACTGGAATGTGCTTGTTCAGAATAGCCAAGGCCTTCATTATTTGCCCTAAAATTTAGCATTATTGGAGTTTTAATGCCTTTTTCATGTTTACCTAATCTCTCACCATTGAATTCCATTTTCTTCATCAGTTTTTCAAAACACCCAAGCTCATCATCTTCATCAATGCTTTTAACAATATGGCATTTGTCATTATTGATGAGATTATGGAGTTCTTTTTTAGGAGGTTCAGTTTTTAAGTCACTAGTATCATAAGCAAAATTTGCTACTGTGATGAGATCACCTGTGCTACAACTGATATTTGCCATCATAGGCATGAGGTCGCCTGTATCACAACAAGCATTGGCCATCATGGGCTCAAGGTCACATGTGTCACAACAAGCATTCACCACCATGGGCTGAAGGTCACTTGTGTCACTACAAGCATCGACCATTAGGGGTTTGACCTCTGTTTCCTCACTAAAGTCCATATTCACTTTACGTTGTGCAATGTCAAGAGAAATCCATGATATGTAGAATCTCCTTATGATTTTTATAGGGATTTGAACACCATTCTTCTGAAGTTCTTCAAAATATTTAGAATCTTTGAGAATGGATTTTACACCACTGCGTAGTGTAATATATTTTTCATCCTCATAAAAATCCATTCCTTCCATCTCTGGTGGAAATTAAGGATCTTTAACTGATGTAACAACATCATCAATTGTTTTTGGGGCTTAATTTTTATTTTATCTGCCCATTTTTGAAGGTGTCGATCTCTACCAAAAAATGCAATTTAAAGTTGATTTGCAATTTGGGTTTGGGGATAATATCCCACATGGACCTGAGGGTGGCTCAAACAATGCTCTAAAAATAAAATCACCCCATTTAAGGATGTCTTCTTGTAGGGAGACTCTATCCAATAGAACGATTAGGGTGTCAGTCTCTTGTGCACATGATAGTTTCATCCCTCGGTACGATGTCAGTCTAGGTCATAGTTCCACTCGTCAAGGTTCTTGTTCGTGTCTTAGTGGTCCTTCGTGTCATCCTCAGCACCTAGTCTATGTTGTCTACATTAGTGTCATCCCAATCTAGGGGTCTAACCCATCAGGTTTCACGTATTCCATAGATCACCTTGATTCACATCTAGGGTCTAAGCTAGCAAGTTCTAGGTCCAACCATAGGGTAGTAGATCCGAGTCATCATTAGATAAATGTTAGGTTCCCCTTAGTCCATAGTCCCATCTAGCTTAGGTCCTTTTTAGGCCTTATATGATTCGTGTGTTCATGTGTCATCTGGAATCACCCACTCTAGCTTAGGTCCTTGTCAGGCCTTAGATGAGCCATGTGTCCATGTGTTGTCTGAAATCACCCACTTTGGTTCTTGTGTCAGATCTATGGTCTATCGAATCTAGTACTCAATGTCTCAGGAAGTATCACCAGAAGTTGGTGATCTATCACATCACCAAGTGATCTGTCATCCAGATTCCCCATAGCCCAGGTCGATCAATTCACCCATCAAAGCTATGAGAGCCTTGAATATCGGGTCTTGATACCATGACAGGAAATGAACTGAGTTGCATTAATCAACCAACAATTAAATAGTACAACTTAGGCCTATATTAGTCCAAATAAGGTGGATCTCGTTAATAACAACAAGCCCAAATAAAAGATACTAACTAGATTCTAACAGATATAGTTAGCATAGAATAATAATGTAATAACAGCTAATATAAATGAAATATGCACTAACAGATCTTTTTTTTAATTCACTTACCACTATTTTAACTCTTATTGGCCAGTGATTTGAACTAATCCTTATTAAGTTATTAATTTTAGCACAAGTTACTTCATCTAGCCAATGATTTGAGAGTAGGCAACTATCTATTTTTTTACTTTCAGGTTTTGGCTTGTCCTATTGTTGATCCATATATAATTGTCCTCTTCAAAGTCAACCTCCCAAAGATTATTATTTTGAATAAAATCTAAGAAACATCTCATACTTTGGGTTATTTTCCTAATTCCCCTATTTTTTTCATCCAGCTTGGCTATGGCATTAAAATTTCCTATGATCATAAATCATATTTCTTGGTCTTTACTTCTCATAAAGGCTTCAATCCCCTCCATAATTTGATTTACCTATTTGATATGTGGATCCATAGACATTGATAAAGATGTAGTGAATATCTACAAAGTAGCATGTATCTAATGAGGTTATCCAATGACTAGTTTTATGAATGGTTTCACAAAATTTTCTAACTAGATTCCAACATGTTAGAATTCCCCCTATTGCTCCTAAATCCATAGCATCACATTCACATCTTACCCATACTACTTTCATAGTTTTGGAAATTTCTTCCTTTTTTATTTTAGTTTCCTGGACACAAAGAATACCGGGCTTACTACTTAAATAGAGGTCCCTGATACACCTCTACTTTGATGGGGTATTAACACGCCTTATATTCTGTGAGATGGTAATCATGTCTCATTAGGGGCTATTGGCCCCTCTTGCAAATTACCAATATCATTTTATTGCTTGGTAAATAGAAGTTCAACCAACTTAGATTGTGTTCCTTTCTTTATGTTTGTTCTTGTTTCCCTAGCTCTCATTTTATAATTTGAAGATTTTCCTTTTTCGTCTTGACAATATCGGAGATAGATCTTATTATTCTATTCCTCAATATTCTTTCACAACTTCCTCTTTCCTTAGATTTATCCTCTCCTATATCTTCTAAGGAAGCTTTTAACTTATCATGCTCATTTTTTTATATTTTCTTGTTAATGGTAGAGGTATTAACATTTAACACTGTGTTTTCTCTACCACTTTTCTTCTTTTGAATGGTGCATGGTACATTAAGAGAGTTCTCAAAATCTAATGAGGCACATTCCTTAGGTTCCATAGGAATGTTCATCCCTAAATTGGGTTCATACTGAGTAGATTGTTCCTTGTTAATATTTTGATCTTGTTGTACCATGTCCTCTAAGCTTTGATATGCTCCTAAAAACATAAACCTATCCTATTTTTTATGGATATGCTAAGGAAGCTTTTAACTTATCATGCTCATTTTTTGGTATTTTCTTGTTAATGGTAGAGGTATTAGCATTTAACACTATGTTTTCACTACCACTTTTCTTCTCTTGAATGGTGTGTGGTACTTCAAGAGAGCCTTCAAAATTTGATGAGGCACATTCCTTAGGTTCCATAGGAATGTTCATCCCTAAATTGAATTCATACTGAGTAGATTATTCATTGTTAATATTCTGATCTTTTTGGACCATTTCCTCTAATGCTCCTGAAAATGTAAATCTATCCTATTGTTTATGGATCTGCTAAGGAAGCTTTTAACTAATCACGCTCATTTTTTGGAATTTTCGTGTTAATGGTAGAGGTATTAGCATTTAACATTGTGTTTTCTCTATCACTTTTCTTCTCTTGAATGGTGCATGGTACTTCAAGAGAGTCTTCAAAATCTGATGAGGCACATTTCTTAGGTTCCATAGGAATGTTCATCCCTAAATTGGATTCATACTGAGTAGTTTGTTCCTTGTTAATATTTTGATCTTGTTGTGCCATGTCCTCTAAATTCTAATATGCTCTTGGAAACATAAATCTATCCTATTGTTTATGGATCTTCTAAGGAAGATTTTAACTTATCATGCTTATTTTCTGGTATTTTATTGTTAATAGTAGAGGTATTAGAATTTAACATCTTGTTTTATATACCACTTTTCTTCTCTTAAATGGTGCATGGTACTTCAAGAGAGTCTTCAAAATCTAATGAGGCACATTCCTTAGGTTTCATAGGAATTTTCATTCCTAAATTGGATTCATACTGATTAGATTATTTCTTGTTAATATTTTGATCTTGTTGTACCATGTCCTCTAAACTTTGATATGCTCCTAAAAACGTAAATCTATCCTATTGTTTATTGCTTTCAAGGCATCCATTTCCTAGAATACAATGGGTAACCCATACATCCTAACCCATATTTGGTACTATGGATACATTTACATTTTTAGGAGCAAAGCCTTCATACCACCATGTGAGGAAGAGTCATATTCTTCCCATAAATCAAGGACCCCTTTGAAGATTCTTTCTTCCCTATAACAAAAAAAATAAAAAATAAACCTTTGAGAATAAATTATAGACTTACTCCTAAAGATTTTTATCTCTTATCAATCTATTTTCTCAAATCTAAAGACCCTAGCAAAGACTCGTTATATTTACCAATGGTTGCCTTATCTTTGAGCAAAGAGGAGCGCTACTCTATGAGGTCCTCTCTAACATCTACTATTGAGGATGATTCTAAGGATTTAATTGTAAATAAATCCATGGAATGGATATTATAACTCAATATCTACTTATATTTACCAATATATTTTATAGTGATTATATTATTGAACTAGATCTTACACCTCCCAAAACTCAATACATTTGATAATAATACCTCTATAATAAACCTATAATAATCTGCATGCAAAAATTCAAAGATAATAAAAGGTAAATAAAAACTTACTTGAAATATTTGATGCCTAAACATAATGTCCCACCTTGCCAATGCCTTAGCCTTCTATTAATTTTTTTTTTTTTTTTGGAAAACACCCCTTTCAAGGTGCCACTTTTGGGTAAGACCCAAGGAGGTAGGGGTATCTATTTCACAAAAATCACCCAGGGCTCACACCTGGCCTACCCCCTTCGACACACTCAAGAAGCATGCCTAAAACAACACAAACACATAAAAACAACGAAAAAAATACAAAAACAACAAACAACAACAACAAAATAAAACAAAAATACAAGAACAACAATAAAACACACAAAACAAAAAAAACCATACCAAAACACAAAAATAAAATTACAAAACACAAAAACAACACAAAAATAAAACACAACAAATAACAACACAAAACACACACACCCAAAAATTAAATTGATGGAAAAACATATTACATCTATGGCCTTTCTAGGCCAACATGCCTTTTAACCAAGAATCAACACAAGAAACATAAGAATGATATTTTTTATTTGGGGACCTGAAATACCCTGACTAGACCAAAGAGAGGTTAGTACAAAGTAAAAAGGAACTAGGTACCTCTAGTATTGGAATCATCCAGAGAAAGGATAGAAAGAGGAGCATCCCAGATATGTGAAACCCACCATTTAGGAAGGCGATCGTATCAAGTAAGATCACCTTTATCCAACGTCCAATTAGTTAAAGCATCAACAATCATATTTTGTTCTCTAACCACATGATTGTATTCAACTTTCAAAAAGCCCATATGTATTAATTGAATCTTATCAACAATTTTTTTAATTCTCCAATCAACTTTATAATTCATAAAAGGAGTCTTCAACAGATTAATCATGACTTGAGAGTCAGATTCAACCAACAGCTTTTGTCATCTAACCTTAGCAACCTCTCGAAGGCCTTTGAGGATACCATACCCCTCAACAAGGTTATTGAAAAGGATACCCAAATTCTCAGCAAAAATGAAAATCAAGAAACCATCTAAAAGTCTACCAATTCCTCCAACACTAGCTTTTCCAGGGTTCCCCCTAGAGTCTCCACCTTTATTGACATTTTCAAAATCCTTTGGAGGAGTTTGCCAACTCCTTGTTCTATCCATATTTTGATTACTTACATTTCCTTTAAGATGGTTGCCAATAGTAGAGTGAATCTTCAATCTTTGCATAACTTGATCCCATAATTGATGGGAGTCTTGGGGTGATTAAGGAATTGTTGGACTGATTCAACTAAGTTGACAATAGTATTTTGCCAAATATAATAAATATCCTTTCTTGTTTGAAATATTATTTTGTTCCTTAAAATAAAAAAAATCATAATTTAATATAAAAATTTATTATTTTTAAACTAAAAACTTTACCCATAAAATAATATTCATAATTTAATATAAAAATATATATTATTTTTTAAACTAAAAATTTTACAAATACAATAATATCTATAATTTATGAAATAAACACATTTTAAAATAAACAAAAAAAATTAATACTTGCATTTCAATCTTATTCATAGTTTTTCTTTTAAATTTCTAAAATTTCCGCAAATAAATCAGTACCATTTTTAAAAGCGTCTACTCACCCTAAAAAATTTAAGAAATAATAATAATTACATTTGAGTCCTACTGTTCAAACAAGATTTGTCTATTGAAGGGAAGCATGCACATGATATCAAAATAAATAGGGAAGATTTATTGCGGAGAGGATTTATTTATCATAAAATCAAAATTAATTATTTTATGTTAGGTTGTGGAATAGGTGTTATTGAGGTAGTTCTAAGATTAAGATTTAAAGTAAAAAGGATTGTGGACGTAACTAACTCCTTGTAAATAAAAAAAAAATTAAGAAAGACCCATCTATTAAAGATAAGCATGCACACGACCCATTTGGATTAGGGCTAGTCAAATGTAACAGACCTGTAATTTAATTCTTGTTCTATTAATATAATTTATAAAATTAATAAATAAATACGCATGCATATGAAATTTAAGTCAGTTCAACTTTTATCTAAAATCTCAATGATATAATTTATAATTTTATTTTTTCAGCCTTTATAATTTTTTAGTGGATCAAATAAAGTGATATCAGTAAACTAACCTTCTATGGAATTAAAGAAAAGCAATCCATTTTCATAAAATCAAACAAAAACAAACTATTAACAACTACTGTATGACTACCACCAGAGCTATCTCTTTTTAAAGATTTTATAATTTTAATCTTTTATCTTCGCCTAACCCAACATTAATAAGCCCAAACTTTAATTTCAAAGGCAAGCATAGCCCAATGTACTCGAAGTAAATCAAACTAGAGGTCAAATTTGGGCTATTAGCCATTGGAGATGACATCATGTGCACTATGCACATCTCATGCCCATAAAAGCAACAATAAGGTTTTGACATTAAGAAGGAAATGCATTTAATGCGAAAGCCCACGCATAGAATTTTGGTCCAGATATGCAATAGTGGGTTGTATGATTATATTCCTATTAAAATAAATGAATGCATGCATAAAGCATTTAGACTTTCAATGTCGGTGTTAAAGGTTTTAGATTACATATTTGATTCTTCCACCTTTTATCTCACTCTTTTTCTAGTTGGATGGGTGGGGGCAATGACTTGAAAGTAGAAAAGGCCTTCCATGATTATCCCTAGGGTTCTCTCAC
The DNA here is from genome assembly GCA_028583015.1 of Wollemia nobilis. Taxonomy (NCBI): domain Eukaryota; kingdom Viridiplantae; phylum Streptophyta; class Pinopsida; order Araucariales; family Araucariaceae; genus Wollemia; species Wollemia nobilis. The sequence goes on along the minus strand of JAQPPZ010017226.1, from coordinate 9,402,600 downwards.
TTCATTAAGATTAAGATTTCTTAATGTGAACTTACAATTTCTTGTTCATGCAATGATATCACTGTGATGTCATATTAATAATTATTGTTTGCAAGAAAAGATGAACAACTTTTATAAAGTGAGTCATTCATTCTTTCCATTAAATAATATTCCATGGTGGTAGGCTTAATTGGCTTGGATGGGATGGAAGAAGAATCATTTAACCATATGGTGTAAGATTTGATGGAATGGTGTGGGTATTTGTTGTAAAGAAGTTATGGTGTAAAATTTGATGAAATGGTGTGGATATTTATTTTAAAGAGATTAAGGGTTTGATGATTATTAAATTTAATTTATTTGTATAATAATTTTGTTTATCTTTTTAATTTATATTTATATTTAGATTAATATTATAATATTTTAAAATTTATATGGTGTGTGTGGCGAGTGTTAAATTTTTTATTGATAAGTATAGTTTTATAAGAAGAGGTCATGGTTGGAAGAGATTGCTCAACTCGGGAAGAGATTGCTCAACCCTCGTCTAAGGGTTTATTACACTAACCAAAAACAATTATATAAAAATAAAAAAATAATACATAAATAAAATGTTTTACTTATAAATTTTATTATTGTTGATTTATATTATGCATATTTTCATCTACTTTATCCTACCTTTCATCAATGTTTCATCATTTATATATTTAACCTTTTTATTTTTATTTTTATTTATATTTAGAATAATATTATAACACTTTGTAATTTATATAAAAATATAATGTTTTTCATTCCATCTAATTTTTTATTACTTACGTCACCTTGCATACAACTAATTTATTCATCATTTATATATTTAACTTTTATATTTTTTTAATAAGTTTATGCAAGTCTTTATGAGGGATCTCGGTTCCTCATACTCATACTAAGTGGGGTTTGAACATTGAACCTCTCAAATAGAGGCCAAAGTCTTGTTTGAACCTTGGACCTCCCAAAGAGAGGCCAAAGCCCTTACCACTATAGCTAGTGTAATTTATATTTAACTTTTATATTTATCTAAACTAAAACCTAATTCTTTTGAATCACCTAAAAGCATATAGGTAAATTGCCCTTACCACTACAACAAGTGCAATTTATATTTAACCTTTATATTTATCTAAACTAAAACCTAATTCTTTTGAATTACCTAAAAGCATATAGGTAAATTACTAAACAATTGTATATGTAAAAATCAAATGCAATTCAAGACACCTCATTGATATGTCTTTGTGTTTTCATCAAAGAAACCCAAGTTCAAAGATGGGTGAGTGTGTTAAAAAAAAACAATGAAATTGTAATAAACAAGTGTGTAGACATTAATTACATATAATACAAGCAAGATGGCATCTAAAGACTATGAGTCCAAAATGAATCTTGGCTAATTATGCAAGGCATTTTATTTTGTATACTTTTTTTATAGAATTAATTTATTTTTGGATTTTCCTCTTTTTACAAGCAAGATGGCATCTAAAGACTATGAGTCCAAAAGGAATCTTGGCTAATTATGCAAAGGCATTTTATTTTGTATACTTTTTTTATAGAATTAATTTATTTTTGGATTTTCCTCTTTTTATTTTGTTTGATACATTTGGATTGGAGTGTATCCATTTTGTTTGATATGCCTATCCACTTCTTAATTAATTTTATTATTTAAAAAAAAAACTTAAAACATCCCTTACAATTATAAGAGTGTTCAAATGCAATTAATTATGATAAGATGACATGAAAAAAAAATGTCAATACTTCATAATTTGTTTTATTTTTATTTATAAAAAGTTTGAAATAATCCTTGTAACTACAAATATAAGATTGTTCAAATAGGTCTGATGTGTAGATCAATTGGTTCGACCAAACCGCGAACTGTGTGAAAAACTGTATGATGACTTCCAAGACGAACAGTGCAGAATATTGTGGCAACCATAAAAGCATGATAGCCTTCCCGGATTCGTGGCTGCTACCAATTCCACCATGTAAATTTAGAAAGAAAAAAAATAAAAAAAAATAAATTAAATAAAAAAATTCAAATACAATTAGTTATGATTAAATTATAAATATTATCAGACAATATATTCATAATTATCAATCTAAAACTATGTAATTTGGTTGTGTGATACTGATAGGACTCATTTCACTCCATATAGTCAAATTAAAATAATGTAAATAATCATAATGATGACTATATTAAATGATATAGAAAAAAATGTTCTAGAAAAAAAAAAAAAAAAAATTATGAGAAACCTTTTATATACAACATATCCGCAATACATATACAACATGTTCTCAAATGCATAACATTGATGCCATTGAAATGAAGTTTTGATTAAATAAAAATTATAACATATATTTTTAAATTTATCATTTATATTAAGTTACTAGTACATTAGTTTTCAAGTTTATTAATCTTAAGCATGAGTGTGACTATTGTTAATATTAGTCCTTATGAGGATTGTAAGATCTATTATTTCAATTAGTGGTTTTGAACTTTAAATAAATAAAAAATAATTAGAGATTAAAGTTTTGCATGTTATCTTATCTATTTTTACATTTAAAATTTAATTTATTTGAAAATTATTCAAAAAGATAATAAAGAATTGTTGTAATATCTTTTTTTAGATATTTTAAAGCAAAAAATATTGCTTTTAATGAAATACTTTAATCATAAAAAATTTTAAATATGACAATATTCTAAACTGCTACAACTCTATGTGTAACATGATCATGACCCACCACCTTAATATGCAAGCATTTCATAAAATACCTTATTAAAATCTAGTGCCCTTGGCCCCTAAGACTATAGGGTATGTTTAAAAGGAGCTCTATAGGAGACCCAACACTATTTCACCAAATCCACATCAAAATGAGGGAGCCTAATGAGTTCACATTTGTTAGTGTTTTAGTGTGTAAATTTTAAAATTAAAAGAGGGAAATAAGGTCTATGACTAAAAGATCATAAGTTGATTTTGATTTTGAAGGATTGCAATGGTGCAAAGGTAATTATGCATGGACCCCATATGAATGCATCTCGTCACTTATCCTTTTATTCTTATATGTGACCATATTTAGCTTATTTTGATAGAAATATTTTGACTCTTAAGTTGTTACTCAGTCATTATGTAGAAAACATTTACACCACATTAGTTGATTATATGTCAATTCTCCTACTCATTCCTCATATCTAGGCACCACAACTTTACCTAAATGTTAAGGCATAGGTACTTTAGATAACAAGTCAAGGTTCAAATTTGAAGGGAGCTAGGGTATGTACATCTCATAGCTGAATAGCACAACAAAAGTATCTCCTCCCACATACAACAAATCCAATGAAATATAGGTTGGTTAGACATACATAATGTTTATGAAGCTTAGAAGTTACTTAAACATCACTAAAGAATTAACCACTATAAGGCTCATGCTTTTAACCAAAATGCATAAATTATTATTTATCAATATTGATTAGAATTTTATTATTAAATTTTTATATAGATATTACATTTAGAATGATGATATTTTATGTATCTTTTTGACTCAAAATATTTTATAAATTCTATTTAACTATATATTTATTTTTATAGCATTATCTTATTTTTAGCTTATAATTATTATTTTTGGTTTAGTTAAAATGTAATTTTAAAAATGACAAGTTGAATTTAAAATTTTTTAATCTAAATATATAGATTTAATATATATGATAAATATGCTTGCAACCCAAGTTCTATTAGATAATTATTACATTATTTGCATAATATTTGAAGAGGTAGGGACAAAAAGATACGCTGGTCTCTAAAGAACCAAAAGACATGGTAATGTATATATTTATAAAATTGGATGCTATAATGCTTGAATGGATATTTTCATTTTTTTTGGTGCTCGATTCATCATTGGTATCAAAGAGAGAATTTTCTATTATATATTTCTATCTATTACTTATTTCATCATTGAGTTTTATTTTCTCTTATCCCCAAAATATTGGCCACCATGAATAAAATATTCAGGCCAAACCAATTGAAACTATAATGTAAATATTAAAATATAAGACTATATAAAGCCATGGAAAATTAATTACATTGGCAACTCCAACTGAAACCATAATAGTGGAGTTGCAAATGCATAAATTCATGGTCAAAAGGATTGATTGTATATATTTCTCTTTGTGAGCAAATCTTTTTAGAGCCAAAGGTTGACAACAAATAAACATTTTTCTTTTTGTTCGATTTTTTATGAACGATAATGGTTGTTGATGCCATAGAGATTGGAGGTGGCACATCATATCTAACAATAATTTGGAGGATTGATTTGCTCTCTTCGAGCACATAATACATTGTTCGTTGTAAGTGAATGGGCCTGAAATCGACCTAGAGAAAATACCATTCTTTAATAATATACGAAGGGATATGAGTTCTACACGTCTTGCTTTCCTATACAAGGCCATTGTAGAAAGGGATAGACATCCCACATGTTGTCTCCCCCTTTCTTATACAAGGCCATTGTAGCAAGGGGTAGACATCCCACATTTTGTCTCCCGTATAAATTCATTACATAAGGGACAAATGTCCCACTAGTTTACTTTCTTATACCACTAGAGTCGATTGCAATGTCATAACTTTTCACTTTGGCTCAATCGAAGCAAGGACCATAGGAGTGTTTCATATCATAGCCAAAATTTCTCTTTGCTATGAAGAAGTTGAACGGACCCACGGACATATTTTGAAGAAAATAAATTGTGAATAGCAAGTGCAGAGATATCATACTAACAATATGATTTGAAGACAAAGTTACACGATTACTAGATTGTCATCAAGGTTTTTTTTTTAAGACTTAGAACATGAAGGTCACAAGTTCAATTCTTTGATATTTTTCTTGCTTTAAAGTGCATAAAGGTTTAAATAGAAGGGGTAAAAGCATTATTCACACTCTTTTTACTCAAGAAGCATCAAGTAGAGAATTGGAAAAGTATTTTTTTAAAAGCAAAGGTCAAAGGATCAAAACACACAAAGCCTATATTTGAATTTTTTACTATCTTAAGAAGAATTTTTATTTTATTTTGCAATTTTTTTTGCAAAATAAAAGGATAGTAACATTATTTTTTGTAAAAATGTGTATTTCGATAGTGACTAACACCTCCAATTTTTAAGTGATTTGCTTCATTTTTTATCATGTGCTTAAGCACACTCACATCATTCAGTATAAATGACATCTCTTTATAGATAAAGTTGTGTTAAGCTACTATGTCTATATCTTAATAAAGCTGTCATAACCACATTTGGGCATTGATCCTAAAAATTGTCGGGGAGAAATAAAGACATCATTTTTTTTATTCTTTCACTCCATTTTTGCCATATTCATCACTATTGTTAAACATAAATCCTAAAATTAAGAAATTCCAAGTATATAGAGAAGTTATGCCAATATACAAGAATTTCTCTTTAAGCAAGTGTTATTGACAGGGTGAACCCTTGTCCATACTACTTTGGTATCTCATATCATTCTCTTTCATATAAATTAAGGTATCTCTCACATATGACCACATATATCAAGATAACTAGCTTCTTCGACATACTAACAAGTATATAGATAGGGAAAGTATATAGAAATATTTGGTATATTAAACCAGTGGTATATTGCAAGGGGTACCATTTCGAGAGTCATAAGGAACCCTCACTATGGAAACATCAAAATTATTTCTTATAGAATCACAACTATTCAAAGGCCCAAATTTTGGATCATGGAAGACCAAGATGAGGACTGTTCTATTGGTTAAGAAACTCTAAGACATTGTCACCGAAAAAATCACTCGACCTAAAGAAGATAAAGAGGCACAACAACAATTTGATCAAGAAAATGCCAAAGCACTAATGATCATTACCCTTACGATACAAGATGTCATTCAGCCATACATTTGTAAAGCACATACATCCAAGGAGGCATGGGATATGCTTTCTACCATATATGAAGAAAAGAATGAATCAACAATTTTTCACAGTTAGTCTTAACTCCACACACTAAGAGAAATAGTAGAAGACAGACTCCTAGTACCCATCATGCTTAGGGCCTTACCAAATTCTTTTTGAGTGTTATTACTTCATTGTTAGTATCAAATAAAAGGTGTCTTTTGATGAATTGGTGAACATGGAAGAAACCAATAAGTTGAGGGACCAATTAACAAAGAATGCACTCATTTTCACAAAGAAAACATAGAAGAGTCCTTTCTCATCTTCATCATCATCACAAAAGCAACCTAAAAAACAAAGGAAGTATTGTCATATTTGTGAAAGAGAAGGGCATAATACAAAATATTGTTGATATAACTCCATGAATTGAGGAGGTCAAATTCATAACCCTTCTCAAAAAATATAGTTTACACCACACCCTAAAAAACAAGGGTATGTTGCACATGAAGAACTATAATAAAATTTTGAACAAGACTTTGAACTATCACATAAAGTCCTGATATTCAAGGTAATGGTAAACTCAAAAGATGAAATTTGGTACATTGATTATCATGCTAGTAAGCAAATGACTAAAGATAAGGTGTGGTTTGACTCGTTACAAGCCAAAGAAGGAAAATTAGTCACTATTATTGATAATAATACCTATCATGTTAAAGGAGTGGGAAAGTTCCTCTTAATTTGATTGATGGCAAATGTATGATTAACAATATACTATATACACCAATATTAACAAAAAACTTGTTAAATGTATCACAAATTCTAGATCGAGACATGGTAGTTAAATTTTGGGTTGTTGATGGCAAAAGGAGGTGTTTCATCTCAAAACATGGCAAGCTTGTAGTAATTGGTTCCAATAAGAATGGCTTGTTTGCCCTTGATGTCATATCATCTCCTAATGTTGCATTATTTTTTGCCACAACATATGCTACCTCCCTCTAGCATAGGATACATAAACATTCGAGTTGTGAATACTTACTCCAGTTGAGTATCATATGGTGGTAGTTCTATCCAACCTTTCATCCATATTTCTAGTATACTCAGGTTGTTTAGTAGGAAAGCAATATTGAGTGTATTTTGAGCTCAACACTCAGAAAGCTAAAGGGTTGTTGATGCCATAGAGATTGGAGGTGGCACATCATATCTAACAATAATTTGGAGGATTGATTTGCTCTCTTCGAGCACAGAATACATTGTTCGTTGTAAGTGAATGGGCCTGAAATCGACCTAGAGAAAATACCATTCTTTAATAATATACGAAGGGATATGAGTTCTACACGTCTTGCTTTCCTATACAAAGCCATTATAGAAATGGATAGACATCCCACATGTTGTCTCCCGCTTTCTTATACAAGGCCATTGTAGCAAGGGGTAGACATCCCACATTTTGTCTCCCGTATAAATTCATTACATAAGGGACAAATGTCCCACTAGTTTACTTTCTTATACCACTAGAGTCGATTGCAATGTCATAACTTTTCACTTTGGCTCAATCAAAGCAAGGACCATAGGAGTGTTTCATATCAGAGCCAAAATTTCTCTTTGCTATGAAGAAGTTGAACGGACCCACGGACGTATTTTGAAGAAAATAAATTGTGAATAGCAAGTGCAGAGATATCATACTAACAATATGATTTGAAGACAAAGTTACACGATTACTAGATTGTCATAAAGGTTTTTTTTTTAAGACTTAGAACATGAAGGTCACAAGTTCAATTCTTTGATATTTTTCTTGCTTTAAAGTGCATAAAGGTTTAAATAGAAGGGGTAAAAGCATTATTCACACTCTTTTTACTCAAAAAGCATCAAGTAGAGAATTGGAAAAGTATTTTTTTAAAAGCAAAGGTCAAAGGATCAAAACACACAAAGCCTATATTTGAATTTTTTACTATCTTAAGAAGAATTTTTATTTTATTTTGCAATTTTTTTTGCAAAATAAAAGGATAGTAACATTATTTTTTGTAAAAATGTGTATTTCGATAGTGACTAACACCTCCAATTTTTAAGTGATTTGCTTCATTTTTTATCATGTGCTTAAGCACACTCACATCATTCAGTATAAATGACATCTCTTTATAGATAAAGTTGTGTTAAGCTACTATGTCTATATCTTAATAAAGCTGTCATAACCACATTTGGGCATTGATCCTAAAAATTGTCGGGGAGAAATAAAGACATCATTTTTTGTATTCTTTCACTCCATTTTTGCCATATTCATCACTATTGTTAAACATAAATCCTAAAATTAAGAAATTCCAAGTATATAGAGAAGTTATGCCAATATACAAGAATTTCTCTTTAAGGAAGTGTTATTGACAGGGTGAACCCTTGTCCATACTACTTTGGTATCTCATATCATTCTCTTTCATATAAATTAAGGTATCTCTCACATATGACCACATATATCAAGAGAACTAGCTTCTTCCACATACTAACAAGTATATAGAAAGGGAAAGTATATAGAAATATTTGGTATATTAAACCAGTGGTATATTGCAAGGGGTACCATTTCGAGAGTCATAAGGAACCCTCACTATGGAAACATCAAAATTATTTCTTATAGAATCACAACTATTCAAAGGCCCAAATTTTGGATCATGGAAGACCAAGATGAGGACCGTTCTATTGGTTAAGAAACTCTAAGACATTGTCACCGAAAAAATCACTCGACCTAAAGAAGATAAAGAGGCACAACAACAATTTGATCAAGAAAATGCCAAAGCACTAATGATCATTACCCTTACGATACAAGATGTCATTCAGCTATACATTTGTAAAGCACATACATCCAAGGAGGCATGGGATATGCTTTCTACCATCTATGAAGAAAAGAATGAATCAACAATTTTTCACAGTTAGTCTTAACTCCGCACACTTAGAGAAATAGTAGAAGACAGACTCCTAGTACCCATCATGCTTAGGGCCTTACCAAATTCTTTTTGAGTGTTATTACTTCATTGTTAGTATCAAATAAAAGGTGTCTTTTGATGAATTGGTGAACATGGAAGAAACCAATAAGTTGAGGGACCAATTAACAAAGAATGCACTCATTTTCACAAAGAAAGCATAGAAGAGTCCTTTCTCATCTTCATCATCATCACAAAAGCAACCTAAAAAACAAAGGAAGTATTGTCATATTTGTGAAAGAGAAGGGCATAATACAAAATATTGTTGATATAACTCCATGAATTGAGGAGGTCAAATTCATAACCCTTCTCAAAAAAGATAGTTTACACCACACCCTAAAAAACAAGGGTATGTTGCACATGAAGAACTATAATCAAATTTTGAACAAGACTTTGAACTAGCACATAAAGTCCTGATATTCAAGGTAATGGTAAACTCAAAAGATGAAATTTGGTACATTGATTATCGTGCTAGTAAGCAAATGACTAAAGATAAGGTGTGGTTTGACTCGTTACAAGCCAAAGAAGGAAAATTAGTCACTATTATTGATAATAATACCTATCATGTTAAAGGAGTGGGAAAGTTCCTCTTAATTTGATTGATGGCAAATGTATGATTAACAATATACTATATACACCAATATTAACAAAAAACTTGTTAAATGTATCACAAATTCTAGATCGAGACATGGTAGTTAAATTTTGGGTTGTTGATGGCAAAAGGAGGTGTTTCATCTCAAAACATGGCAAGCTTGTAGTAATTGGTTCCTATAAGAATGGCTTGTTTGCCCTTGATGTCATATCATCTCCTAATGTTGCATTATTTTTTGCCACAACATATGCTACCTCCCTCTAGCATAGGATACATAAACATTCGAGTTGTGAATACTTACTCCAGTTGAGTATCATATGGTGGTAGTTCTATCCAACCTTTCATCCATATTTCTAGTATACTCAGGTTGTTTAGTAGGAAAGCAATATTGAGTGTCTTTTGAGCTCAACACTCAGAAAGCTAAAGGGTTGTTGAATGTCATATGTATCAATTTGTGTGGACCCATCCAAACAATTATGGTGGACACATGTACTTTCAATTGTTTATAGATGACTACTCATGGAAGATGTGGGGATATTTCTTGCCGCTCAACTCAAATTCCCTTAAAAATTTCTAACTCTTCAAGTAGCTTGTCGAAACACATAGTGGGTGTTCTATTTGAGACCTCCATTCAAATCAAGAAACAATATACATCCAATAATTTTTCAAGGTTTCTCACACAAAATGCGATCAACAACTTACTACCTCTTACACTCCACAACAAAATGTGGTTGTTGAGAGAAGAAATCATTCTATCATGGAAATGGATCTCTATATGCTCATAAGAACTAGTCTAGAGTAGCATTATTGGGCTAAAGCTCTCTCTACTATGGTGTATCTTCAAAACTAAACACCCACAAAGGCACTTTAAGGCATTACACTTGAAAAAGCTCGGTTTGGGAAAAAGCCTTCAATTACACATCTTAGAGTCTTTGAAAGTAAACATACATGCATATGACAAAACAAAAGAGGACCAAGTTGGATGCAAAAATACTATCTTGCATATTTCTTGGCTATGATGAAGCATCAAAATCTTATTGACTGATAGATCCAATCACCAAGAAAGTGCATATAAAAGTAGGGATATGTTGATTGACGAAGAATTTAAACATAAGATAAATGTTGCAGATCCCAAGGAGTCTAAAGATACCACATCTTTAGTTGTGAGCATTGAGTTAAATAAAAAATTCTAAGAATTGAGCTAGATAAGGAAGATCATGAAGAAGTTTTAGAAGTTGTTGATGAAACAGTAGCAATTGCTCCATCACAACAAAAAAGACTCCAAAATAGCCCGCTAATACCATCAAAGATATCAAATTGATGCACCACCTAACCTCACTTTCACACGATCAAGTACTCGTAGTAATACATGACAAGAAGTAAATATGGGCTCAAGGACTTCAATAATGAAAGGTTCAAAATTAACATAAGTGATCAACAACAGGTGGACTACGTGCAATCCCACGTTGGGCTCTACCCACACCCAATCTTTTCATCACTTCATGAATTCTCAAGGGAAAATACTTGCTTATAATTATGACTTGATGGAATAATTTTTACCCAAAAAAGATAGGCTGGTTGATAGCAATCAAGTGCTTGTTAGTAAATTACTTAAATTTAATTCTTTGAACAGTCAAAATCCATTAACTTTATTTTTATCCAACATACTAAAATTTATAAAAAAAATATCAATAATATTCTTATAATAAATCTAATAAATATAAATAATAATTTATTCGCTTATCCTATATAAAAATAATAATAATTTACTGTCTCTCCTATTTATACACTCTTATATAAAGGTTTCTTTCTATTATTTGTGTTTGTCATTTAAAACCCAACAATAACCACCTTACAATGTCCACTCCCGGGGTTTAGACCATTACATTAACTCTTATACACTTTTATTATGTGTCAAATCATACGCTCTCAATCAAATTAAAACTCACCCTCATAAAGAACTTTTATAAAATTATTCCTTTCTATTTATAATATTCATTTCCTCCCTTTAAACCATTAAATCAACTCTTACCAATCATACACTCTCAATCAAATTAAAACTCATCTTCGTAAAAGGATTTTTGGTTAAAATTTAATATGTTTTTAAATCGAGTTGTGGTTAAAATTAAATATATTTTTAATTGAATAAAGAATTTTTAATTGAATAAAGAATCTTTAACCCGTTAAATAAAAACAAAATTAATAAAATCAATCAAAAAGCACTTGATCAACTATAGATTTAAAATATATATATATATATATATATATATATATATATATATATATTTTGGTTAAATAGGAATATTGACAAAAGTTTGTTATATTATCCCTGCCAGTGCAGTTCAAATTTCAAAAGATACCACTGTAGCCTCTACCCCACCTTATATGATTTTTTTTTTTTTTTTTTTTTTTTTGGATGAGGAACCTTTTATATACAACATATCCGCAACATGTGAAGGAAGAGATTTGAACCTGAGCCTCTCGATAACTAGAGAGTTTTAACTACCCACTTGCTCTTCAACTCCTCTACATGAGCGGATTATATGATTTTTACTCCAAAAAGACCTCCAAGAAGACCCTTAAGAGACTCGGGATTAGAACTACGGGTGTAGTTCAAATCTAGAAAGCTACCACTATAACCCCCACCCCATCTCCATAGGATTTTTACTTTAAGTAAGGAAACCCTAAGGGACTCGGGATTGGAAAGTTCAAATCTGGAAAGCTACCACTATAGCCCCCACTCCACCTCGATAAGATCTTACTCCAAATAAAAAAACCTGTGAACCTCACGTTGACAAACACAATAAAAACTATTATAAATTTAATATTATAAATAATAACTTTCTTCCTGGCCAATCATGAATTTGCATAACCCAAGACGCCGATTATGCATCACTATAGAGTCCCCCATCTCTCTCATTTTAGCACAAAAGTCTGACATGATCATCCTCTATACATACACGCCAGTAACCTGTGCTTTTTATTACTCTCGTGTTATCCAATAAGGATGGAACATAGCCAGCCATAAAGGTTTGGTGGCACTTTTACTGGATTGTCCAGGCCACTTGCAACGAGAAAACCCAAAGAATCATGACAATACCTGTTCATGATAATGAAAGTAAAGTTTGCGATATAAAATTCCAAAGCAGGAAAAAGACTCGGCTAAGATGTGGAGGCAGTCGATAAGTTTTAGAAAAGGTGAAGAATATACAACATCCTTAGGTCCATAGCTTTGCTGTGGCAACAACCTGCTTTTTTATTGAGGTTGTCAAAGCCTTTTGAAGGTGTTGAAGGTGATCATAGAGAGCAGCATTAACAAAGAGCAGAATTGTATAGCCAAAGATGAAGAAATCAGTGATGTGGATGTGCATAATGGTGGGTGTTTTGGGTGTGATAGCTTTTGTACTGGCCATTGCAGCTGAAGCAAAGCATACCAAGGTAAGCTTGGACACATATAGTCTTCAGACTTGTTAGGTGATGCATTTTTAAGTTAATTGGATTTCAGAGTATTCATTTGGGTCCAATCTTTGTAAAATTTGATGGGTTTGGCTATGGGGAAAAAAAGCTAATGAGTTTGGTACACTTGGAAATCCCAAAGTGTTCTAAGTCCTATGTCACTTTCTAGATTTTGTTGTTGACTCCATGACTAGTATCATAGAATTAGATTTTTTTCCCCACAGACTGCAGAATTCCTTGCTGTAACTATGGCAATATGAAATTATGCTTCATTTTCATGAATGAGATCCCACAATTTTCAACGCATGTATAGTTAAATTCCATATTTTGAGGCATAGTATTTCAGTAGCTGCACACTCTGTATAGTAGTTGTCATAGTGCCTTTTTTAATTCATGGGATTCCATATTTTGAGGTACAGTATCTCTACTTCTGCATTGTCATAATTTAAACTAAATGAAATTCCTAAGATCAGTGTTTCACTGCATATTCAGTAATTATATTAGAGGAATTTTTGTGATGTTGAGAAGAACTATTAGGTTGGTTTCATAGGCTGAGGAGGAATTGTGACTGAGATTAGAAACTAACAGTAAGGTTTATTTCACAGGCTGATGAAGTCAGGATGAGTGAGGATGGGAGATGTATATATCCGAGGAGTCCTGCTTTTACAAATGGAATGATAGCTGCATTGGCTCTTATGATGGCTCAGATTATCATAAATATTGCAGCTGGTTGTTTCTGTTGTGAAAGTCATGTCACTTATCAGTCAACCTTGAAGACCACCGTTGCCATCACATGCCTTGTTCTTTCTTGGTAGGTCATTTTGGCTCTAGACAGTTTATTAAACATGTAAAAGCTTGACCCTTGTCTTTGCAGTTCTAATATTGATCCTTAAAATTCTTTGCCCTTTTTGTGTGCATATGTATGTGTCTGCAATTCTTGTGAGTGCAACTTATTGCATGCTTACCTTATCTTTGCAGTTGAAGTGTTGGGCCTTAAAATCATGTTTTCTATATTACTCTGCTTAGTTTTTTGGCTGATCCCTCTGAGTATATAGTCTTTTTTGCAATCCATTCTCAAGTCCACTTAGGTAGAGATGTGTTAACTTCTTTCTATTCTTCCTAGCAGTCCAGAGTACCATCCATTATTCAGAATGTATGTGTATATTTCCCAAAAGCATGTCAAGAGTCATTGAACAACTTGTAACAAACTCACTTTGATTGTTTTTCGCAATGCCTGAATTTCTCTAAAAGATTGATCTGGTTGAAAGAGGAGCAACAGTGTAATATATTTCTCTGTTCTGTTATACTGCTAGTCCCAATGAACGTTTAGTGCCATCTTCAAGCCATGCTACGAGTTGCCGCAGGCATAATCTATCAATATCCTGTAATCATTTTAGTTGCCTGAAAGCCAAATGTTGTCCAGAATGTATGTCTTCCTTCCCCAAAAGCTTGTTTCAGGTCATGCACAAGTTTGGTGATCACTTCTTTATATATGTTTTAAACTTTTGTCAATACCCAAAATTACCTAACAAAGGTGATTATTCCATATTTCAACAATATGTCAAATATTTTTATGTCCATTTTGCAATACTAGTTATTAACAAATACCTCATATTCACTGTCAAATATATGCAACAAAAACACCGTGAATTTAGCAAGCCAACATTATAAATGAATTCTTTCTCAGTAAATGCTATACCATCAACTTCACACGCTTTAGTTCAGACAAAGTAGCATTTTCTTTGTTGTGTTCACCTCTTAAATTTATAATTTATAATATTATTTATGCTTGATTTGTGATAGTTCATTCAAAATTAAAATCAGTCTATATTAATCTCATGAAATCTTTTATACTTGCACTTAGTATTGTTTTTTCAATACTTGCGGTTTGGGTACAAACTTTTACAGGACGTTTTAGTTTGTTAAGAGTTTGAATACATTAATAAATGTTAAGGTACTCTATCTAGCATCCTCAGGTATGTTTCAGGTCTTCATTTCTTCACCTAATATTGTTTGCAAAGAGAATGGGTGTCCAAGTTTTAAGTTCTGTTAAAGTGTTGCAATTCCTTGCCCTTCAATTCACTTTTTTCCTCCCTTTCTCCTGAAGCATTTGTTATATCACAAATTCTGATATATCCTCTACAGGATTACATTTGCAATTGCGTTTGGCATCCTGTTGATTGGAGCTGCTCTAAATGGCCAACACAATGAAGATGAGAACTTTATCTCTACCTATTGTTATGTTGTAAAGGCTGGTGTCTTTGCAGGAGGAGCAGTGTTGTCTCTGGTCACTGTAATACTTGGGATTATCTACTATATAGTGTCATATTCTATTAAGAGCTCGGCTGATTGGGTTCATCAGAATCAGGATGTTGCTATGACACAGCCACAGTCTCCTCCATCAAATGAGCAACCTATTTTTGTGCCTGAAAATGTATACACCCAATATTATGAGAATCCCCAATATGATGGTCCACAGCAATCGACTTTGCCCGTAGGTCACAGACAGAATTTATCTTGGAAGTGACATCATTGAAATTCTTGTTTCTTTTACATTGTCCTAAATCCTTCAAAAGCTAGTGATAAATATTGTTGAATTGTGTACATTATTGGAGGCTTTTTGACATATGTCAGTTAATTTCATGTTGTTAATGATGGGGAAGAGATATAGATGAGCACCCTCATTTCACTTTTGCAAATTGGCGGATTGGCAATCCAAGGTCTTGCAGGCCTCATCACTTTCTCCCCATTATATTTGTTATATTTTCAGCTTATATACTCAAGTTCTTTATTGCTAGCTTAACCTATCTATTGTCACAGTGTTAGAAATTAATCAGAGGTTCCTTATGCAATTGTTGATGTGGATCCTAATAATCATGCACACATGATTCTTATTGATTACTTCTGGTCATATTTGGATAATAACATTCCTTTTTTCCTAATTTCATTCAGATCTTGTCGTTAAAATCAAGAAAAGGAGTGATCTATAATTTACTGGTTGTCTACAAAAAGAAAAAAGGTCAATATTAATAATCAGGAGCTCTTTCCATCAAAACTGTGCAAGTTGGCAATGCACTGTTTGGAGATTGTAGCATACACTAAATCTATTTTCTGTAGAAAAGGCTTATAACTTCACATAATTGTGTCCTTTTGTTACTAACAGGTGTAGTGCAAACATGTAGTCCTTTTTGAGAAGAGTCCTAGAGACATGAATCCTTGTGCATTCTTCTCAACTTGAAGAAAATATATTGGAGGTGCATGCTTCTAAAAGAAAGCTCAGATCATTACCCTTTAATACCATTTTAGTTCTTTAAGACCTTATCTCATCAAATGGTTAGTACAATTTGCAACACTTCGTTACGACAATAAAACATGCAACTTTAACTTATGAATGCCTTAAGGCTTTATTCAATCTCATTTTTCAAGAAATCTTATCCAATCCTACTGAAAACAGATCTATGTCTTGCTTGTTTGAAAAATGTTGTCATAGTCAGCATTTTTCCTCATAAGAGTAGTTTTCCTATGGAAGCATTTCCTTGAACTTGGAACAAAATGTACTTTTGTAAATCATGTTAATGAATTGGTTATAGCATAACCATTTCAGAAACTTATAACTGTTCCTCATTTGCATCTTGCATCCAGGGATGATATAGCACAGAGATTACTATGAAAATCTATGTTTGCCGCTAAATCTCTTCATTGAAAAATATTAGTGTATAATGGAAATAAAGACATGATTAAAAATTGACAAAGCTGACTAACAGACATGTGTTTCATGTTAAGCAACGGACATAAGTTTGCCAACGTTGCATCACAATTGACATGAGAGATTGTAGTTTTTTAATGCAGGAGAATGAACAAAACTAAACTAATTCATTAATTTATCTGGCTCAATAGACGAAAAAAGTCTTGGCACCATTTGTCTTGTATCCATAGCTGTTGGTGAAGGTATGCAACAAGAGATGCTGACAAAGGAATTGCTGGAAGATAACTTAATAAAATGTCATCTTATTTAGTTCTTATTTTGGTCCTTTCAATCCTTTAGTGTTCGATCATTTCATATGAACAAAGAGCTTTCTGCCTTGTGTATTAATATGCGATTCATAAAAATTCATCATCATTAGTTTTCTTAGGTTTCATTTTTGTGCCATTAAGATGGGATATGTATCTTCTGTGGATATAGCAAGCACCAAATTTTTTCTATTTATGATATGAATATAACCAAGTTAATTCTTAACAAAGGAATTTGGCAATGTTATGTTGTCTTGAAATGATGTATACTGAGGAGCATAATAATAAATGAAGATATGTGTTAGAAAAAGAAAGCATTGATGGTAATATTGTTGGATTGTTATATGCGTATCACATACATTTGCCTCATACATACATGTAGGTAGACGTATATACAAGTAATTTACAGTCTCACTAGGATAAGAAATTGGCTTATTACTTATTAGACCCCCTTTAGGATGAAGGGATGTTTCACTTGACCTTATATATGTTGTTTTAAACTTGTACTTAGGTTTTTAGCCCTTTACCAAAGCTTATGGTAAATTTGACCTTGTCAATTTATGTAAGCTCAAGGAAAATTGTATCAAATGCCATTAGCTCAACTGGTTAAATTCCTTGACTCTCAAGGAGGAAACCAAGGTTCGAATCTTGCCAAGCTGTTGTAATACCACTGCATGGTCATGATGTAATAAGATGGGGCCTGTTGCAGTCCCATATTACCCATTTAAAAAAAGAAGCACAAGGAAAATTGTTTTGAAGCCACTCGTGGAGAATAAAATATGGGATCTCCTTTATGTGACCTCCATGATATACCAATTCTTGTACAAACTATTTCTACCAAGTTTCATCTGGGATATTGGAGTTGTTTGCATGTGATTTTTAGTCTTAGTCATGCATTTTTTCGAGTAATTGGATATCATTATTAACTTGCCTTCAATATGCACTAACATTCATTCAAAGCTAATTTCGCCAAGGTTTGAACCTAGAGTTGTTGTGTGCCAACGCCCCTTCTCAACCACTCTGATTACATCTTGATGGACCTAGGTTAATTTTAGAGTATGCGTAATCTTGCCTTGTATTCCTATGAGATATGAACTTTGAGGAATTTGTAGATATGTTTTTTAAATCTTTGGGCCACCCAATACTTCTTATTATTTTATTGTTGTGTATGACATTTGATTATTAATGCAACCAAGAAATAATCGATTAAGATTTATTGCAATATGTATATGGGTTGAGTTGTTGGCTAACCTAACATAGGGTCAATCTCAACTTTGATAAAGAAAAGGTAAAGATTTATAGATGTACATATATAGGTGAGGCAAATCCTCAGTATGGACATATCTCATATACTTTTCATTTTCAACTGACTCAAGAATCCTTATATTATTTTTATAATTGGGTGTTTTTTAATACCCTCCATATATTTGGTGTCCTTTCTTGTGAGGCAAAGCATTTATTCTTGATTTACATGTTTTGAGGTTCTTCATTTCTGCTTTGAGAGATCCACCTTTGATCCAAATGTGATAAAGTACTATATTCCAGCTTGATATCAAAACCAAGGGTTCAAACCACCAAAATTCTTGATCGTGGCTGACCTAGGTATGTGTTAGAGACCATAGTAGAGAAAATCGGAATTGGCTCGGAATCGGGCTGGAGAAAGAATCAAGAAAAATGGGGAATCGGCAAAAAAACCAAAGAAAACGCAATTTTTCATTGAAAAAGTTTTTTTTATGCATATCACAATGAATTAACATTATGCAAATCAAATATTAATGATGTAAGATTGTAAGCTTAAACTACACATGAAAGTGGCAAGTGATACATCATACAAGCTTAAACTACACATGAAAGTGACAAAACACATCTTGTATTGCTTATAATATGAAAAGGTACAAATTACAAAATGTGTCAAAATGCCTCAATAGGCCCACTATCTAGTGTCTTGCAATTCCTTTGCCCTTTGCCCTAGCAGAAGCTCTAGTCTCTCTTTGTTGATGTGCCCTTGCCGCTTCTTGTGCCCGTGCCTCTTCTTGGTCCTTGGCTGCTATCTCCTCCGCTAGGTCTTCAAAGTTTTGTAATTCATCCGGGGAGAAGAGAGGCTCTTCCTGCTGCTCTTGCTCTGGATCTGTGATCCATTCAGATGATGGATCAATGTCACTTAGGTCAATGGCCTTGGTACTTGTTTTTGTAATACTTTTATGGTGGAGGCGAAGGTTGTAATGCACAAACACAAGATCATTCAACTTTTCTTGTGTAAGCCTATTGCGCTTCTTGGAGTGTATGTGCTCAAACATACTCCAATTGCGCTCACAACTTGAAGCGCTGCATGGTTGAGATAAGATTTTGATGGCCATGTGCTGCAAATTGGGCGTAAATCCACCATAGTCCTCCCACCATAAATCTAGAAACAACAACAAAAAAAAGAAATTTAATAATTCACATGTAAAATAGTAAATTGAGATTATTTTTTAAAACAAAATCAAAAGACAAAATAAATAATAATTTGATGAGGGTTACCTGGCCTCAATTTTGACCTCATTCTCTTGCATTGCTCGGATGGGAAAAGGAGGCCCCGACATTCCTTATAATCCTGTATCTCTTCACATACCTTATCGTGCAATTCCCTATCAGGGAACATGCGGTCAATGCAAGCTCGAAGGCCAACCTTCACCTCATAATCAGCATGAAATGTAGCAGAATAAAAAATTTGGGGGTTCAAGTAGTAACCCGTTGCATGAAGAGGGCTATGGATCTGAGATGTCCATCGGTTATCAATGATTCTCCAAATGGGATCGTATTTGGTGTGGACATATCCATAAAATGCGGCAATTGCCTCTTTTGCCTTGTCCATAGCCTCATATACATATCCCATTGCAGATTGTTCTCCATCAACAAGATGGAGAACCTTCACCAAAGGCTCTGACACTTGAAAAAAAAGGAAAAATAATTTAAATAAAAATATTTTACAAAAAAAAAAATTACAAATTACAATACAAGATTCCCAAATGGAAAAATATTTTAAATTAAAAAAATAAATAATAAAATAAATTAATAAACTTAGTCTTGTACCTTGATGGCCTCATCCATGGCTATCCAGAAGGGCTCCTCAAACAAATAGGCATATACATTCTGCCCCTCAGTGGAGAATCGGTATCTTGCAGCTTGTTCGGAATTCTAGTCATCGCTCACAAACATTTGCTTCAATGACCCTCTTGCATTATAGATGCTCTGCAATGTCACAAAGTTTGTGGCGAAGCGTGTAACTCCAGGCTGCACTAGCTCCCTCCCACCAGTAAATCGCCTCATGAGGCTAAGGACCCATGCATGGTTGTAGATGAATTTTGTGATAGCCCTAGCCTTTTGTACAACCTCTGCCACCCAAGGTAATTTCCCAATGTCTTCGAGGAGCAAATCGAGACAATGGGCTGCACATGGGGTCCAAACAATAGTGGGGAATCTCTCCTCCAAAATCTTACTGGCTGCTTTATACGTTGTTGCGTTGTCCGTGATGATTTGGACAACATTCTCCTCCTCGACCTCCAACACAACCTCCCCCAACAACCCTGCAAGCATTTCGACACTCTTAACTTGTGCCGATGCATCTATTGACTTGAGGAATGCAGTTCCTCCTGTAGAAGCAACCAAAAAATTAATCAAGGTTCTTCCCTTCCCATCCGTCCAACCATCAGACATGATATTGCAACCCTTCGTCCTCCACACCTTGTGTTGGTCTTCAAGCACAACTTGAAGTTTAAAAAAAATTTAATCATGCATGTGTATAAATTTAATCCCCTTTGATTTTTTTGAAGTTTGCTTTTTAAAAACATAATTTAATCATGCATGTGTATAAATTTAAGCACAACCTGAATGTTGTCCACAGATTGTCGAAGGAGAGGGCCCCTAAGGTCATCAAAAGTTGGTGCCTTAAATCCTACGCCGCAACTTGCGACGACATCTATCATGTGCCGCCAGTATGGAGACCTTGCCACATTGAAGGGAAGGTCGGAAAAATACCAAAAAGTGGCAATGGCTGTCCTTGCTGCATTGTGCTTCTCCTGGTTCCACGTGGCCATACCCTCAAGCGTGGGTTGTGCCCTTGGCGTGGAATGCTCTACAAAATGGGACTCATCCGTCCCACTCCCTGCTTGTGCAATTGATGGACTCGAACTCTCGTGCTGAAACCGGCTAAAGTTGTTGCTGGTACAGGGAATTCGAGAAGGGGGGATGAGATGGCCTCGGTTTGTCTTTGTTTGAGTTCTCTTTTTTCCTGTGAGCTAGAGATCATGGCATCTACTTTTTTTCTAACTTCATCCGACACCTTTTTGCATGGCTTGACATCCTTGCCAATTTTCTTTGCCAAATGGAATTTGAGGTGGTAAATGCCTCCATGAATAAGAGTGTCACAAAAATTGCAAAAAGCTTCCCCTTTCTTTTCCCCTTCCCTTGCATACTCCCATGCTGGATCTCTTTTCGTCGCCATTTTTTTTATGCTTGCACATGGAAACAAGTAACAACAAAGTTACAAACAATTACTTAAAAAAAAAAAACAAACCCTAAACCCTAGACTAGGGTTTAGGGTTTAAACTTGAAAGTTGAAACATTGACAGCTGAAAAAATGGGCTTGCATACATAGTTATCAGGCAACAATATTTACTTAAAAGGAGAGAAAAAAAAACCCTAGACTAGGGTTTAGGGTTTAAACTTGAAACATTGACAGCTGAAAAATGGGCTTGCATACATAGTTATCAGGCAACAATATTTACTTAAAAGGAGAAAAAAATACTAAACCTAGGGTTTAAACTTGAAACATTGATAGCTGAAAAATGGGCTTGCATACATAGTTATCAGGCAACAATATTTACTTAAAAGGAGAAGAAAAAAACCCTAAACCCTAGACTAGGGTTTAGGGTTTAAACTTGAAACATTGACAGCTGAAAAATGGGCTTGCATACATAGTTATCAGGCAACAATATTTACTTAAAAGGAGAAAAAAACACACTAAACCCAAAACCCTAGACTAGGGTTTAGGGTTTAGGGTTTAAACTTGAAACATTGACAGCTGAAAAATGGGCTTGCATACATAGTTATCAGGCAACAATATTTACTTAAAAGGAGGAAAAAAAAACCTAAACCCTAGACCTAGTTTTTAAAATTTCTACCTTAAATTTAATCTTTGGGAACATGCTTGAAAAAGAAAACAAAAACATTTGCAAACAACCTTAATCTAAACCTAGTTTGCAAAAACCTCATACTGCAAAAGAGTTTCAACTGGGAAAAAAAAAAAAAAGTTTGCAAAAGTTTTTCTTACCTCGGATGAATCCTTTGGGTGGCGATTGGTGTCTGCAAGATTCCTTCAAATTGCAGACAATCTGCTGTTAGGATGCCTTAATGTGTTTGGTTTGGTGTGGTAGCAGGTAGGTAGACCCCTTGGTGTGGTAGCTAGTAGCAGGTGGGTAGACCCCTTTCTGTTGTGGCCAATTTTTCCCGTCGGGAATCGCGCGCGATTTTTTCAAAAACTCGGCGATTCCCCATTCCATGCCGAGTTGACTCGGATTTCTAGTAGAATTGAAAAAAATAGGGAATCGATGATTTAATCGACGATTTTCATAACTATGTTAAAGACTATTGCATCATAGAAAACTGTAGACTGCAAATATTGGCTTTGATTGTTTGGAATTTTAAATCACCATACTTTCCGAGAGGACGCTTTAAATCTAGTCTTGGAAGAACTTATTTTGGGAACATAGGGTTCAAATATGGAATCCTCAAAAACAATTCACTTTGTGACTAGCTAGCGAATATGATCAAGAAGTTGATTGGTTTTGATGAGAGTGAGTTTGCTTAGATTGAATTGAGTTATTTTCATATAGAGATTTTGATGGAAGCCTTGAAAATTATGTAAGGTTTGTTACATATGATGTGTGTGATATTCTATGTGGATACCTATGGTGCAAACTGATGGAGGCAAGGCATTGAATGAAAAATCAATAGCTAGGTTATTATTGACATTGACGCCTTTTATGTCTACAATAGATATAGAAATGAAAGATCTAACTATTTTAGCAATGATGATATTCTAGATGACGTTTTGTTGAACCTTTTTTAAAGTAATGGCCATACCTCTCTATCCTTTAGGCCTCTTCATGGTGATAATAATGTGCAAAACGTTTCTATAGAGAACAATGAAGAGCCCCCCATCAAGTAGTGATTATACTACTCATAGTGGTTCTCCTCATACTTGTCCTGAAAAGGTCTCACACAAGACCAAAGGACTTAAGATACACACTATAGGATTCTCATTTTTTAAGAAGATGGGTTGGATTTTTGGAGGACTTGGCAAGAAGGGTTAGGGTCTTACAACTCCAATTGAGTTTGTGAAGATATGTGAGAGAGAATTTCCTAGTTATTTTGGATTTAAATTTTCATTTGTGCCAAATAAGAATATTAAATTTGTGCCAATTGATATGGATCACTCTCATATATCAAATTGAGAGGACAAGGATCCTATCCCTCTACTAGTGAGATTTCATCCTCTAGTAAAGAAAGGTGATAAGTTGAAGTTTAAGGAAGAAGGCATCAACATTATAGACATCCCTTTGGAAATTGGAGTGGTTTTAGGAGGTATCAGGATCAAGGACATGGATAAAAGAGTGTATGTAGTATAGACTAGTTATTCCTAAACAATAAGAGCGAACATATTAAAAAAACATGCAACAAGAAATGAATAACAAATGTATGAACGCTAGAACCATATGATTATGTGCAAATGATATACACTACTCACAACATAGTTCAATGTGTCACAACACAACAAGACAATCTTATCTTCACTAACAATACCAACATCACACTGACAATTCAATGATACCAATCCATTGGTCTTCAATGGAATATATACAAATTAAAGAGGGGGGTGGATGGTTACAACTCCCAATCGTCACACCCTCGTACCTAATTGCATATATAATTTGAAATTGACTACTCAAAATATTACACAACACTTTGTCTTATTATATCTGGGTGTTGTGTGCATGTGATAGGTTGTCACGTGTCAAAAATAACAAAACTTGATCAAAATTTATGTATGAAAAAAATGAACTTTGTTGACTTATTCGAGTGAATGTGCATTCATGCAAATGTCTCAAATTGCCTACCTACATCTATCCCTTCCGCTAGACTTGTTGTTGTCCTTGCCGACAGACTTGCGAAACACTAAGGATAGAAGCATTGAATGCGGTGTTGGATATTTCGTGCTCCTTTTTCTTCCTTTTGTTCCAAATGTCTTCTGCAAATGGTTGCATTACAATGTGTTTCTAGTCAAACATTGTTCCTTGTGCTCCCCTTCATGCAATCAGATGCTTCACACATATGACAAACAACACCCATTGTTGCTTGTGTTAGGGGTCAAGGGGGCCTCTACTTGACTCACATTCACCACTCAAATCGTTGGTCAAACCTTTAACTACTACCACTCTGCAATGATAACGATGCTCCTTGTTTATCCAGTGACGATAATCATCTGCTTCCTTCCTCTTTGGCCCTTGCCAACATGTTGCTTTTTGACAATGTGCATCTTCATTAGGAAGTGGAAATTGCAATGGTGGAGAATTTTGGTGTCGACAGGGCAATAGGTGAGGCCTTTGTCAGGGCCTCAAGACCTGACAATGACAAGACTAGGGTTGGCAACAAGGCTATCGACGTGGGATGGATGATAATAGGTTTGGTAAACAACGACTTAGACGACAAAGACCTGGACGATGATAGGAAATTGAACATGGATGACGACAATGATGGTAAGGTGATGACAATATGGAAGGATGAGATCACAATTGACAAAAAACAAAGTTATGAAGATGACAACACAATGGGTGCCAACAACGACACTGTGGATGGTAATGGAAACAACCCAAACGACGATTAAGGGGACTCTGATGGCAAGGACATTTTCAACGAGATAAATAGTAGGTTGACGACAATGACTAAGTTACGAATTTTAGCAATTTCCAAGGCGACAACTAGCAAAATGCCATCAACAAGATAAACAACACTTTAGAAAACAAGGACTTGTTTGCCAATAGTGATAATATGGTGGACGACGACAATAGTATGGACAACACTATTACAGATGATGACAATGTCAATCGAGTAACTATGCAACCAACTACTGACGACAATGCTGCAAACGATAACAATAGTAGCTTAAAGAACAATGGTGATGACGACAAACTAGACAATGTGGAGAAGAGTGATGAGATGACCACATGATTGGTGCCCATGACAAGGGGGATGACAAGGGAAATAGATTTGCTAAAGACAAAAGAAAGGAATGCCAATGTCTATGAGGGGAATGTTGTCAGTAAAACAAATGCAGTCGGGAAGGATGCCATCAACAAGGTAGTCTTTGGTGGCAATTCTGATAACGACGAGAGAGACTAAATGGAGAATGACTTTGGGGGGCCAACTGTCGAGGAACTATTTGAAGACAATTACAACTACTAGGCTATGGACGGTGGACTTGGACTATTGGGACAATGACAAGGTTTGTATGATAACCGATCATGGATACACTTAATCCATCGACGACTGAATTTGGGAGAACAAGGTAGATTTAGTAGACGACCATGATGGCAACCATAATGGGGATTTTGGATGAGCTAAGGACGAAACTAAAATGGTTTGCAAAAGTCAAGACACCCATAGTTGCTGGTGAATTTGCAACTTTTGCAACTTCTGGTGGTGATGAAATGTAAAGAAATGACAACCACGTGGCTATAAGCCAAGAAATCGAACTAGGATAGTCCTCTGCTACTTCTCCTTTGAAAAATAATGCCAATCTCTTTTGGTCTCATGCCCGATGTCGTGCATAGCTTGGATGCCTTCTGCCATGTGTTGCAAATTATTAGACACTGCAAAAGTCATCTCTATATGACTAGTTCAAAATTTCCCCTTCTTTGTTCTTGGCTTAGTTCGTAGTAAGGTCTTGACCACCCACATCTCCTAGCTAGTGATTGCTTGTTTTGATGTCTTGTCACAAAGGCAGTTGTGCTCTGAGAATGATTGTTTGTAAAACACTCTTCTTCGTCCCAACTTCCTCTTTTATCAAATTAAAAAGCTTGGTTTTTTAATTTTTTTATCAAATGGCTCTATCCTTTCTTATATTTCACTTCTCAAAAAAATAGTTATAACAGTTATGGCCATTTTTTCCAACTGCCACATCCACATTTCTTAGGCCTTGTCACGACATAGGTGACGTCCTCCTAGTTCATTGAACAGAGATGTTTGTTCATTGGCTAGACTCTCTGACTTCAAAATTTTTAAAATTTTCAGCATAAAAGATTTAAAAATTCCATTATCCTTGTGGCCATTTTCAGTTTTGTTGTTATGTTCTAGCTCAAAATGAAGTGCTTTCTCCTTATGTTTCTCCGCTCAATGCATAATGATTTCACTCAGTTCCACTATGCTCATCCATCACTGCATAGTTAGGGCATCAACTTGGCACTGCAACCATTCATTCTCCTACTACATTTGCTCATTTTCTCATCACATCTCTAGTTGCATGTGTCTAATTTGCACAAATAGATTGGGTCCGTCCGCACTGATATTACTTCGCCCTTCACTCCCTATTATGTCGACATCATCTTCATTCGTTGCTTTTGCTCCACTCGAGGTCTCATACCCGTCCATGGGCTTGCATTCTTGGAAGTAGTCCAATGTACGCCATAGTCTTTGTATTTTCAGGGGAACTCTGGTTCTCATATTTTTGTTGTCCACTACATCAAGTTCACTCACTGCTTCTGGGTTGTGCGTTGTTGGAACATGCACTTCCGTGTTGCAACATATGCATTTTAACAAGCAACATTCCTCGTATCCTTGAAATTAGACATATACCTAGAACCCATGTTTGCTAGGGTATGTCAACTCTAGCTCCTCTCGTTTAACCATTGGCTTAGGTGTCAGAAATTAGACCTCCTTTGTCTCTTTCCTTGCTATTGCCAACCCCTTCGTTTCTATTAGAGGCTTGGTCTATAGTTGGCGATGTCCCTTCTTCCGACTGACTGCTTTTGCCAACATCAAAAATTGTGATTCCCTTAAATGAGTTTTTGGACTTACTAGACACATCTAGTAGCCCATTTGAACTCCTTGTTTCCATCTCATACTTGAGATTTACTTGTGCACTTTGTCTGTGTATCGCTTTCCTCCATATCTAGACACAGACAAGTTGGCTGAAAAATTTCATAGTCATTCATTTGCCGATGGTAAGGATTGTTGTCTTGGTGTCCATATTTTTCACACTCCAATTTCAGTTGACCATCTTCATTTAGTTCCAAGTCATTTCGTCCTCCTTTCTACTCACCAGAAGATGAAAGTTCAAACCCATTTGAGGATGCAATGTCCTCTCCAACTAATTGGTTTTGCAAGTTAACGGGTAAACTTATGATGTCCCTTCTTGATTGTCAGCCAATCCTTCTCCTAGTTATGATCAACTTGTATCATCCTCATCCAACCTTGTCTCAACAAAGCATAATAGGTGGCCTTCTGTAGAGTGATGACCAACATGAATATTTGATATGCAATGGTCACTTTTTGTCCTGTAAGGATGACCTTCACTTTGATGCCATACAAGTCTTCTCCAACTAGCCAAAAATCAGGTGGCCACATCGGTACTCTCAACTCCCTCCAAATCTTCTTTGGGAGAACATTCACACTTGAATCACCATCCACAATGATGTGTGTCAATGTGTGGCCCAATATCTTAGTGTGCAATAATGTTGCTCGCTTCCTTGCATCAATCATCAAAATCACAAGGTTGACGAATTGGTCACATGTTGCAGTCTTTGGCGGTTCCTTCCGTTTTTGTTTCTCCTCCTCCTCCTCTAGACCTTGCAACATTTCTCCAACAGTTGTATGCAAGTCTAGGACTGCTTTCAACAAGGTTGCCACCTTCATTGGTACACTAGACTACAACAACTAGCTTGCTAGGCTTTGCACCATTTATGGCTCATCCATCATTGTTCTTCTTCTTTGGTCATTGTTTCAATCCCACTCCTCTCATATTCAATTTGCCACCACTTCCTATCTGTTGCAAGGTTAAGATATTTGTTTTTCTTCTTCGCATGTGCTCAAGAGACTACAAGGACATGCTTTGTCCTTGTGCTTGGTTCTTTGATGTCATTTAGATTGACATTCTATCTAGTTCCACCCTCTTTGGGACAATATACTTCTATGTGGTTGCCAGGTCCACACCACCTACACATCATTTGGCAACTCAATTTGGTAACATCAATGCAATTTTATGCAAAATACCCCTTCTTTTGGCATTTGCACCACTAGATGACAGGCCTTCTTTTTGTATCCTATTGAATGTGACTCTCAACATTCCTTAAACCTTGCTGATTGTTATCTCTTCTCCCTTGATGGTTATTTCCGTAACTGCCACTAGTTGCAATTCCATTGCTCCTCGAAGAGGTATGTTTCTCTTTTGCTTCCTTTTGGAGTGCCAATGTTTGGTGCTCCTTGCTTTTGACATTGAATGGTCACTCTATCATTGAGTGATATTACAATAACTTCGTTTGGAGTAGAAAATTTTTGTATATCCTTTAGTTTGACATTTCACACACGATATGCCACACTTCTTTTGCTATTTCTTATCTTTG
Organism: Wollemia nobilis; assembly: GCA_028583015.1. Classification (NCBI taxonomy): domain Eukaryota; kingdom Viridiplantae; phylum Streptophyta; class Pinopsida; order Araucariales; family Araucariaceae; genus Wollemia; species Wollemia nobilis. The sequence continues at coordinate 9,374,021 of JAQPPZ010017226.1, read as the reverse complement.
AATTTGCACGCCATGCACATCATAGTTTAAAAACTTGCAACTCACGATAAACTCGGTATCCCAATTCTGGATATTTTATCGGCAACTCGGGAAAACTTGGGAAAAAAGAAAAACCGAAGAAAAATTTCAATTAAAAAAAATACATTTTAAACAATTGGAGAGCATAAAGCTAATTTTATATTAGATATTCATAAAAAAGAACACAATTACAATTCATGATTATCAAATCCTACCAAATACATCATAGTATCATACAAATGCAAAACTTCAAAAATATAAAGCAGTTTTTAAACTGTTTTGTTTTCCCTTCCTTCCCGTTGAACCAGATGGTTGGCCTTGGCTCTAAACAAGAGGTTGAATTGGAGGCTCCTCAAGTGTAGGATCATCATGGTATATCTCTGCCAATCCTCTCAAATGTTTGGCTTCCTCTTCAAGTGCCTCAAAAATGAACAAGCTTTCAATGAAACTTACTACCACTCTTAGCCTCATATTCTCTTTCTTTGTTATTGTTCATTTTCTTTCAATTTTTCCAAATTTAAATTCTAATAGTATTATATTAGGAAGAGGTAATTGTAACGTATCACTAGACCAAAATATCGACCTAGTAGTATCGGCCCCCGTCCTGGATCATAACACTCCACCACTCTTCCACAGCCTAGGCTCTAGCCTATCAAACCCCCGAAAAACCCTCTCGCCCCGGGCAGACCCCTAAAAGATCTCCTTGTTAAGCCCTCGACAAACCTCCTTGTTAGCACCCTAGCGACTCGAACACAGGTGGTTGCTCTAATATCAATGTAACGTACCACTACACCAAAAGGTCGACCTAGTAGTGTTGGCCCCCACCCACGATCATAACAGTGACAAGTAAAATTTGTTTGGTATGATAATAAAACAATGACGATCAACATTCAACATATTAGATTTTTAATCAAATGTAGTTACAAATATTTTGCCTATTTCATCAACTATTCTCTTTCCCCAAGAGTACATTGAACTATTAAGAGATCTCTACATTTCTATTGCATTTAAGAACTTAAGCTTACCATAAATACCATGGTCACTTTCCATAAACTCCTCTAAATATAGAAAACACATTATTTTCAGAATTATTTAGTAGTAAAACTCTAAAAAATTGTCCATAGTCGAAGAGAAGAAAAAATGCAAAAATAAGGCCAAATGGCCTTTTAAAAAATTAATTTCCCTCCATTTTTTGCTAACTGCCCAAGGCTTGCCAAGTTTCTCGTGAGAAATATTGCCGTGAGTTGGCGATCTTCTTGGCGCCGAAAAAATTTAAAAAAAATCGCCGCTCACAATTTCTCGCCAATTTTATGAGAAATTGCGGGAAATTGGTATTTTTCTAACTATGATGCACATCATATATTTTGCTATGTGCTCTAATCGACGTTTTTGTCCTTTCATCATCATTTCCACTATTGGAATCACTCTGTTAGTTCAGACTATGTCCACCCATCGTTTTCATTGTGCTTTCCAAGTTGAGAGCTCTATCAACTTTGTTGGAGCCCAAAATGATCCAACATGAAAGTACCCCTAATTTTAAAATTTTGAAGGTCATTAGAGGTCCTAGATTTTGTGATTGTTTAATGAACAAAGTTGGTCTTGAGGATTGAAGGAGGAAAACAATTTACAACTTTTACAAAATGGACTTTCTTTTCTAGTCTTAATAAGATTCTTCAAAAGGTCCAAATCACTCATTCTCAGCGATTCTTGCTATCGTGTTAATCATCCTTCATGAAACTGCCTAAACTGCAAAGACTGTGAAAGTATCTTTCGCCATGGAGAGATCAATTTTAAGGAGTACTACTGTTTCTCACTAGACCAAGCTCACACCCTTCTCCATTACATTAATCATAATCCAAGTCTAGTCTCTTAAGTCTTCAAAAAAAATCATTTATCAAATTTATAAAGGCTATAAGATTAAGAATTGCCCGTAAAGCTGCCTTACACAAGCTAAGCCTAAGGCCTAATAAGTTCACTAATCATTTTTCCTAAGTATGTGGTCGTAAGGCATTCGGCCGAAGCAAAGCCCACCGCTTAGTAAGAAATTGACACAATCGTCCGAAAACCGAAAACTAATCAAGGCCATCGGCTGAAAGGGGATCAACGATCGAAAACAATCTGGCACGATATCTACGATTGAGAGGAATTGACCGAAACAAAATTAAAGACACCAAGTCAAAGTCGATGCCCGAAAGTCAAATTAGAGCAATGTAGTTTCCGTCGAAAGGGAGAAGCCATCGGCTGACCGAATTGGCACAAAAGAAACCATTCAGACGAAAGCGCATCGAAGGCCCAAATCGATCGCCCGAGATGCGATAAAGATCAACGGCTAGGAATTATCGGCCTGAAGCCTATAGGCTGAAACCAAATCAACTCGCACGGTCATAGCCGATGGGCCCTTCAAGGATTACAATTTTTGGTTGTAAGGTTATCTTCGCAATTGTAAATAATTTTCCCAGGTAAATCGGCCTAAACCATGGTCCTTAGTCTTATTAAATCTAAAACTTACAACCTTGGGACCCATTTTAACATTGGAATTTCGGTCGAAGGGTAATAAGAAGGTTACATGCGCATGAACACTTAAAGCTTTTTAGACTTAATCCGAATTAAAACACTAGGTGGGATCGATTGTGAGTGTCATGTTACGTTGCCTCTCCATTTTTTTATGAAATCCCATAAGTACTTTGTTTGAATTTGCGTAATTTCAAGGTAAGGCCATTCGGCCGAAAAGCGATAATGGCCAAGGACCAATAGGCCGACCAAGTTAATGAGTCTAAGGCCATTTGGTCGAACAAGGAAATGACGTGCAAACATTGAAGTGGTCCATGCCTTTTCGGCCGACAGAGATCAAACGGTCAAGATTCATTGGCCGAAAGAGAATAGGGGAAGAGTTAAACGCATTATACCCCTCTATCGTGCCTAAAACAAAAACAAAAACATAATAAACCCATGTGCTCACGTATTGCATAAGCATATAACCCATCATAATGAAATATCATGAGGGTCATTAATACGTCTGCCCCCCTTTCCTAGGCCAAAATTTTCCTAAGTCTAATCAAAGGTCTTGTGCTATATTTGTAAAAGAGATGGCTAACAGGTTTCGGCCAAAGAAGTTTTATGACCTAAGACCCATGCAAAGGAGGAAATACCAATCGGCCGAATGGAGATAAAAGTGCAGATAAATCGGCAAATCAAATCTAAGCGCTTAAAAGTCTTTCAATCGAATGAAATGGACCGTGAGATTTATCGACCGAAGCAAAGTCAAAGGTACGCATAAATTTAATTTTTGTTTAACTAACGCCTATTTGCAAATGTCCCCCCCTTAAGGTTTACCATGGACTTGACGACAAGTCCCCAAAGTACAAAAGCACCCTAGGCCATTCGGTCGAAAATGAATGAACGATGGAAGTTAGCCGACTGAAACTCGATTAGCGAACAAAAAAGTTTCGGCCAATTCACATGTGATCATGAGGAGCCATTGGCCAAAAGTCTTTACAGTAAGGATGCATTAAAACCTTATCAGCCGATTAGCGATCGATGGACACAGATGCTTGCATGATACAGAACCAACGGCAGATATCGATCGGCCGATGGCACGTGCGGAGTGGTGCCACATTAAAATCAAGGACCTTGTGGGTCCCTGTTCTAGAAAGGCTAGCAAGCCAATTGAATTGATAATGATCTCACTGACACAACTAAAGACCAATCGAGAAGTTGCAGGCACACAGGCCAACTACAAATTTTTCCTTGGATCCATCCAAGCAAGTACTTTAAGACAATGTGAGTTAATCAGACGACTTAAAATCGAACGTGTTTAATTTGACGGTCGATCACGCAAACCAACTGGAAAGGCAACGAATCACGATAGGTCAGACCGTTATGGGGGACGAGGTGGCGAACTAAGTATAGCGACAGTACAACGACAGTTGGTATGACATTAATTGCGCTTCGTGCAGAAAAGAGTTTAAAAATGCACTAACAGTAGTGAGTGACTCACAGAGCTAAGAGTATCCTTGAATCACAGAGAGCCGAGAAATCCAATTACAGGAATTTAGAGCGTTTAAAATAAAAAATGGCATCTTCAAGTGCAGCTGCTCCTAAAACCAAGGTCGAGAAACTGGAAGAAAAAGTACCGTTTAAGAAAATATCAGCGAGAAAAGCCTTTGAGCAAGCATGGGACGAAGAAGACCTTTCAGAATTCTGCTTTGAATTGAGTACGGAAGAATGACAATGCTCACAAAATTTACTAAAGGGCATTTTTCAGAGGGCATATGCAAACAAGGATAAGAAGAGCCCTCTCTGCAATAAATGGAGGACTAATTTGGCAAAACTTTTGTGTTCAAGGGTGTATTTTTCCTTTGACTTATTGTCATGGCTGGCCATATCATATGACCCAAATGCAGGGCTATAATGAATAGCAAAAACAAAGCCATTTACAGAATTACGCCAGAGAAGATCAGGCAAATGTTCGGGTTGGAAAAAGCTACACTGATTTATGATGCAGAAGTGGTCTCTGCACAGGCTAGGCATATGATCGACACCTCCTTCTATGCAAAGTTGTTTGACTATGATAAGCTAGTGTCCATAGAATTTCCCATTCATAAATTCTCATTGCACAATTGGGTGAAAGACTATGCCGACATACATAGCAATGGGGGTCAAGGGCCTAAATTGGGTCAAGATGGAAGTCATGTTTTTGATAGTACAATGCAACAAGGCCTGAAAATTCCCAATGTACAGCTGGGAGAACTTAATCTGTGATACAATGGACAGAGAATTCCAAAATTTACAGAAAGCAATAGATGAAGATCGAGAATTCATGCCTCGCTTCTCCCACTACTCCTTGCTCATTCACTTGATTGGGGGACAGTTCAGCAAAAGGGCAATTACCCAATTGAGAGGTGTGCCAGGGGAAATAATTTAGGACAGGTTACCTTGTATTCAAGAGGGCGCCTCCAGTTATTCAGAATTTTGTAGCAGGTTTCTAACTGCAATGTATCATGTAATTACTGATAAAGAGCCCCCCAAGATGAGCCTGGGCATTGTAAAATATTTGGAAGACAAAAACGCAGGAGATTACTTCCTCACAAAAAACTTCACCTATATCAGAACGTATGGGGCCAAATTGCCGCCCAAAGCCATACCCTATTTTTGTCCGAAATCAGTAGCTGCCCTAGAGATTGTGAGACAAACTGCGAATGAGGCCAGGTGAAGGTTCAAAAGGAAGCAAACAAGAATCCCCTGGATCACTGCACCGAGTAAGATAGGCCATTATGTTTACAGGGGATATCCCAGTTTGATGGGGGCCTTGCCGAAAATGGGCTCATTCTGTTTCGCTGAAATTACATGGTGACCCTATGATTCTAATGGACGCTATAAGATATTGTTGTGGAGCATAAGCCACCAATGCACAGAGAAGACGAATTTGAAGATAGTTTTTTGTGGGCTCAGAAACAAGGGGTGAATATAGAAGATATATGGAATAATAAGAACCTAACAAGGGCACATACTCAGATAGAGATTGTGGGAAATTACTCCACAGACCTGAAATTAATAAGGGAGGCTATAGTGGAGAAAATAACCCCACTAATGTCTGTCATACCTGTTGGAAAAATGAAATAACTGGATATTATTCAATGACAAATACCTTGCTTAAATAGCAAATGTGTACAATATGATCCATTGGATCATAACTAACTGAGTTAATCTCAGCCTGAGGAGCTTTTCCTCATGGAAATCCCCCCCCCTTTTTTTCCTTTGGCCATTTTTTCAAAAAACTGAGGGAGTATGCTCTCCATCTTTGATGGATCAAAAACCAGAAGTTTTCATGGCTGCCAATTTTTATGGGAAATTTTTTGTTTGAGTTTTTTGAGTGATTTTTTTTAATGGAGGGTTTTGTTTCTTGGTTTGGGACTGACGGACGACATTGGACAGCCATAAGTTTTTTCAAGGCCCTCTGCAACCTTTTACAGCTCCTTTGTGGCCTCTATCTGCACAACGATCGCAGTCGCATCCAGATCGGAAGTATGTCGAGCGCTTTAGGCGTCGTTCACGGCAACACCTCTCATGGTGAAATGTTAGTGCCGTTGGCGGCTTTTTCCGTTGAAGGCTTTGGGCTTCCAGTTTTTTTTCGAGTGCGTACGGCCCCGACAGTGGTGAGAAGAACCCCCCTTGATTAGGGGGATTTCCATGACCAGCGTCGCCGCCCCTTGTCGAACACTCGTAGCCCGACCTCGATCGGTCCCGTGGCTCCTCCCCTGGTGCGCGCCTGCAAGCCACGAAGGATACCGCGGCGCCCGCGCCTGCTTCGCATTTTGACGGATACCGCAGCAAACCCCGTATTGAAGCAGACAAATCTGCGGTTTTTTTGAATATGGAGAGCTCCGCGATTTTCGTCACAGCCAAAAAAGCGCATGCAACTGTTATGCGCAATGCTACAGAGGCGAGCGATATATTGCTATGTCTATGGGCTGTTGACACTTTCCATGCCTCTCAACGACTATCAGATTTGGAGATTTTTTGGCGCTATCGCCAGTTTTCCGCTTTTTATCGCCTGGTGTCCATCCTTCTTTATCGCCTAATTTTCTTTAGCGGTGAGCACTCAGAACGTGCAAATTTTGAGGACCTGCGGCTTTTGGGTGCTCCTGTTTTTCGGCGAGATTGGCGACTGACGACCAGATAGAAGTTGTTTTTCGGTTGCGCTTGATAAATTTTTTCTATGGCCATGGAAGGAGTAACCTCGTGATTTGTGGATCTGATGATGCTTTGGTGACGTTTGCTTGGCGGTTTGGTGAGGATGCAGTGGTGTTGTGGACCAAGAAATTTAGACGTTTTTTGAGCAAGTCACGCGTTTCTGCTTGGAGGGAGCTATAAATCACTGCAAGGATGTGCGATCTCGGGCGGAGCAATCGGCTTTCGGCCGCCTCGCGCCACAAGGCTGCGTAGATTTTTTGTTTAATATGTTGTATGACTTTTTAAATAATACGGATGATAGCTGACGTCGAGGAAATTTGCGCAGAAGGCACAGCAGCTGTACCCCTCAATGCAAGGACTACTGAGATATATTTGCCTGCAGCCAGATCCCTCTTTGAGCCCGCGTGCGTTTGAACAGTTCTTCTCGAGGAGCGCATCGCCAAGAACAAATTCAGCGTTTTATTTGTTTCTAACGATCCAAATGCAAGTGATAGATTAGTGGTGTGTTGGAGTTGATTTTTTGCCGCTCTCGGTATGCAAAAAGGAATTTTGGTTGTCTGTTTTGCGGGAAATGGGGGACCTGATCCTCAGACAGTTACCAACACTGCAAGTTTTTCACTGTCAGAGCAACCGCAATCAATCGACGACCATGGGATGGTGTTGAAGATCGCCACATGATGGAGACTAGTTGCGCTGTTCCAGTACTATGCATTGTAAGGAAAGTAGCTTGTATTGTGCGTTGCAAGTGATTTTTTGGAGGTGCTGAAGGGCGTTGCTGTGTTGCAGCGACGAGCTTTTTTTCCAGCTTGGAGATTTTGCCGTCGTAACAGAGAGGCACATGGAGGTTTTACGGTCTGACGTCGGATTTTTTTCGGCTGACATCCGTGGTAATGTGGGTCTGGTAATATTTGTGGACCCGTGCCTCAACTCTATACCTTCTGCAAAGTTGGTGGAGAAGGTAGTGACCCGAACTTCACACTTTTTCCATGTAAAACTACAACACTCGGCTGAAGATTCATCACGGGGTTGATGTGTAGGAAGCCATGGCGATCTCAGCGCCCTAGCGCATTTTGTTGAAAATGGACCCTTGGGTTATGGACGATCATTACTGTCTGCAATTTTCTGATTGTCTTGCTTTTGGGTTCTGTGTAGCATCGTATTTCTCACTCCACTATGCGCCCTTTTCGCTGCAGCAATTGCAAGGAGATGTCTGAGACCAATCTCTGCCGGAAACGACAAATGACGGTTGTGGGCATTTTTCTGCCGGAGACTCCCAATAGTCTGATCGAGCAAGGAGCGGGTTGTTTTGGAGAAGATCAGAGGCACCAAAGATGTGGATGCCGAGCTTGATGACATGGAGGGCAATCAGCGTCAAAATTAAAGAAGAGACGAAGATCAGAGGCGCGCTGCACTCGATTTCTTGGAGCGATGCAGACACCGTCGATCCGCTGTGAGGAGGAACAGTGCTTTTGAGATCGATGCAGACACAAATTTGTTTAACATCTTGTGACTGTTGATGGTTCCACGAAAAGAGTGGTTACCGGTTTCAACGTTATCAGGGGGACGTTGCCGAAGATGGTGCAGGACATGGCATTGCTGATGCTGGCGGCGGTGGCGCTGATATGGAGATCAAAATGCCTCGACCAGCTATGATCCAGATTTTGTTTTTTGCTCAGATTTTTTGCAGCTCTTTGGTGCAAAGCTTGGGACGCGGCGGCTCCTTCATTTGGTTCCCGATGTAGCACATGTTTAGTTGAGCATGGGCACTTCCTCTTTCCGATATAACTGATGCTTGCTCCTAGGGCCAAGCATGATGATAATACTTTAGACTTGTTGATTTGTGATGTGGGTAGACTGCAACTTCTACGATTTTTGCGAGACGTGCAAAGGCAGAATAAGACAGGTTGTTGAAAGTAACCAAATATCAACATCATGGTTCGTGCTTGGAAGTGGCAGTAGCGGATCCAGAAAGTTTTCTTAATAGACTGCACAGGTCCTCGCCATAGACGAAGATGCCGCTGCTCGATGCTCCAGTGACGAAAACAGAGTCTAAAAATAAGGTCCGGCGCAATGGCAGCTAGCATTAGGTGTGGAGAAATATTTTTCCTCAACAGGAGATTTCACCTATTCCTATGCCTGAGCGATGGTGCAGTCTTCGTGTTCGGCCATGGGATGGGGTGAATTTAGAAGATATATGGAAAAATAAGAACCTAACAAGGGCACATACTCAGATAGAGATGGTGGGAAGATATTTAAAAGGAAGGCTATAGTGGAGAAAATAACCCCACTAATGCCTGTCATACCTCCAGAGGACTTCGTAGACCCGCTTGCAGAAATTGCAATTCAAGAACCTGAACAGATTGAGATATTGGCAGAAGTGGTGGGTCAAACAACAAAATATGCCCCTGGTGCTTCCACCGCTCGTCACCCCCCAAACGTTGAAAAAGGAAAGGATTGTCCTTGCCTCCTCTGTTCCAAGTAAGCCTACAGCAGAAGGCTTGGCAAAGGAATTAATGATCCCACAACACCTGCAACAAATGATCACAGGTTCAGTTAGTGAATTAAAGGTCTGAAGGTCTCTATGTTACTAGATTGGAACGGATAGGCGAAAGGTTCTTGTCACATTATTTGGACGAGAAGTTTTATTGTATTAATCTGAAAGAGCATTACGGCAAATTAATGCCAGCTTCTATTGTAAACAATCTCTTGATATTAATACAATTTCAGGCTTTTATCCTCATTGTTCCTTGTTTCAGTCTTGTGTGTTGTCTTTATTATAGGTTACATCATTTGAACGTATAATAAATGCTTTCTTTCATTGGTCAATGGTTATGCTTGTTATGATATTCAAACAAACATAATTACATCAATTTCTTCTTTCTTGATTCTTTCTATCACATTAAAAATGTACTGAAATTTGCTACAGTGGCCCAACAGATTAAGGCACCGGTCATACGTAAGGCATAATTGAACTGTTATTATTTAAGCTTGGTCAATTTTATAAAAATTTTACTCATTACCATAAATCTGGAAGAGCATGAACATAAATTGTTAAATCTTTAAGTTCACCTCAAGGGTTTCCTTACCATACCTAGTCTTTCTAGAAAATATATAGAACTCTATTCCTAGGTTAAAGAGGCAAGTCTACCAGAGTATGTAATTGCTCGTTGGCAATTGATTTTTCTTGTAGCGTGACAAGAATATCCCAAGGATGCAAGAAAAGTCTCCAACACAACCATATCTTGATGCGACATTAGTGGAACTACCTTCATCTTCTTTCGAATCTTAAGAAGAAGACCATCTAAAAACCATCGCTTCTTCAATCCATCAGCCATCAAAACTTCCATCTTGTTGATCAATTCCTTCAACTGGCAATTGTAGGACTTGATGTCCTCATTTTTCTTCTACTTAGTGTTATAGACTTACACAATGATTTCAATATCATTGTGTAAAAGGCAAAATGCTTTCTCAAAAGCAGATTTCAACTCATTCCATGTGCTGAACAGGTTTGCCAACTATGAATTCTAATCCATACCCACACCCCTCAAAAAAGTTGGAAACAACTGTAGCCATACTGCCTCATCTGTCACACCATTTTCCTTCCAAATTGTGATGCAAGTCCCTATATGACAAATGGGATCCTCTTTCTTGTCGCCATGGAATTTGGGGCATTTCAACTTACTTGCAGCAACAACCATAATTGTTGGTTGTCTAATTGTTGGCTGACTTATTCTGTCCGTTGTTGTTAAAGGTTGGTTTGTGCTGACTTCTTAGTCTCCATATCTTCTTTCAAACTCAATGTTCAATTGTCACCCAGTTAGAATGATTGTGCTGATGCTTCATGATTGTCTTCATGAATAAACTCTTATAGGTTTTGGTTGACTCCCAAAAGTACACCCACTTGTAGACACACTCCTCTACAATAGTCTTTGCCATGGATTTCCATCTTGTACACCTCTAGACTCTCCCTCCTACACTTGTGCTTGTATTGGTGTCTCTTGATCACCTACTTTGTCATTTCACAAACTTGTGATCCTCACGTTTATCAGTACTTGCTTTATTGACATGACCTTTGCTAGCACTTCTTCGTCTACACAAGGTTCATCATCATCAACACCTTCATCATCATCACCTTCAACATAAATGCCTTTGTCGATGGCGCCATCTTCGACATCACGACCTTCTTCATCTTTAGCACTCTTGTTGCCAGCACTCCCTCCTTTTGCATGTTAGAACTCTCCTCATTTGCATGACATTTGGCGTCTACACGACCTTCCGCTACACAACCTGGACTACAGACTACCGATCAGTATTTATATCACCATCCCTATTAGTGTCATAGTTATACTCACAAGATTAAGGGACTGACATTAAACAATAATTATAGGAATAACTATAGATGGAATTGTTCTGCATATTTTTGTTCAAGTCAACAAACATACTCTTCTAAATCAAGTTTTGGTGGTTGGAGATATTGTAAGGGAACAAATGTAAACTCCAAAGAGAATCTCCAAGATCGATTCTTATTTTAGCATTTATGCATAAGCAGTGATCACAAACCTGTTATTATGACTAATTGTTCCTTGAGTAATAATGCGTTTTTGGATTGATTGTTTTCATATTACTACTTGGCACATTCAATGATGAAGGGGGATCCCACGCTTATTGATATTTTTTTAGGATGGATAATGAGCGTTGGAGGAGCACCATGGATATGATAATTGACTTGTGTTATAGCTTTGTGACACATATGGTTTTGGGCTTACCTTATAGCACTTGCAATATTGTGCCATGATGTGAATGATTCTTTTGTGGAACATGAATGGTTTTCTCTTTTGACTCTTGCAGCATTTGGTGTGTAGTATGAAAAAGTGGATTTCTGACAACTGGTATGCTCCAACCAATTGGTCAGATGGGTAATGATTTTTTTTCCACTTCCTCAGCCAGGCTTTAACAGAATCTACCTTGCTGGCATCTTACTTGTGCAGTTTGCTCCATTTGACAATTTCTCGTCAGCCAATTATTACTCACAAGAGTTCGTTGAATTTGTTTTTATCAATTAGCATAACAGGCAATAAAAGACATCATCACAATTGTCATCAAAGTATCAACTGACTAGCATCAAAAGAAAGCTTCAAATCACTACCATTAAAAAGATAACCCTTCTATCAACATGAGAGCATTGAATGTTATCTTAGTTAAAAAATGAAAGAAGTGTAAAACTAATGCCAAATTAATGTGCTTTAATGGCAATAAATAACATCAACAAAGTACAATTATATGCAATTGTTTCACTATAAATATATAACTTAAACTTAATAGTGATATCAAATACAAGTACTTCAGCTTTGTTTCCATTGGCAAGAGGTGCAACATAACACAAAGCAAGGAAAAAAAAAAAACTGTGCTGACCAGTCTGTTTTGACCAGCTGGTTAGGCAGGTTGCAATTTTTTTCTGTGCTCATTTTCTCATCTAGAATCTGATGGACTTTGCCTTGTTGGTATCCTGCCTATGCAGTTGGCAGTTTGCACCATATAATGAGTACTTATCTACAGAGTCTCACTCATAGGGATTCATTTATCATCTTCATCAATTAGCATAACAGACATGAAACATGACAGCATATATCAAGGAAATATCAACAACCATCAACAGTACATAACTTTTCAATATTCTAATCTGTATAAAAAAAATGACTATGTATAGAAACTATACGATGCCAAGTAAGGTCCTTTCAAGTACAATGACTACAATGCCAATGACAATAAGCAAAGTATAATCTAGTGATATAAAGTACTACTACTATCAGCTAGTTCAAAGTTCAACTACATGTAGTTGTTTCAATACAAAGATGTCTAAATTTTCATGGCAATATCAAGTGTAAACTATGGGTACTTCGTCTTTGTTTTTTGTGTCAAAACTTACAACACAAAAAAACAAGAGATAACCAGGAACACCCACCTAAAGAGTTATAACCATAGCCCAACTGTAATAAAATCTTTCATTGCCAGCTTTGTATGCTTTCCCATGTGAGCGACTGGCAAATTCAAATCCATATCAAGCAACATAAATACAACTACTAATGCAAACTATTTTTCGCGATGCAGTAAGAACAACATTCACGAATATGCAAGCATAAACCACCAAATCTAGAACAGGATGCAAAATGCAGTGAAATCAAGCCAATAAACATGGCAAATAGGCATTTGCAGCCTATAACGTAGCAAGCAACACTACATTGCTCATTTGTGCTTCTCAATGCAAGCCAAATGCAAACAAAACCAATAGAATATGCCATCAGTCTTCCGTTATACTCACCAGCAGCAAGACTCATTCAACAGCATAGGTTCCAACGATAATTCATCGATATGAAGCCAATTCGATACCATGGCTTCTAAAAACCATCCAATAGCAAGGGATTCTAGTGATACAACTCAAGGTTTCTATATAATTGTCTATACCAAGCTAGATTGCCGTCACAATAGCCAGCTTGCCCTTTGCCATCATGACTGTTATTTACAGTACCATGCGGCTTTCTATAGCTCGCATTCAACCAAACCCATCAAATTCCCTTATAGTGTTCAGTGGAGGTTTCAAATTCAATTTTTAGATTGGTGCAGTGAACTCGGCCATTTGCAATCACAACACACAGGGTGCTTTCTATCAAGAGTTATAAATGAAAGCACCAGCTTTAAATGCATATTTGACAAGATATTATGGACATGAATATGTTCTATCCAAAAATACATGCACAGTACTCAATGTACAATTATAAATGGTGCAATTTCAGTCACCTGACATTCAGCAATAATTGTCCTCATAGTCAATGATAGATAGTCATATGGTCAACAATAAATGCCTTCATGGTTAATCGAAAAAGCATATACAACCAACATTCCATCACTTTATCATCATCAGACAAGTCCTAAGGAGATTCCGGAGAAGTACCAACAACACAAGCAAAAAATTACATTCCATTGGGACAAACAAGAATACACGCGCACTATAACACTCCTACAAAGTCATGAGTCCCCATAATGGACTATATCACAAATACGAATGTTTGTCATTATATCAGGCAATTTTAGCAGTAAACAAGGAGTGTTGTCACAGTTAGCAACATAGATTCCAATCCATTGCCTCTAGAAAAATCCTAAAGTAGTTGTCATGGTGCAAGCAAACAACGCAATTCAATGAAAATCAATGGTCCACCAAAGTGGACTTGTCAATTGCCATAAATTACATTAGTAAATGAGCAATCAAACATAGTCAAGCAATTATGAATATGACAACACAGTTTTGTAAAGGGCAGAAAGTAAAAGCACACTTATCACCACTGCTTCTAGTGATCTGTCTATAATTGTAGGCAAGCCTCATCACAATATCACAGATAGGCATCAAAACAGAAGATTAGAATATACATGGCCTACTACAGGCCAAAGGTGAAATTCCAACAGATCCTACCAATAATCCTTTAACAAGGACTTCATGTGATGTGTTCAGGCCGAAATGGAAGTGTCAATAACGGTACAACCACAAATAACATATATATCATCAAGAAGGGTTCCACACACACTGACAATCGTTACTTCTATTCATTCAAATCAAGGCAGATTCAAACTGAAAGCAACATCCATATTTTTCAGCCAAAAAGGCATACAAACTTAGTTGGGAGCAATAAAAAGCAAATGCATAACCCCTTTACATAGCTTATGGACTCAATCCAAAAATTCAAACATTCTGGTTACAATCAGGACCCATATTTGTTCTAGGTAAAGGCTCTACTCTACAGCCACACATAGCCTTTGACAAAACAGAAGCAATCATGCCATTGCTCACAAAATTGAAGAACGCATTTCAAATGAAAGACCTCATTGCTATTGCAAACTTGTCCTCTGTCATAAAGAAACACTGCCTACAACCTTATTCGTTACAAGTGTTCTGTCAAACAGAAAAAGAGGGCATACTTAAACATATACTAAAGCACCCCTTACCAAGGATCAAACATAATGATAGTACCCTGTTTCACCAATTCACTATCTTGATTCAATACAGGCAATGACCATCTAAAACTTGTCATCCAAGGGTTTGCAACAAAATCACCATCACAATTATACAATGTTTCATAGATGCCAAGCAATCATAGATAGAGGGATTCCATCTGGATATAGACCAAAATCAACAACAGACAATTCCTACTTACAAATTGTCTACCTGTTTGGAAAGGGACTACATTGCAGGATTTCACAATCAAAACAAGCATATCAGCTAAGACCAAAGGACCTATTTTTATCCTTTGAGAGCTCCATATTATGATCCTTATAACACTGTCAAGTAAGGAGAGTATCATGTAATCCTAATCTACCTAGGGTTTTATAGAACTCCATATTTCTATGAAAAGGGAGTCAAGTACTACTATCTCAAACAAGCACAAAGTAGTACTATAGGTTAAGGTAATTTTTAGGTCACAGGCCTAACACAACACTTATTTTTTGGAGTATAAGACTGTTGACCCTCAACATGAACAGAATGTCTTCTAGAACCCTCCTCTTGCTATGGTCTTTCTCTCAATGCATAGACTTTAGATGGCGATGGTATTCTAACACACGATACTCAAACACAAATGGAATACATGCAATGGCAAAAACAAAGAGAAACAACAGTAAAAACGATGGCACAATAGGGGTGACACAATGAGAATAAAAATACTTTTAGCAGATGAACAAAGATATACAATGGTAAAAGTAATCACCACGAGGATTACATAATAAAAACATATACTTCATTACAAATACACAATAGAAATAGAGTACATAAGCTGTTTATTGGACTGTCTTCAGCGAGTGGATTTGGTTCCATTGTTGAGCTTCGCCCCACGTGGATTCACCCATCAACCGGATCCCATACTGTAACTTAAGACACATTTTTTCCTTTGCTAGCTGAACTTGCTAGCCCTCATGACTCTCACTTATGTACTTGAGCCCTTAAATGCTCAACTTGCCTCTCATTAGTGGAGCTCTCCCATATTTGTAGGCTCATGGGAGCTAGATATTACATGGGTGGAGAGTTCTAGATGGACACATGGCAACATTTTCTAGATATCTCCTTTTTGTCCTCTTCTCATAATATCAAGATATTCTAGATATCTTTCCCATTTTTTCTTGGACTCTTCTTATGATACTTTATGATTACATGCGAAATTCAAAATATCATATGCTTCTAGAGATTCTCCTCTTGGACTTTTCCTCGATATCTCATGATAATTTATAATTACATGAAATAGTCAAAATATCATACGCTTCTAGAGATTTTCCACTTGGACTCTTCTCATGATATTACATAATGCTCCAAATTTACTTTAGACTATCTTAAACTTTCTTGAGATTTAACAAGATATTATTTACATTGTATCTAACAAGATATTATTTACGTTATATCTCAAGATACTTGAAAAAGTTAATTTACCATGACAACGACACTTAGACAAAGACAATTTACCATGGCAGTGGCACTTTAACTTTTACTATTTACTTTTGTTTTTTACTAGGACCTATCTCAATCATTATATTCCTATTATATTTCTTCCGTACAACATTTTGTTCATACTACCATTATTCTGTAATGGTCGCCACAATCTTCTGTACAGCTATTGTGCTGCAATCGTCTTGAGCAAGCTATTGAGCTATAATATGCACCAACAAGCTACCTAATAATATGCTATACAACTCATGCTACTATTATTCATACACATAACATAACAAAATTTTGTATTGACAAGACCCCCTGAAGCACCCTAATAATATGCTATACAACTCATGCTACTATTATTCATACACATAACATAACAAAATTTTGTATTGACAAGACCCCCTGAAGCACCCATCATATTTATGGCTCTCAACAACCATAGAGAATTGACAAGCAACAAGATTTGAAAGACAACATATGGAGAAGGGATTCTTGCCCAATGATTTACTTCCAATGTGGATGTTTGAACTGAGGGCCAAAACCTTCACCAAGTTACCTACAGGTACAACCAAATTCTCTTCTTTGACATTATCTTCGACACAAAAGAATGGGTTCTTCTTTATAGCAAAGGCTTATATTGCTTTTGCCTTCACCATTTCAAATAATTGAGCTTCCTCGAAGAATTTCATTCCATGCATGGTGCCAAGTCTATCATAGAATGAAAGAAAGTTGCAGTTCAAGTTCTAATTGAGGAACAACTAAGGTAAATTTGCGCTTCACTTCTCCTATATAAAGTGATTGATATGACAATAAAGTGGGGTGTAGGCTATAGTCCTGTATCAGTTAAATCAATGCCATTGTGGGGTTCAATATCCCATTACCAAATTTCTT
Organism: Wollemia nobilis; assembly: GCA_028583015.1. Taxonomy (NCBI): domain Eukaryota; kingdom Viridiplantae; phylum Streptophyta; class Pinopsida; order Araucariales; family Araucariaceae; genus Wollemia; species Wollemia nobilis. Next base: position 9,356,950 of record JAQPPZ010017226.1, on the reverse strand, counting down.
TGAATGAAGCCAAAGTCCAAGGGATATGTTTATGATAAGATCGATAGCTTGTATGTATGTTGTCTGTAAGGTCTTATTACCTGTACAAAGCAACCTTTTGTCAAGAAGTCCAATACAATGAATGACAATTATTACAAATCATGAATGCAAACCGAAAAGAAGATTTCTCTAATAATATTTCATTTCATTTCATTCATTTCTAAGGTCTGATCACTTGTACAAAGAAACATTTTGTAAAGAACTAAGAAGTCATATATACAATAAATGACAATCATTATAAACCATAAATGCAAACCCAAAAGAAGATTTCCTCAAGTTTAGAATCCATTAAAAGTACATATGCAATATGCAACGCCCAATCATAAATAATATCATTTTAGGCATGACATAGTCAACTGTAAATGTTTCGGCAACTAATGTACTTCAATTTTAAGCCTAAAGGAGCTTCAAGAAACTGCCAAAAACATAAACAGACAATTGAACCCCAACAATGCAGTCAAGAATCCACTTAAGACAGATATGTTACACTGTTGCAATGTCCCGATAATGGATTGTTCATCAGTGTAGGTGAATTGCCAAGCAAAGCCAAGCAAACAACATTAAGCATTTCTGAATATGACAACTAGGTTTTGTCAAGGATTAGAGAATGAAAGTACATACTTGATCATTGTCTTCTGCCAGTAGGCCATACCTAAAAGGACTCAAAACCAGTCTACCATAAGCACAGAAAGAGCTCAAACTCGGACTGTAGTGGACCTTTCCAAAATATGTAAACCAATGCAACTATAGAATTCAGTCTTCACAATAATGGAGATGACAGAAAAATACCCTCAAGGGAGAAGCAATACGGTGGTTTCAAATATAGAAACAGTCGTCCCTATACCTTTCAGTACCAACCATTAACAATGCAAAGCAAGCAGGCATACTTTTCTTTATATATTGTGTAAGTGCTTGAGAATTGATTCTACACTGCACGATTTCCTTGCCGTTTCACAGAGGCATTGAAGATCCAAAACAATTGCAAAAGCAAGCATGCAAATTCCTCACACAGTCTAAGATTTGCCTACAAAATTTAAGGAGAGAAAATTGTAGACACCAAAAAGGTGTCATTTTGTAAGCCCTAAGATCATTTTTAATCAAATTCTCCAATTTCCTCCAAAATCCCTATTTTCCCCTGAATTCTTCAAATTTTTCCTCTTAACCCTTTCCAAATTCCTTTCAATCCCCCCAATTCCCTCATAATCCTTGTAATTTATTCGATCCCTTGCTAATCCCTTTTAATATTCTTTAAATTTCCTCCTAACTCTCTATTTCCTCTAATTCTTCTTAAATTCCCCTAAAACCCTCCTAATCTCTTTTTAATTATTCTAATCCTCTCTATTTCCCATGAATTTCTCTTTTCTCTCCCTAGTTTCCCTTAACATTCTCATAACCTCATTTAGTCCCCATTTTATTAATTAAATCCCCTTGATTAAACCTATTAACCACCCTATAAAATCCCCTAGAAACTTCCATCATTAAATTCCCTCATCCTCCGACCCTTTTCTGTCCACTTTGGGGTGAATTAAAATTTCCCCTAAAATACCAAATCAACACCCCCCCATAAATTCATTTACCCTCCCCACCATCCACATGGGGTACAATAAATTCATATTTCATCCCTAGGAAATGTTAGCTTTTGATGCATGATCCATGAGACATAACAATCACAAGATGCAAAATAAGATGCAATAAAGTAAATCTGCTAGATGACTGAAGAATGCTGAAATATAAAAGATATAAAAGATTACAATGTAGCTATGGAGGAAGTGAGCACTCCATTAATAAAGCTATAGATCTACATCATATCCATCACCAGTAAATGGTGTGGAACACAATCCACTGACCTACGCTATCGAACAATGTCTCCCAGCTTTCCTCTACCTGTCATATTTCTATCTATCTAAGAGGCCATCCTTATATATGCAAAATAGGATGCTTGCCCAACACTCTAACTAGCTATGCATAGGACACCTTGCACATGGACACTTGTCCATTTATTACAATGCATGAAGTCACTAGATAACTTGCACAGGAAGTAATCTAGGTATGTATCTTGGAGGATACATTTACATAACCCAAATGATGGAATAGACATGTTGTGGCTGCCCCGCAACGTACCCCAAAATTGGGGACCCACCTTTTTTGCATGTTTTCCAAGAAGACCGAAGTGGCCCATATGCTAAAGATCAAAGAAAAAACAAAATACCACAAGGAGAAAAAGTGTCGCGATATCGCGACATGTTGCAGTTTCGCAGTCCAAGGCAAAGGGAGAGAGCAAAGATGAAAAAGTGTCACGATATCGCGACATGTTGCACAGTCGCGGCCAAAAGAGAAAAAGTGTCGCGATATTGTGATATGTTGCACCGTCGTGGCCAAAAGAGAAAAAGTGTCGCGATATCGCGACATCTTGCACCGTCGCGACCAAAAGAGAAAAAGTGTCGCGATATCGCGACATGTTGCACCGTCGCGGCCAAAGGAGGAAAAAGTGTCGCGATATCGCGACATGTTGCATGGTCGTGGTCAAAAGAGAAAAAGTGTCGCGATATCGCGACATGTTGCATTTTCACGACCAAAAGAGGAGAGAAAGAACGAGGAAGAAAAAGTGTCGTGATATCGCGACATGTTGCATTTTCGCGGCACAAAGCAAAGAGAAAGAGCAAGGAGAAAAAGTGTCGTGATATCGCGACATGTTGCGTTTTCGCGGCCAAACAGGAAAAAGTGTCGCGATATCGCGACATGTTGCGTTTTCGCCAAACAGAGAAAAAGTGTCGCGATATCGCGACATGTTGCGTTTTCGCGGCCAAACAGGAAAAAGTGTCGCGATATCGCGACATGTTGCGTTTTCGCAACCAAACGAGAAAAGAAAGAACTAGAAAGAAAAGTGTCGCGATATCACATGTTACATTTTCGCGGCGAAAAGCAACAAAAAAGAGCAAGGAGGCAAAGGTGTCGCGATATCGCGACATGTTCCATTTTTGCCAAGGTAACGGACCTGCATAGTGACGTGGACATAAGGACAAAATCCAATGAATAAGACAAAGCGTTACATAAGGAATATTTAATGATTTGAAATCATTTAAGATGGTCGTTACACACGGAGGGAAACAAACGCAAGCCCATGTGGAGAAAACGCAGTGAAGGGCCACAAAATGGAAACCAAAGCACACGTAGTCAGGGAAGGTGAAACGAATAGCCATCGGAAAACGAAACGAACCGTCATGGAAGGAGAAACAATTTTTTCAGAAGTTTAAATACGCTATTCAAAGAGGCCAGAAAGGGTGGGAAATTGCTGCGAGCAGAGTTGCAGACTTGAAGGCAAGAGGGCCATTCTGGACCTGTTTGAGTCGTTTTTCTTCCATCGACTGGTTTGGGAAAACCAGAAATTTTGCTATTGTAAAATGACACATTTTTAATGCAGAAGTTTTCAGAAATTTGCATCTTGTGGGCAAGAAAGAAGGAGATTATCTTTGCATGCTATGGATTTAATGTCTATTATTTTTCCTCTTTTCAGATTTTGAGTTTGTATATGGAGTTAATGCACATTTGCTTGGTTGCTTCATGTGAATGCTTGAATCTGAAATTTATTTTAAACCCTAGGAACCAACACTTAGTCTATGGGGATTGTGTTTGTTTTGCAAGTCCAATAGGTTAGGTTGCATGCATGGAGACCTCACATCTTTGGTTTTGTCGGAACAGAATAGCATCATACTGAGTGCACTTTATTTTCGATTTTCTGCATTTCATTTTCATTTTTCGGCATTTTATTTTTTCTAGAAATTTTAACTTATTTTAAGGCATTAAAATAAACATTTAAAAAAATTTCAAAATCCAAAAAACAATGAACAATCACTAAAGTTTCATGGTGAAATAAACCAACATTGCCCCTTGTTTACAGTTACTTGCAATCACTAAGGTGTTCCAAGCATTTAAATTGAATATTTTTATTTGAGATTACTAATACACATATGCAAATGCTAATACAGCGGAGACCTTGGAGAAGTTGTTTGTTTAACTTCTTTGCAAGAGGGGATTTGGAACCCAAATCCTAAAGGAGAGTGTACTTTCACAGCTGGGTGAAAATACCACTCAACAAGACATTATTTTCAACAGGAAATCTAAATAATTTAAAAATCTTTAAAAATTCCCCTTAATCCACATTTAATATAATCATTGCTCTTCATTAAGTATTTAATCCCATTCTTAATCCGTTTTTAATAAAATGCATTAAATTCATAAATTCCCTAGGCAATCCCACTTTCCCACCAAAGTCTCCTAGAAGATTCCACTATTTAATGCTTAAACTTTCTCTCCACCATTAAAGAAATTAAAAAAATTCATTTTACATTTTTGATAATTTTAAATTACCCTGCACATCCCCCCACATGGAAGGTTCCAGATTTTTTTCATCCCTGTCACTCAGATTCCACCTAATGCCACGTCATGCCTTGTCATACCTCCTCCCTTTGGCCGAATCTCTATAAGTATCCCTCACTTGCCTTTCATTAGGGAAGAAAAAAAATTAGGGTTTTTCAAGTTCTTATACTTCTTAAATTTTCCAGGCTTCTCATTGTGCATTCAGCCCTTAGTTACAGCCACCGCCTCTCTCCCTATCTACAACCATCCATGGAGACTAAACCAAATCCCTCTCCCCTTTCCACCCGATTTTTTGAACCATGCATCTACATAAGCTAATCTCAAATTGAGACTGTCCCCAGTGATTCATCCTATCCCCCTGTAATTTTTGGATGAAACTTCATTTGTGCTCGAGTTGCAGGCATCCTGGCCATCCCTTAGTGAGACGGTTAACATTCGTCGTCGTTTGAGACGACAATCATCATCGTCTATGACGTTCAACAGTCTAGACTGTCTCACCTAAGACGGCCCCTAATGAGGAGAAGAATACTTCGGATTTTGACTATGCACAGAACTTTCAGGTAAGCATAGGTATAATCCTCTTGTTTCATAGCATCCCATCATCTTTTGATTTCTTTTTTTTATTTTTAATTTATATCTTTCCAAGTTGGGCCTAACCTAGGTAGGCCCATTCAAATATTATTAATCTGTTGTCATTCATTGTGTGTAGGTATACCAGGGCTGAAGGTAGCATTAGGGTGGTCCAAGAAGCTCAAGAAAACCCACCTACAATTTTATTGTGGCATGAAAAAGGAGATTGCACCAAATTCTTGATGTGAAAAGGAGTCATCCCCCTTTCTTTGAGTTGTATCATTTGTAGAACACCCTTTAAAGGGTCACATTGTTCTCAAAAGCGTAACATCTTTTGTTGATTTTATGGTATGGTGCATTTTCATGTCTACGTTGCACGATTCTACACTGCACGATTTCCTTGCCGTTTCACAAAGGCATTGAAGATCCAAAGCAATTGCAAAAGTAAGCATGCAAATTCCTCACACAGTCTAAGATTTGCCTACAAAATTTAAGGAGAGAAAACATTTCCATAATGCAAGATTTCATATTTCACTTCAAATTCCGTTCTCTGACAAAACACACAAAACTATTCATTATAGGAGCTTGTAATGCAGGGAAAGAGGGCATAAATACATTAAAGTACTCATCACCAAGCAATAAACACAATGACTGAAACCATTCAAAACAAAACCACTACATGGAGCTAGGGCATCAAAATGAATGCAGTGTAGGGCATCATTGCTCACATAATTATGTAAAATAAGTTTGCCCAAAATTGAATTTTTGAAGGCTATCACCAAGGAAATCAATCAAAATGAAGAAGCAACATCCTCTCTAATGCTTTCTAGTATATTAGTGATGCAGGAACAGGGTCCTCTTAAATATTAGAGACCTTCCATTGTGATACTTGTTCGTCAACCTTAAAAAATGGTCTTCTTTGTTCCATTCCAAGAGGTGTTTTGATGCAAAATTCTATCATAGAGGGAATAAAGGAACTGCATTTTGATGTGGAAAGAAGGGGAGAAAATTGCTTCTTTTCTCATATTTTACATTATATAGAGTGGTGTAACCGAGAGTGGAGGGACATCAACTCTCTACTAAAGGTTCCAATCACATAACAACATCACTTCTAATGCCAATGTGGTATTACTACCCCATCACGAAATCCTCCTCGATGTGTCAAGGTCAATGAGAGTGCAACACATATTTAATCTAACCTGGCTCCATGATTGCATAGACAATCCAAAAAGCACCTTCATTTTCCAAAGAACACATGGTCAACACAAGAACAACATAATACCTCACGACTATTAAATATCAAGTGGAAATCAATATTACCTCTATGTAAGAAAGTCAAACTCATGTAATGCACCTAGTTGTTGCAATATAGTAGTGTGTTCCTAAATTATCCCTATGGCATCTTTGTGTGGGCAGGGGTTAGTACTTTTAAAACAATTGATATTAAAGAAAATAGGTAAATTTCATTCACTTTTATACCTGCATTGTTGATGGTGATTTTACACCAATCCATCACCATACCATGTAGCCAAGAAAAGAGATCAGCTATAAATGCAGAATATAAACATAAATGTAATAACATATTAAACAATCATGTAAGCTGATTAATGTGTTATTAAACATCTAGACATTATCAAATATCAGTGTTGCAATATCCATGTCCAACAAGTACAACACACAATCAAATGTTATTATCAATAACACTGGTCCCAAATTAAACCAAGGTTTGTAAGTGTTTGTAATGACAATAATGCTTCAGGTATTAATATGCCAAAGTTTGAGGCATCATATCCCCTCTTCCTTATTTAAGCATCATCCCAATGCTTAGCTAAAACGTTGGTGCTATATATTTCTCATGCTCTTTTTTTTAATATCTTTGCAAGTAGTGCTTTAGATGCTATCAAGATCACATTACACATTAATTTGTTGCACAATAAAGATCCAAAGGCTATGTGTGCCCTTTTAGAACTCAGATCAGCTCCAAACTCAGTATCCCCTTGTCCTTGACTTGCAAAGCATACCAATCTAAATATATGTGAGTCGTAAAGAATATAGGGTTTAAACAATATAACTCATTATAAACAAAGCCATATGGTAAGTGGCATGATTAATATTTTTAATCACACTGAATGGGTCAGTATATCTAAAAGATAGCTTTAATATCTCTGTTAGGAAAATTTACATGGTATCAGAGCTAGGTTCTGTGATTGAGATCCTCAAGGGTTTACAACAGTAGATCACTGTTGGATATTAAAAACCAGCAGTTAGAGGGTTTCATATTTTTTGCTTGAAGGACTAAGCTTATTTGCAGGACAGTTTTTTTGAGTCATTCATATCAGATCTGAAAGTTTGTGCAGTAGATCTCAGAGATGGCAGCAACTAGCCTCATATTTGAGGATAGATTGGAAGGTGCCTCCAATTTCTTGCCTTGGAAAGTCAGGGTAATGTTCTTATTGGAAGAGAATGATCTCTGGGATATTGTCAAGGATGTTGTGACTCCGCCTATAGATCCGCAACAATTGGCAGCTCACAAAGAAGGAAGTGAAGGCCAAGCGGATGATCTTGGATGCAGTGAAGGATCACTTGATTCCTCACATATCCGAGAAGACTACGACAAAGGAGATGTTCGATGCCCTGGTTAGCCTCTACCAGAGCGAGAACATAAATAGAAAGATGATATTGCGGAACAAACTCAGATCTATGGAGATGACCAGATCTGACACCGTTACCAGTTACCTGATGAAGATCACGCAGATTCGTGATCAACTGGCAGCAGTTGGGGAGAAGGTTGCAGACACAGAGTTGGTGAACGTGGCATTGAATGGTTTCTCAGCTTCATGGGAACCATTTGTCAAAGGCATCTGTGCTCGTGAGCACCTTCCCACCTTTGAGAAACTGTGGGATGATTTCATCCAGGAGGAGACTCGGATGGAGTCAAAGGCCAACAAGAAGGGTGGTGACGATAACCTAGCCCTCTTTGGGCAAACCAAGAAGGGCAAAGGTAAAGGACCCAACAAGGGTAAGGTAAAGAGTGAGGAGTCAACCTCACAGTCAGGGAAGAAGGACTTGAGCAAGATCAAGTGCTTCATTTGTCATAAGCACGACCATTATGCATCACAGTGTCCAGACAAGAAGGGCAAAGGGAAGCAACAACAGACGCAGGTAGCAACCTCTGCAGAAACTCAGATGAGCGAGTTTGCTGCCAAATTCGAGAAGGATTTCTCGTTGGTCTCTTGCCTTTCTACCAGCACGGTTCCGAGGGATGCTTGGTATGTGGACAGTGGGGCATCTCGGCACATGACATCAGCCCGACAGTGTTTTACCAGTCTACAAGAGCAGGACTCAGGGGTTCAGGTTGAGCTTGGTGATGATGCCAAGTATCCAGTTGAAGGAATTGGTACCATTCTTTTTCGACTCCAGTCAGGGAACTCTTTAGACTTTGATGATGTTTTGTTTGTTCCAGGTCTCAGGAAGAACTTGCTTTCAGTTTCGGTTATGGAGGATAAGGGTTATGCAGTGGAGTTCAAGAACCAACATGTCCTTATTAGACCAAAAGAATCTAGCCCAAAAACAACACAAGTGATAGGGGTTAGGGAAGGCAGTCTATACAGGTTGCAGGGTGAACCTGTTCGAGCCCTAGTTCATAGCAGTAACAACTTGTGTGAGTTGTGGCACAAGAGGATGGGGCACCTGCATCATAGAGCGTTGCCTATTCTGAGGGAGATAGTCACAGGTCTTCCAGAGTTCAGCATTGAGCAACAAGGAGTATGCAGAGGGTGCACGCTTGGCAAGCATGCCAAGGCTGTTTTCCCAAACAACGAGCATAGGTCTAAGGAGATACTAGATCTAGTACATTCGGATGTTTGTGGACCGATGTCAGTAGCATCAATTTCAGGTAGCATGTACTATGTTTCCTTTATTGATGATTTCTCTCGCAAGACATGGATCTACTTCTTAAAGACCAAGGATGAAGTCTTTAGCAGGTTTCAGGAGTTCAAAGCTCTAGTTGAGAACCAGACAAAGAAGAAGATCAAGGTCTTGAGATCAGACAATGGGGGTGAATATACCTCCAAGGAGTTCGATGGTTTCTGCAAGCAGGCAGGAATCAAGAGGGAGTTGACTGTTCCATACAACCCACAGCAGAATGGGGTTGCAGAGCGAAAGAATCGATCCATCATAGGGGTTGCTAGGGCCATGATTCATGACCAGGGCTTGCCGATGTTTCTTTGGGCAGAAGCATGCAACACAACAGTCTACATCCAGAACAGGTGTCCTCACAGGATCTTGGAGGACAAGACACCAGAGGAGGCATTCACTGGTGTGAAACCAGAGGTGAGTCATTTCCGCATCTTTGGATGTCCAGTTTATATCCATGTTCCGGTAGAGAAGAGGACCAAGTTGGAGCCCTCCAATAGGAAGGGTTTATTTGTAGGTTACAAGTGAGACTTCAAAAGCTTACAGGGTTTATATTCCAGAGAAGAGGAAGACAGTAGTGAGCAGGGATGTAAAGTTTGAGGAGGACGTTGCATCCAGGAAGTCCCATGAGCCTATTCCAGTGATAGAGAATGAGGAGCAGGAAGCTCCGAAGGTTGAGCCAGGGTCACCAAAGACACCGGTGGTTTCCAGTTCAGGACAACAACCTTCAGGGTGAGGAGGAGGAGACATTAGCCCCTTCCAGTTCTATGAGGAGACCTCGATGGCTTACACAGACATTGAGGGATGCTCAGGAGTATGTTGAGGCTCCTAGCAGCATGATTAGGGAGAGCAGACCTCCAAGGAAGTTTTCAAACTACATGGCATTGATGAGTAACATCATAAATTCCGAGCCTTCCGGTTTTCAGGAGGCAACAGACCGACAGGTTTGGCGGGATGCCATGGTGGAGGAGTACACCTCCATCATGAAGAATGATGTTTGGGACATAGTGCCAAGACCGGAGGGGAAGTCAGTTGTGAGTTCCAGGTGGCTCTACAAAATTAAGCATGCTGCAGATGGCAGCATCGAGAAGTTCAAGGCAAGGTTTGTGGCGAGAGGGTTCTCCCAGAAAGAGGGAGTGGACTATGAGGAGACTTTTGCTCCAGTCACCGAGATACACTTCCATTAGAGCGAGTTATGTCTTTAGCTTCATCTATGGGATGGCGGATTCATCAAATGGATGTGAAGACAACTTTCCTTAATGGGATCATTGAGGAAGAAGTGTACATAGAGCAGCCTCAGGGCTTTGAGGTAAATGGGAAGGAGTCCCATGTTTGTAGGCTTAAGAAAGCCTTATATGGACTCAAACAGGCACCGAGAGCATGGTATTCCAGGATAGATGGATACTTGCAGAGTGTGGGCTTCGCCAAAAGTGATGCAGATCCTAATCTATATTACATATTTGTTGGGACTGATCTACTCATTTTGGTGCTATATGTAGATGACTTGTTTCTTACAAGTGCAGAGAAGCTCATTGCAGGGTGCAAAGCAGATATGGCAGCTGAGTTTGAGATGAAGGACATCGGCATGATGCATTACTTCTTGGGTTTGGAGGTTTGGCAGAGACTAGGGGAGATATTCCTTGGGCAGGGTAAGTATGCAGTTGAGATCCTGAAGAGGTTTCGGATGGAGGACTGCAAACCTATGGCCACACCCATGATCACTAATCTGAAGAAGGTGACAGCTTCAGATTCAGAATTGGTGGACCCTACGTTGTACAGGAAGCTGATAGGATCCTTGATGTATTTGGTCAACACTAGACCAGATATATGTTTTGCAGTGAACACCTTGAGTCAGTTCATGGTGGAGCCAAGGCAAGAGCATTGGGTAGCAGCAAAACATGTGCTCAGATACTTGAGGGGCACGGTGGAGTATGGTCTGAGATATCTTGGAGATGGTGAAGTGAGGTTGCAAGGGTATACAGACTCAGATTGGGCAGGCAGTGTAGCAGACAGGAAGAGCACCTCAGGGTGCTGCTTTAGCTTGGGATCAGGCATGATATCCTGGTTCAGCAGGAAGCAGACTTCTGTGGCACTTAGCTCAACAGAGGCCGAATACATGGCAGCCAATATTGCTAGTTGTGAGGCCATCCGGCTTCGCAAGTTGCTTACAGTATTGATTGATCAAGAGTTGGATCCCACGGTGATATACTTGTGATAATCGAGTTGTATCAAACTCTCTGAGAATCCAATATTTCATGACAAGTCCAAACACATAGACATCAAATATCACTTCATACGAGACAGGATTCAGAAGGGAGCCGTAAAGCTCCAGTATATTCCCACAGATCAGCAGGTAGCTGATATTCTGACCAAGCCCTTAGTGAAAGGGAAGTTTGAAGCATTCAGAGACAAACTTGGATTGGTGCAGAATTCCTTCCTCGCTAAGAGGGAGTGTTGAGAAATGTAGCTCGGACAGGAACTTCTTGCACAGGCTTCAGTATGAACGTGCTAGAAGTGGTTCGAGACATTTCGAATTCTATTTTGTAATTCACTTAAGTGATTCTATTTTGAAATTCACTTAAGTGATTTTCTATTTTGAAATTCACTTAAGTGATTCTATTTTGTAATTCACTTAAGTGATTTTCTATTTTTAACCATACATCTCAAGATGAGATGAGATCTAATCTTAGGGTTAGAGAGATTAGGGTTACCTTTTCAAGGATAAAAGGAGAAGGTCAAGAGTGTTTTACATACAAAAAGAAAAGAAGGTGAACAGATTGCTGAAGGAGAACTGCAAGGCTATTGTGCAGAGGTGAAGAGTGATTTGCTGGCCAGAAAGGCAGCAAGAGAGCAGGCTGTCCTGCTGTAACTGTAACCTCCTCCATTATATAAAATATGCAGGTTCTGTAGTATATTTTCCGCTGTTCATTCTGTTTATTTTTCCAGCCATCTGTGTGACTGTTGTATGTTTAAAATAAATTCATCTCAGATCTGATTTTATTTAGAAATATAGGGCAGCAGTTATCTAGGGTTAGGAAAATTTACACTATGTCCATCCAAATATCTATCACTATCAATTCCGAAGTGGAGTTGATCCTCTTTTATCTCAGTTGATTACTTCTGAGAGACTACTTTTCTCGTAGCTCTCGAGAACTCATACCTATGAGTTTGGGTGTCCCTTTTTGGGGTTTATATCAACTTAACTCCTTGAGGAGTATTTTCAGATGACTGATTTACATATTTTATCACACATCCATTTTCAGTTTGGAACCAGTAAAAGGGCATAGAAGAACATGAGTGGGGAGTTCCGGTGACTCTTGGATGTCTTGCCTCCTTCAAGATCATCCATGGTAAATGATTTCTTTAGCCATATGAGGTGACTCCCTGACACCACATACTCTCAAATCACAAGCATCTAGGTCTCCCTAGAAGTGAAAATAACTGCCATGAGACAAGGCCATGGTTAGCCTACTTGATGACAAGATGGAAATTTTCCAAAACACCACACTAATGGTCTAAGCCACCAGTACTACCGAATAGCATTGAGCAAGTAGATTCAACCACTCCTTATACATGCAATCTCAAACAGCTGTGTAAGCTTAATAAACACAAGTGTGAAATCTTATATAAAGACTCTCAATACTTCCATTTTCCTTGAAATTGCAGGTAAAAACTCATCAGCCAAGATAGAGTAATCTCCTTTTCTTTTTGACAATCATAGAGACCAATGGCACAGGAAATTCCATATTCCAACGACTTTCCAGATCTGTTCCTTGAACAAGAATTTGTAGCAGCAGTCTAACAGGCAATCATGTTCCCTGTATGAAATTGAATTTTACAAATGACATTACTGCATCATATAAAATTTGCAAATAGCTCTAATTATATGAAAAATTAAATTCATCCATCTTCTGAGTGATATACATGAATAACAGGCTCAGCAGAAATTGCTTCAGATAAGATGTAAGCAACATGACTGAAAAAAGCAAGAGTTCTCAATGTCCATAACTCAGCTCATAAATATTTTACATCAAATTAAACCATATCATTAGTGAATGCAGAAAAGATTACGACAAGATCCATCAATGGAACAATTTCAGAGTAATAATATTCATAGTCTTGTATTCAATCACATTGGGATTTTAAAGTTTAAACCATCAAAATTCTGCACAAATCAAGCATCACAGAACAGCACTATAGTCATGTATATTCCAGCTAGCTTTTAGGATTTTCAAGATAATCACAAGACAGCCATTTGTACACATGCTATTTAGTTTTCCAAGTTAGTATATTCCAGCTGAAAACACTTCCTTTTGTTTCATCATGACAGCTCTAGATAGGTCAATACATATCATTTAGTTTTTTTTTTTTTTTTTGGTAATATTAAGAGATGGGGGTTTTGACTAGGAATCCCCCAACCTGTTACAACAACTCCACCAGGGAGACACACACCCACCCCCTCACACACTCACCCACGCTACGATTTGAACCTTGGACCTCCCGAAGAAGAGCCAAAGCCCAAACCGTTGCGCTGCACCCCCAGGTGCTAAAACCTTTATATTAAGGAAAACCGTTCCCCAGGCTAGCCGGGGGGTTTTTTGTATCCGGCGTAGGCCGCCAGGCTTGAACCCCGGACCTCCTTCCGAGGATTGAGGGAACTTGCTAGTAAGGTACCTAGTGCGGATCAGTACATATCATTTAGTTCATCAACACAAGCAGTGTACACAACGCTTGGAAGACCATTCTAAAGCTCTTAACTCATTACAGCAGTTAGAAACTTTACATTCAAAGCTAATGACTGAATAATTTACATGAATGCATTTCCCTTTGACCTTTGAAGGACTCAGCCTTTTATTATACTATTAACAATCCAAACGGTGAAGCAACATGGAGGTGTTAGTCATGACGGAAAAGTTGATATGGTAAAAGCCAGTTTTCCATTTTGAGTTTACATTTGTCGATAATCAACCCTGGTTTTGACCACTCCACAATGGCTTCAACCAATGTTGCTTGTCAATAGACGAAAATCTTGCATTTAAGGTGCACACGAGCCATCTACTCTTGCCAAGAAATATCATTGACCATTACCTGTTGAGTTTAGAGGTGGGAGGACATCATCAAAGCGATTTACCACCTAGATAGGGAATTCTCACCTAGAATTCCCTCTCGGTTCTATCGCCTGCTTGAGAGAATCGACCCTTCAATGAGGAGATCAGATACAAAGCACTAGCATGTCAGAAAATAACTCATTGATGTGTTAATCTATCTACATGAGTTCACACAAATCATGTAGCTTAATACATAGAGAATGCATTCTAATAACATGAAGTGCGGACATGAATCATGCAATCATACCAATGTATCCTATCTACATGAAGCAATCTACTCATGCATACTATGAATATAATGATTACTTTACTCATAGTTTGGCCTTTCTGTCGAAACTATCCATCCAATATATTCCTTGGGGTATACTTTATTATAGATTATTTAGGCACATATCAATGCTCATCCTCAAGCACACCCCTATGTTCACCCACACATGATCTGAATTGCAAGTACCATCTACAATTCATTGATGTCCTCTTATCTATGTATATCCCTACCATCTCACCTGGTTAAGCTTACCATTTCTCACTATGGCTCTGAGGGTTCTTCCCATTCATCGATGTAATGCACTAGGCAAAGGCATAGGACAGTATCATACAGTCAACACCAAGTACCATACCTAGAACTGTCCTTTTTCCACAGGACAAAGTGAAAAATAAGATAATGTTGTTCATAAATACCACAGCCAGCTCAATCAGTCAACTCAAGCAGTGAAGGTATACAAAGGCAAGAAAAGGTCAACCCTACAAGCAACACACAACTCCACAAAAGCAATGCTAGAGTCATACTAGAACAACTATGGGTGTCCTTTACAGAGGTGACAATGACAATACAAACTTCAAACCTTTGAAGTATAACTACTTAGTAAGAACCCAAGTCTTTGCCAAACATGAAGTCTGAAACCATTATGTTCTTTGGGGTATATAGTTGAATGATAATTCAAGGCTGTTACAAAGGTTAGTTATAGCAAATGGGGCAAACTACAGTTCATTTATGTACCTTAATGTAGGATCAACATCTTCTATCTAAGGCAATAAGTCTAAGGTAAAACAACAGTTTATGGTATGGTAAGATTTAGTACTCATTAACTCATGTGCATAAGCCTTTGATTTGAAACATCCAATTAAGGTACAACATCAAGTTCAAGTGAAGCAAGAATGAGTGTACAACAATTCAATCGTAAAGCCTTCCTAGGCAATAATTTAAAGTACAGTAACAGGTCAAGGTACAACAAGGTTGTGAAAACAACAATTCAAGTATAAAGCCTTTTGAGGCATCAAGAACAGGGTACAACAGGTCCAAGTATACAGCAGCTCAAATAGCAAAAATTTTTCTGTCTGAGATATCAAGTTAAAGTACAGCATTAAGTCAATTTACAAGAAGAAAATTCGAATATAAGCCTTTTGGGGTATCAAGTTAAAGTATAGCAGTAAATCAAGGACAAAAACAAGATCAAGTGTGCAGCAATTCAAGAGTAACACCTTCTGAGGCATCAGGTGCAAGGTATAGTAGCAAGTCAAGGTATAATAAGATTGTGAAAACAACTCCCAGTATAACTACTTGTCATGCAGTACACTTGTGAAGATCAAAAGCATTGACAAGAATGCCTCAAGGAGTACATGCTGGAAACTTTACAGAAGTAATGGTCTACATCTATTGACTGCTCTCATTCATGTATTGGAATAGAAAAGTCATGAACACATCGAGGAGTACATACTAAATCTATATAGAGGTAATGGTGTTAGGGCCATTAGCTATCTCCCTCGGGATTGTTAGGATAAGGTTCAACTGATACAGCCGTAAAATATAATTTCTTTTCCATTTGCAATTAACTTGACAGTGTCTCAAGACAATTTTTGACCGAGCATACCCTGGTTGAAGGCTTTCAAGGATCCTCCCTATTTCTCTTATTCTTAGGGGGTCTTCCTTTACCCTACCTCCTATTATTCAACCATCATGTAAGACTAAATGTTATTCATTTCTACTCACATCGCCATAAACACGGATGACCATGAAAAGAACAGAGTTGTTAATTTTAATTTCAACAAGGGTTTGAAGAAAAATGCTAAACAAATTTTCCTTCGAAATTTACACAAACTGATGTCTGAACAAGTGAATGGTTCTACTGGGGCTAACTCTTTACATTTTAGAGCACCCTAGCAATTAAGACAACTTAGGAAAAGGCTAAATGATGTTTTTCAAAAGCAGCACGTAAATCACAGGCACAAACAAATTTTTACCCCCTTTCTAATTGGTATTCAAGAATAACCTCCTTTTTTACAAGAAAAAAATCATAACCCTCAATTTTACAAATTTTCCCACCATGCAAACCAGAAATTTGAGAGGCGCATGGATTTTTGTCACAAAAAATCATTTAGAGAAAAGATCAATGGGTACCTTATGA
The DNA here is from genome assembly GCA_028583015.1 of Wollemia nobilis. Lineage (NCBI taxonomy): Eukaryota > Viridiplantae > Streptophyta > Pinopsida > Araucariales > Araucariaceae > Wollemia > Wollemia nobilis. The sequence continues at coordinate 9,340,536 of JAQPPZ010017226.1, read as the reverse complement.
GTTTTCTTCCACGAAACTGAAGATGGATAGTTGATGCAAAAACCCTTCTAGATATCCTTTCTGCAAATTCTTGGCTGGTTATCATCCTTAGTAGTCCTTTGTGTGCCCATCATGGATAGGACAAGGTTTAAATAGAATGCCCTCTAGTCTAAAATTGGCACTCTCCCCAAATTGGTAATCTGTCCCAAGATAGAAAATCACCATGAGATGACAAGATAGGGTTGGTGCGGTCCATGCAACTAGTTTTGAGGTTCCCTTTGTAGAAACGGAATACAACATACAACAACACAATTCCATTACCACTTAAATAAACAAATTATACAATGTAAATAACTTACAATTACTTGCACACAACATATATCAGATGGTCTGGTTCAACAATTTTATGGCCTTGCATAACAGTTCAGATGGCCTGGCATAAGTATTTCACAAATACATGTTTGATTACACCCAACTTCCACTACTGTGTGCAATACCAACATCTAATGAATGAGGGAGGAGTCTTATTTATACAACTAAGAAGGTAGTTGCATCCTCAACTTCCTCCAACTAACCACCCCTACACCTCACCATTTCTTGAATTAAATTTATCTTCATTTACATTTCATGAACTTTATTAATTACATGTACACACATTTCATCAAACGCTTTCCACACGAACTACCAAATAACACAAAATGACAAAACTTCATTCATTGATTATACAGACATGTCAATTCGTTTGCCTACATCTATCCCCTCCTCTAGACCTATCGATGTCCTGGACAACACATGAGCTAAACACTAGGGATAGAAGCATTGAACACCATAATGGAATCTCGTCACGTTCATTCCGCTTTCTTCTATTCCAGACTTCTTCTACAACTAGCTTCACTTCAAACTATTGCCAATAAAACATTATTTTCTGATTGCTCACTCCACTTACTAAAATCGACCGCACCACCAACATGATGGGAAACGTGCATTGCCACCTTTGACGACGATTGGGCGGCAGCCCCCTTGCAAGGTCAAGGGGAAACGGACTTTGCGCATACCTTGTCATGATACAAGGTAGGGTCAAGGGGCAACGTCCTCGCAGGGTTTGTGATAGTGCCCTAAAACCTCTTTGACAAAATAATTGAAACCCTCATTGTCTGAAATTATTTTTTCTCATCGTTTGCATTTTGGTAGCCTTCAATCGATCCTCTCAAACAAATTTCCCTCAACTCTGAGTGACTTCTCAAGTTCTAGAAGAAATTTTGGCCACCAACGACCTTGCCTTGGCTTATGATGGGCATCCCTTGGTCTTAGACAATCCTCCTCTTGGGTTAGACAACTAACATTCTGGGTTAGGCAACCTACTTCATCAAATGGCACGTCTCCATATGGCTCATCTCTAGGCGCCCTTGCCTCAGACAACCCAACTTTTAATGACCTTGCTTCGGACTCCGAATGACCCTACTCCAGATGGCCTGGCTCCGGGTGGCCTGCTCCAGACAGCCTTGCTTTGGACTATCCTTAGCACATGCTCTTCCAATCAAATGAACTCCTTGCCTCAAAATTTGTGCCACTTTGCATTTACGATCTTCTCCTTGTTACGAACGATGCTCCTTATGGTTCGTACGACGTTGCTCAAACTTTGCACGACCCTCTTCAGCCCTTTGATGGCCTGACTCCTCTTGCACAAGTTTTTCCTTCACAGAACAAATCCTCCTTGTTGTCACACATCCCTTTATTTTTCAGTACACAAATTTTTGCGAAACCTAAGCTGGTTTCATCAACACAGTTTTGGAATTGTAGATCCTTCCATGAAAACTGCGTTTCTCCACTACAAACGTCTCACATGCACACAAACTTCAAATTTTTTGGTTGTCGGACAAGCTTCTTTAGCAAAACCCTTGTTTTTGCTATTGTCTTAACATGCCCTAGCTCCAACACTCTGATGCAACCCTCTCCTTTGCAGTTGTTTTTCCCTTCTCTTCTCTCACATTTGAATTTTGCATGGTGAAATGTGATTTGCTTGTCTACTGGATACCTTGGTGCATGTCTTAAGACTTACCCTAGCTGGTTTAAATTTAGTTGACCAGCGCACTCTCCTTTGGCTTCTTCTCTTTATTGCTCCTTGGCTTTGTGCATGAGTATGAGCAAGTGAGAGTTTTTTACCTCTTTTTATAAGTTGAGGGAGGTAGGGGGACACTTGGCTTGCATGTGGCAAGTGCCCCTCCACTCCCTTAACTGCCCCTTCAAAACCAGTAATTGCTTGTTCCATGCACCGTTTTCGTCTTATGTGGCTTTGGCTCCTTATTCGTCCTTGGACATGGTGGGCCTATTGGAAAAATGTGTGTGCTCCATCTCGAATTGTGTTGAAACTTTGTCCCAAACAGCCTAGGCGGCTAGACGACCTACTTAGATGTCCAAACCGCCTAGTCTATCTTTGGTCCGAATGGCCTATGGGGTTAGACAACTTGTCTAAAAATCCAGATGGCTTTGCATGTTCTCTAGACAACCCGATATCATCTTCCCCCCAATTTTGGGCTGTAGATGACCTTGCATGACTATCGAACAATTATGATCTATCTTCGGATGGCTCAGGGTGTTCATCTAACAACCTCAGGGCAGTCTGAGGCTCAGACGGTCTATGGAGGGTCTAGACAACCTTCTCTTTGGGCTAGACAACACAAGGGTCAATCTGGGGACCTGTTGTCCCCGACAGATGACTAGGGTCCCAACTTAGACAACCTAGGCTTAGACAACCTAAGTCCTAACAATCAAGGCTTGGGTCCAAACAACCCAAGTTTAGATGGCTAGACGACCCTAGAAGATAGCAAAATGTCGAACAATCTCTCTCTTTATTGTCTACATCATTCACTCTGTCTGCATCACTCACTTCATTGTCTACATCAACTACTTGTGCAACCTCCCCTTCTTGCGTAGCTTCAACTATTTACTTGATCATTGCCTCTCAATCAATGCCATTATTTTGCCCATTTGCTTTCCACATCATGAGGTAGATTTTCCAATGCCTTAGTGGGTCCTCTATTTCCCCACCATGAAATATGGGACACTTATGTAATATGCCAAAATTGGTCTTTATCATGATATGTTGATTTGACATTGGCAGTGGTTGTTCATGTGTCTCGCCTTCTTGACACACATTATCAAGCACAAGCTATTGAAGTTGCTCTCATGTTGGACTCCCATCCTGCACACCATGAAATGTGCCAACCTGAAATTGCTATGATGTCAGACTCCCGTCCTGCTCACCATCTAGCACACCAACCTTCAATTGCTCTAGTGTCAAACTCCCATCTTGTGCAATATCACACATGCCATCTTGTATTTGGACCAATGTCGGACTTTCATCCTGCTCACCATTAAACACCAACTTGCAATTGCTCTAGCACCATGCATTTGTTATGTGTTCCTTATACCACACAACTTGTTTCAACCACTCCTAACCTTTCCTACCAAACCAATTTTTCTCCTCAGTCAAACTTATTATCAGCTTTGTCACGTCTAACTTCATCAATGTGAACACAAACTGCCATATCAGCATGCATGTCTTTGATTGTGCAAGCTCGTCTGTCTACATGTACATCTCCCCTTACACACACTTGTTTGTCTATGCATGTGTCTTCGTCACTTTCACATATGTTATCACACACTTATCTATCTTTGTTAATATGCACTTCCATGTCAACACACATCTCTACTTCATGCTCGAACACTTGCATGTCATTATCTTGCACAAACACTTGCGCTTCTTCCTCATGCATGAGCACTTGGACATTGTGAACTTTGTCATCATGCAATTCCTCACCGTGTAATTCATCGTTGCATGATTCTCCACCACTATCATGCAACTCTCTATCGGTGACATGTAACTCACTCTTGTTGACATGCAACTCTATCGCTATCACACAACTCACCGCCGCTAACATGCAACTCTCTGTTGTCGATATGCAACTATTTGCTGTTGTTGTTGTCATGCAACTCACCACTGTCGACATGCAACTCTCCATCACCACCATGCAACTCTTTTTCACTATCATGCAACTCACCATCGCCTACATGCAACACTGTGCTCATTGTCACATGACTCTCCCCACACAAATCCTTGTGGGTCTTATTTGTGCATGTCTACTTGCACATCCACTTGCATGTTTGCTTCTTGTGTTGGCCCTTCATCAGCATCAACAAACAAGTCTACATCTTCATCTATTGCGACCTTTAATATGCCCTCCTGAGGAAAACTACATCGTTCATTGGCTACATTGTAATCATTCCATTGTTGTCGTTGTGCATATTCCCAAGTGATTTGCTTGTCGCAACCCCATGTCACCAAACTTGACCCAACTTCAAACAGGTGTGGAATACAATATATTGCAACACAATCCCATTACCACTTAAATAAACAAATTATACAAAGCAAATAACTTACAATTACAAATGGATACACTATGCACACAACATATATCAGACAACCTGGTCCAACAGTCAGACAACCTTGCACAGCATTTCAGATGGCCTTGCACAATAATCAGACAGCTTGGCACAAGTATCTCATGAATACATGTTTGATTATACCCAATTTTAACCACCATGTGCAATACCAACATACAAATAAATGAGGGAGAGGTAATATTTATACAACTAAGGAGGTAGGTGCATCCTCAACTTCCTCCAAGTAACTACCCCGACACACCATCATTTCTTGAGTTACATTCGCATACATTTATCTTCATTTATATTTTACGAACTTTAATAATTACACGTATGCACATTTCGTCAAACACTTTGTGTACAAACTACAAAATAATACAAAATGACAAAACTTTATTCATTGATTATGCAAACATGTCAATTCGTTTGCCCACACCCTTTCTAGTTCAATCACTTCACTCAAAATTGAGCCAAAAATGGCTTCTTCCAAAGAATGAACAATTCTTATCTTGAGCTTTTTAGGGTTTGGTGCTAAATCCTAATTTTGCTTAGCAAAAAGCATATCCTCCCAAGTTTGCTTTCCATTGGAGGGTGTCCTCAACATTGGCTCACTTCCCCTGGTTCTTACTAACAAGGTGGCTTATGCTTCATAGAAGGAGACATGGCCCTTTTCCCCCTTTTCAAAAGATTTAAAATAGCTTGTGACTATAAACTATTTTTAATGACAATATTTATTTCAAAAGGAAACTAAGCTCATGGTGGGTTGATTTGAATTGAAACCTTATAAAGCACATTCCTTTAATGAAAAACAAGCAAATCTCTTATCATGCCTATAAATAGACTGAATATTTAGTTCATTGCATCCATTTTAACTTAAAGCGACTATACCTATCATGCAAAATGCAATTTATTGGTGTTGTGTGCATGAGTTCCATTTTTCTGTTCATGCCACTGATCGGCATCTGAAGACCTCCCCCTGATGATACTCTCCATCTTGTTCTTGGCCAATGGCTGCCCCTGTCAAATACTGCAACCAATTTTGTATTTAAACTTGTTTCATTGTAGCAATTAAATAAGATCACATGGAGAAAGCTTTGAGGGTAATAATTTGTGAGATGTTGGAAAAGCGATTCAGAGGAGGAGCAACGATGAGCGGGAAGGTAGCGACGGGAGGGCACGGGAGCGGGAGCGCCAGCACTGTGAACCTGGGCACCGGCAAGTTGGAGGGCCGCAGCAAGGCGGAGGGAGGGCAGTCAGAGAATGGAGGCTCGACGGAGTTACCCGAAGATGGAGGCAGACGCGGGAAGGATCCGCCTGACAAAGGGAGAGACTGCCAACATAAATCGTATGCAGAGGCAGCGGCTTCTGAAACCCCAAATGGTATTTTCACTAAGGACCTCTTTCCGTCCGGGGATGAACTGGACATCCCGGAGGAAATCCTATCAAGTTTCGTCGAATTTGAAAAATTTACCCTAATCGGGAAGTTTATTGGAGGGCGTCCCGATATGGAGACCATCCGTAGGTGGGCGGCAGGAAAATGGCGGACCTCGGGTCATATGGAGCTGGCTGCCCTATCCCGGGGTTTTTTCGCAATTAGGCTGAATAATGCGGAGGATTACTGTAAAATTTTGGCTGGGGGCCCTTGGTTTCTGGGACGCAGGAGTCTCTTTCTCAGGAAGTGGGGGATGGATTTTAACCCCGAAACCCAGAGTATTAATATTGCCCCAATATGGGTTAGGCTGCCGAACCTTCCCCTTTTCTGCTGGCATGAAAATGTTATCAGGGGTATCGCCCGTTCCATTGGTGAGTTGGTCACCATTGACCCTCCCACTCGGGCCCGAACCAGATTTGTCCAAGCTCGCTTCTGTGTCCTGGCGGATTTGGAGGCGAACCTTCCATCCTCCATCACTCTTCGGTCTGGAGGCTCCGTTCTTCATAAGCAAGTCATTAACTACGAAAATAGACCGGCCTTTTGCCCCCGGTGCAGTTCCCAGGGGCATCTTCAGTCAAATTGTCCTCTTCAAAAGCCGGGGATGAAGGGTGGGGCTTCTGGCAACCCCCCGGAGCAAGAAGGAAAACAACCGAAACACCCTGTAGCGACAGTGCTTGAGTCTCCAGATCCTTATGGGGTTCTCCCCGAGTCGGACGTCGTTCTGTGCAATGCAAGTTCCCAACCATAACCTCAAGTGGAAAAGGATCAGTCTCCTTCCCGTATGTCTGCTCAGGCTGATTCCCCTATTTTTCAAAACCAGAAACCTCCCGAGTCCCTGTTGGAAGAGTATCTGTTGGGCAAGAGGGACGAACAACATGGCAACATTAGTCCGCGAAACACTAGAAGCCGAAAGCAAGGGGTGGATTTCGGCCGTGAAAGAAAATAGGGGCGACCTCCTAACAAAGAAAGAAGGGATAAGGAAACGGCAACAGACATTGCAAATGGATCCCAGCGGTTGCTTTTTCAAGAAGATTCTGACTCCCTGGTGGGTGATTCGCCTGTCCCAAAACCTCCCATCCAACAGGGAAAGGGAGGCAAGAAAGTCTTTAAAATGTCCAGATGAAAATCCTCTCATGGAATGTGAGAGGTCTTAACGGAGCGGCCAAACGTAGGGTGGTGGCCGATCTCCGAAAGAAGTCTAACCCATCCATCCTCATTTTGCAGGAGACTAAGTCTGATGCCTCTGCCTCTGTCAAGGTTGCCGGGGCCATTTGGGCCAAGGCCAAATTCCTTTCTAGCCCTGCAATAGGTTCTGCAGGCAGTCTCATGGTGTCGTGGGACTCTGACAAGGTCGAGGGTAGTCTTCTATCGGCTTCCAGCAGGACTATCAATGTCCTGTTTCACTCCAAGGTTGATAATTTTTCATGGATTTTGACCAATGTTTACGCCTCGAACTCTGCTTCGGAGCGAGATGAGTTGTGGAAAATCATCTCTGATGAGGGAAAGTTTTAGTGACTTCCCGTGGGTTGTGGGAGGGGATTTCAATTGCCCTCTTCATCCCTCTGAAAAGAAGGGAGGCGCTGAGCTGGCCAGCCGTAGCATGGAGGATTTCAAAGATTTTGTTTCATCCAATAATCTGCTAGACATCGAACTTAAGGGGGCGTCCTTCACCTGGAGCAACAGGAGGATTGGGAGCAATCTCATCCAGGTCAAGCTCGACCGGTTCCTCATTTCCCACGAAGCTATTCCCTTCCTCGACGCTGCAACTCTCTCGCCTTTGCCAAGAATCGGGTCGGACCATAATCCCATTCTGTTAGAGGCCACTGGCGGGCCTAGGTTTAAGATCCCTTTCAGATTTGAGTCCATGTGGATTTCCCACAAGGATTTCAAACAGTTGGTTTCGGAATGGTGGCAGGTGACGGTGGTTGGTTCAGCGTCCAAAAGACTGGCCCTAAAACTTAAGATGATTAAAAAGAACTTAAAGGCATGGAATAAGGAGGTTTTTGGCAACATTTTTGAGTCTAAAAGGTCCATCTCTGAGCGCTTGAAGAGTTTAGAGGAAAATATGGAGGTCGAAGGGTATTCTAAAGGCCTCGGAGAGGAGGAACGGAGCCTCCTGGTGGACTATCATTCCATTCTTGCCAGTGAGGAAACGTTTTGGCGTCAGAAGTCCAGGGATCTCTGGCTGAAGAGCGGTGATTCAAATTCAAAGTTTTTCCACGCGTCTACCATGAGACACAAGGGGGCCAACAAGATCAGACAAGTGTTGTGTAAGGATGGGCGCACTACCAGGGAGATTGAGGAAATTCGAAGCGAAGCAGTCGATTTCTTCCAGGATTTGCTGGGTGCTCCTCCTGATAGCGTCCTCCAAGTTCAGAAATCCTTGCTTGCTAATTTCCCTACCAAAGTCCCCCATGAGGCAAGTATTAAACTCCTGGAACCTTTTTCCCATTTCGAGATTAAGGATGCTCTTTTTTCCATGCAACCAGATAAGGCCCCCGGGCCTGATGGGTTCCCCCCCGATTCTTTCAAGTTATGTGGGATGTTGTGGGGCCTGATGTCTGCGAGGCTATCTTAGAAATCCAAGCATCAAGATCCATCCATCCGAAGCTCAACTCTACCTTCCTAGCTCTCATTCCTAAGTCGCCCGCCCCGCAAAAGTTTTTCTCGACTATCGTCCCATAAGCCTCTTGCAATGTTTTCTACAAGATTCTTACCAAGACCATTGCCAATCGTCTGAGATCCCTCCTCCCCTCTTTGGTAGGTTCAGCTCAGGGGAGCACCGTTAAGGGTAGAAACATCCTTGACGACGTCATTACTATTCACGAAACCCTCCATACTGCCCAATGTTCCAAGAATGCTGCGCTTTTCCTTAAACTAGACATGAATAAAGCTTTTGACAGAGTGGACAGGAGGTTCCTCTGTGCTGTCCTTTGCAAGTTGGGCTTCCATCATCACTGGATTGACCTTGTGAACAGTTGCATTTCCACTCCGTCCTTTTCTGTGCTGATCAACGGGTCCCCCGCTGGATTCTTCCAGAGTGCTCGCGGCCTCAGACAAGGTGATCCTCTGTCTCCTATTTTATTCATTCTTTTGGCAGAGGTCCTTAGCTGGTCTTTGAATGAAGCCCTCCGCCGAAGCAAGATTTCTGGCATTCTGCCTACTTCCAGAGTTGATCCTGTCACTCACCAATAGTTTGTGGATGACACGCTCATATCCACTGGAGCGTCTGTCACTCAGGCCAAATCTATCAAGCGCATTCTATCCCGATATGAGAAGGCTTCCGGCCAAAAAGTTAATTATTTGAAGAGCAAAATTTATTTTGTTAATACCCTCTCGCGTAGGCAAATTCGCATTGCCATAATCCTCGAATGCACTATTGATTCCCTGCCCGCAACTTATTTGGGGTTGCCGCTAGTTTGCAATGGGCGAGGCGGTGGGAACATCCGGAATTCGATTTTGGAACGGCTTCATAAGAAACTCAAGCACTTGGAAAGGCAAATTGCTATCTCAAGCCGGGAAGGCAACCCTCACCAAAGCCTGTCTTCAAGGAATTCCCACCTATTTCATGTCTGTTTTCATGCTTCCTGTGTTTATCCATTCCAAAATCGAGCAGATTCAAAGGAATTTTCTCTGGTCCGACAACGAAGAAAAATCCAGAATTCCTCTAGTGGCGTGGGATAAGGTTTGCCTTCGAAAGGACCAAGGGGGCATGGGATTGAGAAGATCCAGGCTCATGAACACTGCCTTAATTGCCAAACATGCTTGGAGAATTCTTATTAATGCACCGACGGAATGGGTCAATATAGTTAAAAGAAAGTATCTTGGGGAAAATTCTCTCCTGGAAGCTGAGTCTCCTCATGAAGCTTCGGCTTTCTGGAAGACGGTGCTTCAGGGCCGTTCGATGATTAACAGGGGTGCTCGTTGGATCTTGGGGGATGGATCCACGATCCTTTTTTGGAGAGACAGGTGGGCTACAGATGAAGCTCTCGCTGTAAATCAGAACTTGGCTGGCTTGAGGGCCCAGATTGATCCAAACAATCATCTCAAGGTTTCGGATTGCATTGACCGGAGTTCCCTTCCCCCTCGGTGGAAACTTCCGACGGTGGATGGGTTTGATAATGAGGTGAATTTCTTGTACAGTGTCCTCCAATCGGTGTTAATTCCTTCGGTCATAAGAGACGACAGAATTATTTGGAGCAACACGCAGGATGGGCGGTTTTCTGTTAAGTCCGCTTATGATCTTCTGTCGTGTGAGGCTGCTGTGGACCCCCGGTGGAAAGCAATTTGGAGGAAAGGGATTATTCCTAAGATAAATTACTTTGCTTGGATTGCCTTTTATAACAAAGCCCTTACCATAGACAATCTCCACAAGAGAGGCCTTGCAATTCCCAACAGGTGCTATCTTTGCTTAGCTGATCGTGAAACATCCGATCACTTATTTTTGCATTGCCCCTTTTCCCATTCGGTCCTAAGCTGTGTGTTGTCTTCCTTCCAAGTACTCTGGTGCTCCCCTCGCTCCCTTAAAGACGCCTTCCTCCAATGGCCCAAGCCCTTTAAGAATTCTAAGCTCCGATTCCTTTGTGAGGCTGCCTTTCACCATTCCATCCGGTAAATTTGGCTGGAGCGTAATGCTAGAGTCTTCGGCAAGATCCCTAGAATGGCTCCCTCTGTTGCCCAACGGGCCTTATCCTTTGCTGTCGAGAATTCAAAAACTATTCCCAGCTCCCGCCCTCACAATCCTTGGGAGGCAATTATTTTCAAAAGATTGGACCTTGGCTCCTCTTCCAGAGTTGACTCGGTGAATGGCCGCAGGGAGGTCACTTGGACCAAACCTCCTTTGGGGTGGATCAAACTTAATTTTGACGGGGCTGCTAAAGGCAACCCGGGGCCCGCCGGGTTCCGGGGGGCTTGTCGTGGACCATAATGGGAAGCTGATCTTGGCCTATCGTGGAAAATCTGGGCCCTCAGACCAATCATTTTGTCGAAGCCCGTGGTGTGTTGAAAGGGTTGCAGGTCATATCGAATGATCCTAGGCCTTTAATTATTGAAGGCGATTCTCTAAACATTATCAACTACCTTCGTGGCTCCAAAGACCCGTCGTGGCGGGTCCTGAATATCATCCTCGAGGCTAGGATGCTCCTCTCTCGGCATGCCAGGTGGGAGGCGGGGCACATCTACAGAGAAGGTAACCGGGTGGCGGATCACTTGGCCAACAAAGGACTGATGACCACGTGCCCGGTTGTTTGGCGTTCTCGTTTCCCAACCGAGGTGGACAGTTTGGCCAAGGCAGATATTCCCTCATGATGAAGAATTTGTATCATAGGTCTTCTCCCAAAGTTTGTTGATATATTGTCTTCGGCTATTATTCTGTTTTAATGTATTTCAAGATCAAGATTTCCAGGACTGTCCGCGTCTTCTGGGGCCCTCGGGCATTTTGTATTTCCCTGTCTTTTTTACGAACTGCTCTATTTACCCAGCCATCCGGCATGAAATATCTTTTAGCAAGGCTGATTTTGTACATAAGGTTTTGGGATCCTTTATAAAAACCCACAATTAATCTATTATTATAATTACCAAAAAAAAAAATAAGATCACATGGATATCAAAATATAGTTACCAGCTTAGAATCATCATTCCTAAATCTACTTAATTTAAATTTTATTAAAATTTGGGATGTGACAAATTTCCTTGAAGTCCAATCTATGTCCTTGCAAATATTTTTTTGATTATGGATGCTTGATCGACACCACTTACCAATCATATTCCTACAAGAGTTCTATCCATAGTTGAGAAAATTGGAATTGGTAAATGATTGACTCGGAAAAAATCGGGAATCGACAAAATATTGGGGAAAGAATTAGCAAAAAAAAAAAAAAACCCGAATAAAATGCAATTTTTTATTGATAAACAGTTTTTTTCATGCATATTACAATGAATTGACATTATGCAAATCAAATATTGCAATAAAAGCAGTAATTTATGTTAGGACATCATACAAGGCTCAAGCTTTAACTACACATGAAAGTGACAAAACACATCTTGTATTGATTGTAATAGGAAAAGGTACAAATTACAAAATGTGTTAAAATACCTCAATAGGCCCAATATCTAATGTCTTGCAATTCCTTTGCCCTTTGCCCTAACAAAAGACCTAGTCTCTCTTTGTTGATGTGTTCTTGTAGTTGTCGCTTCTTGTGCATGTGCCTCTTGTTGGTCCCTGGCTGCTATCCCCTCCGCTATGTCTTCAAAGTTTTGTAAATCATCAAATGGATGTGCTGGTTTTTCATCAATTAAGGCATCACCAACACCGTATTCTACAAAGTTGCATGGAAAAGTCCACTTCTCTTCAATCTTGGCTATAGACTTTGTATTCAGACTGCATTTGCCAATCTCATATACACTTGGTATTGGTTCATCTTGGTCTTCTTCCGTGTTGGTACACATAAAATTTGGCTGAAAGACTTCATAGTCTTCCATTTGCCAATGGATAAGTCCGTTGTCAGAGTGCTCCTCATCCTTTGTGCATTCCTCCAACTCTAGCACACCACCTTCGTTTGGTTCTTGTTTGTTCTCATCCTCTGATGATGAACTTCCGGGTTCATCAAATGTCAATCACATGTGTTGGCCTTTCTTGAATGTCAAACAATCCTTCTCCCAGTTGTGGTTTACCTTTGCTGCTCTGATATGAAAATCACCAAAAAATCATTGAGTTTCCAAATTTTTCCAAGTTTTTCAAATTGCCAAGTCAACTTGGCTCGAAATTGGAAATTGCCGATTTTTTCCGATTTTATGAAAAAATAAAAAATCACTGATTAAATCGTGAAAAATTGATCATAGCTACACACATAGAGGCTACGACCGATTTAGTGAAAAGTCATTTTTTTTCCTTTTATTTTCTTTCATTTCAACTATTGTAAGGGAGGAAAGGGATCTGCCTTCCTGCTACCACACCAAACCAAACACACTAGGGCATCCTAACAACGAATTGTTTGCAGTTTGAAGGAATCCAGCAACCACTAATAACCACCTAGAGGATTCATCCGAGGTAAGAAAAACATTTGAAAACTCTTTTTTTTTCCTAGGTTGAAACTAGGTTTAGATTAAGTTGTTTGCAAATGTTTTTCTTTTCTTTTTCAAGCATGATTAAATTTAAGGTAGAAATTTAAAAAAACTAGGTCTAGGGTTTAGTTTTTTTTTTTTTCGTCCCTATAAGTAAATATTGTTTCCTGATAACCATGTATGCAAGCCCATTTTTCAATTGTCAATGTTTCACGTTTAAATACTAAATCCTAAACCCTAAACCCTAGTCTAGGGTTTTTTTTTTCTTCTTTTAAGTAAATATTGTTGCTTGATAACTATGTATGCAAACCCATTTTTTAGTTATCAATGTTTCAATTTTAAATCCTAAACCCTAGTCTAGGGTTTAGGTTTTTTTTTTAAGTAATTGTTTGTAACTTGTTTCCATGTGCAGGCATAAAAAAATGACCCCAAGAGATCCAGCATGGGCGTATGGAATGGTAGGGGGAAAGAAAAGGGAAGCTATATGCAACTTTTATGGTACCCTTTTTCCTGGAGGCATTTTTCGCCTCAAATTCCATTTGGCAAAGAGAGTTGGCAATGATGCCAAGCCATGCGATAAGGTGCTGGAAGAAGTTAGACAAAAAGTAGATGCCATGATCTCTGACTTAGAAAAGAGAACACAAACAAAGACAAACCGAGACCATGTCATCCCCCTTCTCAAATGCCCCATACCGGTAGTAGCTTTAGCCAGTTTCAACACAAGAGTTTGAGTCCATTGTGTGCACAAGCAGCTAATGGGATAGGAGAGTCCCATTTTGTAGAGCGTTCCATGCCACACGCTTGAGGGTATGGTTGCGTGGAACCAGGAGAAGTACAATGCAACAAGGGTTTGTGAGCGATGACTGGAATTCCAAACAGACTGCAAGATACCGATTCTCACTAAGGGGTAGAATGTAAATGCCTATTTGTTTCAAGAGGCCTTTTGGACAGCCACGGATGAGGCCATTAAGGTACAAGACTAAGTTTATTAATTTAAAATATTTTTCCATTTGGGAATCTTGTATTGTAATTTGTTATTTTTTCTTATAAAATATTTTCATTTAAATTATTTTTCTTTTTTTTCCTAGGTTTCAGGGCCTTTGGTGAAGGTTCTCTATCTTGTTGATGGAGAACAATCTATAATGGGATATGTATATGAGGCTATGGACAAGGCAAAAGAAGCAATTGCCGCATTTTATGGATATGCCCACACCAAATATGATCCCATTTGGACAATCATTGATAACAGATGGACATCTCAAATCCATAGCCCTCTTCATGCAACGGGTTACTACTTGAACCCCAAAATTTTTTATTCTGCTACATTTCATGTCAATTATGAGGTGAAGGTTGGCCTTCAAGATTGCATTGACTGCATGTTCCTTGATAGCCAATTGCGTGATAAGGCACATGAAGAGATACATGATTATAAGGAATGTCGGGGCCTCCTTTTCCCATCCAAGGAATGCAAGAGAATGGGGTCAAAATTGAGGCCTGGTAACCTTCACCGACTTATTATTTGTTTTGTCTTTTGATTTTCTTTTAAAAATTAATCTCAATTTACTATTTCACATGTGAATTATTATTATTATTATTATTATTATTATTTTGGTTGTTTCTAGATTTATGGTGGGAGGACTTTAGTGATTTTACACCTAATACATCGCATGGCCATCAAAATCTTATCTCAACCATGTAATGCTTTAGGTTGTGGGTGCAATTGGAGTATGTTTGAGCACATACACTCCAAGAAATGCAACAAGCTTACATAAGAAAGTTGAATGATCGTGTTTGCACATTATAACCTTCGCCTCCAAAAAAGTATTACAAAAACAAGTATCAAGCTCAATGATCTAAGTGACATTGATCCATTATATGAATGGATAATAGATGCAGAGCAAGAGTGGCATTAAGAGCCTCTCTTCTCCTCGGATGAATTACAAAACTTTGAATACCTAGTGGAGGAGATAGCAGCCAAGGACCAAGAAGAGGCACAGACACAAGAAGTGGCAAGGGCACGTCAACAAAGAGACTAGATCTTCTGCTAGGGAAAAGGGCAAAGGACTTGCAAGACACTAGATAGTGGCCTTATTGAGGCATTTTGATACATTTTGTAATTTGTATTGTTTCATATTATAAGCATACAAGATGTGTTTTGTCACTTTCATGTGTAGTTAAAGCTTGTATGATGTATCACTTGCCACTTTCATGTGTAGTTTAAGCTTACAGTCTTACATCATTAATATTTGATTTGCATAATGTTAATTCATTGTGATATGCATGAAAAAAACTTTTTTCAATGAAAAATTGCAGTTTCTTCAAATTTTTTAGGCCAATTTTTTCCCAATTCCCGAATTTTCCCAATTCTTTCTCTAGCCCAATTCCAAGGTGATTCTGATTTTCTCTACTATGCTTTGTCGTGTATAGCCACCTACATCCCAACAAAGCATCATAGGCTGAGTTTTGCATAACAATTATCATGAAATCCATGGTGAACATTTGATTAGCAATCTTCACATTTTGTGCAGTCAGTACTCCCTTCATCTCTATCCCATACTAGTTTGTACCATACAATTGAAAGTTAGGAGACCACAAAAATGGTGCCCCCAAATATTTCCACATTTTTTTAGGCAAAACATTTACACTTGATCCTCCATCAACAATTACTTAAGTCAAGTTGTGATTTAGCAACTGGAATGTGAATTAGTGTTGGTTTCTTCCCAACATCTATCATCAAGGGTGTCAGGTCAATATACCGATCCTTATTCATGTTGCTTCTAGTTGGTGTTGTGACTCCTCCATTCTCCCTATCCGCACCATCTCTCCTACCGTTGCATATAGCTCCAATACTAAACCTAGTAAACTGGGTATTTTCACTTAAATATTTGTATTTAGTACTTGCGTGGCCTATTGGTTCTTTGCCACGTCCTCTTCTTCAATATTTATGGGTTCCTTTAATTTCTTTTCCAGGAGCAATCTCTCCTAATTGGTATTTTTTGTCTCTTCTTCAATTTGGACATGTGCTTCCTGCCATCTCTCCATTTTAGCAAGGTTTGAGTACTATTCTTCCTTCTTTGGTTGTGCCCAAGTTACCACTAGCATGTGTTTTTCTTCTTCTGTTGGTCCTGTAAAGATTCCTTAATGTCAATAAAATCGACATGTAAGTTACTTGTACTTCATGCAATTTACCTCCTTGTGATTGCTTGGCCCACACCATTGATACATCATTGCATTATTGTTTCCTCTGCCTCCTCCGCCTCCTCCTGCCAAGGCATTTTGATAGTTGTGCATGAAGTGTCACCACCGACATCTCCAACACTAAATGATTGGCCTCTCGTCCAAATCATACTATAATTGACCCTCTCCTCCTGCGGATCGATTTCCTTGTAGTAGCTACCTTCTTCCTTGGTGGTTATTTTGATATTTGCCACTTGTTGCTCCTTGTCCATTCTTTGAAGTGCTCGGCTTTTCTTCCTTACTCTCCTTCTACACTGTCAACGTTTGGTGTCTGGTGCTTTTGAGTTTGAATGGACAATCAACTACAACATGCCCCACAACTTCACAAATATTGTAGAATGCTTTCTTTGGACAATTGACATTGGTGTGTCCTGATTGACAATCAGAACACCGTAAGTCCTTTTTCTCCCTTTCCTTCTCATCCTTCACATCATTAATCAGACACTCCAAGTCCTTCCTCATGGCTTAAATTATTACGCTTCACCTCAATCACTATCCAAATCATTGTCTCGATCATGGATTGCACTTCCTCCACCTACTACGGTTGTCTTCATCTCACTTTCTAAATTTAGCGCTCTATCAAATGCTTCTTGATAGGTAGTTGGCAGAACTACCTTCATCTTCTTCTTGTACCATGGCAGCAATCCATCCAAGAACCATCATTTTTGCAGCCCATCAAATGGTTTTTCTTTCATCTTGTCGAAAAGTTCCTTCAATCAATGATTATATGACTTGAAGTTCTCATCCTTCTTTTGCTTCATTGAGTAGATCTCTCCAATGATCTCCATATTGTCTCGAAGCAATCTAAATTTTTTACTGAATGCAGTCTTCAGTTCATCCCAAGTTGTAAAAGGTTCTTCTCGATCCAAGTGTCAATCCATTGCTATTCCACGCAATGTGGCTGGAAACAATCACAGCCATGATCATCTACGCCATTGGCTCTCCATATCGTTTCACACGTTTCGATATGGCATTCCTATATGGAATCTTCTATGTTATCCAAAGGATGGGGATAGTGGGATGGTTTTCGAGATGGTGTGACATGTTTCCGGGACAACAAGACGCCTTTATGGGACAGCAGGATGTGTCTCCGAACCCCAAATCCAATCCAAGCATAAGACCTCATGGAACATAGGTCCAAACCCGTGTTAGTTAGGTTAAACTACAAAGAAGTTATGTGAACACAAATTATTATTATTATTATTATTTTAATATGTGGACAGTTACTCGGGCTCTAACTTCTCTAACCTCTGCCCAATCCAGAGCTCATTATACTCAATAAGACCATAGTGACCAGAAACAAGAAATGGGAAATTTGACAGACAAGGACAGTGATGAAAAACGGGTGTAATAGAGGTTGTGTATAAGAAACGGATTTCCATACATATATTTCTAGTTTCTCAAAAATAAAATAAAATAAAGAATTCACTTAATAAATTATATATTCTTATGAGTGCTTCACAGGTTTAAAGTTTTTGAAAAAGTCATAGTTTTATATGAAGACTGAAAACTAGAATGTTAAGTTTCACAGACTAGTGCTCTATACAAAGTTATCATGCTTAACATTTGATACAGTCCTTTTACTGATTGTAACAGAACCATCAAAATAGAAGGGTAACTCACATCCCTTGTAACAGAACCATTTTTCGGATAGAGAATATTCACATGAAGAGAGTTTTGTAATTTCATTTTCAGTGTAGCCAAGATGGCGTAGAAATACTCCCTAACCAACCAGATCTTTATGTGTATCGATACTGATGTCATTGCTTATATAGGATTTGCCTGGCATGCACCAAAATCTAAGATTTTGGGGTTCATCTTATTCATCCTACTGCTTAAACTAAGTATCCTACTTATTGAAATTGAATTTATTACTGACTTGAGGCATGAAAATTTTAAATTTACGAGTCATGAATTGAGGTTGGATCGGTTGGTTCCAATTTACCTATAACTACTATTACTTCAAAATTGAATTAAAAACCTTTTGTAAGTTAAACTTATTTTTCAGGTCCATGAAGCTATTCAATTTCTCCAGCCCTCATTTGATACCCATTCTTCTAATTTTAATTCTCTTAACGTGTTACCAGTGATTGCATGCCCGGAAAGAGGGAATTAATAACACACCAAAGGCGTTTTCGTTGGCACGACCCTATCAGGTTTGTACGAGGAAACTATGCCATTTTTTTTTGTGACGCCTGCTATAAAATAAGCCTCCGGGTTCAACGTCACATATCCACTTTGTGGATGAAGAAGGCACTGTCAGGCATACCACAAACACCTGACCCAACAGAAGAGTGGCGGATCGTGGTGCCATTGCAGAATTGGCTAAACATGTAGCATATGTTAAGAGAATTAAAATTAGAAGAATGGGTATCAAATGAGGGCTGGAGAAATAATAACACACCAAAGGGGTTTTCGTTGGCACGACCCTATCAGGTTTGTACGAGGAAACTATGCCATTTTTTTTTGTGACGCCTGCTATAAAATAAGCCTCCGGGTTCAACGTCACATATCCACTTTGTGGATGAAGAAGGCACTGTCAGGCATACCACAAACACCTGACCCAACAGAAGAGTGGCGGATCGTGGTGCCATTGCAGAATTGGCTAAACATGTAGCATATGACACCTCCGGTAGTTGTCCGGGAAAGTATAAAAAATGATTAAATCGAAACATTTTGATCGTAATTGTTTAAATTACAGTCGCTAATGTGGTTAAATCCTAATTTTCGTTTTATTTTTTATACAGAAAAGAGAAAATTGTAATTTAAACTTATTACATATTAAGAAAAATCAAACTTTTATTAAAGCAAATACATGTCGGAGAACCTTCCCAAACTATGCAATTTGCTACATGAATAGACTCCTTCGTGCCGTTGCTTGTACAAAATTATACAAGGGGTTAACAGAGTGACGAAAGACATCTGAAACGAGCAGAAATGGCCCCCCAAGTTTATTTATTTATTTTTTAAATTTAAAATGGCTCCCAAGATATAGATGGCTTTGTAGACGAAAAAGTTAATGGAAAACCCATTCGCAACGGACGTTTCCGCTGCAAACACGTCGCAAGCCCCCGGAAACTCCGAAATGGATTTCTTGCACCTAGGTCTATCATACATAGTTACATGTGGACTGGTTCCTTGAATTGATGTGACATCAATCCCATCTTAATAATATTAGCATGGATTTATTTGGCCTTGTAAGTGCCCCTAGCATGGCACATTCTTTAAGAAAACTGAAGAAAACTTATGGGTTTGGCTTCATTGACTTCCCACACCACCCCCTTTATTTGCGGATCCTACCATCATTGCTAGTTACACACAATGAAACTTAATCTCTTGGGTGCTTGTCAAAAACTTTTCTTGCATCCTTTACATATGGGCATTTTACACACATCTACAAAGAGAGTCACAGCAGAGACATTCGAGTGGAATCCAAACTCAGCGACTTGAGCATGGATTCGTTTGCCAAGTTCAAAGACAAGAAGATGATAATTGCCTTGCAAGCAATACAAAAGAAAAATCGGACCAGTTGCATGCCTATGTATTACATTTGGCAAAGCTATCTGAAGACCTCCCTATCTTCTCCATCCTGAGTGTATCACACAATCATTGCAGTCCATTCTATAGGACATTTGCCAAACAATCAATCAGACACGTTGCATGCAAGTTCAATACACCTATATTGCGCATAATTATTAACTACAGCTGTTCCAAACACTGTATTTCATCCATAGTAGAGAAACTCGGACTAAGCAAAATCTTGGCAAGGCCAAATCTAGACTCGGACTCAGACTTCAAAAAATTTGGGAAAAACTCAACAAATGGACAGAAGAAAATGTCCTATTAGTGATTTTTCTCCATCAACAAGACTGATATTCCTCACCAAAGGCTCTCCTATTAGTGATTTTTCTCCATCAACAAGACTGGTATTCCTCACCGAAGGCTCTGACACTTGGTATTCCTATTTTTGTTATTGTTAGCAACTTAGCTATTTGAAATTTGGATTACAATTCCAAATTTGCAAATGGAAAAATAAATTAAAAAAAAAAAAAAAAACTTAGTCTTATACCTTGATTGCCTTATCCAGAAGCCTCCTCAAAGATGTAATCACACACCTTCTAGCCCTCATTGGAGAGATAATATTTAGTAGTGTCTTCATAATTCCACTCCTTGCCCACAAACAACCTCTTCAATGCCCCCATTGCATCAAAGAGGCTCTCCAATGTAATGAAGTTTGTGGCAAATCGTGTAACTCTAGGCCGCATAAGCTCCCTCCCAATAATGAATTGCCTCATCAGCTGGAGGACCAACATATGGTCGTAGATGAATTTGGTACTGTACAACCTCAAACACCCAAAGTAATTTCCCAATGTCTTCTAGAAGCAAATCAAGACAATGGGCTACACATGGTGTCCAAAATCCTATCAACTGCTACATATGCTACTACGTAACCATGATAATTTGAACAACATTCTCCTGGTCAACTGCTACATATGCTACTACGTAACCATGATACCCTCTGTATAAGGTTGAAAAAAGGGAGTAGCCATGGCCTTGTTTTAATTCTTTGTTTTACTATAGTTTGTTATGAGGGCATTGCATTCCCTCACAACCTCAGGTTCCAGCTTTAGACTTGGCTTGGCATCATGGCATTTTAACCTTGCCAAGTGGTATTTGAGGTGGTTTATGTCTCCATGAGTTTTTCCCCATAAAAATTACATTACACCTTTCCTTTCTTTTCTCCATCCTTTGCATACTTTCATGCTGGGTCTCTTTTTCCCCTCATTTTATTTCATTGTGGCTACACAAAGAAACAATAAGCAAGTAGTTAGAAACTTAAAAAAGAAAAATAAGCCCTAGGGTTTAAGCATTGACAACTAAAACAAAGTTTTTTTACCTCAAATGTAACTGTTGGTGGCTGTTAGATTTTTTAAAACTAAGAACAACAAAAATGAAGACAGTTTGAAAAAAAAAAATTATAGCATTTTTCCGTGCATGTGCCATGCTGGCTGAGTTTTTTTCCCGGGATTTGGCGAGTTTTTTTAGCTCATGAGTAAAATAAACTTGGCAAGCTCAGAAAAACTCGCCGATTAAGCCTGATTAACTTGGCAAGACCGACTCAGGCTTCAAAATCTCAGCCGAGTCTCATAACTATGATTTTGCCTAAAGGCATCCTTGATAGTGTGAATAAATTTCTTTTCTTGTTTCCAACGTTGAAGGGTTCACTTAAAACACCTGTGGAGAATGCTGGAAAATATGAACTGATTTGGTTTAAAATCTGTAACCAGGATTTTGCAAAATGTGTGCAAAGTCTTTTCATAATGTCCATTCTCTGCATAGCTGGCAATCATGGAATCCCATCTTACTAGATTTTGTTATAATTTTAAAAACATGGGAAGCCCAAGTAGGTCCTAATTTTATGGATCGAAGAACCCATTAGCATGTAAAGTGACATGTTCGCAAGAGAAAAAAGAATGGGATTTCTTTATTTCACATCTATGCCAAGATAAAGCTATTCATTTTTTTGTCACAAAAATTGTAAGCTACAAAGCCAGATATTACCAGTTCAAAAATTCCAACAACTGAGCTGCAAGGGATATTGGGTGTAACAATATTTGTTTTGTTATGTTTAGAACCTGATCTTAAAGGGTGATTTATGTATGTCTTGGAACGGTCAGCCTTGTGTCAGACAGGTTTGGATAAAACTTCTAGTTTCCATATGTTTTAACCATTTGATTTCTCCATTCTCTCAGGTTTTAGAATCAGTAGGCAGTTATATGAGAATGCTTGTAAAATAACTTTGATAAGAAATGACCAAAATCAAAATGAAAATAATGAAGATTTAAACAGTTTTGACAAGCCAAATCCTATGACAATTCAGAGTAGCTCTGTTGAAAATGTTCTTATGGATTTTATATTTTTAATCTTAAGGGTAACGGCCCTTGTTTGGGTTGTTCTTCTAGAAAGTTTAAGGATGACTAATTTTTGTCAGATTTCTTGACAATGTTGCTTCTAGCCTTATAGCTTATTTTTTCTGATTATTATTCTCTCTGAGTGTAACAAGATTTGACAAATTTAACATAAAGTTTAAATTCTATCAAACTTGAAGACCAGTTAAATAAATAAAATCCATCAGATTTATCTGCCATGTTTACATTCTAAATCTTAACCTGAATTCAATTAAATATTGAAAAATATTAATTAAAATCTGCAAAGATCTCCTTCACTTTGATTGAAATTTTGATTTGCAGGATGACTTAGAGTCAACCAAGAAAAGGATGACTTAGAGTCAACCAAGAAAAGTAAGAAATTTCACAATGTCTGTTAGGTACCTTCTGTACATATAATTATGTGGGAATAAGTTAGACATGTTTTCAGTGTTCACATACATTGCATTACCAAAGTACTTTTTGGTTTTGTATTTTATTTTATGAAATTATAAGTATATTTGATATTTTTTAATAATTTAAATGTCATCAAATGGCATGAGCTCAAGTGGAAATAAATGTGGACTTTCAAGGAGTTCAAAAATTTTCAGGTGAAAAATGCATAATTGCCAAGGTTTGTTGAATTATTGTAGTAAAACAGTCATGATGTAATATTGGTTAAGCATATTTCAATTCCATATAACCAATTTAGTATTTCGTATTCTGGAAAATAAATGAGAGAGGATTCTAAATTTTTTCTGGTATGTCCACTTAAAGGATAATTAAAAACTCAATCCAAGTGTTGGTTACAATGAATGGCTTTAGAAAATTGCTCTGATTCATTTATTTTCATATGATAGACAAGCAAAAAGAGCAGAACTGTTGATCTTATGAAGACTTGCTAACCTAAGAATATTGTTAGTCTTCATGAAACATGGTTTATAACTCTGTTACAAAAATCGGCAAAAAATCGCCGGAATTGCGAGTGAATTACGAGTCATTCGTGAAATGAGTGACTCGGCAAACTATCGCGAGTCCGGCGTTTTATTGACGATTTTTTGAAAAAATTGGAATCGACAAATTTTTCAAAAAATCGGAATCGACAATTTTTTCAAAAAATCGGAATCGACAATTTTTTCAAAAAATCGTTAAAAAATCGGTCGTAGTCGCACGGGTAGAGGCTGCGGCCGATAAATAGAAAAAACAAGTGTCTTTTTTAATTACCTCTCCTGACCTCTTACAAAGACAAAAAATCTCTCCTATCTTGGTACCAGCTGGACCAACTTAGTCGAGGCATCTTAGGAGCGCGGGTGATTGCGGTGTGAAGGAATCCAGCAACCAACAACATCCAACCAGAAGATTCATTCAAGGTCAGAATTTTTTTAAAACTTTTTTTTTTTTTTTTGAAATTAGACTAGGGCTGTTTGAAATTAGATTAGGGTTGTTTGAAATTAGGTTAGGGCTGTTCTCAAATTTAAAACCCTAAACCCTAGTCTAGGGATTTGGGTTTAGGGTTTTTTTTTCTCCTTTTAAATAGATACAAAATTGATATATGCAAGCCAAATTATTAGTTAGCTGCTATCCTATAATATTTTTTAAACATTAAACAGGTTTAAGGTTATTTTTTTTAGGGTTTTTTTTTGTAAGGGTTTAGATCTTTAGGATTTTTTTGAAAACTTCTTTTTTTTTTGGAAAATAGATTAGGGCTTCATTGAAATTATATTAGGGCTGTTTAAGATTAGGCTAGGGCCTTGTATGATGTCTTGACTTGAATTATTGTTTTTATTGTAATATCTGATTTGCATAATGTTAATTCATTGTAATATGCATGAAAAAAAAAAAATTGTTTTTTTTAAATTTTTTTGGCCGATTTTTTGCTGATTTTTTCCCAAATTTACTACCTGATTTCGATTTTCTGAATTTTTGAAAGGGATTTCTCTAGATCCACAGTTAAATTTAAAATTGGCAACCGCTCCCAGATAAATGAAAAAACAAAGAGTGAGTAAACCAAGTTAAGACCATGATATACAGCAGAAGACTACAATTTCTGGAGTTTGTACTTAATAGCAGTAGTTGTGCAACTACAAGTATGATCCATGCAAAACTGTGTATGGCGTTTTGATTTGAATGAATGACATTTCTTAGGGAAACCAAAATATTTTGTCCAAATATTGGAAAAGATGAAGTATAGGAAAAATATACAAAGGACATAATCTAAAGCACTGCCATGTTGAGATTGTAATATAGAAAGGACATAATCTATTGTAAAGTGAAGCCTAGGTGTTTAAAACTGTCACCAGAGTTATATAAACTATTTATTGACACAGGAGAGAAATATAGCCCCCTGTAGATTAAACCTGCGAACTCATTCTAAAATGCATCCTGCCATCATGTTAATTATTTTTATAAGCAATATCCTACTTTGATAACATTCTACCAAGTTATTTCTGAAAGAGTAAAAGGATCAAACAAATATATAATAGAGCAGTTAAATAGATTTTGGAAGAAGTCACTTCATGGAAAAAAAGAAAAAAAAAACATAAAAAAGTTCTTTATTTCAAATTTGAAGCAGTAATTATTATAAGTAAATTGGAACCCAACTAATACATCCTCAATTCATAAGTCATAAACTTAAAAATTTAAGCCTCTAGTCATGAGGAAATTCAATTTTAGTAACTATTTTCAACTTATCTAAAAAACTTTTAGATTTTAGTGTGCGCTAAACAAATAATTATAAAACTCGTACAAACAATTAGCCAATAACAAAAAAAACACTAGGTGTAAAAATAATACTTGATTATGAACTAAGAAAAAATATGTAGGAGCAACAACAAATGTGAGCGCGAGCAGGAAGTAAGTGCAGTTTCGAGTGCGAGTGTGAGCGGGAGTAAGTACAACAATGAGTGCGAGCGCGTGATGCGGGAGTAAGTACAACAACAAGTGCGAGCGCAATCTGGGAGTAAGTGCAGCAACAAGTGTGAGTGAGTGCAGCCGAAAGCGAGTGCGAGTGAGTGCAGTCGAAAGTGAGTGCGAGTGAGTGCAGTCAAAAGTGAGTGCAAGCGTTGGGAGTAAGTGTAGCAGTCATAGTTGAAGAGCGGCAGGTACATCCAGAGTGCATCAATGCTTCAAACCCTTACCATAAATGTGTGGAACATTGTTTCCAAAAAATTGTTGAAGCCAAGGAATGCTGGAAAAAGAAGAGACAAGGGCAATTGTGAGCCAAGAGGGAGTGCAAGTTGGAAGTGAGCGTGAGGAAGGAGAGAGTGCGAGGTAGGAGAGAGTGCGAACCAAAAGGGAGTGCAAACTAAGAGGGAGTGCAATCCAGGATTCAATCATGGTGAAAGAGTGGCAAGTTCATCTAGAGTGCATCAATGCTTCAAACCCTTACCACGAATGCATGGAACATTGTTTCCAAAAAATTGTTGAAGCGAAGGAACACCAAGAAAAAGAAGAGACATAGGCAATTGTGAGCCAGGAGGGAGTGCAAGCTAGGAGCAAGTGTGAGGCAAGAGAGAGTGCAAGTCGGGAGCAAGAGAGTGCAAGCATAGAGGGAATGCGAACCAAGAGGGAGTGCAAGCCAAGAAGAAGCCCCATTAGCTATTGTGGAAGGAAAGTCATTTTTGAAAGCCCTAATGGGAAGTCGGGATGCCCTAGCTAGAAATAAAAATGCCCTTGTTGGAAGTATGAAGGCCCAAGTTGGAGATAAGTGAAAGAGCGAATACATGGCAAGTTCGATCCAGGTAGCAGATGGTACACCAGAAGTAAGTATCAAGGATGAAATGATTGAGCATGATATAATGGTTCTTAAAAGTAGAGGGCTAATATGTAAGTTCCATAGATCATGGGCAGGGTTTTTGGAGATTCAAAATTGGATCAAGTTGAAGTGGGGATTGAATTCAAATTATTTTGTGACTTTTCTTCCTAAAGGTTTTTTTCCTCATCATCTTTTCCAGTTCAAAAATTAGGGATAAAATATTTGTTTGGTGGCCCATGGTTTATGGGAAGAGATGCACTTTATTTGAGACCATGGACCAAATTTTTTTTTGCAGTTGAGACAAAAACTATTCAGAAGCTTCCAGTGTGGGTTAGTCTTTTTGGACTTCCATATAAGCTTATAAATAAGGATGTTTTGAAAAAAATGGAAATACCCTAGGGCAATTCATCAAGGATGAAGAGTTTTACCCTAATTTATTCTAGAATAATAATGCAAAATTAAATAATTCAGAAGAAAATAACAACTCACAAAATACATGCACATAGAACACAAAAGATTTATCCTGGTTCACCCGAAATGGGCTACTGTAGCAAACAAGAGCCACACCTCCTTTTCTATTATTGTTTTTCTCTTCGCCTATAATGGGACATTACAATCAATATAAAGGAAACTCTTACAACCCTAAACCACAACGTGGTATTAGAATATCGTGGGCATAATACCATGGGCTAAAACCACCCATACTCACCAATCACGGGAATCCCACCAACGCCTTCGAAAATTACTTCGAGAATATCTTTGAAAAAATGGGGATTGCCGAAACAGGGGCCTGTCGTACAGTACTTCCTCCGCAAAGGATGAGACACATCCAACATTCTCCCACTTGTTTAATACTTTGTATAAAGACTGTAATCAATGTTAGTTCGAACACTTGATCTAGCCAGACCCATTTCAACTATACAAAACATGAACTTTTCTATGCTAACTACCTTGGTTAAAGCATCTGCAACATTTTCCTTGGTATCCATTTTTTCTAGCAACACTCTCTTCTGTTCAATCATGTCCCTACTAAAGTGGTACTTTGTATTAATGTGCTTTGTTCTTGAATGGTAAGCAGGGTTCTTTGTCAAAAATATAGCACATTGGCTATTGTAATTTATCTTCACATCTCCTTGAAAGAACCCAATATCAACACATAGTCGTTGTAGCCATATGGCTCCCTTACTTGAATTAGTGGCTGCCATGTACTCAGATTCAGTGGTTGAAAGAGCAACAACAATTTACCTTTTGCTTATCCAACTAATAGCCCCTCCAAAAAAGTTGAATACATATGCACGAGTAGATCTTCTATTGTCAAGATCTCCATACCAATATGCATCAACAAAACCTTCTATATCCAAGGATTTGTTTTCGTTACTTGCACCTTTATAATAGATTGAAAAATCAGATGTACCACATAAATATCTGAAAACCCTATTTATAGTAGTCCAATGCTCTTTACTAGGTTTAGACATATATCTACTCAAAACTCCCATTGCATGGGTAATATCTGGTCTAGTACACACCATGGCATACATTAAACTCCCTACAACATTTGCATAAGGAACATGGGACATTTCTTCTACCTCTTCTTTTGTTTTTGGACTTTGTTCAACAAATAATTTTTTACCCAACGAAATAGGTACCTTCATTGGTTTGCAATCCTGCATACTCAATCTCTTCAATACTGTCTCAACATACTTTTTTTTTATTTAGCCACAACTTTTTATTTGAATGATCTTTATTTATTTGCATACCCAAAATGAAACTTGCAGGGCCAAGATCTTTCATGTCAAACTGTGATGCTAATTGAGACTTCACTTCCCTGATCATTTCCTTACTATTTCTAATTAGTAACATATCATCAACATACAAAATTATAATGACAAGTTTATTATCAATTTTCTTTGACTATATACAATGATCAACATTGCTACGAACAAAATCAAGTTCTAAAACATAAGTATCAAATGTCTGATACCACATTCTAGGTGACTATTTTAGTCCGTACAGAGATTTCTTTAACTAAAATACAAAATCCTCCTTTCTTTCTACAATGAATCCTTTAGGCTGTCTCATATAGATTTCTTCCTCCAAATATCCATGAAGGAATGCGGTTTTTACATCCATTTGCTCTATTTCAAGATCAAATGCAGCAACCAAAAATAAAATAAATCTTATTGAGGTTAGCTTTGCAATAGAAGAAAGTATTTCACCATAATCAATTACCTGGGAATAGCCTTTAGAAACCAGACGCGCCTTATATTTCTCCACTTTACCTTCAACATTCTACTTCTTCTTGAAGATCCATTTGTAACCCATTGTTTTTATTCCACCGGGTAATTTTACTAGATCCCATATCTTGTTCTTTTTTAGGGCCATCATTTCCTCATTCATGGATTCTTCCCAAAGGTTTGCCTCTTCAGAATTAACAACTTCTTTAACTGTTCTAGGATCTTCATCAGTAACAGATAAAACAAAGGAAAAATGAAAAGCAGATGGACAATACATTTCATGTTGCCTTCTTTCTCGTGTTGATCTCCTTACCACAGGTGTATGAACCTCTGGTTCATCCTCTTCTATTGAGTAGGATTCTTCTTCCATGAGATCAAATTGCACCTTTTCAAGTTCTTCTTCTGTTACTTCCTTCTTGTGATCACTTTTCATTTCTCTAAACACCACATCTCTACTATAAACTGTACTTTTAGTTTATGGATTCTAAATTTTATATCCTTTAACACCATATTTATACCCAATAAAGATACATTTAACAACCTTATTATCAAGCTTACTTTTTTTCTCCTTTAGAATATGCACGTATGCATCACAACCAAAAACTCTAACATGTGAAAAAGAGGGTTTCTTACCAAACCATGCTTTAAATGGAGTTTGATACAAAAATGCTGATGTAGGAGATCAATTTTGCAAGTAACATGTCACATTCAGTGTCTCTGCCTAGAATTCCTATGCCATACCAACACCACTGAGCATACTTCTAGCCTTTTCCATAAGTGATCTGTTCAATCTCTCAACAACTCCATTTTGTTGAGGTGTATATGGAGTAGTCTTCTGTCTTGCAATACCACATTGCTTACAAAAATCCTTAAATTTATTTGAATAATACTCTCCTTCATTATCAGACCTCAACACCTTAATATTTAACCCAATTCAATATTCAACAAGTGCTTTAAATTCTCTAAACTTATCAAACACTTTAGCTTTACTTTTAAGAAAATAAATCCATGCATATCTTGAAAAGTCATCAATGAAAGAAGCATAGTATCGTGATTGTCCAAGGTATGGAATAGGAACATGACCAAAGATATCACTATGAATTAGATATAATACCCCTTTTGATCTTGCATCACCAGATGAGAAACTCATACGATTCTTCTTGTCATAAATACAATGTTCACAAAAATAAAAAATCATTGAGCAATTAGGGATACCTTGGACCATACCTTTCGTGTACAGGGTACACAATCTCTTTTCTCCAATATGTCCCATTATTTGATTCCAGAGCATTGAACTTTTATCTGATTCAACCTCAGGATTAGTTGAGCTATTGCACTCATTTGTCATAGTGCTTCCCAATAGCTTATACAATGTTCCAATCCGAAATCCTCTTGCTAACACCATAGATCCAAGAACCATTTTGTATGAATCCTTGCTAAAAACTAATGTTCACTGTTGCATCAGCCATTTTGCTAACAAGAATTAAATTTCTAGCAAGGCCAGTAATATGCATCACACCTGGGAGGGTTTTAACCCTACCATCCTGCAACAGTATTTTCACCCTTCCACGACCGATGATTCTAAGTGGTGAATCATCTCCCAAAAGTACCTCCCCTCCATCATATCTTTCATATTCACTGAACCACTCCCTATGAGGGGTCATATGAAAAGAGGCACTAGTATTGATCAACCAATCATTACTATTTGAACGTGTGGAGCAAGATGCCAAATATACATCCCCTCCTTCATTAGTGGATTTATTTATCTCTGTGGAAGTGGATTCGTCAGATCTCTTTCTAGAGTCAACATTCTTTGATCTACAATCCTTCATGTGTCAAAGCTTACCACATTTCCAACATTTTCTCTCAAACCTTCCTCAAGACTTGGATCTACCTCTAGACTTAGATATATCACTAGATCTCATTTTATCTTTTTCCTTGGCACACCCTCTCACTGTTAGGGCATACTTTGATGTGCACTCCATGGCTTTTCTCCTCATATCCTTTGATAATAGAGATGCCACAACATCTTCAAACTTCAATGTGGATGAATTTGTACTACCAATTGCTACAACCAGGTTATCCCATGAATCTGGTAAAGAGCATAGCAAAGTAATGCATTTATCTTCCTCACTCAACTTAATTTCAACATATGTAAGTTTAATTACCACCGTAGTGAATGCATTAAGATGATCTGCTATTGAATCCCCTTCATTCATCCTAAGATTATAAAATTTCTTCCAAAGGAATAATTTGTTCACCAGGGACTTAGATTGATACAAAGCCCCTAACTTCTCTCAGATATCCTCTGTAGTAGCTTCTCTAGAAATATTGATTAAGACTAAATCTACAAGGCATAGTCGAATTAGGCTCCTCACTTTTAGATTCAAATTTTCCCAATCTTCATCGGATGTACTGGCAAGTTTCTGTTAAGAGATAATAGACCACTGATCTCTGTCCACAAGCAAATCCTCCATCTTTAACTTCCATAGCTCAAATTTGTTTCCATCAAATTCTCAATCTCTATCTTTGATTTATTTAACATCATTTTACTTCAATCTCCTTCTGCGTAAAACTTCCACTCTGGAATAGGTTTTCTATAACTCCTAGAAACCCTAGTTCTTCTTCAAATGAACTAAAACCCTAGTAATAAAGGTGTCCCTCTATGGCTAACAACTTGGCTCTAATACCATATAAAGAGTTATACCCTAACTTATTCCAAAATAATAATGCAAAATTAAATAATTCAAAAGAAAATAACAACTGAAAAAATGCATGTACATAAAACACAAGAGATTTATCTTGGTTCACCTGATATGGGCTATTCCAGCAAACAAGAGCCACACCTCCTTTTCTATTATTGTTTTTCTCTTTGCTTGTAATGGAATATTACAATCAATATAAAGGAAACTCTTACAACCCTAAAACACAACATGGTATTAGAATGCCGTGGGCACAATAACATGGGCTAAAACCACCCATACCCACCAATCACGGGAATCCCATCAACGCCTTCAAAAAATTGCATCGAGAATATCTTTGAAAAAAGGGGGCCCAAAACTCTGCAAAGGATGAGAGACATTCAAAAAAGGAAGGACCAACAACTAAGGAGCGAAAGCATGCTATATATACTTGAATATTTGTTGCTATGGATATTTCAAAACCTTTGCCACAATTCATTAAGATTAAATCTAAATCAAGAGAATGGGATCAACAAGTAGATAATGAAAATATTGCATTTCGTTGTCATAATTATTTTGAGATTGGATATATGGCAAGAGTTTGCAAAGTAAAAACTATGAATAAAGAGAAAAAATTCTAGCCATGAGATAAAATTCAAGATGAAGCAAGGAAATCATTCAATAATAGAAGCTAGATCAGATCAAGGATATTCCACTCCAAAAGAAGAGGTTAAGAAATCCTATTTACAATATCAATTGGCAAGTTTAGAAGGAATTAAAGGAGCAAAAGAAGACGTGGAGCTAAAACCCAAAACAAAGACAACAAAAAAGGTCAAGTTTATTCTAGGTAAACCATCTTCATTTTTCTCTAGTATAGAATCATCTCCAGGTAATAAAAGTGAAAGTGGTGAAGCTGTTATCCCTTGCAATTTAAGGTTTCAAGAGCAAAATAATATAGAAATGAAGTTGGAGGAAACCCATAACAATATAGGGTTTTTAGGGTAGAATAAGAAGGTAATTGCTACAGAAGAGCATCCTTGTAGTTTAGGGTCTCCAAGGAAATATAAATAAGAGTGTGCTTTTGAGGTTATTCCTTGCACTTTAGATCCTTCAGAATAAGGTAAACCTAAAGATGATAAGTCTTACTATGAGCAATGTGATAATATTGAAGAGATTGTTGAAGATGAAAGTATTGCTAAGAATGAAAAAAAGAGGAAGACCCAAGAGGCAAAAACAAAGAGAAAAATAAACACAAAGAGATATTGATATGGGAAAACAAAAGCAAATATCATAAGTGTTAACAAGAAGTGGGGCCAAACCCACAAATAATAATAAAAAATAATAATGAAAATAATATCTTGGAATATTAGGGAAATGAATAAGAACCCTAAAAAATGGTATTAAAAAATTGCGAGGTCGTTATAGAAAGTTTTTTTTTGGATATAGAAGCTGGGCAACAAATATTTTAGCTCTTCGTAGTGTTGAATTTCATCTTGACAGAATTTAAAATTTTGAAGGTATTTGATATAAAAGGAGTTGATTGTGGAACCTTAGTAGTTTGAGGAAGATGAATATTTTTTATAGAAGAGTAAATAAAGAATATATCCAATAGAAAGACAAAGTTGGATATGCTCTAATTAACTTGTTAGAAATGTAATGAGAGCAATGTAATGTTTTGTTTTTGTAATGGGAGTGGCCCCCAATAGAAGCCACACATAGCTTATTTAAAAAAGAAAAAATATGTAGGCTTTTATTGATTGTCTCAAACTAATTACAAAAATTGTAGGCCTCTTTTAGGGGTTGCTTCCATTAGAGCCACACTCAATACCATAATAATTCAGGATGCTTATTCCTTTATTACAATGCAATATATAATAAATTAGTTCTAAACTCTACTGCCTTAGGATAAGCAAAAAATAGCTCTAAGATATCTAACCCTAACCCTAATTATCAAGGGTCACCTTGCATACAAAATAGATACTTGAGCTAATTTCTAACTACACTTTCTAACTACACAATTACAAGGGTCTAGGTCTAACATTACCTCCTCCAAAAAAGCTTTATACTCAAAGTTGAAGGTGAGGAAATTATTGTTGAAGTTGATGGGGTGATTTCTAAGTTGTATCTTTGAGATGTAAACCTTGCCATTGTACTAGAATATTTGTAATAGTATGGTTGCAAAGTTGACGTGATTGTTTGTTTGGGATAGTCTCAGATTCAAAGATGATTGAGCTTTCATCGTCTAATTTTGGAAGTACTAATTGAGCTCAAACATGTTTTCTAAGGGCCTTTTCAAACAAAATACATGGAAAATAAGATGTATCTTCGAAGACGATGGTAGGTCCAGCATGTATGCACCAGGTCCAATTTGTTGTAATACTCAGTAGGGGCAATAGAACTTAGGCACAAAGTTGTGATTATCATTTATCTTCAAAGATGTTTGTTTGCAAGGCTATAAATGGAGAAAAGCCATGTCCTCATAAAAAAATTCTTGCACTGAGTAAGCTCAATTGTCTATTGTTTCATACAATTATGAGCCAATGATAAGTTGTATTTGAGGGTTTGAAACAAACTTTTCTAAGTGATACAATATTAGAAATGATAGTAGCTAGTTGTATATGGCTTCATATAGGGTCATCTTGGTTGTTGTGTGATAAGTGGTATTGTGCCATATTTTAGTCAATGGTATCTATTCGATACTATGAGTTTTTTACTAAAGTGAAGAAGTGCAAGTAAGTCTCCAAACACTTATTGATGATTTTTTTTTGGCCATTAGTTTGTGAATGGTATGTTGATCTCATTTTCAGTTGGGTTTTGTGCAACTGAAAGAGTTCCTTCCAAAAATGGTTGGTAAAAGTTGGGTTGTGATAACAAACTATAGACATTGACATTCCATGAAGGAAAAAAAAATGGTCAATGAAGGTTTGAGTAATGGTGGGGGTTGTATAAGGATGGACCAGTGAACGAAAATGAGCATACTTAGAGAGACAATTAATGACAAGAATAATAACTAATTTGGTTCTTGAATTTCACAATCCCCAAGTGAAATCCATGGAGATATCAATCCATATAGTAGTTGGAATAGGTAACGGTTGGAGTGTATCTAGAACTCAAATTGTTTCCAATTTATGGTCTTGGCAAGCATCACATTTTTAAACCTTTTTAATACCCTATTTTATTCCTTCTTAAAAGAAGTTCATTTTTTTTGTGTTGATTTTACCTTATTGATTTTGTTTGGACTACTATGATGTGTCAAATTTATTTATTTTTGATTAAAGGATGAAAAGAATGGTTTTTTAAAGAGCCCCAACTATTTTTTTACAACTGGATTCTCTTGGACAAATATGAACATGTAATTGCATCATGAGACAAACAAAACAAAAAACAACCAAAATGTTGCATCTAGAAACTATAGCATTGCTTCATTTAACTCTGCTTATACTACTTCAATTAATGACCTAGACAAAAAAACTATATAAAATCATCTACAATGGACTCAGAACATAAAGCACCCAAAATAGGGCCAAAATATTTAGCCCTCCCCCTTGTTCATCTAGGCCAAAGCAACACATCTGCAACATCCCAATCTTAGCAGAGAATATCCAAATAATCTTTCATATTGTCCACAATATTATTCAAGTCCTCTCTAGATGATTAATCTCAATTTCAATTTCTTGCAACTTTGAAATGGAGTTGAAGTTAGTTGGTTCCTTTATTGGCTCAACACTCTTCACATCCTTTATCATCTAAATTTTTTTCTTATGTAGAATAGTCGTTTCCATATCGACTTTCTCCTACTCCTCAATGGATTGATCACCCTCATTTGACTATTTTTCTTCATACATTACCTCTTTGGTTTGAATTAAAAAAAATCATGGCTAAAAACAAGGACATATAGACAACTAAACAATCGCATAACTAAAAAAAATGAACAAATTTCACATTGCAATATTTGCTAGAGATCCTCCATCCAAAAAAATAAAATTGAATCTCCATCGATACCTAGAAAACCATAAACCTCTAGATGAAGCAAAGGATCTCGAGAAGCTCATTAAACATACTAATTCTCTCCCAAAACTGCAACAAACCAGTAAAAAGGGAACTCGTAACAATAAAGGTAATACATGGACTGGTTAATAACTATGAAACCATTCATTAATATTTTTACAATTATCTTTTCATAATTATCAACAACATGATATTTCTTCTTATTAATAATAGAGTTCAAGGAATCAAGATGATCTTCTCTCTAGACAATCATATGACTTTCAACTCCCTTATTTGCTAACTAGTTGGTTGTTCCATTGCCTTCCCTATAATTATGATTGATTTCCACTCCCTCAAGAGAGGATAGACTAATATTAGCATCCTTAATAATTTCCCTAATGTTCCAAGTGGTTGCATTCCTATTTTGCAGGTAGTTTTGAATGTTCATATATCACCCTCTATTGAGCAAGGTGCAGCAACAGTATTGTCATTGTTGTCAACACAGTCAGATAGATCTGGTGTTTCAGTGGACAGGAAGTTCAAAAGCTATTCAGATGCAGAAGACAGGAGTTCAAAGGTTATTCGGAGTATGGACAGTGAGTTTCCAAGAAGACCGAAGTGGCCCATTTGCAAAAGATCAAAGAAAAAGACAAGTAAGAAAAGTGTCGCGATATCGCGACATATACAACAGGCAAGAAAAATTGTCACGATTTCGCGACATGTTGGAAGAGAGAGAAAAAGCAGGAAAAACTATCGTGATTTCGTGACATGTTGGAAGAGAGAAAAAGTGGAAAAACTGTCACGATTTCGCGACATGTTGGAAGAGAAAAAGGCAAGTGGAAAAACTGTCACGATTTCGTGACATGTTGGAAGAGAAAAAGGCAAGTGGAAAAACTATCGCGATTTCGTGACATGTTGGAAGAGAAAAAGGCAAGTGGAAAACTGTCGCGATTTCGTGACATGTTGGAAGAGAAAAAGGCAAGTGGAAAAATTGTCACGATTTCGCGACATGTTGGCTGAGAAAAAGACAAGTGGAAAAACTGTCGCGATTTCGTGACATGTTGGAAGAAAAAGAGAAAGCAGGAAGAAGTGTCACGATTTCGTGACAAGTTTGAAGAAAGAGAGTAAAGTTTGAAAAGTGTCACGATTTTGCGACATGTCGCATTTTGGACTAAAATAGGAGAGAGAATGTAATTGAAAAGTGTCACGATTTCATGCACATTTTAGCAGAAGGAAAAGAAAGAAAAAGTGTCACGATTTCGTGACATGTCGCATTTTCGCGACTAAAGGGAAGGAAGAGAAAAAAGTGTCACGATTTCACATTTTTGGGAAGGGAGAGAGAAAAGTGTCACGATTTGTGCGACATGTATTTAGGGAGAGAAGAAAAGTGTCACGATTTGTGACATATTGAGGGAGGAAGAGAAAGAAAAGTGTCGCGATATCGCGACATGTCGATTTTGACAAAAAAGAGAGGAAGCTAGAAGAAGTTTTGAAAAGAGAAGAAGTGGTGTCACGATATCGCAAATGATGTGGTGTGTATCGACAAAAGCAGAGAGAAGTGTAGGAGGTGAAAGTGTCACGATATCGTGACATGTAGATTTTCGGCGATAGCAAGGAGAAAGAGGAGAGAGAAAATAGTGTCACGATATCGTGACATGTTATTTTCGTGGGCCAAAGCAAAGAGAAAGAGGAGAGAGAAATAGTGTCGCGATATCGTGACATGTATTTTCGGGTCAAAGCTAAGAGAAAGAGAAGAGAGAAAATAGTGTCGCGATATCGCGACATGTTTATTCTCATGGTTAAGTTGAAGCCGATGAAGAACGATGAACAACCGACTAAAATTAGGGTTTACAGATGTCTATGAAAACCGACTAAGATGAGGATTTACAACCGACTAAGATTAGGGTTTTCATCATCAAATTTTTGTTATAAAAGGAGGGTTGTTTGGAGATTTGAGGCGTCGTTGAAGTGCGTGAAGTTTGGTCACAGTCGTAGAGCGCAGAGTGCAAGTCGTATCGAATCGTGCTAAGTGCAAAATTCACAAAGGAAGCAGAGTGCACAAAAGGGAGAAGACGATCGTTCGACTGTGACATAGCAGATTGTGCGAAGTAATTTCGTAGAGAGAGCAGAGTGCGCAGAGATCGCTAAGGTGAAGCAGACTTGTCGGGATCTTGTAAAAGTGGAGGTATCTTTCTGTTAATCTTCTAGATTCATAATTCAAGTCCAGGTTGCAGCTTGGCATCAGGGGTTGGTGCTCCTTCCAGTAGGTGCTTGGTAAATCAGGGGTTGGTGCTCCTTTCTATTGGTACAGATAAATAAGGGGTTGGTGCTCCTTCCAGTGGGTGTTGGTAAAGTGATTGTAAAGTTGTTGCTTTGCAAAGGCTGGATTTGGATGGTAGTCCATGCAGTCATTCTTGAGGAGTAGCCACATTGGTGAACCTCGTTAAATCTTGTGTTGTGTGATGCTCTTTTGTTATTCTTGTTGTATCTTGTTATAAGTTTTAATTGCTTCTAGTTTTAAGAGCTATAAATTCAAGATTAAAAGAGCTACACTGATTCACCCCCCTCTCAGTGTCATTGTAAGACTAACAATTGGTATCGAGCCAAGTTCCTATACAAGCTTAACCGGCTAGGGTGATCTTGGAAGTAACACAATGGCAGGTGGTGAAGGCTTCTCATCAAACAAAGCACCATTGTTTGATGGATCTAATTATGCGTTCTAGAGAATCAGGATGCAGACATATCTCTGTGCTTTGGGTTACGACATCTGGGATTCAGTAGTTAGTGGATACACAATTCCCATCACTCCTCCAAAAGAGGTTGACGAAAAGAAAC
Organism: Wollemia nobilis; assembly: GCA_028583015.1. NCBI lineage: Eukaryota > Viridiplantae > Streptophyta > Pinopsida > Araucariales > Araucariaceae > Wollemia > Wollemia nobilis. The sequence goes on along the minus strand of JAQPPZ010017226.1, from coordinate 9,302,965 downwards.
TGTTTGAAAACAACTCAAAAGCAAAAAATGCTCTCATGTGCGGATTAGCAGACAGTGAACTAGTGAAGATCATGAACTGTAATACGACAAAAGAGATATGGGACAAACTGAGGAGTATTCATGAAGGAGATGATAAGATCAAGGAGGCCAAGTTACAGACACATCGAGCTCAGTTCGAAGCATTGAAAATGAACGATGATGAAAACATTGAGGCATATATGCTGAGAGTCAATGGAATCATTAATGCGATCAGAGGACTCGACGAGGATATTGGAGACTCTACCATCGTGAAAAAGGTACTAAGATCTCTTCCTCAAAGGTTTGATTCCAAAGTCTCAACAATAGAAGAAGCTAAAAATCTAAATTATTTTAGTATAGATGAGATGTATGGTTCTTTAACTGCATATGAGATGAGGATAGGAAGATCTAAACCCACAGATAGAGAAGCGACTTTTAAAGCCCTTAAAAATAAAAACACTAAACAAGAGTCCGAGGAAGAAGGGACATCAGATGAAATGGAAGCAAACTTTGTTAGAAAGCTAAAAAAGGGAAAAGGAAAATACAGAGGGAAGCTACCATTTAAATGTTTCAACTGTGGAGGCATCGGGCATTTTGCGACTAAATGTCCACTTAAAGAGCCAGAACAAAAATGATGAAGGATCGCACCATGAAAGAAGTGACTGGAAGAAAATGAACTTCAGAAAAGGCAACTTCAAGAAGAGAAGTTTCATCTCCAAGAATGTCAGTTCATCAGAAGACAGCTCCGAAGAAGAGTCTGAAGAGGAAAAAGGTGAAGCTCTTTTCATGGCATTTGAAGAAGCAAAATCAGAAAAGGAAGAAGGAGTGATCTCTGAAGTATGTGGTGAAAACCCTGAGGCTGAAGTAGATCTAGAAGGTGAGTTGATCTCTGCACTTGAAGAGTGGGAGATAGAAAAGAAAAAGAATAAGAAACTTTCAAGAAAGCTTGCGGATGCAAATGAAATCATAACCAGTTTGAAAGTACAGATAGAAGAATCCAAGAAAATCTTCGAAGATCTCGAAGTACAAATAACCATGAGAATAGACTATTGCAGCAAGCTAGAAGAAGAGACTGTTGGTTTGAGAATGCAGCTAGAAGAGATGAACAAGAAAATTAGTTGTTATCACAAACGTGAAGAAAGTTCTATGAAGTTGGATAAGATCATAAATGACCAAAGACCTGCAGGCATCAAGTTTGGTCTGGGTTTCATCGAAGGAGAATCATCAAGTGGATCAAAGGCCAAAAATGTAGAATCCACAAAGAATGAAGATAAGAAACAGGTTGATCAAGGGAAAATGCCTCATGCAAAAGAAAGCAATAATGCCAGGCTCGAAAGGAGAACTGACAATGATGGATTCACCAATGTCACACATCAAAGAAGAAGAAGACCTATGGCTCCTACGACAACATGGCAAAGACCATCTCCCAGGTTCAATTATCCCTTCTCTGGTTTCTGTTTTAAATGCAATGGCTATGGACATAAAATCTCAGACTGCAAATATAATGTTAGACCAAGGAATTTCACCAGTAGAAATGCTTTTTCTCCTCTGATGAATTATACAGGTAGAATGTTATAACTGTCACAATTTTGGGCACATTGCAAGAAACTGTAGAAGCACATTTTCATCAAATCAGTTTCAGGGAAGAAAAGTTCAACCAAACAGGATGAGACAAAATAGAAAACTTCCTGTAAAACATGCACAAGCTGCTGATAAGGGAAAAGCAAAACAAGAACCCAAAACCACTACCAAGATGGAGTGGAAAGAAAAGGAACAACTTAAGGAAGAAAAGGAATCCTTAATTGTTCAAACAACATTTAAAGCACAGAATAAATATGTACCATGGATACTTGATAGTGGATGCTCCAGTCATATGACAGGTAACAAACAAAAATTTGAGAAGTTGCAGAAATATGAAGGTGGTTCAGTAAAGTTTGGAAATAATGATGGAGCTAAGATAGTTGGCAAAGGTTCAGTCAAAATTATTAATGAAAAAATTAAGTCAAAAGAAGTCTTGTTTGTGGATGGTTTGAAACATAACCTGTTGAGCGTAAGTCAGATTTGTGATAAAGGTCATGAGGTAGTTTTTAAGAAGCAGGGTTGTGAAGTCAGAAAGACAAACAGTGGAAAATTGATAGCAACTGGATCAAGAACATCTGGAAACCTGTACACGCTCTCAGAGACTTCAGAAGGAGCTTGTTTTATTGGACAGGAAGAAGAAAATTGGTTGTGGCACAAGAGACTCGGTCATATCAGTTTTGATAACCTAGTAAAAATCACCTCAAAAGGAGCAGTGAGAGATATTCCCACCATCAGCAAACCTACAAACAACATTTGTGCTTCATGCCAAAAGGGGAAACAAACTAGAGTCTCTTTCAAAACAAAAGAATACTACACAAGCAAACCTTTGGAACTAATACACACCGATTTATGTGGACCCATGAGAACACAAAGCATAAATGGTGACAAATATTTTATGTTGTGCATTGATGACTATTCCAGAATGACATGGATATTTTTCTTGAAGCATAAATCAGAAGCTTTTGATATGTTCAAGATTTTCAAAAACCAGGTTGAGAATGAAACAGGAAAGAGGATCAAATGTTTAAGATCAGACGAGAGGAGGAGAATTCATTTCAGAGGAGTTTGCAGAATACTATGAAAAATACGGTATTAGGAGACAGTTCTCAGCATCCAAGACACCTCAGCAAAATGGAGTGGTGGAAAGAAAGAATAGGACAGTGCAGGAAATGGCACGGACTATGTTGGCTGAAAGCAGAGTAGCATAATTTTTTGGAAAGAAGCAGTCCATACTGCGGTGTATATCCAAAATAGGTACATGCTGAGAACACATGAAAGCAAAACTCCTTATGAATTGTGGTTCGGTAAAAGGGCAACAACAAAATACCTCGAGTTTTTGGCAAGCAAGTGCTATATCAAAAGAACTGAAGATAATCTTGGTAAGTTTGAAGATAGAGCAGATGAAGGTATTTTTGTTGGTTATTCATCTAGAAGCAAAGCTTACAAATGCTACAACAAAAGGCTAAAGAAAATTGTGGACAATGTTGATGTTAAGTTTGATGAAGGTAAAGAACGAGTAATTAGCTATGAAACGAACTACCCAATCTATGAAGAGGTTATTGAAGGAGATGAGGAAAACGAAATTGAAAAGATACAAAAAATTGACTCAGATGATGTAAGTTGTGATTCAGAAGCGGAAGAGAATAAGAAATTCAAAAAATATAGCTGGCAAAAAAATCATCCTAGAGATCAAATAATTGGAGACCCCAAAGTTGGTGTTCAAACAAGAAGAAGAGTAGCAAGTAACTACTCTCTATTATCCAGCATTGAGCCCAAGAATGTTGCTGAAGCAAGCAAAGATGAAGGTTGGATGAAAGCAATAAATGAAGAATTAGACCAGATTGAGAAAAACAAAACTTGGGAGTTAGTACCTAGACCTGCGAACAAAAATATAATCGGGACTAAATGGATCTTTCGTAACAAATTGAATGAAGACGGATAGGTAGTCAGAAATAAAGCAAGATTGGTATGCAAGGGGTATGCACAAGTAGAAGGCATTGACTTTGAGGAAACGTTTGCACCAGTAGCTAGACTAGAGGCAATCAAAATGTTTCTGGCTTTAGCAGTCTACAAGAATTTCAAAGTTTATCAAATGGATGTGAAATCAGCATTTTTGAATGGGAAACTTGAAGAAGAGGTTTATATTGAGCAACCTGATGGGTTCCAACTTGGTGATAATCCCAACTTTGTTTGTAAGTTGAAGAAAGCTTTATATGGCTTAAAACAGGCACCCCGAGCATGGTATGCAAGACTAGACAACTATCTCACTCAACAAAGGTTTAAGAAAGGTATGGTGGATAGCAACCTGTATGTCAAAATAGAAAATGGGCATCTTATTGTTCTTGTTGTGTATGTAGATGATATCATATTTGGCAGCGACAAAGATGAGTCATGTAAAGATTTAGCAAATAAGATGCAAAAAGAATTTGAAATGTCAATGATTGGTGAACTGTCATATTTCCTCGGCTTGCAAGTTAATCAAAGTAAGAAGGGCATATTTATTTCTCAAGTTAAATATGTAAAAGAGATGCTAAAGAAATTCACAATGGAGGATTGTAAGCCAGTTAGCACTCCCATGACGACAAGCTGCAAGTTGAGCAAAGATGACAAATCTCCACCTGTTGATCAAACCATGTACAGATCTATGATTGGAAGCCTACTGTATCTGACAGCTACCAGACCAGATATTTTGCAGGCAGTATGCATGGTAGCACATTTTCAGGCCAATCCCAAGGAGACTCATGTGACAACAGTAAAGAGGATTCTTCGGTATCTCAAGGGTACTATGGAGTATGGGTTGTGGTATCCAAAAGGTAAAGACTTCACCCTTATATCATATTCGGATGTAGATTGGGCAGGATGTGTAGATGACAGAAAGAGTACCGGTGGAGGTGCATTCTATCTTGGAGACAGATTGGTTGCATGGCACAATAAGAAGCAAGAGTCGGTTTCTTTATCAACAGCAGAGGCGAGAATATATTGCAGCGACAACATGTTGTACGCAGGTATTGTGGATGAAACAAACCCTGAAAGATCTTGGTATCTGCTTCAGTGAACCAATATCAGTTAAGTGTGATAACACCAGTGCCATTAACATCTCCAAGAATCCAGTTATGCATTCACGCACAAAACACATCGCTATCAGGTATCACTTCTTGAAGGAGAAAGTTGCAGAAGGTGAGGTTAAATTGGATTTTGTTCCAACTACAGAGCAAGTAGCAGATATCTTCACAAAACCATTGCCCAAGGAAGTTTTTGAGTACCTTCGCAATAAATTGGGAGTGGTCACACTTCCCAAAGATTGACTAGCTACAGGGATCACATTCTCAGGGGGAGCATCTAAGCATTTGATTATCTTGTTGCTCATGTTCATGATTTTTGCTAAGTATAATCAATTTTGCCTGAGAATGTTGTGCATGGACTCAGGGGGAGTCTGTAGTAGCCCTTTGGTATTATTGTCAAAGGGGGAGAAGAGTTACAGGAAATTGCACATGTGTTGCCAACAATTCCAAAGGGGGAGATTGTTGAGCAAGGTGCAGCAACAGTATTGTCATTGTTGTCAACACAGTCAGATAGATCTGGTGTTTCAGTGGACAGGAAGTTCAAAAGCTATTCAGATGCAGAAGACAGGAGTTCAAAGGTTATTCAGAGTATGGACAGTGAGTTTCCAAGAAGACCGAAGTGGCCCATTTGCAAAAGATCAAAGAAAAAGACAAGTAAGAAAAGTGTCGCGATATCGCGACATATACAACAGGCAAGAAAAATTGTCACGATTTCGCGACATGTTGGAAGAGAGAGAAAAAGAAAGAAAAACTGTCACGATTTCGCGACATGTTGGAAGAGAGAGAAGAAGAGGAAAAACTATCACGATTTCGTGACATGTTGGAAGAGAAAAAGGAAGCAGGAAAAACTGTCACGATTTCGCGACATGTTGGAAGAGAAAAAGGAAGCAGGAAAAACTGTCATGATTTCGTGACATGTTGGAAGAGAAAAAGGCAAGTGGAAAAACTGTCACGATTTTGCGACATGTTGGAAGAGAAAAAGGCAAGTGGAAAAAGTGTCACGATTTCGTGACATGTTGAGAAAAAGGAAGTGGAAAAAGTGTCACGATTTCGACGCACATATTGGAAGAAAAGTAGAAACGGATGAAAAGTGTCGCGATTTCGTGACAATTTCGCAAGAAAGAGAGTAAAGTTGAAAAAGTGTCACGATTTCGATGACATAATTGAAGAGAGAAAGTAGAAAAAGTGTCACGATTTCGGACATGAGAAAAGTGTCACGATTTCGCGACATATTGGAGGAGAGAGAAAGAAAAAGTGTCACGATATCGTGACATGTAGTTTGCGACTCGAAAGGCAAGAAGGAAGAGCTAAGAGAAAAAGTGTCACGATATCGCGCACATGTCGCAGGTTTGTGAAAGAGCAAGTAAGAAGAGAAAAAGTGTCACGATTTCACGACATGTGAGTTTTGCGACTAAGGAGAAGAGAAAAAAAGTGTCGATATGACATGTATTAGCAAGAGAAAGGGAGAAAGTGTCACGAATATCGTGACATGTATGTTTTGTGCGATAAAAAGAGAAAGAGGAGAGAGAAAATAGTGTCATGATATCGTGACATGTATATTTTGCGGGCCAAAGCAAAGAGAAAGAGGAGAGAGAAAATAGTGTCGTGATATCGCGACATGTTTATTTTCATGGGTCAAAGCTAAGAGAAAGAGCAAGGAGAAAAAGTGTCATGATATCGCGACATGTTGTATTCTCGTGGTTAAGTTGAAGCTGACGAAGACCGATGAACAACCGACTAAGATTAGGGTTTACAGATGTCTAGGGTTTGAAAATCGACTAAGATTAGGGTTTACAGCCGACTAAGATTAGGGTTTTCATCATCAAAAATTTTTGTTATAAAAGGAGGGCTGTTTGGAGATTTGATGTGCTGTCGTTGAAGTGCGTGAAGTTCGGTCATGGAGAGCGTAGAGTGCAAGTCGTATCGAATCGTGCTAAGTGCAAAATTTGCAAAGGAAGCAGAGTGCACAAAAGGGAGAAGATGATCGTTCGACTGTGACGCAGCAGATTGTGCGAAGTAATTTCACAGAGAGAGCAGAGTGCACAGAGATCGCTAAGGTGAAGCAGACTTGTCGGGATCTTGTAAAAGTGGAGGTATCTTTCTGTTAATCTTCTAGATTCATAATTCAAGTCCAGGTTGCAGCTTGGCATCAGGGGTTGGTGCTCCTTCCAGTAGGTGCTGGTAAATCAGGGGTTGGTGCTCCTTTCTGTTGGTGCAGATAAATAAGGGGTTGGTGCTCCTTCCAGTGGGTGCTGGTAAAGTGATTGTAAAGTTGTTGCTTTGCAAAGGCTGGATTTGGATGGTAGTCCAAGCAGTCATTCTTGAGGAGTAGCCACATTGGTGAACCTCGTTAAATCTTGTGTTGTGTGATGCTCTTTTGTTATTCTTGCTGTATCTTGTTATAAGTTTTAATTGCTTCTATTTTAAGAGCTGTAAATTCAAGATTAAAAGAGCTACACTGATTCATCCCCCCTCTCAGTGTCATTGTAAGACTAACACCCTCAACAATGATTTTCTTAATATTCAATGCTTTAATTAATTTGATGCATGTATAAAAAGCTTTGGTTTTTGCAAAGTGGTTAGTCTAGATCCCATAAGATTCTGCTTAGGCAACAACCTGTTCCAAGTGGTCCCTTATAAATCCACCTCCTCTTGCCTTGCTTGGGTTGCCTTTCATGACACCATCAAAATTAAGTTTAAGACAATCAAATCTAGGGGAACACCAAAAGGTAAATTTTTAGCAAAAAATTTTGGATCTATTTTTTGATTATGAAGAGATGTAAGATCCCACAAAGAGGCTATCCTAGCATCTTGAAAATTCTCCCAATATTCAATATATTCTACAATGGAAAACTTGTTTTTAACCACTAATTTTATTTCATGGAAAGTAACCATCTCATTCCTGAAAACTTCCTTAAAGATTCTATTATTTCTCTCAAACCAAATACCCAAATGAAATTAGGTAATCACATCTTCTGTAAAACTATCAGCCCACTACTAAGAAAGGAAGAATACCATTGTTCAAAGAGCTCAACACAACTGTTCGAACTAACCCAACATAAAGATAAAGTCCTTAACAACTAGAAAACTTTAGAAAACAAATGATAGGGCACAAATATGTGATCCACTGATTCTTCATTGGACTTACATAACACACATATTTGGAAAATAAAAACCTCTTTTCCTCAAATTATCAATAGTTAGAATCTTGTTCTACACAACTAACCAAGAGAAAAAAGAGATTTTAGGAGTCAAATACTTCAACCAAATTCTAGAGGTTGGAAAATCCATACCAGAAGGAGAAGATAAAATTTCATATCCTTATTTAACCTAGTAAATTCTAGAAGAGTTAAAAGCCCAAATGAGGACATCATGGTGGAAGGATTGACTTAAATGATAAACCTATAAAAGTGGAAGGTGACGCCTTCAAATAATTCAATGATAGTTATATAATTTTTTATTCACTCATACAGAAAACAACACAACAACATAACTCAAAATAAACAATTGAATAAGAATGTGGTAAATGAAATACAACTAAATTAAATCATATTCCTTTGCCTCTTAAGGAGGGCTGGTCCTCACCACTCAAAGGGCTCAGTCCTTGCAAGAGCAAATGAGTAAAATTTGATAAGATGATTATTTTAAATCAAACCTAATCTATTAAATAATGAAATCAAAATATTCAATTGGAAACCTAACATAGTCGGCTATGTTAGGGTTGTAACATGGCTCCCCTCCTCGGAAAGCTTTGTCCTCAAAGCTGAGAATATCTGGAAAATAATTTTAGGTTCCCATGTAGCATCTTCTTCAGGTAGGTCCTACCATTTGATGAGGAATTATTAGATGTGACGAGATCCTAGCATGCATGTTTTGCTTTATAAAATTGCTTTAGGTTGGAGATAAATACGTCCTTCTTCATTAAGTACTGGTAATTTTGATTGAGATTGTACTTTTTGGTCAATTACCTTCTTGATATAGGAAACATGAAATACTAGATGTATATGAGATGAGGAAGGCAACTCTAGTTGATATGCCACTTCTCCAATGCAACACACAATTTTGTAAGGGCCATAAAATCATGGATCTAACTTTTGACTGGTCTTGATCTTCAATGACAATTTTTTGTAGGGTTGCAAATGCAGGAATACCATATCACCAATATTGAATTTTCTTTTCGAATGATGTGTGTCTTGTTGTTGCTTCATACGATTTTGTCCTTGAGCCAAATTGTCTTTGAGAATGGTGAGCATGGACTGTCGGTGTTGAAACTAATCATCTACTTGGGCTACTTTGGAAGATCCTAGTACATAATATGTTATTTTTGGTGGCTTAATTCCATATAATGCTTCAAAGGGAGACATCTTAATGGAATAATGGTACGAAGTGTTGTACCACCATTCTACCAAGGAAATCCAATGACTCCATTGATATTATTTATCCTAAACAAAACATATTAGGTAGGTACCCAAATATTTGTTAACTACCTCAGTCTGGCCATCTGTTTGTGGATGGTATGTAGAGGACACATTTAATTTGGTACTACTAAGTCAAAATAATTCTTTCCAAAAATTGCTAGTAAAGATGGGATCACAATCACTTATAATATTTTTTGGTATTCCATGCAATTTGAAAATTGAATCAATAAATACCTTAGTAACTTTGCTTGCTGAAAATGAATGTTGTAGAGCCTCGAAGTGAGCATATTTGGAGAGGTGATATACCACCACACAAATTACTGTTTTGCCTTCTGATTTAGGAAGACTTTTGATAAAATCCATTAAAATATGTCCCCACTAACGATCTGGAATGGGTAAAGGTTGAAGCAACCCTAGTGATTTTACTATTTTGTCCTTATTACATTGGAAAACTTCACATTCCACCCATTGTTTGACCTTTGCCTTTAATCATTTCCAACAAAAATATTGTTTAACCCACATAAGTTTTCAAAAACCCTAAATGTCTAGCTGATGGAGAAGCATGTGACTCATCTAGAATCCTTGATTTGATTGTAGAAGTGTATGGGATGTAAATGTGATTCTTCCTTCTTAACACCTTGTCTTCATATGAAAAAAGAGGATGCTTGGATGAACCCAACAACAAATCTTGAATTATTTGAGTAGTTTCTATATTGGACGATCTTTCTTCCTGTAGCTGAGATACCCATTGGGAACAAGGACCTAAAATAGCATTAATAACCACTTCATCTTCATATTTTCATGATAATGCATCTGCTGCCACATTTTATTTACCTTTCTTATACTCGATAACGAAATCATATCCCAATAATTTTGTTAACCGCTTGTTTTATTTTGGATAAGAAAATCGTTGTTCAAGAAAGTGCTTGAGACTACTATGATCGATTTTAATAATGAAGCGACTACTGAGTAAGTAGTGTCTCCATTTATCCACTACATGTAGGATAGCCAACATTTCTTTCTCATATGTGGATCTTCCCATATTTTTTCCTGAAAGTTGTTTACTTTAGAATGCCAAGGGATGACCTTCCTACATTAATACTATCCCAATACCTGTTCTTGAAGCATCACATTCGATTACGAATGGTTTGTGAAAATTTGGAGTTGCTAAAACTGGAGTAGTACACATTGCTTCTTTGAGATCCTCAAAGGCCTGAGTGATTTATTCTGACCAATGAAAGACATACTTTTTTGTATGAGTTGTGATAGGAGCTATAATTTTATCATAGTTACACACAAAATTGTGATAATAGCGAATGAGACCCAAAAAACCATGAAGTTTCTTGATGGTTTTAGGTAAGGGCCAATCTTGAATTACCTTTATCTTATTAGGGTCCACTTTAACACCTTCCTCAGAAACTATATGACCCAAGTACTCAAATTATTGAACACCAAGAGAGCATTTAGAGTGCTTAACAAATAATTTTTCATTGTGTAGTATCTGAAGCACCCTTCCCACATAAAACAAATGATACTTCCATGATTTACTATATATGAGTATGTCATCGAAGAAGACTAGGATAAATTTGTGAAGGAATGGATGAAAAACGTGGTTCATGAGACTTTGGAATGTGGATGGGGCATTAGTGAGATCGAAAGGCATGACCAGGAACTCATAGTGACCTTCATGAGTACGAAAAGCTATTTTGGGAATATCCTCTTCCCTAACTCTTATTTGGTGAAACCTAGACCGCAAATCCAATTTTATAAAAAATTTTGCACCATGAAGTTCATCTAGTAGATCATCAATGACAGGTATAGGGAATTTATCTTTGATGGTGATTTTTTTAAGGGGACAAAAATCTAGACACATATGCCAAGAATTGTCTTTGCGATGGGCCAAAACTACTGGTGAAGAATAGGGACTAGTGCTGTGATGGATGACTCCATGTTCTAATAGTTCTTGGACAATTTTCTCAATTTCTATTTTTAGAGGTTGGGGATATCAATAAGGATGGCCATTAGGTGGAAGACTTCTTGGAACAAGGTGTATGGTAGGGTCATGGGATATTTTGGGAGGTAGTTCCTTTGGTTCTTAGAAGACCTCCTCATAGTTGGCCATGATGTTTTGTAGATCTTATGATTGGATTTCTAGAGTATCTTGTGCTTGCATTTCCATAAAATTAATTTGAGTGATGAATCCATAACTACCTTTTTTTAATATTTTTTTCCATTCTATATGAACTTACTATCTTTGATGGAGGTTTTGGAATTACTTGGAGGCGAATGGTCTTCCCATTTTATTTCCATTCAAAAAAGCATTGCTTGTAGTTAAATCCGACCATGGTTTCCATTTGTTCTAACCATGCAACTCCCAAGATAACTTTTGAATTCCCTAAATTCATAATAAAAAGTGGACCATGCCAAGTATAACTTCCCATTTGCAATAAAATTGAAGATGTTCTACCTATACATTGAGCACTTCCCCCGTTTGCAGTTAGAACTTGAAATTTATCTTGGTTGGAGGAGTTGATGTGTAAGTTTAATGCCCTAGAAATATTTGTGTCAATAAAGTTATGAGTACTTCCTGAATCAATTAATACGGTTACCTTCCTTTGTTGAATGAACCCTGATACCTTGATTTGATGGTGAGCTAATAAACCCATAAGAGCATATACTAAAATTGCCATAGTATCTTCCTCAACTATGACCTCCTCGTGTTCAATTTGGTCTTCATCTATGGGATAGTCAGGTGTGTTGGTATCCTCTATTTATTCATATTCCTTGTCAACATATTCGATTTGAAAGTTCTATCATGGTACACATGCCTGATATTTTGGGTGGTGATTGCGATATTTATAAAAAAAATATCTTGAAGGTTGATCATTTATACGAAAGGAGTTGTTGTGGTATTGAGGTTTATTATATGAATCACATCATTTAGATGTCCCCATTTGCACCTTCTTCTCAACCAACTTGGCAATCCTTATACAAGCATCCAAAGAGGATGGATCTTGTAGGTCAAATTTGACTTGAATATTCTCTTTCAACCCATTTCTAAAAGCAGATATCACCACATCGGTTTGTACGTTTCTTGCATAGGACAATAGGCTAGTGAATTCTGAGATATATTCCATTACCGATCATGTTTGCTTAAGTGATAACAACCACACCATGTATGAAGATGAGGATCCTTTATCAAATATTTTAAGAAAATATTTGGTGAAATCATCCCAGTAGATGGTATTTTTATTCTCACATATGAGCCATACAAGCAATTAATAAGCTTCAGTATTGAGTTTGGAGGTAGCAAAAGGATTTTTTTTGAATCTCCAATTTGTTGTAGATCTAAAATGCCTTCCATTTTAGCTATCCAACCATGTGGATCATGACCCTCAAAGGTGGGCATATCAATGCATGGAAAATTGACCCCATTTGGACCTCTTGTTTGTTGGTAAACCTCGTCTCTATCTTGGTCCTCATTATGCCTCTATCTATGGAAGCAATTTTGAGTATGATCTCTTTGTTGTTCATAAAATTCTTTGTTGTCGATATCCTTATCATTCCTCTATCCATTGAAGCAATTTTTGGGACTACCATTATGATCTCTTTGTTGTGCATAAACTTCTTCTCCATCCTGATCCTCATTTTTCCAGTGTCTATGGGAGTGATTTGGAATAGGAGGGATTGGTTGGCTTTGTCTATCCATAAGTTGGGTCACCTTGATGGTCAGGTTGTTCATACTGTCTAATAATGTTTGTATGGCCGTGGTGGTGATATTGGGGTTCCTTGTTTCCTCATGTGTGAGGTTCTCATGGAAAGAATTAGGGGACTGATTGGATGCCATAGTGTTAAGCAACGGATGATCAGGATTAAAACTATTAATTCATAGAGGAGAAGAATAATGTGTACCTTTGTTTCTAGGAGGTCTTCTTTGTGACTTGAATATCCCTTCATTTGAGTTCTCTAAGTTGGTTAACCGGTCGTTTGGTCCTTTGGTCCACCTTTCGCTCATGCACTTGTCAACAAGTCCTTTCTAACCAATTTCACCTTTGAACTCTACAATAATTTTGACGAATTTGGGAAAAAAATTAGTTTATTTTTTGCTTCAGTTGTCGCTCCAACTGCGACACGAAATGTGATTGATTGTTAGTGGCTAGTTTCTCCCCTCGGTGATGACTTCTTTCCAATGGTTTCCTTTATTACTTTATTATACCTCAATATTCGTATGTGACTAGTTTGACACGACTCAATATACCCAAGACCACTTGACCTTGGAATTGGACATGATATAGCTGAGGATTATTTAGCTAAGACCGCCCTAGACCATATGATGACCCTATGCTAACCGGATACAACTGACAATTCAACGTGATGCCTAAAATATTTTTGATCAGACCAACACCATGATGACTAGACCGACGATCGATGCTCGAAGAGATGCGATAGGATATAGTAAGGGGATGCGATAACTAGTCTAGGCAACATTGTGGATACATGACAACAGAGGATGCGATAGCTAGGTGGCAAGTAGGACATATGACGTGACAAATAGATGGTAAGGAGGATACGTGACCGCAAGAATAACACAACAACTAGGCAACACAAGGGATACAAAAAGACACTATAACAACCTAGGATACAATGGAACTGAGGGACACAAAAGGACGCTACAACAACCTAGGAACCTGAGACACCGCAATATGACCAACAAACAAAGCGATGAAGCCAACGTGCGAGCGGGAAAAATAGTTGGCATGATCGGATTCATGACTAAATAGACGTAGACTGTTGGCAATTTTGGGTTTGAGATCCTAGCTTCTTGTCTATGAGTTGTCATTGATGTCAAAAGGAAATGGCATTAATGTTAAGAGGATGTGTTGGCTTCAAAGGTGGAAGATTCCAAGAGAATATTTTTAAGAGAATCCGGAGAGATTCCATTGGCAAGGGTTTTTCATTAAAACCAAACCGGTTTTTATTAAAACCAAGTTGGATAGGGTTTTTATTAAAACCAAGTTAAATGGTTTTTATTAAAACCAATGGAGGTTCTCTTTATTATTTATTTAATTATTATTTAAAACCCTTCAAGGTTTTAATTAATTAATTATTTAATTAATTAAGGGAGAAATTATTTTTAATTTATTAAAAATACTTAAAGGTTTTTAAACCTTTTTTATTCTTAATTTATTAAAATTATTTAAGGGTTTTTAAACCCTTTTTGAAAAGACTTTTGATTAATTTCGAAATGGTCTTTATTTTCGCCGACGTCAAGGTGTCTTCGAAGAGACTATTTATTCTCCAACTCCTAAGGTTGGAAGGCTAATGAATTCGAAATTCCTCGAATGCAATTTGCGGTGTTTGTGCTCTGTATTCGCTGCGATCGAAGGAAGACTTAGAAGCACGTGCGGTTGAAAAGTCTTCGGGAGTTTTTTTGAGGGTGAAGTGGAGGGAAGTTCACTTGTGAACTTCGTAGCCCGCGTGGGCTAGTGGCAGCGAAGGCTGCTATTGGGCGCTGCATTGGCGGAGGTCACCGTTTCGAGTCTCATGGGGGTGCTTTGCTAGAGTAACACACGTTTTTATTAAAACGTCTTTATGCCACAAAATTCGGAGTTTCTTGGACAACGATTTATAAGTTTGAGAGTTGTGTGTGGTGACAACTTGAAGGTTCAATTATCTTCTACTCCAATAAGGTATGGGCACATTCTTCTTATGAGTATGATTGGTGTATGTTTTCTGAAATAAGGTTGGAGTGAAAAGGTATTCTACTAGGTATCCTTTGGCTAGGTGTAAATCCTATTTTCTGGTTTGTTGAAGACTACTTATGCATTGTTATCCTTAAGGAGAGTTTTTGGTGAATGCATAATTTTTGGTTTGAGATAGTGGAAGCTTTGTGCACTAGGGTTTATATTTGTGAGTCTAGCTACTTGCATTGAGTTGGTGGAACCCTTGGTTGGCTGTTTTGAGTTTGATGGTTGAGTTGCTTCCATAGAGGTTGTTTGATCAAGTTATTGCTTTACTTGATTCATGATATTGGGCTTACTCCATTGAGTTGATTTGAGCAAGTTATTCTTTGCATTTGGTGATATTGTGTTGGTGGTTGTTTTGTTCAAATATCTTTGGAGGGAAAAGGATTTCTACTTGTTTCCTTTTCTTGTGATGATTGGTTGAATGCTTCAAGGTTGATGTTGAGTTGAATGGTGTTGGTTGACTAAACCTTGTTTGATGAGCATTGTTGTTGAAACCCTAATTGATGGTGAAAAGAACATGAGTATCATTGTTATGTGATTCTTTGCATAGTTGGCAATTGTTGGGGTTTCATGTTCTTGAAAGAAAACATTCTATCCTATCCATTTCAGATATTGAGTTGAGTTTTCAGATTTGAGATTGAGATTGAGCTGAGTTGATTTGAGTTGAGTTTTGAGATTGGGATTTGAGTATAGAACATATTGAGTCTCTAACAATTCTCTTTATGCTTCTATGAGTTTGACAAATCACATTGGGTCTCTAACAATTCACTTTGTGATTTCCTACTAAGAAAGTTTTTCTTGGTGAGCTTGCTAAGTTTTTGGACAGGTTCCAGTGGGGACTTGTGAGCAGTTTTTGGACAGGTTCCAATGGGGACTTGTGAGCAGATTTGGACAGGTCCTAGCAGAGGACTTGTGAGCTGAGTTTGATAGTTCTATCAGAGAACTTGAGGACAGAGGTGCATTGGTTCTATGAGAAGAACCCGAGGATAGTTGGCAAGTCTTTGAGAAGGCTTGTATGCAGAGGATTGATTTGTTCAAGAGTTGGACAGATCTGACAGACAGAGGAAGACTTGTACTAGACCGACTGACTATGTTTGGTACAGGTTGCTGAGCTACTGTGGACGTGATCATAGAAGGCAGAGGTCTCTTAGGCTAAGCATTGAGGATAGGAGGTCTTCGGTGGAAAGGAGTTCCACGTGCTGGCAAGAGGTAGAGGCAGTTGATCTTCCGAGGGATCATTTCTCGAGCAGAGGGGAAGGTATCTCCTTTGAGCAGAGGCTCATAAATTTTGATTGGGGGAAGGTATCTCCTTTGGGCCGAGGCTCATAAACATTGTAATTGGGAAGGATTCCCAAAGAACTTTGAGATAACTTTTAGAGAAAAGTTTTGTGGACGTAGCCCACCCATTCTGGGTGAACCACGTTAAAATTGGTGTCACTTTGTGGATGATATTGTGCATTGCTTTGATATTGCTTTGGGTATATTGCTTTACTATTTTGAAGTATAAAGGAAAAAGTAAAAAGAGGTCTTATACTGTTCACCCCCCTCTCAGTATAAGCTTGTGTTCTTCAATTGGTATCAGAGCAGGTGCCTTCGAAAAGTTTAACAACTTGAAGGAAAAGCTAGTAAAGAACACAATGGATCATTCAAGTGGCAATGCAAGCACCTATTCTTGATGGGTCAGATTTTGGTCTTTGGAGTGCAAGGATGAAGGTTCATCTAATGGCACTTGGGAATGAGGTTTGGGAAGTGATTGAAGATGAGTACACTATTCCGAACATGGTCCTAATACTAAAGAAGAAAGGCTCCTACATCACAGCAATTCAAAAGCAATGAATGCAATCTTGAAAGGCTTACAGAAAGCAGATCTCACCAAAGTGATTCACCGCAAGACAGCTAGTGAAATGTGGAAACAGTTGAAGGTGGTTCATACAGGTGATACAAATGTCAGAAAGGCCAAGTTGAGACACTTCAAAGGTATGTTTGAACAACTCAAGATGAATGATGATGAAAATATTAGTGACTACATGCTTCGTATGGATGAGGTTGTTAACTCCATGAAAGACTTAGGTCTTGAGCTTGCTGAAAATGATGTTTGTGATAAGATTTTAAGATCTCTTCCTAATAGATTTAGTGAAAATATTTTTGCTATTGAGGAAGCTAAAGATTTGGATAAGTTGAAAAAGGATGAGCTCCATAGTATACTTGCAGCATTTGAGTTGAGAACTCAAGTGAAGGTTGATGTCAAGAAAGAGGCAGATTTCAAGGCTACCAAGAATTCCAAGGGTAAACAACTTCAAGATAGTGATGAGTCTTCTAGTGATGAAGAGGCATATTACAACAAGAAAGGCAAGTTCTCTAGAAAGCACAAAAGTATGAAAAATATAAGATGTTTCAATTGTGGAAAGTTTGGTCATTATGCTACTGATCGTATCTGTTCCCAAGAATGAAAGTGATGAAGATAAACAGGATTCTAAGAGCAAGGATTCTAAAAGCACAAGCATCACAGGAAAAACAAAGATGAGCACAACAATCAAGGAAAGAGGTATTCTCACAAGCACAAGAAGAGTTTCTACCTAGACAAAGCAAGTAAGTGTTCTAGTAGTGATAGTGAAAGTTCTTCAAGTGATAATGAAAATGAGATGTTGTTCATATCGAAAAAAGAGGAAGAACCGAAACATAGATTCATTATCATGAAATGTCTTAGATGTGGAAATTTTGGTCACCTTGAGGATGATTGCACAAATAATGATTTGGTTTCTAGTATGTATGAGGATGCTTCAGAAAACTATAAGGAAGATGCATGTATGGTTTTTGAAAAGGGTAGCACCTCTAGTGATAAGAAATCTGAAAAAGGCTTTGATGATTCAAAAAGCAAACAAATAGAGGAAGATATAGAGGAAGGTGAAGTAGATCTTGAAGGTGAACTTATTAGTGCTCTTAGTGCTTTGAAAAAGGAAAGAAAGAAGAATGCTAGACTCAAGGATAAGTTAGATGAATGTTGTATGGAGAGAGATGATCTTATAGAAAGTCTTGACTTCTCTATGGCTAAGACACAAGAACTCAAGGATGAGTTAGAGTCTAAGGTTCTTGAGTATAGTGAGTTAGAACAAAAAATGGCTTCTTTGAAAGAGGAAACTAAAGAGTACAAGGATAAGCTTTACAGGTTTCAAGATAGCTCCAAAAAGGTTAAGTCACTCATCAAAGGTCAAAGAAAGACAACAGATAAAACAGGCCTTGGTTTTGTTAAGCCACACAAGGAACAAGTTGGAGAGTCTAGTAAGAGACTCCAAAAGGAAGAGAGTTCTGATGAGGAAAGTATTTCAGAAAAGGAGTCCTTGAATGATAGATGCACATAAAATAGAATTCAGAATGAGAAGAAGAAGTTTTCAGAACCTAAGAGGTCAATTAAAGGAAAGTTTCAAGGCAGATGTTTTGCTTGTCACAGGTTTGGTCACATGGCTTCACATTGCATGGCTCAAGTGAAGGAGGTAAATGATAGTTTTAGAAGTGCTAGTTACTTTCAAGGGTATTGCTACTCTTGTCAACAGTTTGGGCACAAGGCAGTTTATTGCAAGGCAAATAACAGGAACAAGTTTGGTCAGAATAGGTTTGGTCAGAACAGGTTTGGCCAGAACAGGTTTGGTCAGAACAGGTTTGGTCAGAACTGGTGGATTCAAAGATCAGGTTTACCTCAGAGAAACAACATCGTCAAGTGTTTCAAGTGCAACAATGAAGGTCACACAATCAGACGATGTAGAGCTGAAATTCCAGAATACAGGAATCAGGAACAGTGGCATGATCAGGTCCAAGGATCAAGGCATGGACAAGAACAGGGATGAGAACAAGAACAAGAACAATGACAGGAATAGGAATATGGACAAAGAGTTCAAGAGAAGGCCCGACAAGGAAGTTATAGACGCTGATGATGATCAGTGCCTAATGGGAGTTTTACTCCCACCCAAGAATTAATCACCTCATCAGGAGGTGGGGGAGGGACTAAGCTAAGAGGCTCATTCTTAGTCCCGAGCCCCAAAGGTGACCCTTTGCCATTGATGACAAAGGGGGAGAGATTTGAGTAAGGGGGAGAGCCTCAAGACAGGGGGAGCTATTTATGTTGAGTTTCTGTGTTGTTGAGAAGCATGGTTTGCCATCAATGACAAAGGGGGAGATTGTTGGCAATTTTGGGTTTGAGATCCTAGCTTCTTGTCTATGAGTTGTCATTGATGTCAAAAGGAAATGGCATTAATGTTAAGAGGATGTGTTGGCTTCAAAGGTGGAAGATTCCAAGAGAATATTTTTAAGAGAATCCGGAGAGATTCCATTGGCAAGGGTTTTTCATTAAAACCAAACCGGTTTTTATTAAAACCAAGTTGGATAGGGTTTTTATTAAAACCAAGTTAAATGGTTTTTATTAAAACCAATGGAGGTTCTCTTTATTATTTATTTAATTATTATTTAAAACCCTTCAAGGTTTTAATTAATTAATTATTTAATTAATTAAGGGAGAAATTATTTTTAATTTATTAAAAATACTTAAAGGTTTTTAAACCTTTTTTTATTCTTAATTTATTAAAATTATTTAAGGGTTTTTAAACCCTTTTTGAAAAGACTTTTGATTAATTTCGAAATGGTCTTTATTTCCATCGACGTCAAGGTGTCTTCGAAGAGACTATTTATTCTCCAACTCCTAAGGTTGGAAGGCTAATGAATTCGAAATTCCTCGAATGCAATTTGCGGTGTTTGTGCTCTGTATTCGCTGCGATCGAAGGAAGACTTAGAAGCACGTGCGGTTGAAAAGTCTTCGAGAGTTTTTTTTGAGGGTGAAGTGGAGGGAAGTTCACTTGTGAACTTCGTAGCCCGCATGGGCTAGTGGCAGCGAAGGCTGCTGTTGGGCGCTGCATTGGCGGAGGTCACCGTTTCGAGTCTCGCGGGGGTGCTTTGCTAGAGTAACACACGTTTTTATTAAAACGTCTTTATGCCATGAAATTCGGAGTTTCTTGGACAGCGATTTATAAGTTTGAGAGTTGTGTGTGGTGACAGCTTGAAGGTTCAATTATCTTCTACTCCAATAAGGTATGGGCACATTCTTCTTATGAGTATGATTGGTGTATGTTTTCTGAAATAAGGTTGGAGTGAAAAGGTATTCTACTAGGTATCCTTTGGCTAGGTGTAAATCCTATTTTCTGGTTTGTTGAAGACTACTTATGCATTGTTATCCTTAAGGAGAGTTTTTGGTGAATGCATAATTTTTGGTTTGAGATAGTGGAAGCTTTGTGCACTAGGGTTTATATTTGTGAGTCTAGCTACTTGCATTGAGTTGGTGGAACCCTTGGTTGGCTGTTTTGAGTTTGATGGTTGAGTTGCTTCCATAGAGGTTGTTTGATCAAGTTATTGCTTTACTTGATTCATGATATTGGGCTTACTCCATTGAGTTGATTTGAGCAAGTTATTCTTTGCATTTGGTGATATTGTGTTGGTGGTCTGTTTTGTTCAAATATCTTTGGAGGGAAAAGGATTTCTACTTGTTTCCTTTTCTTGTGATGATTGGTTGAATGCTTCAAGGTTGATGTTGAGTTGAATGGTGTTGGTTGACTAAACCTTGTTTGATGAGCATTGTTGTTGAAACCCTAATTGATGGTGAAAAGAACATGAGTATCATTGTTATGTGATTCTTTGCATAGTTGGCAATTGTTGGGGTTTCATGTTCTTGAAAGAAAACATTCTATCCTATCCATTTCAAGATATTGAGTTGAGTTTTGAAGTATAAAGAAAAAAGTAAAAAGAGGTCTTATACTGTTCACCCCCCCTCTCAGTATAAGCTTGTGTTCTTCATAGACCACGTCTTTTAAATGCTACCTTTGACCACCCCACACTAAATATGGGATAATCACCCTTGCTTTAAAAAATAACTTTAGCACTAATCTTACGTTTGCCGCTGATTTGAAATTTAATTCTTTGCTCTGATTGGTCCTTCCATAACATAGGCCTGATTTTGATTATACTATTCCAAAAGGCAAAGCTTATTGAGGGATTTTCACATCTCACAAACAAATTATTACAATCCAAGTATTTAGCCTTAATAATTTCTGCCCAATGAGAATTATTATCTTGAATTAGCCTTCATCCCACTTTACTTAAAAAAGCTCTTTTTAAGATTCTTTATTTTTCTTAACCCCAAACCTCCCTATTTCTTGGAAGTACAGACTTTATCCCAGGAAACTAAGGGTATTATTTGTTTCTCTTCTACTCTTGTCCATAGAAATTTTGTGTTGAATATGTTCTATTCTTTTTGCAACTTTAGTAGGGATTTTGAAAATAGATAAAAAAAATAGATTGGCAAAATTTGTAAAGTAGATTTAACTAGCTGATGCTTACCTGCTTGGCTAAAAAAAAATCCTTTCCACCTTGCTAGTTTCTTTTGAAATTTGTATACGATCGAATTCCACAAATCCTCTTTTATCCTACCTTTAAAGAGTGGTATACCAAGATAGGCAGTTGGAAAGTTATCAATGCTACAACTAAAAATATTTGAAATTTTTTGTTGCCTTTCAGCTAGAGTATTGATATAAAAAATTCTACTCTTTGTATAATTTATTTTTTGGTTTGAAACCTTCTCATAAGATTCCAAGCTATTATTAATATCTTTTGCTTCCCTAACCAAAGCTTGACCCACTGTGATAGTGTCATCAACAAAATATTGATGAGTTACAACATCTACTATTGAGGCTGATTTAACACATTTTATGATTGTTGTCTTTTTTGTTGCATAATGCTCTTCGTAGTGCTTTAGCCATAAGAATAAATAGATAAGGGGATATGGGGTCCCCTTGTATTATCCCTATTTATTTTGGAAAAAAACTTACATGTAAGCTATTAATAATAACAGATTCAATAGGAGAAGAAATACATAATTGGATCCAAGATCTTCATTGAAGGTAAAAATTATTTTTTTCTAAAACTTGGTCCTGAAAAGACCATGAAACTCTGTCATAGGCCTTATTCATATCTAGCTTGAGAATCATCCCTGCGAAACTACTTTTTCAATTGAGTGCATAGATTCATGGATTGAGATAATGCCATCTAAAATCTATCTACCCTGCACAAAGCTCCATTGCTGATTGGAAATAATTCTAAGAAGAATTATTTTCAGTCTATTGGCCAAAATTTTAGTTAAAATTTGATAATTAGTATTGCATAGATTAATCGATCAAAAGTATTTAAAATCCTTTGCACATTAATTTTTTTGGAATGAGAACAAAAAAATGTGGAATTCCAATCTCTTAAAAGGCTATTAGAAACTTGAAATTATCTAATTGCTATCACAATGTCACCATGAACTATGTGCCAAAAAGACTAGAGGAAACTAGTTGGGAAACCATCCAAACTTGGGGCATTATCTTTTTGTATATTGAAAACAACCTCTTTGACTTCATTATCTGATTAGGGTTTCCCTAGAGCTTCATTCAACTCATCTGATACCAAGTTTGGGATGTTACTTAGCATGTAATTTACTGCCTCTTCTTCTATATCATTGTTATTTGAAAATAATTCTTTAAAGAAACTCACTGTTGCATATTTAATTTCTTCTTCATTTATTGTACTACTTACATATTTTTTAACAATATTTATGATTCTATTGGCACTTCTACATCTTAAGATTGTTAATTTTTTTTTTATCATCTTTCAACCACAAGGTTTTGGATTTTTACCTCCAAAATGTTTCCTCAACCAAAATTGAATGAAATTCACTAAGTAAAGATTTACCATGTAGCATGTTGTTCACCAGGTTTCAAAATCTTCTACACTCTTCAATATCATGGTCTGGTTGGTAGTGGTAGATGCAGTATTCGCTTGCATGATAGTTATGTAGTTTAGGGCATGAGGTATCGATAGGTTGGGTCTTTGGTAGAGTCATATGGCCTTGGTGCATTAGGTGGTAAAATATTTTGGATAGCGGTATGTGTGGAATAGACATAGGAAAAATGTATGGGTCCACTGGCGGTAAGTAGGGCCTGGGTGAAGGGTGATCTGGTAATGGAGGCATGGGTCCAAGATCCAACATGGATCGGGTTTGATGTCGGAGGAGGGGTCTATGTGGTGGTGAGAATGGATGGGTCATGGGAGATTGTTGTGGGTAAATGTGGCAAATACAGGCTCATATACAACTCTAGAGCTTTGATATGGGAGATGAAATGTTGTATATCATGATATGGTGGTGATGGTATTGGGAAAGGGGGTAATCAAGATTCCAATGTGAATGGAATGGATCGATGTATGGTAGAAAATGGGTGCAGCTAGGATGATGATGTAGTGGAGTGGAATTACTGTGGTGATTGTAAGCATTATTGGAATGGTATGCCTTGTAGCAGCGAATGTGGTGTCTTTAGGACCGGTGGTATAGGTGATGGCCCTAAGTAGTGATGCAAATGGGAAGGAGGGATGTTTGTGTGACCAACTTGAGTAGCTTGGGCCACGTGGGCTTGCAAAGCCTAGGCGTAGGTAGACTCGCCATTGGGAAGGGGAGCAGGTAGAAATGTAGGGTGAGGTTGATGAGGTGTATACTCCCTATTAGGTGGGTGGTAGGATCCTCTGGGATGATGGGGGTGATTTTTATGTGAATAACAACATCTAAGATCATTAGACGGATGGGAGGATGATCCTTGTTCTTGGATTTGGGTGTATTCCTCTTTATCATCAAAATATAACATGATTATCTCGATGTCACCAAAGTGTGGCAAGTAATATAAACCTCGTTGGTGAGGGGAATGGTGTTGAGGTGAGGTATGATGACCTAAATGGGATGAATCTGAGGAGCACCTGGTATGAAGGGCGACTGGTGGTCGGGCAAGATCGGTCGGTGTAATAGGTTTTTGTTGTGGCTGTGGATGGTCCTACATGGTAGTAGGTGAGGCCACTATAGAGATTTCCTATTGATGATGTGAGTCTTGCAAAAGGAAAAAATAGATACCCCGAGCATAAAAATGGTAGAAAGGTGAAATGTACATGTATAGAGAGTAAATAAAGTAGAAATAACATATTCACATGGTGATGTGCTTGGTGATTTATTTCTAACACTATGTGACACTCGTAATGGTGACTATGTTTATGAACCATGCATTGAAAGCATGAAGGTGCAATATGTTGATGGATTTAGGATCATTAAGGCATTCAATATTGGTTAGATGATATGCTCTTGAATAATATTTGTGTGTGATAATAAATGGGCCCAACCCATTTGGGGTTAATTTATTGTGCTGCTGGCGAGGTTGACTTGTGATTTTTTGGTTCTCTTTGAGAACCAAGTTGTTAATCTGGTATTCATGCTGATGTACCTTACTATTGTAGACATGTTGAAGGTGATCTTGATATACTCATGCGTGCTCGATGGCATGGATGTGACGTTCATAGAGGAGTGTTAGTTGATCAAGATAAGCTTGGTAAGCAGTGTCATTGTGAATGAAATATTTCATAGATATCCCTAAAGAGGGTATCTAAAGCTCAAGGGGCATGATAGCTTCTACTAGACAAGTTAAAAATGTGTTGACCCAGTAGGAGTATGGATGCTCATACAATATGCCCACAAGGCTAGGGGCATTTGATTATGCTAGTCCCGATGAGATTATGCTACAGTTTTACGAAGAAGAGAAAATATGGTTTTGTTAGTGGCTTCTACCTGGCCATTTCCTTGAGGGTAATATGGGGTCAAAAAGCTATGATGTATGTGAAATATTTTGCATAGGGCTCATATAGTATTGTTTTTAAAATATTTACCATTATCTAAAATAATTTGGGAGGGAATTCCAAAGCAGCATATGATGTGATCCATGATGAATGCTGCAATTTTGGATCCTATAGTCTGGACCAATGGGATGGATTTGAAACATTTTGTAAAATATTATGTTGTTGTAATGATAAATGTATGATTGCTAGAGGAATCAGGTGTAATTTGTCCAATTATATCTAGGCCCCATTAGGATAAGGGCCACATGGACTGGACTGGTTGAAGTACTTAGGATGGTAAATGTGTTAGGTTGGCATTTTATGCAATGTTTGACATACTCACAATAGTCTTGCTCCATTTTAGGTCAGTAGTAGCCCATACGAAGGATGCATTTGGTAATCATCATACCACTAAAATGGCCACCACAAGTACCATCATGGGTTTCTTGTACCACCCATTGTGATTCTTATGGTTCTAAGCAACGCAGGAGTATGCCATCATAGCTATGATGGTAAAGGATGTCTCCTAGCAAGGTGTAGCAGATGTCTCTTTGTTTAAATATTCAATGTTGGGCATGGGGCAAATCACATGGTAGAAAATATAGTTTTATGTACTCTTTGATCTGTGAGAACCATGGGTTGTGAGGTTCAGTTTTTTACCACACAGACACCACCATCATCTGTAGGTGGCTTGGGTGATATAGCAGATTGTGTAAGTGTATGAATAGATACAGATGTTGTGTTAGACATTGGTTTTTGTGGGATAAGGGACCCTAATGAGGCCATGGTGTTTGCAAAATGGTTTGATGAGCATGACGTAGCTTCGAGGTAATACCACTCGAATCGAAATAGGGGTTGTTGCAGAATTTTCTTATACTGCTGGAGGACTGGGCAGTTGCATAGCTAGAGTTCTTGTACTTGATTGACTATGAGGAGTGAATCACCTATGATGTGGAGGCATTTGATATGCATGGAGTGTGCTTGTTTTAGTCCTAGGATTAGGGCTCCATATTTTACATTGTTGTTAGTACAAGGGAAGTCAAGTTTGAATGAAAATGGGAGTGGTTCTCCTTCATGTGTAAAGAAGACAATGCCTGCACCCCCAGCGTGGAGACACTTGAAACTATCAAAGAACACAGTGAGGTCAGCCATGAATTCTAGTTTGATGTATTCCTCATATTCTATTACGTGGAAGATAGAATCATCGGGAAGCTGGATGATAAGGGGTTGATTGTCAGTTATAGGGGCTTCGGCCAGTTGGTAGGTGATGACTTACCCTTTGATGGATTTTTGGGAGATGAATTCTAGGTCAAATTCAGTCAAAAGCATGATCCATTTTGATGTGCATGAATTATGATAACTCTTGTTCATCATGTATCAAAGGGGATTGTATCGGGTGATGACAAAATTTGTGTGGTTTAATATGTAGTGAAGTTTGTGAATGCTATGCATGTGCTAGGTTATGAGTATGTTATAACTATGCTAGGATAGGCTAGGCTATTTTTTTGAGGTTTTTAGGACAAACCTATCCAGATTTTTGCTAAGGTTTTTGGAGAAACCTATCCAAAGTTTTACTGAGGTTTTTTGGGTGAACCTAGGTTGCTAAGGGATTCTAAAAATAATGTTCTAAAATTTTAGCTGAGGATTTTGGAAAAACATGACTTGCTAAAATATTCGAAAAAGAATGTTCTAAAATTTTAGCTAAGGATTTTGGAAAAACCTGAGGTTTGGAAAAATAACTATGATGAAGGTGAGGCAAGGGGTGTAACCTTTGACAAAAGGATGACACCTTTTTGAACCTAGTGATTGACTTGATTTGATGAGGGTAAAGTAAAGGGTGCGACCTTTTGAAACTTTTGACCCTTTTGTGTGACAATATTTGAAACTGGAATGGTACCATTATCGATAAGGTTCTCAACTAAATCACGAAAGGTGCGACAAGAATGGACATCGTGACCTGGATAGCGATGATAAACACAAAAGGTATGTTTGATTTACCCATAAGTGTTGGATTGATTTGGATTGATAGGTCAAATGTCTGGTAATGTAACATGACCAGCCTCAAATAGCCTCTAGAATAAAGTAGGAAGAGGCTTAGAAAGTGGAGTCCAATTGCGATGTTGATGTGTAGGATGGGGACCATGGGCTCGTTGTGGTTTGGATGGAGGGGGTGCATTAGTATGATATATTTTTGTGTTGGAGGAGGCATATTAGTTTAACCTGGCTCATTGTAGAATGTATCATAGATTGGCATTTGTTGTTCATAGCTTGTTATGTGCACATTTAGCCTTTTAACTTCATATCTTAAGAGTTGAAGTTTGGGTGTCATAGAAATGGGGTACTAAGCTATGGTAGGCTATCCTTTTGGATGTGGTGGGTATCGGTATTTTTGCACTTTCCAGTATTATGAAGAGTATGGTTGCACCTTATCATGATAAGATAGGTATTGGGAAATGTGTGCTATCATGTCTATGGGCACACTAGGTTGTGGATTAGGTGTCTTTTGAGGATACTAGTACTATGACTGGGAAACATGCGGTTGTGGCATGGGTACTTGTCAGTTTGGAGCCTACTGTACTGGTTGGACCATGGGTGGCTATGACCAAAATGGAGGAGATGTAAAGAAGCTAGTTGTATCTGGTAGTAGCATAGGTGTCAATGCTACTGGTGCTAGGGGTGGTCGAGACGTGGTATCAAAATATGGGATCTGTCTCTGCCCTAGAGGGTAGGAAGTAGGGAAGCTAAACTGTATGGAATAATTTGGTTGAGTAGGTACATAAGCTATTGGTGTCGATCCATAGGTACGATGGAGATGGGTAGTGGGAACCTAAAAAGAAATAGGTGGTGGTATCCTAAAGGTCATCGTAGGCAAAGGTGGCTCCAAGGGTTGGGCGTCATGCACTCCATATACTTGGGAGATAGGTGGGAAAACTACTAAAAAGGTGGGATAAGCTACTAAGGTAGGAGCTTGGGTTGAGGGGAAAGTGTAGGTGTACACTCCTGCTTGGATTTGCACCTCTTACTCCTAAATATACTATTGGGAGGTACCCTCAGATATGGTGAAGAAAGGCTCTTGTGAAGAGGATGGTTGGTACTCTTGTGAATAGTATGAGCATGAGGTTTGAGGGAATGCTTGTGGTTCTTGTTTGGTAAGAATCTATTGTGCAGTTTGGAATGATGGATTATGGTTTTCTACAGTGGATGAGGATGGGTCAGACACAATTCCTATGTTAGGGGTTAATTATGGGACCTCAAGATGAGTATGATTTAGAAGGGAGGAATCATTCTCAAACAAGGATTGAGATAGATTCTAGAAGAAGGGATGTGTAAAGGTGGGTGATGTAGGCATGACCTCCTCATCTATGATGAAGGCTGGATGAGATTTTCCTAGTGCTATGTAGATCACATGGTCACAGAATATGGTCATGGGATTAGGTGAGGATGGGACTGAAAAGAGTGGGTAATCTTCTACGAGTGAAGTAGTGAGAATTTCACTCAAAGTTGATGTCTTCTCATGAGGCATCTTGTGTGTGAACTATGCATTGAATTCTATGTGTGAATCATATGTGTCTATAATACTCTCCTTCATGATTAAAGGAGTAAGAGTGGACTGACTAGAGGAAGGGGGAGGTCATTCCTCCATAGAGTGTGATTTCTCACATGCTCTACTATGGGTGACCATAGGCATAGTAGCATGTGTCAAAGGGGATTTTAGGAATAAACCCTATGTGATGTAGACTCAACTATATCTAATGTGAGTGTGAAGTAAGTGACATGTTGTGTGTAGCAAAATAGTATATAGTATGGTGTGTTGAGATTGATCTGTGATCATACAAACAATGGTAGATCAGAATCAATTCTAAATGCTAAAAAAATAAAAGTGTTTATTGTAGACACCTAAAACGTGTCATGTCGAGGGTGACTACTCATATGGACATGCTACAAAACCATATGGAGGATCTTGGATAGACTCCAAGATAGAGCAGTGGTTCTAACCACTCAATTTAGGCATTTTGGCCTAAGCAGTCTGAACCGTAGCCCAGACCTGTGGTCTCCAGTCTAAACCATGGTTGACACCTATGATCTGTAGTCTGGACCACAACTGTGACCTACGGTCTTAACTAAAGTTCAGTTAGGCCTTCCATCCGAGCCAAATCGGTTGGAACGACCAAAATATCTAGAAGGAGGCAGTTGAAGGATGGAAGATTCCAGAGGCTTCCATCCCAACTATCCTAACCACCCTTCTTGGTCTTGGATTCTCCATGAAGCCACCCCTAGCCCTAGGGGCATGCTATAAATACCCCCTCCAAATGGGGAGAAAAGGAGAGAGCAAGCATTGGAGATTTGAGCAGTGAAGCCCTGGTGAATTGTACACTCAAACTGAGTATACTAAGAGATAGAGCTATTGCACTTAATCCTCGACCCTTTTGTCACCATTCATGATGAATTGCATTATGGATGCCCTAGGTGCTTAGGAGGATCAAGAAACGCAAATCCAGGCAAACGAAGGCCCTTCACATCGAATTGACCGCCAAATCAGTCTGAGGACAATGAAGGCGACCCTTGAACATCAATTTGGACAAGGAGGTCAAGCCCACTACCCCTAATTCTGAGGGTAAACCTATCAAAGGTCAAACCATGGCTGTCAGCCATGGTTCATAGTGTAGACCGCCCACCATAGCTATGGTTTGCAATAGGTTACTGATCACCTTACTTGCTTTGCTTTTGACCGCATAGATTAGTTATATTAATCTTTTCATAGGTTTAATTGCATTTTAGAGAAAATATGACCATAGGAATTAGTCATTTCATGCATTGTATTAAGTAGGATTATATTGGATCTTTTATGCACTTTATTGCTCCTAACTTGATATTTGATCCATGCATCATTTGCTTGTTCATGTCCTTCATGTTGTAGTATAATTCTTGATCAAATTAGAATAGTTTAAAGTCCTTCTTTATGTTTTCTTGTTTTACTAGTTTAATGGCATTTGCATACATATTTCCTTAAAGGGCCTCATCACGAGAGGCTATCAATATTTTTAATCGTGTGCTATTGTTTCTTGTTCGCAGGGAGACAAGTGCAAGAGGAGCTTATGTCATAATCCTTCCACATCGTGAAGAAGGGGGTCAGCTCCACCCCAAGGCAGTTTGTGACTAATCAATAGAGCACTATAAGTGCGCCTACCCTATTGAGGGCATTGGCAATTGTAATATCGAGTATCATCTTTCAAGTGACCCTAAGAGGGCATTTTGTAATCAAAGCTCATTCAAATATTAATACAAGAAACCTTACTTATCTTGTTTTTGTTCAATTTATGTACTTGTGTGAATATTTATGCTTTCATGATGGTATAGATCAATACAGTAGCTAGGTGCACGCTCCGTGATTAGGTCAGATGGCGATCACGGTGGGACCCCACAATTTTAGCCCTGAGTTCTAACTTTTCTTGGCTTTTTCTTATCTCAAGCGCTAACCGTAGCTTTCAACTACGGTTATTTTTTGGCCTATAGTTGTAACCTGCGGTCACTACTGCAGCCCGTAGATCGGACCTACGGTTAACAGAGGAAAAGGCAGACAACAGGAAACTCAGTGGGCAGTAGAGCAGGAGCTAAGGTAGGCCCCAATTTCACTATCTATTTTGAATTTTTTGCTCTGTGTTTTTCCAGAAAGCATTGAACTGTTGCAAACTAGGAACTTAAATAAAAAATTCAATGAACAAGTCTTAGTTTGTTTCCATTTTCCTTTCATTAGAAAGGCGTTGTTGGGAACAACGGACCTCTGAGTGTAGTCCGCCCCTAAATACAACGACCTTGATAGAGATTGTGTGTCGTTTGCATGCTTGAGGCCCAATTAGTGGCCATGTCATTGTAATTGCATCATCAAAATATCATATAGGACATTAGCATGCATTCTTTCTGAATTTGAAACATTCCTTTCTTTTCATGCATATCATGTAGGAATGATCATTATGCTCTTTTATGCATTTGTCATTTTTGCAAAGTAAAAGGAACCACACACACCACCTGGCACTTAAACGCTAGTGAGTTGGGCTTCATCTCCAACCACTAGTAGGGTTCAACGACGGTGGGCGTAATTTCCATCCGTTGGCCCAAATCCCATGTACCTTGTGTTACTAGACCATACCGGGTCCAAGATCCTTTTGTACCCTAAAAAATTTGCATATACTCCTCTTCGGAGGGTATGACGCTGATTGGGGGAAAATGGGTGAGGAACTGGGAGGACCTGTGCCCCCTGACCGTGTGTGGGCTTCACTTCCACACATTATAGGTTGGTTTACGTGACTTGGGTTTCATCGCCAAGTTGTCGAGCTACGGGTATACAGGTGAAAGCCAATTTAACTGAGTATAAAATCCAACAATATTTCAAAACACGCGAGAGTTTCTAACACTGATACAACACATCTGAAAACAACATCAAATAGTTTAGGGCTCACAATAAAAATTTAAAAGGAGATAATCATCATTTGTATACCTTGTTTGCATAATAAAACACATCTAGACGTTAGGTACACAAATGGTGAACACACGGGGTGATCGACAAAGGTCTAGGACCGATGCCCATGATCAACCCCCAACTGGTTCACAGCAGCATGTGTCGAGTCCTCATACACATGAGCGAACCGAACGACGTTCGATGAGCATTAGAGGTGACAACTCGACATGGGGAGATCCCATTGAGTGGACCCCCGATAGAGGAGCTTCATTACACTCCTCTAGGCATAGGACTGAGCGTGGAGCTTCTCAGCATGAGGATGCTCTACTCCAAAGCCATTATCGAGACCGCACTACATGCGCATCCACGGGATCGACCGAGGAATATGTTGTGCAGGGGACCAAGTTGGTTCCCATACGTACTAGGTCCACAGGAGGTTCTAACCCTCCATAGTCAGAGTATAGATGGACCAGAGATCCACCCATTCAGGGGCAAGAGGATAGGCTCACTTCCGAGCATAGGTCCACCCATACTCCCATGCGTGGCCCACCATGCAAGATCACCATTGATATATCAAAGGTGGGAGCTAATGGAACACCACCGCATGAGCGGTGGAGGTCTAGATAGTTAGATGGTCTAGGTAGTGTTCTTGAGTAGCTAGGCTGCAAGCCTATAGCTCCGCCCACTCATGCTCCGAGTGAGCATAGCGATAGTTGTATCAAGATCACTAGAGAGCATGGAGAGGCTTCTAAGTGCCCTCATGTCACACGTCTACCATCAACACATTTTTTTGATGGGTACAGAACCCATAAGGTAGCTTGCATAGAGCATACACATCGGAGGCCTCCCATGGCCGACCAGATCGATAGATCACATAGACTAGTGTCTGAGCAAAGACATCAACTCCTCCAAGATCAATTGGAGGATGCTCGCCTAGAGAGGCAACATATTGAAGATGAAAATATTCAAGCGCAAAGGCTCCTACGATAGATATTATATGAGCAGCACATGTGCAAGGAGCGTATTCTAGCTCAGAAGGAGCGCATAGAGTAGGAGGATCGGCTAGCCAGGGCTGGCCTATACCCTCCCGAGGAGCATAGAGAGCATGTGCATAGGAGGGTTGTGTCCCTAGCCGATATGCATGAGGAGCACAGAGATGCTCGTACTCATGTCAGTGCCCAATAGAGGGAGTGACTGCCATCACTCAATGATCTTAGATAGAGGTAGCATGAACATGTAGATGTAGATGGATACGATCAGGAGTATCCTGAGAGTTACCGAGTTGAGGAGGAGGAAGAGCCACATCCTCCACCTCCCTCGAAGAAGACATTACCTCCTAGACCACCTCCACGTCAGCTTAGGGAGGAGGACTTTTTGTCTTCTGAGGCGTACAAGGTTTTGGTCGATAAGGTCAAAGCAATAGAGAGGCAAGGCATGGCTATTCAAAAGTCGACACTGAGGAAGATACACAATGAACCTCTAGACCCCTCGGTGCCTACGCCTCCATATCTTGAGCATTTTGATATGCCCAGGTTAGAAAAATTCAAGGGTGATGAGGATGCCCAAGAGCATGTTACGAGTTTTTTGGATGCTTGTTTCCAGATAGAGAGTCATGATGCCTTGTTGTTGCGCACCTTCATTATGACACTCTCCGGCCTAGCCTGAGAGTGGTTCAACTAGCTGAAGAAACATAGTATTACTAGTTTTGAGTAGTTAGTTGATGCATTTCTTGAATGCTATTCATTTGGCATCAAGAAATAGGCCAACCTTTTTGATTTGGCTATGCTAGCTCAGCGCGATGATGAGCCCATCGAGCAATATAGAAAGAGATGGCATAGAATAATGGCAAAGCTGCCATTCCCTATTCTTACAGCTAAACTGACTTGAATGTTTACAAAGAGTTGTGCCAAGCACATCTCGCTACTATTGCAACTGTAGTAGTATGCTACATTCGAGGAAGCTTTGGTACAAGCCAAGGTGATCGAGGACATCAAGTTGCAAGAAGGCAACTTGAAGCTCAAGACTAGGAAAGAAGGGTTTAAAAATAGTACTACGAAGCAATAGGGCAAGCAGGCCCACGTGAATCAAGTAGTACTAAATCTTGGAGGAGAGGACAAGGGACAACAAAAGCCTAATTATCAGGCCCAACCTCCTCCTGCGCATTATGAGACATGCAAAAACAACTATAAGGGAAAAAATAGAGAAGAGCACCCACCTCGCCAGTTCACACCTCTAACGGAATCGATGACTTTGATTTTCCATCAACTGTGCGAGGCCAAGGCCATACGATTGCCCGAGGTCAAATTAGTAGATCCGAATGTGCCAAAGTCGAAGTGGCATCAAGACGATCTATTCTGCATATTCCACAGAGCGAAAGGCCACGACATCGAGACATGTTGGTCCTTCAAACACATTGTGTAGAACATGATAGAAAAATGAGAGCTTGTAGTACCAGGCAATCCACAGGCGCCCGACAATAGAAACATGGGGATTTTCAAGAATCCACTACCTAATCATGAGGCACCTCGTAACAATGCCGACCAGGTCAATCAAGTGAGAATCGAACCACCTACCCAGGGGTTCGTAGGCATGGTCAATGTTGTTACTAGACATGGGAGGTACGATCAATCGAATCAACCTCGTGCTCCCATTAGAATACAAGCTACGCCGGATCAACGGCCAGCTCAGAACATTCTAGGCCCACCAACTAGACCGGTGGTGACCATAAGGAGCAGGTTAGTTCAGAACCTGCAGACAACTCCTACGAAGTTGTCAATATATGAGCTTATTCAGTAGCTCCCTAGACACAGGGAGACTCTTATGGACATTCTGAGGTCCATTGAGGTACAGTCCCAAGATGCGCATGCATTTACAAATTTTGTGGGACATGTACAACAGTGTCAAGAACCCACGATACAATTTTATGATCATGAAGTGAAGATGGTTCCTACTATTATGGCTGACCCACCGCTGCATATTATCGCGTGTGTTAACCACATGCCTTTCAAAAGGGTCTTGATCGACACTGGGTCCTCGATCAATATAATTATGACCAAGGCATTGAGCCATCTCAAGTTACCCAAATCACACATTGTGCCTACCACCTTTACGTTGAGAGCGTTTAACGATGCACTATGCTCGATGGTTGGTACAATTGTTCTACCTATTCAGGTGGGACTCAAGACCATCTCTGTGATGTGTCACGTGATAGAGGGTGCCATGCAGTACAACATTCTACTCGAAAGGCCTTGGATTCATGAAATGCATTGCATCCCCTCTATCTTGCATCAATGCATGAAGTACATTCATGAGGGATAGGTTCACGTAGTGTCCTCGGATGAAGAACCATTCAAGTTCATGAACCTAGCAGATTTGCATGGGGGTTTTGTACTCCCATCGATGCACTTGGATATCCGGCCTACTTCACCAGTTAAGATTCCAAGAGGTAAACCAGTAGCCCGTGCTCAACCATCGACATCTGTGTCACGCAGATCTGAGCATACGACTACAACTTCTCTAAAACTAACTGCATCAATAATGCATCGACAAGATGAGAAGCTAAAGGTGAAATTGGGCGAGAAAGTAGAAGATCATATGCCCGGACCAGTCGCCAATGAGACTCCCACTCCCATGGATGTGGAAGAACCTCAAGACAAAGCCGAGGAGGCACCTCAACCTGCTTCACCTGCATCTTTAGTAGGGTCATCTGCACCGTAGGTGACCATTCATCTAGCTAGCATAGGGTTGGGTGAGTATCTTGTGCAAAATGTTACTTTTGGACCTATCCTAAAGACTGCACAAGAGATGGGCCGACCGCACGCCCATCGATTTTTGATTGGATCTATAGTGTCATTGGGTGAGCCACCCAACCAAACAAACTTCGTCTATGCAGGGCTAGATCAAGCGCCCACCAGAATGTCCATAGATGAGGATGATGATGAGCCATTCACTATGAATGTGCGCTATCTGTCCAACCCAGAATACGCCATGCACATTTTTGAGTCGTATCATTGGCATGGACATGACCTTGGTATTTTTGAACAAGGACGTAGGACTCCGCTCGAACCTCATTATCAGTTAGCTACTAATAGGTTTGGGTTAGGGTTATAGGTATAGGATCATGATGATTTGCTTATCGCATCCTTAGATCACATGTACCTGAGTCTGGGGGACGATGTGGATTTTAATCCATATCACCCTAATCCTTCTAGCTATTGGAGGACTCACCAGATGGTATCATTTGTTACCATAGGGCCACCCAATTCATATCATGATGGGCCCTTAGAGGACAACCCCAGAGGCAACCTAGGTAACCAAATCCATAGTGCTACCAACGACACTGGTATGCAGGGGCATAACCCCACTACTATAGGTGATCTCGAGTTAGGAGATCTTTGTGATGATGATGGAGAGGAGTCCACCTCTAAAATGAGTGGACCTAGTTATGATGCAGATGATGAGTCCTCAAATGATGATCAATCTGAGGAGGAAATCAAGCCGACCTTTCTAGGTCCAACGTTTATACACCATCTACTGCCTATGGAACAAGTGGAAGAGATGAATGAGCGCTTCATAGTCGATAGTGATTATAAAGATGAAATAGAGGAGGCCTATTTAAGGCCTCACCCAGCTAATCTCCCACTATTCATAGACACAATAGAGTGGTCCATCCATGGTAGTGACCACAGTGATGTAGATGAGAGGACCGATTCTAGGCTCATGTATCCACAATATCTATTGCCTAGGGAATTGAAGCATGTTATGGAGGAAGTCCCTCCCAACACTGAGTGCTCTAAGGAAGAAGCAGTGCTAGTTTACATGGCAGTATCATATATACGATCATTTTATTAGATTTATCTGGATAGTGATGATAGTGACCATAGAATCAGATACATGGGGCCACATCTGGCAGGTCACCCCTTAGAAGAGGGGGGAAGTGACGGATTGTATTTGTATAGTGATGATGAGGATTCATTGGAGATGGCCTATTTGGGACCTCATCACCTACGTAATAGGCCTCCACCTCAAGGTCCCCCACCTATTATAGCTGCAGGTTTGCATCGAGAGATTAATCTCCATCGTAGCCTGAGGGAAAGAAGAGAGCTCGAAGAGAGGTATCAAGAACTCTTTCCCCATCCACCTACGTACGTGGAGCTCCTTGAGTCGAGAGATCCCATTTTGTAGCTAGTGCACCGAGAGGATCCAGTTATATGGGCATCCCATAGAGAGGATCCATTTGTGCCCATACCATCCGAGCCAGATCTTGGGTACAGAAGCTATGCTTTAGATATAGATTTTTGTCCATGTGGTTCTGGAGATCAATTCCATTCCATCAGTATGGTCTCCATTGATTTGACCACTCCACTCCATAATCTAGTAGATCCATCCAAACCGCTGCATCTGAACATGGATGCTATCGATTGGGATCGCTGACTCATCGGTCCAACCTAAAGATTTCTTCCCTAATGAAGAAATGCTACAACCATTTCATTTTGCACTAGGCTATGCTTATGATGTTTATCATGCTGAGGGTGCTTCCCATGAGGAACATGTGAACCTATCTGATGACATCCATCTGATTCCTATGCCTCACCAGCTTGAGGAGGGATCACATATGTCAGTAGAGAAAACCTTCGATGTGGATATCAGTAAAGATCCCACCAATCCAAAGAAGGTTAGATTTGGAGAGAGTCTCACTCCGGATGAGCGTGATAGCATCATCCCTCTACTGAAAGAGAGACCTGATCTCTTTTCTTGGACTTACAAAGACATGTCGGGTCTAGATCCAAAATTGGTTACTCATAACCTTTCGCTAGATCTGTCGAAGAAGCCAGTCAAGCAAAAACTCAGAAAAATGCATCCAACAGTAGCCTTAATGGTGAAAGACGAGTTGCAAAAGTTGTTGGATGTAGAGTTTGTCATCTCCATCGACTATCCAGAATGGGTGTCCAATATGGTGCCCGTAGGAAAGCCAGATGGAAGGGTCCGTATTTGTATGGATTTTAGAGATCTCAATAAGGCAACACCCAAAGATTCATTTCCATTGCCAAATATCGATGCTCTGGTAGATGCTACTGCAGGTCATGAAATGCTCTCCCTTATGGATGGTTTTTTTGGATACAATCAGATTCGGATTAAACTCGAAGATCAGCATAAAACCATGTTTATAATGCCATGGGGGACATTTTGCTACAAAGTTATGCCATTCGGTCTTAAAAATGCTGGTGCCACATATCAACGGGCAATGACATATATCTTTCATGACTACATGCATAAAATCTTAGAAGATTATATCGATGACTTACTAGCTAAGTCATTGCTACGAGCAGAGCATGCGGAGGTCTTAAGGAAGGTCTTCGATCACCTGATAGAGCATAATGTCAGGTTGAATCCTAAGAAGTGCGTATTTGGCATAACTTCAGGTAAACTCTTGGGATTCATCATTTCTAAATGAGGCATCGAAGTAGACCCAACAAAGGTCAAGGCTATTCTAGAGATGCATCCTCCCACTAATATCAAAGAACTAAGAAGCCTTCAGGGCAAAGTAGCATCCATAAAGTGATTCATCGCTCAATTATCAGATAAATGTCGACCCATGAATCGATTGCTACACAAGGGGGTCCCATTTGATTGGGATGAGGACTACCAAGCAGCCTTTGTTGAGATTAAGCAATACCTAGCAACACCACCAGTACTAGCTCCACCAAGGCTAGATGTGCCTTTTTTGCTATATATATCGGCAACCAACTTTGCATTAGGGACCATGTTAGCCCAAAAGAATGTGCAAGGCAAAGAGCAAGTCGTATATTACATCAGTCGCACCTTGGTGAGTTATGAGTCAGGATATGCATATGTTGAGAAGCTTTGTTTAGCAGTGGTGTTCGCTACCAAGAAATTATGGCATTACATGCTAAGTCATACAACATATGTTATATCGAAATAGAATCCTTTGTAGTATATGATGAGCAAGACATATCATAACACACGTACTGCAAAGTGGATCATGCTATTGATAGAATTCAATTTGCAATTCATCAGCCAAAAGTCCATCAAGGGACAAGTCATAGCTGATCAACTGGTTGAGGCACCACTGTCCAATAGTAGGCCTCTAACCATTGAGCTTCCAGATGATGCGGTCTTCGTAATATCTGAAGCTCCCAAACCTGAAGAACTAGAGAATAATGTTGATATGACATTGTTCTTCGATGGTTCGAAGTGTGAGCAAGGGGGTGGTGCAGGAATAGTGTTTTTCATGCCACAAGGAGCTCCAATGCCCTTGTCATTCAAGTTAGACTTTCCATGCACCAACAATAATGTTGAGTATGAAG
Source organism: Wollemia nobilis (assembly GCA_028583015.1). Classification (NCBI taxonomy): domain Eukaryota; kingdom Viridiplantae; phylum Streptophyta; class Pinopsida; order Araucariales; family Araucariaceae; genus Wollemia; species Wollemia nobilis. Next base: position 9,264,631 of record JAQPPZ010017226.1, on the reverse strand, counting down.
CCCTACTTTTGGGCCTCCATGCAGCCATCACCATGGGTATTAAAATATTGAACATTTTTGGTGATTCTCTGCTCATAGTTAACCAAGTTAAGGGGCTCTTTCAGTGTCGATGTCTCATATTGAAAGCCTACAAAGATCTTGTTGCCACTTATCTAGCTAAATTTGAATGGTATGACATCGAGGCAATCCCTCGTTCATCAAATAGGTTCATAGACACCATGGCATATTTGGGGTCCTTGATCCCTCAGAATCTGTTCATCAATTTTACTACCATCCATGTTAGAACGCTCTCGCACCCAGCAACGGAGCGTGCAACCTTTGATAACAAAGAGTCAGTCAACATGATTGTCATGGAACCAACAATTGATTGGTTTCATAGAGTGAAAGACTTTCTTAAGCAGGCACCCTGGGAGTCATTGACTTCTCAGAGTCCTACAGGGAGTGGTACTACCATTCACCATAAGGTTGTTTCCTAGTCTGCATTTACAAAGTTAAATACGTAGGGGGAGCAAGTCATCTTAGCAGTCAAAGCTGAGGCTTGTCAAAGCTGGATGTTGCAAATCCAAGACTTCTTAAAACTTGGTATGATCCTAGAGGGATTTTCACGTGCCACAAGATGCACATTCAAATAGAAAGTGACTAAGTATGTCTTGATAGGAGATATTTTGTACCGACATAGCTACGAAGGAGTTCTCCTTCGATGTCTTGAGCCCCAAGAGTCATCTTGGGCAATTTTAGAAGCTCATGATGGTACGTGCGGTGGCCATTTCAGCGGCATGGCTATCATCAAATGCATCCTTCGCATGGGTTATTATTGGCCCACTATGGAGAAGGATTGCAATGTGTATGTCAAGAAATGCATTAAATGTCAGCATCATGCTAATCTTATGCACTTGCCATCACAGGCCTTACAACCCATTCAGTCGGCTTGGCCATTTGCTCAGTGGGGACTAGATCTTATTGGCAAGATTTCTCCTCCATCGTCAGGTCGACATACATTCATTATCATGGCTACTAAGTATTTTACAAAGTGGGTGGAAGCCATTCCCCTTACAATGACCACTGGAGCTCACATCATAGAATTTATTCTCGAGCATATCATATGTCATTTTGGGATACCATCCAAAATAATTTTGGATAATGGAACTTCTTTTAAGAACAAAATTGTGTGGGCTTTAACGTCTAAATACCGCATTAAACATAGTTTTGCAACTCCATACTATCCGCAAGCAAACGGGCAAGCTGAGGCCTCAAACAAGACTATGGTAGCCATCTTGAAAAAGATAGTGCAAGAACACCACAAGGATTGGCATATACAGTTACCCCTTGCATTATGGGCTTACAGGACTAGCATTCGGATGCCCATTGGGGCAACACCATTTTCACTAGTATATGGCGCTGAGGCCATTATGCCCTTAGAGTTGGAAATTCCAATGTTGCACATCGCATTGAAAGAGTTCATCGATGATGACACCATGCGGCAAGCTCACCTCGATCAATTGACATTGCTCGATGAACATCGCGTGAATGCCCTCGAGCATCTCCATGTTTATCAGGAGTGATTAAAATGAGCTTACAATGTCAAAGTCCACTAGAGAGACTTTGAAGTTGGGGATCTTGTGCTAAAAGAGAACCAACAGAACTCGAATTTACCGCCTGATATGCGAGACAAATTTATGGCTAATTGGCTAGGGCCTTACATCATATCTAAAAATATTGGTCTAGGTACCTATCACCTAACGTCGCTAGAGGGTGTGGAAGAGCTTGAGCCTCTCAATATCATCCATATTAAGGTGTTCTATGCTTGAGAGTGTAGTAAAGGCCCCAAAGGCATCTGTAAGCCCTTTGGTCAACCCAAAAGCTCCGAGGGTTTGTCCACAACCGCTCGGTCATCTCAAAAGGCTTCGAGTTCTCGAATTGAGAAGCTTGGTCAAGTAAATGCACCAAAGGCATCTGTAAGCCCTTTGGTCAACCCAAAAGCTCTGAGGGTTTTGTCTCAACCTCTCGGTCATCCCAAAATGCCCCAAGCTCTCTGTTGAGTAGCTTGGTCAAGTAAAAGCTCCAAAGGTAGTTCCTCGCCATTTGGTCATCCTTAAAAGCTCCAAGGACATGTACTCATCGTTTGGTCAATTATGAAAGCTCAAAAATGTATAAAAATTTGAAAATATATAAAAACCCATAAAAAAATTATAAAATCAATAAAATCCAAAAAAAAAATTGGTAAAGCTTAAAATCCAAAAACATTTGCTTTTGCAGTTTGCATTTTCATATATGCATTCACATCATCATATTGCATTTAGGCATTTGTCATCCGTTGCATTCCATAGTAGAGTGTAATGCGTCTATCAAAATTTTACAAATGATCACACGTTTGTGTGTCAATCATGCACCCTTGCATTTATCATAATTCATTGCATTCATACATGATACCTATTGTGGAGAAATACGTATGTATATTAAGTTTTCCAGTCACTCAGCCATACCTAGTGGGTTCTTCAGATATTGTAGAAAGCTTGCTTTGCTATTATAGACAAGGTCATTAGTTGGGATAGTGCTTCAACATATCAGAATCCCATCACTAAGCAAAACAATATAAAATCCTGCTAAGACAAGAGAGGATGAAAGTTGCGAAAGCAGTCTTAGGTATCTAGAGAGATGGGTTTCACGACCTGCTTATCTTGCAAATAGTCGGTCTAGAAAGGTGTACTTTGGCAAAAGGACAAGAATTTCCCCTATAAATCCCAAAGTCACAAAGTTTAAATCCCAAGTTACAAAGTGCAAAAGTACAAATTTCAAGTTCAAAATGTAAAGTGACATAGTGAATCAAAAGCACTATAAAAATCCCTTGCTCAAATAAAATGGTAACACATGGACTAACAATGATTTTTATCACTACATATGAGCAAGTAAGAAGGGTGAGAACTTGAATCCCTGGATTTTCCACCTTTTGAAATCCATAGAGTGATCCTCGATCACAGCAATGGGTTGGAAGAGTCCCACCTACAATCGGAGGGGTAGTTCTATTGGGTGATCCCCAAATGTAGCAATGGGTTGAAAGAGTCCCACCTGCATTTGGAGGGGTAGCCCTGATCAATTTGCAAGATGAGCTAGCTCTAGGTACCTAGGATTGTCTAGTTGTATAAGTCTAATCAAAGCTGAAACAAGGATGGTACGATCGTATGAGGAACCCTATCTCACATATGGGTTGAAAGAGTCCCGACTGACATACGGGGTATGCTTATGATCTATCTAAAAATACTCACATGCACACACAGGGATAATGAATAGTTGGGTCTGTCATGGCAAAAGCCTTGTCCAATAAAAGCCTTGTACAGTTAGTATGTGATTTTTGGAGAAGTCTACTAGGGTGTTTGAGTCTCAAGGAAAACCCCAAAAAGTTCTCCAATAGCAACAAGATACCAAATATCATTAGACTTTAGAAATATGAGTCATTCATTCATCAGAATGCATGTTACAAAGCACAATCAAACATATAGGATAGATACCGCATGAATATCAGAAATGATGTTTAGACGACCACTGACTATTTAGTGCAACAAAGAAGAAATATACAGAATGACATATTCATTCATTAGCATTATACCAATCCATTTCACTGCATTTCATATATGGGTGATTAATTGATTAAGTTCTTGTAATGAGAATTATCAATTATTTTGCATGATTGTTATACATTCTGTGGTGTCATATTTTAAAAATTGATATACACAGTTTACATTCATTCCTTATGTTTTAAGTGATTAAAGCATACAGGTTCATTTCCATTAGATTATGATTATGTACATAATGCATTACCATACATTGCATAGCATACCATAAACTGCATAAAATAAATGCATGCCCACAAAGCAAAAATAAATATGCGTTTAAAAATAAACATCGCATCCATATGCATACATCATATCTCGCACATCTAATCATCTAGATCACTGCATATCATCATCATAAAGTAAAATAGCTATCTAGTGCATGTCATCCATACATCGCATCATATAAACATAGCATTTACATAAGCCTTGCATCCATGTGCATCAAATAAACATAAAATAAAAATAAATAAATAAACATGTACACATAATGAGCCATAAAAGATCATATCATATATATATGTGTCCAAAAGAGTACATAGGGAGTACAAAATACCCGTAGGCTACAACTGTGTAGGTCCTCGACCTTACACACAAAATGATATATCAAAAATATAGTCGATAGCTACTATAACTCAGATCTAGGCTGCTCCCCCTGTACTGGAGCTCTCATCGCCTCCCTCCGCACTATGCTCTAGAGCCTGCTCTCCTGGCTGACCTGGCACCTATGGTGGATCCTATTATGGATCCTGCCTACCTCCAAAGCCTAAAGCACCCAACACATAGGAAACTGGTAACTACAGTAGGCTAGTCCTCTGATTGGAGGCCCTTGATGTCTACCCTGGATCTCTAGTCCTGGCCTATGATCTCACTGTGTGTGTGCTAGAGGACCTATGCATCCTCTCAGTCCTATGAGTCCTATGACTCGAGCTCATTGTAGACTATCTAGTAGTCCTAGTCTGGGTCCTCTAAGACTCTGATGTGAAAGGATCCTCTAGAACCTGTAGACCATGCATCTCAATGTAACCGACTAGCTGATCAATGCGAGCAAGCCGGGCTACATGCATCTCATTGGTCCTCATGACCATACCATGTAGTCACTCTACCTTAGTCGTCAGATCTTGTGTAGTTATTGTACCTACTACTGGTGCTGTAGGAGGCCCCATAGTAGCCTGAGGAGGTGGCATACCCCCCTCGATGCTCGAGCAAGATCTCACTCTGCCTCTACTATAGTCTATTGTGCCTGTGCTAACTCCAAGGTAGTCTGTAGTCTCTACACCTGGGCCTCTACATCTGTAGCCCGAGTCATGAGCTCCTATACCTGGTCCTATGCCTCAGTCAGGCGCCACTCCCTGTCAGCCACCTTCACCTCTAGAGTGGTGATGGTAGTGTCTCTCTCGAGTTGCTATGTGTGAAACCACCCGAGCTGACTCTACAAGTCAGCCACCTGAGCCAGTAGTCATCCCTCTGCACTATCAGGAGGGACCTCACCCTCCTCTGGAGTATCCTCCTTAGGGTCAATCTTAGGAATATCCTTAATGGTGGCCTCTACGCCCCAACCACCCTCTGTACGCTGGCGCACCCTACGCCCATCAAGATCTACCTCTACCTCTACCTGAGCTGGCTCTCGGCCCAGAGGCCCTATCCCATGCCATCTGAATAAGGACCACCACCCATCATAGTCTGGCATGGTCCCAGCTATCTCAACCCTCGACTCTTGGAAGTCATCGGGTGCATCTCCTAGTGGTGGAGGAACTATCAATGGGAGGTCCCTCTCTAGAGCTAGGTGTCTGTACCTTAGTGGCATCTCTGGTATGTCCTGCACCATGCCAAACTATCGTAGGACATGAGAAAATAATTGATACTCTCTGACCTCTGGCTTATGCTAGATAAGCCATCTATCTCGATGGGCCCATCGTAGCCACTCGTCCACCTCAGGCCATGTAGGGCAATCCATGTAGGGGCACCAGACAATGTCCCCTGACCCAAGTGATGCAAACCTAATGATGTAGTGCTCAGTGTTCCCAACATGAGCCCTACTATGGATACCCTCCTCAGCATGAGGCCAACATGCGGTGTAACACTGATGGTCGACATCTATGGTGGTGATGCATAGTGGTAGCTCCATAGGATGCTCGATCTGGATGTGCTGCCACCCCTAGATCTATAACAAAATACTGTAGTTGATGCCCTTACGACTACGCTCTATGATCTGGTATAGCTCCCTATAGAGCTGGCATAATAGGGTGCTCCCCCAAGCTAATCGTAGTGGCTCCTCTATAGAGCTCTGAAGCACCCTCCAAGTAGTGGCTAACATGTTCTAGGGAATCCTCATGCCCAAGGAGTCTAGAAGGACAATCTGCATAATGAGATGCATGAAGAGGGCCTCTCGTATAGAAAAGACATCATCACGGTACCAGTCACCGATGTGCACCCCTCCATGGTCAGCATCATCCTATGCATCGGTGCTCTGGTCATCGAAGATGGCATCGAAGATAACATCCTTTGCCATGGAGGCAGAGGAGACGATAGCCTCACCATCGATGGGGATCCTGAAGATCCTGTAGACATCCTCTAGAGTGATAGTCATCTCATCGGGAGGAAGGTGGAATGTGTTGGTCCATGCATTCCAACATCAGGCCAATGTAGTAAGATAGGCTTGATCTACCCTAATGGTGGGTAGATCCATGATGTAACCAAACCCGATAGCTCAAAACCAAGCTCGGTCATCATCAGATAAAGCCTCACAGAGAGTCTTCATAAGGTCAGGCTCCCACGCTCTAGAAGTTAACTTTTAAAAGAAAAAAGCATAATGTAAGCTAAATCTGGCTAAGCAGAGCTAAAGAAAATTAAAAAATTTAATTAGACAACCTAGAGTTTAAAAAAAAAATAACAATAGCAAACCGTAGCTAAAACCTGCGGTCCCCAATTTGCAAATTGGGAACCATAACTGAAACCTATGGTCCCCAATTTGCCAACTGGGAACCATAGCTACCAGCTGTGGTTTAGGAGTGGCACCCATTTTGGGTACCCTCCTAGACCACTAAGGCATAAAATTAAATCCTACAGCTAGCCTAAACTAGTGGGGTTCATTACCAGTAGTTTAGTGAGGTTCATTTTTTGCATTACTTAATGTAGTTCATTTTACTGGTATTGAGTGTGTGGTCTCAGTTTTGAGTTACCTTGCCCACACCCTGGCCCCGGCTAGTAGATGGCTGATCAGGATCCACCATCGAGGTAGATGAGTGTAATTGTGGTAGATTTTGGTAGCGTTCTAGATCGAGGAATGTTCTCTCTCTCTCAGAGCTCTCAAATTGCTAGTAGTTGCAAGAAAAATAATGAAAATTTTCAAATGGGAATGCAATTTATAGGTCCTCCTAGTCTCTGCGGACCGTAGCTGACACCTACGGTTCTGGCACTAGGGTTTTCCACCCACAGGTCTGACCCACGGTTCCCAAAATTTGGAAATGTAAACCACAGACCGTACCCATGGTCCATAGCTAGCAATAAATGCACTCAAAACCCACCATGGGAAGGTCTAAAAAGATAAATTAATGACTCCCATTGGATAAAAATTCAAAATCAATGATCAAAATTGCAAATTTGGTGATGTTAAAAGCACCAGGATCAATCAAATAAATGCAAAATTAAACAAAAAAAATCAAATAATGAAAAACCAAATGCGCCTCGTATTCAGTGATTTATCCTATAAAATTGGCGGTTGCAGCGACTTGCGATCCATGCAATCCGACAAGATGAGTAAATCACCATAAGGACATTTGGGGTAAACTTGTCATTTCTTTTATGACATCTTTCAGCAAATCATCGATAATATGATTCAACACAAGTCTAATTGCATTTGTATTATTTTGATTCCCTAAGATGGCTATCGTAGCTTGACTGCTCCATGGGATAGAGATGTGCAAATACTACTAAGAGTTGCAATCATAAGCTGAACCAAGGCCTAGCCAAGGCATTAAAAGGCTCAAATCTAAAGTTGTTCAGGATCATTCATTATGGTCAAGCGATTTCGTCACTTCATACATTGTCATTACCCTCATCGACTCATCGCTTGAGGGGGTAGTCATAATTTCATGTCATAATCAAAATCAATAGAAGATCTCAAAGATCGTAGATCCCTTGATCTTGTCAAAATTGTGTTCGTTCTTGCGAATCATTGCTAACAGCTATCATAAGCTTCCCCCTTTGCTTGGGGTAAATAGCAAATATGAAATTTTGTTTGTAACTCTCATCCTTCGGTTATATAGGCCTAACTCCTATTGTAGCACCAAAGCTACCCGAACGTCTGATGGCGAGTGCAGACTTTTCAAATGTAAGCCTTTCCAAGTTGGAAGCAATGATTCCAGGATGCGCGTCCTTTTCTTGGACCTGGGGCATCTAATGTTGATCAGACTAATGATCATCATAGAACCTTCGACATCATTTTAGGATGTATATTTTTGCTCAGCGTTGTTCGATCTCACAACGCATCTCAAAAGGGGCATCTGTAGACACCTAAAATGCGTCATGTCGAGGGTGACTACTCATATGGACATGCTACAAAACCATATGGAGGATCTTGGATAGACTCCAAGATAGAGCAGTGGTTCTAACCACTCAATTTAGGCATTTTGGCCTAAGCAATCTGAACCACAGCCCAGACCTACGTCTCCAGTCTAAACCATGGTTGACACCTGCGGTCTACAGTCTGGACCACAACTATGACCTACGGTCTTAACTAAAGTTCAGTTAGGCCTTCCATCCGAGCCAAATCGGTTGGAACGGCCAAAAGATCTAGAAGGAGGCAGTTGAAGGACGAAATATTCCAGAGGCTTCCATCCCAACTATCCTAACCACCCTTCTTGGTCTTGGCTTCTCCATGAAGCCACCCCTAGCCCTAGGGGCATGCTATAAATACCCCCTCCAAATGGGGAGAAAAGGAGAGAGCAAGCATTGGAGATTTGAGCAGTGAAGCCCTGGCGAATTGTACACTCAAACTGAGTATACTAAGAGATAGAGCTATTGCACTTAATCCTCGACCCTTTTGTCACCATTCATGATGAATTGCATTATGGATGCCCTAGGTGCTTAGGAGGATCAAGAAACGCAAATCCAGGCAAACGAAGGCCCTTCACATCGAATTGACCACCAAATAAGTCCGAGGACAATGAAGGCGACCCTTGAACATCAATTTGGACAAGGAGGTCAAGCCCACTACCCCTAATTCTGAGGGTAAACCTATCAGAGGTCAAACCATGGTTGTCAGCCACGGTTCATAGTGCAGACCGCCCACCATAGCTATGGTTTGCAACAGGTTACTGATCACCTTACTTGCTTTGCTTTTGACCGCATAGATTAGTTATATTAGTCTTTTCATAGGTTTAATTGCATTTTAGAGAAAATATGACCGTAGGAATTAGTCATTTCATGCATTGTATTAAGTAGGATTATATTGGATCTTTTATGCACTTTATTGCTCCTAACTTGATATTTGATCCATGCATCATTTGCTTGTTCATGTCCTTCATGTTGTAGTATAATTCTTGATCAAATTAGAATAGTTTAAAGTCCTTCTTTATGTTTTCTTGTTTTACTAGTTTAATGGCATTTGCATACATATTTCCTTAAAGGGCCTCATCACGAGAGGCTATCAATATTTTTAATCGTGTGTTGTTGTTTCTTGTTCATAGGGAGACAGGTGCAAGAGGAGCTTATGTCATAATCCTTCCACATCGCGAAGAAGGGGGTCAGCTCCACCCCAAGGCAGTTTGTGACTAATCAATAGAGCACTATAAGTGCGCCTACCCTATTGAGGGCATTGGCAATTGTAATATCAGTATCATCTTTCAAGTGACCCTAAGAGGGCATTTTTGTAATCAAAGCTCATTCAAATATTAATACAAGAAACCTTACTTACATTGTTTTTGTTCAATTTATGTACTTGTGTGAATCTTTATGCTTTCATGATGGTATAGATCAATACAGTAGCTAGGTGCACGCTCCGTGATTAGGTCAGTTATGTTCATTTTGTGTGTTGTAATGTTGATACTCCCTATGTAGAATCACGAGTAATGGAGTGAATACTCTAGAAAATCAAGAATTTCATCAATAAAAAACCTCTTGCAACACCCAAAGATGCACAGGATAGAATGGTACCGCAACATGTGAATGGTGACCTGTATGGAAGGTTCAGTAAAATGGTATCTTAAAGGGGTGGAATTCACTTGTTAAATTGATTTCATAATATCCTCTCACAAGAAGAGGTGGTACTATTTGAGACATGCTACCAGCATACCTATGCTTTCACTTCACCCTTGAGAGGGCTTTGTCAAGAATGATAGTTACCAATTCCACAAATTATACAAGCCTTATGGATGAAGGTGCTAATCATGTCCACAAGTAACCATTAGTGATGAAATCCAGGGCCCAATCACAAAAGTGGGGGATTTTCCTATGATGAAATCTAGAAAATCACTCATGTGGGGATGCTAGGTGTCTAGGGGGGTGATCTTATGGGGAGTGAAACTTGATCTACACCAGTCTTGAGTGATGGATTGGGGATGAAGTCCTATCTCACCACTTGTTTAAATACCATGTGAGTGTGTGTGGGTTTACATTTTGCTAATGGTGTATGCAAGATAAGAAAATATCTACTTGCCTTTTCAAAGGAAACTAACCCTAATGCATTTTCAAAAGAAAATTATTAGATACTATTATTTGAAGAGAAGTATTCTAGCCCTGAATGCCTTTTCAAAAGCAAATTACTCTACTTTTGAAAACATAGAAACATGCAATCCAAGTGTGTGGAGTGAAGGGGATTAGAACCCTGATTTAAACTTTTGAATGCAAAAATTTCTTTCAAACAAAGGAATAAGGGATTAGGAACCTTAATTTGTTGTTAGAATGCAAAGACATTTCAGAAGTAGAAGAGGGGATTAGAAACCCTGATTTACTTGAACATGTATAGTTCTTTCTAACAATGAAAGCTATTAGTGAATTGAAATCAATGTAGGCTTGTGCTACATGCAAGATACAAAGACATATGAAAACTTATTTGAGAAATAAATTTTATGAACTTGCTGGAAAGTCGTAGGTCCTAAAAATTTTAGAAACCCAAAACAAGGCCTAGTAATGGTCATTCAACTAGCCAATGCATTTCTACTTCCAAAAATTACAAAAAAGGCAACAAAAATGAAAATACCTACATTATGATGCTAAGGGGGGTTTTCTTGGCCCTTGAAAATATCACCCCAGCTGATTTGGGGGTTTTTGAGGTTTCTGTGCTCAAATCATGACCTAGGTCATGAATTTGACCTAAATCATAGGGTGGGTTACGAATCAGGTTTAGAGGCTTCAAATCATAGATCTGATGGCCTAGGATGATTCCTAGGGCTTTGGAGGCTTCAATGAAACATAGTTTTGGTACCTAAAAGATACAAATTAGAGGATAATGTCATATTTATAAGAAAAATAAATCTAGCACTATCCATTGTAGGGGTCCCACCAGGCGTGCCAGAATGAAATGACCAGAAGTTGATATTTGATCTAACAACAAGTAATAACACAAGTCATTCAGAAATATAATGCTTTATTAATGATAAATTTGATATCGGTTACAAATATTGTGAATTACCCTTTTTCCTTTCATGAATACACTATAGTCCTGATGCCTTCTTCTGATGACCCTTAGTGTAGGTGGGCTTATTTGTATGCAGGCCACTGCAGGGTTGCTATTTTTTGGTGTTCTTCTCCTTCAAATATACTGAATAACCTAAAAGAAACTTGCAATAAAGGGTCAATACATTAGGGGTCTTGCCTTAGTCAGGCCCCATATTTATAAAGATGAAATGACTGCAAAACCATAATAGAAACTGAAATAAAATGTGTAGAAGCTAATAATATGCTAAAACGGAGCTTACCTCCCAAATTTGGGGTGATTTGGGGCCTATAGACCCAATTCACAATTCGGGTTGTGAATTTAGGCTAGATTCATAGGACAGATTGTGAATTGAGTTATGGTGGTTTAGGAGGTATTATATTCCTCGTACGAGATGGAGGGCATTGCTCTTCCTCCTCCTTAGCTCAAGAGCTCTCAAGATATTCTTGCTCATGTTTAGCACTAGCATGAATATGAGCATCTCTTTGCTCTTGATGCATATCGGCTTGTAAAAAAGCCTTCCTATACACATACTCTCTATGCTCATCATGAGGATATATGCCAGACCTAGCTAACCTATCCTCCTACTCCATGCACTCCTTCTAGGAAAGGATACGCTTTTCACACATGCGCTGCTCATATAGCCTCTATCTAATGCGCCTTTGTGCTTAAATATTCTCATCTTCAATGTGTTTCCTCTCTAGGTGAGCATCCTCAAATTGATCTTAGATGAGTTGGCATTTCTACTTTGATATCAATCGATGTGATCTATCAATCTGATCGGCCATGGGAGGCCTCTGGTATCCCTACTCTGTATGAGTGACCTTGTGGGTTCTATACCCATAAAAATAATGTGTTGTGCCTTTACCTCTATCTGTGAAGATGGCATTGGCATCCTACTATATCCTATACTATTAACCACCATGCACATATAGCAGGTGTGTGATATGGGGGCACTTAGAAGCCTCTCCATGCTCTCTAGTAGTCTTGATGACACTCACTATGCTCACTCGAGGCATGAGTGGGTGGAGCGGAAGGCTTGTAACATAACTACTCTAAAATACTACCTAGGCCCTATAGCTATCTAGATTGCCACCACTCATGCGATGGTGTGCCATTAGATCCCACCTTTGATATATCAATGGTGATCTTGCATGGTGGACTAGGCATGGGAGTATGGTTAGACCTATGATCGATAGCGAGCCTATCTACCTGTACCTGAATGGGTGGATCTCTAGTCCTTCTATAATCAGAAGGTGGAGGTATATATCCTCTTGTGGACTTAGTATGTAGGGACACCAACCTAGTCCCCTGCACAACAAACTCTTTGGTCAATCTTGTGGATGTGTGTGCAGTGTGGTCTCGATAATGTCTCTCAAGTGGAGCATCCTCATGCTAAGAGGCTCCATATTCTATCCTATGTCTAGAGGAGTGTATTGAAGCTCCTATATCTGGGGTACACTCTACAAGATCCCCTCGTGTCGAGTTATCTCCTCTAATGCTTGTCGAATGATGTTCGATTCGCTTATGTGGTTGAGGAATTGACATGTGTTGTTGTGAATTGGTTAGGGTTTGGTCATCGACATTAGGTTTAGACCTTTGTTGACCACCCCGTGTATCCACCATTGTGTACCTAGCATCTATATGTATCTTTTATTATTAGGCAAACAAGGTATACAATAATGACTATCTCATATTAAATTTTTAGAGTGAGTCCTAAACTGTTTTGTGTTTTCAATATTTGTTGTATCAGTGTAGAAACTCTTATTTTGCAAAAATTATTGGATTTTATTCTTATTTTAATGGATTTTGATGCGTAGTCATTATACACATCATTAATTCTCAATGAATTTGTCAATCCAGGGCAGTGTACAAGGCTATCTATGAAAGAAGGGGTGAACAGGGTTATAACTTAGGTCAATCTGGAGCAACAGGTCTTATTGGTGAAATCGATTGTGTGGGGGATTTAGGACATTCCTATCTCTAAATTGCATAAATTAAACCTTAATCTAGTTGCAAAAATGGAAACTAATCATTAATTGCAGAAATGAAATCCTAATTACAATTACAGAATGAGACCTAATTATGTTGCATAAAAATAACAGTTGCAGAATTAGAAGTCTGATTATAATTGCAGAAAGGAAATCTATTTACTTTTGCAACAATGGAAACCTAATTATAGCATGGAAATGAAACCCTGTCAAGGCTCTATAATAGAAGGTTGTCAATCTTCTGTGCAGGGGTTGACAACAAAACACAAAATGCAAGAAATTACAAAAAATAGCAAATTTTGGAAATGACAGTCTGCAATAAATTGAAAGCTTTGCTGAAAGTGGAGATTACAACCAAACCATTAATCACAAGATTAATCTAAACATAAAATAAGCTAATATTACAAATGCTATTAGTTGTTTACAAAGAAATGAAATGACAAGTTCTACAACTCATTCTGCTGCAACAAAATCAGAATAAAAACCTGTTGTTAGTCCTCCTCCTAGGTCTGGAAGTGGCCAGCCTCCTTGTCCAGAAGAAGGTATGAGTCTCTCTCTCTAGATCTTACTCACACTCATTTACAAGCAATATGAAATAGAAATAGTACACTTTATTGATTCAAGAACATGATTACAATAATTCTACTGAAAACCTATTACAGGACTATAACAGTCACTTTTTTGATTATTGCCTATTTTCTCCTATATTTCTCTACTCTCTGCTTTCTCTATCTCCTACTAGCTCAACCTGAATGGGAGCCATATTTATAGATGTCCTAAAATCTACTAACAAACTAAGAATATCTCAAAAGATCTAATCCTATTATGCTGCAACAATTCCTGGGTTTATCCTAGAAGAAGATCAAACTTGATCTTTCCATAAATGGTGGCTTTGGTCGGCAAGGACGACAAAGTCAGATGGGAGATATTTTCCCTTACCCTTTTCAATATTTATTTCCTTTTTTCCAGCGTCAAAAATTGGTCAACAAGTCAAAAAGCACATTCTGTTTTCATTCCAAAGATAAGTGGCTCATTCCGAAGAGACTGCAATTCTCATTCCGAAGATCCGCTCATTTCGAAGACACTGTGTTTTCTCATTCTGAAGATATCTGTTCATTTCGAAGAGACTTCGAAATGAACAAATGTGTGCTCTTTAAATGATTTCCTCTACATTTCTCAGGTGGGTTATCTCTCAGGATCAGATTTCAATGGTCTTCATCTTTTTCCATATGTGAATTCCATGCCTTGCCATTCATTGGCAGCTGGCTAGAATTTACATTGAAAAACCAGTTTTTGCTGCACAGTAATAGTTTGCTTGCACTGTTGCCAGATTTAGGTAAAATAAATGCTTGAGACATATCAAAACATGATTAGTGAAATTCTGCTATCAACCTAAGCATATCTCATTTTAGCAAGTCATAACAAAATAACATAAAACTATGCAAAAAGCTATAAAAATCAGAATATAGTATTTCAAATACATTGATCATGCAAATAGTTAATACACAACATATTGAATCAACTTAACTAGCATATCAGATTAAACATAAGAGTTTATAGGCAATTTTAGTATTCAAAACATGTTATGATTGAGGCATTTCCAGGCCTCATCATTTCCCCCCCAACTTATATTAATGCATGTCCTCATGCATTCTGTTGGGCTATGGAATCACATATGTCCATGTTCAAATTCCATGACCTGTAGAACAATTTCTTGCCTATATAATATCCCCTATTCTCCTGAAGTTTTCTGAGCCATTCTTCAAACTGTTCATCAGGTTGGGCATCTTCTTCAAAGTAGAATGGAACTGGAGTAATGATGGTTGGAGGCCTAAATCTGAGACCTATCCAATGATGTTGCATGATTTCAATCAACTGTATCACTCCTTCTGCCCTTCTTCTAGACCATTCTAAGTTGATGGGGGAGATGGGTTCTCTTTTCTGTAAAGACATGGAAAGTTCAGCCCATCTGTTTCTACAGATTGATAATGCTGGCACAAAATTGTCATTACAAAAATGTTGGAATCTGGTCACACAGTCCCTCAAGTTGTTCAAGTACATCCTCTTTACATCATCCCTATTCATCATGGTGAAGTGCTGTCTGGTGATAATTGGGTGATTTGGCTGAATTGCTCTGACTAACAATTCAGCTCTTGTTTCAATTTCTTTATTTAGCCTTTTCTCCTGGTCCCAATAAAACTGATTCTACAAAGTGGACATGAATGCCCTCAATTGAACATCTCCAATGTAAATTTGAGGGTGAAATTCTACTTCTTCTGGAATAAAGAAGCTATGTAAAAATAGTTCACATAGGAGATTTTTCTGCTCTATAGGGCTGTCAAAATATGCTTCCAGGAAATCTGCAGTTGTGTCCAATTTATATGGGAGACCTGAGCCAATCCTCATGACCTGCCATCTGAGGTATTTCTCCTTCAGAATAAGACTGTAAAATCTGGTTGGTCGTCTGAATTGGACCAAAAATTCAGCAATCTGACATAAATCAGTCACTTTTTCTTTTAATGTCTGGATCTCTGTTTCCTTTGCCTCTAGCTGTTTTCCTTCCAATTTGAATTTTTTAGTCTTAGTGGCAAGCTTCTCATATCTAATCACCCAATTGGCTATGTCTGCATTATATTGTTCTAGGGATACAGTATTAGGTGGTCTAACTACAGGTGGAACTCTAGGTAGCAGATCTACCTGAACCCCTTTTTCTGCCACTTCTACTGGTTGATCATCTGTCAACAATTCTACCTGTACCCCCTTATCTGCTATTTCTATTGGTTGGTCATCAGACAGTAATTCCACTTGCACCCCCTTATCTGCTATTTCTACTGAAGGTGTAATAGTTTGAAATACAGGGACATCAATAGAAGGAGTACTTACTTGAATAGTTTTATGATGCTGCTTGGACTGTTCTTGTGCTGGTGACTCATCTCCAGTATCTTTTTCTATGCTCTTTGCCAATTCTGAAGCATCTTCAGAATGAGAAGGTAATGCTTCAGAATGAGAAGGCATTTCTTCAGAATGAAAGGGTGCTGCTTCAGAATGAGCACCTATGTCTGCCTCAATAGAGTCATCTGCCCTAGATAAATCCACAAGCAATTGAGCCAAATCATCCTCATCAATGGATACAGTTGGCTATTTTTTAGATTGTGACAACCTTTTTCTCAATTCTGCCACTTCCTGTTGTAATTCTGCAATTTTCCTTTCCTGCATCTCAATGATGTTTTCTCTCTCTTCAATCCATCTGGTTTGTGTTTTGACAACACTTCTTGCTGCTCTCAGCTGCTCTGTGATGTCTTCCTCCTCTGTTTCTACTTCAGAATCTGATGCAGACAAATTATCTGTAGTTGGCTGCTCAACAACTATATCTTCTTCTGCTTCAGTTGTCTGCTCTTGTTCAGGAGGCTCTATGAAACTGTCTATGACTGCATCTACAATTTTTGTGGCCTGTTGAACTGTAGCCACTTCAAAACTATCCTGCCCAGTTTCTTCCTCAATTATCTGTTCAGGGAATTCTGGAAAATTTTCAAGGGCTGGTTGTATTTCTGTGACATCTGGACTGCTTTGTCCACCTTCTTCTTCTATGACCTGTTCTGCCATTTCCCTCAAGTGGAGTCTTGTAGACCTCCTAGTTCCAGATGCAAACTTCTTCTTTTTGCTTTGTTTTCTGGTGATAGCAGGGGTTGTGGGGACAGTTTTAGATGCTTCTGTTTCCCTTGTTGTTTCTTCCTCTGTTTGGCTAGGTGCTTCACTTCCTTGTTCTAACAAATCAGTAACAACTTCAGAAAAATGGACCTTCTTCTATTTTTCTATTCTGCTGCCAGTTCCAGACCCTCTTTTCTTTTGTTTCTTAGCTCGTGAGGTTGAAGGTTCTGGAGCAAGGTGTTCTGTTGCTGCTGTTGGGTGTGTTTCTTCCTCTACAATAGCCTCTACAATAGTTTCTGTTTCTTCTTCTGCAACAGCCTCTATAGCAGCTGTTTCTTCTTCTACAATAGCATCAACAGCATCTATTTCTTCCTCCTCATCCTCATCTCCAAAAATTACATCATTTAGGGTAGAGTAAAACCTATCAAAGCTCCTAGGGTTTCCTCTAAAATGGTGTTGGCAAACTAGTTTGATGAGACCATGGTGGCGAAGGCTTCCTTTTCCTTCCTGATATCTTTTTGCCATGTTTTTCAATTCTTGGTGCAGGTATAGGGGAAGATTTACCCTAACTTTTGGCTATTGCCTACCATGTCTGAGATGGTTTAAAATTTTTAGATGATGCCCTGACAATAGTACATATTGCCCTTCACAGGTTAGAAATTTGATTACCCATGTGGCCACTTCATCCCAGGGTTCCTGCAGGCTGGCCCTTTTTACCCCCTTGCATGTGTTATTATGTGTTAAATATTCTGGCTCCCTATCGTTTTCTTCTAGAAATTGATTAACTATATTCACCAATGTATTTTTTCCAGATCTAGAAATTGGAAGACCTTCTAATGGCAGCTCAGTAATTTGACTCAAAACTTCAGGGGTTACCTCAATTGTCATGTCGTTAATGTGTGCCCGGTTGTTTCTGAATGTGTGGGCGAACATGCCGGCCAAATATTCAGAGGAACCATTAAACTTATCCAAAAATGGCATAAGCCCTCCATCTTCAAAAATTTGTAGCACTTCTGGATTCTCTCGGAGGTGGGTGGTATCCGTTGGTTCCATTTTTGTCTTTCGCCCCATTTTCCTATTTGGGTACGTTAAAAACCGCTCACTTCTACTGCTATTCCTCTGTTGGATCACTGGTTTTTGGTGTGTGCAGACTTGTAGGGTTTTGTTCTAGGTTTTCAATTGCCCTATTTTTCTTCTTCAGAATGAACCGTAATCTGAGCACTGTACCTCGTAATCATTTTGCGTTAGCAAATATGTCTTTGAAAAGGAAGGGTGGCACGCATTTCTATTTTTACTCCGAACACATGTCCATTAATGGTTGCGCAGATGTCCTTGCCATCAGATCCACCTTACTCATTTTCAATTCTTCTATTTTGCTCGTAGATTTTCACGTGCATGTTTATTAGCATAAAAAAAATGGTGGCATACTTTTGGTCACGTCCCCCGTGATTCGGGTACTTTCTAAATGGGTGCAAAAACAAACCACATCCTAACTGACACGTGTTCTTTTATCGTATATAGTCAAAAGAATTTTTACTTGATCGTATTTTTTTCTTCCTTGGTTGCCACGTGGAAATGTTATATTGAATGCTCTTTTCGAAGATTATGATTTATTGCAAAAACAACACTTCATTCCGAAGATCATGCTTCTTTGCGAAGTCAAATCCTCATTTCGAAGATAAATCCTCATTTCGAAGACAAATCCTCTTTTCGAAGATCAGGCTGCATTGCGAAGGCAAATCATCATTCCGAAGATAGAACTTCATTTCGAAGACAAATCCTGCTTCATTTCGAAGACAAATCCTACTTCATTCCGAAGATGATGCTTCATTGTGAAGGCAAATCATCATTCCGAAGACAAAGCTTCATTCCGAAGACAAATTGTCATTCCGAAGACAAAGCTTCATTTCGAAGACAAAGTGCAATATTCATTCTACTGTCATTCCGAAGACAATTTCAATCCGAAGACAATACAACAATTAATCTGAAGAAGATAGCAGGCACTATTTTTGGCATTCTTGTTTCGAAGATTAGGCAGAAATCAATATTCTCATTCTCAAAACATGTTTTAAGTATGCCAACTCTTATGGATACCTTTTATGCTAATGGTTAATTGTTATATACTATATACCAATCATTTACAATGAAGAAATGTAAGAAATATATACCTGATTAAAACAAGTTAATGCAAGTTTTTGAAGAATGACTGCCTTTGTTGATGTTCTGCTGAGATTTTCTACAATATTTCAAAACAAGTGCAATTGGTGAATTTGTACAATGATGGTTCAAAAATTTTCAAGGTTATGCATGCCAGAAAATTGGTTTTCATGCATACCAACCCAGTAGTGCCTTAGGAAAGGTTTTCACTGCTGAGCTATTCATTTTTCTCTCTTTTTTTTCTTGTTTTTTTTTTTTTTTACCTCTCCTTTTCTCTCTTTTTTCTTGATTCTGATTATGCCCATGAAGGAATTCATGATTTCCCTGAAATCATGCCCATGAAGGAATTCACAATCAGAATTTATTCATCTTTTTGTTTTCTGCTTTTTCTGATTTTTTTGTATTTTTCTTCTTTTTCTTGAAATCCATGATCATGTTGATTGTTTTGAAGTGGAAGAGGAAATCTCTTCCACCTGTTGTGTATCCAAACTGTCAAGCTGCTGCAAGAATTCCTCTTTAGTCAAAGGTGTATGGTACACCCTGAGGCGATGTCCATTCACTACCAACTTTCTCTGTGACCCATCAATAGGAGATAAACGAGCTGCTCCATTGTCAAATACCTCTTCAATTTGGTAAGGTCCAAGCCATCTAGTTCTCAGCTTTCCAGGGAAGTCCTCATAGCGAGAATCAAATAGCAAAGCCCAATATCCTTGTTGAAGTTTCCTCTACTGAATGTGACTATCATGCCACAACTTCCTCTGCTCCTGAATTACTTCAGTTTGGTGCAGAGCATCCAACCTAAGTTCATCCAATGCATTCAGCTACAGAATCCTGTCTGTCTGTGCCTGTGACAATTCAATTCCAATTTCCAATGTTGTGCGTAATGTTAGTAGCTCAAATTCAATAGGTAGGAGGGGCTTTTTACCAAAGACTAGTTCATAAGGTGTGAATCCAGTAGTGGATTTCCAAGTAGTATTGTAAGCCCACATTACTTCAGGTAATTTATCTAGCCAGTTTCTCCTATGAAAAGCTACTATTTTTGTCAAGATTCGTTCTAGTTCCCTGTTTGTTACCTCAACTTGGCCATTTGCTTGTGGGTGATAAGGTGATGATTTTCTATGTTTGATTTCATATAATTCTATAAATGCCTCAATGAATTTAGATGCAAATT
The DNA here is from genome assembly GCA_028583015.1 of Wollemia nobilis. Lineage (NCBI taxonomy): Eukaryota > Viridiplantae > Streptophyta > Pinopsida > Araucariales > Araucariaceae > Wollemia > Wollemia nobilis. Next base: position 9,244,399 of record JAQPPZ010017226.1, on the reverse strand, counting down.
GGGGTCCTTGGTCTGTGGTGATAGACCGGGGAGCTCCAAATCTCTAAAAAATCTGAGTATACAAGAAATCAGTGACCTTCTCTTCACGAGCATGTTTGAAAGCACGCACCTCTACCCACTTTGTCAAGTAATCAGTGCATACTAGAATATGCACCTTTCCTTGAGAAGGTGGATCAATAGGTCCTACAAAATCAAGCCCCCACCTCTCAAATGGCTCTAAAACCAATTGAGGCTGTAGTGGCATTTCATTTGTATGAGTGGGTTTCCCCATTCTTTGGCATGCATCACAATGCCTGATGTACTTTTTCACATCCTTGTGAAGAGATGGCCAATAATATCCTGTCCCTAAGATTTTCCTAATTGTGCTTTTTACAGAGTAGTGTCCACCCGAGGGTTCATCATGACAAGCCCTAAGGATATCATATACCTCATCCTTTCGGATGCACCTACGTAACACATGGTCAAGACCGCACTTAAAAAGTATACCCTTAATCCATTCAAAAGAAGAACTCTGTTTGATCAATTGTTTTTTCTGTTTTGAAGTGAAATGTGGAGGAACTTTCCCTGTGACCAAATAATTGGCTATATCTGCAAACCAAGGTGATTGGACTGATATAGCAAATAATTTTTCATCAGGAAAGGTGTCTTCAACTAATTCCCCTTCATCTGTGTTCTACAACCTAGACAAGAAATCTGCTACAACATTAGCTTTTCCTGGTTTGTTGATTATAGTGATATCAAATTCTTGCAGCAATAGTAACCAACGAATAATTCTTGCACTTACCATAGGCTTATTCATCAAATACTTAATGGTTGTATGATCTGTGTGAATAAATATTTGATAACCTGTGATGTAATGCCTGAATTTTTTGATGGCATAAATTACTGCTAGGAATTCTTTTTCAGTTGTGGTATAATTTTTCTCAGCTCCTATCAAATTCTTGCTAATGTAATAGATGGCATAGTGTTCACCATTGTCAATTTGTCCTAATGCTGCTCCAATTGTAGTATTGGAAGCATCAGTCTGTATGTGAAATGGTAATGTCCAATTAGGTCCTCTTAACATAGGTGGAGTTACTAATTTCTCTTTCAGAGCTTCAAATGATTCCTGACACCTTGCAGTCCAGGAAAATTTAGAATCTTTAGTCAATAGGGCAAACATGGGATTGGCTATTGTGCTAAAGCTGGGAATAAACCTACGGTAAAAACCAATGTGTCCTAGGAAGCTTCTGACATCAATCTGAGTTTTAGGAGGAAGAATATTCTTGATAATTTCCACCTTCTTTGGATCAACCTGGATCCCTTGAAGAGATATGTGATGACCAAGAACTATTCCTTCCTTCATCATCATAAAACATTTTTCTGGATTCAAGGATAACTGGTATGTTTCACAGTGAGTTAAAACTTTGTCAAGGTTTTCTAATGTAAAGTCAAAAGTTTGTCCACATACTGTGAAATCATCCATGTATATCTCAACACTGTTGGTAGTCAGATCAAAAAAAATTGCTAAGACTGCTCGCTGAAATGTTGTTGGGGCATTACACAAACCAAAAGGTAAAACCCTATAGGCAAATGTTCCCCATGGATAGGTAAAGGTTGTTTTCTCTTGATCTTCAGGTGCAATCTGAATTTGATTATATCCACTAAATCCATCAAGAAAACAAAAGTATTTCTTTCCAGAAAGGGTATCTAACACCTGATCTATGAAAGGTAATGGAAAATGGTCTTTGTATGTCACTTTATTCAGCTCTCTATAGTCTACACATACTCTCATTTTTCCATTTTTCTTAGGAACTATAACCAATGGAGAGACCCACTGGCTATCAGAAATTGGGTAAATGAATCCTACCTCCAGAAGTTTTTCAATTTCTTCCTTTACAATATCCCTTAGGGTAGGATTCAGTCTTCTCTGGGGTTGTCTTACTGGCTTGACTTCTTCAGTATAAATTTTGTGGGTGCATATATCAAGGTGAACTCCTGACATATCTTTATAGTCCCAAGCAAAAGCATGAACATGCTTCTACAAGACAACTATCAATTTTTCTTCCTCTTCCCTAGTAAGCCAGCTGTAAATGTTCAAAAATTTGCCTGGTTGGACTTCTATTTGTTTTGTATTTGGAAGGACTAAATTCACTTCTTCATACCTGGTGATTAGGGAATTAAGAGGACACTGCTGAGATGGGAGGAAATAAGAAGTTTATGTTTCATTGCTTCCTGATGGAAGCATATCCTGTATGGAATAGTGAGAAGGAAAAATCAGGTGATGGTGCCACCCATGTGGTAGTGAAACAGAGTTTTCCTATGATAGTGCAGATGGTTCACCTTCAAAATTTTGGTTCTCCTCATTCCTTAACAACTGATGGATATTTACTGCTTCCTCTTCTAACCCTTGTTCATGTAGAACATTTATTAGGATAGTTTCATTTTCTAAATTTTCTATGTCATAGAGATCTTCTGTGTGTTCCCTTACTACTAAGGTAGCTAGTGTAGAAATAACCTCTTCTGGTTCTTCATCTGAGTCAGAAAACCATAACTGACCTAAAAAATTGCTAGATGGTTTTGCAGGAGGATACAGAGAGATCTATTTTAGATCAATACCATTTGAAATAGTCATTTTTCCAGATCTGTAGTCTATGAAGGCTGCTGCAATTGCAAGCCAAGGTCTTCCCAAAATGATGGGATATCCATGTGCTAAATTTCTTGGCTATAAAACCAAAAAAATTGTAGGGAATTCCCAAGAAGAAACTTCTATAGGGACATCTTCAATAATACCTTTAGGTTTTGCAATTAACCTATCAGCCATTTCTAAAACTGTAAATGTGGGGCTAAGATGTTTGAGCTGTAATTATTTCATTATATCCTTGGTCATGACATTTATTGTAGCTCCTAGATCTACTAAGACATTTGATATTGGTATTGAACCTATGGTAACTATGATAACTGGACTTCCTGGGTCACTATACTTTGGAGGTACTAGTTTTCCAGACAAGAGATCAACTATCTTTCCTTCAACCCGAACAGTCTTGGGAAATGCTTTCTTTTTTCTTCCTGCTCTTCTAATGCACAAATCTCGGATAGTACTTTTAATCACTGGTATATCCTTAATGGCTTGCAATAAGGGCAATGATATAGTTAACTTTCTAAGTTCCTTGACCAGGTCTGACTCAAAATTTTCTATTGTGGTATTGAATCTTTCAGGATATGGAATTATCCTTGATGAAGGTAATTGTTCTGCCTATGGTTCTATTTTTTCTTCTTCTTTCTCTATTGTTGGTTTAACTCTAACTAGTTCCAAAGGTTCTTGCTCTTCATTTTCCTTGATTTTAATTGAAGCAGGTTCAGGTATAACTTTTCCTGAACGAAGTTGGATGTTACTACAATCAAGAACATTTATTTCAACATTTTCTTCAGCTTCAGCCACATAGACAGGGGATGCCTGTCTCATGTTGTTTGGATTAGTGACTGATTGAGCTAGAAGTCGAGGTTGTTTCACCTGTTGTGGTTGTTGTGGTGGGTTATATTTTTCTTGAAAATTTTGATTAGGTGCAGGCAGCTAATGCTAAGTTTGACCTTGATTTCTTTGCTACCTTGGATAGGACTGGTATTGCTGAATCCACTGTGGTTGATTTTACATCCAATGTGGATTATTATGATTCTGATTCTAGGTTGGATTTTTTTGATTCCATGATGGATTATTCTGATTAAATTTCACTCTCAAGAGGTCCAATATCCTCTGTTGATGACGAGTCTAATGATTCTTCTTTCTTAGGATGTTCTAATGATGATGAGACTAGTGATTTTTCTTTCAATCTTTCTGGTAGTTCAAACACAGGTGATTCACCCCTTATGCGTGAAGATCTCCTTAATGGAACAAGCCAGGAATCCTTTTGGGTAATTCTACATTTTTCATCCCTAGACTTACTCATTCATGTTTACTCTTTGAATGACATAAATTATAGGTCAATAGTTGTTACTTTAACCAGCTATTCTATTCATATTTTATCCTAAATCTTCATAGCTCAGTATAATTAACAGCTATTGGAATGTTGTCACCTTCTAGCAATACAAGTCCTTGACAACGGTGCCAAAATGATGCATAGTCATTATACACGTCATTAATTCTCAGTTAATTTTTCAATCCAAGGTAGTGTACAAGGCTATCTACGAAAGAAGGGGTGAACAGGGTTATAACTTAGGTCAATCTGGAGCAACAGGTCTTATTGGTGAAACTGATTGTGTGGGGGATTTAGGACATTCCTATCTCTAAATTGCATAAATTAAACCTTAATCTAATTATAAAAATGGAAACTAATCATTAATTACAGAAATGAAATCCTAATTACAATTGTAGAATGAGACCTAATTATGTTGCAGAAATAAGTTGCAGAATTAGAAGTCTGATTATAATTGCAAAAAGGAAATCTATTTACTTTTGCAATAATGGAAACCTAATTATAGCATGGAAATGAAACCCTATCAAGGCTCTATAATAGAAGGTTGTCAATCTTCTGTGCAGGGGTTGACAGCAAAACACAAAATGTAGGAAATTATAGAAAACAACAAATTCTAGAAATGACAGTCTACAATAAATTGAAAGCTTTGCTGAAAGTGGAGATTACAACCAAACCATTAATCACAAGATTAATCTAAACATAAAATAAGCTAATATTGCAAATACCATTAGTTTTTTACAAAGGAATGAAATGACAAGTTCTACAACTCATTCTGCTATAGCAAAATCAGAATAAAAACCTTTTGTTAGTCCTCCTCCTAGGTCTGGAAGTGGCCACCTCCTTTTCCAGAAGAAGGTATGAGTCTCTCTCTCTCTAGATCTTACTACACTCATTTACAACAATATGAAATAGAAATAGTACACTTTATTGATTCAAGAACATGATTACAATAATTCTATTGAAAACTCATTACAGGACTGTAACAATCACTTTTTTGATTATTGCCTATTTTCTCCTATATTTCTCTACTCTCTACTTTCTCTATCTCCTACTAGCTCAACCTGAATGGGAGCCATATTTATAGATGTCCTAAGATCTACTAACAAACTGAGAATATCTCAAAATATCTAATCCTATTATGCTGCAACAATTCCTGGTTTTATCCTAGAAGAAGATCAAACTTGATCTTTCCATAAATGGTGGCTTTGGTTGGCAAGGACGACAAAGTCAAATGGGAGATATTTTCCCTTACCCTTTTCAATATTTATTTCCTTTTTTCCAGTGTCAAAAATCGGTCAAAAAGCACATTCTGTTTTCATTCCGAATATAAGTGGCTCATTTTGAAGAGACTACAATTCTCATTCCGAAGATCCGCTCATTTCGAAGACACTATGTTTTCTCATTCTGAAGATATCTGTTCATTTCGAAGAGACTTAGAAATGAACAAATGTGTGCTCTTTAAATGATTTCCTCTACATTTCTCAGGTGGGTTATCTCTCAGGATCAGATTTCAATGGTCTTCATCTCTTTCCATATGTGAATTCCATGCCTTGCCATTCATTGGCAATTGGCTGGAATTTACATTGGAAAAACCAATTTTTGTTGCACGATAATGAGTTTGCTTGCACTTGTTGCCAGATTTAGGTAAAATAAATGTTTGAGACATATCAAAACATGATTAGTGAAATGTTGCTATAAACCTAAGCATATCTCATTTTAGCAAGTCATAACAAAATAACATAAAACTTATGCAAAAAGATGTAAAAATTAGAATATAGTATTTCAAATAGATTTATCATGCAAATAGTTAATACACAACATATTGAATTAACTTAACTAGCATATTAGATTAAACATAAGAGTTTGTAGGCAATTTCAGTATTTAAAACATGTTATGATTGAGGCATTTCTAGGCCTCATCAGCTTTCACCTGTACGCTCATAGCTTGATAACTTGGCTATGAACTCCAAGTCGCGTAATCCAACCTATAATGTCTGGTAATGAAGCCCACACATGGTCAGGGAGCACAGGTCCTCCCAGATCCTCACCCATTTTCCCCCAGTCAGTGTTATACCCTTCGAAGAGAATACATGTAAATTTTCTAGGGTACAAAAGGTTCTTGGATTTGGTATTGGTCTAGTATCCAAAAGGTTTGCGGGATTTGGGCCAACGGATGGAAGTTACGCCCACCATTGTTGAACCCTACTAGTGGTTGGATGTCAAGCCCAACTCACTAGTGTTTAAGTGCCAAGTGGTGTGTGTGGTTCCTTTTAATTTGCATAAAAGAGAAATTCATAAGATAGCATTCAAATTATTCTTCTCTATATGTAATGCAAGAAAAAAATAATGTTTCACATTAAGAAAGTATGCATGATTAATTTCATATGATATTTAGACAATGCATACTAACTATGAAATGGCCACTGATCGAGCCTTAAGCAAGCAAACATAATACAAAAGACATCCTAGCACACTAGAGACTACGATAGACTACACACTCAGAGATCCAATGTTCCTAGCAATGCCTAGTAAAAACCTAAGGACTTATGCGTATATTTCCAATTATGTTGTCTTTCCTAATTAGGCAAGTTTATTTTGCATTTTGGAATTTAACAGAAAGTGAAAATAGATAAAAAGAGTGACAGTGGGGCCTACATCAAGTCCTCTTTTGACTAAGCTTTATCCCTCTACTGTTTGCTATGTCTATTGGAAACCACAGGTCTGGTATGCAGTTCTGACTGTGGCCCATGGGTTAAACCTGCAATCCAATTATTGGCACACAACTGATAGCCACGGTTTGTACCTACAAGTTCAAAAACATAAGAAATTATAATAAGATCACTTGAATTATGCAGTTCCACCATGATCATCTACTGATCTAACCAAAAAGTGTGCACCCATCTATTGTATTATATCATATTCATTCATTCAAGCATAAAATAATGATAATATTGCATAGATTCAACAAAATAAGTGTTTCTTGTATTAATATTTGCAAATAATCCCCAATTACAATCATGTCCCTCTTAGGGTCACTCAAATTATGATATAATTAATACAATGCCAAAGCCCTCAACAGGGTAGGTGCACTAATGTTGCTTTTCAACTAGTCACAAACTACTCTAGGGTGGAGTTACCCTCTTCTTCGCATTGGGAAAGGAACTTGATGGTTGAATATCCTTCAAATATGTTCCCTGTGATCAAGAAACAACATAAAAGTGTAAAAAATATAGGAAACCTCTCATGATGAGGCCCTTTTGGGAAAAATACATAAAGATACCATTAAGAATGTATAATCAAGAAAGCGTGAAAAGCATCCTTAAACTATGTTAATTGGATCAATATTTATGGAATTGCATAAAGTAAGACAACAACTAAACAATGAATGGACTAATTACACGAAATAAAGCATAAAAGCACATAAAGAATCCATTAAAGCCTACTTAATGCAAATGCAATGAAACTATTCTAAACCTAATTCTACCGGTCAAAAATCTTCTAACCTACAACTGAACCATAGAAATGACTAATTTAAACTATTTAGATGGACAAAAATAGAAAAAATAAGGTGATAATACCTATACTACAAATCATAGCTCTGGTGAGTGGTCTACACTGTAAACCATGGATGAAAGCTATGGTTAGCAATCTGATAGGTTTACCCTAAATTTCAAGGGTAGTGGGTTTGACCTTCTTATCCAAATTGATGTTCAATGGTCACCTTCGGTGTCCTCAGACTGATTTGGTGGTTGATTCATTGTGAGGGGCCTTCGTTTGCCCGAATATGTGCTTCTTGGCTCTCCTAGGCTCTTAGGGCATCCATAATGCAATTCATCATGAATCTTGGCAAGTAGGAAGGGGATAAGTGCAATAGCTCTCTCTTAGTATACTCGATTGAGTGTACAATTTGACAGGGCTTTGCTGGTCAAATATCCAATGCTCTCTCTAATTATTTGCCCTAATTTTTAGGGGTACTTATAGGACTATCCAAGGGCTATGGGTGGCTTCATGGAGAAGCCAATATCAAGAAGGGTGGTTAGGACAGTTGGAATGGAAGCTTTCATCTTCTAACCACCGTCTTCTAGATCAAATGGTCATTCAAATCGATTTGGCTCTGATGAAGGCAAACTGAGCTTCAGTTAAGACCAAAGGCTATAGTTGTGATCTAGACTATAAATCATAGGTCTTAGCCATAGTTCAGCCTATAAACCATAGGTCTAGGCTACGGTTCGGACTGATTAGGCCAAGGAGCCCAAATTGAGTGGTTAGAACCATTGCTCTATCTTGGAGTTTGACCAAGATCCTCCATATGGTCTTGTAGCATATCCATATGTGTAGTCACCCTCAACATGATGCGTTTTAGGTGTCTACACTTATTAAACTTATAGCAACCTAGTTTTTACAATAACAATTAAGTTTTCATATTATAAAAAGTAGCATCATAAATAACTAAATATACAAGGACTCATGTTTTTAGTTAAAAGTCCCAAAAAATTCATTTCATTACTTCTTTTAAATAAAGCTAAGTTTTAAAAATTATGATTTAATAAATCTTCTAGATTAAACAAAAGCTTCGAGCCTACTAGTCATTCAACTTAGACTAATGATTTATTTGGAAAACACTAATTGACTAGTGCTAAAACTCCATAGCGTGTGCTTGAAATTGATTTAAACACTTTCAAAACTCATTGAAATATCCTTTAAATAATCATTTCTAAGGTATTTAAATAATTCACAACATCAAATATATGCTATGGATCAAAAAACCAATTTGGAAGGTGCAGACCCTATGTTATTCAATTAACGCTACAACAATAATTTTCAACCTGTATGTTGGCACTTAGTTTTAGAGGACATGGGAACATCATGGAGTCCAAAAAACCTAGTCAAATAAACCATACTTAGTTTTAGATTATCCTTCGGTAAGCAATTTCTATAGAGATGCTTGGCATAATAAATGAACCTCCACCTTTTAAAAAGTTTAAAAGTGCTTCTATTGATTTCTCTATCATTCACAAGCCTAATATTTCTAATAAATCACTTATTGTTTTAATGTCAAATATTTTTCTAATGCTAATGTAAAAATTAAAATGAAGAAAACATAATAATTGTAGGTGTAAAATTTGCACACTCCTTTCCTTCAGGATAATGGATCCATGCCTTGAATGGGAATGTGGAAATGATAGGTCTACACCTTGAAATATAGGTACTTGATCATACTTTCTTATGGTGATTTTTTGACAAATTATTTAGAGTTCACTAGGAAATATTTTATGACAATTTCCACGCCTAGGTTTTTGAATTTTGTTTTGATGTGTTCCTTTTAAATTCTCACAATTACCTAGTTTTGGCCAATATGCAACTACACTAAGCTATATGCAATTTTGATTTATATGTAGAAAGTAAACAATAGAAAATAGAATCCAAATGGATAATGTAGTGCTTAAAAAGTGATTTAAAACTCTTACCTATATCCAAAAGTTTGAAGAAGATTTAGATTCTTTATTGTAGTGCAAATCATACACAATAGAGCAAAAATTTATGCACAGAGAAAGATCGTATGAATACGATTCAAAATCATACCGTTCGATCAAAGATCGAACAATACGATCTTGATAGAAACCTGCAAATTCATGGATGGAGTGTAGAAAAACAAAAAATATGGGATGCTAATGATGTTTCTAAGCATGAATTAACTTATATGTCGGCTATTGAATATCACAATAAAATTAATTAACATATACATGCATCAAAACTATGTAAAATATGCAATTATATGCAGATTTGGTGAACTCCAAGGATACAAATAGTTAAATTTGATACCCTGTACAATGGAAATGATAAATATTAAGCTAGATATGCAAAATAGAACTTAGGAAATACAAATCAGCCTTTGGAATTTCCCCCAAGTGATCTCTAAGCAAGATTTTATGGTCTGAGCAAGATCATACACCTCGAAAGAGAGGTACTTGATCATACCTTCTTATGGTGATTTTTTGACGAATTGTTTAGGGTTCACCAGGAAACATTTTATGGCAGTTTCCATGCCTAGGTTTTTGGAGTTTGTTTTGATGTGTTCCTTTTATCAATTCTCACAATCACCTAGTTTTGGCCAATATGCAACTACACTAATCTATATGCAATTTTGATTTATATGTAGACAACAAACAACAGAAAACAATGTCTAGATGGACAATGCAATGCTTAAAAAGTAATTTAGAACTCTTACCTATATCCGGAAGTCTGAAGAAGATTCTGATTCTTGATTGCAGTCTAGATCGTACGCAATAGAGCAAAATCGTATGCATAGAGCAAGATCGTACGAATACGATTCAAAATCGTATCGTCCGATCAGAGATCAAATAATACGATCTTGATAGAAACCTGTAAATTCATGGATAGAGTGCAAAAAATAGAAAATAGGGGATGCTAATGATGTTTCTAAGCATGAATTAACTTATATGTCGGCTATTGAATATCATAATAAAAGGAATTAACATATACATGCATCAAACTATGTAAAATATGCAATTATATGCAAATTTGGTGAACTCCAAGGATACAAATAATTAAATTTGATACCCTATGCAATGGAAATGATAAATATTAAGCTAGATATGCAAAATAGAACTTAGGAAATGCAAACCAGCATTTGGAATTGCCCCCAAGTGATCTCTAAGCAAGATCGTACGATCTGAGCAAGATCATACACCTCCGACGCAAGATCATACCTCCGATGAAATATTGTATCGATATGATATCGACTGTATCCTTCGATCCTACAAGCAATAGTAAAATATCCAGAGCTAAAATGCAAAATTCTATCGATGCATTAGGAGTGCCAGGAGGAATTCAAGGGGAAGGGTATCTGATTAAATAGGATAAACAAGTTAATGAAATTAGGCTAGAAAAAAATGGGTTGCAACCTCCTCCAAGCTGGGCTGATCGGTGGATCCGATCCTGTAACTATCGTACGGTTGCACAGGTAAGGACAAAGGACGTTGTAACTGGTTTGTCATTTTGCTAAGTTGAGATTTTCTATTTTGAGCAAGATCGTATGCATACAATAAAGAGGATCGTATCGTACGATCTAGGATCATATATGATAGGATAAGGTAAAAGATGGATAACGGATGTATCGTACGATCTCGCTAGGAGGTTAGACATGTACATAGTTTTTTGGCAGTTTGAGGGGTCAAACGGTGTCAAAATTGGACATATAATATACCATTGGAAAGCTCTTTTCAAGCCCTATCCAATGGTGTAGGTTTTGGGAAATTTGGAGGGGATTTGTTTAGGTAAAATTAAGCTCAAATATGACCTTACTTCTCTAGGAGGAAAACTAAGGAAAATGAGTCAATTTTTCATGTCTACATTTTGCCCCCTCTTTGGCATATTTATGAACAATAAATGCGTCAAAGAAAAGTGTAGACACTTGAGTAGAAGTGATTATGATTGACATGGATAAAAAGGAGTAGATGGTTTAGAATGAATAGTTCATGGGAAATTGATGTTTTAGAAAAATAATTACTAATTTATTGACTAGGATGCCCCCTCGAGTTTTTACACCAAATTTTATATTTGGTGGAAAACTCAAAATTATATATAAAAATATATATATATATATATATATATTGATCTTCTTTGTTTTATGTGACTTTGTGTGATTTGTTGGGTATTTATTACATTTTCTTATGATGGTTGTGTTACATAATTTCTTGTAATCATGCTTTGATTTTTGAACATTTTGATCATGCTTAACATAAAAGGAAAATGATTTTGTAAAGTGTGTTTTAAAAAAGATGTTTTTGTGTGATGATAGATTTGATGGATTAGCAATGAACCTCGAAGGATGTTGTGTTGTTATATGACCATTGGTGGAGATCGATGCTCGCTAGGTCATGAAGCGGATCTTGTTGTGAGGAAGTTTTGTATTGCTAATACCAAAAATATTGTGGGCTCAAGAGTAACCTTGAGGCTTATGATGATGAAAGAAGATATTGATTTGTAAAGAGAAATTGATTTTGAGAAAATAGGTTGATAAAGATTGTATTTGTGAGGGATATAAAGTGATTTAAGCATGAAAATTTGGGAAGGATGACTTGCGCTAGGCATAGAATTCCTAGTGTGAAATTTGAGAAAAATAATTACTAGGAATTATACCATCATCGCGAAGTCAAAATGCAATGCATGATTATATGAAATTTATTATTTTAAGATATAAGTTGATATACATCAAATCATTTGTATCACATATTTAAGAAGATTAATAAATATGGAATGTTTTAGACCTAAAATGGAAAGATGACTTGGCTAGGCATAGAATTCCTAGTGTGAAATTTGAGAAGAATAATTCTAGGAATTATACCATCATCAAGTCAAAATGAATGCATGATAAATATGATTTTGATAATACAAGTTGTATTTTGAAAATAAATTATTTTTGTAGTAAATTTTAAGATAATATATATTTGTGTAAAATGAAGTGATAGATAATGTGAGTGGTTATAAACTAATGTTTTCTAACAAATTTCAAAGAAATATTTTAAATTATTTCTAAGACAAAGTCAAATTTATCAAGAACCAAGTGTGTGATGTGTGAGTTCATTATCCATCTTGATTTGACATAATGATACAAAATCTCTCAAGGATCAAATGTGTGTGCTTGTGAAATTAATTTACCGATTTTGAGTAAGGTAGTGATACAAGCAAACTTTTATGAACCAATGTGTGTGCAAGTGAAAGGTTCATTAACCATGATTTTGTGCATGCCATTGTACTGAACTACTATGTAAGTCAAGTTACCAAAAGCTAGCTAATCCACAAGCGGATATTGGTCTGTACAAAAGAAGGTCACTAATGTGACAGACATGTCACCATGTGAAAGGGATTACCCAAGGTCAAGCGGGTTGGGCACAAACCACCTGTTATGGGGCTTACCTCATGGCTTTCAAATAATTGAGGAATTCCAGGGATTCAAGCTCACTACCCCCTTCTTTTCTTCTAATTTTTGGAATAGGGATTTCTTGTCCATTTTTGAACAAGGGGATTTTATTACTTTTTCTTTTCTTTCTTTTCTTTTCTTTTTTTCTTTTTTTTTCTTTTTTTTCTTTCTTTTTTTTTTTTCTTTTTTTTTCTTTTTGGGATACTTGCCCAGATTAGACGTAGGGCAAGGGATTTTATTTGGGTAGGGGGGAGCTTGTCCTTTTTCCAATTCTCAGTATTCTAGACCATGCGCATGATAGGATAGCAAGGGAAACTTTTCACTTAAGGAACTAAGACTACTATGTAGTATCATTTTTGAATTTTGCAACAAATCATATTTAAGATGTGAGAATGTGTTCTTGGTTCAAGAAGTAGCAAGATCATTTCCCAAAACTCAAAATTTATTTAATGAAGTAATAGTGCTTTTGAATACAAGAGAGATTTATAATCAAAGTGACAAAATCAAAATTATTAAAGATGTAAATTAAGTGCATGGTTCAAGATAACTTTTGAATTTATCCAAAATAAAGTAAAATATAACTCAAAATTTTTGAAAGATAACAACAAATAACAATGCAGAATGATGACTTAACAACAATTTTGAAATATTTTTGGAAATTTTGATGCTTTTTGATTTTTTGGTTGTTTTTGATGTTTTAATGATGGAATTGGTGATCTATATACACTATACAAGGTGATTTTGATTATAGCATGTCTAAGGTGGCTTCAAAATCAAAGGAGGTTTTGAAGAATAATTTGGTTGTGGTGTAGGTGATTGAAGTTGATTGGTTGATAGTTGAGATTGTTGTGATGAAGAATGATAAGTAGATGTAGATGAAGAAAAGTGATGGACAGAAGATGATGATGATAATAAAGAGGAAAAGAATAGAGAACTTGATGTGATAATAATAATGAAAGAGAGAATGAAGGATAAAAGGTGATAGACAAAAGGTGGCAATGATGATAAAGAGGAAAAGAGTAGAGAACTTGTTGTAGTGATGATAAAGAAAGAGAGAATAAAGAACAAAGATTCCTTATGAATAGGAGAGGTTTGCAAAAGTTCCAAAAGAGATATCTTATGTGGATGATTGTCCCATTGTTGTTGAATGTTGAGGGAGACTTTAGGTTGAGACTTCAACACTAAATATGGGTTTTCTTTGCTTGTATCCTCTTTCGGATTATTCTTCAAAACTAAGAGAGGTCTTGAAGGTTGGTTGGATGAAGAATTTATTTCTTGTTTATCAAATTGAGTTGATTGAGCTTGAGGTTGCTCACTTGTAGTTTTTGTCACATTATTAGTGATATCATTGTGATGGGACACATTAGGATGTAATATTTGATTGGTTTCCTATTGTTGATGCTTGATTAGTTCTCTTATGAGTTTATCAATAACTGGTTCATTACCTCTTTCTTCTTGATTGTGAGTAGAATGATGATGAGTAAATTGTGAAGTATGATGTGATTGCATGGTAGGATTAGAAGAAGAAGTATTTCCTGGTTGAGATGAATGTGTTGTGTTGAAAGAAGAAGGTTGAAATGGTTGTGATTGCAATGATGATAAAGAAGAATTACATATGGATTGAATAGTTTGACATGAATGTTTAATGGGAATAATACCACTATTATGAAGAGGTTGAGGTGAATAAGTGTTTTGTAGAGAAGAATATGGTGGTGATTTTTTATTCATTATTTGAGTTTGTGATTGAGATTTTTGGTTTTGGATTTGTTGTCTAGTGATGGCTCCAATAGTACCCACAATATTATTGTTTTGTAAGTGACCAAAGTGGGGTCTAGCATTTACTGCTTGTTCATTTGAAAGTGTTTGTTGAGATGAAGGTCGAGTAGTCATTCTTCTAGGGAATGGTTCTTCTGGAACTAATAAATCTGTGATGGGAGTAATTTGATCTGATTCATACTTAGAACTATTTGAGGTAATATCTAGTTCACTTTCTATTTCACTTTCTGTGTCACTTTTAGTATCTTCTGAAGATGAAGATTGAAAATATTGTATTGGTCTAGTTGTGACTATAGATAAAGTAGGTACATAGGAGGTTTGCAAATCTTGTTGTGGTAAAAATCTACTAATGGTTCCTACATACTGAGTTGGATGAGGAACATTGTGATGATCTACTTGATTTACTACTTCTTTACCATGCTTAGGTAAGGGATGTTGAAAAATATCTAGGTTTTGATTTGCATTTTGATTTGTTTGTTTTTGGGTATTATTTTGAGGATTATTATTTGAAGGAAATTGTTGTACTTCCATTTTACCTTTATCAATCAAGTCTTGTATCATATGCTTTAACCTTTTACAAGAATTTGTAGAATGTCCATCTACTTGGTGAAAATTACAATGTAAATCAGCCCTATATCTAGTTGCAGTTGTGTCTGGTTGTCTTACCTCAGGTAACCGTATCAAGCCTTGTTCCAATAATTGAGGTAAAATCATAGTTAAGGGTTGATTTAATCTTGTAAATTCTCTTGGTGGCTTATCAAGGATTTTCAATACAAATTTCTTTACAATTTCTAGTAAGGTTAACATTTGAGTTGTTTCTGCTATCAGTAACTCCATCACCCACTACTTGCTTATTTTTATATTGATTTTTAGAAGTTTTATCCTCATATTTCTTCTTAAATTGTCCTCTTCTAATGAGGGCATCTTCTACCCTCCTAGCTAGATCAATGGCTTGATCAAAGGAGGTTACTGTAGTAGTAGAAAGTTCATAAGATAGTTGTTCTTGCAAATTACCAATAAATATGTCCAACATTTCATGATGAGGTAATGCAAAATGTAGTTTGCCTAAGAGTTGTCTCCACTTAGTCAAGAATTCGATAAAACTCTCATCTTTACCTTGTTTCAAATTGTATAAATCTTTAATAGTCACATGCCTCTCTATGTAAGCACTAAATTGGTGGACAAACATCTCTGTTGTCTCTTCAAAATTCCTTAAAGAGTTTGTAGGTAGTTGATAATACCATTCTAGAGCCATGCCTCCAATACTTTTAGGGAACATCTTTAGCAACAACAAGTCATCATGAGAAATATCATGACATGTTGTCCTAAACATGCGAAGATGCTCAATAGGATCTTCGGTTCCTTTATATATCGGGAGGACAGGCATAGGAAAATGTTTAGGATATGGTTGAGCAACCACAATAGGATCCAAGGGTTGGCTACACATCTCTCTATAACTATATGAGGGATGGTAGGGATCTATTTGATCTAGTCTTGAAGCTAATTGTTTAACCATGGCTTCAAGTCCTTGTGGTTGTCCACCAAATTGGTTTTGTTGCATCATGTTGTTGTATCTTTGATAAGTTGATGTTGTTGTGTAAGGATTTCCAATTGAAATACTGTTGTGTAAAGTGTTTGTAGGAGGATTATTATGAAGTTGTTGTGGAATTGTGTTTTGTTGAATTTTTTGTTGATGATTGGTATTTTGCACTTGTTTAGCTTTTTGTTGATTTGACATTTGTTGATTAAGAGCTTGAGTGAAGATGGATGTGAATGGTTGTTTTTGTTGTTTAGGATTTGTTTTGGTGTTGCTAGCAACAATTTTGGATGATTGTGCCATTGGTTTTTGAACATTTTGATTTAAAGGTATCATGTTTTGATTAGATGGTCCTGCTTGATCATTATCTTGGTCTGTTGAGTTCATGTATGATAATGGATTTGTATGTATCCAAAAATGCAGCTGCTAAGGCTGATTCCATATCACCTTCTCCTGAATTATCAATTTGTACTTCTTGATTAAACTCTTCTATGTGGTTTTTTATAAATTGGGTAAATTTTCTAAGAGACTCAAATTTAACATTTCCTTTTTCATCTAATGTAGGTTCATCAGGATCTTCTATTTCATCTTCATTATTATTCTCTTCACCTTGTTCTAAAGATACATAATCTTCAATTAGTACTCTATCATCAATGTTTTCTTGATCTTGTTCTTCCATGTGATCAGATTCTACTTGTTTACCACTTCTTAAAATTCTAGGTATTTTGATTTTAGGATTTTTATCTTGCAGATATATATATGCTATATATATGTTAAATTTGGGTATATATGTTATATATATCTAAATAATAAATATATATTATATTTTTTGTTTTTGTTTTTGTTTTTTTAAATTTCTATGTTGAAATCTAACATCTATGAATTAACTTAAAATGTGCAAATTTTGTTTTTTTTTTTTATGTTTTGTAATTTTTATGTTTTTTTATGTTTTATAAATCAGAAAGATGCCTAATGTTTTTCACGTCGGGTTCACCAAAGAATGTAGGTCTAAAATTCACACACTCCTTTCCTTCAAGCTAATGGATCCATGCCTCAAAGGGGAATGTGGGAATGATAGGTCTACACCTCGAAAGAGAGGTACTTGATCGTACCTTCTTATGGTGATTTTTTGATGAATTGTTTAGGGTTCACTAGGAAATATTTTATGGTAGTTTCCACGCCTAGGTTTTGGAGTTTGTTTTGATGTGTTCCTTTTATCAATCTCACATACACCTAGTTTTGGCCAATATGCAACTACACTAATCTATATGCAATTTTTATTTATATGTAGACAACAAACAATAGAAAATAATGTCTAGATGGACAATGCAATGCTTAAAAAGTAATTTAGAACTCTTACCTGTATCTGAAAGTCTGAAGAAGATTCTAATTTTTTATTGTAGTCCAGATCATACGTAATAGAGCAAAATCATATGCATAGAGCAAGATCATACGAATACGATTCAAAATCGTACCGTTCGATCAGAGATCGAACAATACGATCTTGATAGAAACCTGCAAATTCATGGATAGAGTGTAGAAAATAGAAAATAAGGGATGCTAATGATGTTTCTAAGAATGAATTAAATTATATGTCGACTATTGAATATCATAATAAAAGGAATTAACATATACATGCATCAAACTATGTAAAATATGCAATTATATACAAATCGGTGAACTCCAAGGATATAAATAATTAAATTTGATACCCTATGCAATAAAAATGATAAATAGTGTGCTAGATATGCAAAATAGAACTTAGGAAATGCAAACCAGCACTTGGAATTGCCCCCAAGTGATCTCTAAGCAAGATCATACACCTTCGATGCAAGATCGTACACCTTCGGTGCAAGATCGTATCGATCCGATATCGACTGTATCCTCCGATCCTACAAGCAACAATAAAATATCTAGAGCTAAAATGCAAAATTCTATCGATGTGTTAGGAGTGCCAGGAGGAATTCGAGGGGAAGGGTATCTGATTAAATAGGATAAACAAGCTGATGAAATTGGGCTAGAAAACAAAATGGGTTGCAACCTCCTCCAAGCTGGGTTGATCGGCGGATCCGATCCCGTAACTATCGTACGGTTGCACAGGTAAGGACAAAGGACATTGCAACTAGTTTGTCATTTTGCTAAATTGAGAATTTCTATTTTGAGCAAGATCGTACGCATACGATCAGGGATCGTATCGTACGATCAAGGATCGTATCGTATGATCAGGGATCGTATCGTACGATCTCGATCTGAGGAGGTTAGACATGTACATAGTTTTTTGGCAGTTTGAGGGGTCAAACGATGTCGAAATTGGACATATAATATACCGTTGGAAAGCTCTTTTTGAGCCCTATCCAATGGTATAGGTTTTGGGAAATTTGGAGGGGATTTTTTAGGTAAAATTAAGCTCAAATATGACCTTACTTCTCTAGGAGGAAAACTAAGGAAAATGAGTCAATTTTTCATGTCTACAGTAATTAAATTAATTATCCACCAAATTAATTCAATTAATATATAATATTAATATTATCTATTAACACAAGCAAAGTCTATTGTAGCTACAATATTTGTAAAAGGGGTGTAAACCCTAGGTGCAATCAAGCGATGGAACAAAATGATAAATTTGGCTACAGTATTTACAAAAGGGATGCAAACCCTAGGTGCAGTCAAGCATTGAAGAAAGAGGGTTGTTCATAGACCATCTCTTTAGTCTGTGATAAATCCTCTTCAACCAGAAGAAATATCTCTCAGGGATCTTTGGATTCATGGGTGGATGAACCTCTACCCTATATAAATATTTTGAAGGATGAATTTGGGTTGGATCTAATTTATCATGAATCCAAAATAATTATTTGTAAACTCAAGTGTAAAATACCAAGACTAAAAGAGCTCAAAGGACACATTAAATATTATTGGACTAGTATAGAATTTCAAGAAACTCTTCTACCCAAAAATTTCTTTTTGTTTCCTTTTATAATTTAGCATATAGAGATAGGGTAATGTATTATAGATATAATTAGTTTTTTGAACAAAGGGGTGTCTATATAATATCTTGGACTCCGAGTTCCAACCACTTTATAGAAGTAGTTGTTGGGATCCAAATTGACATCAAGTAAAACTTGATATTGTGACTATCTATCTTCCAACTTTTTGATTAGGCTTGCACCCGCTAGTCATAGCTCAAAACTCAACATTGGATGGACTAAATATTACTCTAATCCAACCTCTAGAGTAGGCTAGTTCCTTGTCAACTGACAGGGTTTTGACTCAATTAAGTTTAGTAATTGTTTAAGATATAGGTATAGAGAAGGGTTTAGGGTTAAGGAATTATAACTTAAACAATGGTCGGATAGAGCTAACAACATAGGCATCCATATGGAAAACCTTTCAATATTAATTAATCAATATTATGTGTCAACTGCTCAACTAGATTATAAGAAAAATTAAATTGATTTTTATTTTTGACCAAGCACCAATATAACATTCCCAGTATTAGCTCCAAGAACGTGGATTGGTGTCTTATATTTTGGGTGACTATAGAAAAAATTGAATGACCTCATGAACCAGTGAGAAAGGGAAGAGAACAAACTAACATGCCTATATTCATTCAAATAATGTAATCAACATAGATATTAAATCAATGAAAATAAAGCGTTATTTGTGGATTCAAATAATTTAATACACAAACAAGCAACATACACACAGTGATTTATGGAAAATCCAAATAGTTTGGCTAGAATTTGTATTATTTTCTATATTAAATGATTACAATATCAAAGCCTAACATTGTGCTCAGGTCTCTCAAAAATAAAATACAATGTTGACCTTGTTCAAATAATGTAACAAGGGAACCACAATTTCCTGTCCTAAATCTAGTGACACAATTTCCTGTCCTAAATCTAGTGAGCTAATTCAACTCTTATCTATCCTTGCAAATAGGTTAGAAGAATTAATAAATGGAGACATAAATATAACAAATAAGATACAACTAAACCATATAAAACACTAAGAATACCTCTTAAATTTTTTTACTATTATATTGCTTGATGATGATTATGGATTTGGAGGCTTCCTTTATAAGTTGAATTCCTGCAATTATGTTCTAGATGTGTGGTGTAATATTTTACATCTGGAACTCTCTCGACATTTAATTTTTGGAGTGTGTTATAGAAAAATCCGAAGCTATCATAGACTATCAAAATTTATGGAGTCCTACCATCTATCTAAAACAATACCATCTATTAAAAAAGGTTGACATTTTAGCTTCTCTGGTTTTTACCTTTATCAAAAAGTTTGTTATTGATTCAAACTTGTGGTCGGATCAACCTCTTTGTATTTCTCTATGGTGGGCCCAATGTTGACTTCATTTTGGCTTTGTATGGTGGTCTTCATTTAAATTCTTATATTCTTGTCTAAAGTATAGTAAGAAACCCATGAGAAAACAAGATAAGATGCCCACAAAGAAGCAAGACGCGATGTATTTACAAGTGGGTGAGAAGAAAAAATGCAAATATGTTGGAGGCAGGGGAGAAGAGAAAACTAAAAAAGAGAACTAAAGGTACACAAATTAAGGAAACCACCAACAATAGTGTACCTCCATAACTATATTTTTTTAGGATGCAGAGCAATTTCCAAAGTAGATAGGTTTCCAGATCATAGGTAATGGTCTATATTTATGGTGTTTTCTATGTTGGTTAATGTTTCTCAATATGAGTTTCTTGCCCCACAAATGTTTCTCTCTATAATATTATTCTTGCGCATTTGGATCCATTTTTGACATATTCACTTGATTTTGAATGGTTATATAGATCCAATATGAGAAATGATATTTTGTCACCTGATGACCATAGAATCATGCTTCTATATTCTAGATATATTTGGCTTGCTTTAATTTGGTATTTGCATGTTGCTAGCCTCATTCTGTACAATATATGAGATTTCATATTGGTCATCAACCTTACCCAAGTGAGTCAAGGCTTTCCTTCTTGTTGCCTCTAATTTTTTATAAGCTCTTTTATTTTTAGTACTTTACCCATGCTTAGGACATTAGGCAATTGAGGTAAACTAGACGGTGCCATGATTTGATTTACTTGTATGTTGTGAATTCTACAAAATCTAGGATGTTTGACTCCTTTTTAATTTTTTTTATCTCCTTAGAGTTCTTAAAATACATCCTTACAACCTGTATTGCTACTTGAAGGTAGTGTTATGGGTTTTTAGTACCATTATTGGCTTGGTATATCCACTCCTTGTCATGTTGGATTCTCATTGGTGTCATATTTAATAAAAGTCTCCTAGGGAAGTGTTCTTTTGATTTTATTAGATCTAAAGGAATACACATGTGCCTTGGATCACCATTTAATATTTTTCTCCTTGATCCATAATGAATATTGGGTCATTGATTCTCATGCTAAGATATGAGTCATTGGAGAGATCTATCACTCATGCACCAGTACTATCACTAATGAATCGACAATGGGAGTGCAAATAGAAAATATGGTATTTCTCCTATGCTATCATCATTAGTGTGATATGATCATTAATTTATTGGAACCAAAGACATTTTATATATGATGAGAGAAAATTAATTTAATTCATGGGTGACCTCAATAAAATATAAATTTATGCATTGGATGACCCTAGAGAAGATTTTAAATGATAAGGTACCACCATCACTCAAGAATTGATTATAGGGGTTTTGTATGAGCGATGAAGATACCTTGGGTGCATGGGGCATTAAGACTTAGGGATTTATTATCTTGTGATATTGAAGGACTTGTCAAGGCTCAAATGACAATGTCATTGATCAATTAGTGGGGTCATTGATATATGAGCAATGGAGGATTTGCATTGGTGATGAACTTTGGTTTTTTTACTTAGGACATGGAGGACCATGGTGGGGAAAAATTTATAACATTGAAACTACTAAGGAGGACTTAGTGCATGTTATATTAGGGCTTGAAAAGGGGGCACCTGACCATGAATATTAATCACAAAATCTTATAACCTTAGAACTTAGGGCTCAAGTGGAAGTATCATGCCTAATTGCTCATTAACCGGGATATCATTGATTAATCAATGATAGGAAATTAACATCAACATTGGGATTATATGTCTTTGATCATATTAGTTCTAAAAAATTGGATGATAAATGTTATTGTGATACCATGTCAGGGACCTTAGTGGTATGGAAGTGATATGAATACTTCTTAGGACATTGTCAGACTAGGGCTTGAAGAAGTAATAATGAAATTTTTATTCATGAACCTATAGGACATTAGGTGATATTTAGGACTTAGGCATGATCACAAGACCTAGACCCTTAGGTTGCAATGAGAATTTTAGAGTATGGAGTGATGTAATGACCAACTAATTGGCATGGTTTCTGATGCATGAGTGATGGTGGTTCTACATCGGTGATCGAGAAAAACTTGCACTACTTTGACCAGTGTTGGTGCCATTTGACTTAAGTGATCATTGATGGTCTAGCGATGGGGATTATGATCACTAAAAAAAGGAGCCTTAACCTTTCTTGATTATTGTGATCATTAATATCTTGGCACTATCATTAATAGATCAACAATTAATAATTGTGATCATCAATGAAGATTGAGAACTTAAATTTTATGAATTTTGGGGAATAATATTAGGACTTAGACCATAGTAAAGACCTTGAGGATGATGTGGTTTCAGATGTGGATGAATATTATGGAAACTTAGGTGAATATTGAAGTGATGATATGAGGGCTTAATGGTAACTTGCAAAAGGAATTATATGGATTAATGTGTGATGGAAATATTAAAAAATGGGAAATTTATGACCTAGGATTACAAGGATGGCATGAACAAACATTTATGGGTTAAATAAAATGGTAAGGATGTATTGAATGATATGGAATGGACTTCATAAATGAGATGGAAAAATGGAATGGGGTGATAACAAGGGATTATGAACCTTGATAAATTTTCTTTGAAATCATAAGGACAAGGACTATAACATGGACTTCTCAATGACTCTTAGGACCAAAGTTCTCATTATAACTTGTTATAAAAATACTTTAGATTTGACAACCCCATAACCTTATTAAAGCAACCAAGACCTCCTAAAATCACTTAGACTTAGATTTTTAATATTCCTTGAAAAATTAGGGGTATAAGATAGGTTGGGATTAGGGAACCCAACAAGGTCCCATTGCAAGATATACAAATTTTAATATAGAATACTAAAGAGACTCAAGAAAGGGATCTTCATAGAATATTGAAGACTTTATATTGAAGATTTAAGAGAAGACCCAAAGGATGTCCCATTGAAGAACTTCGAGATTTAGAATATTGAAGATAGAGAAGGACTAGAAAAGGTCCTATTGTATATTTTAGAAGTAGTAGATTTTGAAGATCCAAGAAAGATATCACAATGCAAAACTTCCATAGTTGAATATTGGAGAGATCAAGGAAAGAACTCATTGAATTTTTAAAGAATATTTGAGGAGCTACAAAATTTGAAGGCCCAAGAGAACAAGACCTCAGGCATACTTAAAAGGATAAAGGAGTAGAAGTCTAGGAAAGCCTCATTAGATAATTTGAAGAAGGCCATTGGGGGAGATTTGAGGAGAAATCAAGTGAGAATATTTCTAGCAAGAAGAAGTTCCTGATAGAGAAGAATTTGGGACAATTATCACCATCCGATAACAAACCCAAAAGGAAGAAGAATTTGGGAAGAATTTTACCAACTTTTGAAGGAGACTATTAAAGACCTCAAGACATTCAGATTCTTGAGAAGGAAGCCCAAGATTGAATTCAGAATTTGAAAAGGAGGTTGAAGGAGAAAGGAGCTAGAAGAGGACAAAGATTTTAGATATTTAAATATTACCTTTGAAGGCTGATTTACAGAAAATATGATTGCTACAAATTGGAGGAGTTTCCTACCAAATTTTAGAGGTTAAAGGCAGCACATTAGATAACATATTAGAGGAGAAATTGGCTATGTTAGAATCTAAAAATTTTAGAGTTTAGGACAGCAAGAGGGCAGCAATTTGGGCAACATTAATAGCTGCAAGTTGAAAGAGTTTAGAAGTTGATTTGGACAGCAAGAAGAGCTACAAAATAGACAAGTTCAGGGCAGCAAAGCATAAAGAATTGAAGCTGCAAATTTATCAAACTCGGAGCAGCAAATAGGTGAGTTAAATCACCAATAAATCAAGCTACAAATGGAGACCAAAAGGTATGCAACATTGGTGCAAAATTTCATTATTTGAACATTCATATTTATCTTATTATTAATTTTTTAAAAGCACCATATTTAAGGTTTAAAGTTGCAAAAGGGAAAGGTTTCAAGTTTATGTCTTCAAGGGTGTAGAAGATAGATTTTAAAAGGAATTAAAACCTACACAAAAAAGGAGAAGTTAGATATACTTATTACTATCTATTGAAAGCTAACAAGTGGATATTGTATAGCAAAGAAGACATTATTATAAAGAAAAATTTGGATATACTAAGCTATCCAAAAAATGCAAAGTATTGGCATGATTAATAAGCTTAAAGTCACCATAAGAAAGATCACCAAGCATTGAGCTAGCAAGAAGATGGAGTAGAATATTTTCCAAGAAGGAGAAGGCAACACAGAAACCACCATTACCACAGTTAGCAAAAAGGAGAGGTACCACAACCAAATTAAATAGGAGAAACCATCATATTAGAAATAAAATGTGACTATTTATAGCATAGGGGGGCAAGAATTTCATTAAGCTACATAGAATAGCACCATTAGTGAGAAAAAAAAGTGCAAAAACCAAGGTATTCTGCCATTGAAGGTCTGAGAACACAATATTTGAAGGATAGATGTAGTGGCATATTTTATTGAGCATTGAAAGAGAAAAAAACATTGAAAATAAGGCCTCGTCATTAAAGAATTTACGTTGAATATTCATAGCACCTATAGAGAGCGTTACATTGCAAATGAGAGCGCTACGTAAACTATAGAGCATGAAAAATAAGTTATAAGTCTTAAAACCACTTGGAAGAAGTGTCATAAAGAATAGAGCCACCTTTAAGAACGTTACATACCAAGAACAATGCCACTTGGATATAAGATAGCGCTATACCAAATACAAAGGAGTTAATGCCACTTGGAAGGAAAACGATGTAGAGAAAGAACATTACAAGGAAGTGCAAGCACTTAGAAGGTGAAATAAGGTGAAGAGTCATTGTTGCCAAGTGTCAAAGTGTTAAAGAAAACTCCAAAGGAAGAACAAATGCTTGTTCTATATGAGTGACAAGTCTCACACTTATCCATGTAATAATAAGGTATTCTAGGAGTATGTAGAGTAGGATAGAGAAGTAAAATCCAAGAGCAAAGTGGAGTAAGACCAAGTGCACAGTGAAGGAGAATGTAACCTAAAAGTGCAATTGAAGAGTACGTTGAAGAGAGTAAATAATTTTGAAGGTGCAAAAATCTAGTGCAATTAATGTTGTCATAAGCATTGAAGAAGTAGAATTGAATAACATCTCAAGACAAGTGCAACTTGCAAATAAGTCAAAGAGAGGAAGATTTCAAACTCAGCGCACGTTAAATCTAAAGAAGGTATTGAATTTATTTAAATCAAAGTGCATTTTTAATAAAGTAAATGAGGAATAAGGAACATTATTATTAAGGTTAAAACTAATTAAAATTTAATGCTTGAGATTAACTAGATAATTGGAGGTATAAGGATTTTTTTTGATATAGTACAACCTTAGATGCTTTATTAAAGTATTTGAAAGCATTTTTGAAGTAAGTAAGGTTTAATTAAAAGTAATTGAATTAATTTATTCAAGCATAAGAAATATTTGCAAATAACGCATTTGGAGGAAAAAGAAATTCTACATAGAAATTAAAACAATAAATTTGTAAATAACCATAGTTTCTAAATTTCCAATTAGGGAGATATAAGGAGTTCTACATCAATTTAGATTATTGAAATTTAGAAATTATACTTTTGAGATTTGAAAGAAGCTTAATATAGCATTGATAGAAAGTTGGAAATTGCATTTTGAATTAGTCTCTTGCTCTAATTTATGAGACATAAGGAATCCAACTTAAAGGTCTTGAAAACAAAGAACCTTATCAAAACTTGAAGGTGCATCAAAATTATCTTTAGCTTTCTATTTATTCATTAATAGAAGAAATGAGGTGAAAAATAGAAGTTGAGCATTAGGGAGATAAAAAGGATTGAACTCAATGAAATCTAAGCATACTATCAAATCCATATTGCAATCAAAATCATTTGGTATATATAAAGTATTTTACAAAACTTGAAGAATTGAAAATATCTTATCAAACTTTATCTTTTACTAAAATACTTGGGATTTAAAAGGAATACTACCTAGATATTTGAAAGACTACAAAGATTACTAAAAAGTTTGAAGAATTGAAATATAGTATTTAATCATATACTCAAAACACTAGGGAGTCATAAGGTAGTCAACATCAATAATATTTTGAAATAGAAAAGAGTCTATCAAACTATTACTAATATCAAATTATAAGGAGAAAAAAGGATATCTAATTAAAAGAATACAATAAATAATGATATGAAAAACATCATTAGAAAGGAAAGGGCAAATGTTATAAAAATTGGAATCAAGAATTTATTTACAAAGTCTGAAGGAAAATTAGATTTTACTTCAAAAATGATCTATAGTGAAGCCTTAGAAGAAAACTTTAAAACTCTAGAATATTATTTATATGCTAGAATCATTTAAGTGATTGATACTGAAAAGGATGATATTCAAATTCCTTTATACATGGGTTGGCCTTACGTTCAAATGTTAAAAACAAGAGAACGTAGAGAAAAATGAATTAAGTGAATCACTCAAACAGAAAAGAAAAGTAGATGAATCCTTCTTAGAAAAGATATTTCAATCCTCATGCAGTATTGATACTTCAAGTTCTTCTAAATCAAGATCTTATCATGATGCTTTAAGTGATTTTTTAGAAGATTTTGTACTAAAGAAGAATTGTGATGAGAAGGACAAAGACAAAGAGAAAATATTTTTGCAAGAATCTGATAATAGCATGACAACTCATGAAAGCAAAAAGAATAACTCTAATAAAGAAGATAAAGAAGAAGAGGAATCTGACAAAGGAGGCATTCAATGCAAATTGAATTGAAGACAAGATGAAGACCATATTGAAGAAAAATGTCTTCAATAACAAAATAATGTAATACAGGGGGATGTTGGAATATATTACATTATGTGGTACATGCTAATGTACCATATTGGGTACATCATTATATTAGGAGAGTGTCTTAGATTAAGGCTTGAGTATTTACTTTATGTAATGTAATAAATGCGCAAGTATTATTAGAATGTGCGATGACGTAAATGTGCATGGTGTCCACATGTACATGAATCCTTAGAATAGGAAGATGAAGATTCATAGGAATATGGAAGGCCAAGATTCATGTATTATTATATATAGGCCTTTGATAGATGAGTTGATAGTACAAGTGAGAATACAAGTGAGCAAAATAAGTGATACAAATGATATTAGTAAGTTAGTAAGTTGATAGAAAGAGATATACAATGTAGAACTTGTATGAAGTATGGAGCATTGAGATATCCACATATTATAATAAGTTCAATTTTTTGTGAGCTACCATTAATGGTTATTTCATAAGTTTCTCATACCATTTACTTGCTTATTATATTGCCATTATCATAGATATAACATTGCATGCTTATTTTACTACTTGTGGTTGCATCAAAAGCTAACATCTTCTTTATCTTTACTAACTTGTTATGATCCAAGTAATAATTTTTCCTTCTCAAGGTTTATGTTGCATGAACTGCCAAGGTTACCCATTTATTTACTTAATAATAATAATAATTATTATTTTTTTAAATAAATGGACCTCCACCTTTTGAAATGTTTAAAAGTGCTTATATTGATTTCTCTATCATTCATAAGCCTAATATTTCCAATAAATCACTTATTGTTTTAACTTCAAATACTTTTCTAATGCTAATGTAAAAATTATCATGAAGAAAACATAATAATTAAATTAATTATCCACCAAATTAATTTAATTATATCTAATGTTAATATTATCTATGTAGAAGAAATTTTGGTCTTGATGGGTTGGGAGCAGTGGGGGCTAAAGAAGGAAGGAGCAAACAAGGATGTTGGTCCTAGCAGCACCAATATTTAGGTCTTGGATCCCTGGTTTCTTTTTGATCTTCTATTTTTTTAGTTGCTTCTCTCAGCCCTTTTACCCTATGGGGTTCTCTTTTCAGTTTGGGTGTTTCTGGTTTTTAATCCCTACATGAGTTTTTTGTGTCATTTGGTTTTTAGTTATTATTTTTAGCTCCTCATAGTGTTGGTTCTTGTTGGTTTTTTGGAGCTTGTTTGTATCTTGGGTGTTTGTCCCACTTGTGGCCATTTTGTGTCCTTTCCTTCTTAGTCTCCTTTGGAAGGATGGTTGGATCCTCTTTGTAAAAGGTTTGAGGAACCTTTCAAATCCCCTTCGTCCATCTAATATATATATATATATATATATATATATATATATATTTATTTATAATATATCAACACTAATATCTAGTATTTTAGGTATTAATGTTTTCTCTATAATTATTAATACCCCTTTGATGAAACCATTCACCAAACACATTCCATGCATCAAACATATGCATACTTATGAAAAATGTTCACTAAAAAAATGCACTATAATACCTTTGTCCTTAAGTGAGAGGATTTATGATAACTGTGATGTTATCACCTATCCACTAAGGATGGTTCCTTTGCCAAAGCAATCTCTTTTCCAGTGATGAAATCTAACCAAGCACACAATTATGCAAATGCATCTATATGAGGGTACTCTTTTACCCTTAAGTTGTCAATGAGAATATCATCAACCATTATTTATCTTATTTCTGAATTCAGTGGTTTTACCATACCAATCCACTCGTAAGAGTACCTAGTCCTACAACCATAAATTTCTTTGGTAGTACCATATTCTAAACATAATATAATAAAAGCATAAAATATAGTTAACCACATAACTTGATAACATAAAACAATATTAAGCATTAGATATACACACATCAAGACATAATTAGATATCAATAATAATTCTTGCCAAGGAGGGTCGTTACGAAAAGCTTAAGTATCCCAAATTTACAATGGTATTATCAAATATTAAAACACTTCCTAAAAATATTTAGGGATCTAATAGAAATTATTGTCAAACTATTTTCAATGTACATTGAGAATAAGGTCACCATTAATGACCTATATCAACTAAAATAGTCAAAGGAAGAATGGAGATCCTTTGTTAGAATAATGTAATAAGTTTCCTCGGCAAAGGTTACTCAACATCTTCATCTCCAACTATTATGAACAATTAGATTTCTATTTAAAAACAACTAACATATCTTCCTTTGAAGATGTGATAGACATAGCCAAAATAGTAGAAAATACTCTTGTAAAATAAGGGTAGTTAAATACTAAAACCAAAAAGGAATAATATGAGTCCTCTTCTTCAAACCATAAGGGAAAATATAACAATAAACATGTTGTTTGTGATGGGGTCACTAATTTCCCAAAATACAATAATCTAAATGTTGTTGAGAATCTCCAAAAGATCATCTTAGAAAAGTGAATCCAATAGAATTCTAGATAAAAATACATAAGGTTAGATAAATCTCTTTACACTTTCCTAGAATAGCTTCTTATTGTCAAAATAATAGATCTACTCCCTATCAAACATTTTGAGACTAGAAGGGAGATAGCTCATAGGTTTAAACCAAATGAATATTGTGTCTTCCTTCAAGTCAATGCTTATCATACCAATATGTGTATAAACCTCAAGAATGTGTTCTAACACCTCATTAATAATGGCCAAATAGTTGTTAATTAATATGAGTCTCAATATTCATCCAATCACAATATTTGAATATTTCAAAATCTATTGCCTAATCATACAAATTAAAATTAACAAAGTACAAAAACTAATATTAGTTATCATAATGTACTGCTAACTAATAAAGGAATGGTTGCTAATGTTGTTTATTCTTATCACATAAATCATGTCTCACATTTCTATGTTGTCACAAGGAAACAACAAAGGAACCTACACCTAGAAGTATCACCAATAAATCAGCCACAAAAAACCTCCTTTTGTCCTTTGATCCAAATAATTGAATCCACATAAAAGACCTCCTTTGGTTATTCAATCACAATCTAGAACAAAAATAAAATGTTCTTATTATTTGCTCCAACAACTTGAAAATCCAATTAAAATTTCCATCTTTGAGCCTATCAAATCTTCTCCCACCCATTGAGACATTTTCATTAGTCTTGAAAGAATGTGCAATTCCTTGAAACTTAAACCCAAATAAATTTAGTTCTATTTTTGGATCAATTGGGATAAATAAAAAAATATCTCTTCATATGAGGATGATATTCCTTAATATTCTTTGACATGAGATCCACCCTTGTACATCATAGGCCAAATTGGTGACAAGTTGTTAAGTTAATTTGGGTCAATAATAGCTTTGAATTGAATGTATATATTCTAAAATTTATTAGTCACTTTGTTCTATTTAAGAATGATCTTGAGAAATACAACTAAATGATCCAACCTATTGATTATGCGAAAAATGAGGCTATTGAAACAATAGTCTTACCCTCTAAATAGGACCTTGAACCCTCAACACTTTATTCTACATCATGGCCTATGATCTATCTTACAACATTTTTCTTATTGAATCCATGAGATGGAGGTTGTCTCATCCACCTTACATCAATGTCTCAAATATGAATACAATGGTCAAATCTATAAGTTTACTTTGAGCCCTTTAATATTGTAAATTGATTGAGTTTCTAAGCCAACGAGTTATCCTTTGTCCACACCTTACTAATTCTTCTAATCTTTCAAATCCATCTATATATTATTCATCTCTTGAGTCTTTTTTCATTGATGTATTGAAGCTACTCTATCCAAATAATAATTCTAACAAAAAAAATCAAAGTAAAATGATAATAAATCTATCATCACTAATGTTAATCAAAACTCAAACAATGACCAAACTTTTATAGACCTAGCCAAGTTCCCTTGTTCCCCACAAACACTAGGGCTACCTCTTAGTAGCAAAGGAAAAATAATGAGGATAGGGCTTTGCTCCTTTATTTGAACTAAAAATTCCAATGATGAGAAAAGAAATGGTGGCAATTAGCTATCTAATTGAATGACAATATACCTCATGTTTCTTACTATATGCATCCCATCCCAAAATAAATGCTAGTTAATGTGGAATATCGAGGTAAATATATGGGTTTGCATGAACATGATATCAAATAACCATTAAAAATAGAAGTCTTGTTGTGACATTTTGTGATAGATTATATTCCCATTCATAAAGAGCCTTATCTTTTCTCCTCTTTTGATGAGTAAGAAATGTTTTATTACAAAGATCATTTTGATAAAGGCTTTCCTATTGGTATCGTTTATTTGAATGCACTAGACTAGAGTGATGATGATGAATCATTCATATAAACCTCTAAGGTCAATTGTCTAACCCTAGAATACACTAAGATAATCATTAAAAAAAATCGTGTGATTGGGAAGATGTAAATATGATCTTCCCCTAAGCATCCAATCAAATTCTCATAATTATCTAGATTAGAATCATTTTTATTTTGAGGGATCTTTTCCCCAAATTTATAATTTGGAAATATCCTAAAATTTGAATAATGATCAACTAGATATGGATCCTATATATTTAGAAAACCTAGATGTCATTTTGGCCTCTCCTCAATTGGAAAATAAGTCGTGTATTCAAATTGAAGAGGCCATAGATGTCAACATTGGGAAAACAAATGATCCCAAAACCCTTAAGTTAGGAAAGGTTCTCACCATGATAGAACATGAGAAATATACCAAAGAATTAAAATAATTTATATAAATATTTTCTTGGTCATACATTGATATGTTTGTTCTAGATCCTTCATTAGTAGTGCATCATATACTTGTAACTCCTAGTGCAAAACCCATGAACCAAAAATTGTAAAAGATGCATCCGAAGGTCACTTTTCCTATCAAAAAGAAGTTTTAAGATATCCTCAATGTTGGATTTTATAAACTTGTAGATTATTCTAATTAAAATTCTAACATTATTCTAGTTCCCAAGAAAAATGGAAGCATTACGATATGTATAGAATTTTAGAAACCAATAAGGCCTATCCCAAATATAACTTTTTCTTCCTAATATTGACATGATTGTTGACTTCACAATAGGGTGTGAAATGTTATTATTTATATATTTGTTTTTAGTATACAATAATATAGAAATAGTTGCTAGGAGCTAGCACAAAATAAATTTCGCTACCCCATGGGAACCTTTTACTATCGGGCCATGCCCTTTGGGTTGAAGAATGTAGGAGCTACTTATCAATGAGTAGTGACATATATCTTTCATGATCTAATGCATGACATCATGGAATATTATGTAGATGACCTTATTGATCAATATTTCAAATTCAAAGAGCATGTTCAAGACCTCAGGTACAGTTTTAAGAAGCTAATGGAATACAAGATATGTTTGAAGCCTCAAAAGTGGATCTTTGAGTTGACATTAAGAGAGCTCCTAGTATTTATTGTATTCCAAAGAGGCCTAGAAGCATATGCTAATAAAATATTAGCTATTTCCAATATACCACTCATCAAACATTGGCCCAACTTCATAGTATCCAAGGAAAATATAGTCCATTAGAAGATTTATCTTCTAGCTTACTAACAAGTGTAAAACTTTAACCAATTTATTGAGAAAAGATGCAATTTTTGAAAGGGATGATGCATGTCAATTCGTATTTGATGTTATAAAATATTATCTCATGTCATTTTTAGTTATTATCCTACCTAACTCTCACAAATCATGTTATTATAGATAGTTTCCATTGATTATGCCTTAGGGGATATGTTGGCACAATATGATGACCAACATAGATAATGGGCTATTTTCTATATTATCTAAACCTAGTCATCTATGAGGTCAAGTATACACCTTTAAAGAAGTGTTTATTTGTAGTATTTGCATCTCATAAACTTATACATTATATGCTTAGTTATAAGAACTATATCATCACAAAGGTGGATCTATTACAATATCTCATATCCATACCCTATTTCAAGGAAGTACCAATAAGTGGTTCATTGCACTTAGCACATTAGTAATTGTTAACCAATTAGTATTTGTAACCTTAGAAGCAATTCAACCCTTAGTAGAGAATTTTCTCAATGACTATATCTTGCACATGAGCTCTAAAAAAGACCAAAAGGAATCTTGGAACCTATACTTTGATGGTAAAAATGCATCAAAGGAGTAGGGATAGAAGTTATTTTAGTCATCCCAATAGTAAGTGATTCCTCTATCCTTAAATTTTAGGTTCTCTATACCAATAATATAGTAGATTATGAATCCCTCATATTAGGGATTCATGCTACTAGAACTCTTAATTTTAAATTCCATGCTATATTTGAAGACTTCCTCCCAACTAATAGTCGACAAGATGACAAGTTGAATTTATACAAAGATATTTTCAACAAGTTGATGGTTGTTTTTAAAAAAGTCACCATTGATGTTAACCCTATCTCTAGTAACAGACATGTCAATGCTATGAGTTTAGCTACATATCTAATCCCACTAAAGATTGATTATGAACAATTTATAATTATCGTTAGAAAAATTATAGATATTATAACTTTATAAATCATCCAAACCCATTTCAAAGTATTTGATCTTAAAACCACTTCATCTCCTAGTCCTTGGTACAAGGACATATATGATTACCTTAAATATGATACTTTTTCTAAATGATTAAATATCAATGAGTGCAAAAAATCAAGCAAAGGGCTTGTAAACATGTCATTATTAGTGATATATTGTATCACCATGCTCTTGATGGTATTTTACTTAGGTGCTTATACCAAACCAAAGCCTGAAATGTAGTTTAGGAAGCCTATAATTAGTATTGCAATAGGCACTTTAGGGGTGTTTACATTTCTATGAAGATCCTTATGATGAATTATTATTGGAATTCGATGGAAAAAGACTCTTACAAATATATCAAGAGGTGTTAAGTGTCAAAAATATAATAACCTTATGCATGCCCCTTCCCAAGCCTTGCAATCCATTACCTCAGCTTGGCATTTCTCCATTTTGGGATTAGACACCATTGGAAAAATCAATACCATAAATTTTGATAGACATAAATTTATCATTATTGCTACTAAGTACTTCACTAAATGTGTTGAATCTATGCATTTAGCCTCAACAAGTGGAGCAAAAGTCTCTATTGTACCCCATAGTTACAACTTGCTTTTCACCCTAACTTTTGAAAATTTTATATTGATGTTCAGGTGAACTTAGGGAGCAAGAATCAATTTTTGATGATTGTAGAGAATTTTTTAGGTTTAATTGGAGTTTTGGATTGCATCAAGATTTTTAGAATGTTGACTGCATTGGATTTTTGAAATTGTTGGCATTGGGATTTAGCTACATTTATTTAAATTCAATATCTTTGAAGATTGGCATATAACTTGCATTATTTTAGCTGGATTGCTTTAGAAAATTCAAGTACTAGGGTTTTATTTAAAGGTCTAAATAAATAAAATTTATTTTAGGGTTACTCCAATATCATCACTTTGCCCTACATTTTGATGCAAATTGATATGGCCATAACTTGAGCTAGAAAATTTCGTTTGAGCTGATTCAAAAACTGGTGGAAAGATCTTGATCTCATCTTCACAATGGAACTAAATTTTTAGAGTTTTAGCTATTATATTTACCCAAAAATAGTAGTCTTTAGTAGCATATCGTGAACTTAAAAATAAAGTATCTCATGAACCATGATTTATTTAAAGATCTCAACGGATTTAAGTATCCATTTGGACCATTTAGATGCTTGGAAATTTTTGTAATATTTTAAGCACTTTGAATTTTGCCCTATTTTTGGCACTACGGGACAACTCAGAGCTTCAAGTCAAATATGGTATCCACTAACCATACCTAAAATTAGTTTTTGGATGAGTATAAAATTATTATGATCTCTATCACAACCTCTCATTTGTCTATGCAAAATTATCTATTTTTAATTCGGTTCTAAAGTTTGTAGGCTCAGATCTCAGGAAAGCTTATCATCGATAAATCAAAGCCATCGCTCTTACATCAACGACAAAGATATTCTATAAATGAATGGAATATATGACTTAAAGAAATTTTCATTGATAGACCAAAGCTATCGCTCTTACATTAGTGAAAAATATTTCAATCGATGATCACATAAAGTCTTGGCATAAAGAAAAATTAACAATGGCTCTTGCAAAAGCCTCGTTGTCAATGCATTAGCAACAATACAATTTGATTAGTGATAACGTTTTTAGTCATCGCTCTTCAATCAGCTACAACTCCAGGTAGTCAACGACCATGTATTTTTTATAGTCTTCATCGCTCTTCAAGAAAGACTATAGGCAATGCATCAGCAACAATGGTTTTACATCAACGATCGCGTATTTTTGGCAATAGTCACTACTCTTCAAGAAAACGTATTAGCAATAATGGTTTTACATCAATGACCATGCATTTTTGGCAGTGTTCATAACTCTTTAGAAAAGCCTATCGATGATGCATCAACGACAAAGATTTTTCATTAGTGACAAGGGTTATAGCGGGCTATTTGAGGCATTCATGACATAAATAATATTATACGGATATGAATCAATATGATGATTAATCCTAATGATTGAGTGTTTTAATAAAATTTTGGGGAATGATTTAATTAATCTGAATACCTAGGGCATTTTAATTAAATAATAAATAATTTGGCCAATAAAATTTCATCCCTCATGATCATCGTCCCAATGAAATATTGTCATCGATGGAAAGAGGTTATCACTGATGTGTCTCTGATGAAAATTGCACATCACCGACAAGGGTGTATTTTCTAATAATCATTGATAAAAACAATATTATTATTTTAATTAAGCCTAAATATTTTGGTATGAATTTAATACCAATGAGAATTCGTCGTTGATATAACAAAGTCGTCACTCTTCCATCAATGATAAAGGCTTTGCATGAGTGACACAAATTTAATGACTTAAGTTCCATCGCTGCTAGAACAATGTCATCACCGATGCATCAGTGACAAGGGTTTGTGCATAAGCGATAAGGATTATGCATCACTAATAAAATTTAAAAGGGATTTTTTGTGAAGTCTTAACTATAGAAATGACTTTAATATGAAATATGAGATCCTTAGTATTTTAATAAAATGACGAAGACTTTTAATCATCCAGATTTAATATTAAATGGAATATTGGAAACCCTAAAATTAACATCAAAATTAATATGAAAACCTTAGCATCAAATTAAATAATATTTTTGGAACATCCTAAAATAAAAATAATATTAATAATGATGATGAATTACTCTCAATGAATTTTGACATTAGAATTGGATTTAATACATTGGCTTTAAAGTTCAAATTTTATGTTAAAACATTAATAAATTAAAAAGTTAAAACTTTAGCAAATGATGTAAAATTTAAAAATTAAAGTGAAATATGATGTTGAACCTTAGGAATTTGTTTAATAAATTTGAGATCATTCATTTTAATATAGATAAAAGTTAAATTGTTTTTCTTTTGCTGCCAGAGTATTCATGGGTGCTTTCCTTTTATGTTGCAAGCAATATAACCAGAGAGGAATGAATGGAAGTTGAAGAACCAAAGAAAAGAAGCCAAAGATCAAGCGACTAAGCCAAAGATGAAATATCAACAATCTACAATATTCTAGAATCTTTGATTCATATAGGTGGAATCCATTAGATATGAACAAATTGCAAGTATTAGATGTAGAACAGTAAAAAGCCAAAGGATGACGAGGATTTACCACTGATCGAACCAGGCCATGGAAGACACTAGAAGCCAAACAATCTGGAAGAAACTACATTCATTGAACTTAGACCTGATTTCAGACCAATTAAAAGATGATGATACCCTAAAGCTTCATAGAGATGATTATCTTAGTGGAAGACATCCTAGGAGATAGCTCATCAACCCAATTGTAAACCATTGAAGCCCAACTGTAAACCACCACATTACAACATCAAATTGTAGAACCATTGGGAGTTAAAATTCCAAGAAAGGGTAAAGTAATCAAAGCCAGTCATAGAATAAGAACAACCTGAATATTTGAAGAAAGGTGGCACATTTTCTCCAATTTTGATAGCGTGTGATAGCCCAATTATTTTTGTAATATATTCACCAAAATTAGTGGTCAAAAGGATGCCAAGTGGTTGTTTTCCAAGTCTATGTTGTACCCCATAGTTACAACATGATTTTCACCCTAATTTTTCAAAAAAATTACCAAAATTGATGTTCAGGTGAACTTAGGGAGCAAGGCTCAATTTTTGATGATTCTAGAGAATTGAAGGTTTGGATTTAATTGGAGTTTTGGCTTGCATTAAGATTTTTAGAATGTTTATTGCATTGTATTTTGGAAATTATTGTCATTAGGCTTTTGCTACATTAATTTAAATTCAATATATTTGAATATTGGCCTATAACCTGCATTATTTTGGCTGGATTACTTCAGAAAATTCAAGTACTAAAGTTTTTTTAAAGGTCTAAATAATTAAATTTCATTTTTTAGGGTTACTCCAATCTCATCACTTTGCCCTACATTTTGATGCAAATTGATATGGCCATAACTTGAGCTAGAAAACTCCATTTGAGCTAATTCAAAAACTGGTGGAAAGATCTTGATCTCATCTTCACAATGGCACTAAATATTGATATTTTTAGCTATCAATTTTACTCAAAAATAGTATTTTTTTAGTAGCATATTGTGAAATTTAAAATTATGTATCTCATGAACTATGATGAATGTTTTGATATTTAGATGCCTGGAAATTTTTGTAAGATTCTAAACACTTTGAATTTTACCCTATTTTTGGCACTACGGGACAATCAGAGCTCTGAGTCAGATTTGATATCCATTAACCAAGCCTAAAATCAGTTCTTGGATGAGTATAAAAGTTCTATAATCTCTACAATAACCTCTCATTTTTCTATGCAAAATTATCCATTTTTTATTTGGTGCCAAATTTCACAGACTTAGATCTCGGGAAAGCTTATCATCAATAAATCAAAGCCATTGCTCTTACATTGATGATAAATATTCCACCAGTGAAAGGAATATATTACTTCAAGAAATTGTCATTGATAAGCCATCGCTTTTACATCAGTGAAGAATATTTTAATCAATGATCACATAAAGTCTTGGCATAAAGAAAAATTAACAATCGCTCTTGCAAAAGCCTCATCATGGATGCATCATCTACAATGTAATTTGATCAGTGATAAGGTTTTTAGTCATCACCCTTATGAAATACTCATCACTTTTCAATCAATGATAGCTCTAGGAAATCAATGACCATGTACATTTTGATAGTCTTCATCGCTCTTCAGGAAAGCCTATCGATGATGCATCAGCGACAATAATTTTACATCAATGACCATGCATTTTTGGCAATTTTCATCGCTCTTTGAGAAAGCCTATCTATGATGCATCAGTGAAAAATATTTTTCATCAACGACAACAGTTATAGCAGGTTATTCGACGCATTAACGACATAAATAATATTATATGAATATGAGCCAATATGATGAATAATTAACCCTAATGATTGATCACTTTAATAAAACCTTAGAGAATGATTTAATTAATCTGAATACCTAGGTTATTTTAATAAAATGATAAATAATTTTTCCAATAAAATATCATCCCTCATGTTCATCGGCCCAATGAAATCTCATCATTGATGGAAAGAGATTATTGCTGATGTATCTCTGACAAAAAATGCACATCACCGACAAGGGTGTCTTTGCTAATAATCATCGATAAAAACAATATTATCATTTTAATTAAGCCTAAATGTTTCGGCATGAATTTAATATCAATGAGAATCCATCGCCGATATAACAAATCCATTGCCCTTCCATAAATGACAAAGGCTTTGCATGAGCAACACGAATTTAATGACTTAAGTTCCATCACTGCTAGAACAATGGCATCCTTGATGCATCAACGACAAGGGTTTATGCATGAGCAATAAGGATTATGCATCATCAATGAAATTTAAAAGGGATTTTTTGTGAAGTCTTAACTATAGAAATGATTTTAACATGAAATATGAGATCTTGGTTAATTTAATAAAATGACGAAGACTTTTAATCATCCAAATTTAATATTAAAATGGAATATTGGAAACCCTAATATTAATATCAAAATTAAAACAAAAACCTTAGCATTGAATTAAATAATATTTTTGGAACACCAAGAAATAAAAATAATAATAATAATAATGATGAATTACTCTCAATGAATTTTTACATTAGAATTGGATTTATTACATTGGATTTAAAATTAAAATTTTATGTTAAAACATTACTAAATTAAAAAGTTAAAACTTTAGCAAATAATGTAAAATTTAAAAATTAAAGTGAAATATGATGTTAAACCTTAGGAAGTCTTTTAATAAATCTAAAATCATTCAATTTAATATAAATAAAAGTTAAAATTATTTTTCTTTTGTCACCAGAGTATTCATGGGTGCTTTCCTTTTGTGTTGTAGGTGATATAACCAGAGAGGAATGAATAGAAGTTGAAGAACCAAAGAAAATAAGTCAAAAATCAAGCAACTGAGCCAAAGATGAAATATCATCAATCTACAACATTCTAGAATCTTTGATTCATATAGTTGGAAGCCATTAGAGCTAAAGAAATTGTAGGGATTGGATGCAAAATAGTAAAAATTCAAAGGACGATGAGGATTTACCACTGACCAAACCAAGCCATGGAAGACATTGGAAGCCAAAAAATATAGAAGAAACTATATTCATTGAACTTAGACCTGATTTTAGACCAATTGGGATATGATGATTTAGTTATCCCAAAGCTTCATAGACATGATTCTCTTAGTGGAAGACATCATAAGAGATAGCTCATCAAACCAACTATAACCATTTAATCCTAACTGTAAACCACCACATTAGAGCATCAAATTATAGAACCATTGGGGGTTAAAATTCTAGGAATGTGTAAAGTAATCAAATCCAGTTATAGAACAAGAGCAACCTAAATATTTGAAGATAGGCGACACAATTTCTCCAATTTTGATAGCCTATGATAGCCTAGTTCTTGTTGTAATACATTAATAGAAATTAGTGGTAGAAAGGATGCCAAGTGGTTAAATTCTAAACTATATAAGAGGTCTCTTCAACCAAAACCCAAGATCGAGCATCAGAATAATAAAATTTTGCAAGAGGTATTTTGAGTGTTTGATCTGGGTTGGCTATATTTTCCCTATGTTGTCTTTGTTATCCATATCTCTATTCTTCTCACCTTTGTACAGGTAGTTCTGAGAGTTGAGTAGCTCACCTAAGATCATTTCCTGGGAATTGCTTGAGGATTCAGAGTCTATAAGTCACTACAATTAGGATAGTAGATTGTGTTCCCCTATGATGACATTTAAATGGGGTGAAAATTATGTTGTGTTCTTTGGGATACCTGAGTACACTACCAGGCTTCTTCATTGTAAAAATCAGATATTCAATATAGTACATAATTTTGGTTTCTACTCTTTGGCATATTCTGGTACAATGTGTGTGTGTTACTTGTCTATATATTACATCATTTGAATCTATAGGTAATGTTTCTTTCATTGATTTAAAAATCCATGTTGATTGTGATATTCAAATGAATATGGGTTTATCAGTTTTTCCTTCCTTTTTCTCTTTGTTTCATGTGATTAATTGAAATTTTCTACAGTAACCCAATGGACAAGGCATCGGTCTGCTTCTATGTCTAAAACACTTCATTTGTATGCTTGGTCATCATTCTTACAAACCAATAACATATCAAAATCTATTTGAGCATATTTTAATAAATACCATTATCATAGGCTCATATTAGGGTGTCCAGATTTGACCTTTTACCTATTAATCCACCCTAGGTCAAAGCGATGAGTCCACCAAAGCTCACATATTTTTGTGATTATAAAAAAATTGGTAGCATGACAGCCATCTTCAAAGGATATCAAAATTTTCTACAACAATCTCCAAATTAATCAAGATCCAAATAACCTATTTTTATGGCACCCTCTGGAATAATTATAGATAGTATCGCACCTTTTAAAAATAAAAATGTCCAAAATATTTTTGTATTGTATACAACACAACATTTTCTACACCTTATCACCCTTTAGACAATCACCAAGTTGAAGCCTCCAACAAAATTTTTATCAAAATCCTTCATAATTTAGTTAATAAGACTAGAATATATTGATATATCTAGTTATACCTATCCCTTTGGGCATATCACACTAGTGTTAGAACCCCTACCAGTGTGACATCTTATAATTTGGTCTATGTTACTTGATTAATTTTCCCTTCAAGCTTGAAGTCTTGTACCTATAATTTATTTTACTAATGTCTCTATAGGAGGAAAAATACTATCTCATACATCTTAGTCAATTGGAATTACCTGATGAAAAGTAGATCCATACCCTAGAACACCTATAGGTATACCAAAAAAGGCTTAAGTAATCCTATGATAAAAGGTAAGGATCCAATGCTTTGAAGTTGATGCTCTAATTCTCAAGGAGAACCAAAAGAACACCAATATCAAAACTAAGATTAAGGGAAAGTTCATGCACAATTGGCTAGGTCCATATATGATCACCACCAAGCATGGATCAAGTGCATATTACCTTGCCACACTTGATGGTATGGAACTTAAAGAACCTATGAACACCATGTATCTCAAGAAATATTATCCCTAAAACATAAGTTTCTTTTCTATTATTTGGTTTATGATTGCATGTTTGTTATTTGTTTGTTTTTGTATCTAGTTGTTGTTGAATAAATTCTTAGGACCTACAAGGACAATTAAAGGGTGATCCTAGTTAGTCTAATTATTTCCTTTTACTAGGTGTCTAATGCAAGTGGATCCCCTTTTGTTTTCTTATATGAACTATCCATAAGGACATGGATATCAGATGATATGAGAGCAAAAATATAATATTATTTATAAAGTGTGTGATTATCCCATTAGAATATGTTCCTTCAATAAATGAGTGGGTATCATTCATATCATCTATCCTTTTCCACCAAAATCATCCTTTTCTCACAATCATTACAGTTTTCAACCTGGTCACCTTGTACTTGAGATCGGGAAATGGAATACTTACCCCTTCATTTTGGATTAAGGTATCCTAACTAGTAGGTATGCATGTCACTTGAATCCTCTCTTCCATTTTCCTTCACATTTTTTTATCCAACCATTCAGACTACCACCACATCTAAATGTTTACATCGTTGTAATTCATACTACCTTCATATCTAGCTAAGGGACACACATTGGGTTTCTTCCTTAAATGTAAGGCATATGCATTACATGAGTATACCTTTCATATTTATATTATTTTTTAATCATTCATTTATCTAAAATATTGGCAAGAGATGATTCTAAATAGGGTTAATTATTTTTTCATTTTTACTAAGATACTGATGTGAGTTGATCCATATGAAATTTTCTCTAGTAAGTCACATTTTATCTCATCCAAATTAATCTAATCCTCACTTCAAATAAATCTTAAAATTTCCCTATCCTCAAACTTCTAATAACATCAATATTGTAGCTTTATACTTAGGATACGAGTTAGGATGGATTATTCCTCTCTTAGACCCAAAACTTTGAGATTTACAGGCATAGGCGTGTCAACTAATTAACTTTATTCTCAATTCCTATCCAAATCATATCCTTTAAACCCATAAAAATTGAAATGTTGTGCTTAAGATAATAAATGAGACAAATAATTCTTGTTCTTGATATTAAAACTTCAAGGTTGACATGTCTTGAGACATCCCATAACCAATTGAAAAGGATAATTCTAGTTAATGATTACTTTTTATTTTCCATTTTACTAGGAATCATATGTCAATAGGTCAATCTCCCTTCTATTGCATCCTTGTAAAATATTTAATCCTATTACCATTCCTTTACATACTCCTTATTATTTTCACTCTTTAACCAAGCCAAGGAATTAATATACCAAATCCCCCACTTAGGAATAGAGCATCGACAATAATAAACAAAAAAATTGGTTCAACATCCTACCATAAACCAATTTTTTTTTGTGGAAAACATCCTAGAAGGGATGCCACTTTTGGGTAAGACCCAAGGAGGTAGGGGTATCTCTTCCGCCAAAATCACCTAGGGCTCACACCTGGCCTACCACCTTTGACATACTCAAGGAGTAAACCTAAAACAATAAGAAAAAGAACACACAAACACAAACACACAAGAAGATTAAAAAAAAATCTCCTTGAGCATGTTGAAAAGATAAAGCACAACCAAACACACACACAATAAAAAAAATACAATAAGAACCACACA
Organism: Wollemia nobilis; assembly: GCA_028583015.1. NCBI lineage: Eukaryota > Viridiplantae > Streptophyta > Pinopsida > Araucariales > Araucariaceae > Wollemia > Wollemia nobilis. The sequence goes on along the minus strand of JAQPPZ010017226.1, from coordinate 9,200,686 downwards.
GAAAAAACACAAGAACAACATAAAAAAATAATAAATAAACATGACAAAAATAATAGAAATATACAAAGACAACCAACAAAAACAGAAAAATAAAAACAACCAAAACCTAAAAAAATAAATAAAATAAAATAAAAATAAAAATAAAAACAACCAACAATAGACAAAAAACAAAAACATAAAAATTCCTCACACACCAAAATAAAAAAACACCAATTAACACAAACAAACGAAAACACAAGAACAAGAAAAATAAAAACACAAGAACAATAACAAAAAAAACACAAAACAATAAAAACATAATTACAAAAAAAAACACAAAAATAAAAAAAAACAAAAAACACACACACCTCAAAAAACTAAACTACCCAGACTGAACCAAAAGCAAAAATAAAGCAAGAAGAAACTAGGTACCTTCAGAACTGGAGCCATCCCAAGAAATGATAGATAGAAGAACTTCCCTAATTTGTGAAGCCCACCATCTAGGAGGATGGTTGTAGCAAGTAATATCATATTTACCTAAATCCCAATTAGATAAAGCATCAACACTCTTGTTCTAATCTCTGACCACATGATTGTAATTAACTTTCAAAATCCCATCTGCATTAATTGAATCTTCTCAATAATTATTTTTATTCTCCAATCAACCTTATGATTATTATGAGTCTTCAAAATATTAATCATGATTTGAGAGCCATACTCAACTAGCACCTTTTACCATCCAACCTTAGTAGCCTATTAAAGGTCTCTAAGGATACCATACCCCTCAGCAAGGTTATTGGAAAAAATACCCAAATTCTCAACAAAAGTAAAAACCAGGGAGCCATATGAAAGTCTACCAATTCCTCCTGCACTAGATTTTCTAGGGTTCCCTCTAGAGGCTCCATCAATATTGACTTTTCTAAAATCCTTAGGAGGAGGTTTCCAATTCCTTGTTCTATCCATCTTGCAATTGCTCACATTCCCTTTAATATGGTTTCCTTTAGAGGAGTTAATCTTCAATATTTGCATCACTTGATCCCATATTTGGTGGGAGTTTTGGGGGTGATTAATGAGTTGTTGAACTAATTCAACTAAGTTGGCAATGGTATTTTGCAAAATATAGTGAGTATCCTTCCTATATTGATTAAAAATTTGGGTATTCCTTTCATTCTAGATATTCCAAAGAAGAATGGTAGAACCCATCCAAACTAACTATCTAATAAAATGATCAACACCCTCTTGTTTAGGCCAATCCCTCCAAAGTTTTTCAAAAGTAAAAAATTTGGACCACTGTAAGCTAAGTAAAGTGGTCATTCTCTTCCATAGCTTAGAAGCTAAAGTACAATCAGTCGAGAGTTTCTACATTCTTTCCACACATTTCACATCTAAAAGGACCATGAAAACCATGCTTCATAAGTTGCTCACCAGTAAGAACCCTACGATGCAATAAAAGCCAAGTAAAGAACCTCACCTTAGGCTAGAGCTTTTGATCCCACAATTGAGAAAATATATTAGATGATTGGCTGGGATTATTATGGTATAAGGTCAAATAACCTTGACCAATTGAATACTCACCCTTAGTAGTGTTATTCCATCCAAAACAATTTTTTTCATGGGACCAAGAGAGAGATCTCATATGAAGGATGCCTTGGATATCTTGTCTTTGCCTTTCTAATATTTGAATAGGACAATCCTTAATATGGATCCAATATCTACCAACCTTTGAATTACCAATATTGTACCGACAGTAATTAACCACCTTTATCCAATTAGCTTGGTGAAGTTCCTCCATCCAAGGACTCCAATCATGAAACTGAGTTATCAAAGGCTTGTGACCATCCTAAGAATTTGTCCCAAAATTTTCATGTTGACCATTAAGAATTATCCAAAATAATTTTTTCTTTATCAAATCCTCACCAGTATTAAGAACTGCTAAAATGGGAGAACCTTTAGTAGGCAATTTATAGCAAACAAGGTATTCAAGACTTTTGTTCTCATCATATTTAGCGTAGAGATTATTTTTCCAAATAGCATTGGGGTTATGCAACATCCTCCAATATAATTTAGTAGCTAAAGCTTTATTGTTATTAATATAATATCGGATTCCTAACCCCCCTTGATTCTTAGGAAGACAAAGTATTCCATTTCACCAATGCCCATTTTATTTTCTCCTTAGTACCACTCCAAAGGAATCGATGACTAATTTGATCCAATTCTCTAAGAATAGCCTTTGGGATATTCAACACGGAAGAAACATAAATAGGAATAGCTTGAAGGACTGATTTTACCAAGGTGATTCTACCCCCAGAAGAAAGCCACCTTTTGGTCCACTTTCCAATTTTCTTCTTGACTTTGTCCAATAACCAATTCCAATATTTTTTTTTGCCTTTGAATATTGATGGTAATACCTAAATAAGCGATCAAAAGGTAGGTCTTATTATATATTAATTTATCCAAGACCATGGATTCCTATCTAGTAGAGCAATGAAAGAAAATAACTTTAGATTTGTCATCATTGATCAATTGCCTAGTAGTCTTAGAAAAATAGCTAATAATTTTCTTAAAATTAGAAGCTTCCCTAACTGTAGCTTTACCTAAAAGAGTAGAGTAATAAAAAAATTTAATATGGGAGATAGGTCTAGCTCCATGAGTAATGGTAAATCCCTCAATGTTTTTTTTTTGTCTATTTTGGTTATAGTCCTACCCAAGCATTCAGCAAGAATGATGAATAAATAAGGGCATAGCAGGTCACCTTGCCTAATACCTCTGGAAGTTGGGAATGATTGGGAAGGATTGCCATTGATAAGAACTAAGTAGAAAATTGAAGAGATACATCCCATAATCCAATCCATCCAATCCTGAGAGAAACCAAATTGCCTCAAAACTTTGATAAGGAAGTTCCAATCCACTTTGTCATAAGCTTTGGATAAGTCTAACCGAATGAACATGGAAGGAGATTTTTGCATATCCATGGAATGGATGGCTTCTCAAGCAAGAACTATCTCATATACTATTTGACACCCTTTCACATAATCCCTTTGTTCAGGGGAAATAATTTCATGTAAAAGAGGCTTCAACCTTTCTGCCATGATCTTAGTAATGATTTTGCGAAGAACATTAAATAAAGCAATAGGTCTAAAAGTTGAGATATTATCAACCTCTTGAGATTTTGGAATAAGAGTAATATAAGTTTTATTGATAACCTTCAAAATTTATTTGGCTTTCCTGGCTTATTCCACCACCTTTAATAAATCAGCATGAAGCATATCCTAGAACTCTTGGTAAAACTCAATGGGAAAAACATCAAGCCCTAGGTTTTTCTCTTTTTGTATTTTAAAAACTACTTGTTGAAGCTCATTGATAGTAATAGTGTAGCAAGTGTGAACACATGGTTTAGGTTTAGTTGTCGGCAAGTTTATAATGTCGGCATGTTTGTTTTAATTAATTTTTCTCTTCTTCCCCTTATCCCTCCATTTCCTCCATTATTCCCTCTTCCTCCTTATCCCTCCAACTCCCTTTCCCCTTATTCCTCCAACCTCCCTTCCTTTCCTCTCCGTCGACTTCCTCCCTATCCTCTCCGTATATATTAGTGAGCATTTCCTATGTTTTATTGTTGTAATAGCTCTACACGAATTTAATGAATTAAATTTGATTTATTTAGTTAATTTTCATTTTACCTCCTTGTCCAAATTCTAGATTTGGTATCAGAGCCGAGATCGATCGGACGGGCATGATTCCCGAGATCGAACGGGCATGATTCCTAAGGACGTACATGCATGATTCTCGAGGATGCACGGTGATTGGCTGGCAAGCGTGTTGGGCACGCATCCTGAGGAGCTGGCGATCGGATCGAGGAGGTGGCAGAGCTGGGCACGAATTTTGATGTTGCACAATTTTCAAGGTGACATGTGGCAGGTAGAGCGACAACTGACATGGACATGCGGATCGAGGTGCTAAGGTGGCGGCAGCCGACATGTGGCGGGTGCTGACAGAGCGTTGACGTGGCACGCTGAGGTGGCGGTTGACATGGCACGCTGAGGTGGCAAAAATTTGTTTGTCCACGTGGCGGACGTGGATTCGTCTGAGAGTGACACGTGGCGATCGCAGATTGGCCGAGGAGAACGCATAGTGTCGAGGAGCGATTGCCCGAAGGCAATCGAATATACATGCGCCTTCGCGCATATTTGAAGACTTAATTGTCTTCCGCCCACTGCATGTGGGATAAATCACTTTGTTTTTTAAAAAAAAAAACTTGCCGTCGACGAGTATAACAATAGCCCGTTTTCCTTTCTACTCCAGCCAAGGGCGTAGCGCAGTCGGCTGAGTCTCTGGCTTGCGGAGGAGAGGTCCCGGGGTCGATTCCCATCGGGGTTAAAAAAGTTTTTTTGTTTTTTTTTGGAATCGCGGATGCCGACGAATATAAAATGGTGGCCGTCCCCTTTGGTCTCACCGGCGCCGCGTGGTGTAGCGGCTAGAGGCTGCAGGCAGGACACGGAGGTCCTGAGGTCGAATCCCGTCGGGGATTTCGCGACGACACAAAATCAAAAAGGTTTTTTTATTTTAAGTTTTTCATTATTAATTTTAATTAAAGTTTTTAAAATATTTAATAATTTTTATTTATATTTTTAATTAAGTTTTTTTAAATAAACCTTTATTTAAAAAAACTAATTTAAAATATCTATAGAAAATTGTTAAAATTTTTTTAAAGGCTTTATTAAAATAAATTTTGGAAAATTGATTTAAAAAAAAAGGGTGAAAAGTTTTTTTTTAGCATCATTATTGTAACCCAGTGCATGCGGTGAAATTTGTGGGTAGATGATTCGGTCATCTGGATGCTATCATGCATTGCTCTCTCTGTTGAGAAGAGAGACTCCTGATTCCTTTGACAGGAAAGTCCAGCAGAGTGGACTTCATACTGTGTTTTGTCAGTTGGAAAACCAAGTAATTGCACATCAGGGAAAACCAGATTATGGATACGAGGCAGATTCAGAAGATAATATCTTCGGGCAAAGAGTAGTTGAATCCAAGACGGTTGAAACAGTACCTGAAGGACAATCAAGTGACAATTATACTCCTGCAGTGCTTGAAGTTGAAACGAGTGAGAGCTATACACCTCGCTCTCCTGATCCAGAACTAGTAGAAGCAGAAGCAGAAGCGAGAGGAAAAAGAACCAGTGGAGGTGAAACCTGCAATTGAAGAACGAGTTGTTCTCAAAAGGCGTCTTGAGCCAGTAGCAGCAGAAAAAGAAGTCATTATCATTAGTGACGACGAGGTAGACAACTTCACCTTTCCAGTTTTGGGAAATCCTCAAGAAGAAGAACGCCAAATCAGTGAGAATTTTAAGAAAGCTAGATTTGATTTAAATCAATAAATCAGTAATCTATTTTGTACTTCTTTGTACAACTTGTTTGAAGTTGAAATAAAAGTTGCTTTCTAAAATGGCTTCCAATACTAGTTTACCAATCCCTGAATTCAATGGTAGTGATTACGAGTATTGGTCAATTAAAATGCAAACTCTATTGATTGGCAAAGGTCTTTGGGATGTGATTGAAGAGGGATATACTGAACCTTCAGCTGTTGAGTGGGCAGTTTTGAGTGGTGCTGATAAAAGGGCTAGAAAAGAAGCACAGAAGAATAATTCTTTTGCCCTTTATCACATTCACGTCGCCCTTGATAAAAGTATTTTCCCTAGAATAGCTTCTTTTAAAACTGCTGAATCTTCTTGGAAAGCTTTACAAGACAGTTATAGGGGTAGTGACCAAATCAAACAAGTTAAACTCCAAACCTTGAAAAGGGAGTTTGAAACTCTTAAAATGCAAGAAAATGAAAAGGTTGGTGATTATTGCGTGCGTGTGAAAGTCGTAGTAGATAAGATAGTCACTTTAGGAGAAGATGTAAAGCCTGAAGTTATAGTGAAGAAAGTGTTGAGAACACTTCTTCCTAAGTGGAATTCAGTAGCCATCATTATAGAGGAATCTAAAGACCTAACTTCTTTGTCTTTTGAAACCCTCATTGGCTCACTTCTCTCACATGAGGAGAGATTACAACCATCTCCTTCCACAAGTTATGGAGGAGATGATAAAGCCTTTGCTTCTCAAGAAGGCAGAGGTAGAGGTCGTGGCAGAGGAAAGTCTAGAGGAAGAGGCAAAAATAATCAGAGAGGTGGAACTCCTAATAGAGGAGGAAATCAGAACAGAGGAGGATTCTCAAACAACAGTGAACAACAACAGAATAGAGGAGGACAACAAAATAGAGGGAAACAATCAGGCAGAGGTAAAGGAGGAGATAAGTCAAAAAAATCTTGCTACAATTGTGGCAAACTTGGCCATTATGCTCGTGACTGTTGGACTAAGACTTCACGAGGAGCTAGTAGCAACCGGAGCGATCGGTTTGGAAACTTTGGAGAAGAGGAAGAGGCCACAAATCTCTTTCTCTCATATGGTCAAGCAGATCAAAACATGAATGATACATGGATCTTGGACACTGGGTGTTCAAACCATATGAGTGGCAAAGAAGAGCTCTTTGCTACTCTAAATTCCTCCTACAAATCCAACATCAAATTGGGAGATGATAAATCATTGGCAGTAGAAGGCATTGGAGCTATGGCAGTTCCAACTAAAGAAGGAGTCAAACAAGTAAGTGATATCTATTATACACCCCATCTCCAACATAATCTTTTAAGTGTTGGACAAATGTTAGAAAAGAACTACAAGTTGCTTTTTGATGAGGGTAAATGCACTATTTTTGATAAAAATAACAATAATAGAATCATTACTCAAGTGCCAATGTCAAAGAATAGATTTTTTCCTTTAAAGTTTGGTCAACCAGGGGGAGATAAGTTAGCAAGTGTTGCTATTTCCAATCCAAGTGTTCTATGGCACTTGAGATATGGCCATTTGAATTCTGCTAGTTTGAAAATGCTAACTTCCCAAGCCATGGTCACTGGACTTCCTAAAGTTCGGGATGGTAAAGAAGTCTATGAAGGGTGTGCTCTTGGAAAGCATGCCAGATCAAAGTTTCCTCATGGACAAGCATGGCGGGCCAGCTATCCACTCCAGCTAGTGCATACCGACATCTGTGGTCCGATGCAGACACAGAGTCTAGGTAACAACTCTTACTTTCTACTCTTTATTGATGATTATACTAGAATGTGCTAGATATATTTTTTGAAACATAAGGATGAAGCATATGAATGTTTTCTTGATTTCAAAACAAGAGTTGAAAGTGAAAGTGGACATTTTGTAAAATGTCTTCGATCAAATAGGGGAGGAGAATATTCCTCTAATGAGTTTGTGAATTTTTGTAAGCAACATGGCATTAAGAGGCGGTTCATCGCTGCCTACACTCCACAACAGAATGGTGTTGCAGAGAGAAAGAATCGCACTATTGTGGAGATGGCAAGGTCTATGCTTCAGACGAAGCATTTGACTAATTCATATTGGGCAGATGCAGCCAGGACCAGCGTGTATATCTTGAACAAAAGTCCTACTTCAAGTTTGGAAGGATAGACACCTTACCAAGCATGGTATGGTAAAAAGCCAAATGTTAAGCATTTCAGAGTGTTTGGCTCGTTGGCCTATTCTCACATTCCTGATGAGCTTAGGAAGAAGCTCGATCCAAAGAGTCAGGCATGTATCTTTGTCGGATACTGTGAGAATACAAAAGCTTACAGACTCTATAATCCCCGGACTAGAAAGCTTGTGATTTCTAGGGATGTGATTTTTGATGAAGGGGGAGAATGGGGTAAGCCCCAAATATTCAGTGATGTTGAGGCCACTGATGTCATTGTTCAACAGGTGCAACCACAGGCACCACAAAAAGGAAAGCAATCTCCTCCCGCAAATCCTCCAAGTCCATCTTCTGATTCAACTTCTTCACCAAGTCCTTCTCCACAGCGATCAGTAAGTTCCTCACCAATGGACATTGATTCTCCATCCAAAGGTAAGAGAACTCTACAGTATCATCCATCATCTCAGATGTTGGATAAAAAAATTTCAAGAAGATACACTAGGAGTCAAGCTAGTGAAATGGAATCTGTTTTACATAGATTAGAAAGTATGCACTTGTATGGTGATGATGTCTCCAAGCAGGAACCTAGGGGAGATCAAGTTAACTATGCTTTGTTAACTAGTGCACAACTTGAACCTTCTAGTTATGAGAAGGCATGTACTCAAAAAATATGGCAAGATGCCATGAAAGAGGAGATAACCTCTATAAAAAACAACGACACTTGGGAGCTGGTAAAGCTTCCTAAAGGCAAGAAATGTGTTGGATGTAAGTGGGTCTACAAGACCAAGTTTAATGTTGATGGTAGCATTGAAAGGCACAAGGTGAGACTAGTTGCAAAGGGATTCACTCAAAAATATGGAATTGATTATGAAGAGACTTTTGCTCCTATAGCCAGACAGGAGACTATTAGAACAGTTCTTGCCTTAGCTGCAAATAAGGGATGGAAAGTTCAACACATGGATGTGAAAAGTGCATTTCTAAATGGTTACTTGACAGAAGAAGTGTATGTTGAGCAACCACAAGGATTTGAAGAGAAAGACAAGGAACATCTTGTTTACAAACTGAAGAAGGCACTTTATGGCCTCAAGCAGGCACCAAGAGCTTGGTACTCACGCATTGATGGGTACTTCAAAGAATTTGGGTTCACCAGAAGTAGAAATGAACCCACTCTTTACTACCTACAGCAAGGAAATGACATCCTCATAGTTTTCTTGTATGTGGATGATCTCATATTCATGGGTAGTAATGAAAAACTGAATATGAAGTTCAAACACTCCATGATGGAGCGAGTTTGAGATGAAGGATCTTGGCTTAATGCACTAATTCCTTGGAATGGAGGTTCATTAGTCAGATACGGGGATCTTCATCTGTCAACATAAGTATGTTTGGGACATGCTTAATAAATTTGCTATGGAGCATTGCAAACCAGTTGCAACTCCGGTTGGACATGGGATCCAATTAAGCAAAGATGATGGAGCATCAAAAGTTGACGTGACCACTTTCGAAGCATGGTTGGGAGTTTGATGTTTCTCGCCAACACCGGACACTGATATACAGTATGTTGTTTCTCTTGTTTCTCGATTTATGTCTAATCCTTCTGAGTTGCATTTGCAGGCAGCTAAGAGAATTCTTAGATATGTAAAGGGTACATGGGATTTTGGAATCCATTACCAGAAATGTAACACTATCAAGCTTGTAGGCTTCAGTGATAGTGATTGGGGTAGCAACATTGATGACAAAAAATCAACCTCAGGGAACTGTTTTAGTCTGGGATCGGGACTAATAACTTGGAGTTCCAAGAAGCAGATAGTAGTAGCACTATCTTCAACAAGATATCGAGTATATAGCGGTCACTCATGCTAGTACTCAAGCTCTATGGCTACGAAAGGTATTAGAAGAACTTGGAGAGCAGCAAAGTGGTCCAACAAGGATATTCTGTGACAACATTAGTGCCATTTAGTTGGCATACAATCCTGTCCACCATAGTAGATCCAAGCATTTTGATATGAAGTACCACTTCATCAGAGATATGGTGGAAACTAAAACTATTGAGCTTCACTATTGCCCCACTTTGGAGAATGTTGCGGACATCTTCACCAAGGCACCGACTAAAGCTCAATTTGTAAAGCTGAGAGACTGTATTGTCAGACCTCTCAACTTTAAGGGGGAGAATGTAGCAGTGTGAACACATGGTTTAGGTTTAGTTGTCGGCAAGTTTATAATGTCGACATGTTTGTTTTAATTAATTTTTCTTCTTCCCCTTATCCCTCCATTTCCTCCATTATTCCCTCTTCCTCCTTATCCCTCCAACTCCCTTTCCCCTTATTCCTCCAACCTCCCTTCCTTTCCTCTCCACCGACTTCCTCCCTATCCTCCCCGTATATATTAGTGAGCATTTCCTATGTTTGATTGTTGTAATAGCTCTGCACGAATTTTAATGAATTAAATTTGATTTATTTAGTTAATTTTCATTTTACCTCCTTGTCCAAATTCTAGAAATAGGAGCAGTCAACATAGAGTTATCCTCAGAAGTGATAAGAGAAGGGATTGCTTGAAGAAAATTTTGTTGAGAAGCTGAGTCAAGAGGAGTAGTAGTAAAATGATTGGAAAATTAATCAACAACAATAGATTTCATGCCATCCCAAGTGTTGACAACATATTCAGAATTTGATTTCAGGGAAGAAATAAAGTTGTGAGATCTTCAAGCTAGAAGATATTTGTAAAAGAGATGTGTGTTTTGATCTCCTTCTTTGAGCCATTGAATTCTAGATTTTTGCTTCCATAAGAGTTCTTCTCTTTTTTCCCATTTCTCTAACTGAGTTGTGAGTTTAATTTCATTTGCACTTCTACTCTCTATGAGGCCATCTAAATGGATTTTCTTATTCAAATTTTCAATTTGAGTAATAACTTCATATTTTTTTATGAACATCCCCAAAATCCTTCCAGTTCCAAATATTGATTTTGGATTTAATGTATTGTAGTATTTTGGAAAAATAGAACATCTTAGTGCCATACCTAGGCTTACCTTCCTTCCACCATTGTTGCACACAAGGTCTAAAGGAACTGTATTTGAGCCACATTAATTGAAAATGAAAAGGATAGAAACTCACATTGGTTTTCTACATTTCCACCATGACTGGCCAGTGATCCGAACCAAAATTGTTAAGAATATTCACTTTAGGAATGTGACCATGGATTAAGAAATTTTTAGAGAGCAAAAACCTATCCAATCTCTCCATAATACAAGCTAAGCCTTACCTTCTATTAGACCAAGTCATAATGCCATTATCTATATGGATGTCCACAAGATGAAGGTTTACAATATATTAGATTATGAGGTCAGTGCTTCTATCCAAATTTCTATTTCCCCCATTTTCTCATCCAAAGAGAGGATGGTATTGAAATCTCCTCCAATAAAGATCCAAGCTTCAAGAAAATGAGAGATAATATAAGTTATATCCTTCCATTGTCTTCTTTTTTCCTCCAAAGCAAGTGGAGCATAAACAATAATGTAGAGCATAATTTGGTTTGAATATCTACTTTCAATAGCTATAGCAAAAAGATCCCAACTACCAACCATATGGTGAATAACTACCTCTTTTGGTTCCCAAAGACAAGCAATGCCACCAGAAGTCCCCTGGGAATTAAGGGAAATCACTTTTCCAGCTGGCCAAATTTTACTAGCAATTGAGTCCATATCCTCTATTGAAATCTTCATTTCGTGAAGGAAAATAAGATGTGGATGATTTATCTGAATCATTCTTCTAATTTCATTTTGTTTTGAAAGACTCCCTTTGAGTCATCTAATATTCTAAGTGATGATCTTCATTAATACCAGGGCTAAAAAATTTGGGAAGGGCAATAATCTTACCTTCCTCTACAAGATTTTCACCTTATTTTACCATATGATATTGATTGGTCTTGTGAACTACCTTTTGATTAGAATCCATCTCCATTTTTTTCCCTATTTCTTGATTTACTCCAATTGAATTTGAGATGGCTTCTAACCTTGAAGAATGCTCGTACACAACCAAAGTGTCACTAGAGGGTTCAATAGAGTCTATATTGGGACTTGTATTATTTAAAGTTTTGACATTTAAAATATTACTTTTCTTGTGTAAATTTTCTCCCTTTTTTTGTTGAAAACCTTTGATTTGTTGGTTTATCTCTGAGTTTTTCCATTCATATTTAAATTGTGTTTCTAAGATTTTGTGTTTCCATTATTTCCTCTTCCTCACTTGGGACATCATTCGTGGAAAGTATTTCAAACATATTAGTAAATGACTTTGATTGATCCTTTTTAGTGTTCTTCCTCTTATACATTTGGAAACCTGCTGAGTTTATATCTTCTTTCTTTTGATCAGGAATTTTATTTGGGCAAGCACTAGCCAAATGACCATATTCATGGTAAATTCTACAAAGAAAATAAATGTTCTTGTAGCGACCTTGGGGAAGCACGTACCTCTACTCTACTTGCAATATTATACCAAAATGAAATGAAAGATCATGAAATGCATATAACATGGAAATAACAAAGAGAGATCCTTTTATTTATATTTAAACCCGGTTACATTTCGGTCCCTTTGAGGAATACTCGTTTCGATACAATGAAGTACAAGTGAATAAAATATCCCCTTGCAAAGTGGTGGTGCACTTTCAAAGGCTTCCTAGTGATGCACACGAAACTGTATGAGGGCTTACAGATGCCTCCTTCTACAGGTCTAGTTCCTAGAGGGATCTTTGTAATTTTGAATGTTGTGGATATTTCTGATGAACCTGTAGCCTCAAAATAAATGAAACAACAACAAACGCTTAGATGTCTGAGATTGCCTCCCTGGATGAGGTTGTTAGAAATAAATATGCTCAATGGAAACAGATGCAATGAAACTAATACTATGAACACAAATACTAAAATAATGCTTATGCTAATGACATGAAAACACAAAGAAAGTAGAATAATAGAAACTATCACCTAAACCCTAGACTAGGTTGTGGGCCACTATCTAGGACAGTGGTTGCTAAGGTAAAATTTGTCTCTATTGACCCAAAGGCTATGGGCTCAAGTCTGCTACTAATGTTAGAATGATTACCATATATATTCATATTTGTCCTCTAATCTGATAGGGCTTCGCCATAAAATTGATATCCAAGGGAAGCTCTCCAAGTCTCTAGAAACTCTCCTCAATGATCCAACCTATTCAAAATTTTGATGTGATGTTATCTCTCTCCCTTGATTGATAAAATAAGGTTCAATAAGGTCCCCTTGTGCTTTTAGGTTCTCTCCTTATATGGTGTGTGAAACCCTAGGTCTATGTCCAAGCCCTAGGACTGAATCCCTCATGCATAGTGAATGTTAGAATGATAAGATTTTGTATTTTCTATGTTTAAAGACCAGTTAACTGAAGTCTAAATTTAGACTCAAGTCTTCCATGTGAACTGGTCGTGAAGAGGAATGCAAAGTTACTCCCGCTTACCTTTATTGCATGTAAACTGCCACTTCCACCCGTGATTGGGCCTATTTGTCAGCAAAATGCTTTTTATGGCTTAGCTGTTGTCATCTGTAGTGACTAAGATTTGGTTGATGTCGTCTACAGTGGGTAGGATTTGGCCGCTCTAGCCTACATTGGCTAAGATTAGATGGGCTAAAACTACCATTTTGAGTGGTTAGGACCACTGCTTGCTCTTGGAAAGGTCCAAAATTGGTCATATGGTCTTCAGATGTGCTTATATGAGTATCCTCCTAAACATGACATATTTTAGGTATCTATAGATACACATTTTTGGAATGCGTTGTTAGAAAAACATAGTGCAAAGAAAAAAAGTAGACCACCTAGGGCCATATTGTAGGGTGTGTGGTGATCATTGATCTAATCAACATTGGATGCCCCAAGTCATGGGATTGAGGGGTATTTTGTGAGTTGACCAAAGGGCTTAACCCATTTCAGGATTTTATGAGTTGACCAAAGGGCTTAACCCATTTCAGGATTTTGTGAGTTGACCAAAGGGATTATTCCCTTTGGGGCATTTTTGGGTGACCAAAGGGCTTATCATTTTTGGGGCATTTTGGTTTGACCAAAGGGCTTATCCCCTCTGGGGCATTTTGGTTTGACCAAAGGGATTATCCCCTTTGGGACGTTTTGGTTTGACCAAAGGGCTTATCCCCTTTGGGACATTTTGGGTTGACCAAAGGGTTTATCCCCTTTGGGACCTTTTTGTTTGACTAAAGGACTTATCCCCTTTGGGGAATTTTGCTTTGACCAAAGGGTGTATCCCCTTTGGGGAATTTTGGTTTGACCAAAGGGCTTGTACCATTTGGGGCATTTTTGTTTGATCAAAGGGCTTATCCCCTTTGGGGAATTTTTGTTTGACTAAAGGGTTTGTACCCTTTGGGGCATTTTGGTTTGACCAAAGGGCTTATCCCCTTTGGGGTATTTTTATTTTTGACCAAAGGACTTATGCTCTTTAGGGATTTTTGTTTTTTACCAAATGGCTTATGCTCTTTTGGGCTTTTTGTTTTTGACCAAAGGGCTTATGGTCTTTGGGCCTTTTAGTTTTTGACCAAAATACTTGTGCTCCTTGGGGATTTTTGTAATTTGACCAAAGGGCTTAAGCCCATTGGGGCATTTGTTAAGTTGACCAAAGGGATTATGTACTTTGGGGCATTTGTTAAGTTTACAAAAGGGCTTATGTCCTTTGGGGTATTTTTTAACTTTACCAAAGGGCTTATGTCCTTTGGGGTATTTGTTAAGTTGACCAGAGGGCTTATGTCCTTTGGGGTATTTGTTAAGTTGAACAAAGGGCTTATGTTCTTTGGGGCATTTGTTAAGTTGAAAAAAGAGCTTATGTCCTTTGGGACATTTATTAAGTTGACCAAAGGGCTTGTGTCCTTTGGGGCATTTGTTAAGTTGACCAAAGGGCTTGTGTCCTTTGGGGAATTTGTTAAGTTGACCAAAGGGCTTGTGTCCTTTGGGGAATTTGTTAATTTGACCAAAGGGCTTGTGTCCTTTGGGGCATTTGTTAAGTTGACCAAAGGGCTTGCGTCCTTTAGGGTATTTTTTAAGTTGACCAAAGGGCTTGTGTCCTTTGGGGAATTTGTTAAGTTGACCAAAGGGCTTGTGTACTTTGGGGCATTTATAAGTTGATTTCTTAACTTTTTGATTTTTGAGTACGGGAGGTATGATACCAGTAATGCCCCAATTGTTGTTTAGAAATATTTTTATTTTGATTTTATGTTATGGATGTAATGATGGATGCTATACCTAGATAATGATTTTATTTTGCTATATGTATGTAATGTGCTGGTGACATGTGCTAGATAGATTATGAACGTATGCTTTAGATGGTATGATCTAGATGATGATGATGGATGCATATGATTTGTTGCTATGTAGGAATTTTTGAGGTTTTTCTTGAGACTTCAAACACTCTAGTTACCCTATCAACAACTATGTACTGACCATACAAGACTTTTGAAAAGCAAGGATTTTACTCTATACCTGGATATTCATTATCTCTGTGTGTGCAAATGAATATATATTTAGATAGAACTCAAGCATTTCCTTCGATTTCAGGTGAAATTCTTTCAATCCATTGCTAAGATCAAGGATCCTCAAGTGTTCATATCATCCTTATGTTGGACTTAGTTGGACTATACTACTAGGTAGTATTGGGTTACCCAAAGCTAGCTCATCCACATGCAAAAATTGGTCTATACAAATGCCAAAGCTATTGTGATAGACATATCGTCTGTTAAGATCCTTCTATAAAATAAACTCAAATAAACAAACTCTCACACAATTGTTTGGAAATAAACTCACATAAACATCATATTAATATTCAAAAAAAAATACACATTATAATAGAAATTTTCATAAAGGAACAATATCACAATAGGATAGAATAGCAGGCCTCTTCGAGGGGGCAACCTCCTTCAACACTTCATTAATTTGCAAAAAGATGAATACATTGGTGCCTTCTCAAGTATTTAAAGAGCTCCCTTCCATGGTTTTCTTACATGCAAAATGCCACCTGGATTACATGCATAATGCCACCCGAATTGCATGCATAATGCCACTCGAATTACATGCATAATACCACTCAAATTGCATGCACAAGGCCACCTTACATAACCTATCTACCATGTGTTACATAAAAAGGGTGCCATTTGTCATAGGCACTATATAAGCTAAAACTTAGAAAATTACAAAATATTAATCATGGGTACTACCCACGTTATTTAGGAATTATTACATCATGGAAGTTATTACATTAAGGGTTAGGATGGGATCCTAACATGTCCTTTCCCTTGAATAATATTTGTCCTCAAAGCTGAAATGAGGAAACTATTGCTAGAGTTGGTGGAGAGATTCCCATGTAGCATCTTCAGGTTGAAGCCCACACCACTGAACTAGGATCTTTGTAATTGTACGGTTGCGAAGAGTGCGAGTCCGATGATCCAACAACTGCTTAGGTTCAAGTAATATGGAGCCTTATTCATCCAATTTAGGAAGTGTGGATTGAACCTGTATCTGTGTGCCCACAAATTTCTTGAGAGTAGAAACATTAAAAACTGGATGAAGCTTGGAAGTAGGTGGGAGCGTCAATTTGCAAGCTGTGGGGCCAATCCTTTGTATAACCTGGTAAGGACCATAGAATTTTGCAGTAAGCTTTTGGAACCTACGAAATTGTAGGGATGATTATTTGTATGGCTACAAGTGAAGGAATACCATATTGTTAGAATATTTAGTTATATTACATTAAATACGTTAACCATTTCAGTTGAGAAACTGCCCAGCATAGTTGAACTGCCTCAACGGAGTTCTTTGTAAAGTTTATATATTTACCATGAATATGAAGAGGAAGGTTAATGCTTCAGTTTCAACATGGCATCAGAGCATTGAACGAATTTTGGGCAATGTGTACAATGTGCTATTCCGGCACTTCAAACCAGACGGGAAGGGGCCAGCAGTTGGAGGTCTGTTGGATTCTCCGTCTCTGGTAAAGCAAACCAGACGGTCTGCGCTCCGAACAGTTGCGGTCTGCGCTAAGCGAGGCGAAACCAAAGTACAAGTGGAGATCTGAGGCTCATCACACGCTCACAGCGGCTGAATCTGAGACGTTCGCAGAGAGTGCAGTGGAAAGTAGACCCAAGCATATCACGACGAGTTTCGTTTCTTCAAGTTGAAACAGACAGCATCAGAGCTCGGAAGGCGGAAGAACTTGGCGCTCGACGTCATACACCTCGCGTGTTCGCTCCACGCTCACCGCACCAACGTCTGCACCAACGCCAGACAGCATCAGAGCTCGGAAGGCGGAAGAACTTGGCGCTCGACGTCATACACCTCGTGTGTTCGCTCCACGCTCACCGCTGCAACGCCAGAAAAACCTTCACATAACTAAGGTTTGAAACAAAAATCATCTCATTTATTTTTTGGGAGTAAGTAAACCCTAATATGCTGTCGGGAGGACACGTAGCAGCAAGGAAAGTTTGTTTTTTCTGTTAAAAGAACCAAAGATCTCAATATTGCATGCGGGAATCGAATGTTCCATCGAGCCTCTCAGCCCGTGTGGTCATCGTCTTCTTTCCTTGGCACTAGGTGCCGAGATCGAACCCGCCAGAGTTTTTTTTTTTCGTGTATTGTGGGATATGCGCGACTTAATTAAAAAAAGAGATTGTGCTTTTCTTCCCAACAAACCCATTGGGTCTAGTGGTAACTTTGTTCACTATGTGGCACTAGGTGCCAAGATCTTCTCGCTCTAAAAAAAAAAACAGACATGTAAATTTTTTTTTTGTTTTCCAAAGCAATTATTCAAAGGCATATTGGGAAACTTCCAAGATAGAGGGGGAATTCCCATTTTCACATCCTTAAAAAAAGGGGCATCGATAGCAACTCAAAGGTGCATTTTCGATTTTACTCGACACCTTTCTTTTGTCAAATTTGGGTGCATTTTCGGTTGAACCCGACACCTCTGTGAGAAACACTTTGTGAGCATGCTTGTTTGATTATTGCATTTTTTTTCTGCAATTAAAAAAAACACAACATCTACATCAACGCATCCACTACTTCTCTCAGCACATGTTGCACAGGTTCTCCAACAGCACTTATCTCTTTGCACAGGGATCTTCATTTGATCGTCTACTTGATGTTCTTTCACCAACACTAATTTTCTCCTAGCTTTGTTTTTTGACTTAATTACCTCCAACTGATTATTCTTCTTCCGAAGATTCTCAGGCAGGTGTCATTAACATCTCTTTGAGTAAATTTTTTACCCCCATTGCTATTGTGTTTAGGCGTAAATCCTGACGAAAGTCCTGGACTCCAAAGTGTTTAGGGGAAGTTACGCCCCACGCATGCGGTTTCCAGTCTTTCTAAGGTAGGTGCCATCAACAAAGCAATCCTTTTCAGTACCGCCTATGTTCCACGTACCGTTCTGCTCTTCATAATACCTATAGTCTCCCTCACGTCAGGGCGGGTATTGTTTTGATTCAGTTCAGGTATAACTGGCCTGGCAACGGTATATCGAAAAGGGGACCATTTGGTGCTATAAGGAACCCTAAACAATGGCTACAGTGCACAAGTATCTTTTCGATGCCCAATTGCTCAAAGGCACCAATTTTGTGCCATGGAAGCATAAAATGAAAGCCATTCTTCAAGTGGAAAAATTATGGGATGTCGTCAGTGGCACTACCTCTCGTCCCACCACAGCAGGGACAGATCAAGATACCTTTGATGATCAGGACAGGAAAGGCCTTATGTTTTTGTTACTTGCCATAACAGATGAGGTCCAACCTCATATTTGTGATGCCACGACCAGTAAAGATGCTTGGGCGGCGTTGATTACTGTGTATGAAGGAAAGAATAATTCCACTATCCTTCACCTACAAACTCAGCTTCACAATCTCAATATGAATTCAGGGGAAACTGTTGAATTGTTTCTCTGCAAAGTGGCAGAATTGAAAGCTAAACTCAATACTATGGGAAAACCCATCGATGATGATCTTTTGACATCTGTTATTTTGAGGGCACTCCCACCATCTTACAAAAGTTTTATCACTTCACTCAATGTTTCTGGCAGAACATTAACTTTTGTTGAATTAGTTAATTTGCTTCAAACTGAAGAAGCCAATCAAGTACAGAGGGATGAGGAACCTGCCACTGCTCTTTCCACCTATCAAAAGGGTCACAAGCAAGGACAGTTGCAGAAGGGAGGGTCTTCTTCCAAAGGCAAAGGCAAGCCCAATCTCCAACGAGATAAATATTGCAAGATCTGTGATATGAACAATCATGATACCAACAGGTGTTGGTTTAAAAACAAACAACAGAATGATCCCTCACAACATAAGAAAGGCAAGGGGAAGCAGAAATATCCCCAGCAACGCAAACAACAAAAGGGTCATGTTGCTTATGCAGATTCCCATTCAGATGATTCTCATTCATCTTCAGATAATGACTCCGAAAGAGCACACAAGGTGCTCATGACCCATACTGCCTCTTCCAAATCCGATGTTGTATGGTATATTGATTCCGGAGCAAGCAAACATATGATCGGGAATAAGTCCTGGTTTCAAACTTTTCAAGCAAGAGAAGGCAAACCTGTCACTATTGCCGACAATCAGGTCTATCAAGTACAAGGTGAAGGGGATGTTACAGTCACTCTCCCTGATGGTGACTGTGCCATAGAGAAAGTTCTCTATGTTCCTGGCCTTGCCAACAATCTATTATCAGTTCCACAGATGCTAGATAGAAATATGGATGTTGTTTTTCAAGTTGAAAAAGGAAAAAAGAGATGTTTCATCAGTCACCACGGTCACAACATTGCCACTGGCTCCTACAAACATGGATTATTCATCTTGGATACAGTTTCTACATCCCATACTGCCCTCATTGCCACTACAACAGAAGCTACTTCCTTATGGCATAAAAGATATGGGCACCTCAGTTCCGGGTATTTACTCGAATTAAGCAAATATGACATGGTCAAAGGGCTTCCTCCGCTTTCATCAGTTCTTCCAGTATGCTCAGATTGTCTAGCAGGGAAACAACATCGAGTTCCATTTGAGACAAGTTCTTCTCGCTCTAAGAAACCCTTGGAATTAATCCACGTAGATCTGTGCGGTCCTTTCCCAACCAGTCATGGTGGAAAGAGGTATTTTCAGCTATTTGTTGATGACTACTCCCGCAAAATATGGGTCTCCTTCCTTGCACTCAAGTCAGAAGCTCTTCTCTACTTTCGTCAGTTCAAGAGACAAGTTGAGAAGGAAACAAGTTGTTCCATCAAAACCCTCCGCTCAGATCGAGGGGGGGAATACACTTCCAAGGAATTTTTAGATTTTTTGGAAAAACATGGGATCAAGAGGCAACTCACTACAGCATATACACCACGCAGCAAAATGGAGTTGCGAGAAAGGAAAAATCGCTCCATAGTAGAAATGAGTCGGTGTATGTTAAAAGGAGCAAACTTAGAAAAACAATACTAGGCAGAAGCAGTAAACACAACATCTTACCTACTAAATAGAGCACCTACAAGGGCTCTACAAGGAAAAACTCCACAAGAAGCCTGGAGTGGTAAGAAACCCTCAATTTCTCACCTAAGAGTTTTTGGATGCCAAGCTTTTATGCATATTCCTAAACGAGAAAGAAGGAAACTAGATGAGAAAACTCAAAAATGTATATTTCTTGGTTATGATGAAAATTCAAAAGGATATCGGTTGATTGATCCTATAACCAAGAAAACACACATCAGCAGAGATGTAGTATTTGATGAAACTTTCACATCAAATAATACACTTGTATATCTTAATGAAGATGAACCTAAGAAAGAAGCAGCACCTCCTCAAAAGAAGGTTCCTAAGTGGTATACTAGTACATTGCAAGATTCAAAATTGACATCACTTCCAGATCTAACTCTAGATCGACCCGCTACTCGCAGTATGACTCAACACAAAAGAGCAGATGATGCAGCAGCAATAACTGATGTAGATGATCTTTGTCAACATTTTGATGATTTATCTGTGAATATAGAAGATGATGAGGATATAGATATGGAAGATGAAAAAGTCTATCTGACAAAACTAGATGAAAAAGAACCTACATCAGTCTCAGATGCACTCAGTAAAGATCAATGGAAAACTGCTATGGATGCAGAACATACATCTCTAATGAAAAATCAAACTTGGAAGTTAGTGAATTTGCCTTCAGGAAAGAAACCCATTGGTTGCAAATGGGTATTCAAGATAAAATATAAGGCAAATGGTGCAATAGATAAATATAAAGCCCGACTTGTTGCAAAGGGCTATGCACAAAAAGAAGGCATAGACTATGAAGAGACATTTGCTCCTACTGCTAAAATGACCACTATTCGAGTTCTGTGTGCAATGGCAGCTCAATTTGGTTGGCAGCTACATCAGATGGATGTAAAGAGTGCTTTCTTAAATGGTGACCTACAAGAAGAGGTCTATATGTCTCAACTTGAAGGTTTTATAGTTCAAGGGCAAGAACAGAAAGTCTGTAAGTTGGTCAAATCTCTATATGGACTTAAACAAGCTCCTCGAGCTTGGTATATCAAAATTGATAGTCACCTAGTGCAACATGGGTTTAGAAGAAGTCCTGCAGATCCTAATCTATATATCAAGAACAATGGTTCTAACATAGTAATTCTAGTACTATATGTGGATGATCCGATCATAACGAGCGAGTTCGGAGAGTATGATCAAAACAGTTAAGAAAGATCTTAATACCTCTTTTGAAATGACAGATCTTGGACTTCTCCACTATTGTCTTGGTCTAGAAGTAACTCAATACAAGCATTGCATACAAGTTACTCAAAAGAAATATGCCATGACTCTAATTGAAAAGTATCGGATGACTGACTGCAAGCCCAAAGCCACACCAATGGAAGCAGGACTTAAGTTATCCCGATTTGATGAATCTCCTAAAATAGATAGTACTCTCTATCGTCGGTGATTGGGAGTCTCATCTATCTCACAAACACCAGGCCAGATCTTAGTTTTGCTGTGGGTTATCTTTCACGATTCATGCAAGATCCTAAAGTTAGCCACTGGAAAGCAGCAAAAAGAGTCCTTCACTATGTCCGTGGTACGACATATATCGGCCTGGAATACAAAAAGAACAACAAGTTCTATCTTCAAGGGTACACGGACTCTGATTATGCTGGATCCATAGATGACCGAAAATCAACTGCAGGTTATATATTTCACCTTGGATCCGGTCCTGTCTCTTGGCATAGCAAGAAGCAACATGTTGTTGCTATCTCTTCTAGCGAGGCGAGAATATCGAGCAGCTAGTGGAGCAGTCTGCGAGATCATATGGTTACGTCGCATCCTCATAAATATGGGCCTTCCAAAGAAACTTCCTTTACATTTATTCTGCGACAATCAAGGTGTTCTGAATCTCGTCAAGAATCCTATCTTTCATGATCGAACCAAACACATTGACACTAGGTGTCATTTCATCCGAGATGAGGTTCCAAAGCATCATATTCAGCTCCACTACATTCCCACAGATGAGCAAATAGCGGACATCTTCACCAAAGCACTTGCTCGAGTCAAATTTGAATTGTTCCGCAATGCTATGTGTAGTCAACATTAATGTAATAAGGGGGGATGTTAGAATATTTAGTTATATTACATTAAATACGTTAACCATTTCAGTTGAGAAACTGCCCAGCATAGTTGAACTGCCTCAACGGAGTTCTTTGTAAAGTTTATATATTTACCATGAATATGAAGAGGAAGGTTAATGCTTCAGTTTCAAAACATATCACCTACATCAAAACTATTTTTAGAACGATGCTGATCAGCTTGTTGGTGCATTTGATTCTGAGCCATGTTCAAATTTTGCTTTAGTTGGCAACGGACCTCGATGTGTTGACTCAGAGTGTTGTCGATGGCCTGGACCTTGGAGCTGCCAGGAATGTAAGAGGAAGGTGTAGGTGGAAGGCATCCATAGACTGCTTCAAATGGTGTGAGTTTGGTTGCGGTATGATAGGAAGTGTTGTACCACCATTCGACCAAGGATAGCCATTTGGCCCATTGAGTGGGATGATCTGAGACAAAGCAATGAAGGTAGGTTTCCAAGCATTTATTAACAACTTCTATTTGACCATCCATTTGCGGATGGTAGGCTGAACTCATTTTGAGCTGAGTCCCCTACAACTTAAACAACTCTTGCCAGAAATGACTAGTGAAGGTGGGATCACGATCAGATACAATGGAGGTGGGCATGCCATGAAGGCGAAATATGGAGTCAAGAAAAATTTGTGCAACAATGGATGTTGTATAAGGATGGGCAAGGGCACAAAAGTGAGCATATTTTGAAAGGCGGTCCACTACCACGAAAATAACTGACTTGCCTCCAGATTTAGGGAGCCCTTCTATAAAGTCCATGGAAATGTCGGTCCAAACCTGATCCGGGATAGGCAATGGCTGAAGAGTGCCCAGAGAGTGCACTGTTTCACCTTTCATCCTTTGACATGTGTCACAGGAAGCAACAAAAGAGCGGATGTCCCATTTCATACCTTTCCAAAAGAAGGTGCGCTTGAGTCGCTCATATGTTTTAAGGAACCCTGAATGGCCTGCAGAGGGAGTGGCATGCAATTCCTTCATGAGGAGCTCTCGAAGTGGGGACTTATGAGGTAGAACCAGGCGTTGATGGTAGCATAGATCATGGCCATTCCAATTATATCCTGGTGCAAAATCTGGATCATCCATTAGTGAGGCTATCAAAGCTTGCAAATCTGCATCCTGACGTGCTTCTTGATGCAAGGAATCAATCCATTGGGGAAGTGGTGCTGAGATGGCACACAACATACTTACGGTCTCCATTTGGTGAGAAAGAGCATCAGCCATAATATTCTCCTTTCCCTTTTTGTAGGTGATATCATAATCATAGCCCATGAGTTTAGACACCCACTTTTGTTGGTCAGGCGTGGCAACTCTTTGTTCCAAAAAATATTTGAGACTTTGATGGTCGGTTTTGATGGAGAAGTGACGCCCAATGAGGTAAGGTCGCCAATGTGTGACTGCATGCAATATGGCTAACATTTCCTTAGCATATGTGGATTTCCCTAGATTACGATCAGAGAGTGCCTTGCTAGTAAAAGCCACAGGTCATCCTTCTTGCATCAATACTTCCCCAATACCATGACCAAAAGCATCACTTTCAATGACAAATGGTTTAGAGAAATATGGCATGGCTAAGATGGGAGTGGTGGTCATAGCATGCTTGAGTTCAATGAAGGCTTGGTCAACAGGCCCTGTCCAAGTGAAGGAATATTTTTTCAACATGGAGGTGAGGGGGCAGCTATCTTCCCATAATTGCAGACAAATTTGTGATAATAGCCTGTAAGCCCTAAAAATCCTCGAAGTCCCTTGAGGGTGCGAGGTTTCGGCCACTCTTGAACTGCTTGGATCTTCTTAGGGTCAACCTTGATGCCATCCTGTGAGACAATGTGTCCCAGATACTCTACTTCAATAAGACCAAAGGAACACTTGGACCTTTTGGCAAAAAGGTGATGGGTGACCAACAGTTGTAAAGTTTGATCCACATGATTGAGGTGCTCTTCCCATGTGCGGTTGTAAATCAAGATGTCATCGAAGAACACAAGGATGAACTTCCACAGAAAGGGCCGAAAGATGTTGTTCATAAGACTTTGGAATGTAGAAGGAGCATTTGTGAGACCAAATGGCATTACCAAGAATTCATAATGACCTTCATGAGTGCGAAAGGCAGTTTTGGGGATGTCCTCATCCTTGAGCCGGATCTGATGGTAGCCAGAGCAGAGATCAAGCTTGGTGAAATACATGGTCCCGTGTAGTTCATCGAGTAATTCATCAACCACTGGAATAGGAAATTTATCCTTGACCGTAGTCTTGTTGAGTTCTCGGTAGTCAATACATAGGCGCCATGAGCCATATTTCTTGGGAACAAGTAGGACAGGCGAGGAGTAGGGGCTAGTACTAGGCCGGATGACACCAACCTTGAGTAATTCCTGTACCAATTTTTCTAGTTCTGATTTCATGGCATGAGGGTACCTGTATGGCCTGATATTTGGTGGTGCACTACCCGGGAGCAATGGGATAGCATGGTCATGAGAGCGACACGGTGGTAGTGTAGTTGGTTCTGCAAAGACAACATCATGTTTGTGTAGAACTAGTTGTAGGTCTGATGGAATTTCAGCCATTAGTGAAGTGGTTGGTTGGATGGAGAAGAGTTGTGCAATGACCCCATGTTTTGATTTCTTTAGCACTTTCTCCATACGATTGGAACTAATGAGGTGAGGTGTTCCTACAGGGGAGCCCTTGAGTAAGTGTGTTTGTCCATTTTGGGAGAATTGCATCCAGAGTTCTGCAAAGTTCCAACTGATAGTGCCCAACGTACTCAACCATTGAGATCCCAAAACCATATCACATCCTCCCAACTGGAGGGCAAACATGTCCTGCTTGAGTTCATAGTCCCCTATCCTGATCTTGACATTGCGGCATTTTCCTTTACAAGGTAATGTTCCCCCATTGGCTACCATGACCTCGAATGAATTACAAGTGTGGATATAGCAATTTTCCTGCTTAGCAACTCTAGGATCAATGAAGTTGTGTGTGCTTCCTGAATCAATAAGGATGGTAAGACGTTGGCCCTTGAAAAATCCCACAACTTTCATGGTTTGTGGAGTGGTAATGCCTGCAAGAGCATGGACTAAAATCTCTGCCTCAGACCCCTGTGTATCTTCTTCCTATGGAGAAGGTGTTTCAAGGGGGTCCTCATCCTCATCACTCTAGTCAGTGTTAGCAGGTTCCTCAACATCTATCAAGAACAGTCTTTTGTTTGCACACTTATGTCCTTTAAAAAACTTTTCATCACAATTATAACATAAGCCTTGGGCACGACGTGCATCCATCTCCTCTGTAGTCAGTCGCTTGGGTGTAGTAGGTTTACTATCCACTAAATTTTGGGTGCAAAAAGGAAATGAAGGTCGGTTTGGAGAAAACCATGGGGGGCGCCTTTGGTTTGAGAGTTTAGATTCGGCCAGATGGGCCAAACTGATAGCTTCCATCATGGAATGTGGTTTCAACATCTTTACTTCAGCTTGGAGATCCCCTTTTAACCCATTGATAAAACAACTCGTGAAGAACCCTTCCGTCAATCCTCTTGTCTTATTGGCCAATTTTTCAAATTGAGTTTGGTAATCATGGACTGAGGATGTTTGTTGTAGTTTGGTCAAGGCCCCTGTGAAGTCCTCATACTCACTAGGCCCAAATCGGGTCAGTAGTTGGGACTCAAATTCCTCCCAAGAGAGATTTGGGTTGGAATTACGTAACCACTGGAACCAGTGTAGAGCCTCAGATTCCAAATTGAAGGAAGCCATCTGAACTCGATGATATATGGGAACATTATGAAGTCTAAAGAATTGATCAACCCTACATAACCACCCATCAACATCCTTCCCATTAAATCGAGGGAAGTCCAATTTTGGCATTTTAAAGGATGGGTCATGGTCATTCCTTGTAGAGTTTTCAGCCTGGTGTTCTATTTTGAGTGGTCCCTTATGTAACTTGCTACCCATATTTATCAGTGTTTCTTCTAAGCGAGCGCTAGTGGCCTCATGATCTAGACGAAGACCTTGGACCTCTTCCCTTATGGAGAAAATTGCCAAGTTCAAATTCTCAATGGCTTTGGTTAAGGAGTCCATCTGTTCTAGCTCTTTTTGATGTCCACGGGTACCCTGGGCCATTTTGGAACCTTTTGTGACCAGTTACTAAAATTAGAATTGGGTTTCAGGACTTACTATTTTTAGTAAGTGTCCAAAAAAGTGCTTGGGTGCTATATATCAAAATGATCAGATCGAAGAGGTGGTCACAATGAGCTATATCCCACAACACTACTTTTGGGCACCCCAGACTTTTTTTTTTTATCTCCTATTTTGCCGAGTCTAATGGTGTTTACAGTTTTTGATTTTGAGCTACAGTGCAAAAGTTGGGTACTGGAGCACTATCTATAATTGGTCTCTGGTCACTCGCTCACTATTTTTCTCAGCCTGGATAGTCTCTCTGACACTGCTTACCTCACTAGTCTGAAGATTCTCTGTATTGTGTAGGTTACTATTATGACAGTTCTGTTCTGACACTAAAAACTGCAGTCTCTGACCTGACTGTGCTGACCTGACTGACCTCACTATTACTGCCACTATAAATTTGACTGTTATTCTCCAGACTATCAACTTAACTATCACCCTCATATTCTATCCCGAATCCATGCAATGTATGTTATTTTTTTGGTAGAGGATTCCTTTCTCATATGCTCACTTTTGGGAATTTGGAATGCAGGTTTACAAACAGGGAGTTTTGGTTTGTGATTTTGTTGCAGGTTGAAGTTTTAACAGAACTAGGGTATGCTAAGTAAAGGAGTATGTAACACCCATAGGCCCTCTGTTATACCGCAGTGACGAACAATAGTGCTCGGACCAATATTTTAGGCCACTACCCAAGGAGGATTCCACACATACCCTTGAGCACACTATCTGCCTCTCTGATAGTACGGGAGGGTAATCATCCGGGATGTTGTGTCCCATGGACTATGGATGATACAAGGCCGATAAGCTTCCTACTGGATAAAATTTTGTTAACCCTAGAATGGTCTCCCGATACACCCGAAGATGCGTGGGAGCTCAAGTCCGTGCGCGAGTTCTGTCTGAGGCCTAGGTATTGGAGCCTGATCGCCCCTCACTTCACTAGACGTTGTATGGGCTATCTAGCTTAGCCAATAATGACAGATCCTTCATGATATTTTAAAACCCTCGACACAGGGTTTCTACCTACTCAACTAAAAAGGACTATTTTTTTTTGACTGGTATTTGTCTTTTTTTTTTATAATAGTAAAAAAAAATTACACAAAAATAATAGAGGATTATACCTAACAGGCAAGAATCATTACTGTTGCAGTAGAACTTGGCCCTGGAAAGTGCTCTGATACCACTTGTTAGGATCCTACTATAAAATAAACTCAAATAAACACACTCTCACACAATTGCTTGGAAATAAACTCACATAAACATCATATTAATATTCAGAACAAAATACACATTATAACAAAAATTTGCATAAAGGAACAATCTCACAATAAGATAGAATCGCAGGCCTCTTCGAGGGGGCAACCTCCTTCAACACTTCATTAATTTGCAAAAATATGAATACATTGGTGCCTTCTCGGGTATTTAAAGAGTTCCCTTCCATGGTTGGCTTACATGCAAAATGCCACCTGGATTACATGCATAATGCCACCCGAATTACATGCATAGTGCCACTCGAATTACATGCACAATGCCACTCGAATTACATGCACAAGGCCACCTTACATAACCTATCTACCATGTGTTACATAAAAAGGGTGCCATTTGTCATAGGCACTATATAAGCTAAAACTTAGAACATTACAAAATATTAATCATGGGTACTACCCACGTTATTTAGGAATTATTACATCATGGAAGTTATTACATTAAGGGTTAGGATGGGATCCTAACATCGTCATGCATAAGGATATCTCCTTCCAGTTTTGTACAATGCTGAGAATTCCAAGGATTCAAGCTCCATTCCCTTATTTTCTTCATTTTATTTGGGATACTTGCTCTTGTTTAGTGATGAACATCACTATTTATTTTTTATTGATTTTTTTTCTTTTTGAGCAAGGGATTCATGTAGTGATGATAATAACTTTTTTTTTTTTTTTGAGTATTTTGCATTTGTTTGGGATTTTGAATTTATGATGGGGAATTTTGAATTTGCAGTTTGTTTCGAGATTTTTGCTTGTTTTGATTTAAGCAATGGATTTAATTGGGTAGGGCGAATCTTGTCCTTTTGCCAATTCTTAGCACCATTAAACCGGCCGCATAGGGGGATAAACAAGAAAAATCCTTTTCACTTAAGGTAACCTAGTACACTGTTTGTAACTTTCATCTTTCCCTTATACCAGGTAGGATTTTAGTATTTCAATTAGTGATGGGATCTTGAATATTCAAGGTATTATCTCAACTAGACCTTACCATCTACTAATCAAGGTGGCTTTCTACAAAATATGATAAGACCACTAGATATGGTTGAACGACTAGGAAACCTTAGTATAATTCTTATAGCAACATAAAATGGTTGTGTTGAAAAACATAGTTACACACATGGATGCATGGATGAAGATGGATTTGAATATTGTGATTATGATACAGACTATGGCATTGTTTGCAATAATATGATCATAACATACGCAAATGCAATGGATATGCATGTTTGATGTAATGCAACTATATGGATGCAGATGTAAGATGCAAATGTTTTTATATTTTTGATGCTTTCAATTGTTTGAAATTTTTACATTTTGCTTTTGACCAAAGGGCTTTAAGATACATTTGGAGCCTCTTGTGAATTTACCAAAGGGTTATGATGTCTTGGGAGCTTTTTGTGATGTGACCAAAGGGCTTATGATTCCTTTAAGATACCTTTGGAGCTTTTTGTTAATTTACCAAAGGGCTTATGATGCCTTTGGGTCTTTTTGTTTTTAAACTTTTGTATTGCTTTATGATTTTGAAATTTATGAATGTTTTTGAGTTGGTTTTGATGTCTTGACCAAAGGGCTTATGGTGCCTTCGGGAATTCTGTGGATTTACCAAAGGGTTTATGATGCCTTGGGAGATTTTTGTGATGTGACCAAAGGGCTTATTATACCTTTAAGATACCTTTGGAGCTTTTTGTTTAATTTGACCAAGCGGTATAAAGATACCCTTGGATCATTTTTTATTAATTTGAATTTGACCAAGCGACATAAAGATACCCTTGGAGCATTTTTGGTTAAGGTGACCAAGCGACATGAAGATGCCCTTGGAGCATTTTTTATTAATTTGAATTTGACCAAGTGGCATAAATATACCCTTGGAGCATTTTTGGTTAAGGTGACCAAGCGACATGAATATGCCCTTGGAGCATTTTTTATTAAGGTGACCAAGCGGAATGAAGATGGCCTTGGAGCATTTTTGATTAATTTGACCAAGCGGCATGAATATGCCCCTGGTGAATTTTGTTTTTATTTTACTTTTTTCTAATTTGTTTGGAATTTTATAATTTTTATTGTTTTTGAATCTTTTGAAGTTATCTAAATGTTTTTGATATTTTTTTGGTGTTACAGGGGGAAGGTACGATACCTTTGGTGCCCCTAGTGTGCATGTTGCCTACTGTAATATAGTCATATTGCTTAGGAAGAGTGATAAAAATTAGCTCTCCCAATTGGGGTACAGACCTCTACAGGGTACCCCTGTCTTGATGAGATGAAATGAATGAACCATCTATGGGAAATGCCCCACTATCTATGAGATCTTGAACTACATGTCTAAATCCTTTGCAATTGAAAATACCATACCCATCTATTTGGTGATAGATGAAGTAATGGTCTTCCCTATAACCCTTAGGTTTAGCTCTATTTGGGTCTAAAGGATTTATGTCATGTAAGGTGATGACCCTAGCTTCTTGCAGCTTTTAAAAAATATTAAACATAGACTCGTTTAAAGGCGTCCAAATGCATTGTTGTTTCTTTGATTATTTATCATTCTTTGGCTTGGTATGAGTACCAGGTTGAGCCCTAGGTATGTCACTTATTGGCTCAGGGGAATCCTCTTACTTTTTGGCTGCAAGGGGTGGATTAATGACTATGGCCACTTGTTGGTTGCCAATTTGAAGTTGCTTTTTGTTGAGCATGTTGTGTACTATGGCTCTGAAACCTCGACATGATTGAATATCATGCCCATTTTACCTATGATTTAGATAGTGTGACTCTTCCTCATAACCTTAGGCTTTAGGATGATTTGCATCTAAAGGTTACACCTCCAATAGGGTGATGGCATTTATGGCAATTAATTGATTAAAAATCGATACTACAGGCTTAGGCAATGAGGGATGTTTGCTAGGTTGTTGAGGTAGTCGAGTTGGTGCTTGCTCTATTTTAGGATTTTCTTATGGATGCATAGGAGGTGGTTTGATCTCATATGAGGATGGCTTCCATAATTCCAGGCTCTCAAGCTAGTTCATGATAAAGTGTAATGCCTCATTTTGCTTATCCATTTGGACCTCTATACTATAGAGGTAATTTTGCATATTCTCCAATATTGATAAGGCTCCCATGTGTATTTCTAGAGATTGGTTTGAAATACCATTATCTACTGAAGGAGGAAAAACAGAAGGTGCTAAAAATCTACCAGGTAACTCTAATTCATTGATTTCCTTTGTTCAAGTTGATGTGGAGGATTCATGATGACCCATTTTGATAGTAGTATCTTCATGCTCATGTTTATGACTCAGTTCATGTTTCTGTCTTACTTGGTGGTGTTGAACCATGTCAACTTTGGCACCTCCAATATGATGTGGGAGGGGCATATGTTTTTATCTTGATGAGGCAATATGAGAAGTGAATCAGGGATGACTGATGCCAATGGTTTTAATCCCTCCAATGGGGAAGCAACATCTAATTGCACCACATATTTTTTTATCTTCTTTAGAGTCAGTTGGTCCTTTGCCTTGCTATTGATCATTACCACAAACTCTTGAGAAGACACTTTTTCTTGTGTATCATCGACCTTATGGTAATACTTGAATGGCTCAGGGTCATGGGGGACCACATACACTTGTCCTTGATGTAAAAATTTTAGGTTTTGGTGTACTATGGAAGGTATGCATTCCATATCTCTTATCCATGGTCTACCTAGCAATATGTTGTGCTGCCTCTCACCTTCCAAGATATGGCACAATGTAGGTATCATCTTTATCCCAACCTGTATAGGTAGAATTATTGTACCAATGCTTTGAGAAGTAGCATCATTGAAGGCCCTCAATGTAAATTTTGTGTCCTTAATGCGTGAAGGTGGTAGATTTAAATGCTTAAAAGTTGTAGTTGTGATGATGTTGATGGATGACCCAGTGTCAATCAAGACTCTCTTGTATGAAATTTGATTGATGCTTACTATGATGTGGAGCAGAGGATTAGGTTCATACTGAGATATTGTCTTAATCTCCTACCTATGAAAGGCAATCACAAGGTCCTTTTGTAAGTGCATTGAACTTATTTTTTTGGTAAATTAATAATAATATTAAAAAATAGGGCATTTGAAAGGCACACCAATACCTTGTACATCAAAGGAGCAAAAAGGAACAGATGAAAATAACCCATAGAACTACTTTCTAAAACACAAAATTACATCCTTGAACTCAAAGGAACAAAAATAAACAGCCTTTGATAGAAAGGAACTAAGAGAAACAAACAGAAAGAATATAGAACCCAAAAATAAGTGATCCTCCACCACAGAGGAACTCAAAAAGAAATGATCCTCCACCATAGAGGAACATGAAAATACAGGAAAAACCTTCAGCCATCAAGGGGGATGCCCATCTATATGAGAGATGAAACAAAACCTTCTAGGCCAGCATCTTTTGCATCTATTTTTAAAATATCTTTAGTACTATCCTTAAGAACAGTGGTACAGGCATCCTTAGAAATTTCCATTACATCATCATCGTTAGCAGCATATTTGACATCCATTTTGGTATCCAAGGATACCTTAGCATGGCTAAGACTAGATCATTATCAAAATTGTCATAGAAAAACAAGAGTCTTAGTGCATGGCACTTCTCTTTGAGAGTTGAAATCACTTTTCCAATGGCCAAATGAGCAATTTCAAGATGATCAATGGTGGCCGAAGTTGCATACACAGCCAATTTCTTTGTGTTTCAACCTCTGGGAACTATGGATAGGGGTCATTTCAAATTTGGCCTTCTTCCTGGTGAAAAAATTAGAAAAGGATTTTCCCCCTTTATCTTTTCTTTTGGATCTAGTATTTTTTGGGCTCAGGGTTGAGGAAGAATTCTCTTCCTCAGAATCAAGGGCAGGAAGGTTTCATGAAGGGAAATGCAGAAGGAGGAACTTCTATAGGACTTTAAAAAGACCCTGGTGACAAGGTTTGACTTCATATTTCTTGGAACAATTGGTAGTGATAGTATAGTCCATGGACTAGAATAAGGCGACATGAATGTTCATCATTTATGAATCCCAAAAATTATTTACAAAAGCTAGATGATAATAGCATAGTTGGGAATTGGGGTTGTCACAAGTAAAATATTGCATTATAGGCTTTAAAATTTCTTTTCAGGGTGTTGACAAGTGATGGCGAAATAAACCTTTTTTTACCTTCTTATGAATAGGTGAATTTTTTTTGAAATGAGTCAACTCTGTCTCCCAGTTGTGCTTGTTTATTCTGATAACTTTTCCATCCAAATATTGTCCCATTAGGTCCACCAATAGCTTGAAGGAAATATGGAATTGGATGTTGTGGATGGAAACAAATCCATTGTTCCAAGTTCATGAAAGCCTTAGTAACCCCCTCATACACACCACAGAACATGTTGAAGAAGTCAATGATTCCTTTTTTATCTTTAAACATATCAGTGGATATGGAATCTAGTTCAAGAGTCTCAGGCTCAATGAACACAACTTTCCCTTCCTTCATAATTGCAAAAACAATTAAGGAGGGAAATAAATTGAAGGTAAAAAAATATAGGCCTAAAGGAAAAAAGACAGAATAATGTGTCCACTGATAAAACCATAGTAGGAATAAATAGAAGGTAGTGCTTAGCCAAAAAGGAAAAAAATGCCAAAAAGGATAAGATTGGTTAGGGCAGTAGGTGCAACGCAAATTAGGGTGATAAAGGTGGGTAGGAGCAATAGGGTAAAACACCATTCCATGGAAAATAGAGCTTCTTGTAATACTGGTGCAATGAAGCCAATGAGAAAAGTAGGCACGGTAAGCAAAAAGGATTGGGATGCTCATCCTAGGAGGCCTTGAGAGAATGTGAAAGATAAAGCATCGATAAAGGGTTCTAAAAAAGGCAAAAGGAAAAACAACAATCCACACGAGAAAGATATGATTAAAAAATAAGGTGGACCTAACATCGGGATTCCTCATGGAAACAATTATCAAAAAATAAGGGGCATATATGAGAGGCGACGGAGAACTTGGAAATATAATCATAGACCCCCTTTTCAAAGAAAGATAGTGCAAATGATGAATAAAATCTCTATTTTGGATTTTATTTGGACTTTGGATATGAACCCAATGAATCACAAAAAAAAAGGATTCTTGGGCAATGGAATAATCAAATATTTTGGGATTCATCACGACTAATAATATTTTGATCACATTTGACCAGCTCAACAACTTCATTGTAGAGAACATCTATCTAAGTCATCAATCCTTGTGCATTAACGCCAATGTTGACCAATTTATCAGCTATAGAATTACCCTCCCTAAAAGTGTGTTGGACCACAACATTGACTTGTTGGCGAAGAATTTGATTACTTTCTTCAACAAAATTATTGATCCTCCAGCTGTTGGGTTTGGAATTTTTTAGGTAATTTATGATATTAAGAGAATTTCCTTCAATAATAACTTTTCCTAGAATATGTTTTAATAACTGAAGATCTCTCCACACTGCTTTAGCTTTAGTAGAATGATTGGATAGGATTCCTAATTGTTTTGAAAATGCAAAAATGAAATTTCCAAGATGATCATGGAGGATTCCTCCAGCTCCTGCTATGCCAGGATTAACTTTTGCAGTGCCATCAAAATTAAGCTTAACCCACACCACTGGAGGATGCTGCCATTTAATGTTGGTCCTAGACGAGGAATGATTAGCAGGGCATGGGCTATCAATGAAAATTTTACAAGAATTTAGGATAACCTTCTCAAAAGGTGAACAAGGAAAAGGATCAAAAGAAGTAGCAAGGGCATTCTCCTTAGCATAAAGGATAATTTTACTAGAAATAATGTCCGCATCCAAGGCTTTCATGTCAATTTTTTTTTGTTACGTTCTAGCCATATTTTCTAAAGGAAATGTTGAAGACAAAACTACCAAAGGCCTCTGAGGATAGGATTTTTGAAAGGATTTGGCCACTGATGGAACAAGTCAATAATGGAAGGAGGGCATGCCCGACCAATCTTGAAAGTGAGGAAAAGTTTGTTAATCACCAATCTTGAGAAGGAACAAAATAAGAAAATGTGAGAAGTAGATTCCCAATCAGAGAGGCAAATATGGCATCTATTAGGCAAAGGAATACCCCTTTTTATGAGGTTTTCCATAGTTAGGATTCGATCTTGGATACATAACCAAGAAAAGGAAGTAATTTTTGGGATCAAATATTTGGTCCAAACAAGCTTGAATGGGATAGGATTTTCAATAATGTTGAGGGAGTGCATTGAACTTATTGTTGGCATGGACTATGATGGATTATCAACTTTAGTTGACTTTTTTGGTATGTTGGGTTGATCAAGGCATATTTTTCTTCTTATTGTATTAGTGATAATATCGATAAAATTCTCCTCAGGTGGAGGTATGTGCACTTATTTACGTGCTCAACTTGATTGTTGTTGACCCCATGATTGGGGGTAATATTTTTGAATATGTTGATGTTTTGTAATTCATTCTTATCCAACATATCTTGTACTATATTATTGAATGCAACACAATCCTAGATATCATGGACATTTTTTCAATGATAAAAACAATAGAGATCTCCCTTATACCCCTTAGGTTTGGGGTAATTAGGATCCAGGATGCGCTCCTTAAGAAAGTTTAAAACCTTAGCCTCAAGAAGGTGGTTGAAAATTGATGCCAATGATTCAGGCAATGGTGTATAGTTTAGAGGAGGTTGTTTACATTTGCCCTTGAATTGATTCTTGTTGTAATATATAGTTTGCGGTTAAGCCTAATAGTTTTCTTGTTGTTGGCTCTATGATGCTTTTGGAACGTTTAACACAATTTGGTTGACGTGTGCAGGTTGGACCTGTTGTGATTGATGTCGCATGCTCTCGTTCCATTATTTATCACTATGAAGCTTTAGGTCTCCTTCTTCCAGCTTAATGTATTCAATAAGCTTGGCTTAAGCCAAGGCTTCTTTGAATGTATCATACTATTGTAGTTGAAATAGTAACAAGATGTATTTGGCACAGCTTTTTGTAAACATTCGGATTAGCTCTTCGATCGGGATGGAAAATGATAACTTTACATGATTTTTCTCCATATATCCCCATAATCCATGACTGGCTCATTATCATACTACTTTAGTTTGGCCAGGCCTGAGAGATTCATCTTTTTATTAGCACCAAAAGAGAAACATTTTAAGAATGCATTCACTAGTTGTTCAAAGGTGGATATGTTATTCTTGGGAAGCTAGTTGAACCATTGGGTGGCAGCCCCCGAAAATGTCATAATGAAAGTTCTCAGCATAAGGGCATCACTCTATTCTAGATGAAAACATGCATTGATAAATTTAGTGACATGTTCTTGTGCATCCTCTTCACCCTTGAATTTTTCCAACCTAGGCATCTCAAAGTGCTTAGGGTATGCAGGGCTAGAAACTAATGGGCACAATGGATAGTTGTGTATCTTACTTAGTGTTGGTTTGTGCTGAGCCACATATTACTTATCAAATAATTTGATCTTCTCAATGAGTTCCTAGAATTACTTTGAGGCAAGGAGCTCCTCTTCTTGCAAACCCTCTCGTGGTGGTAATGGAGGTAACCCTCTATCCACTTGTTTTTATCTATTCTCATCCATCCTAAGAGGGAATTTAAGATGGGTATGATCCTGATCTATCATGTTTACCCTTTCCCCACAAGTTTGATTTTGTTCATTATTTGAGTGGTGGTTTCATTGTGGGCTTCCTTCTTTCCTAATGTGCCCTTTTTTTGGTGAGGCAATGCGTTTACCTCTTTGGTGATCATTACCATTTTCTTGGAGGTTGATACGAGCTAACTACTCATCTTGTTCTCTTAAATGCTGCTCATGTTGGCATAAAAGCCTTTCTCTTTGTTTGTCATGCTTGAGAGCTTCCACTAGCCCTCACTCTTTATACAATGCATTTTCTAACCATCACACATGGTCAAATTGCACTGTTAGAGAAGGTTCATATCTATTTGATTATGTTCATGTAGTTCTGATTCATAGGTCCCTTAAAGAGGTTTTAGCTATCTCTTTGCTTTAGCTAGCTAGTGTAACTTACTCTATGTATTCTATATGTTGATAAGCGTCCCTATAGTCGAACATTGCATGTGTACTACAGGGTCACTTTGAAGCTTCTCTGGGTTGAGTGGTGCATTTAGAAGTCATGCTTCCTGAGCTTTCAGATGTAGAATACTCTATGGCTATGGTTTTGGAATTTGATTTTGAATAAATTTTATCCCACTCATCCAATTGATCTTGGAGCATTTGTTCTCTTTGAATTGCATGTGACCCATGTGATTGATTTGATTGATTTGTTGTGTTGGGCTTGACTCTGCAAATCCGTATGAGGGTTATTGTCTAATTCAAATTGTGCAACAAGGTTGGCAACTCTCTTCCCTCTATCTTGCCCCTCATTGGACTGATTTGAACTCTTAGTGTAATGAGATGTGGTGGGTATGGAACCTAATTCCCTTTCTAGATTGGAGGTCTCACTCACCATGGGAGGTCTCTCGGCCATAATTTTTGTTATAAAATTTTTTACTTCCAAAAAAGGTTGTGGGTTTCATATATCAAAATGATCAGTGTGACGTGTTGATCATAATGAGCTATAACTCCAAAATTTGACTAAATTGCAACAAAAGACCAGTTAACTAAAGTCTAAATTTAGACTCAAGTCTTCCATGTGAACTGGTCATGAAGGGGAATGCAAAGTTACTCTCACTCACCTTTATTACATGTAAACTACCACTTCCACCCGTGTTTGGGCCTATTTGTCAACAAAATTCTTTTTATGGCTTAGCCACTATCATCTGTAGCGACTAAGATTTGGCCGCTATCATCTATAGTGGCTAAGGTTTGGCCACTCTAGCCTACATCAAAAAATCTTAGATGGGTTAAAACTACTATTTTGAGTGGTTAGGACCACTGCTTGCTCTTGGAAAGGTCCAAAATTGGACATATGGTCTTCAAATGTGCTTGTATGAGTAGTATCCTAAACATGACACATTTTAGGTGTCTACAGTTCTCATAGTCTAATACTTGCTCCCAAGTGTCTTCCCCAAATTTTAAAGTGATATTTTAGGTAAGGGTTTGTCAAAATCCATTAAAACACAAATCCGAGCATAAATAATATGTTCAATAGGGAAGCCAAAAATTCTAACCCACACGGGAGCTGTAGAAGGCATCTCTTCTTCAACTTTAAATTTAGTATGCCAGGGCTTCATGAAAAGCCTTGCCCTTCCAAAGAACTAGGGACCCCCTTGAAAAGTTTTCTCTCTATCTTCATTATTAACAAATAAAACAAGAAAATAACCATTTGGATAAATAGATATTTGTAACTCACCTTTAGTTTTCTAGGTTTTTTTAGCCCAAACTTTGAAAGCAGATAGGCTCAAACGAAAACCCATGAATCGATAAATTAATCCTCTTTTTTCAAAATCTTCAATGAAAGTCTGAATGTTATCCATATCAAGCTTAACAATAGGAGTTCCATCAGCTACTTTAAGACATCCTAACTCTATTTTCTTGGTATGAATATTAGGCATTCTTAGAGATTTATGGGAAGCCTTAAGATTAATATTAGAATTAGGCTGAGGCTATCCACCATGGAGGGCATCCCTAAAATTCATTTTTGGGACCGAGTCTTTGAAATTCTTACCCCTGATAGGGGTTTTCATAGTAGATTTATTTTGTGGATGCACCTTAGCACCAAAATCATTTGAGATCTAAGCCATTTTTTGATCAGTTTCTTAAAACTTATTTCATGATCTCTTTAATCCTTGCCCTAGACATCATGGAAAGGTATGATTTTCACTTTTATTTTGTGCAAAAAATTGGAAGTCGTTGTCGTTTAAGTTCATAGCATGATCTATTGAAAGACATATTTATAACCCATCTTGGATCCCTTGCAACATATCTTGCTAAAATATTGAATATAAACCACAAAAACATTGGTCTCTAGGGCTCGAAGGCCCCAAAAACCAACCTCTGGAGCTGCTTGCACTCAACCCATATGAAACCCTCGCATAGATGCTTACCAAAAATCTTGTTCATATAGAGGGATATTATAGGATCTATGTTGCTCCAAATAATCTAAAAAATTGTGGAGACATTCTAAGGGTTTTTAGGAATATACCCTCAAAATTTCAGCTCAATCTGAGTTCAGATGAGTGAAATATGGCCAAAATACGTTTGATAGTTTGGGCAGTCCTACAAAAAACGTCCCTCCTCATCCAAGATCTAGCTATATCTAAATTTCCATAAGCCAAATTAACTAATATATTATCATAACCACTAATTTAGAAAATGGATGATTCTATTTAGGAAGTAGTTTTTTATTCCTTTTCACTAAGAATCAGGTGTCAATTAATCAAGACTAGTCTTGCCACACATTCCTTTAAGTTGACTAAATCCTTCATAAAAAAATTTTTATTGTCTCTATTTAATCATATTATTAATCCCAACAAGAGGATTCATTTACACCTAAGACAAAAAATCAAAGCACAATATATATTTCCTTAAATTCAAATGATTTCTCTTCTCAAGCACGGGGTCTCTCCAAACCTCTTATATCCTTTCTAATCTTTCATATTTTAGTTATCAAGTCCATTATTTGTTTTGCTTTGTACCCAAGTTATAGAAGCACAATATATGATTTTATACTTTAATATAAATTATCAAGAATTACAAACATGATAATCCTTCTCTACACTTTTCTCCTATCAATCCTTCATCTCCTCCCATTAACAAGAGACGATTCTAGCTAGGACTAGTTTTATTTTTTCTATTTTTTTCTAGGGGTCTAATGCTAATGGGTCCACATCATAAGATTTGTGTAGCTCTCATGGCACATTAAACTTATGGATGTGTATTTAAAATAATATCCCAAGTATATATATCCTCCATTAAAATATAAATCCTTGAGGTTTATAGGTCATGAAGTCCTTGATATTCTCTAACTTGTGCTTAAGGTGCTCAATATTTTAAAACCATGATCCACTACCACATGATGAATAGTACATTATTTGTAATTGCTAATAGCAACTCAATCTTCTTCAATTGACTTCTTCATAAGAGTTGCAAGAAATATAAAACTCAAATTTCTAGAACCCCTCTCAAACATATAGAGATAAAAGTGAAATGGCCAAAAAGAGGTGTAGCACCCTAAAATTGGCGCAGTTAAACCCTTAGTAAAAAGATAAAAATTTGAATTTTAACCCCAAAACCGCCCGTTAACCGCTCACCCCATTTTTCGTGCCATTTTTAGGAGTTGTTTTGACCGTTGGACGATATCATCGCCGATCAGACGAAATCATCCCAGATCGGACGAATTCATCTGGAACAGAACGTCCAGACGATTTCGTCCCAAAACCAAATTTTCATAATTAGCTTCTATTTTAACAACCTCTCCAACTTGGGCAGAAGCATGTCTATGCAGTTGGAGATTCCTCCGCTGAGGATCTCCCAGATTGGGATGATCCCCAACCTCCTAACCTCCCCCTAATCCTATATAAACTAGGATTTTCTCAGTTTATCCCCCTGGTTGGCTGATCCCATGATTCCCTGATTGATTTTCCCTACCATTTAGTTTTGTTGTGTCAAGACGTCCTATCCACCATTGTTTGCACTCGTAGTTTTAAGTTTTCATTGCAGGTTTTCACTGTGCTTCAGTTGGAGAAAGCTCGGATCGTCGCAGGCGATTCCAGATGATTTCGGATGATCCTATCGTAGATCGGCGATGATCTCGTACGATTGGAGGTGATCTCGACTGTAGTTCAGATTGGGGGCAACCAGAGCCCTGAGTTTGCATTCCTCATTTGTCTTCTTTATTTTACTATGCATTAGTTTGATTTATTTTCATTCTGCATCCTAGAGTTCACCTCATTCAGCATAAATGCATGATAAAGTTAAAATAAGTTATTAAAACAATGCATTTCCTTTAATTTGCTATCTAGATTTATCAGTTAGGCATTTATACTATCATTTCTATCATTTTGCATTATTCTAGCAGTAGCATTTTCATTTTTTGGTGTCTGTTTCTGTGATTGCAGGTTTTCTGATGAATTCGTGACGAATTCATCGGATCGACGATGATCTTGTCTGATCTCAGATGATCGACTATGATCTGAGATGATTCTATACAATTGCAGATGATCCTATCATATTTGGGATGATCTGGACTCCTACAAGCTTCAGAATCTTCATCAGACATCCGAAATCAGGTGCATTCTTTCTCATTTCGTATAATATTTACATTTAGGATTCATTCCTACTTTCTGTATTCATATAAATCAACATTTTCATATAGAATAGCTTAGATTCATTCTAGCCAACCTAGGATTATGAATGATTGAGTATAAAATGAACACATCAAAACCATTCTCAACCTAGGCATGGAAACTACCACTCAAAGTTTCTTGGTGAACCCACCATCCATCGAAAATTCACCCTTATACCCCTCCCCGAGAGGCGCGACCTTCAAAGGGCCTCTCAGTCTGAGGTATTGTCCCATCCTTCTCGCATCCCCCTTTCGGGCGTGGATCCTATAGCCTGAAGGTAAGGATGCAAAAAATTTGGAGCGATACATTTTGGTGAACCCGACGTGAAACTAAAACCTTTTGAAAACAATCCAAAAAAAAAATTATTAAATAACATCTAGAATCATCAGACAAACAATTAAAGTTGCATATCATATTTAGATGGTAGATTATAATAAAAGACGAGTTGTCACCATTAATGTTGAAAATCAATTAACAACCATAGAGATTACGTCTGTGCTTAGAGTACCTCAAACGAATAGAGTCCAACCTTTATGGGACGAACTTGATAGGAGATTGGATATTATTTCATCTAGATCAACCGAACTTAGGCAAATCAAGAGGTTTGTCCTAGATAGAATCCTGGATCCTGATCAAGTAACCTTATATCATGAACTTCAGAGAGCTTGCCATAGGTGGTTAGCAGATAAAAGAGCACTTGTGTCTTCTGAATTGTACACCTTTGAAGAATACCTTGAGAATGCAGTTGTAGTACATAAGTTTCTATCTCGTATAGAGGATCAAGAAGTCATTCTTACGGATAGAAAAATATGGAATAGAGTTCCTAGAGCTGTGTTATATCGAGAATATTGCCATGAACTTTATTTCTACAGGTCAGAATCTGAGACAGATCATATTACTATAGCACACTTTGTCAAATTTTTGAAAAACCATTTCCAATTTGAAGAGGAGCATTTCATGACTCCTGATGAACTTGATCCTATCAATGATATCCATAAATTATTTATAGAAAACTAAGTTATTCTTTTATTATTGTTATTCCTTTTGCAACTAGAATGCTATTTGTTATCTTTATAATAATATTATAAAACACAAAAACAATATAAAAATGAAACAAAAAATCAAAACATTTCCTTTTTATAGTAGGTATATAATTAAAATATATACCTCTCAAACCTATCGCATATATATATATATATATATATATATATATATATATATATATATATATATATATATATATTTGCTGAAATCTAAGTTTAAGCACAATGCCTAGACTTAGGAATGGAAAACAAACTGAAGAAGAAGAAGATTGGTTAGGAAAACCATTAAATAACCTGGATGTCCTTCCTGAAGATCAAGTTCAGGAAGAAGAAATCCTAGATCAGCAAGAAGAAGAGCTTGCTGTAAGAAATGAACAAGAAGAAAATAGAGAGGAAGGATCCTCATCCCCTAAAATGTCTCCGGGAGGAGCTGTTACTTTTGAAAACATGGAACAATTCTGGAAGTTCCTTAATACTAATATTGGTGTGCTTAATAGAGTAGTCTATATGGACAAGGATCGAATTAGTGACACTCAAGCAACTCTAGAAGATGTATTTCACACACGCACTAATCCCTTGTCCTTTATTGAACAAGAGAGTGATCAAGCTAGACCATCCAATTTGGATATGGCAGCTATAATCCAGAACATGCAACAACAACAGGTTACCCAACCATCTAAAGTGCCTGTTAGCAAGCCTAGGGTCATTCCCGCACAAAAGAAACCCTCATTTACTGCTCTATTTTGCCAAGCTATTGAGCAATATACCTCAAATCAGCAAAAACCCAAAACAAAACCAAACACCAATTACCAACAATCTGGAATACAACATAATACTACTACAAATCCTCTTCATAATACTCTTCCTACCAATGCTTTGCATAATAGCAATATAGCATCTAATCCTTATGTCACACCGTCATACACTCATAAATCCCATACTTATGTCCCACCAAACCAATATGGTGGACAAACTAGTAATCTTGAAACCATGGTGAAATAGTTAGTTTCCCGCATGGATCAGATAGATCCCTACCGTCCCTCGTACAATTATCGAGAGATGTGTAGTCAACCTCTAGATCCTATAGTTGTAGCACAACCGTATCCTAAACATTTTCCTATGCCTGTCTTGCCCATATATAAAGGAACCGAAGATCCCATAGAGCATCTTCGTATGTTTAGGATAGCATGTCATGATATATCGCATGATGACTTATTATTGCTAAAAATGTTCCCAAAAAGTTTAGGAGGAATGGCATTAGAGTGGTATTATCAATTACCCACTAATTCTTTGAGGAACTTTGAAGAGACTGCTGAGTCTTTTGTGCATCAATTTAGTGCCTACATCGAAAGGCATGTGACCATTAAAGACTTGTACAACTTAAAACAAGACAAAGATGAATGTTTTGCCGATTTCCTAGCTAGGTGGAGACAGTTGATAGGAAAATTGCACTTTGTGTTACCTTATAGGGAGATGTTGGACATCTTTATTAATAATTTACAAGACCAACTATCTTATGAATTGTCAACTGCTACCTTGACCACCTTTGATCAGGCTATAGACTTAGCTCGAAGAGTGGAAGATGCTCTCATTAGGAGAGGTCAGCTTAAAAAGAAATATGATGAGAAAACATCCAGAAATCAATATAAAAATAAACAAGTTGTGGGTGATGGAGTCACTGATAGTAGAAATATTGCTACTGTTAATGTTGCGAAGACAACGGAGAAGTTTATACTGAAACCTCCCGATAAACCTCCTCGAGAATTTACTAGGTTAAATCAACCTTTATCAACCATTCTCCCACAATTATTAGAATGAGGTTTGATTCAATTACCAACTATCCAGGAACCTGATCC
The DNA here is from genome assembly GCA_028583015.1 of Wollemia nobilis. Lineage (NCBI taxonomy): Eukaryota > Viridiplantae > Streptophyta > Pinopsida > Araucariales > Araucariaceae > Wollemia > Wollemia nobilis. The sequence goes on along the minus strand of JAQPPZ010017226.1, from coordinate 9,156,981 downwards.
AACTATACCCGGATACATAGCTGATTTACACTATGACTTCCATAGAGGACCTGGACACACTACCAACTCTTGTAAAAGATTAAAACATAAAATACAGGACCTGATTGATAACAATGAGATGGAGGTACAAGCCTTTCAACCTAAGCAAAATCCTCCTAATAATACTCAAAAGAACATTCCTCAAAACCAGAATCGAATGCCAATCAGTCATTGGACATATTTCAACATCCTTTACCAAAGCATGGCAAGGAAGTGACTAATCAAATTGAACATCATAATGTTCCCCCTCCTACCCGATATGTAGGAACTATTAGTGGGCATTTACCTATTCATGATTTGGAAATATTTGACACAACTTTATCCGTAGTTACAACTAGGCCTCTACATAATATTCAGACACCTGATCTTAGTGATACAGAATATGAGACTGAGAGTGATATGGAAATCACCTCAAATCAATCGAATAGCTCTGAAGATGAATCAGATCCTATTCTCCCTATCACAAGTCATATGGTCCCAGAAGAACCATTTCCAAGAAGAGTCACTACTCGACCATCGTCTCACCAATTAATTTCTAATGAGCAAGCCATAAATGCTAGACCAAGACCCATTCATCATCCGTAGAATAATATTGTGGGTACCATCGAAGCTGTTACTAGACAACAGGCTCAAAACTCTCAACATGATCAAATGCAAAATGATGGATCAACTCCATTTGTTTTGAAAGTTCCTAATAAATGGAATCAGGCACCTAATGTGCAACCTAAACCTCCTTATAATATTAATGAGCAACTATCAAACATTACAGCTAGAATTTCCCTTTTGGACCTTTTAAGATCCTCTCCTACACATAGAGATGAATTAATGCTCACATTAAGCCAGTATGATGGTACCACAAGACATTCAACCTGAAGCCATGGCTAATACTATAATAACTCATGAAGTTGATTGTATTGACTTTCGGGATAGAGACATACCTCAACATAGTTTACATAAGGATAACCCCTTATATATTACTGCCTTAATTGGAGATGTAGTAGTTAAACGAGTCTTGATTGATAATGGTTCATCTTTAAACATCTACACTTTTGACTTCTACCAAAGATTTGGGTTTAGAAGTGATGAAATGAAAAGAACTGATATGATCATAAAAGCCTTCAATGACGAAACACAAGAAACGTGTGGAGTTATTACCATTCCATTGCAGGTTGGTCCGAGAACCTTGGATACGACCGTGTTTATTGTACATTGCCCTGCATCATACAATATACTCTTGGGTCACCCTTGGATCAATGCAATGCGAGCCATTCCCTCAACTTTACATCAATGTGTTAAATTCGAATTTAAGAATCAGTTGGTTACCATCCATGGTGATCCTAGACCCTTTGATATGTGTGCTTTGGTAGAACCTGTTGGAGTTCAATTTTGCCCTGCTTTATCATCCACACATCCTAATTCTCATTATCCATCTAAACATGTGAAACACACACCCACAATGCCATCTACTCCTTCTACATCAGTTCCACCTCTTCATACAACTCAAACATCCTCTAAACAAACTACATTAGGACCTCAAAAAATCCTAATCCCACAACCAAGGCTTCTTGTTTTACTCCTATCACTTCTATCCCTATAATAGACTCATCCATCGACATCTCTACAACATCTACATCCACCAAAGGCATAGTTTCCACATCAGAAGATGTAGGAAATGTTCCTTCTACCTCTTATGCTCTTACTGACGAGCTCTTACCCGATTTATCTAAAATTCTTATATCAGAGCAAATGAATGCTGCTATGCAAGATTCCCTTATCTTAAATAATTTGCCACCATCTCCTCATACCTTGGGTCTCCCATAGCCTATGGGAAGTATTTACCAAGTCGGGAGTTGCGCTTTTATTTATAAGGGATATGACTGGGGTAGAATACCCAGAAACATCAAGACTCATTATGATGGATATGCTCGATGTTATTTTACTAATGAGTATATTAAAGCCAAATCTATAATGCTTAAATTGGGATATAAAGGGAAAGGTTTGGGACCTTTCCAAAATGGTATGAAAGAACCCTTTGAGGTAGAACCATGGCCTCGCCCGATGTGGTGTGGGCCTATTTCCTAGTAAAGGTCAGCCCTTCCCATTTGAGGATGATGACCATCTCATATGTTACCAAGATTATTTGGATCAACGTGATGCTTTGTGTTTAATGAATAAGCCATTTACATGTAATATGCTATCTATAGCCTACCCTGAGATGATCATCGAATCCGACGATGAGTTGGAGGGAGATATCTTCCATGATGTCTCCGTTGAGGAATTATTACATCATGAATTTTATTTTGATGGCTCTATACCTAGTATAGCCCAGCTTGAGGCCACGACTCCTCAAGATGAATTATCCAAACTAACCTTGGAAGAATTACAAGAATTGGGCGTTTCACCCGCCCCACCTAATTTTGAGAAAAATCTACACATGGAAGTAGAAAATGTCATAAAAATTAACATTGGAACTGAGGGTAATCCTCACATAATCAACATTGGATCAGAATTGAGTCAAGAAAAATAGGATAAATATATTGCATTTCTTAAAGAATATGAAGATGTCTTTGCTTGGACATATGAAGATATGCCAGGATTAGACCCTTCTGTAGTTATGCATCACCTAGTAGTCCATCCGGATGCTAAACTTGTTAAACAAAAACTTAGAAAAATGCATCCTAAAGTGGCCTTACTAGTCAAAGGGGAGTTAGAAAAACTCTTAAATGTTATTTTTATACAAGCCATTGATTATGCTGAATGGATCTCGAATGTAGTTCCAGTAACTAAGAAAGAAGCTACTAAGGTTAGGGTTTGCACAGACTTTAGAGATATTAATGTTGCATGCCCTAAAGATGATTTTCCTCTTCCCAATATGGATCAGATCATTGATTTTACTATTGGGAGTGGAATGATATCCTTAATGGATGGATTTTCTGGTTATAATCAGATCAGGATAGCTCCTGAAGATCAGGCTAAAATAACCTTTATTACCCCTTGGGGAACCTTTTGTTGGAAAGTGATGCCATTCGGTTTAAAGAATGCAGGTGCAACCTATCAATGAGCCATGACTTATATCTTTCATGATATGATGCATGATATACTACATGATTATGTAGATGACATTATAGCTCGTTCTACTCAAGAAGATGACCATTTAGATGATTTGAGAAAAGTATTTAATCGGTTAAGGGAATATCTTATCCGATTGAATCCAACTAAATGTATATTCGGAGTTAAGTCCGATAAATTATTGGGGGTTATAGTTTCTTTACGTGGCATCAAAATTGACCCTCTCAAGATTGTGGCTATCACTGATATGCCCGCACCCACAAATATATCAGAATTACGAAGTTTACAAGGTAAGCTTCAAGCTATCCGTCGCTTCATCGATAAGTTGGCGGATAAAATCGGACCCTTTCTTAAGCTTCTTAAGAAGGATGTCTTTTTCCATTGGGACTATGAATGTCAGCAAGCATTTGAACTCCTCAAACAATATCTTCTTAACCCACCTGTGCTTTCACCACCTAGACCTGATCACCCATTTATCTTGTATATTTCTGCTTCAGATCTTGCCTTAGGAGCTATGTTAGCTCAACTTGATGATGAGAAGAAAGAACGTGCTAATTATTATATCAGTAGAACATTAATCAATTATGAAACCCGTTACACAACATTAGAGAAGTTATGTCTAGCAGTCATATTTTCTACACAAAAATTATGCCATTATATGCTCAGTCAGAAAACCTATGTTATTGCTAAATCTGATCCTTTGTGGTATCTCATGAGTCGACCTTATTTATCTGGTCGCACAACAAAGTGGGTTCTTGCCCTAAGCGAGTTTGAACTCATGTTTATAGGACAAAAGTCTGTTAAGGGTCAAATCATAGCAGATCAATTAGTTGCTGCACCCTTAGAGTCTACCCATCCCCTCATCATTGAGTTTCCTGATGAATGCCTTAAACTAGAGGCCGATCATTCAGAGCAATGGTCCTTATACTTTGATGGAGCTCGATGCATGAGTGGGGCTGGTGCAGGTATTATTTTAATATCTCCATAGAAACATCTTATCCCTCTATCCTTTAAATTAACATTTGCTTGTACTAATAACACTGTTGAGTATGAGGCTCTAATCCTTGGATTACGAGCTACCTTGGCACTAAAAATTAAAAATCTATTAGTTTTCGATGATTCTCAACTTGTCATAAATCAAATTAATGATGTTTATCAGACCAAAGATGATAAATTGCATCCATATAAAGCATATGTATTACAATTATTATCTTTATTTGATCAAGTTACCTTGGAAGCTATTCCTCGAACTAGCAATCGTGTGGTTGACGCTATGGCTACAGCTGCATCTCTTTTACCCTTGGAGTTAGATGACGAATATGCTACCATCATTATTCATCGACTCCAGGAACCCACTTCAAATAAATCATGCTTAGAACCTTTGGATGTGTTTCTAATCAACGAAACTACTCCTGAAACTTTGGTACACTGATATATTCAATTTTCTTCAAAATGGGACCTTCCCTGAAGGTTTTAATAGAAACCAGCATCGGTTATTACGTAGACGAGCAAGTCGCTTCGTAATAATTGGCAATACGTTATATAGGAGATCTTTTGAAGGTATCCTATTGAGATGTTTGAATCTAGAAGAATCTAGATCAGCTTTGAGTGAAGCCCATGATGGATCTTGTGGGGGACATTTTAGTGGTAGCGCCATTGCTAAGAAACTCCTTAGGATAGGATATTTTTGGCCTACCATGGAAAATGATGCACATGATTATGTGCGCCATTGCGACAAGTGCCAAAAACATGCTGACCTTGTCCATGCGCCTGCACAAGAGCTACAGGCTATTTCATCTCCTTGGCCCTTTTCAAAATGGGGCTTAGACATCATTGGAAAAATCAACCCTGTGTCATCTGATGGACACAAATTCATCATAACCGCCATCGAGTATTTCATGAAGTGGGTTGAAGCTATGCCCTTAGCTTCTTGCACTGGAACCCAAGTTTCCAAATTTATTTTTAATCAAATTATTTGTAGGTTCAGAATTCTTGCAAATCTCATCTCAGATAATGGAACTTGTTTCAAAAATAAAGATGTCAAAAAATTATGTCAAAAATATAAAATTCAACATCGTTGGTCCACTCCCTATTATCCTCATGGTAATGGCCAAGCAGAAGCATCTAATAAAACATTAATTAAAATCCTCAAAATATTGGTCAATAAATCTGGTCGAGATTGGCACATTCAACTATATCCTGCTTTGTGGGCTTATCGAACTAGCGTTCGTACCCCCACAGGCACTTCACCTTTTGTTTTGGTTTATGGCGCTGAAGCAGTTTTTCCCTTTGAATTAGAAGTTCCTTCTTTGGCTCTGCTACTTCAAGATACTGAAGTAGGAGATGAATATCATGTTGGCAGATTTAGTCAGCTGGAACTCCTAGATGAGAAGCGCATCAATGCTTTGGAACATCTTCGAGCCTATCATAACAAGCTCAAGCGAGCATACCTCAAGAAAGTTCATCATCGATCCTTTGAGATCGGTGACCTTGTCTTGAAAGAAAATAAAAAAATACTAATGCAACTAAAGATCTTAAAGGTAAATTTGAACCTAACTGGCTTGGACCGTATATCATCACTGCTAAATTTGGATCGGGAGCATACCGATTAGCTACCTTAGATGGTAAAGATCTTAAAGAACCTATGAACATTATGCATCTTAAACGCTATTATGCATAAAATCTGGTCATTTCATCATTGTATATATTGTTATTTTGCATATTGTTTCATTTTAGTCATTCATATAAAAATTTCAAAAACAATCACATTGTGTATCTTCTCAATTCATCAATCAAAATCAAAATATAAAAACATCAAAATCATCAAAATCTTCAAAAACATCTTTTATTTTCGTACCTATCAATTCTTGAAGTATTGCAGTTATATTTTCAGTTATTTTGGATAAATTAGCATTTATTTGGAATCCCGCACTTTCACACTCACATGCATAAATATCTTGATTTTATTTGGTATGATTATTAATCTCTCTTATATCAAAGTCCATAGTTGAATTAAATAAAGTTTTGAGCATAGAGAATTGATCTTGTTATTTACTTGAACCAAGTATATCTCTTCACATTAAAATGATTTCATTGCAAATTCGATATGATGCTACATAGTAGAAGTGGTTTCTTGAGCGAAAAGTTTCCCCTGCTATCCTATCATGCACATGGTCTAGAATCTTTGAGAATTGACAAAAGGACAAGCTCACCCCTGCCTAGAATAAAAATCCCTTGCTCTACAACCAATCCGAGCAAGTATCCCTAGTATAGGAAGAAAAAGAAAAGTCAAAGAAAATGAGAAAAAGAAAAATATTATTTTGTACCATCGCAACAATATTTCAGCATTATCTCAGTTCCAAGCAAAAATACAAAAAAAAAAAGAGAAAGAAGAGAAAAGAAAAAGCAAAAAGCAATAAAATCCCTTTCCCTACCCCTTGAAAAAGAAAAGAAGGGTGAATGAGCTTGAATCCCTGGAATTTTCAATTATTCAAAAACTGTGAGGTAAGCCCCATAACAGGTGGTTTGTGCCCAACCCGCTTGGCCTTGGGTAATCCCTAGCATGGTGATATGTCTGTCACATTAGCGACCTTCTTTTGTATAGACCTATGTCATCTTATGGATCAGCTAGCTCTTGATGACCCGACTTACATAGTAGTCTGGTACGGTTACATGCATATAAATCATGGTCAACGAACATTCATTTGGTTAATTCAAATTACTTGTATCAAATTATCTTGCTCAAAATTGGTAAATGAACAATACAATTGCACACACATTTGCATTTGAGAGATTTTGTATCATTATGATAAATCAAGATCGGCAATGAACTCACATATGCACATGAGGGTTCCTTATAAATCTACATTTTGTCTTTGAGATAATTTAAAATATTTCTGCAACTCTTTTTGGAATAATTTCATCTTCTTATTTAAGAACATCTGTTTCGTATAAAAACAATTACATACATTGTTTTCAAAAATCCAAAATTTCTTTCAACAACATATTCACAAATCTAGCAATAAAGTCACGTTTATATATTTTTTTGTTTATCTCAAAATCAAAAATCAATTATGCAATAAAATTATTTTTTTGGATTTCACGATGATGGTATAAGTCTATACCTATAATTCTATGCCTAGCGCAAACCATTGTTCTAATTTTATTTCCCATTCATTATTATTTATAAAAACATATGGCTTATATCATTATGTTACACAATTGTGCTTTAAAAAGAACGAACACATTTTTCTATTTCATTTCATTATGTCAACATTCCATTTTGCAACCATGGTATAATTCCTAAGGAATTGTTCAAAACTTTATCACACTTAGGAATTTTATGCCTAGCAAAAATCATATTTTTAATATTTCATGCATAATATTTTTATGAAAATCTGAAAACAAATCATCACCATCATCATTTTCATCATCACAACACAAAGTCTTAAGACAGTCTCTTAAGCACTCTTTTACTTTTAACAATATTTCTATACTGGGATTAGCTTGACGACCTAGCGAGTGGCGACTCCATGAAATGGTCTATAACAACGACAATGTCCTTTGAAATTATTGTTAGAAGTCCCTTTATTTTCATCAAATCACACCACAAAACAACCAATTTGTTTACATCAGATTATTTCATTTAAATTTTACAACATGACATAAAATTATACTATTTCCAAATGACATAATTACATGAATAATCAATCAACAAATCCAAAATTGAAGCATCATAAAACATGTGGACAAGTCATATCACAAAAAATATCATATATATATATATATATATCAAAATATATGTACATCATATCAAAACTGGATTGGTATGCCACAATCTATACCCTGGCATACTCAATCCTCTCAAAAATATACAATCCAGTCTATAGCAGCTAGTCTCGAGAAGCCCTCGAGCTCTCAGCCTCATCTCCTCTCCCACCCTGAGGTGGAGGAGGTGGCCCCATAGAGGTCCGTGCTGTGTCTCGGGTCCTCAACGTCGATCATGAGGATGTCCTCGATGACCCCATCCTGATCGGCTCCATAATGTCGACTGGTAGCTGTAACCTCTGGCCCTCTGGAACCAGCTGGAAGTATGCTCCCTGATAGAATGCGGTCTAAGCAATAGACCATGCCAACTCCTGCATGCTCGCCCCTCTACTCCGAGCCCTGAGCCATGTAGCCTCATCCTATAGAGTCTACACTTGAGCTCGTAGGTGGGCATTCTCAGCTCGGAGAGCCACCATCTCGTTGCTCTCCCCCACCTCGATACCCTTGCCCTTATCGAGCGATGCTGGCCTATCCCTCTACTGAGAAGGGAGTCCCTCCTCTCTCCTCTCTACCTATTGTGGTCTCTTCGAAGCCTATGGCACTCTTCGACGTCTCTCCTGAGGAGACCATCATTGCTCCCTCCCCTTGTGACCCCTCGTTGCATCAATAGTAGCCTGGCATCACCTCCCCATCCATCGCACCATGGTGTGCATCGGACCCTATGCCCTCATCATCCGAGGAGGGTGGATGCCTATGTACTAGGCATCATACCCATCTATGACCCCTATGTCATCCCCATCCACTGGTTGAATGGGGGCATCATCCATATCCTGACTCTAGAATCATTACATATCTAGAGCCCCGCTCAGTGTAGTACTATCTCGAATAGTTTGAGAGTACTCGTAATCCCTGAGAGAAGGGATCCCCTACTGTAGACCGAACTACCACAAAACTCGGTCATAGCGATGGAGCTCTACCTCTCCCTGCTCCATCCTCAACCAGAAGACTCACTTGATGCGAGCCAACTCCTGTCCATCCTCTCCCCACCTTGGATGCTCTCTCCATGGCCTCTAGGTGATCTAGTCTAGGATGAGGTCATCTAGCAACCTCCGAGACATCGATAGATCTATCCACCATTGTGACCCTCTCTGGAGCCACCAATAGAAAACCTAGGGTCTCTCTCGGTCAACCCCTGTCAGTGGAAGCCCTATCGGCCTCCACATCGTAATGTGCTCCTAGCACCAAACCTGTAGTAACGATGTCAAAACTAGACATCGACCTCCCTTGTATACGACCCCGTGTAGGATCCTATACAAGCGGCATAGCACAAAGCTGCCCCAAGAAAATCTATAGTCATGGTCTCTCATATCGTAGACCACATCTGAGAGTAGCCATGGTAACCTGCATCCACTCTGGTGGCATAGTAGCAAGCCACCTACTACCCCTACCAAAACTTGAGTCAATCGAGATGCCCCAGGCATCTACCATAATGTCTCGATGTTCACCCCGCCCTTCTCCAGGGTGAAGCTAGGATCTCCGCATAGGCGCATCATGGCATGGCCCTGATTGGCCATAGGAGTCATAAACCGCCCTTGTATGGGGATCCTCAAGATCCTCCATACGTCCTCTAGAGTGGGAGCCATCTCCCCTATCGATAACCAAAAATAGGATGACCCCGGATACCACCTCTCTGCTAGGGCTGTCAGTAGCCCCATGTCTATCGGTATTTGTGGCATCTCTGCCACATGCTGTAGTCCGACCTCCGCCAGTCGGTCTCGCTCTGCCTGGTCGAGCATGGCTACGTCATCTCTGAGTCCCCCGTATTTCCACTCTTAACTTTTTAGTAATCCCCTCTACAAAATAAATAATCAAACAATAAAAATCATCAATAGATAATCATTAAAAATTAGTTAAATCAATTTAATCTTCTAAAAAAATGATGATATCATCCACCATTGGATGATATCATCCTAAATTAGGTCAAATCATCCTTGGTAGGATGAAATCATCTCTGATTTCACAACTTGGGGATCGCCCCTTGTTGGACGGGATCGCCCCTATTCCATCGATTTTGCCCCTAGATGAAATCGGCGATCTAGGGACGATTTCGATGAAATTGGGATGATTTCATCCCGACGTCGTCGACGGCCTAAAAATGGCCGCGATGCCCCAAAATAGTCAAAATTTAAATAAAAAATTACACAAATCAAATTAAAAACATAATTCACTAGGTTTAGATCCTTACCCGCAACCCGCGCTGGACCTCTGTCGATCTATGCGTTGTTTCTACCATTTTGCTTGTAGAGCTCTAAAAATAGTGAAAATGAACAGTAAAAATGAATTAGGGTTTTACCCTATTTTTCTTAATTTTATTTAAAAAACAACATTTTTTAAAATTTTGCTTTTTCGCGCTTTTACCTCAAACGTTCGATTTGGGTAAAAACACAGAGGGGGCACCATAGTAAGCAGTTGTACGATTCGACCTAGAATCATCGTCTAGAAAATTGAGTAAATTTTTGCTTTCTCGTAAAATGGGAAGAACTCGTCTTTAACGCATTTTCTTCAGAAAATTTGCTAAAGAGGGGGCAAAATGTAGCACCCTAAAATTGGCGCAGTTAAACCCTTAGTAAAAAGATAAAAATTTGAATTTTAACCTCAAAACCGCCCGTTAACCGCTCACCCCATTTTTCGTGCCATTTTTAGGAGTTGTTTTGACCGTTGGACGATATCATCGCCGATCAGACGAAATCATCCCAGATCGGACGAATTCATCTGGAATAGAACGTCCAGACGATTTCATCCCAAAACCAAATTTTCATAATTAGCTTCTATTTTAACAGCCTCTCCAACTTGGGCAGAAGCGTGTCTGCGTAGTTGGAGATTCCTCCACTGAGGATCTCCTAGATTGGGATGATCCCCAACCTCCTAACCTCCCCCTAATCCTATATAAACTAGGATTTTCTCAGTTTATCCCCCTGGTTGGCTGATCCCATGATTCCCTGATTGATTTTCCCTGCCATTTAGTTTTGTTGTGTCAAGACGTCCTATCCACCATTGTTTGCACTCGTAGTTTTAAGTTTTCATTGCAGGTTTTCACTGTGCTTCAGTTGGAGAAAGCTCGGATCATCGCAGGCGATTCCAGATGATTTTGGATGATCCTATCATAGATCGGTGATGATCTCGTATGATTGGAGGTGATCTCGACTGCAGTTCAGATTGGGGGCAACCAGAGCCCTGAGTTTGCATTCCTCATTTGTCTTCTTTATTTTACTATGCATTAGTTTGATTTATTTTCATTCTGCATCCTGGAGTTCACCTCATTCAACATAAATGCATGATAAAGTTAAAATAAGTTATTAAAACAATGCATTTCCTTTAATTTGCTATCTAGATTTATCAGTTAGGCATTTATACTATCATTTCTATCATTTTGCATTATTCTTGCAGTAGCATTTTTGTTTTTGGTGTCTATTTCTGTGATTGCAGGTTTCTGACGAATTTGTCTGGATGAATTCATCAGATCGACGATGATCTTGTCTGATCTCAGATGATCGCCTATGATCTGAGATGATTCTGTACAATTGCAGATGATCCTATCATATTCGGGATGATCTGGACTCCTACAAGCTTCAGAATCTTCATCAGACATCCGAAATCAGGTGCATTCTTTCTCATTTCGTATAATATTTACATTTAGGATTCATTCCTACTTTCTGTATTCATATAAATCAACATTTTCATATAGAATAGCTTAGATTCATTCTGGCCAACCTAGGATTATGAATGATCAAGTATAAAATGAACACACCAAAACCATTCTCAACCTAGGCATGGAAACTGCCACTCAAAGTTTCCTGGTGAACCCACCATCCATCAAAAATTCACCCTTATACCCCTCCCCTGAGAGGCGCGACCTTCAAAGGGCCTCTCAGTCCGAGGTATTGTCCCATCCTTCTCGCATCCCCCTTCCGGGCACGGATCCTATAGCCTGAAGGTAAGGATGCAAAAAATTTGGAGCGATACAAGAGGCATTTGATCTAACAACATATTAATGACAAATGCTATTCAAGGAAATGTATTTTTATTCATGTAATATTGCATAGGTTACAATAAGGGAAAATTCCCCTTTTATCTTTTCTTTCCATGAAAATTGCAATAGGCCTGATGCCTTCCTTTCACTTTCCTTAGTGTAGATAGGGTTCTTTGTATGTGTGCCACCATGGGGTCATAGTTTGTGGTTGCTTCCCTCCTTAGTTCTATGATGAACCTGTAAAAATGGGTTAGTTAGTTGGGGGGCTTGCCTTAGTCAGGCCCCATATTTAGAAAGACAAATTGACTATAAAAACATGATAAAAACTAAAATAAATTCATGAAATGACAAAATTAAGCTTACCTCCCAAATCTGAGCTGATTTGGGACCTGTAGGACCAATTCACCACCCAGGGGGTGAACTGATGCCGGATTTGCGGGGCGGGGGGTGAATCAGACCCTGAGAACTATTTTGCAAAAACTCTTTGGTGGGAAGGTTTCTTGGTTGTTGTACTATCAATGTGCATGTTCAGATCTTCTTGGTTGTGCTTCGGTGCATATTTTGGTAGAGTTTTTGTACTTTGATTATAAGTTGGAGAGATATTTAGAATGAGGGTTTGGGCCCACTATATATAGAAAATGGCAAGGTGTAGGGGGAGAGTTAAGGAAACTAACCCTAGGCTGAAGTCTAACCAAATTTAGGTTAGGGTTTGTGAGGTGGAAGCCTCACATTCCTCATAGGAAATATCCTATCCTCACACATGTGTGAGGAAGGATTAGGTCTAATCAGGATTAGGAGGTCCTAAGGTCAAATTAGGGCTTGATTAGGGTTCTTAGGAAAATATCTTAGCTAACCCTAATTACACACATGTGGGAGGGTGCAATTAGTGTTAATTAAGGATTAAGAGTTCAATTAATCAATTTTACCCTAAAAAGGTGACTTAAGTGAAGTCAACATTAAATTAGATTTTAAGAATTGACTTGATAATTGCTTTTGCCAATTAATAGCCTGTGGGGGCCTCAATTGAGTGCAAATAGGTTGTGCATCATCTTGGGAAGCTGAAAAAAGGCATATTGATGCATGGGAGATGTTTGTGATATGATTTTTCTAACTTACTAGGGTTTTGGACTTGAAAACTAGCAAAGTGGTATATGGAAGTCTATGCAATGCTATGATAATCTATGACAATCTACGCATGACTACGGTCATCTACGCATGACTACGAATGACTATAGAAATATATGCATGTCTAGGATGATCTACAATAGTCTACACTAGTCTACAATAGCCTAGGGGTACCTAGGATAGCCTATGTGAATCTACAAGTGTCCAAAAGGATCTACAAGTATGTAGGTATAGCAATGTGTGACTTTTAGGTGTCTATATTTTACCCCTTTTTGTACTATACTATGAGAAACATAGTTTAATACAAAAATGTGAAGGGTTTGTGTAGAAGAGAAGGGATAGAAGAAGAATGAGATCCAATAAAAAGTATGTAGCCACTCAAAGCATGACCATACCAACTTGATCGATAGCCAAGAAGGAGGAAGGAGAAGAAGAGAAGAGGAAAGGGATAAAATGCAATGAAAAAAATACCGATAAATGGAAATGGATGATTGTGGATGCAACACGGTGATTTTGTTGAGTCCGTATGATATTTTTCGATGTCATACTAGTTTCTTAGGGTAGGCAAATTTTGACTACTTTGCTTTTATGACCAGATCAACGTGGTCCAAAAGTATGAATAGAACAAATGCCTATTCAAATATTTGCTATTGATTGATTGATGAGAACATGGTGACAAGTATCAAACCATTTGAGCTAAAGGGACATTTGGATTATTCAAATGTGACTAGTTCAGTGTGGTCGAGAAATCCTTTTCCAAATGTTGTGCTAGGATTACATCAAACGTATCATTCATTATGTACTCGATATACTTGAATGCTTAGATTAATTTCTCCATCGAAATGCATAGCTCTCGTGATATAAAAAATATCTAGTTGGGATTGAGATTATAATTGTAAGATAATATTTAGAAAAATTTTTGTAGACAGATGTGATATCTACACTTTTGGATGTTTAGTTGGTTGGTTGCATGCAAAGCTGACTTTGGATATGAATACCCCCTCAAACGAGAAGTCAACAATTATTTTTAGAAATTTGGTGATTTGGATATGAATAAGATAGAACCCATTGTGTGATAAAAAATGTTAGTATTTTGTATGCTTTCATTTGGCGTGTTTTCTAAGTATGTTGTTTTTGAGTGTAAGGTAGGAAAATTTGACCATTAAATTTTCCACCTTATGGATACAATTTTTAGAAAACGAAGAACTTTTCACCATAGAAGGGCAAAATGGGTATCCAAAAATAATATTTGTTTTTGTAGATGTTTTTGTTTGGCCTATGTTTGAATTTCATGCCATTTAATAGGTAGTGTTAAATTTGGACTGAGTTGTTGGGAGCCCAAATTGTACTATTTTCAACATCGGTTTGAACTTTCACCATGAAATGGAAAAATGGGTATTCAAAAATATGACTGTTATTTTGATGTTGTGTGTATTTGTGTATGTTTTGTTTTGGTGTATGTATGGTAAAATTTAGCTTGAACTCCGTGTTGAGTGGTGTATTGTTTTTGAAAATGATCGACATTTTTACCGCTAAGTGGGAAAATGGGTATTCAAAGATGTATTTTATTTTTATATGTCAGATAGATTGGTTCAATTCTGAATTTCGTGTCATGGTTGGTATGTGGAAATGTTATGTTTGACTATTGGAAGTTAAATATGTACTATTTTTCGTATTTGTTTGTTTTTTTACCATGAAATGGAAAAATGGGTATCCAAATATGTGACTATTATGTTAAAATATTTTGGTATGTGAATTGTGCACTGTTTATGTCAAATTGAATGATTTAATTTTTATATTTTTATTCATGAAGTTCTATTTGATTGCATTGTTATGTGGATGGCTAATGTGTGTTTCGTTGTGTTTTGTTGTGGATGAATAGGTGAAAATGCTCGAGCCCTGTCATCATGTGCAAAATATGAAGGATGATTTTGATGAGTTGATGAATAAACCTGATGAGTTGAAGTGGTTAGATGACATATGGTTCCGAGGTGTGTGGGAGTGTAAGAGTATACATGCCAACAGGGCATATGTATCCACATTATGTGAGTGGTGGGATGCGGATAGGAACATGTTTCATTTTCCCACTAGGGAAATGACTATTACCTTGGAAGATATATACTGAATTTATAAGTTGTTGATTGAGGGTGTTTTGGTGAGAGCGGCAGTTGATGATAGTAAGGAGGTTATGTTGGAGTGGTTCTTTGGGGTGGAGTGGAGAGATATAGATGTCTCTAAGATGGATTATGAGTGGTTGTGGTTGAAGAAGAAGATATCTGATCGACAGTGTGCAACAATGATGATGATCTCCACCTATGCATTACCTCATACTTTCAAGGTTTTTTCACCTTGAATATGTTAGATGTGGTGAGTGACATGGTGGATTGTAGGTTCGTGTTTATGTGGGCACCTGCACTATTGGCCCAAGTGTACCAGGAGTTGCATGATGTTGTGTGAGCTAGAAATAAGGGGTTGAGTTTGATTCCCTTGTTACAGGTATGGGCGTGGGAACACATAGCTATTGAGAGGCCATCATTATTGCCTCACCCTATGCATGTGAGGGGTAAGGAGTATTTACCCTATGCTTTGAGGTGGAGTACAGAGGCAGAGTAGGGTATTAAGAGGCCACATGAGGGTGATCCGTTATTATGGAGGGGTAAGTTTGGAGACCTAACACCTGGTGATATTAAATGGAGACCTTGGTTGGGTGGGGTAAGGTGGGATGAGGATGATGAGTAGCTACACACCATTCTATAGGGTAGATGGTTAGTGGGGTGATATACTCGGTAGGTCGAGTATTTTTAGTTTGATTAGGTGATGCGATAGTTTGGCTTACGATAGGATATTCTAGGGGCTCCTGCCATTTATTTTAGGCGATGAGGTGATAGAGGAGAGAATCCTGTGGTTTTACCTTGGTTTGGGGAGAGGGATCCACCTATGGCTACCCCGAATGTGGAGGATGTTGGGATGACTCTAGAGTTTGAGGCCTGGTGGGTGATGCAGGGTTGGGAGCTTGGTAGAGGTGTAATCGATCGATGGGTGGCACTTGATGTTGGGGCACCTCCACTAGAGAGGAGAGCCAGTAGGGAGGCTCGAGCTAGGTCAGAGGATGTAGCTAGTGATGAGAGGGAGGTTCCTCTATGATGGTCGTGATGATGCTTGGGCGGTGTAGCGAGCACCCAAGGAGTGGGGGTAGAGGAGGTACCTATGGATGTTGACATGGCTATGGGGTAGGCTATTGGAGCAGAGGAGGAGAGAGGTGGGGTTATTGCTATGGGTGATATAGATGATACCATTGATATTGGTGCATTCATGGATGTAGAGAATATTCCTTTTGATATCTAGGAGAGGCGAGATGTGAAGGAGGAGGCATAGGAGCTACGAGGTAGGGTTCACGAGTTGGAGGCTGAGCTCCATAGATAGGAGGAGGCTATCGAGGCTAGATATGCTAAGGTAGTAGTTGATATGGAGTATATGAGGGCCATGATGGCTAGGTAGGATCAGTCTATTGAGAGGTTGACTGGTCAGTTGGCTATGGAGTCTGCTAAGAAGGTATTATGTGAGACTTCTCTGACGGTGCATGGGATTCCTCTTCTAGATTATGCTCAGGTGGTGTCGCAGTCTGAGTCACGGTCATGAGTGTGGGAACCTTCACATCATAGTCAACATAGTGCTACTTCGGTGGAGTAGGTCAGGGCCAAGGCTGGGGTAGGAGATCCACCTACTGTGGGTCAGGCACTAGGAGCCAGGGCAGAGTCTAGTAGAGTGGCAGAGGTTTGGGTGAGCCATGAGGGGCATGGAGAGACTCTTAGTTGGAGTTAGGATTGCTTATTATTGTAGCCTATGGGCGTTTTTGGATGATGGATAATGGGTGATGGTCCCATTTTGTAGCCTACGGGTATTTTTGATGGATGATATATATATATATATATATATATACATTTTGATTTCGGTTGTTATATATACATGTGTTATGGTTTTTTTGCAATGTGTTCTCCTTATGTTTGATTTGTAGGTATTTATGATGAATGGATATTCATGTGTATTGTGGTTTAAATCTATTATCACGTTGTAGTGTGAATATGCTGTAGGGTAGACTTGCATGATTCTATTTTGAATGCAATGTGAAGTAATAAAATGTGAAATGATATTTGTAGTGAATGCATGTAATGTAAATGCAATAATGGAGTGTGAGATAGTATATGCATGATGAATGCCTTGATTTAGTAATTGATGTGAAGCATGTAATGTAACTACAATAATGTAATCCTTGATGTGAGGCATGTAATGGAAATGCAATGATGTGATCCTTGATAAATCTATGTAACATAGATGCATGTATGCATGTATGGGAATGTTAAAATACGTAGAGGAAGCACTTGTATCATTACATGTACCTATGTGGATGTTATCCATTCTATTATCTCAGAGATGTAGGATGGTATAGGAGGCATGTAATGGCTTTGACCAATGTAGTTTTGATAATAAAAATTTAGACTCAAAGTTGTGTGAGTTTATGTGGCAACTCATAACTAATCGGATTGGTTCAAAATATGTCATGGACCTGTGTGTGTAAATGAGTGAGGTTCATTTATCCATTTTGAGGTAGGTAGGATTAACCCATTGTAGACATGGCCGAACTAGCTAGCTCATCCATACATGAATAGTGATTTGTACAAAAGCAGGTAGCTAATGCAATAGATATATCGCCACTTGTAAGACTATTCCACTGGTAGGCAGGTTCTTGGAGCCTATTGCTAGCGATGGAAATCATCCCATGGTGTTATGTTAAACCTAAGGACCAAAGGCAATGAAGCATAACATGGGTGATATCAGGAGGCTTTTCCTTTTGTTTTTTACCCCTCATCTATTGTTGCCCTATTTATTATGGTGCTCTTTTTGTCTTTTTCTATTTATTTATTTATTTTTTGTATTCTCTTTTTCTCAATATTTCTATTCTACGGGCATTGGATTTTGTTTTCTACCCCATTCTTTTACTTTTGCTTATGCTTATCCCTTTTTTATTCCCATGTTGTATGTTGACCATGCAAGTGATAGGATGAGCAGGGGAAACTGTTTTGCTAGATGGTGACATCTACTCAAGGTGTCTTATTTCCTAGACTCAAAATGTGTTTAATGTGTAACTTGTTGTGAATGGTTCATGAGAGAAGTTGAACCAGCCTAAAGAACCATAAGAATAATGTAAAACCTATCAGCTAGAGGTGGAATTTGATTGACTAAACTAGTGAGTAGTCAAAGTCTAACACAACACCTATGTATACCCTAATCCTAAAAAGGGGGAATGGACATCCATGTGGTGATGCTAACAAGTGCGTGTATTACTCCTGTTGAAGGCATATTTTGTTTTTGTTTTTGAGAGGGAGAATGTACAAACTTAAAATGAAATTAACATGAAAAACATATGGATATGTGCAATGGGTGTAATGTAAATGATGCAAGTGGAGAAATGCAATATCTACAAGAGGAAATTTATGATGTGTAGAAAGAGAAGTTTAGAAAACTTATTTATAGATGACTATGGTGTATCATGATGACCAAAAAGCATGATGTTGTAATGATGGTTGCCCCAACATGTGGGGTGTGTGTGTAGTAGGTGTATAAGTTGTAGTATGTTAGATGCATGTGGTACTATCAAAAGGAGGAAATGGATGGAGGTGGAATGTACAACTAGAAGAACTTTAGAAGAAGTAGTCTTTGGAAACCAACAAGAAAAGGGGATTGCCAAAGTCAGAAATATAATAGAAGAAAAGGATGGTAGATCAACATAGGTATGTAGCCACTCAAAGCATGACCATACAACTATGTGAGAAAATAAGAAGAAGGGGAAGAAAGAAGGAGGAAGAAAATATGGGAGTTACTGACAAGTGAAGTATCGTGGGTCTGGTCAGGAATGAAGTGGTGAAGTGATGGTATGGCTTGGACTTTGGTAAGTGGTGTGATTGGAGATGTTGTGAATGTAGCGAGTTGGTGCTATCAATGTTTCACAAGGTGACAAAGTTATGGGGATGATGCGACATGGAGGACTCACGATTCGACTATACGAGATGGAACATTTAGGTGATGGAGTTTGAGTGCCATGCAACATGTTATGGACCAGGTTTTTAAATGTTTGGCATTCCTCAATGTCATGACCTAGTTGTCGATGATAGATACAATATTGGTTCTCATGGTAGTTACATAGTTTAGGATGTGAGGGGTCTATGGGTCGAATATCAGGTAAATCAATAAGACCCTGATGCATGAGATGATAAAATATTTTTGATAATGGTGTGAATGGCATGGGCATAGGGTAAATGTATGGTTTAGGTGGAGGTGAACAGGGGGTGGATGAAGGGGAATTTGATAGTGGGAGTGTAGGTCAAGAATCCAATGTGGATCAAATCCTAGGTCGAGGAATGGATCTATGTGGAGGTGATGATGTACGAGCCATGGGAGACTGGAATGGATGAACATGACAATGACAATGGCTCATTTATAGCTTAAGAGCCTCGATATGAGAAAGGAGATGTTGTATGTCATTTTTTGGAGGTGACAATATCAAGGAAGGTGATGATCGAGACTCTAGTGTTTATGGAGTGGCTTGGTATGCATGGGAGAATGAATGAGGTCGTGATGATGAGGGGGAAGAGTGGAATGGCCTTGGGGTTTGGTAAGCTTGTTGGGAAGGTAGGCCTCATAGTGGTGATGGTGGCATCTTAAGAATAGGTGGCATAGGGGATGGTTTTGGTCAATGATGTGAATGGGATGGGGGCATGTTCGCACGGCTAGCTTGAGCTACTTGAGCCATGTGGGCTTGCAAGGCTTGGGCATAATATGATTCTCCATTGGGGAGTGGGGCCGATAGGCATGAAGGGTGGGTTGGATGAGGAGTGTATCCTCTGTTAGGAGGGTGGTATGCTCCTAGAGGGTGATGGGGGGAATTAGTTGGTGAATAAGGATTCATAGTATCTTTGGGTGGATGAGAAGGGGACCCCTATGTTTGGGGATGGGATGTTTCCTCCTTTTCATCAAAAGAGGATAGGGTGACCTGGATATCTCCCGAATGGGGTGAGTAAGATGAACCTCGATGGTGAGGTGAGAGGCATCGGGGTGAAGTGTTATGGTCTGAATGGGAGGAATGGGAAGATCACCTAGTGTGATGAATGACTGGTGGTTGGGCTAGGTCATCCGGTGTGATTGGTATAGTCTATGGTGGTGGAGGGTCCTACATGATGATGTATGTAGATGCTATCGTATCTCATTGCTGACGGTGTATCTATAAATGATGTAGATCCTACAAGAAGGAAAACAAATACCAGTAGCATAAAAATGACATAAAGGAGAAAGTACATGTAAAATATGTGAGGTAAAAAAATAAAAAGACATGCATTTATCATGATGTGCCTAGTGAGTGATGTGTTTGTGCGTGTCGGTATGTGCCACTTGTGATAGTGAACACCTATTTGTATTAGGCATTGAATGCATGAAGGTGCAAAATTTTGATGGGCTCAGGGTCATCGAGGCCTTCAAGGTTAGCCAAGCGATAGGCACCTAAACCATATTTGTGTGTGACGATGAATGGGCCCAGCCAATTCGGGGTAAACTTGTCTCGTTGTTGGTGAGGTTGACTCATGATCTGTTGGTTTTCTTTGAGGACTAAATCACCAATTTGGAACTCGTGTTGATGTACCTTACTATTATAGGCATAGTGAAGGTGATCTTGGTAGACTCATGTGTGCTCGATGGCATGGATGTGATGTTCATCAAGGAGTGTAAGTTGATCTAAGCGAGCTTGACATGTGGTGTCATCATCTATGAATTCTTTCATGGATACCCATAGGGAGGGTATCTCAAGCTCAAGGGGCATGATGGCTTCTACCCCATAGACAAGTGAAAATGGAGTTGCCCCAGTGGGGGTATGAATGCTTGTACGATAGGCCCACAAGGCTAGGGATATTTGGTTATGCTAGTCATGATGTGATTCTACTACTGTTTTGCATAGGATGGAGCAAATTATTTTTTTTGTGGATTTTGCCTGGCCATTACCCTATGGGTAATATGGGGTAGAAAAGCTATGATGAATGTTAAACTTGTTACAAAGTGCTTGGATGGTTTTGTTTTTGAAGGATTTCCCATTATCAGAGATGATTTGGGAAGGGATTCCAAAATGACATATGATATGATATGTGATGAATGCTGCTATCTTTGCTCCTATGGTTTGGACAAGTGGGATGGCTTTGACCCACTTTGTAAAGTATTCTATAGCGGTGATGATGAACTTATGATTGCTTGAGGAAGCAGGTGTGATTTGTCCAATAAGATTGAGGCCCCATTGGGAGAAAGGCCACATGGATTGAATTGGTTGAAGTGCTTGAGATGGCATATGTGTGAGGTTTGCATGTTGTTGGCACTTAATGCAATGCTTTACGTATTCACAATAGTCATGTTCCATATTTGGCAAATAGTAGCCCATGTGAAGGATGCATTTCGTGATTGCCATGCCATTGAAGTGGCCACCACAAGTACCATCATGGGTTTCTTGTACAACCCATTGAGATTCATGTGGTTCTAAGCAATGCAAGAGCATGCCATCATAACTACGGTGATAGAGGATATCCCCCAGTAATGTGTAGTGGATTTCTCTTTGTTTAAATGCTTGGCACTAAGCATGGGGTAATTCGCATGGTATAAATCCTAGTTTAATGTAATATTTGATCTATGCAAACCATGGGTCATGTGGTTTGGTATCGACCACATGAATGCCACCATCATCTTTAGGATATGTAGGTGATATGGTAGATTGAGTGAGGGTATGAATTGTTATGGATGTGGTTGTTGATGTTGGGTTTTGTGGGATTAATGATCCTAAGGAAGCCATTGTATCTACAAAATGATTAGTGGATCATGGCACAACTTCGATGTCATACCATTCAAATTGATAGAGGAGTTGTTGTGCAATGTGCTTGTATTGTTGGAGGATTGGGCAATTGCATTTCTAGATCTCTTGTACTTAGTTTACGATTAAAAGGAAATCACCTATGATGTGGAGGTGTTTGATGTGCATGGAATGCGCTTGTTTCAATCCAAGGATTAGAGCTTCATATTCTACATTGTTGTTTGTACAAGGGAAATCCAACTTGAATGAAAATGGTAGTGGTTCTCCTTCAGGTGTGAAAAATACAATGCCTACACCCCCAACATGCATGCATCGATAGCCATCAAAGAATAGTGTTAAGTTGGCTATCACTTTTGGTTCCACATATTATTCATATTATATTATGTGAAAGATATAATCATTCAAGAGTTGAATGAGGAGGTATTGGTCATCATTTAAAGGAGCTTTTGTGTTTTGATCAGCTATAACCTATCCTTTGATGGAATTTTGTGAAATAAATTAAAGGTCAGATTTAGTTAGAAGCATGATCCATTTGGTTGTGCGAGAATTGTGGTAGCTTTTGTTCATCATGTAGCAGAGGGGATTATCTTGGGCAATGACAAAGGTAGTATGGTTAATGAAGAACACAAGCTTATACTGAGAGGGGGGGTGAACAGTATAGCGCCCACTTTTTACTTTCTTTCCAAACCAATATCAATTAGTGTCCTCAATTGCAATTACCAAATACAGTAGTGTGCATTAATAACATAGATAGCAATAGTAAGCAAGTGCACAAATCACCACACACAATTGAGACACAAGATTTAACGTGGTTCCCCCAATGTGGGGTAGTCCACAAGATAATCTCCTTATAATATTTCACAAAGAAATAGGGATCCTTATCCCAATACAAATGATTACTTTGATCTGCTCAAAGCTAGGCTATCCTGATCTACTCAGGTGGGCTCCACTGATCTGCTCATCTAGGCTCTCCATTGATCTGCTCAGCTAGGCTATCCACTGATCTGCTCAGCTAGGCAATCCATTGATCTGCTTAGCTAGGCTATCCACTAATTTGCTCAGCTAGGCTATCCACTGATCTACTCAGCTAGGCTATCCACTAATCTACTCAGCTAGGCTATCCATTGATCTGCTCAGCTAGGCTATCCACTGATCTACTCAGCTAGGCACTCCATTGATCTGCTCAGCTAGGCAATTGGTGTTGATAAGTTTTTATTTTTGTTATATCTCTTTCACTGCTCATAAATCTACCTCAATGCCTTCTCACAAGGCTCAAACAATCCTGCTCATATGTTGTCCCAAATCTGTCCTCAAAGCCTTCACAAAAGGCTCAAGCAATGATGCTCAAATGTTGTCCCAAATCTATCCTCAAAGCCTTCACAAAAGGCTCAAGCAATGATGCTCAAATGTTGTCCCAAATCTATCCTCAAAGCCTTCTCAAAGGCTCAAGATATCAAAAATTTTTCCCAAAACCTTCTCAAAGGCTCAAGCAATGATGCTCAAATGTTGTCCCAAATCTATCCAAATATCCCAAAAGCCTTCTCAAAGGCTCAACCAATCACTCTCAAGTAGCACTCAAATCTCAACCACAAATCAATGAAGGCAAGGCTCAATGATGAACTCAACAATGAATGGCAATGTACTCTTCAATGGATGACAACAATGATCCACAATGATCTCAACAATGTATGACAAATACTCTCTCAAATGGATGACAACAATGCTCAACAATATACTCTCAAATGTATGGCAAATGAGCTCTCTAATGAAAACCTCTCCAAGCAATAACAATGAGGACTTCAACCAACCAAGGACAATCTCCACAAGTAATAGCAATAGGTTCTCAATAATATCTTCCTCATGCAATGTCAATAAGCTCTCAAGAAACAAGCACAACTCCCTCAAGCAAAGAGCTCTCAAATAGCCAACAATGATCTCCTCAAATGAAAGACAAATGTATCCACAAGTGACTAGCAAATGATCTCCTCAATGGTCTCAAATAGAGGCAATGTACTCAACAAGTAACCAACAATACTCTCCTCAAAACAATAGCAAAAACCTCCTCAATAGTGGCAATACTCTCAATGAACTCCACTAAAGCAATTATGAACTCAAGCATCAATTTTATCCATAAAATTGATTTTCTAATCCATCCACTTCCTCTCAATAGTCAAGGCACATAATCAAGCAATTTGTCTTCAACTTCAAACCCTAACTCATGTGCATGTCTTCTAACTCAAGGTAGCAATTAACTAGGTCTCAAGTTCCTAGTTTAATTTCATAATCAAACCATGCACTAGGACATATACATGTTCAACACTTTACAACCTTATAACTCCCTAAATTCATTAACATAAACAACAAGCACCTATGCTTTTATTTATTTGTTTTCACACCTTATAACTCCACAAGTACACACAATAATTTTCAATTATTTAATTCAACACCTTATAACTCCCTAAATACACATAGCAATAACAAATAATATCTCAACACCTTATATCTCCCTAAGCACACACAACAATCATTTATTTCCAACAAATACCTTATGACTCCCTAATTTTGGTAGAAATGATTTTAATGCACCACAACTTTGGCAATATCAACTATTACCATGCACTAGAGATAAATACCTTTTTATGAAGTTCGTAGCCTCTACAACCTTCAAAAATGTTAATGTATTTGCCAAAAATCAATGCGCCTTTACCACCTTCGAAATCATCAACGTTTTGCCCAAAAATCAATGCGCCTTCACACCTTCACGGGAGTCGAACTCTGTTCCTCCTTGCTTGCATTGTGAAGCGCTTACCACGTGAGCGCTGGCCCACATTGGGATTTAATCCCAAACACTTCCTTTAATATCTATGCTCGACTATCAAAATGAAATCAATCTCTCACAAAAAACTTTTGCTCCTGGTGGGATTCGAACACAGACCTCTCCTATGCAAAGATGATGCCCTACCAACTGCGCTACGCTGTCCAGTGTGACGTCAGTTCTGGCAGCTTCCAATTTTGTCTTTGCCCTTGAATTCAATATTTCATTTTACCTCTACGTTGCCTCCCTTCGATGACTCTCTCTCATGCGCTAATTATTCTCCTATCTCCGCAACAAAATAGCCAAAGTCTTCTTTGATTTATATGCCTTTCAATGCCTTCGAATGACGTCGACAAACTTTGATTTGCCATCCTAACCTTTGCACGTCGATGGATAATTTAATTAAACTTTAGACCTTAGAATTATTAAATAAATATTTAATAATTCATCTCTTATCTTTGAATTGGGATATCTCCTTCGTTCTTTTGAATTTTGCCATGAAACTTTTTGCACCTAGGTTTTATTGAAAAAACCTTTTCATCCATCATCATTTGGAGATGTCTTAGCACATTGGTTTTAATGAAAAACCCTTTCCAATGGTTTTAATAAAAACCCTTTCCATTGGTCTAATTAAAAAACCTTTCCGTCGGTTTTAATAAAAACCCTTGCCATTGGTTTTAATAAAAACCTTTACCATTGGTTTTAATAAAAACCATTAATATAATATTTAAAAATTAAATATTATATGCCTCTTGTGCCACAAAACCCTGTATATATCCATGCTCTCCAAAATGTCATAAATGAATATTTATGAAGTGCTTTTGCCACCAAAACTCAATGTGATCCATGTGACATCAATGACAACACAAAATAACTCAAATTGCCAACAATCTCCCCCTTTGTCATTGATGGCAACACCTCTAATGCAAAACACCACAATCACTGCAAAAACCATCTCTGAGAATCAAAGTTGCTCCCCCTGACTCAATACTCTCTATGGAGGCTGCTCCCCCTATCTCAATGCTCTCTTTGGAGGCTTCTCCCCCTAACTCAATGCTCTCCCCCTTACTCAAATCTCTCCCCCTTTGACATCAATGGCAAAAAGGGACACCTATGGGGCTAAAAGATATGACTCTTAAGCTTAGCCCCCCACCACCTTCTCTCTTGAGGTGATTAATTTTGGGGTGGGAGTATTTTTACTCCCATATTACATTGTTCCTTTCCTTTGTCAACTTCCTTCCACTTCTTTCTGATATCCTTTTCTTGATGAGTTACTTGATCTTCTTGTCTTGAACCTGTTTGACCTTCTTGCCTTGAGACTGCTTGAACTTCTTGCCTTGAACCTATTTGGAATTGAGTCCTACACCATTTTGCAATATGTCCAAAGTTATTGCAATTAAAACACTTGATATTGTAGCCTTTGGATGGTGCCCATGTTCTGAATTCTTTCTTGAAATCATTTCCATATCCATTCCTTTCCTGAACCCTGTATTGTGAGGTTCTATTTTCATAATCATTATGACCATGACCTCTGAATTGTGTAGCTCTAAGACCAAAACCATGTTGCTCATTTTCTTTGCACTGAGAAGCTCTATGACCAATCCTGTTGCATAAGAAGCAGTGTCCTTGAAAAACATACCTTCTTCCTTTGAAGTTCCTTCTAGAAAAATCAAACTTCTTTGATCCATAGACCCTACAGTGTATAGCCCTGTGTCCAAATCCATTACAAGAAAAACAATGTCCTTGAAAAGCCCTTTGTTCATGCCTTGGTTCCTCATACCTTTCTTGACCATTATCCTTGTGATCATCTTTGACTTGTGCATTGTATCTTTGATCCTTCCTTGTAGTATCTAAATCCTCTTCCTTAACTTCTTCCTTGTTTTCCTCTTCAAGAATTTCTTTGCCTCTTGAACTTGATTCACCTATCTCAAAACAAGATCCAAACTGGATATTTGGAGCCATAGGAGCTTTGGAACTTTCTTCATGAATCTTAGGTGCTTCCTTGCTTTCATATTTTACAACTTCCTTTCCTTTTGAGTGTGATTCCCCAAACCTGAAATATGAGACCTTTGGTGCTTTGGAACCTTTCTCTTATTTTTCTTTATTTGTGTCAAATAGCAAATTGGCACACATCTCTATAGCCTCTGAAATACATGTTTCCTTCTCAGTGAAAATATCTTGGCCTTTTGAGTCATGTGATGGATCAACCTTCTCAAGTATAAAGCATCTCAATTCTTTTAGATTCTCCTTAACCTCTTGTAGTTGCTCATGGATATCATTGAAGTCTTCTTTTAGATCAACTGAGACATCTGTCTTTCTTGAAATATCCTCCTCTTCTATTTGGAGTGGTAGTTCTTCATCTACTTCTTTTATCCCATAGAAAAAACCTTCTTCATCTTCACTGTCACTGAGATCATTATCATCTTCTATAGCAAATAAACTCTCATGATTTCTTTGACCATGCCTGTTTCCTTGATGTGTCATTTCATCTTCACTATCATTGAAGCCATTGCAATATCCTGATCTGTGATCTCTTTGACCACACACAAAGCATTGTTCTCTTTCACCTTCTATTCCTAGGAATAGATGTTCTTCCTTTTCATCATCTGACTTGTCTCTATCGTTGTGATCTGAGCTATCATTTGCTTCTTCAATGTAGAAAGTTTTCTTTGTCTTATGAAAACTTTTCTTCTTCTCATGCTTGCTTTGCTTGTACTTGTCATCTTTGTCATGCTTATGCTTTCCTTCTTCTTTTCTTCTGTGACCCTATTTTTCATCATCACTATTTTCTTCATGTGGACACTTGTTTGCATAGTGACCATAATCACCACACTTGTAGCATTTGACTTTCTTCATATCCCTATAATTCCTTGAGTCCTTTTTCTTTTTGATGAAGTTAGCTTCCTCATCATTATCTGAATCTCTATCTGTCTCTGGATCTTTCCCTTTATTTTTCTCTGAAGCCTTGAATGCAATTTCTTTCATTGGAGCCTGATGCTTATCTATCCTCATCTCATAAGTTGTGAGAGTTCCTTGTAGTTCTTCCATTGTTAGCTTGTCAATATCCATTGTTTCTTCTATCATTGAAACCTTTGCATCATACTTCATGGGAAGTGATCTCAAAACCTTTTGAGTAACATCTAATTCTTTCATCTCAAATCCTAGGCCTCTCATGGTGTTAGCAATCTCATCAACTCAAAGTAAAAACTTTGCAATATCTTCAGAATCTTCCATTTTCAATTCCTCAAATCTTCTTCTATGAGTTTGTAGTTTTGCCAACTTTACCTTGGAATCTCCTTCATAGGTATTCCACAACTTGGTCCACATTTCATTAGCTGAATTACATACCATGACCTTTGCAAAATTTGTCTCACGTAGCCCACTCAGAATACAATTCATTGCCTTTGCATTGATCTCAACCAATTTCTTGATAGTCTTATCTATCTCAGGATCACCTTCAACCTTATACTCTTTTGCAACCATCTGCCATACCTCATATCCTTGTGATATCAAGTAGTTCTTCATTCTCATGCTCTAGAAAGCATAATTGTTACCATCAAATAGTGGAGCCTTACTTGTAGATGATCCATTCTATGAAGCCATCTGTGTTCTTGTAGAATCTGCCCTCAAGTTGTTAGCCTTTTCGAAGGAACCCACTCTGATACCAATTGAAGAACACAAGCTTATACTGAGAGGGGAGTGAACAGTATAGCACCCACTTTTTACTTTCTTTCCAAACCAATATCAATTAGTGTCCTCAATTGCAATTACCAAATATAATAGTGTGCATTAATAACATAGATAGCAATAGTAAGCAAGTGCACAAATCACCACACACAATTGAGACACAAGATTTAATGTGGTTCCCCCAATGTGGGGTAGTCCACAAGATAATATCCTTATAATATTTCACAAAGAAATAGGGATCCTTATCCCAATACAAATGATTACTTTGATCTGCTCAAAGCTAGGCTATCTTGATCTGCTCAGGTGGGCTCCACTGATCTACTCAACTAGGCTCTCCACTGATCTGCTCAGCTAGGCTATCCACTAATCTACTTAGCTAGGCAATCCATTGATCTGCTCAGCTAGGCTATCCACTGATCTGCTCAGCTAGGCTATCCACTGATCTTCTCATCTAGGCTATCCACTAATCTTCTACTAGGCTATCCATTGATCTACTCAGCTAGGCTATCCACTGATCTGCTCAACTAGGCACTCCACTGATCTGCTCAGCTAGGCAACTAGTGTTGATGAGTTTTTCTATTTCTGTTCTATCTCTTTCACTGCTCATAGATCTACCTCAATGCCTTCTCACAAGGCTCAAACAATCCTGCTCATATGTTGTCCCAAATCTATCCTCAAAGCCTTCATAAAAGGCTCAAGCAATGATGCTCAAATGTTTTCCCAAATCTATCCTCAAAGCCTTCACAAAAGGCTCAAGCAATGATGCTCAAATGTTGTCCCAAATCTGTCCTCAAAGCCTTCTCAAAGGCTCAAGCAATCATGCACAAAAGCTATCTCAAATCTATCCAAAAATTTTATCCCAAAAGCCTTCTCAAAGGCTCAACCAATCATGCCCAAAATATATCTCAAATCTGTCCAAAAATTCTGCCCCAAAAGCCTTCTCAAAGGCTCAACCAATCACTCTTAAGTAGCGTAAGGTAAAGTAGGGATTAGCCAAGTGATCGATTATACCACATAAGCTAGATTATGGTGGTGGAGATAGTACAAGTGGGAGCAAGGAGTCGAATCCAGCATAGAAAAAGTTAGTATGATTATGAAGATATCCTAATTACACAATTGTTTCGATAGTTAAGATCAAATATGAAGGGTGAATAAAGTCTTGGGCAGATTGGATGATGGGTGGGTGTACGTGGGCGTCACGCATATTATAATCTCTTGGGCCTGAGTTTTTCATAAACACATATATGTGTGGTGTTGCATGTTCTAGTGCCCAATGTGGTGAATATGAATAGAATGATGAAGAGGAAGTCTAGGAGTCTCTAATAGTATCATTGGAAGGGTGCAACAATTTGTCATCTAAGAGATATTATCACTACTCCCACTCATGATATTTGGCCGTAGTAGCTAGTATAGGGTGATTGACTTGTGGGAATTACGAAGGTGATGTATTGGATGTTGGACAACACAAGGAAGTAAATGATCTAGGACATCAACAAAAGGAAGAGGAGGCATACATGATGTAGGGAGAATAGGTATTTCCATCGAAGAGGATGCTTGGGGTGAAGTTACAGGGCGTGGTGTGTATGGTGGTTGTGGTGTCGATACGTAGGTGATTTCATAGAGAATGAAGGTTGAGATGGTGGTGGTAGCCATAATACAGGAGGAAAAAATGGTATGGTAGGGGTATTAGGCACTGTTGATTATGGTGCTAAGGGTGTTGATACTAATGTGCATATCCTTGATGAAGATTGGGGTAACAAGGTGGATATAGGAGTAGATGTCGATGCTCCAACTGACTGATGGGAAGAAATAGAGAATAATTGCATGGATGAGAAGGACGGTGTAGGAAAAAGGTCTACAATGTTGTATAACTTAAAGGGACCTCCATCAACTGGGATGCAATTGATAAGTCTGTTATGTATGTATTTGAGGCAATGGTGTAACATAGAAGGGACACATTGCATATCTCTTATCCATGGGTGACCAAGATGGATGTTGCATTGCATTTCCACTTGGATTATGTGGAAGAGGATGGAAATGGTATGGATACCTACTTGAATAGGTAGTACTATGGATCCTACCATAGGTCTCATAGAACCATCAAACACTCATAGATCGAGAGAAGGTGTGGTGAAATGGGTTGGTGATATATGTAAATTATGTAGGGTTATTGTAGATATGATACTAATGGATGAGCCAATGTCAAAAAGGACCTACTTGTAGGTGATATCATTTATATTGGATTGTATGTAGAGAGGGGGATCAGATCCTTCTCCTAAAAGTTTTGTTATCTCATGGTCACAAAAACTAATGGATGGCTGGAGCTATCATGGGATGTTCCCTATGAAGTTTACAAATGCATTTGTGTTATGTGTTTCCAAATATATAGACCATAAAATATCATTCAATGCCTCGTGGTGGGGTTGATATTGTTGTAAAAGGTCAAATATGGATAATCGTACAATGGCATTACATAATTTATGGGTGAGGCTACCATGGATGGTAATCACATTTTGAGGTGGAGGTGGTATATCACTAGGAGTTTGGGAAACCTATGGTGATGTGAATTGGGTAGGTGGAGACACAATAGGTGTGGTCTGGCACAATGGGTATCATTGGTTCTATGTGGTAAGGTTTATCATACCTACTATTCCATGTGACAGGGGATCACATTGGATACTATTTACTAGATGAGGTGGCCCTGATGGATTGATTGGAGGTCTTTGGTATTGGTTCCTCTATGGTCTGATAGAGGATTCTAAAATATCCCTAGGTTTTTTTTTTGTGGGGCTAAATGGTTCGATACCTAAATGGTACCCCTATCAATTAGGTCTTGCACTTGGATACAAAATGAGTGATATGACTTGATGTCATGACCGCACTGTCTATGGTATGGGAAATAGAGTTGCTCATTGTATCCATGAGGCTTAGGTAGATTTGGATCTAATGGTCAAATATAGGGTAGAAGAAGATGTCCACCATATTACAACCTATGAAAAATGGTAGATAAAGGTTTAGATAGCAGTGTGAGGTTACGTTGTGGACCCTATGGATGCATACCTCAGGACTATTGAGGCCTAGGTGTGGGAGGCATGTTAGTTTGAAATACTTGTTATTATGGAACATAAGGTGGTAGGCTTGGTGCTAGTGCTAAGGTAGTAGCTACCACTTGGTTGGTTTGTGGAGGTCAAGGATACGGTTGGTTGGGCATATTTCTATTAAAATGGAAGTTTGAATTGTAATTAGGCTTTGATATTAACTTAATTTTTTTGGATTGGACTTTAATATATTTGATAACCTTTGCTTGTGAAATGGCTTCCTTGAAGGTGCAACTTTGGTGAAGCTTTAGAGAGGTAGAAATATGTTTGTGATAAATCTTGGAAAAGAGTGTCACTAGCTTTGTAGTAGGAAGGATATGGGTGAGGTCATGGATGATCATTCTCCATCTAGATACAAACCTAGTGATAGGTTCATTGTCAACTTGTCGTAAAGCATAAATATCTAAAAATATTATCTTCTTTTTTATATTAATTGAAAAGTATTCAAAGAAGGTATTTGCTAATTGCTCGAAGGTATAAAGGTTATGATGTGGTAGCATGTTATACCAATCTAAGGCTTGTCCTACAAGGGAGAGGGAGAAGGTTCACAACATAATGGGGTTGCTACTATGGAGCTGGTAGCAAGCTAAGCGATAGATACTAACATGTTCTCTAGGGTCCTCCTTACTTTTGTACTTGTCAAAATTTGGATCTCAAAGAAATAGGGTTAAGGTGGGATAGGAACATATGGATGAACTAGCTTGTTGTAGATTTCATCGTAGGATGGTTTTTGTGGCCTGTAGCTTGCGGTGCATAGGTTCAACATCTTGACTTCATCTCGTAAGAGTTGAATTTTAGGTGTTAAAGGTGTAGGCGATTGAGCTAGAGTTGGTTGAGCCTAG
The DNA here is from genome assembly GCA_028583015.1 of Wollemia nobilis. Lineage (NCBI taxonomy): Eukaryota > Viridiplantae > Streptophyta > Pinopsida > Araucariales > Araucariaceae > Wollemia > Wollemia nobilis. The sequence goes on along the minus strand of JAQPPZ010017226.1, from coordinate 9,124,613 downwards.
GAATGTGATGGATAGTGAGGTTGTTGTTGTTCATCCCCATATTATGAGGGGAAATACTCCAGATAGTCTTGGTATATTGGATATTGGGTAGCATATACTATAGGGGCTAGTGGGATACTAGGTTGTGGGATAGATGTTTTTTGAGGATAATAATACTATGATTGGGATATGTGATGTTGTGGTATGGGTTCCTGCTAGGTAGGATCTTGTGGTAATGGTTGGACCATAGTATGTGATGACCATGAATGAGGAGGTGTGAAATATGTGGCTCCAATAGGTGGAAGTGGAGGTATCGATGTTATAGGTGGTAGGGATGGTTGAGGTAAGGTGTCAAAAGTTGTAACTTATCTATGTACTAGGGGATGGGTGGTAGTGAAGCTAAACTAGATGGAATATCTTGGGGAAGTGGTAATGTAAGCTATGGGTTTTGATTCATAGGTAGGATGAATATTAGTGGTTAATTCTTGGAAAGGTGGAGGAGTAGGTATCTTGAAAGTTGGTGATGATGAAGGTAAGGTGTTAATTGGGTATTGTATATCTCAAGGATCTGAGACATAGGTGGGAATGCTATGGAGAGGGAATGATAAGCTTCCAAAGTAGGATCTTGGGAATAGGAAGTGGTGCTTGTGTCCCTTATTGAATGATATTTAGATGTGGGTTGTCATTGTTGACATTGGGTGGTTTGGATTTGAAAAGATTCTTGAGTTAGGTTCTCAAGCACTATGAAAAATGGCTACTGGGATGATGATGGTTGGGACTTTTGGGAAGAGTGTGGGTGTGTTATTTGAGAGGGTGTTGGTTGTTCCTATAAGGAAGGTTGCTATTGTATGATTTGGAATGTTGACCTCTAGGTACCTATGGTAGAGGAAGAAGGATCAAAAACCATTTCTATGATAGGAGTGAATGATGTGACCTCTATATGGGTATGGTTCAAGACTCTAAAAAAATGGGTGTGCAAAGGTAGGGGAGGTAGGTATGACCTCCTCATATATAGTGAAGAATGGATGGGGCTGTCTTAGTGTTGTGTAGATCATATGGTTGCAGAACATGGTGGGTGGATTAGGAAATGATGGGGATGAAAGAAGTGGATAATCCTCTATGAGTGAAGTAGCTAAGGCTTCATTCAATGTGGATATCTCATGTTGAGACATCATGTGTGTGAACTATACATCGGATCTTGTGAGTAAATACTAATGTATCTATGGTGTTACCCTTCATTATTGAAGGAGTAGGAGATGACTGACTAGGATAAGTGATAGGTATCTCCTCTATAAAGCATTCTTGCTCACACACTCGAATGCGCGTGACAATAGGAATGATAGCATGTGTCATGTCATAAGGGTTTAGAATTACGTAGGAATAAAATCTTGTAATTCTATGTGTTCTATGTGAAGAGGTTAGGAATAACCCTGGTGTGGTGTGGACTAGACTGTGTTTGATATAAGCGTAAAGAAATAAATTATTGTGTATAGATAAACAATATGTAGTGTAATATGCTAAAACCAATTTGTGATTATGCAAATAATGATAGATTGGAGTCAGTTCTAAATGCTGAAAATAAAAAGTGTTTTGTTCATTTATGTATGTGTTGATGTTGTTACCTCCTAGGTAGTATCACAGGTAATGAAGCGAACACTCTAGTAAATCAAGAATGTCATTTGTATCGAACCTCCTACAACACCTAAATATGGATAGAATAGAATGATATCACAATGTATAAATGATGACCTGCATGAAAGACATAGTAAAATGATATCCTAAAAAGGGGGGAACTCACTATGCTAAAGTGAGTTTGCTATATTCTATAATGAGAAGATGTGGCACTATCTAAGACCTGTTATCGACATACCCATGCTTTTACTTCACCCTCAGGTGGGCTTAGTCAATAATGATAGTTACTATATTCACTAATTATATAAGCCTTGTGAACAAAGGCATCTAATCCTATCCCACTCTGAAGGTAACAACTGGTTATGAAATCTAGAATCCCAATCGCAAAAGTGGAGGTTTTTCAGTGATGAGGCCCAAAAAACCACTCCTATGGAGCTGTTAGGTGTCTAGGGGGGTGAGTTGGTGGAGGGTAAAACACCTACCACACCAATATCAAGCAGTGGATTGGGTATGAAGTCCAATATTACGACTTGTTTAAATACCATGTGAGTGTGTGTGGGTTTGTGTTTTGCTAACGATGTTATGTAAAATAGGAAATCTAAGTAATTGCCTTTTAAAATTGAAAGCTAGCCCTATATGCACTTTTCAAAAGCAGAAAGACTAGAATGCAATGCTTTTTGTAAACAAAGAACCTAATCCTAGATGCTTTTAGGAAAGGAAATTTACTCTACTTTTCAAAGCATAGAAACATGTAATATGAAGGTGTGAAATAAGGGGTTTAAGTGACCCTAAATATGTGTGGTAACTTGTAGTAATTGAATTGGAAATATGTACAAGTATGAACAAACACTTGTAGTAATTGCATTGGAAAATGTACAATTTATTTGGGATTTTGAAATTTGAAGTTGCTGGAATTTTGATAGGTTTTACAATTACAGTGATACTTAAACCAAATGGAAATGTGAAGAGAAGGAAATTTGTTACTAGCTATTGTGCCTTAACTAGTAAGCATTTTACATGGACCCAAAAATTAGCAAATAGAGCAAATAAAGAGGAATAACTAGACTTTGATGTTGCAAGTGGTTTGGTTAGGTCTTGTACTACTCACCCCTATAATTTTGGGAGCTTTTGAGGCTGTTTGGTTGAATACACCATCTAGGGGGTGAATTGAGATCTGATTCATGGGGTAGAGGGCAAATTGGATTTAGAGGCACCAAATATTTGTTCTAAAGTCCTGAGAGGGTTCCCAGGGCTTTAAAAATCTCTATGATAGTCAAATTCAGTACCTAGAAAACATGAAAACAAAGGATATTATCATATTCACAAGAAAAATTTAGCCTAATAGTATTCGTTGTGGGGGTACCATCGGGCGTGCCAGAATGAAATGGCCATAAAGATGCATTTGATCTAACAACATATTAATGACAAATTCTATTCAGAGAAATGTATTTTTATTCATGTAAGATTGCATAGGTTAAAATAAGGGAAAACTCCCCTTTTATCCTTTCTTTCCATGAATGTTACAATAGGCCTGATGCCTTCCTTTCACATTCCTCAGTGTAGATGTGTTTCTTTTTATGTGTGCCACCGTAGGGTCGTAGTTTGTGGTTGCTTCCCTCCTTAGTTCTATGATGAGCCTATAAAAAGAGGTTAGTTCATTGGGGGGATTGCCTTAGTCATGCCCCATATTTAGAAAGATAAATTGACTATAAAAACATGATAAAAACTGAAATAATTTATGTAGAAGGTCATGAAATGAAAAAACAAAGCTTACCTCCCAAATATGAGATGATTTAGGACTTGTAGGACCAATTCACCACCTAGGGGGTGAATTGATGCTAGATTCATAGGGTGGGGGGTGAATCAGACCCTGAGAACTATTCTACAAAAATCCTTCAGTGGGAAGGTTTCTTGGCTCTTGTACTATCGATGTATGGGTTTAGATCTACTTTGCTATGCTTCGGTATGTATTTTGGTAGAGTTTTTGTACTTTTATCATAAGTTGGAGAGAGCTTTAAATGAGGGTTTAGGCCCACTATATATAGAAAATGGTAATGTGTATGGGGGAGAGTTAAGGAAACTAACCCTAGGACGAAGTCTAACCAAAGTTAGGTTAGGGTTTGTGAGGTGGAAGCCTCACATTCCTCATAGGAAATATCCTATCCTCACACATGTATGAGGAAGGGTTAGGTATAATCAGGATTAGGAGGTCCTAAGTCAAATTAGGGCTTAATTAGGGTTCTTAGGAAAATATCTTAGCTAACTTTAATTACACACATGCGGGAGGGTGCAATTAGTGTTAATTAAGGATTAAGAGTTTAATTAATCAATTTTACCCTAAAAAGGTGACTTAAGTGAAGTCAAAATTAAATTAGTTTTTAGGAATTGACTTGATAATTGCTTTTTCCAATTAATATACTGTGGGGGTCTTAATTGAGTTAAAATAGGATTTGTATCACCTTGGGAAGCTGATGGAATGTATCACGATGCATGGGAGATGTTTGTGATGTGATTTTGCTAACTTACTAGGGTTTTGGACCTAAAAACTAGCAAAGTGGTATATGGAAGTCTACGCAATGCTATGATAATCTATGGTGATCTATGCATGACTATGATTGTCTACGTATGAATAAAGCAATCTATGCATTTCTAGGATGATCTACAATAATCTACGATGGTCTACAATAGCCTAGGGGTACCTAGGATGGCCTATTTGAATCTAAAAGTGTCCAAAAGGATCTACAAGTATGTAGGTATAGCACTGTGTGACTTTTAGGTGTCTAAAAAAAGTGGTTGTTCTTAACATTAGATAGGGCATCTAGAAATTCTAATCCACTAGGGCTATAAGAGTCTTGACACAAAAAAATTTGGATGCCCTATCGGACATACAAATATGAGAAGGGTTATCTTCTATATTCTATATTGTATACAAAAACTCAAGTGGCATTATTCTTAACAACCTAATAGAATCACACCACTACAAATCCTATCATAAATCCTATCCATTTACATCATCACTTTGTCATGTCACTTTCATTTTAAGGTGGCTAGAATAAGTGTGATGCCATTATTTTTAGATGCCTTATTGTACATACAAATACGGTAAGGTTATCTTCTACATCAAATATCACATATCAAAATTCTAGTGACATGCTTAGTGACACCCTATAGGGTGTGCATCACCATAATCATGTCATAAAATCACACTAAACTCTTACAATTAAATCATCACCATAAGGTCATATTACTTTTGTACCTATGTAAAAATTTTGATGGCACTAACAGGAATTTTTAGCCACATATGGATCATAAAATGCTCCCAAAATATATGTAGGCATGAGAAAGTATGAATCCTATTGTAATGGCTTCGCTCATTGTCTATCAATTTGGGGAAATTCATTATCCAAATAAAAAATCTCAACCATCTCATGTAATATTTTTTTCTACATCACATCACAATTCCTTTATCTTGAGATAAATCTATCACCATTTGATACATTCAAAATTCCTACAAGATATTTATTTTAAGGTAAGTCTATTGTCATTTGGCACATCCAAATCATTCTAATATATTTCTCTTGAGGTAAGTATATCATTATTTGACACATTACAAGTTCACCAAAATATTTTTCTAGAGGTAATTCTATTTCCATTTGCACATCACAAAAGCCCTCAAGAATATTCATTTTGAGAAAAATATCTTATCTTTAAAGCATGAAAAAATTCCTCACACACATTATTATAGGGGTACATCTACTTTTTTTTGTACCTTGTATAATATTTTATATCATAATTTGTATTATAGAAATGCCATTTAGAATATATAAATTCCCACTAGGCTCATCCATTTTTCTTATCCTATAGCAATGCCATTTGGCATATCTAAAGTCTCCTTGGACATATCCATTTTTGTATCAAAATTTGTACTATAGAAACATCATGTGGCATATCCAAAGTCCCCCTAGGCATGGCTATCTTATATCATTTTTTATATATTTGTACTATAGCAATGCCACTATGGTGCATCCAAAATCTAATTAAGTATGCACATTAAGCCTTCTTTATGATTTTAATCACATAACACCAATGTCATAATTAAATCATAATCATAATATTTTTTTATTATTAGTAAGAGGGGTTTTGAAAGGTTTCCATAACATTTTATAAAAAAGTTGTAGTTAGGAACAGTTCTCCCAACCATATGAAATAAAAATGAGACACCTTCTTTAGAAACAATAAGAGATTAAAAAAATAGACAAAGAAGCCCTGGTACGGGTAAAAGAGGAAGCCTCAACAAACAAAAAAAGAAGCCCTCGTAGGGGCAACATGATATGGAAAGGAAACCATAAGGCCAAAAAAACCACAAAAATCTATAGAGAGAACACTTGATTATTTGCCAACGCGTTCAACATCAAGATGCCCTTCATCGCCCAACAGGTTCCTAAAATTGGCCAAAATTTTGAACTAGAACATGTATTCCTCTAGAAAGGCATTTGCTTGTGTGTCTGGGAGAGGTAAGAATTAGCTCCAATATGTCATCCACCAAGTGAAAAAAATCCCACAAGTGGTAATCAGTGAATGTGATGTGATTATAATATCTCCACATATGGCTTGCAAAGATAATCTCCATGATGAACCACAAGCTCCACGTGCCTTGAGCATTCATTCAAGAAACCTAAAACTTGAGAGACTTCACAAAAAAGGAAACATGTGTGGGATTGCTATCAACTAGGGTATGGTGATAACTTTCATTCCAAATGGTAAATTTAGGCAAAGAAACATCCAGGTTAGCTAGAGCATCAACAACTTGGTTTCCTTTCCTAAAGACATGTTGAATGATGATATTAGTGAAAGAGCTTAGAAAAAATTTACCTCAAAATTAAGTTGGACATATTCTAAGATATTGATGGGGTGCCTAGAAGGCTTCTAATAATGTTTATGGAGTCACATTAAAAAATAAGGTTAGGTTATTTTAGGCTAGACATAAGAGATAGACCTTGGAAAAGGGCTCGAGCTTCAACAAAATTATTGGTTTGGACTCCAATATTTTTTTGCAAAGGCCAAAAAAATCTTCCCTGAATGATCTCTGAAGATAAAACCTACACTAGCTAACCCCAAGTTGTCTTTAGCTGCACCATCAAAATTGTACTTGATCCATCCCAAATGTGGAGGAGACCACTTGATAAGAAATCGATCAACCACAAAAGTGGGAGGGAAAAAATTATAGGAAGGGAGATAGAGGGACTTGGATAATTGAGCTTCATTTAGGGACTTCGATCACCCATCTCCTTGAGTAATAGATAGCTTTTCAACTACCACATGGATAACTCTAGAAAGAACATAGTTGGAATCATGGATAGAGTTATTGAAATATCTAGAATTTTGTTCATGCCAAAATTACCACAAGAAATGGGGAAGATAGAAGGTCCAAAAGGTTTTGACATAGAATATCTTGAAAGAATTTGGCCACTGTAAAAAAAGGTCATTTAGAGAGTAGGGAGGAGCCTAGAAAATAAACATAGTGTAAGATAATGAGCAAAGAAATTTTAGAGAGAATTTATAGGATAGGAAAATATGTTGAGTGGATTCACAATCCTGTTTGTAAAGGTAACAACAGTTAGGAATGGGGAGCCCTCAAACCTAGAGATTTGGAATGGAGAGAATTTTGTCCTGAATAGTAATCCAAAAGAAAAAATAGAATTTGGGAATAAGGTGTTTGTTTCAAATCTTTGAAGGAAATCATGATTGTCCTAGATTTTCAGTAAGAAAGTAGGCATATTTCACAGAGAAAAGTCCATTCTCACTAGGTGCCCATAGGAGCTTATCTTAAACTAAAACTGGGAATAACATAAAGATGTAAAATTTTAGATAAAATAATATTAGCTATTTTTTTGTACTCATTCAGATCACCATGAGGAAGGATTTTCCAATGCTTCTTGTTAGAGTCAATAAAATTTTAAACCTATGTACCAAACAACATATCAGTTATGGGTTTGAGGCATATTAGATCAAGGTAATTCTAAAGAGGGTTGTTACACAACCACTTTTTCTCCCAACAACTTATCTTCTGGCTATTACCAAGTTTCTAATAAATTCCTTTTTTTATCATCTCCATTGAACACAAAATGGAATTCCATGCAGTAGAACCTTAGATAGGCAAAGGATCATCCAAAAAAAATTGTTGGTTCTAGAGGTATTTGACCTTGATGATATCGACCCATAGTGATTTTTCATTTTGAAGGATCCTCCATCCCTACTTGGAAATGAGGGCTAAGTTCATATTCCCAACCTTCTTAATATTGATACCTCCATATTCTTTCTTGTAATATACCTAGTCCCACAAAAAATAAATGGAATCTCTACTTGTGTTCTGAGCCTAACCAAACAAAATTCCTCTAGATTTGTTCAATCTTATTACAAACTTCAATCAGAATTTGAAATATGAATAGAAAGAATATTGAAATACTCTAGAGAGTTGCTTTGACTAAGGTGGCCTCTCCTACCTGACTAAGGAGCCCTCCTTTCCATCCTACCATTTTTTGTGAATTCGCTCAATGAATGGAAACCAGAGAGATTTTTTGGCAGAACCGTCAAAGGAGGAAAACCAAGGTAGGTGGTAGGAAGGTCAGTAATGGTACAACCAAGGATATCAACTATATGGTTTTATCATCTAATGGATTTATTGATAAAATACATATTACTTTTCAATAAGTTGACCTTTTGACCAGTAGTAGACATGAAGGAAAGAAGAATGGACTTGATGATTTTGGCTTGAGGAATAGAGGCATGAGTGGTAAGAATAGTATCATCCAAAAACTATTGGTGGCATATGGGCATGAGAGAGGAGGTAGGTTTGATGCCTGAGATTTCCCATTTAGAACAAGAAGATAATAGATTTTTGCCTAGGGATTTAGTAACAATGATAAAGAGAAAAGGGGACAAAGGGTCTCCATATCTTAAACCTTTGGCATTTTGGAAATAACCAAACACATAGCCATATATTAAAATAGATAATTTGGCCCTTGATATGCATGCCTTGACTAGATTGATCCAATCAGGATGGAAACCAAATCTGGATAAAACAGATAAAAGGAACTTCCAAGACACCCTATCAAAAGCCTTGTTCATGCCCAACTTAAGGAAAAGGCTAGATTTTCCACTTTTAGAAACTGAATGAATTAGCTCATGGATGGTAATTATGTTGTCAGTAATAAGCCTCCCCAAAATAGAACTACCTTGATATGAATCAATGATGAAAGGGAGAATGGATTTCAACCTTGTGGAAATCACTTTGGTGAGGATTTTATAGAAAATATTGCATAGAATGATAGGGTGGAAATTATTTAAGTATTTGGAATTACTGGACTTAGGGATGAGAGTCAAAAAGGTATATTTTACATCTCTTGATATGTTCTTAGTCTGTTGCATTTATTGGGCAGTTGAAATGATATCAAGTCCCACTATGTCCCAATATTTTTGAAATAAAATTGGAAGAAAAACATTTGGGCCTGGAGTCTTCCCACCTTGCATTGAAAAAATTGCATTTAAAATTTTCTCAATTGAAAATTGTTTAAGAAAACATTTATTATGCTCCTATGATACCAACCTAGGGATTTTGTTTAGGAGAGTCTCTGACGTTTATGGGTTGCACTCTCAACTGGGTCTGATCAGATCTTTGAATAAAGCCACTACCTCAACTCGAATGTCTAAAATATCTGAAATAATGGTTCCATCAATTTTGGTGAGTTCCCTAATCTTGTTAGAGCCTATGTGCCTCATCGTATTAGCATGGAAAATTTTAGTACTAGATTCTCCCTCCTTCATCCAGGTAACTCTAGATTTACAAGGATCCAATCATCATCACAACATGACTATATAATATAACCATGTAATTAAATCATATCATCATCAATTGAATAATATAATCAAATCATTACAACAACATTGTTCATGAAGTCATATCACATCACATAGTCATTCATCATCATCATAAAATAACAACAAAAACAAAATTAGCATCCACATCAATGCTAAGAATGAGTCAAATAAATAAATATATAGAAGGTTAATGTATGTACATTATAAATTACATCATACATCTATAATACAATGATGTTGTGCAATTTATCAAATTTATCCCTAAGGATGAACTTGAGTAGCTTAGGACTAATAGCTAGTTTCAGGGTCTTCTCCTCCTCCTTATCCCTATGATATATTTTGAGTGACGAGTGAGGTCTACAAATGTGTGTGCATCCTAAATATTATTTTATTTGAAGAAAGAAGTTATCAATTAGTAGGCACTATAAAATACTAAGTGATCTAATTATGGGTCAACCATTTTACCTTCATTGTTAACTTCTTCCAAAGCTATGATACCTCTTCCTACACCCATGCTAGTTTGGCTACATGTCTTTGTTGTGTCACTTCCATTTAATATAAAAGTGTATGGACCAACTAGTTATCACTCCCATTATCAAGGGTTATGGCCTTTACCATGACCACATCCATCTTCATAGTCATACTAATAATAGTTGACTAGATCATTAGATTCTACTATGTGAGGTGATCCTACTCCTATGTGTATGTCATTGCCTTCACCCATGTTGCATCTTGCTCTTATATTAGAGATTTTATTATTACATGTAGATTTTCCACTTGTCCATCTATTGCATCCCTCTTAGCCTCAATGGATTACTGAGGTTACATGATCAATCCTACCTCCCCCACATGATCATCAATAGAGTTGATATAGCTCCTATTACTATTGTAGTTGCCCTCTAGCGGTTTTTTTGGTATTCCCATAATTGCCTAACAAATGGTGATACTTCCTACTAAAATCCCCATGGTATCATCCCTACCTATATTATTTAATTATATTATAGCCCTACCACCATAACCTATCAGTATTTTATGGTCTAATGCCATCCCCAATGTTGGTTATTTACCAATCGATCATCCACATCAGGGTTAAGAATCATAGGATTATCAATGTCTAACTTTCAAAAGGAATCTATATCAGGTGCTCCCTTTAATCCTCAATCCTGGGTGGTCCTCCTATACTAGACTAGTTAATGTATGATATCTTGCCTTAGGCCAAATTAGTAGACCATATGCTCATAAATAAAATATCTTCTACTTTCCATGTGGTCTAACCATACGCTTGTTTCTTATATCATGCCAATTAAAAATAATCCTCTAGTCATCCTAGGTATATATTGTATGGTTTCTAAGTCATGTCTTGATGACACACATCATCTACCAAGTTGCATGCTCTACCTGACTCATTGATGTAGTGAGCTTTAACCAGTTTGAAACTAATGGTCTCATTGGTAGGCATAGGATATGTCACTATCATCAATCTAACCTAACAACCCTAGTGTCATTCCACTATAATGTGCTCTTAATCCCACACTTATAGCAACGTACAACATATCATCCCTTACCACCCTTTTTGGTGATACAGTGCAACAAATTATAAAATTGAGTCCAGATGATGGGTCCCTAACCAAAAATAGTTTGTACCTCCAACATGTTGGCCACCACCTCTCCTAAATCTCAATGGACCACCTTCTTGATAGTGTTGACTAGTAGAGCCCCTAATACCAAAGTTACAAAAATATTTCCTATTGATCCAACAAGCCATTAACATATGTGGCATTGATTTTTATTTAAAATATAACCAAAAGTAATCTAGCATCTCCTATCCTCCTTAACATTTGCTAGCAAGAATAGCTCAAATAGATTAGGGCATCCATGATGGGCCCTGTAAGGTGCACCAGACATCCTCTAATGTCACTAGACCACTCTATAAGGTAGTTCAAAGGTTTTTATTTCCAAAACTATATCTCTATTAATGTTTTTGACAAGTATAAATAAAACTCGACCTTGGGTATTAATGCTACATGGTATAACCTACTATCAAAAGGAGAACATAGTCTTTTAATTTTAATATGTTAAAATGGTCTCAAGAGTATACAACCTTTGTTCTTGGTAGTCTAGTGCCTAAAGACTCATCAACATCATAAATAAATTTATCATAAAATATTATAAATTCCATTATAAATCTAAGCCTAGCAAAAATGTCATACTTTGGGAAAAAATGCCATCATGTCAAAAGCACCATTAATTAGCAAAAACATTGTGGTCGTAAGAGCTCTATTATAGTGTAGTAGTGTTATAAAGTAGCACTACTACTACATAAAATCATCACCTTCATAGTTGGACATAACTTTTGAGAAAAATACAAAATTTGAGAAGGTTTAAAATTACATACTTGAGGCTAATCCCCTTCTCCAACTATTAGCAGTCTCACTCAATTACTATGGTGTATTGGTATTACTTATTGAGCCATCAAAATAGGATTAATAATATGCACCTAGAGCTCCAATTTCATGATCATGAACTATAAAAATGATTTTCTTTTTACCCCTTATCCATTTTACCCCCACCTCACCAAGCCAATATCTTCCTCAATTTTCATTTCTCATCACTTTATGCATTGTAGTCGGGTTGAGTTCTCTCATTCAAACCTAAGTTTTCCTTAAACATTTTAGGGACACATAAGGGCATGACATCAGTAAGATCATCATAAATATAGTTTTTGAATCATTAATCAACTCATGATAATCATTAATCATTTTGAATCTTGAATCTGGGTCATCATGAAATCTATCTCAAAATTAGGGTATATGAGTTTTTTATACATTCACCATTTGATGAATGCATGAAAAAGGAATAAATAAAATCCTAATTTTGAGTAAAAAATCAACTACACAATCATGAAAACATAGTCGATCAAGCATAACAAATATCATGATTAGTCAATCAAGATAGAATCTTATCAAAATATATATTTAATGATGCAAATAAAAAGTTATGTATATGAGGTAGTAGCATTGGAAACACTCTTAACAAAGGAGCATTTATTTTATCAAATGTTCAAATTTTATCCTTTCTCACCCACTCGACTTGTAAATAGTCATTTTTTGCATTAATACTAGGGTACGTTAGCACCATAGTGTTTTTTTCTACAACAATATTACTAGATCATGAACCAAAAAAAGAACATTGGAAACTAACTAACATCAATTTCCTATCAACATGAAATATTATCTCCCTTCAGAGCATGCATATCTTCATGTGGATCTTGTTTGACTCAATTATCCTCATTTAAGTATCCAAAATCATATTCAAATTGCAGGTATCTAAACTACTATTCAAGACTCCTCAAACTAGAAATCTCCCAAGTTACTAATGGATCATTCCCACTACATGCATCTATGGTCTTCTAGTTTCTATAATATCTTACTCTTATTTTGAGTGGGGTAATCTTATGGTATGTAATATTTTTTTGGAAAATTGTGAAATATGTTTTGGAAGGAAATCTTCCCTTTTGCAGTATTTATATTTATAATTTTTATGCTCTCCAATTGTCCTAGTAAAAACAATCATGCCTTGCATGGAGCAACACAATAAGGCCTTAGTTGAGAGCACGATGTTTGACTCAATCAGGGGTATCTGATAAATTTTTACAAGAACAACTCCTTATTGTGCAGTGATATTTAGGTGCACTTGAACTCAAGGGAAAAGGGATGCAAGAGATAAAATTAAACAACTCAAAAAAATAAAAACCTAGGCTAGCAAAGGTGGTGATGCACCAAAATATCCACTAAAATATTTTTGCACAATAGGACTAAACGCTATGTGCTAGTGGTGAACACTTCCTTTCCTCGATACAGGTAAACCTAGATGAAAGTTACCAACATATATGCATAAAGAAATCGGTTATGTTGGAGAACATTACATTATTTAGTACATGCCAATGTACCAACTTGGTACATTATTGTAAAAATTATATAAGAGTGTGAGTTAATATTTTATGTAATGTAGTAATGTGTAGGAAATGCACAAGTGTCATGCAAATATGTGTGCAAATGTTATGAGTGTAAATTTGCACAAGTTTCCAATATGTAAGTGTGTACATGTATCCTTATATTAGGAATATTTATGTGAAGATTCAAGTCCAAGTGTACATACAAGATAGTGTTATGTGTATGCAAGTGTCAAGTAGAGAAGCCAAGATTCATAAGGCTTGGCATATGGAAAGGAAGAGTCATGGTAACCAAAGAGTCATCCTAGAAAGGCTATATATTACTCCATAGAGGATATCATATCATATCATAGTCTACATTGTCTACAGAGAGAGTTTCTATGAGATATTTGTAACAGAAAGAGGAGTAATACAAGTTTGCATACATTTGAGCAACGTGTTGTTATATTGTATATTTTAGGATTTACATTCATATTTAAGCACATTATTAAATGTTATTCAACATATTGTTAAGCCTTGATAGTACATATTAGTTGTCTCATTTATCTTTATTACAATATTATTATCGGGTCCATTATATTGCGATTTCATTATATTCGATCTTGTGATTATTTTTTGTGGTGATTTATATTAAGTATTATAGAATCAAAAGCTAATAGCGGTATCAGAACCACAATAAGGTTACTTGCATAGGATTTGGAAGTTGTAGAAGTTAATAACATTGCAATGAGGGAAGAAAATATAATGAAGATAAGTATTTCCACTAAGTTGAAGAAAAACCAGTGAAGTTAAGGATATTACCATTGGGTAGGAAAAACTAGTGAAGATAAGTATTTCCACTAGGTTGAAGAAAAAATTAGTGAAGCTAAGATTATTTCCACTAAGTTGAAGGATAACCAATGAAGAATAAGTTTTATATTAATAGAGAACCAACTCAAAATAAAAGTTGGTTATTTTCATTTTGCTTCAACTAATTTAAATATATTGGTGTAGTGGCCCCGGGACGCATGCATCGCTTTACTCTACTTGCAATGTTATTAAAAAACCAATATGAAATGGAAGACAATGAAAAGCATATATCATGGAAATAATGAATATATATCTCTTTATTCATATTGAAACTTGGTTACATGTCGGTACCTCTTAGGGATACCCATTTTAATACAATAAGGTTACAAATAGGCAAAGAGTGCCCCTTTCACAAAGAGGTGGTGCACTTTCAAAATGCTTCCCGGTTCTACATAAAAAAATTTATGAGGGTTTATAGATGCATCCTTCTCTAGGTATGTTTTCTAGAGGGATCCCTTTTGCTCTTGTATGTCGTAGATTCTGTCCGATCAACCTGTGGTCTTGTAAGCAATGAAACAACAACACACACTTAGATGTCCGAGAATGCCCCCTAAGATGAGGTTGTTAGTACTAAATATAACAAATGAAAGCAAATACAAATTAGACTAATTCTATGTATGTAAATGAATGAAATGATGCTATGCTAATGATATGATAAAATAATGAATCTAATGTCTAAAACCCTATGCTAATCCTACGGGCCACTGTCCAATACAATGGCCACTAAAGTGACTCTCGTCCTCTTTGCTCCAAATATATGGACCAAAGATTGTATCATATGTTGAAATAATGGTTGCTATGCTCTTCAATCCATCAGTACTTTGTCATACTCATGATCTCCAAGGGAACTCTCCAAGTCTTGAAAGCTCTCCTCGATGACCAAGACTGATAAAAGATCTCTCTTTCTCATATCTTGGTGCTCTTAGGCTTGCACCTTTTATAGTGTAAAATCCTAGGTCTATGTACAAGCCCTAGGAATGAACTTCTCATGTGTAGTGTAAGTTAGTATGAGAAGCTTCTTGTATTTTCTATGTTTGGAAGCCAATTATCTGAAATATAACTACCAACTTGAGTCTCCTATGCAAACTGGTCATTAGCATGAGAAGCTTTTATCCTTTGTCTATGTTTGGAGGCCAGTTAACTCAAGTCTCCTATGTGAAATAGTCATGAAAAGGAATGCAAAGTTACTCCTGCTCATATTTATTTCATGCAAACTGTCACTTCTACCTGTGATTAGGCCTATTTGTCGGTAAACTTGTTTCTTATGGCTTAGCCCCTGTCATCTTCAGTGACTAATATCTGGTCACTGTCATCTGTAGTGGCTAATATATGGCCACTCTAGGATTGATCAGCTAGTATCTAGCCACTCTTGGTTTAAGCGACTAGTCTTGAATGGCTTGAAAATGCCTCAAATGAGTGGTGAGAACCATTGTTGATGCTTGGAAAGTCCAATATTATGTCATTTTATCTTATGAATGTGTCTATGTGAGCATCCCCCATAGAATGAAATGATTTAGGTGTCTATAGATGCCCATTTTTGTGATGCATTGTGTGGAAAACATAATGCTGAGAAAAAATGTAGACTAATGTGTTTGTAGGGTGTATGGTGATCAATGGTCTGATCAACATCGGATGGCCCAATCATGCAAGATGGCATGCATCCCTTGAATCATTGCCTCAATGTTCGGAGGACTTAGCTCAATGGCTTGGGTATGTTAAATTGCACTCATTCCTCAAACTCAATCAAGTAGCTTTAGCTACTACAACAATTTTGATCGGTAGGAGAGCTACAATTGAAGATGTCATGTCTGCTTACGTTCCCATAAAACAAGGGAAAATTATTGTTGTATGCAATTATTCATAGGATGAATGTAATTTTGCTATGATTGAGTAATATTTTGTTGATTTTTATTATGATTATGTTGAAGTTTTGAACTACTTCCTCACACAATGAATGAAGCGACAAGTCGCTTGACCAATATGACTAATCTGGTTCCTTCCTAGCATTTATTGCTTTTAATGGAAATCCTACTATAGACACCAAATTACAACCACTAATCCTCCATCCTAACCATTCCACCACCCACTTGTCCACCATACACCCTTCCCACCAATTATTTGGCCCAAATCCACCTTTCCCGCCATCCATTCCACCATTTTAGCCCTTTCCCGCCATTTCCTAGCCTAATTGGGATTATTTTAATATTATTTTATATTATTTAATATTTAATATAATATTTTATATTATATTATAATATATTTATTATAAAATATATATTTATAAACTCAATTAACCACAACCGTCCGATCCATTCTAATCTCCACCGTCCATATTCATTAATCCATGTCACATTCAAAAAGTAATCTCAACCTTAGGATCTAATTTAATCTTAGCCACATGATCAAAAGTGTAAGGCTAAAACCCTAAGAAAACCCTAGGTTGGATTATAAATAGGGGCATTTGCAAATGCCCAAACCCTGGAACTAGAATCCACTAGAACTTGAGAATTAGACATTTTGCACCCTGGAGGAATTATTGGTGAAGCCCTAGCATAGAATCCTGAAAATCTGAAGCCCTAGCTCACCGATAAGACTTCTGCTGTTCCAGCCATCACCCATTCATCCTCCATCACCATCACAGCCCCCATCCATCTACCGCATTCATCGCCATCACCTAGATCTACTTCTGTAGATTCTGCCCTAACCCGTAGGTGCCATCCAGAGCTTGCGAGGCTCACTGTAGAGCCTGTGAAGCGCTCACCAGAGCCTATTGTATACTGTAGGTGCTCTCTAGAGCCTATTGTATCCCATAGGTGCACACCAGATCCTACGAAGCTCACGTCAGAGCCTGCCAAGTGTGCGTCCGAGCCTGCTGCAACTACAAAACATGAATCTGAGCCTGCTACACCATGCCCTAAACCAAAGCAAGGTATATCTCATTTTAATGTATTTTATTTAACAATTTGTTGATCTTGCATGCTCTCTTGCTTCACTATTAAACTAGGGTTTTATTGATGTCCGAGGGCCTCACTCTGTGGAGCCCTCACAGGTATTACTAACTCCCTTTGTTCTATTTTGTGTATGCAGATCTACAAATTTCACACATTGTTTGATGGTTGTTGAAGCTGGAGTGGCCCAACCTTGGATATCTGAAGCCCACTCAACTTGTTGGAATCAAGGACACACCCAAATATGAAGACACTTCTATTGTTGTTAGCTAGGATTTCAGAGAACCCTAGCACCATTGTAATCTATTGTATCAAATATTCGCATGGAACACTGATTGTAATAAAGGAGTTTATCGGCTCCCCCCTATTTTATTGAATATATTCTTTTGTGCAATCTTTGTGTCTCACTGCATTATTTGGTTTTCTGTTATTCTATTTTAAGTGTCGTGTTCTTGCATTCACAAATGGCGATCACGGTGGGACCCCACAAGGGTTTCATGATTTGATAGATCTACCTTGCTAACTTAATTTTATTGTTATTCATTGCAGGATTTGTAGAAATGTAAAAGTCATCGCGTTCATCGCTAGGGTTTTTGAAGCATTCTACAGCAGTTCTAGAGATCATGCAGGTGCTCTTCCATGCTACGCAGGCATCCTTGTGCACCTAGCAGGCGCTCTACTATGCCTACGCAGGTGCCCAGCTGCACCTGGCATTAATTTGGAGCAGAGCTGAGGCTTCCAAGTGAGTTTCGTAACCCTAGTTCTCCATTTAACGATTTACTTATTCTATTTTTTGTTGCTATTTTTCGTTGTTTCTGGGCTTAACATTAAGTAATCTGGGAAAGAATCTGCAGCAAGTTACATTTAGGGTTTGTGTGTGTTTCATTATATCGAATGCATTTCTTGTCCTAAAAGTTGTAGATCTAGGTGATTGTTTGCATTTTTGAGTGCATATGAAATAGAAAAGCATCCTAGATCTTGCATTTTAGGGTTAAAGATCACTTTAATTTTGCATATCTAAATAGGAACAACATTTTGATGCATAAAGTAATCCTGCCCTAGGCTGGCCCCTTTGGCAGAGAGGTGGACGAACCCTCCGGTTGCTCTTGTGATTTTAATCACTTGTAGGCAGGGGATTTTAAGGGTGTACTCTGCACTCTTTAGGTGAAATTTACATCTTTGTGTTGGCTTCTGATTTAGATTAGTGAAGTTAGTAATCTTTAATATTGTTTGCACACCATAGAGAATGAGAAATCTAATAAAATAAATCACACACAAGTGCACGCTCCACTTTTTAACAGTAATAGTTGGATTTCATCACCAACTATTGCTTGAGGTTTGGTGATGGTGGCATTCATCTCCATCCATCAAATCTCTACCCCTAGACACCATAGGACTACCCCCGAGAAAACTTGTTGGAGGTCATTACCAACAAGAATCTCGTTGCCCCAACTAGCCATAGTTTTTACCTTTGTTTTTCATTAAACAAGATTAAGTTACATCAAAACACACAAGCCAACAATTCTAAAAGGAACTTCACATTAATGAAAGAAAATAATTAATGAACAAGGTAAGCCACACAAGGTGAACCCTAGGATTGGTTGTTTTCTTTGCTTTAAATTTTGGAAAGGTTGTTAATTTGTGTGATTTAGATAAGCTTGAAATATTTGGTTTTATTACTTTATGGTGCTAACACGACAACAAAAGAAAATAATAAACCAAAGTAGTTTAATGGAAAACAATTCCCATGAGCCCGCTACTTCGGTAGCCCCATCCAATATGGTTCAGACCACTTTGTCTGGATCATCCCATCCACCCCACTCTCAAGTAGAGACACATTCACACAATGTGGAGACAGCCACCACCTACATAGACATGGATAGAGTGCAGGCCCTTTACAAGGCTTCTAACTATGTCTTAGAACCCCTTAGCCAAGAAGGTTTGGAAGAATCCAAATTGGCTGCCACCTACCTTGCCCAAGGATATCCTAATTCAAGTTATGAATATGGTATGCCTTCCTCCATGAGCCAACCACCACAAAGCCCAAGTGTTCCAAACACTTACCTCACATCCACCTATACCAACCCCTTGTATGAGGAGTATGTCAATGTTGCCTCACAAGTCCCTAGCCTCCAAGTTGTAACATCAAATACAACTTGCACCATACCCATGTCCTCTCATCCATCATCATCCACACCTCCATCATCTCACTTAGCCAACATGACCATGTCATCCACCCCTCCCCCATCTCACTTAGCCAACATGACCATGACTAATCACCCATCATCATCGACTCATCCATCATCTCATCCAACCACAACCCCATCATTTGACACATGGTCAAATCAGGAACTTACGGATACATTAGGGCTTATCAACATATTGCTTTCACAATGAACAAAAGGAAAACAATCAGCTCACATAGACCCTATGACCCAAGGAGTTCCAAATCAACCTCTGCTCACCAATCAAAATTCAGCATGGGTCCCTCAATCTTCCATAGTGTCCATCCCCAATCCACCACCACTCCACACATCCACCATACCAATCAACATTGCCACTAACCAACAACACAATCCATTTCTCCATCATCATCTTCATCAATCATCCCCATATTTCAACCATCAATATTCTCCACATACCCAACCCAATTCATTCCACAACACCATGTTGGTCACACCCCAACATCTACCATCCAGCCCATCAACCAACCATCACATAATCCAAGGTCCTCACATTCCAGTAGAAGATCTTAGATTCTAGGCAATGCAAAATCAAATCGATCAGTTGATGCAAAACTCACTAGGGGTAATGAGCCAAAAGCTCACATTAAGCCAACTGATCCATCAACCAATCCATCCATCGGTACCATCACCGCCTTATCCGACAGATTTTACGATACCAAAATTTGACAAGTTTAGGGGAACTGAGGATCCTAAGGAGCATGTGAGTTCATTTGTCCACGTATGTTTTTGGATTAGTGATGATAATGCTCTTATGCTCCGAACGTTTCCTCAAACATTAGGGGGAGATGCCATTGAATGGTACAATCAATTGCCCACACATAGTATTTATACTTTTGATCAATTGATAGATCTATTCTTGGAACACTTCACCCTTAATATTAAGAAGAAGGTGTCCTTATCGGATATATATTACTTGAAACAATGGGATGAGGAACCTATCTATGATTTTGGAAACCGTTGGAGGGCAGTCATCACAAAGTTGCCATTCTCCCTCCCAATGGAAGAAATTATCAAACTTTTTACCAAGAGTTGCTTAAAACCCATCTCTTGGATGCTTCAACTCAATACTTATAGAACATTTGAGGAGGCTTTAGCATAGGCTAGTGTCATTGAGGAGATAAAAATCCAAGAGGGTGTCATTAAGCCTAAGAAGAAAGAATGGCAAAATAGAGGCCAATACCAAAATAATCAATCTGGCCAAACCAAATCCACACAAGCCTCAATGGCTAACACAACTAATCAAGTCAATCAAGTGGTCATGAGCCAGCCCGTAATGGCTCAAAAACTAGTGCAACAACAAATTTCCTATCATGCGGTCCCATCAGTAACCCAAGCACCAATGGTACAAAACACATCACCAACTATGGAACAACCTACCCATCACCAATTCAATCGACCTCAGCGTCAATACACTCCCTTAGCGAAATCATATTCAGCCATATTTCGAAGGTTATATGAGACCAAAAAATTAGCCTTGTCAAACATTAGGCCCGATGATCCCACCAAAAGACCTAAAGGTTATAGAGAGCACTTGTTTTACCCATATCATCGACAAAATGGGCATGATATCAATTCTTGCCATGTATTCAAAAACATAGTGCAAGACCTCATAGACTTAGGGGCCATTAGCGTCGATAACCCCTTAGCTCCACAAAATCAAAATTTGGGCATATATCAGACACCTCTACCTAACCATGGGGAGGTCCAACATAATGTAGGGGGTAACAATCAACAACCACCTCCTAATCAAGTAAATCATGTCCAACAATACCAAAACTTTGTAGGAGCAATCCATGTGGTCACTAGAGGGCAAAGGCAAAATCAACAAAATGTTCAACAACCTTCAAATCCACCTCCCATCCAAACATCACCAAATCCATCTCCACCAATCAATCTATCCAACCCATCCAATCCACCCATCCTTCATCCAATAAGGCCAGCGGTAACTTTAACCAACCGGTTAACCACTAGTTTGAAAATGGCATCAACAAAACTTTCTGTCTATGAGCTTATCCAACAATCCCCTAGGCATAGAGAAGCTTTAATGGAAATACTCAAGTCAATTGAGTTAGAATCCCAAGACTCTAATGCCTTTAACAACTTTGTAGGGAGTGTTAGAACATGCATGGAACCATCAATTACCTTCTATGACTTTGAGATAAAATCAATGAGTTCAGAATCGGTGGACCCTCCACTGCACATCATGGCCTTAATAGATGGAAAGCCATTCAAACGAGTATTAATTGATATCGGCTCATCAATCAATATCATCACTACCACTGCTCTTATCCACCTCAAAATACCTCCATCCCACATTTCAAAATCATCATTCACCCTCAAAGCATTTAATGATGCTTTGTGTACCATAGTTGGCACTATTGTTTTACCTATAGAAGTAGGGGCCAGAATGTTGCACACCATGTTTCACATCTTGGAAGGAGCCATGGCGTATAATATACTCCTTGGTAGACCTTGGATGAGGGAAATGAAATGTGTTCCCATCAATTCTCCACCAATGCTTGAAATACGTTCATGATGGACAAGTCCATTGCATCCCCACGGATGTCGAACCTTTTAAGTATTGTAATTTCATTTCAAATCCTTATGAATCCATGTTACCTTCCACTCATCTATTCTTGGTGCCATCATCGAATCCATCCACATCATCTCTTAATCCACCTTCTTCTAATCCATCTCCATCTTCTTCTAAGGCTCCCATCATAGAGGAGCTACCCATCACATCACCTTCTCAAAAATCCATTTCTTCTTGTACATGTGGTCATAGTCAGTCTACTGTTAGCACATCGTACATCACATCTACCCCTTCTTCTACAACCACTTCTTCTATTCCATCTCATCATTCCACACCACCATCCAATCCCACTCCATCAGCCGATGTGTCACAAGTCAAACTTTTAGATTGTGCCATATTTGACTCGCCACCATCCACAACCAATCCAGAGCCACTTGAGCCTTCACCATCCACCTCATCAACCCAAGTCGAAGTCCACATCACTAATCCGAGCATTGGTGAGTATGTGGTCCAAGACGTCACCATTACACCCCTAGCCATTCCCACAGCTAAGGATTTTGGATGTCCTCGAGACCGTCCTTTATCCATAGGTGTTGTTTATGACATGAGTGCCACTCCAAATAGCATTAACTTTGTTTATGGAGGGTTGGATTGCTCAACTGGGGCAAACCCACCCAAAGAACCAAAAGAGCCTAGGCATGCCAATATACCTAATATAGAGGAGTTTCCAGCTCGATACTTTAATATGTTCCATTGGCAAGGTCAAGGACTAGGTTCCCATGAGCAAGGGATGCATGATATCTTAGAGGTCCCATATAGAGGTGCCCATGATCGTTCTAGTTTAGGCTATACCCCATTGTCTTCCATCGCTTCTCTTGAGCAAGCCTTTAAAAAGCTTACACTCAATGATGAAGATCACCCCATCCACCCACTACCCTCAACATCTTCTCTTGAACAGACCCTTCAAGAACTTTGCATGGATGAAGTAAATGAAGATGATCCCATCAACTTTTCATATCCTATCTTTGATTTCGACGATGAAAGTTATGAAGAATTTGAAGTCATGTCAAATGCTTCTGATGATTCTGAAGAGGAGTCACAACCCATTGTCCCCATCACCCAACAGGAAGAGTTTTACCTTCGAATGTTCCCCATCCATCATCCCATATTCCACTTGCTTCTTCCACAAGAACAAGATGATCCACCTGGTAATCTACCTTGAGCCACCCACATGAGCCAAGAATTGTAACATATGTACATATTTCAAAAAAAAATTAAAAAAAAAATGTTGCTCTGATGTTTTCACGTTCACTATTATAGGGATACCATGCCTCGACATCGATTCCGATTCAATTGTTCCATCTATCCATTCAGCCAAACCATCTTTCCTTCCACTAAGTCAATATGAACCCTATTGACTTATTCACCCCACTCCGTAATCCATACGATTTGGCAAAGCCAATTCCCATTGATGTCAGCCTTATTGATTTGGACTGGATTTCCTCCTCACCCTCCCTCTTGGAGTTCATCCTATCCAAGGAATTTCTAAGGGCTTCAACCTACTACATTCCTCCTTCACCGCCACCTTCACCTCCATCACTTTCTACCAGTGGTCCCGAGGTCTTTCAGGCAGAATTAGACAATGATAAGCAAGAAAAGTTAGATGTCATTTTAGATGACTTTAATCTAATCCCAACACCACATCAACTTGAGGAAGGTTCACATATGTCCATTGAAGATACCATCGACGTGAACCTTAGTTCAGATCCCGACAATCCCCAAATTGTCAAACTTGGAAAAAGTTTAACATCAGATGAACAAGAGCAATTCATTGCTCTCCTCAAGAAAAATAAAGAGGTGTTTGCATGGTCCTACAAGGATATGCCTAGCCTTGATCCTGACCTTGTTGTCCATAATCTCACCTTACGTCCTGACGCCAAGCCGGTCAAACAAAAACTTAGGAGAATGCATCCTACCGTAGCACTCATAGTCAAAGAGGAAATACAAAAACTACTAGACGTTCACTTCATTGTTCCTATTGACTATCCTGAGTGGCTTTCAAACATGGTACCCATTCGCAAGCCTAATGGGGGGATACGTGTTTCCAATGACTTTCGAGATCTAAATAAAGCATGTCCTAAGGATGACTTCCCTCTACCAAACATTGATACTCTTGTCGACACCTACGCAGGCCACGAAATGCTTTCCTTCATGGATGGTTTTTCAGGATACAATCAAATTCGAATAAATCCTGATGACCAACATAAAACAACATTCACAACACCTTGGGGAACATTTTGTTTCAGGGTTATGCCCTTTGGCCTCAAAAATGTAGGAGCTACTTATCAAAGAGCCATGACTTACATATTTCATGATTACATGCACAAAATCATTGAAGACTATGTAGATGATCTCTTGGCTAAATCTAAAACCCGACAAGAACATATTGATGTCTTGGAAAATATTTTTGATCGACTGTTAGAATACAAGGTGAGATTAAATCCAAAAAAGTGTGTCTTTGGCGTTACCTCTGGTAAACTTTTAGGATTCATTGTCTCCAAAAGAGGCATTGAAGTGGACCCAAATAAGGTTAAGGCCATCATAGAAATGCCACCCCCAACTAACATCAAGGAATTGCGTAGCTTGCAAGGTAAAATTCAATCGATCAAACGCTTCATTGTGCAACTTTCTAATAAATGCAGGTCATTTAATCACTTGCTACAAAAGGGGGTAGCATTCGTATGGACAGATGAATGTCAAAAAGTATTTGATGATGTCAAGCGCTATCTAACTTCACCACTAGTCTTAACTCCTCCTAGGTCGGGGGTCCCTTTTCATATTTATGTCTCAGCAATAGAAGCCGCTTTGGGGATAATGCTTGCATAGAAAAATGAACAAAATTGAGAGCAAGCAATCTATTACATTAGTCAAACATTGGTAAGTTATGAAACAAGATACGCTTATGTAGAAAAACTATGCTTAGCGGTGGTTTTAGCCACTAAGAAACTTTGACATTATATGCTAAGCCAAACAACCTATGTCATAGCTAGAGAAAATCCTCTGTGCTACATGATGTCTCACACTTATAACAACACCCATACCGCTAAATGGATAATGCTCCTTATAGAGTTTGATCTTGAGTTTGTTAGCCAAAAATCCATTAAAGGTTAGGTTATCACTGATCAACTTGCAGAAGCTCCACTACCTAGTGATCATCCTCTGATTATTGAGCTCCTAGATGATTCGGTATTTTTAGTCACTAAAGTAGAAAAATATGTCATTCCTGAGGAAGATGTCGATATCACCTTATTCTTTGATGGATCTAAGTGCGAGAAAGTTCAAGGTGCAGGAGTTGTCTTTCACACACCACAAGGGATTCCCATCCCTTTATCATTCAAGTTAGACTTCTCATGCACAAACAACACAATAGAGTATGAAGCCTTAATCTTAGGTCTTCAATCAGCTATAGCTATGGGTATCAAGCATATCCGAATATTTGGGGATTCTCAACTTGTTGTAAAATAGGTAACAGGAGAGTACCAATGCAAAGAACCTACCATTAAGCTTTATCATGAAGTAGCAATGAAATTGCTCTCAACATTCGAATGGTATGAAATCAATAACTTACCTCATTCGACTAATATATTTGTAGATGCAATGGCCTCTCTTGGATCCTTGATTCCAAAGAACGACTTAGGAGAGGTACAACCCCTAATAATCTCAACAATCTCTAAAGCAGTCGTTGTTCGCACTGACCCAAAAGATGGAAAAGATGTTTGCTTTATCAACTCGAAATCATGTGAGTCTTGGTTAAGCCCCATTGTAGCCTTCTTAAAATTTGGAACACTCCCATCAAAAATGACTCGGTCTGCCAAACATGCTTTCAAGCAAAAGGTAGCCCGTTTCATTCTTGTGGGTGACGTGTTGTATAAACGAGGTTATGATGGAATTTTGCTTCGATGCCTCGAACCTGGGGAGACTCAAAGGGCCATCGAGGAAGCCCATGATGGTACTTGTGGTGGTCATTTTAGTGGAATGGCCATTGCAAAGTGCTTATTATGCATGGGTTATTATTGGCCCACAATGGAACATGATTGTTGCACATATGTCAAAAATTGTAAACAATGTCAAACACATGCCAATTTAACTCACGTACCATCACAAGCTTTACAACCAATACAAAGTCTTTGGCCCTTTTCACAATGGGGCCTCGACCTAATTGGAAAAATTTTGCCCTCCTCTTCAGGACAACACACATTCATCATAACCGCCACAGAATACTTCACAAAGTGGGTTGAGGCAATACCTCTAACCAGTATGACAAGACCTTGAATTGTGGATTTCATACTCCATCATATCATCTGTCGCTTTGGCATCCCCTCTAAAATCATTTTAGATAATGGCAAGTATTTTAAGAACAAGGATGTTCGAGCACTCTACGAGAAGTATAATATCCAACATAGTTTCTCAACTCCTTATTACCCATAAGAAAATGGATAAGTTGAAGCTACCAATAAGACCTTGATTGCCATTCTTAAGAAACTTGTCAAAGAAAATCATAAATATTGGCATACACAAATTTCGTTGGCACTTTGGGCTTATCGAACAAGCATCTGAATGCCAATAGGAGCAACACCATTCTCTCTGGTCTATGGAGCTGAAGCTATTATGCCTCTTGAGCTCGAGATTCCTTCCTTACAAATTTCCTTGCAAGAATTCATAGATGATGATACAGCTAGACAAGCATGACTTGACCAACTCACACTCCTAGATGAAAGGTGTGTCAATGCATTAGAACATTTATGAGTTTATCAAGACCACCTCAAGCATGCTTACAATGCTAAAGTCCATCTTCGAGAATTTCACGTAGGGGATATGGTCCTCAAAGAGAACCAAAAAAATACCAATGCTTTGCCACATCTTCATGATAAATTTGTAGCAAATTGGTTAGGTCCATACATAATCACTCAAAAAGTGGGAAATGGTACTTATAGGCTTACTTATTTAGAGGGAATAGAGGACCCCGATGCCCTTAATATTCTTCATTTAAAGGAATTTCATTGTTAATAGTGACTATATATGTATATATACATGGCTAAAAAAAAAAAAATAAAAATCAAAAACAACAAAAACAAATTGCATGCTTTCACATAGGCATTACAACATTGCATGTTCATTTACACCTAGGCATTTTTCATTTTTATTTTTCATTCACATACACTACATCATACATATTCCATTGTATTATACAATTTCCACTTTCATATCAACACTTCATTTCATTAGGAATATACATTTGCATTCATCACATCCCATGTCCAATGATCTGGCATAGTAATGATGATATGACCATACAATAAAAAGTCAAGTTTTAACGATTGGGGGTACCTAGTTTGAAAAATTCATGCAACTTTGAGATAAATTCATATGTAAATCACATCACATGTTACAATAGCCTAAATTTTTAGTCACTCAACCATTACTAGTGTAACAAACAACCTCCAATTGGATATACGATTTTCTTTAGGGCCAAAAACATAATTTACACACTAAGAAGATATTGAGTATTGCCAATTGAACCCGAATACAATATTGAACCAATCATTCCATCACATATTAAAAATATTATGAGCCAAGGAGGGTTAGTACCATACTTGGGTAGTACCTTGAAGTGAAAAGGAATAATCCTCACTTGTCCCATAATGCAACATAGTCCAAAGCAAAAATAGTGGTTTCACCACTACCACAATTACTCTTCGAACATAAACATAAAAACATAGAGTAGTAAGGATAGGGTCAAAATTATCATCATACTTAGGGTCTAAGGTGCATGAATAGACAAACCCTTATCTAAGGTAGATCTCTGACCAACATGTTCCAACATACATAAACCTAGCTTTATGTACATATCACAAAACATCTATCTTTTTCCAACTTAAAAAAAATCCAACATACATAAACATCATTGCCTCCTTCCTCTACACACATAGAAGCTCCAATATTCTTACCCTACATACATATGAAGCTCAAAACTTCTCTCCCTACATACAGGAAGCCACATGCTCAATAATCTAGCTTTAAGCCCCCTTAAGAAATCATTTTGCACATAGATAAACAATATCAAGAAAAGTTACAAAAACAATATACCTACATAATATGATGTATAATATAGGTCTTTTTGCATTGAAAGAGATGCAAGAAACATGCTTGTATAGTATTAATTACCACATGAATTTCTCCTAACCTATAAAAATGGTAAATGGGTTTAAATTAGAAAAAATTAAATAATAGGCCACAAGTTTTCACCAAACCCACATTTAAAAAATAAAATGAGGTTGTAACAACAAAAGAGAAACATTCAAACAATCACACCAATGTATAGATCCAATACTACATTCCAAAAAGTATTTTTCAATATAAGAGAACACTCAAGCTACTACACTAAAGTATTGATCAAATAGAACCAATGTAAACACAATAAAGTTCTAATTTCAATGCAATAATAAAAATAAAACAATTTAAATTAAATTCTTTTGTTTCTCTTTTTTTAAGGACTAAGAATTCATTATAGGAGGGTGCCTAGTTGCATACTTCCCTCCATGCAAGCTGACCTATACTATAATATTTCAAAAATCCTCCCTCTACATACTCCTTTTGTGCAATTACATACCTCCTACCAATGTTGAGATCTTCACCTCCCCTCATGCAAGTTCCATAACCTCCTATGGTACAATCTCTAGCACCTCTCTTCATGCAAAATTCAAAATACCCTTCTAATTTCTGCTTCTCCCACCTAATAATCATCATCAAACCTCCACCTTAGTCCTTCATGCACTCAATCATCATCCACCCCACATGACTTCACTGTCACTTTCACCTCTCACACTCTACCTCCCTTCCTTGTCATCTCCACCCATATGCCCCTCTCCCTCCATTTCCTCTTTTTTTTTCTTATTTTTTGTTTTCATTTTCTTTTTATTATTTTTTAATATCAACATAACATAAGGTATTAAAGAACAAAACCATAAAAATTAAGCATGATCCATTCATACAACACATTTAGACAAACTTTAATAAAATGAAAAAGTTGGAAACACTCAATAAAATCCACACTAGTCTTTACACAACATTCCACACTCAAGAATATAATTTTCCTCCATTTATGGTGACCTTCAACTACCTATACCTATAAAAATCAATATAGAAAATGCTTTATTTCTGACATTAGCATTGTGGGATCATAATATTCATTAAAATCAAAATCCATTCAATCATCATTTACAATGTAAATCACATCATCTCATCAAAATAACAATAATAGAGATCTATATGTAGCACTGTAAATTTAGAAATTTGTCCATAAAATCTAATAGGCTTTATTATATTATCCAACAAAAGAAATAAATGTACATCCAATAATAAAGATGTCCTTGGGTTTTTATCAAGGAGACCTAAGTTCAAACCTTGGTATGAGAGGTTCGGGACCCCTCAAAAAAATTCATGCTTTACCCTAACTTTTTTAACCATGAGGGTTACCGTAGTGCTAAGTCTTTGGGTTTTCATTCAGGAGACTCAACTTCAAACCTTGGTAAGAGGGTCCTATAATGTACCTTGTCGGAGCCATAACTTGTGAACCGTACGCCTATTTTCCTTGAAATTTAATAGGTGGTTCCACATGCATGTTCTACATCAAGCTCATCTTTGATGCACCTGACCATCAAAAAATCATGTTTTCGGGACCTAACTCTAAAATCTAATACCCCAAAATTAGATTTTAGAATAGGTTCTCGAGTTTTTTGGGTTTTTTTTGGCTATTAGAAGTTTATTATCTTTTGTTATACCATAAGTTGAGACCTAATATTTTAAATTAAGGTTCATTATTTTAAGAGGGATGTGCACACCAAATTTGGGTGCAATCCGACTCATTTCTATTTTTAGCAGTTTTTAGGAAAAAGTTCTATTTTTATCAGTTTTTAGAAAAAATACATTTTTAGGGTTTCTTTGGTTTTCGGTTGCTATATGATGGATTGTAATATTTTTTAGAAGGGGGTGAATTCATGAATTATAAGCATATCAATTGGAATTTTTCTTCCATTATTGCATTTGTGTTATGTGATTGAAGTCCATTTTGTTGGTCTCTTGTAGTTGAGTTTACACCAGCCTGGGACCCCTCATAAAAACCTACACTTTACCCTAACATTTTTAATGATTCATTGTTATGATTTGAAATTAATCTATGGTAAATGGCTCATTCAAAAGTAGTGGAGGCAAAGAATTTTGCAGATGGTACTGGACTGAAGAACACAAGCTTATACTAAGAGGGGGGTGAATAGTATAATATTATTTTTTACTTTTCTTTCCCAATAAATATTATGCAATGTATCAATAGAAATATCAACATCAGTAATAAAAGCAATGCATAAATCATCACCAATAATAGAGACACCAATTTTACATGGTTCACCCAATATGGGCTACTCCACGAAGAAAATATTTCACTAATATTTTCTCAATAAATCTCTTGGAAATCCTTTCCCTATTACAATATTTATGGATCTCTGTACAAAGGAGACACCAATACCCTAATCAATTTCATGGATATCTATCCATAAGAGAACTTATTTCTCCTTTGCTTTAGTTGGTGATCTTCTAGAATAATTGTTGCCTCCACTGCATTGGCTAATGGATATCTATCCACTGAAGACTCATGTCCTCACTTAGAAGACCTATTCTCACTACCCTAGCTAATGGATATCTATCCACTAGAGACTGTCATCCTCTATACTCTGTCACCTCCAAAGCTTACTCTCAGCTCTATCTCAAATTTGCACTAAACACAATCCTTCGATATAGCACAAATTTGCTCAATCTCTATCTTTGGTTTGGTACAAACCTATCCTTAAATCTACACCAAAATCTATCCTCAAATATACACTAAACATAGTCCTTAAAAATAGCACAAATTTATCCTCAATCTCTATCCTCAAGCCTTAACACAAATATTGACTTAATCTCAAATCAACTCTGCTAGATCTACCCCAAATCTTAATTCAAGGTTTGAACAAATCAATCAATCAACTTTTCTCACAAGTCTTCTCAAAGACTTGTCTCAAATCTTTCGTGTAAGCTTCCACAAAAGCTCACACTAATATATCCACAAGTCCTCTCTAGAACTTGTCCTCAAATATGTATTGTAAGCTTTCACAAAAGCTCACACTAATCTGTCCACAAGTCTTCTCTAAGACTTACCTCAAATATGCTCAACAAGTCCTTACTATAACTTGTCTAATCTACTCAACAAGTCTTCACCAATACTTGCCTCAAATATGCTCAACAAGTCCTCACTAGAACTTGTGCAATCTCACAAAAACATATAGAGAATTGTTAGAGACGCAATATGCTTCACACTCACCACAATGCTCAATCCCTTTCAATCTCTATTTTTATCACAGAAGCATATAGAGAATTTTTAGAGACTCAATATGCTTCACACTAACAAATACCCAACCTCTTTCTCAAATCAATTTAGAATATGGAACAATTTTTTTCATAGAACTTTGAACTATCATTTCAACACTTCCACTTGACTAGGTTCAACCAACTCTACTCAACCAATCACTCAATAAAACAATACTTTCTCACAAACCCTAGTCCAATCATATGAACACTCACTCAATTATTTCCAAGCAATGTTGATCATAAAATATCACATAACAATGATAATCATGATCTTTCACAAACCCTAGTTCAATATAGTTCACAACTTCACATAACAATGATACTCATGATCTTTGCACAAACCCTAGTTCAAGATAGTTCTCAACTTCACATAACAATGATACTCATGTTCTTTGCACAAACCCTAGTTCAAGCATATGAAAGTTTTACTCAATATTTCCAACAATACTTATCAAACAAGGTTTCTAGAATCAACTTTCATTCCAAAAAAATCAAACTCAACAATGCTTATCAAACAAGCCTTTTCACTCCAACTTATCATTCACAATATCCAACAATCACTCTTTAGGAAGATACGCCCATACCTTTTTTTTTGATGAATAAGTGCCCTTAAAAACCTGTCTCAATCACAATTTTCTTCTTTTCCAATTTCAATGGTTAGATGACAAAATATCACACTAACACTCTCTCAAAATATTTATCAATTACAAAAATAATCAAACTCAAATACACCTTATTACTCCTTTTAAATTAGCAATCATCAAATATACACAAAAATAATTACTCAATTACACCTTATAATCCCAAACTTTAATTAACAACCTCCAAAAATAGCATACAAGAAAATTGACATTAATATACTTTATAACTCCAAAAATTAAATTAGCATCCTCCAAAAATTAAACTTTCAAAATAATATTGCCTACCCTTTTATCTCCCTCAAATACTCAATATCCAAATTAATTTAGGCAAAAATAAACTTTATAAACCATAAAAAATATTTTATTTTTCCAACCTTAGCACATCCAAAATAATTAAGTGACCAGAGGCAATTAACATCAACGCATACCTTTAACACTAGCCAAAATCCTCAGCAGGTTTCGAATACGAGGCTCCCTCCTGTCGAGTGTCTTATCGAGGTGCTAGCCCACCATGTGGGCTATGAGCCTTCGTGCGAAGGGGAAGGCGCAAGCCTTCCCTTTATTTCCTTTTGAATGATAAGGCACAAAAAATAGAATGTTCTCTTCCCTCGTAAAATGACACTCGACGGGTTTTAAACCTTGTTCTCTTTCCTACCACATCCCTAACACAACCTGCCATCACCAACTATGCTACACAGTATTGTGTGAAATAAGATGAGCCTTGCTATTACTTGTATTTGTTGTTGTCACCAAAACCTCAAAATACGAGAAACTCAATCTTCTTCCCTTGCGCATGAATCTAGGAGGCATAAATTTATTCGAATGCATTAGGGGACTTTGACTTATAATTTGCCCTCCTTTTATACACGAAGACCTCATGCCATAAAACATCGGTGGTAAATCAAATTTTGAATTCGATTTTAGTTTAAACCTTATAACCCACTTTAGGGTTATTTACATTAATATAAATTAATTTATAATTAAATTAAAATTAAGTTATAATTAACTTAAATAAATTTGGAAGTTAATTAAATTAATTTATAATTAATTTAAATTTCTATTTTTAATATTATAATAAAATATTATAATATTATTTGCTTGGGCCTCTTCTTTGCACTTTGGACCACATTTGATGACCTAGAACCATATCTGACCATCTAGAAGTGGACTCTCATTTTTACACTAATTATGGAACTGCTTCTTCTTGCACTACTCACTAAAACTAACTTTTGACATCAATGACTACTCACTCTTGACATCAACGACAACTCATCTACTCAAAATGTCCAACATGGACCTTCGAGATTTGGTCCATTGGATAGTGAAGGGGATGTTGTCGATGGAGGAACTTAACATTTTGACCCTAGAACATCCTATGACAAGGGTAAATTTTTATTAGTTGGGTTGATAAGCTAAAAAGGAAAGCTCCAGTTTTTGTTGAAATATATATCTCTCCCTTTGATGGAGAAGGGTTTTTTTGGTTGCAAGCTTCAGATAAGCTCTCGAAAAGGTTGGTTTCTTAAAGGAGTAACAGTCTAGTTGGAAATTTTAAAGGAACTAGTCTAGATCTAGAATCTATAATAAAGTGGTCGAAAAGGAAATGGAAACCTCATGAACACATGGGAATAGCAACTCTCCCTAAATATTTTTTGCTCATCACTTTCTCTTACTATGAGGACTGTGTCAAAAATTTGTTGGGAGGACCTTATTTTTTAGGAGAGTGGGTATTTTTTAAGAAGGTGGAAACTAGGTTTTAATCCAAAAATAAAAAACATAAATCTCACCCCAATATGGGTCAGACTTTTGACATTTCCTATAGAATTCTAGGATGAAGATATAATTGTGGGAATCACAAAATCGATAGGTCAACTTTTAGCCTTTGACTTAAAAACTAAATCTCGAACTAGGGTAATTTTTGCTACTTCCTATGTCAATGTCGACATGGAAATATTTTATTGACATCTATAAGGCTTATATCTAAATTTAGGTTCTTTAGAGCAACAAATTGAATATGAAAACATGTTGGATTCGTGCAAAGTGTGGAATAAATATCCTTGGAAGAAACCCTTGAATAAAGTTTGGAGAAAGAAAGAAAAAGTGGACAAAGAGAAAGATAAAAAGGATGAGGAAGGCATAGGAAAAACCCCTTATATGGAAGGTACTATGAATTTTTTTAAAATGAGGAGGAAGGAGAAATAGCACCAAAAATAGAGAATGAACCAAATACGAAGAAAGAAACAGTTTTTCAAACCGATGGTCTGGTAGAAATTGAAGCCTAGGAGTAGAACCAAAAACAAGAAATCCAAGATTAGGAAGATAAGGTTAATTGTACAAAAAAACTTAAGCAAATATCAATTTAGGAGAAATATAGCACAACACAAAATTGAAAAATGGAAGGCACCCCATTCTAGGACATAAATTGATCAAAACAAGGTATGAACACATTTTTTGACTTTGAAGAGGTGGTCCCTTGTTCTTTTGATATTTTGCATATTATCTTGACAAAATATCTAGTTAAACCTATGGATAACAAGAAAGAGGAAATCCCTTTTGTGAGTCCCACTAGAAAATCAAGAAGAATAGCAAATGTAGGAAGTGAGACCAAAGTAGAAAGATCTAGATCAACTAAATTCAGAAGTAAAGAATTTCTAAGAATATAGCAATTGGAACACAAAGCATTTTATATCTGAGTGGAGGAAAACCCTCAACACAGGGTAAGAAATGAAGATCATATCTTGGAATGTAAAGGGTATGAATATCGATATTTATCCCGACATGGACACAATAATGGTAAAATTCATTGGGCTCTCTTAACGGAGACCCAAGCTCAATTCATGGGAAGGGTGGCCCCTGATATGCCCCCAATTTTCAACCTCTTAAAAAAAGGTATGAATGCCCCTTCCAAACAATGGGTAATTAAAAATATTAGGAAGGATAATTACCTGGACATTCTTCTTCTACAAGAGACTAAGATTGACAACAAGAATATTTTAGTAGTTAAGAATAATATCCATAAAAAAGGTAAACTATGTAGCCAGAGCAATGAATGGATCCTTAGGAGGCCTCTAGATATTATGGAACCCAAATTTGATTGATGTGAGTTTTATTTATATTACTGATAGGCATATATCAATGGTTTTATTCTCTAAATTATCAAGCTTCAGTTGGGTTTTAGCTAATTTTTATGCTCCTAATTCTATCATAGGCAGGAGGGCATTATGGGAAGAGTTAAAAGATATTAGGTAGAATACTAGTGATCTCCCATGGGTGTTGGCAGGGGATTTTAACACTACCCTATCGCAAAGTGAGATAAATAAAGGGGGAAATCCGCATATTAATGATAGTATGGAAGAATTTGGCAATTTTATTGGCCATTGCGATCTCATGGACATGGAATTAAAAGGACTAAATATACTTGGTCTAATAGAAGGATGGAGGACAACTTGATTCATATTATATTGGATAGAGTTTTGGTATCTTATTGTTGGTTTATGAGGAATAGTAATTCTTCTCTCTTTGCTCTTCCAAAAATTGGATCTGATCACAATCCACTGATTCTTAACATAGAAGAAATAAAGAAAGAAAAATATGGTAAGAAGTCATTTCTATTTTGAACTCATGTGGTTTTTTCACCTCAGATTATAGAGAAAAAAGTGGAATTGTGAAGTTGTTGGGACATGTATGTTCAAGGTGGTAAAAAAATAAAAAAAAATATTAGAAAGTGGAACAAGAATGTTTTTGATAATGTTTTGCAGTAAAAAGAATCTTTGGTTAAGAAGTTGCAGGTTATTGAATAGAAAATTCAATCTCAAGGAACATCAAAATATATAGCCAGAATCACCTTCTTATACATGTCCTAACTCACACAATTTTGCCCACTAGTAGGCCTTCTTATATCCTTCTTCCACTTCCTCATCCATAATTCTTCTAATTTCCTCATGTAGCTATGTGGCTCCCCATTGAGAAATCACATACCTATGTTAATTCACTCTCCTTTTCTATCACATTTTAGACTTTGGTGATTCCCTTTTCTTGATTGGTTACCAAAGCCTACTTCTTCTCACTTCTTCCACCTGTACATTCCACTCTCACATCTTCCTTATTTTTGGAAATTATTATATACACTTATACAACTCATAACTTATACATCTACTACACACACACACCCCACATGCTGGGGCAACCATGATAATAGCATCCCACTTTTTGTCATAATTACACACTTTACTCATCTGTAAATAAGTTCATCTAAAATTCTACTTCTACACAACATAACTTATCTTGCAAATATCACATTCCTCCACTTGCATCATTTATAATTACATCCATTGCACATATTCATATGCTTTATAGTTAAAATTTTAAATTCATGTTTGTACATTCTCCCCCAAAATGCACCTCAATAGGAATAATACATACATTCATTAGCATCACCACCTAGATGTCCATTCCCTCTTTTTAGGATTAGGTTATACATAGGTGTCATGTTTAATTTTGACTACTCTGTAGTTTAGGCAATCAAGTGTCACCCATAACTACTGAGTCTTGTACATTCTTCTTATGGTATTTTAGGATGGTTCAACTTCTCTCATGGATCGCTCACAATAGGTTACACATTAACAATTTTTAGCCTAGGAAAGATGATATCTTGAGTAGATATCGCCATCTAGCGAATGGTATCCCCTAATTGTCGTATCACCTGCATGGTCAACATACAACCTAGGGATAAAAAAGGGATCAAGCATAAGTGAAATTAAATAAATGGGTAGAAAAAAAACTTCATCGCCCATACAAAATAAAAAAAAAGCAAAAGAAAAGAAAAGAAACAAAAAGAGCACTACCACAATCAGATAGGTTAACACTAGAACAAGGGCAAGAAATAAAATAAATACCTCTTGATATCACACATGTTATGCTTATTTCCTTTGGTCCTTGGGATGATTCCCATTGCTAGAAATAGGCTCCATGATCCTGCCTACTAGTGGAATAGTCTTATAGGTGACAACACATCTCTCACATTAGCATCACGCTTTTATAGAGATCACTATTATGTATGGATGAGCTAGCTAGTCCGGTAGCATCTACAATGGGTTAATCCTACCTCCATAAAAATGGATAAATGAACCTTACACATTCACACACATAGGTCCAAGATAGACTTTGAACCAGCCCAATTATGTTATAAGTTGCCACAAAAATTGTATAGCTAAGGGTTTGAGAGTTTATTGTCATAGCTATGTTAGTCAAAACCATTAAACATGCCTTAAATTATCCATCGATCCTAAAATAATGGAATGGATCGCATCCATATAGGTCAATTCCATGATACAAGTGCTTCCTTGGTGCATTTTAGCAATTTCATACATGCATTCACACATCTATGTCATATACACCTAGTTTACATTACAACCATGCATTCATCCTATACAAATTTAAAATAATAAATCACATTATTACATTTTATTTCACATAAATTCCAATGCCAAATTACATCATTGCATTCAACCTACATACATATACAAAAACATCACATTCGATATCACATCACACTGCATTCGAAACATAATCATGCATACTATTCTATAATTCATCCATACAAAAGAATGATAATAGATCTAAACCATTCAAATATATGTATCTATTAATCATACATACCTACGAACTATATTGTGCCATATATGCAAATATAAACTCAATACATTCCAAATCATCAAAATCACAAATCATAAATAACAGCCAAAATCAAGGTATATATATATATATATATCATCATCATCATCCAAAAATACTCGAAGGCTAAAACTGGGACCATACCCATCACATATAACATCCAAAATACCCATAGGCTACAATCAAAGATATAAATCTTAACTATTACCATG
This sequence comes from Wollemia nobilis, assembly GCA_028583015.1. NCBI lineage: Eukaryota > Viridiplantae > Streptophyta > Pinopsida > Araucariales > Araucariaceae > Wollemia > Wollemia nobilis. The sequence goes on along the minus strand of JAQPPZ010017226.1, from coordinate 9,086,614 downwards.
AGTCTCCCTGTGTCCCTCCCAGCTTGCTCACCTCTCTGTCGTCTGGATCGACTCTACAACGACCTCTAGAACTATATCTACTATAGTTTGCTCCACATTAGGTGGATCCCACACCTCAAAATGTCCTTCTATCCTAGCTTGAGCTCCCTTACCAGCTCTCCCCTCTAGTGGAGGCACCTCAACATTAGGTGCCACACATTGGTCAATTACCCCTCTGCTAGGATCCCAACTCTGCCATGCTCAACAGGCCTCAAACTCTAGAGTAGCATCGATATTATCCACATCCAGAATATCCATAGGAGGATCCCTCTCCCCAACCCGAGACTGCACCTCGACCTCATTACATAATAATCAATTGATAGGTTCAACATGTTGCATCATTTACCTCATATTCATCAAAATCAAATCAATTACTAGGTTCAAAAGGTTGCACCCTTTGCCTTACATTTTATCATGAACATTATTTTTAAAAGCTCTTAGCAAATTAGGTTCCCAAAAAACCTTAGTAAAACTTTGGATAGGTTTCCCCAAAAACCTCAACAAAACTTTGGATAGGTTTCCCCAAAAACCTCAGTAAAAATTTGGATAGGTTTCTCCAAAATTCTCAGTAAAACATTGGATACATTTGTCCCAAAACCTCAGCAAAAATAACATACCCTAGCATAGCATAGCCTAGCATTGCCTAGAATAACACCATAATTTTTCACCTCTGTGTCCTCACAAAAAAATTTCTTCCATGCACACCCTTCACAAGGCTTGAAATTGTGCATTCATTACTTCTAAAAGTAAGGTCTTCTTCAGTCTAACTTTTCATCGATAAAATCATCTCCACATTTCCTAAAAACTTTTACCATTGTATCGGGCTTAGAAAGAGCTTTCCAAAAGTATAATATTTGTCCAATTTTGACATCGTTTGGTTCCCCAAACTACCAAAATAGTTCAAAACCCTAATTCACCCCTCGGGTGGTGATTTAGGTCAAAATCACCCCTCGGGTGGTGAACTCAGCTTAGACCTTCCAAAATCAACCAAGTTGCCCCAAAAACCCTAGGAAATCATGTAAATTTCTTCTAAAACCCTAGGAACTTCCAAAAACACTCTTCTAATTTGTTTTTTATCATCATAATCATCATGCATTGGTATATTATCAATTTTTGCATCATCAACTTATCGCATTCAATTCATATCCAAAGTCAGCTTTGCATGCAATCACAACATCAAAAATCCAAAAGCGTGATTAGCACATTTGTCTACAAAATGTTTTGCTGAATATTATCATATGAAAAAATATCAATCGAAATTAGACATGGGTTACATCAAGAGAGTTATGCGTGACAATGGAAAGGTCATCTTGACATTCATGGAGCACAATGAATGACACGAGCAACTAATTTAGTGTAATATTTGGAAAAATTCACTCTGGAATTCACGGAGCACAATGAATGACATGTTTGAATAATTTAAATATTAACTAACTCAATGGTTTGAAACTTGTTGCCATGTTCTCATAAATCAATTAATAGTAAATATTTATTTAGGATTTTTTCCTAATGATACTTTTGGACCATGCTGATCTGGTCACAAAAGCAAAGTAGTCAAAAGTTATCATTCTCAAGCAACTAGTATGGTATCATAAATGTCATACAGACTTAGCAAAATCACATCATTGTATTCATAATCATTCATTTTCCCTTACCAATTTTTTTTTATCTCTTTCCTCTTTTTCTTATTTCCTTCCTCTATTCTTCCCTTGTGGACATCAAGTTGATGTTGTATTGTCACGCTTTGAGCAGCTACATACCTTTGATTACATTCTATTCTTTCTCTTATTTTCCCTGGATATTCAATTGATTTGTATGGTCACAATTTGATCAACTACATACCCTTTGATTGGATGGCATTCCCCTTATATCCCTTTTCCTTCTGCATAGACCCTTCACATTTTTGTATTAAACTATGTTCTACAAAGTATAGTACAAAAAGAGGCAAATGTAAAAACCCAAAAGTTGCACACTACTATACCTACATACTTGTAGATCCTTCTGGGCAATTGTAGGTTTACATAGGCCATCCTAGGTACCCCTAGGATATCATAGACTAGCGTAGATCATCCTAGACATGTGTAGACTATTGTAGTCATGCGTAGACGACTATAGTCATGCGTAGATCGCCATAGATTTTTATAGCATCGTGTAGACTCCCATATACTAATTCATCGGATTTTAGGTCCTAAACCCTCATAAGCCTTCCAAATTACATCCGATACATTTAAATATCATTTGACAGTCTATTCACATGCAATTGAGGCCCCCACAGGGTATTAGTTGACCAAAACAATTAATAAGTCAATACCCAAATTCTAATTTAATGTTGACTTCACTTAAGTCACTTTTTAGGGTAAATTTGATTAAAAGAATCCTTAATCTTTATTAGCCTTAATCATATCCTCCTACATGTGTAAGATTATGGTTTGTTGAGATATTTACTTAATCATGTTTAAATTTGCTTAAGCATCTCCTAATAAGGATTAGCCCTAATCCATCCTCACACATGAGATATTTCTCATAAGGCATGTGATGTTGCCACATAGCATTTTTTAACCTAACCCTAGTCAAAATCAAACCTAGGTTTAGTCTATCTAACCCCCCTGTACCTTGACTTTGCCTATAAATAATGGGTCCCAAACCCCTAATTAAATATGATTCCCAAATTCAATAAAGCATAGTTACTCTATAGAAATAGAAAGTGAACATTAGACAGTCAGTTTACAGAGAGTACAGATGGATTCTAACAGCATACAAAGGCACCCTAGCTACCTTAGGATCGATCTACTAAAGATATCTTACCAAAGGAGCATCAAAACTGAATTCGTAACCTACCTTGTGAATTCAGACTAAATTCACAACCTGAGTCGTGAATTGGGTATACAGGTCCCAAATCACCCAAAATTTGGGAGGTAAGATCTATTTTAGCATATTACTACCTTCTACACATTTTATTTCAGTTTTTGTTATGGTTTTATAGTCATATCATCTTTATAAATATGGGTCCTGACTAAGGCAAGCCCCCAACGTATTGACCCTTTCTTGCAAGTTTCTTTTAGTTTATTCAGCATATTTGAAGTTGAAGAACACCAACAAAAAACAACCCTATGGTGGCCCACCTACACTAAAGGACATCAGAAGAAGGCATCAGTACTATAGTGTATTCATGAAAGGAAAAAAGGGAATTCACCCTATTTGTAACTTATATCAAATTTATCATGAATAAAACATTATATTTCTGAATGGCTTGTGTTATTACTTGTTGTTAGATCAAATGTCAACTTTTGGTCATTTCAGTATCTATTAGATCCACACCAACAAGCCCCTTGAGATAAAAACCATAATTTTCCTCTACATTTATCTAAGCCAACTAATACCTGGTCACACATAAACCCTAGGGAGAACAAATTCCCTTTCAAGAAGAAATATGATCTATTCCAAGTAAGTTGGCTTGTACCTTGACCTCACTAATAGGTTGGCTCTATGACATCTAAGTTGGACCAATTTCAATTGCATGCTTAATAGAACTGGAAGTAGGAGAGCTTGAACACTAAGTTTTAGAATTGTTTAGGTATATTATCTATTTTATAAATCTTAATTGTTAAACTATAACTAAAGATTATTATCACTAGGTCTAAATCAGTTGAATATGACTTTGAACTTAGCATTGACTAGCACAAAAAACATAAAGCTAATGAAGGTAAAGTAGAACCAGGCCTACTTAGTCTACCAATATTTCTATTAGATATATTATCCCTTTTGCTAATGCTTTAACCATCCCCTAAGGTCAACCAACGGCAAATCCAACTCCATTGTTAGTAGGAAGTAGTTTCTTGAACATGCCAAAACTTGGTCATGACATGCCTAAGAATGCTAAAATATACCTCCCTAGGTATAGACATGATGAAACAAGGTTAGTTGAAGAACATATTCAAGCATAAAAATATGTCTCAATCCATTTAAAAATTCAACATGAGGATGTTTCTTGTAAAGTATTTCTTCACACATTTGATTATTATGCTTATGATTGGTATAACATTGTAGATACTAAAATCATGTAAACTGGATAATACTGCTAATGTGCCACTCTTATCAATATCATATGGCCCCATTGGGCAACCCTCAAGGGTTAATTAGGGCTCCCAACCATTTTTGGGAAGTTTTACCCCACTTTTGGAAGGTTTTGGGGCATGTAGCCATGATCGTCCCACCCCAGGACGGTCACAATTTATGATCATCCCACCCAGGGACGACCATAGGAAACCATCCTTAGGTAGGACAACCATGGTATAGAGTCCTCAAAAATCAAAAGGTGGGATAAATGGCAATCAATTTCTACCATTTATCCCACCCAATAAATTATGATATATTGGGAGGCTATCATGACCATTAGGATCTGTAAATTGGAGGCCCAAATGGGAATCCTCTTCCACCCTATGCATGACAAACACATTTCCAAGTGGTAACACTTGCCTTGCTGATGAGGCCTGGAAATGCCTCCATCATAGCATGTTTTGAACAACTAAAACTTGCCTAAAACTCTATGATTTACTTTATATACTAGTTAAGTTGATCTAATATGTTGTGTATTAATTGTTTGCATGATTGATGTGTTTGGAATATTATATGCTGATTTTTACAGTTTTTGTGTAGTTTTATGTCACTTTGCCATGACCTGTTACATAAGGGATATGCTTAGGCTGATAGCAACACTTTACTATTCTTATTTTGATGTTTCTCAAGCATTAATTTCTTTGAATTTAGCAAATAGTGCAAAGAACTGTTACTGTGCAGCAGAAACTGGTTTTCCTGTGTAAATTCCAGCCAACTACCAATGAATGGCAAGGCATGGAATTCACACATGAAGAGGAATGAAGGCTATTGCAATATGATCCTGAGGACTAATCCACCTGAGAAATGCAGCTGAAATCAATTGAAGAGTACATAGTTGGTCATTTCGAAGATCTTCGGATTGAGAAATACAGTCTCTTCGGATTGAGCGAATATCTTCGGATTGAGCCACTTAGCTCCGGATTGAGAACATAAAGCACTTTTTGACCTGTTGACTGATTTTTGATGATGGAAAAAGGGAAAGAAGGCTGAGGAGGTTAAAGGAAAATATCTCCCATATAACTTTGCCATCCTTGCCATCCAAAGCCACAATTTATGGAAAAGATCCTCTTCTAGGATAAACCTAGGGAATACTAGAATAACAGGAATTGATTTGCAGAGTATATTTTCTGTTGTAATTAGATTTTAGGCATCTATAAAAGATAGCTCCCATCCAGGTTGAGCTAATAATAATAATAGTAGAAATAGTAGTAGAGAAAATATAGATAGAGAATAAGTGAGAAAACTGAGACTATTACAGTTCTGTAACAGGTTTTAGCAGCAGATTTGTAATCATGTTCTGAATCAATAAAGTACAAGTTTTTCTATTCATTCTATTATGTTTGAGTGTGAGTAATATTTAGAGAGAGAGGAACTCATACCTTCTTCTAGAAAAGGAGGCTGGCCACTTCCAGACCTAGGAGGAGGACTAACAGACAGGTTTTGTTCTGATTTTGTTGCAGTAGAATAAGCTGTGAAACTTGTCAATTTCATTCTTTTGTAGTAGTTAACATCCATTTCAGTCCTAATAATTTATTTTCTATTCAAGATACTTTTGTGATGTGATTAGCAGTAGATCTGATTAGTCTTTTTGCTTTCCAAAAACTTTCCAATTTACTGCAATTTCCATTTCCAGCAATTTACAGTTTTCTGCAATTTTCCTGCATTATTGTTTTTGTTGTCAACCCCTGCATAGAATATTGACAACCTTCTGTTACAGAGTATTGATAGGACTTAATTTTAGTTTTCATTATTGCAAGAGTAAATAGACTTTCATTTTGCAACTGTAATTAGGTTTCCAATTCTACAACTGTAACTAGGGTTTTAATTCTGCAATTTAATCAGATTTCATTCTTGCAACTGTAACTAAGGTTTCATTTCTGTAATCAACAATTAGTTTTCATTCTTGCAATTATATTAAAGTTCAATTTATGCAATTTAGAGGTAGAAGAGACCTAAAAACCCCCACACAATCAGTTCCACCAATAAGACTTGTTGCTCCCAATTGACCTTAAATTATAGCCCTGTTCACTCCTTTCGTAGATAGCCTTGTACACTGCCCTAGATTGACAAATTCATTGAGAATTAATGATGTGCTTAATGACAACCCATAATTTTGGCATCATTGTTAGGGAGAGTGTTGTTAGAAGGTGTCAATAGTTCAATAGTTATTAATTAGACTGAGTTGTGAAAATTTAGGGTAAAATCTGAATATAACATCTGGTTAAGTAACAATTATTGACTTATAATTTATGTCATTAAGGAGTAGGCATGAATGAGTAGGCCTAGGGATGAAGAAGGCAAAATTATCCAAAGAGATCCCTGGATTATTCCATTAAGAAGATCTTCATGCCTAAGGGGTGAATCACCTATGTTTGAACTACCAAAAAAACTAAAACAAAAACCACCAGCTTCATCATCATCAGAATCTCCTGAGCAAGAAAAATTACTAGACTCATTATCAATAGAAGGTTTTGGACCTCTTGAGAAAGAAATTTGGATAGGTTTAACTATTTCTGAAGAATAAGAAATTATGGCAGAAAGAGGCAATCCAGATGGGGATGACCAGCATGGCCATGTCCATAATGAAAGATGATCAAGATGTGCTCCAACCTCCTAGAACATTTGAATATCCTATTCTTCTGAATCCCACATAGAACTCTCCCATGAAAACAATCTCACCTTCAGTGCTTCCAACCTTCCGGGGTGTTGCATCTGAAGATCTTGATCAGTTCTTATTTGAGTTCAAAGTAGTGTGTCAAACCTATGACTATATAAATGATAATAAGAAACTCAAGGTTTTTCCTTCAACACTCAAGGACTCAACATTACGCTGGTTCATGAGCTTACAACCAGATTCCATCCAAACCTGGGATCAAATGGAGACTATGTTTTTAGACAAGTATCAAGAGTATTGTCGAGTAAGGAATAGGAAAGATGAGTTGTTCAGAATTAAACAAGAAGATGATGAAACATTAGAAGATTACCTTGATAGATTTGTGTTTATTCAAAGAAGGTGTGGACTAGGAGAACCAGAATTATGCAAAACCATTTTTCTAAGAGGATTACAAGATGAATCTAGAGAGGTATTAGATTTGATGGGAAATGGGGATGTAAGTACTCATAATATGGATGAGATTGTGGATCTTTGCAGAAATTACTCTCGCACTAGGTAGAAAAGAAAGAAAAAGAGTACAAATGGCACTGATGTGAAGGACCTAATAGAGGAACTTGCAAATTTTAAGACTGATATCCTGGTACAATTAAACACAACTCTAGGAGAAATGTCTGCTAAAGCAAAAACCATAGAACCTTTAGCAATTTATTGCCCAAGATGCAGGAATAAACATGCCTTACAGGAATGTCCTCTAAACAAAACATCCATTTCAGCCATTTGTAGTATTTTCTCAAAAGGACATTTGACTGACAAATGTCATCTGCTACCACAACTAAAAACTGTCCTAGAAACTCAAATAGAAGAACTCAATTATGTGGGACCAAGACAAGGGGAAACTTTCAACAGTATCAAAATACCCCTCATTTTCCTACAAATTGGGGAAACAACCATGGAAACATGTCTTGGGGATAATAGAACCACCCCAACATCCTTGGAATTATTCTCAATGGACAAATTCTCAAGAATGGCCACAAATAGGTTGGAATAATCCATCCTGGAATCAAAACTAGAATAACCCATCATGGAATCAAAATAACCCACCATGGACTCAGAATCAAAGTAATCCATCTTGGATGCAAAATCAATAGCAGTGGGGTCAACAATACCAGTCCTATCCAAGGCAACAAAGAAATCAAGGTCAAACTCAGAATTTGTTGCCTGCACCAAATCAAAATTTTCAAGGAAAACCAAATCAACAAATGCAATAGGTGAAACAACCTCAATTACCAGCTCAACCTGTAATAAATCCAAATAACATAAGGTAGGCAGCTCCTACCTATATGGCTGATTCTGAAGGAAATTCAGATATGCAAATTCTGGATTGTAGCAACATACAACTACGTTCAGGGAAAGTTTTACCTGAACCTATTATAATTGAAGTGAAAGAAGATGAAATTCAAGAACCTATTGAACCAAGCAAAGTCAAACCAACAATGAAAAAGAAGAAGAAAAAATAGAACCACAGGTAGAACAGTTACCTTCATCAGGGATAATTCCATACCCTGAGAGACTTAACACTACAAAAAAAATTTTGAATCAGAGTTAGTGAAAGAACTCAAAAAATTAACCATATCACTGCCCTTATTGCAAGCCATTAAGGATATACCTATGATTAAAAGAACTATCCGAGATTTGTGCAATAGAAGAGCAAGAAGAAAAAGAAAGCATTTCCTAAAACTGTTCATGTTGAAGGAAAGATAGTTGATCTCTTGTCAGGAAAACTAGTACCTCCAAAGTATAGTGACCCAGGAAGTCCAGTTATCATAGTGATCATAAGCTCAGTACCAATATCAAACATCTTAGTTGATCTAGGAGCTACAATAAATATCATGACCAAGGATACAATGGAACAATTACAGCTCAAACATCTCAGCCCCACATTCACAGTTTTAGAAATGGTTGATAGGTCAGTTGCAAAACCTGAAGGTATCATTGAAGATGTCCCTATAGAAGTTTCTTCTTGGGAATACCCTATATATTTTTTGGTTTTACAACCAAGAAACTCAGCACATGGCTATCCCATTATCCTAGGAAGACCTTGGCTTGCAACTGCAGCAACCTTTATAGATTGTAGATCTAGAAAAATGACAATTTCAAATGGTATTGACCTAAAATAGATTTCTCTATATCCTCCTGCAAGACCTTTAAGCAATTTCATAGGTCAGTTATGGTTTCCTGACTCATATGAAGAACCAAAAGAGGTTATTTCCACACTAGCCACCTTGGTAGTAAGGGAACACACAGAAGACCTCCATGACACAAAAATTTTAGAAAATGAAATAGTCCTAATGAATGTTCTGCATGAACAAGGGTTAGAAGAGGAAGCAACCAATATCAATCAATTGCTAGTGAGAGAAGAAGGTCAAAGTTCTGAAGAAAGGCCATCTATACCATCATAGGAAACATCTATTTCACTACCACATGGGTGGCACCATCACTTGATCTTCCCTTCTCATTGTTCCATACAGGATATGCTTCCATCAAAAATCAATGAGACAGAAACTTCTTATGTCCTCCCATCTCATCATTGTCCTCTTAATTCCCTAGTCAACAATTGTGAAGAAGTAAATTTAGTCCTTCCAAATACAAAACAAATAGAAGTCCAACTAGGCAAATTTTTGAACATAAATAGCCAGCTTACTAGGGAAGAGGAAGAAAAATTGATAGTTATTTTGTAGAAGCATATCCATGCTTTTGCTTGGGATTACAAAGATATGTCAGGGATTCACCCTGATGTATGTACTCATAGAATTTATATTGAAGATGTCAAGCCTATAAGACAGCCTCAGAGAAGACTAATCCTGCCTTGAGGGATATTGTGAAAGAAGAAATTGAAAAACTTCTGGAAGTAGGATTCATTTACCCAATTTTTGATAGTCGGTGGGTCTCTCCATTGGTTATAGTGCCTAAGAAAAATGGAAAAATGAGAGTATGTATAGACTATAGAGAACTGAACAAAGTGACATACAAAGATCATTTTCCATTGCCATTCATAGATCAGGTGTTAGATACTCTTGCTGGAAAGAAATATTTTTGTTTTCTTGATGGATTTAGTGGATATAATCAAATTCAGGTTGCACCTGAAGATCAAGAGAAAACAACCTTTACCTGTCCATGGGGAACATTTGCCTATAGGGTCTTACCTTTTGGTTTGTGTAATGCCCCAACAACATTTCAGCGAGCAGTGTTAGCCATATTTTCTGATCTGACTACCAACAGTGTTGAAATATACATGGATGATTTCACAGTCTGTGGATAGACTTTTGACTTTACATTGGAACACCTTGATAAAGTTTTAACTCACTGTGAAACCTACCAGTTATCCTTAAATCCAGACAAATGTTTTATGATGATGGAGGAAGGAATAGTTCTTGGTCATCACATCTCTCCTCAAGGGATCCAAGTTGATCCAAAGAAGGTGGAAATTATCAAGAACCTTCTCCCTCCTAAAACTCAGACTGATGTCAGAAGCTTCCTAGGACACATTGGTTTTTACCATAGGTTTATTCCCAGCTTTAGCACAATAGGCCATCCCATGTTTGCCCTATTGACTAAAGATTCTGAATTCTCCTGGACTGCAAAGTGTCAGGAATCATTTGAAGCTCTGAAAGAAAAATTAGTAACTCCACCTATGTTAAGAGGACCTAACTAGACATTACCATTCCACATACAGACTGATGCTTCCAATACTACAATTGGAGCAGCATTGGGACAAATCGACAATGGTGAACACTATGCTATCTACTACATTAGCAAGAACTTGATAGGAGCTAAAAAAATTATACCACAACTGAGAAAGAATTCTTGGCAGTAATCTATGCCATCAATAAATTCAGGCATTACATCACAGGTTATCAAATATTCATTCACACAGATCACACAACCATTAAATATTTGATGAATAAGCCTATGGTGAGTGCAAGGATTATCCGTTGGTTACTGTTGCTGTAGGAATTTGATATCACAATAATCAATAAACCAGGAAAAGCTAATGTTGTAGCAGATTTTTTGTCCAGGTTGCAGAACACAGAGGAAGGGGAATTAGTGGAGGACACTTTTCCTGATGAAAAATTATTTGCTATATCTGTCCAATCACCTTGGTTTGCAGATATAGCCAACTATTTGGTCATAGGGAAAGTTCCCCCACATTTTACTTCCAAACAAAGAAAACAATTGATCAAATAGAGCTCTTCTTTTGAATGGATTCAAGGTATGCTTTTCAAGAGTAGTCCTGACCATGTGTTACGTAGGTGCATCCGAAAGGATGAGGTATATGATATCCTTAGGGCTTGTCATGATGAACCCTCTAGTGGACACTATTCTGTAAAAAGCACAATTAGGAAAATTTTAGGAATATGATATTATTGGCCATCTCTTCACAAGGATGTGAAAAAGTACATCAGGCATTGTGATGCATGCCAAAGAATGGGGAAACCCACTCACACAAATGAAATGCCACTACAGCCTCAAGTGGTTTTAGAACCATTTGAGAGGTGGGGGCTTGATTTTGTGGGACCTATTGATCCACCTTCTCAAGGAAAGGTGCATATTCTGGTATGCACTGATTACCTGACAAAGTGGGTAGAGGTGCATGCTTTCAAACATGCTCGTGAAGAGAAGGTCATTGATTTCTTGTATAACCAAATTTTTTAGAGATTTGGAGCTCCACGGTCTATCACCACAGACCAAGGACCCCAATTTGCATCTAAAGTTATTGAGGCTTTTACAGAGTTGTATGAAATCAAACATAGGAAATCATCACCTTACCACCCACAAGCAAATGGCCAAGTTGAGGTAACAAATAGAGAATTGGAATGGATCTTGATGAAAATAGTAGTTGTTCATAGGAGAAACTGGCTAGATAAATTACCTGAAGTAGTTTGGGCTTACAATACTACTTGGAAATCCACTACTGGATTCACACCTTATGAACTAGTTTTTGGTAAAAAGCCCCTCCTACCTATTGAATTTGAGCTACTAACATTGCGCACAACATTGGAAATTGGAATTGAATTGTCACAGGCATAGGCGGATAGGATTCTATAGCTGAATGCATTGGATGAACTTCGGTTGGATGCTCTGCACCAAACTAAAGTAATTCAGGAGTAGAGGAAGTTGTGGCATGATGGCCACCTACAATAGAGAAAATTTTAGCAAGGAGATTGGGCTTTGCTGTTTGATTCTCGCTATGTGGACTTCCCTGGAAAACTAAGGACTAGATGGCTTGGACCGTACCATATTGAAGAAGTATTTGACAATGGAGCAGCTCGCCTCTCTCCCATTGATGATTCACGAAGAAAGTTGGTAGTGAATGGACATCATCTTCGAGTGTACCATACACCTCTGACTAAGGAGGAGTTCTTGCAACAACTTGATAGCTTGGATGCACAATAGGTAGAAGAGATTCCCTCTTCCACCACAATTGCCATAGATTGAGCATAATCATGGATTTCAAGAAAATAGAAAAATAAAAAAAATAGAAAACAAAAAGATGAATAAATTCTGGTTGTGAATTCCTTCATGGGCATAATCAGAATAAAAAAAAAAAAAAAAATGAATAACTCAGCAGTGAAAACCTTTTTCTAAGGCACTACTGAGTTGGTATGCATGAAAACCAGTTTTCTGGCATGCATAACCTTGAAAACTTTTGAGTCACCATTGTACAAATTCACCAACTACATTTGTTTTTGAAGTATTGCAGTAAGCCTCAATAGAGCATCAACAAAAGCAGTCATCTTTCAAAAACTTGCATTAACTTGTTTTAACTAGGTATATGTTTCTTGCACTTTTCTCATTGTAAATATTTGATATATAGTATATGACAATTAACCATTAGTATAAAAGTGTTCATAAGAGTTGGCATAAGCAAAACATGTTTTAAAAGAAGAATGTTGGTTTCTGTTGTATCTTGGAATGATGCTTGATTGTATCTTCGAAATGAAGCTTTGTCTTTGGATTAAAAATTGTCTTTGAAATGACAAGTCTAGCCTTGTCTTTGGATTGAAAATTGTCTTTGAAATGACAAGTCCAGCCTTGTCTTCGATTGAAAATTGTCTTTGAAATGACAAGTCCAGCCTTGTCTTCGGATTGAAAACTGTCTTCGAAATGACAAGTCCTGCTTTGTCTTCAGAGTGAACCTTTATCTTCGAAATGAAATTTAATCTTCGAAATGAGCACTTAATGTTATGTTTCCACATGGCATCCAAGGAGGGAGAAAAGACATGATCAACAAAATTTTTGACTCCATGTGATCATTGACACATGTCAGCTGGTTCACGGTGAGATTTGTCTCATCTCGAGGAAGTATGAAATCATGGGGAAAATAACTAATAATGTGCCACCACCGTTCATTGTTGATAACCATGCATGTGGGAAAATCATGCATAGATGAAGCTAAGGAGATTTGATGGCAAGGATGTCTGTCCAATGATTGATGGATAGGTGTCCAAGTCAAAAATAGGGAAGCGTGCCACTCTTCATTCTAAAGAAGTAATCACTGATGCAACATGATTACAAGAATTTATTTTTGAAGAAGAACAAAACATTGCAAATCCAAAGAGAAAACCCTGTAATTCTACAGAAACTAGAAACCAGTGACCTAGCGGACGGTTGTAGCAGTAGAGGTGAGCAGTATTTTTAGCACAACAAGAACAGAAAAATGGGATGAAAGATAAAAATGGAACCAGTAGATACTACCATCCTTCGAGAGATTCTAGAAGTGTTGCAAATTTTTGAAGATGGAGGGTTTATGCCATTTTTAGACAAATTCGATGGAAGCTCTAAATATTTGGCTATCGAATTTGCTCGCACATTCAAAAACAATAGGGTGCACATCAACGACATGAGAATTGAGGTAACCCCTAAAGTTCTTAGTCAAATTATTGAACTTCCATTAGAGGGTCTTCAAATTTCTAGAACTAGCAAGAATACACTAGCAAACATAGTTAGTCAATTTCTGGAAGAAGATGATAAAGAACCAGAATACTTGATAAATAACATGTGTAAGGGTGTAAAGAGGACCAGCTTGCAAAAACCCTGGGATGAAGTAGCCACATGGGTAATCAAGTTTTTAACCTGTGAAGGGTAGTATGTAGTTTTATCAGGGCATCATTTTAAAATTTTGAACCACCTTAGACATGGTAGGCAACAACCTGAGGTTAGGGTAAATCTTCCCCTATATCTACACTAGGAGCTACAAAACATGGCAAAATGCTATCAAGAGGGAAAAGGGAGCCCTCGCCACCATGGTCTTATCAAATTGGTCTACAAGCATCATTTTAGAGGAAACCTAAGAAGCTTTGATAGGTTTTACTCTGCTCTGACTGATGTAGTCTTCGAAAAAGAGGATGAGGAGGAAGAAGACATAGATGTTGTTGTAGAGGAGGAAATAGATGTTGTTGTAGAGGAGGAAATAGATGTTGTATAGATATTGCTAAAAAGCAACAGAGTACCTTTCCCTAGAACCTTCAACCTCACAAACTAAGAGAGGGTCTGGAACTGGCAATAGAAAAGGAAAATAGAAGAGGGTCCATTTTTTTGAGAATATTGTTGATCTGATAGAATAGGGGAGTGAAGTTCCTAGAAAAACTGGAGAAGAGATAGAAGTGGAAGTAGAGGAAATTCCACCAGAACCTGATACAATTCCTACAGCCCCTATTGACACAAGAAAATAGAGTAAGAAGAGAAAGTATACACCAGGAACCAGGAGGTCTACAAGACTCCACCTGAAAGAAATAGAAAAATAGACGATTGAAGAGGAAAACAACCAAGGCAGTCCTGATGTCACAAAAATACAACCAGCCACTGTAAATACCACCTTGGAGGATTTTTTAGAATTTCTTGAATAGTTGGTTGAGGAAGAGTCTGGACAAGACAATTTTGAAATTGATGCAAACTTGGATGCAATCATAGATAACCTTATGGAACCTTCTGAACAGGACCGAACAGTTGAAACAGAAAGTGAGATAATGGTTGAGCAACAAACTATAGATAATTTGTCTGCATCAGATTCTGAATCAGAAGAAGAGGAGGTGGACATTGCAGAACAGTTGAGAGCAGCCAAGAGTGTGATTAAAACACAAACCAGATGGGTTGAGGAGAAGGAAAATATCATTGAAAAACATGAAAAAAGAATTGCAGAGTTGCAGCAGGAAGTGGAGGAACTAAAGAGCAGACTATTACAATTTGAAAAATAGTCAACTACAGTAGATAATGAGGAAGAGTTGGCTCAATTACTGCTTGGATTATCTAGGGTAGATAATTCTTCCCCCTTGATAGAGGTATCTTTGGATGAAAACACAAGAGCTCATTCTGAAGCAGTGCCCTTCCATTTCGAAGCAACACCTTCTCAATCCGGAGATGCTCCAGAATCGATCAAGAGCCCAGAAAAGAATATCTGTGGAGAGTCACAATAGTTATGTCTGCAAGAAACACCAGCACAGGAGCATTTTGAACAGCAAAATGTAAATAATCAAGTAAGTGCTCCTCTGAATAAGATTTCTGTAGAAGTAGGGATACAAGTAGAATTGTTGTCAGATGTCCAACCAGTGGAAGTAGAGAAAAAGGGATACAAGTAGAATTGCTATCAGATGTCCAACTAGTAGAAGTGGTAGAAAAAGGGGTACAGGTGGAACTGTTGCCTAAGTTTCAACCTGTAATTAGACCACCCAATACTGTATCCCTGGAGCAGTATAATACAGACATTGCTAACTGGATGATCAAATATGAAAAGCTTGCCACACAGGTTGAGAAATTGAAACTGGTAGGAAAATAGTTGGAGACAAAGGACACATAAATCAGTGCATTGAATGAAAAAGTAACTGACCTATGTCAAATTGCTGAATTTTTGGTTCAATTCAGAAGACCTACTAGGTTTTACAGTCTCATTCTGAAGGAGAGATATCTGAGATGGCAGGTTATGAGAATTAGCTCAGGTCTCCCCTATAAACTGGAAAAAGCTGAAGAGTTTTTGGAAGCTTACTTCAACAGTCCTACAGAGCAGAAAAACTTGCTATGTGAGTTATTTCTGCATAACTTTTTCATTCTAGAGGATGTAGATTTCCACCCCCATATTTGCATAGGAGATGTGCAATTGAGAGCTTTTATGTCTACCTTACAAAATCAGTTTTACTGGGACCAAGAAAAAAGGTAAAATAAGGAAATTGAATTAAGAGCTGAATTGTTAGTCAAAGCAATTCAGCCAAATCATCCGATTATCACTAGACAACATTTTCTCATGATGAATAGGGATGATATCAAAAGGATGTATTTGAGAAATTTGAGGGACTATGTAACTAAATTCTAGAATTTTTGTAATGACAATTTTGTTCCAGCATTATCACATTGCAAAAATAGATGGGCAGAACTTTCCATGTCTTTATAGAAAAGGGAGCCTATCTCCCCCATTAATCTGGAATGGTCTAGAAGAAGAGCAGAAGGGGTGATACAACTTATTGAAATTATGCAACATAACTAGGTAGGTCTCAGATTTAGGCCTCCAACCATCATTACTCTAGTTCCCTACTATTTTGAAGAGGATCCTCAACCAGATGAGCAGTTTGAAAATTGGCTCAGAAACCTTCAGGAGAACAGAGGATACTATATAGGCAAAAAGTTGTTCTACAGATCATGGAACTTGAATATGGATATCTGTGATTCTATAGCCCAACAGAATGCATGAGGACATGCATTAATATAAGTTGGGGGGAAAATGATGAGGCCTAGAAATGCCTCCATCATAGCATGTTTTGAACAACTAAAACTTGCCTAAAACTCTATGATTTACTTTATATACTAGTTAAGTTGATCTAATATGTTGTGTATTAATTGTTTGCATGATTGATGTGTTTGGAATATTATATGCTGATTTTTACAGTTTTTGTGTAGTTTTATGTCACTTTGCCATGACCTGTTACATAAGGGATATGCTTAGGCTGATAGCAACACTTTACTATTCTTATTTTGATGTTTCTCAAGCATTAATTTCTTTGAATTTAGCAAATAGTGCAAAGAACTATTACTGTGCAATAGAAACTGGTTTTCCTGTGTAAATTCCAGCCAACTACCAATGAATGGCAAGGCATGGAATTCACACATGAAGAGGAATGAAGGCTATTGCAATCTGATCCTGAGGACTAATCCACCTGAGAAATGCAGCTGAAATAAATTGAAGAGTACATAGTTGGTCATTTCGAAGATCTTCGGATTGAGAAATACAGTCTCTTTGGATTGAGCGAATATCTTCGGATTGAGCCACTTAGCTCCGGATTGAGAACATAAAGCACTTTTTGACCTGTTGACTGATTTTTGATGGTGGAAAAATGGAAAGAAGGTTGAGGAGGTTAAAGGAAAATATCTCCCATCTAACTTTGTCATCCTTGCCATCCAAAGCCATAATTTATGGAAAAGATCCTCTTCTAGGATAAACCTAGGGAATACTATAGAATAATAGAATTGATTTGCAGAGTATATTTTCTATTGTAATTAGATTTTAGGCATCTATAAAAGATAGCTCCCATCCAGGTTGAGCTAATAATAATAATAGTAGAAATAGTAGTAGAGAAAATATAGATAGAGAATAAGTGAGAAAACTAAAACTATTATAGTTCTATAACAGGTTTTAGCAGCAGATTTGTAATCATGTTCTGAATCAATAAAGTACAAGTTTTTCTATTCATTCTATTATGTTTGAGTGTGAGTAATATTTAGAGAGAGAGGAACTCATACCTTCTTCTGGAAAAGGAGGCTGGCCACTTCCAGACCTAGGAGGAGGACTAACAGACAGGTTTTGTTCTGATTTTGCTGCAGCAGAATAAGTTGTGAAACTTGTCAATTTCATTCTTTTGTAGTAGTTAACATCCATTTCAGTCCTAATAATTTATTTTCTGTTCAAGATACTTTTGTGATGTGATTAGCAGTAGATCTGATTAGTCTTTTTGCTTTCCAAAAACTTTCCAATTTACTGCAATTTCCATTTCCAGCAATTTACAGTTTTCTGCAATTTTCCTGCATTATTGTTTTTGTTGTCAACCCCTGCACAGAAGATTGACAACCTTCTGTTACAGAGTATTGACAGGACTTAATTTTAGTTTTCATTATTGCAAGAGTAAATAGACTTTCATTTTGCAACTGTAATTAGGTTTCCAATTCTGCAACTGTAACTAGGGTTTTAATTCTGCAATTTAATCAGATTTCATTCTTGCAACTGTAACTAAGGTTTCATTTCTGTAATCAGCAATTAGTCTTCATTCTTGCAATTAGATTAAAGTTCAATTTATGCAATTTAGAGGTAGAAGAGACCTAAAAACCCCCACACAATCAGTTCCACCAATAAGACTTGCTGCTCCCAATTGACCTTAAATTATAGCCCTGTTCACTCCTTTCGTAGATAGCCTTGTACACTGCCCTGGATTGACAAATTCATTGAGAATTAATGATGTGCTTAATGACAACACATCACTTGCATGCCTAAAATTGCCCCATTTCCCCCTTTATCATATTGGGCTACAAATTGAGGTGTTTTCACCCAATTAAAAAAAAAGAGATTTTGCAATTATTGACCATGAAATGCTACCAATATTTGCCCTCACCTTTTACCCACATATTTACCTTGGAAACCTCTTCAATAGAAGTCATTTTTAGGTTATTCTAAGATATGTTCATTTGTTCCAAAATTCATAAATTATTAGATTGAATTTACCAAATTTAATGACATCCTTAGGAGGAATATTGACCAGATCCAAGTTGAATTTGTGGCAAAAAACACCATGTTTTGTGGTCATTCCCCCTTGGATGGTTAGCAGGCGCAGTTGGAACTCCCAAGGTTGCCCATGAATTGGACCACAATTTTGATCTAATTTCTATGTAGTTCAATTCTATAGCATTAGATTAACATCATATTCAATTTTGGTGAATTGTTTTAGTAGTTTTCATATGTCAATTAATGTTTTTGTGATTACAGTCTTAGTTGTCCCTCCTAGGAACGACCATAGGTTCTTATAATCCCACTTTTATTTGTACTCATATTTTTATAAAATAATATAGTAGACATCATACTAAGTTTTCAAGTCATTTGGAGTAGTTTAGATTAGTAGCATATACTTTTTATATTCAATATTGCATACTTTTCATGGTTTTTATCATCATATACATATGCTATTAACATATTTCAATCTCTTGTGTGTAGGTACAAATATTCCATGCATGAGGGAGGAGCTAAGGAGCTGAATAAACGTAGCCCAAAGATAGCTCTATATCATGAGTGCAAGAGGAACATTGGAAGCACACCATTAAGTTCATGGAGGGATTTGATCCCTCAAACTTTGTAACTTGAAATGTATCACATTGAAAAGCCCTCAAGGGGATGTATTGTAACCTCTAATTTTATAAATTAATAAATACAAGGAGAACCCCCTTCTTTTTCTTCAAATTATTTATCAATTAGTTGTTTACTTTATTGCCTCTTTTGCATGCTTTAATAATACATTATATGTATTTCAATTCCAACTATTAGACAAGCTATTTTTCATGATCTTCAGTGGTGATCATGGTAGGACCCTTGTCCCTTGTACTTTTTTTTTAAATTTTTGCTATTTTTGACCTTGTTTTTATGTTTTGTACGTTGTAGATTTTGGTTGTTTTGAGCTGAAATAGCCCCTGAATTCCTAATTGGAACTGCTAGGGATGGCCACAAAACTATCCCACCCAGGGATGACCACCAAATTTGAATCCATCCCACTCATGGATGGCCACAAAACCAAGGTTTTCCTATAAATTTTTTCAAAAATAGCAACTTTCAAAATATACAAATTAAGTGCCTAAGCATTCAATTTGCAAGTATGTTGTTCAAAAAAGAATAAATTAATGTTTTTCATATATTTTCTTAGGTGGTTGAAAGCTAGATTTCCCTTTCTTCAATTCCTGAGTAGCGAACAAAAGAAAAATATGAAAAATAATAATATTAGATATGCATTTGAGTGGTTTACCTGCATGTGACCTACCTAAGGGTTAGGTTTTCATATAGGTTAAAAATTTGTAGGTTCCTTATTTATGCATCTAATTCTAAAAGTAAAATTCTCCTTATGCATTTAGTGAAAGGTCATTGAGTGCTACTTTATTTACTTTAATTTAATCATAAAAAGAACCACACACACCATGTCTCTTTTAAACATTAGTGAGTTGGAATTCATCCCCAACCACTAATAGAGTTCAATGATGGTGTGTTTCATCTCCATCCATTGGCTCAAATCCTACGAACCCAAATTTTTGCCAAGGTCAGCTTCAAGAATTGTCTTAGCCATGGAAAATTGCATGCACTCCTATTCGAAGGGTGTATCACTACCCATGATCAATATGGATGAGGACTGGTAAGACCTATATTCCCTGATTGGGTATGGGCTTCATATCCATACTTTGGTTGGTTAACATGACCAGTCTTTTATTTTTGATTATCGAGCTACGAGTGTATAGGTAAAATCCCTTTAACAATTGAGAGTTACATCAATAAACATTCAAAACATGTGAAATATATTCTTTATAAAGTAACAAATAAAAACACACTAAATAGTTTAGGAACACTTAATATTTAAAAGAGATAATAATTTGTATTCTTGTGTTTTTCTATTTTTATGTGTTTGAATATATAAAACTTGTAAAGGATATAATCACATAGAGATTAGAAAATTAGTTATGGTATATACCCATAGCCAAGCCCACTTAAGGTCTGACGCTATGGGAAGTAGGAAAGGAGACATGGATCATCTCCAATTTAACCCCAAGGACATGGTTATACCTCCTTGGTGGCCACTTACTCTCCCAAGTCCTAGAGTGTTAGATAGGGGACCTATCTTACAAGGAACCCCTACATGGGGTACCCTTACAGGTCATAGTCACACTCTAGGAAATTACTTTCCAAGTATGGATATTTCAAATGCCTTATTTTAAGAAATAAAACCACGTAATGAGGCATCTACACATAGAGTAATACCACACATTCATGTGCCTACTTGGTCTACTCCACACACTTGTGTGTAGGATCCAAACTATACACCATAGATAGAACTAAATGATCATATTATACTCTCAAATGACCCTTCTCTAAAATTCACATATTAATATGAGTATGATACTTGTCGCATTAGGTGAACCAATTCTACCATTTCCTTCCTCATTTATGAAGGAAGACCTGAGGAAAATATTGATTATCCTTAGTCACATCATTCCATGCAAGCATGATGTACCTTTGCACCAGTAGAATACCAAGAAAATATGTTTAGGAGTGAAACTCAAGTTTATGTGACTTCCATCAATCAAGAAAAATACATAATAGACCTCAAAAATCCTCTTAAATAGGATAGGTATCAGTGCAATAATGCTAAGGCACATAGGTCTAACATATTTGATCAAATAAATCAACTAGTCAAAAGGTATGCTAATCGTCAAGCTAAGTTTAATCAACTTCGATTAGATAAACAATGCTTGGATCTCCTAGAGCAGTGACAACAATTAGAAAGAGAAATACTTGAACAATAGATTCAATAAATATTGTGCAATGGAGTTCCTACTCCAAGCATGCATAGATAGGAGGCTCAGCAGAGGCAGCCTACTTTCCATCAAGATAGGTCTCCTAGGCCTAATAAAATGTTACTACCTCAACCTCCTAAGCTTGACTATAACTTACCTACTAGGCCTAATTTAGATCACCTTTAGTAGGCATTAGTTCCTCCTTGTAGGTCCATTCAAGAAACACCTTACGATTATCAGTTCCTCCTTGTAGGCTTATGACGATTTGGAACCAGATGAGGAATACCTAAAAGCACCATTTGGAGGTATGGTTGATGACAATAAGAAACCTCACTATATTCTTAATATTCCTCACCCCCCTCCATGACTCCAAAGTAAAGAAGAGGATATTAAATCCTCTGATGTGTATCAAGCATTAATTGAACGCATGGAAACTATAGAGAGTAAGATAGCTAGTACTAGGCTTCAAAATCCCACCTTGTGCCAGTTGTGCAGTCAACCATTGCATCCATCTATACCTTCCCCTACATACCCTGAGTATTTTAAAATTTTCAAATTGGACAAATTTAAAGGGGAAGAATATGCACAAGAGCACGTCACTAGGTTCATGAACCAGTGCTTTAGCATATAGGAGAATGATGCATTACTCCTGAGAATATTTTTGATTACCCTCTCTAGCATAGTCATTGAGTGGTTTAATCATATTCCAAGGTATAGAATCTATACCTTTGAACAGTTTGTAGATGTGTTCTTGGAATGTTTTACCTTCAATACCAAGACAAAGGTAACCTTAACTGACCTTACGAGGTTAAAATAATATGACAATGAGTCTATCACTGACTATGAAAATAGGTGGTGAATGCTTCTAGCAAATCTACCTTACCTATTACCATTGTTTGAGTTGACTCAAATGTTTTTAAATAGTTGTCTAAAATTGATATCTTTATTGTTACAAATCCAACAATATCCTACTCTTAAAGATACTCTAGCATAGACTAGAACCATAGAAGAGATCAAAATCCAAGAGGAGGAGATATCAAAACCTCACAAGAAGGAGTGGACTAAAAATCCAAAGAGAAATTTGGCATCATCAAAGCTGACATCAGTCAATAAAGTGGTCATTAATGTCTTAGGGCCTACATAAATGATGCCTCCTCAAAAGGTAAATTATCAGTCCCAATCTCCTCCTACAAGTTATAATAATAATACCCAAGTGAATTAGGGGCAAAATCAACAATGTTGCCCTAGGTGACATTATACGCTTATGAGTCAATGGAATCTCTATTGGATCATTTGTGGGCTGCCAAAGTGATTACTTTAACAAAAATCAAACCTATAGACCCAAGCACAGGTAAACAAAATCCTATGGGATGTCAAGAAGAGCTATTATGTAGATATCATCAACAGAATGGTCATGATTTACCTACGTGCTACAACTTCAAAAACCTAGTGCAAGATATGATCGAGAGGAATGAAATTCAAGTGGATAATCCTCTCACCAAAAATAATCAACAAATAGGTATTTTCAAAGACCCATTACCCACTCATGAGGTATAAATAGCTCCTACCAAACAAATGAATGAGATCAAGACTACACCCCCTCAACAAGGATATGTTGGGATGGTTAGTATTGTGACCAATAATAGATGCTACCTAAGTCAAGTTGCACCACCTATAGCTTCAAGTGATATTCCATATATGTCATAGCCTCCACCACATCTAGTACAAAGTCTTCCACCTAGGCCAGTAGTGATAGTAAAAAGTAATCTTTCCAAAATCTTAAGCACAACATTGGCTAGATTATCCATTTACAAGCTCATTCAACAATCTCCACCTCATAGAGAAGCTTTGATGGACATTATTAAGTCAATAGAACTGTAACCCTAGGATTATAACACCTTTATCAATTTTGTGGGGCATGTATAGTAGTGTAAGAAACCAATGATCATGTTCCATGAGCATGAACTCAAATCCATAGCAAGTTATGTGGTTGAACCTCATTTACACATCATTGCATGTATGAATGAAATACCGTATAAGAGAGTTTTAATAGACACTAGTTTATCAAGAAACATAATAACCACTAGTGCTCTTAAAAACCTAGGAATTCTAGCATCTCATGTTGTTGAGTCCACCTACACACTTCAAGCATTCAATTATATGATATGATCCATATTCAAAACTATAGTCCTACCTATTTAGGTGGAACGCAAAACTATACAAATATTTTGTCATGTTTTGGAGGGTCCAATGGCCTACAACATATTGCTAGGTAAACCTTAGATTCAATACATGAAGTGTGTTCCCTCCATAGATCACCAATACCTAAAGTATACTTATGAAGGGTAGGTACATGTAGTCTCTATAGAACTCGAGCCCTTAATGGACTATAATTTAGTGCAACAAATCCTTGAGTCAATCTTACAATCAAATCATGTGTACTTCCAAATAAACACATCCATTTAGATTCCACTTCCATCACCATCACCATCCATTACACCATTACCATATTCATCCATGCCACCATCATCATTGGCAAATTTATAAACACCTTCATCATCATTAGATCGTCCGCATATAAACATGTCAAAGAGGCCAATTTATGAGATACCTCCCATCATTTCCACCATATCTACGAAAGATATTCCTAGTCTAGTAGATGAGGAACCATCTCAAGAGGTACACATTGAGTCATCTCAAGCCTCACTTTTGTCTCCTCCACCTTCATCATCCTAGGTTACAATCCATATGGCTAGTATAGGGTTAGGATAGTACTCAATGAGGAACATCACCATAGTTCCAACCATCGAGACAGTGCAAGATATGGGATGACATCATCTCCTCATAGGTAGCATCATGCTTCTAGGCATACCACCCAATAAAAAAATATTATATATTGGGGTATCGAGTATGGAATATTGGTAGTTCCTCACCAAGAGGAAGATGATGAACCTTTCTTTGAGGATATAAAGTACAAGTCAATTTTTTACTACACCATGTGATATATCCATAGT
This sequence comes from Wollemia nobilis, assembly GCA_028583015.1. Taxonomy (NCBI): domain Eukaryota; kingdom Viridiplantae; phylum Streptophyta; class Pinopsida; order Araucariales; family Araucariaceae; genus Wollemia; species Wollemia nobilis. The sequence goes on along the minus strand of JAQPPZ010017226.1, from coordinate 9,062,251 downwards.
TTCCATTGGCATGGCTATGGTATAGGGTTATATGAACAAGGTACTCAGGTTCCTTGCTAGACACAATATCAATTACCATATGATAAATCTAGGTTGGGATACAACAAGACAGTACCTTTATATGTACTCATAGAGAGTTTAGAATGCTTAGATCTGAATTATAGGGATGAGCTTGCACACAATCCCTATGCCAATCCAAATCATGTCCACTCATTAGGATATTAATTTCCCATAAAAATGATAGAACAAGGGTTATCTAGCGATGTCACTCAAATTCATGAAGTGGGATAGAGTTCACACACCCTTCAATCTGATAGTGAGGAAGAGGATCAAGGTCCTCCTCACGAATAGACAATAGATGATGAATCAGACTATGGCATAGCTCCCATAAATTATTCAAGTTCATATAAAGAACACGATCAAGTTGTCCCTTTGGATGATGAAGAAGATTTCTAGCTTCGCATGTTCCTAGTACAACATCATATCTGGCAATAAATTTTACCACTCAAAGATAAATCTCATCGCCTTCCACATTGATCATAGTCAGTCATTCCACCTCCACCATAGCCACCCCTGTGAGTTAGGAGACAACCTCAAATATCTAGATTCACTGGCCTATCCAAGGGATATCATGTATCCATCAACATGATTTCATTGTACCTCAAAATTGAGGTAATTGAATTTGATTGAGGAGATTATTCCCCATATCCATCATAATATTGGCCTTGCAAGGAAATATTACAACCATTTAATTTTTCTCCAAAGACTACTTAAAATGTCTTTCATGCTAAGGTTGAGCATGAGTTGTCAATTGATAATATAAATCTATCTTATGACATTCACTTGATCCCTATTCCACATTAGTTGGAAGATAGATCCCATATGTCAATTGAACCAACAGTTGATAGGGATATCAGCATAGATTCTAATTTTCCCCATAACATCAAATTAGGGGAAGGTCTATCCCCTGATGAACAAGCTGATTACATAAAGGTGTTAAAATAAAGGATAAAATCTTGTGCTTGGTCTTATAATGATATGCCAAGATTAGATCCTAATTTAATCATGCATAATCTCACACTAGATCCAAATGTCAAACCAATTAAGAAAAATTTATGTAAGATGCATCCAAAATTCACCTTAATCGTAAAATATGAATTACAAAAACTATTGGATGTCAACTTTATTATATCAGTTGATTATCCACCATGGTTTCCAACATGGTACCTATCAAGAAACCCAATGGGAGGATTCATATTTGTAATAATTTTATATATCTCAATAAAGTGATTCCTAAGGATGGATTTTGGTTGCCAAATATTGATGCGTTGGTATATGCCACATCAGGACACAAAATGTTATCCCTTATGGATGGTTTCTTTGGATACAATCAAATTCATATTAATCTAGAATATCAACTCAAAATGATGTTCACAACGCCTTGGGGAAAATTTTGTTACAAGGTCATTCCTTTTGGACTCAAAAATGTTGGCACCACCTACCAACGAGCCATGACATATATCTTCCATGACTACATGCATAAAATTTTTGAAGATTTTATGGATGACTTATTGGAATTTTCTTTGTTATACCATGAGCATATCAATGTCTTGTGCAAGGTTTTAGATTGCCTCATTAAGCATAATGTCAGGATAAATTCCAAGAAGTGTGTATTTGGTATCACATATGGCAAACTCTTGGGATTCATAGTATTTAAGTGAGGTATAGAAGTATACCTAAATAAAGTTAAGGTAATCCTAGAAATGCCTCCCCCAATACTATCAAGTAGCTATGTAGTCTGTAAGGAAAGGTTACATCCATAAAGTGATTCATAGCACAATTATCAGATAAGTGTCAACCTATGAACAAGTTACTACACAAGGGAGTTGCATTTCATTAGGATGAGGAATATAAATATACCTTTAATGAGATCAAACAATATTTGGCTTCATCGATAGTATTGGCTCCTCCACGACCAGGAGTGTCGTTCTATATTTACATCTCATCTACTGAGATTGCATTGGGCACCATGTTGACCCAAAATAATGAATTGTATAAAGAACAGGTGGTAGAAACCCGAAGGTTCTAGCACAATTTTAATAAAAAAATAATTAAAATAACATCTAAATTAAAAGAATCACTTTTATAAAGAATCATTGTTTCACTGGTAGGAATGTCCCTCCAATGCATTCAATAAATAATTATATATTATTCTTCATGGATGATTTGATATGGATTCCTCTCATATCATATATATAGACTTTTTCAATCATGACCTTTCAATCATGACTTTTCAATCATGACTCTTCAATCATGACTTTTCAATCATGACTTTTCAACCATGACTTTTCAACCATGAATTTTCAATAATAATGAAATATATAATTAAAGTAATAAATAATAATTAATAAGTAATGTTAGGATGTGGGATCCTAACATGCCATCCTCAAAAAGAGATTTATACTTAAAGCTCAAAGTAAAGAGCTTCATTGCTTTTTTTCCCAGTTGAATTTGTGCAAGTTCTTATACTATCTTAATGTCACTTTTTCAAAGGCAGGGATATCTTGAAGGTCAAAGTGTTAGTGATGGGTTTCCAGGAAAAATAGTAGAATCTTCCTTAGGATAATTATGATGATTATGGGAGGGAAACCCTTGGGGTTACTAAAACACTTTAGAAGGATGCATCAAAAGTTGTGGTAGTGCTTCCATATCCTTTTGTTTTTACTTAGGAGAGCCAACATCGAATGAGTGTGTAATCACCTTTCTGTGTTATTTTTGAATAGGTTTGGTTATATGGAAAGAACTCACAATTGGGGGAAAATTTGAGTGTAGTTCTTGTAGAGTGTAAGTTTGACCATAATGGGTCATTTCGGGAATGTCTACCTCATCCTTACCTGATGCATCGATCACTTTTGGCATATCAACCATATTGCCTTTATCATTGTGATCAGGTGTTTGGGATATTTCTTGCTCATTGTCCTTGTTTTCCACATCTTCCTCCTCTTTCTTATCTTCCATGGCTTCCTCAAGTTCCTTAAATTTCTCATTATTTCCATTTTTAGTGCTATATTCAGGTGTATCTGTCACTATGTCTACTTCAATTATATTTTTTTCAACTACAAGGAATAGTTGCATCTAAAATATATAGTGTAGGTATAATACTTTAATGATTATGAATAAATTTCTCATTGCAATGATAGCAAAGGCATTTTTCTTATTGTTCTTTCATTTCTTCAAAACTGGTATGTTTAATTGGTAGGGTTGGGTTAAGTTTGGGGGTTGTGTAAGTGCTTTGTGCCTTTCCATTATGCATAGATTTGGGGGTAATGTAAGTGGTTTGAGATTTCTCCATAGGTGGTTTTTCTAATTGACGTTGTGCGTTGATTTTATCTTCAGCTAATTTGGCCAATCCAATAGTCTGCATCATGGTACTAGGGTTGAACATTTGTACCTCTAGCCAAATCTCTTCCTTTAATCCACTGATGAAACAATATATGAAAATTTTTTCATCCAACCCTGTGTATTGTTTGGTGATATCCTTAAATCAAATTTCATACTCATGCACGAAAGTGTTTTGACAAAGGTCCCAAGTGTTTTAATGAAGGTCCTTGAGCAAATCCCACATGGTTGGGTCCCACATGGCTTTGATACCAAATGGTAGAACCCTGAAGGTTCTAGCACAATTTTAATAAATAAATAATTAAAATAGCATCTAAATTAAAAGAATCACTTTTATAAAGAATCACTATTTCACTAGTAGGAAGGTCCCTCCAATGCATTCAATAAACAATTATATATTCTTCTTCATGGATGATTTGATATGGATTCCTCTCATATCATATATATAGACTTTTTCAATCATGACCTTTCAATCATGACTTTTCAATCATGACTCTTCAATCATGACTTTTCAATCATGACTTTTCAACCATGACTTTTCAATAATAATGAAATATATAATTAAAGTAATAAATAATAATTAATAAGTAATGTTAGGATGTGGGATCCTAACAATAGGCTACATACTATATTAGTCACACCTTGGTCAACTATAAAATAAATTATGCATACGTTGAGAAGCTATGCTTAGTAGTGGTTTTCACCACTAAAAATCTATGCCATTACATGCTCAATCATACCACGTATGTAGTATCAAAAGAAAATCCATTGTGCTACATGATGATTCAAACTTACCATAGTAGTTGCATGGCAAAATGGATCATGTTGTTGAAATAATTTGACCTAGATTTCATTGGAAAAAAATCAATTAAAGGGTAGGTCATAACCGACCAACTGGTAGAGGCTTCCCTCTAGGATGACCAACCTCTCACTATAGAGTTTCCCTATGATGGAGTTTTTCACATATCATAACACAGGCTGAAATAACTCTATTTTTTGATGGTTCTAAGTGTGAGCAAGGGGATGGTACAAAAATCATATTTTTCACACCGTAAGGTGCTCTTATACCCATTTTATTTAAACTCAACTTCTCGTGCACCAATAACAATGCCAAGTATGAAGCTCTTCTCATAGGCCTTCAAATGGAAATCACCATGAAAATAATAAAGCTCAACATTTTTTGGTGATTCCTTTTTCATAGTTAATCAAGTCAAAGAAATATTCCAGTGTAGGTGCCTAGTCTTGCAAGCCTAGAAAGCCCTAGTGGATAAAATTCTCATAAAGTTTGAAGAGTATGATATTAAGCCACTCCCTCATTCATATAACCATTTTGTGAACACAATGGCCTCCTTAGGGTATTTAATCTTGTAGAACCCATCTGATGATATCACAACCATTCAATTCAAAATGCAATCACAATATATAACTAAGCGTGATGAGATTAACTCCATACCAAAAGTCCATATGATTTAGATTGAGCCTTCACATGAATGGTTATTTCAAATTCATAATTATCTAAATAATTCCACTTGGGGGACGTTGTTCCCTCAAATTCCTTTTGATACTAGCACAACACTATATCTACAAGTTCTCCCTCAATCAGCATTTGCGAGATATGAACGTCAAAAGGATCACACAATTCATACAATTGAGGCTTCTTTAAAAAAATATTGTGCCACCCAAATAAAAGGGTATTTAAAACTTGGAAGTATTCCTTTTGGATTGTTGTATGCCACAAAATGAGAATTTAAGAAAAAAGTAACAAAGTATGTATTACTTGGATATATAATGTATCATTGAAGCTATGAAGGTATCCTCATTCATTGCTTAGACCATCAAGAGTCAGCTTGGGCCATTGTCCAAGCACACGATGGTACATGTTGTGGTCATTTCAGTGGCATGGCCATTACAAAGTGTATTATTTGCATGGGATATTATTGGCCGACTATATAGCAGTATCACTGCGCTTATGTCAAGAAGTGTATAAAGTGTCAACACCATGCTAATTTGACATACATACCTTTGTAGGCCTTACAATCGATTCAATCGGTTTGGCCATTTTCACAATGGGGGTTGGATTTAATTGGAAAAATATCACCTACCTCCTTAGGCCATCACACATTTATTATTATGGCTACTGAGTACTTTACAAAGTGGGTGGAATAAATTCTCCTTACCACTACAACTGGAACTCACATCGTGAAGTTCATACTAAATAATATCATTTTTCATTTTGGTATTCCATCCAAGATAATTTCAGATAATGGCACACATTTTAAGAATAAATATGTGCATGCTTTAATATCAAAATATAACATACAAAAAAAAAATTCTACACCCTATTATCCATAAGCTAATGGGAAAGCAAAGACATCTAAAAAACAATAATTATAATCTTAAAGAAAATCGTTAATAAATATCATAAAGATTGGCATAATCAATTACCTCTTGCCCTTAAAACCTATCACACTAGTATTCAGACTTCCACTGGGGTAACGTTGTTTTCACTAGTATATGGTTTTGAGGTTGTCACGCCTTTAGAGTTAGAAATCCTATCATTGCATATCTCTATGCAAGAGTTCATCAATGATGATACTGTGTGATAAGCTCATCTAAACCAATTAACTTTACTTGATGAAAGATGCATGAATGCTCTTGAGCATCTACGTGTTTATTAAGAGCACATTAAGAGAGCTTAAAACATGAAATTCCACCCTAGAGACTTTTAGGTTGGTGAATTAGTTCTAAAAGAGAACTAGCAAAATTCAAATTTTCCACCCCATCTACGAGATGCATTTGTGATAAACTAGTTAGGTCCATACATCAATACTAGTCAAATTGGACCTGGAACTTATCACTTAGCATCTATCGAAGGAAGTGAAGAGCCTAAAACTTTGAATATTAGTCGCTTGTAGCATTTCCATTCTTAAAGCACTATTCTCTACCTCAAACACTCCAAGGCTATCTAAAACTTCTTTGGTCAACCTAAAATGCCCCAAAGGTATCTACAAGCCCTTTGGTCACCCTAAAATACTCCTATATGGAATATGATTGTCTAGGTCACCCTAAAATGCTCCTAGGCAGTCTACGACTATCTAGGTCACCCTAAAACACTCCTAGGTGGTCTATGACCATCTAGGTCACCCTAAAATGTTCCTTGGTGGTCTACGACTATTTAGGTCACCCTAAAAATCTCCTAGGTAGTCTATGACTGTCTAGGTCACCCTAAAATACTCCTAGGTGGTCTACGATCATCTAGGTCACCCTAAAATTCTCCTAGGTGGTCATCGACCATCTAGGTCACTCTAAAACACTCCTAGGCATTCTACAACCGTATAGGTCACCCTAAAACACTCCTAGGTGGTCTACAACTATCTAGGTCACCCTAAAATGCTCCTAGGTGGTCTATGACTATTTAGGTCACCCTAAAATGCTCCTAGGTGATCTATAATAGTCTAGGGCACCCTAAAATGCTCCTAGGTTGTCTACGACCATCTAGGTCACTCTAAAATGCTTCTAGATGATCTATGACTATCTAGGTCACCCAAAAATCTCCAAAGGCATCTATAAGTCCTTTGGTCACCCCAAAAAGCTCCAAAGGTTCCTATAAGACCTTTGGTCACCCAAAAATTCTCCAAAGACATTTATAAGCCCTTTTGTCACCCCAAAAATCCCTAAAGGTATCTATAAACCCTTTGGTCATCCAAAAGCCCCAATGGCATTCACTAAGCCCATTGGTCAAATTGTATATACATATATATATCAAAAATCCAAAAACATCATTAAAATCTCAAAAACACAAAAATATTGCATTACATTATATTTCATATCATCACATTATAACATCACTTGCATTAGGTATGCTCATAATTGCATTGTGCATTTTTAGAAGTTGATCATACATGTCTAGAACCAAGTTTGTACACTAGGCATCTATCACAATTAATGTTATCAAAAAGTTAGTTTTACCACCTGTTTACATTATATTTGTCATTTCCATTCACTTAACCATTTTTCATAAGGCATCATTAGGATTTTTCGTCACTTAGCCATCTCTAGTTTTCTTTTTAGATTTTATAGAAAACTATATTGATTTTTAGAAGGTATAATCCTACTTAGATTGTACCTTGTATATGTTAAAATCCTAAACATATTTTCACATTAATACATCCAAGTATCGTACAAGGAAATATGAAACCTACAAAGTGGTCTAGGTTACCTTAATCAAAAAGTTACCTCGCTGATCCCCCTATGCAAATGGTTCAAAGATGCTGAGAATTGACAAAAGGAAAAGTTCCTCCTTACCTAAACAATAACAATACCTTGCCTCACATCAAATTGGGGTAAGTATCCAAAAATAAAAATAAATAGTGATTGTTATCACTTAGTAATATGCAAAAGAAAAAGTGGTTTTCACCATTAGCAAAAAGTAAAACAAACAGTGGTTCTCACCACTATCAAAATCTATTTCTCACTAAACAAAAATGGGAAACTCCCTTGAACAATTCAAATATAAAAGAAAAGAAGGTAGTACTGAACTTGAATCCCTAGAATTCTCAACATTGGAAAATCATAAGGTGATCCTCATTGCAATTTGGGTGGCATCAATCCTGTCTGGCAATGGCATTATCCTTACACATGATGATATGTATATCAAATAAGCAACTTTCTTTTGTATAGACCAATGTTTGCATTTGTATGAGCTAGATTTTAGTAGCCTGTATTGCCTAGTGGTATAATCTAACTACGTATAAAACTTAGGAGAATGATACTCACAGGGTTATCTTTAGTATAGATGGGTTGAATCAATCTTGTCTGGCACTGGGGTAATTTTATGCGTTATCATAGCAATGAAATCACATGCGCATATAGGGATATTGAATATCTTGGTTATATTAGCAGATTTATACTTTGCTAAAAAGTCTTGCATGGTCACTATAAAAATTTTGATTAGGTAACTAGAGTTTTTGAGTCTCCTAAAAATCCCAAACACATCATATAACATTATATTATTCATTACATTTCATATTATGCCATCCCATGTTTGTTAGTTTACATTTACACAAGCCATTACATAATATCATGATCACATTAAAATTATGAGATAAATTTTTTATAATCTATGGTGTTAGCATCTAATGTGTCAACTAGTATTCATCATTCATCATATATATTAACAACTCATCCTTTTCATTATGCCTATACACGTGCATATCATAAATCACATTATAAGTACAACAAATACATTCATGATAAAGCATCCATCACAACATCATAAAGAAAATATAAGTATTGCATACATCTCATAAAGCAGTAAGGAAACACATGATGATAATAGAAAACTCATATATATATATGAAGCTACATCATCATCCAAAAATTATATGTAGGCTACAATAAAGTGGGTCTTCAGACCTCATAATACCAAAATACCAAAAAGAACCATAGAGTATCAAAATCCATGGTCATGCAAGACCAACACTATGACTCTTACCCCTACCCTCAGTCGATTAGTAAGAAATTCCATATTTGCTACTCCTTGACCTATCTAACCTCTGTGTGGTGCGAGGAGCCCCCATCCTTGTAGAAGACTATTTTGTATGACTCCTTTGACTCTAGTGTGATCCACTAGAATAAGAACATGTTGGTATGTGCCTCCTAAGATGCACTATCTCATCCTCCAAAACTTGGGTGAATTCTCACTCCTCTCGAAAATGATCCTAGAGGTCCCCCACTAAACCTAAAGCTATATCACCTCCTCTTGTATCCTAGCCATATTGCCTCTACTCGATCCCCCATGGCTAGGGATCTATGCTCCAACCTATGCCCAAAGAATAGCTATCTCTACTACATACTTGTCAATATCAACCTATGCACTTTGCACCTGTGCCTGTAGGAGAGGTCTCTCCTTTATGTGCTCCCATATACCTCTAATAAGCTCACCCTATAGATCTATAATAGTAGCATCTTGTGCTACTAGCTATGCCTATACTCCCTGGTCATAAAATTAATCCTCACCAAAGTCATTCTATAGATCCCCTATATAAAGGAGGTTTATCCACTCATCTGCTACTTAGTGATGCACATGTTTCTTACCTGCATCTAGATTCTCCTCATTTGGAGCCTCATAATGACCCTCATATAGATCATCCTTATCAGACTCCCCTACCACCACAGTTGCATCACCCCCTAGTGGCCCCTCTCCCTGCCACTGGTACATCACCCATCATGAGTCACACTCTACTGTAGTCTCAACATTGTCTAGATCAAAAATATCTACTACAAGATCTGACTCCTCTCCCACTACCTCAACTATAGGCCAACCAAGTGTCCTCTTATCTTTGCAATATCAATAGACCATTGGCTCACTAAGAAATCCTTGTCATAGCCTAAACTATCATAGGAATTGATCATAAAAAAATTACTCCTGCTTAGTCCCATGTCACCTAACTACCCATCTACCTTGCCTCACCAGATGAAGTTGTGCCTCATCATTAGACCATGCTAGGAAATCCTTGTAGGATCTCCAAATCACCTCCTCTACCCTGATTCATGCAAAGGACTATGCATAGTGATCAAGCTCACCTATAAAGTGATGGCTCTGACCTATCTCCTAGGCTCACTGCCATATAATCCCATAGCCTATGTACCTATCTGCAAGTTGTTCTTGTGTCATCCAAGATAGTCTCCATGGTCAATCCATAGCAATATACTACCATCCCCACACTTGCAGTAGAAAGTTGCATCCTAAGCCCTTCTACCCATGAGAGCATATCTTATACAACTCATCATACAATTGTTCCAACAAAGTAGTGTTTCAAGACATCACTAGTGGTTGCTCTAAGGTGCACTCTACAAGTGTAAGAACCAAATCCAAAAGGTTTTAGGGAAACCTGGATCCTGATGAGTCTGGTAGCAACATGTTGGATATTAACATAATCATTAAGGCATGCGTAGTGGTTAGTACATCAGCCTCATACCATAGCTCTACTAATATAACTCTACTAAGTAGGTCGTGTACCACCTCATGCTAATCCCTATCAATGTATCTCTTAGATCTCAATGTGTGGATACAATAGGTCACCCCTCTATAGAAATATACAATATCTGATAGACATATTATAGAGTCACTGCCATATCCCCTGTACATAGATGGAAGGTGTTGGTGAGAGGATCCCATAGGTCTATCAAGGTAGTCAAATAAGCTTGGTCACCCACCATGGGCTCTAATCATGTTACTTTCTTAAGACCAATGAAATCAAACCATTGCCAGTCCTCATCTATCAATAAGTCCCTAGTGGTCTGAAGGAGAGTCAAAAATAGATATCGAATCTTAACCACTTGGAAGAGGTACGCAAGTCAACAAAATTGCACCAAAAATGAATTAAAAATACCAAAAATATAAAAAAAATACTAAAAAAGGGCTTTTTTTTTCTCAATTTTGTGGCCGTCCCACCTAGGGATGGCCCCCAATTTGGTAGCCATCCCACCTAGGGACGACCCCCAAAATGCTTAAAATGGTAGTTTGACCCCCAAAATAGCCATAAAATAGCAATAAAACAACAAAAAATGAAATTATAATGCATATAAATCACAAATAAATCTTTCATTCCTACATATTACCACTATTATAGTTCATTAACCAAGAATTAGTGTGTTTTTATTGGAAAAAGTGTAATAAATTACAATTTCATATTCAATAAAGAAAAAGATAGAATTCAGCCCTTACCCGTCTTGCATCGGCTCCACCACTTTTTGAGTCCTGTTGCTGGATCATGATGATTTTGGGATGTTTTTGGAAGCACTCCACTTTAAAAAATCAACCTCATACTCTTCACCTCTCAATTTGCCAAGCTAGAAATGCAAAAATAAACTCATTTGCCCAATTTTGGGCTTATAAAGCATTACAATAGCATGGTCATCCCTAGGTGGGACGGTCAGCCAATTGGATTACATCCAAACCTAGTACAGCCATACACTATGCAACCATCGCACCCAGGGATGGCCACAAATTTTTTTATAAAAATAGCTAAAACATATCACAAAAAAAGCCTAAAATCCACCAAAAATAAGTAAAAATTGATAAATTTCACAAAGGATCAAGATTGAAATTAAATTATTCATGGATGCTCTAAAAAGTCTCTATTTCACTCCCCAAGAATGCCATTATGTCTGGACCACTCCACAGGAATGATGTATTTAGTTTTTTGCTTCCATGAAATATCATCAAAACAATCAAAATCCTGGCAAAATTGATACATCTTATAATGGGAAAAATTGATAGTTATCCCAATTAAGTCATATGGTTCAAGTGACTCGTATATTTATCATTGGTCATTCCATCATTGAATCATCACTTGAGGGTATAGTCATAATAACGAATTCACAATCAAATCAACACTTAAACACTCAAAAGTGCAATTTTCATACATTCAAAAGAATCATTGCCAAAGACAAAATTTCAAGCCCAAGCCTCCTCTAAGCCTTGGGAATGTACCTATAAAAAGGCTTACAAGGAAACAAGAAACCAAGACCAAGTATACCCTAAGCCCCAAAAATGATATTGTAAGGTGGCTGAAAGGTATACCAAAATCAGTCCTTCAACTGTGTCAAAAGCAAGGATTCCAAGAAAATATTCTCTTTCCACAATGGAGGCATATAAAGTTGGTTAGATTACTAAATAACCTCAATAATTTAATGATTTAGTCATCTATTTTTTCTCAACACTCTGTTGCACATAGTGCGTCTCAAAAATGGGTATCTATAGACACTAAAATCGTGTAAATTGGATAAGCTTGCTAATGCACCACTCTTATAGATATAATATGACCCCATTTGGTAACCCTCAAGGGTTAATTAGGGATCCAAAATTTTTTTGGGAAGATTTACCCTACTTTTGGAAGGTTTTGGGGAATGTAGCCATGATCGTCCCACCCCAGGATGGTCACATTTCATGATCATCTCACCCAGGGATGGCCATAGGAAACCATCCTTGGATGGGACATCCATAGCCTATAATCCTCAAAAGTCTAAGGGTGGGATAAATTGCAATCCATTTCTTCCATTTATCCCACCCAATCAATCATGATAGATTGGGAGGCTATCATGACCATTAGGCTCTACAAATTGGAGGTCCAAATGGGAAGCCTCTTCCACCCTATGCATGGAAAAGGTATTGCCAAGTAGAAGCACTTTCCTTGCATGCCCAAAATTATACCTTTTACCCCTTTGCCCTCTTGGGCTATAAATTGAGGTATTTTCACCTAATTCAAAAAAGGATATTTTGCAATTATTGATCACAAAGTGCTGCCAATATTTTACCTCACCTTTTGCCCACATATATACCTTGGAAACCTCTTCAATCAAAGGTATTTTCAAGGTGTTCTAATATATGTTCATTTTTTCCAAAACCCATCAATTATTGGAGTTAATTTACCAAATTTTATGAAAACACCCCTAGGAGGAATATTTATCAGATCCAAGTGGAATTTGTGGTAAAAACCACCCTATTTTATGGTTGCCCCCTTAGGATGGTTATCAGGCCTAGTTGGAACTCCTTGGTATGGCCATGAATTGGCCCACAATTTTGATTTTATTTCTATGTATTTTATTCTATAGCATTATATTAACATCATATTCAATTTTTGTGAATTTTTGAGTAGTTTTGATATGTCAATTAATGTTTTCGCGATTACAATCCTAGTTGTCCCTCCCAAGAATGGCCATAGGTTCTACTCATAATGCTACCTTTATTTCTACTCTGATATTTATAAAATCATATAGTAGACTTCATACTAAGTTTTCAAGTCATTTAGAGTAGTTTAGATTAGTTGCATATACTTTTTATATTCATTACTGCATACTTTTCATGGTTTTTATCATCATATACATATGTTATTATCTTTCAATCTCTTATGTGTAGGTATAGATATTTCGTGCATGAGGAGCTAAGAAGCTGAATAAATGTAGCCCAAATATAGCTCTATATCGTGAGTGTGATAGTAACATTAGAATAATGCCATTAAGTTCATGGAGGGATTTGATCCCTCAAACTTTGTAACTTGAAATTAATCACATTGAAAAGCCCTCAAGGGGATGCATTGTAGCATCTAATTTTATAAATTAATAAATACAAGGAGAACTCCCTTATTTTTCTTCAACTTATTTATCAATTAGTTTTTTACTTTATTGCCTCTTTTGCATGCTTTCATAATATATTAGAAGCATTTCAATTAAATCTGCTAGGCATAGCCATTTTTCATGCTCTTCAAACATCTACCATAAGGATTAATTACTTCATATGCTCAATTAGAGGTTGTGTTTATTGATCACTTTAGACTACCCATTGATCATGTTGTGATGTACCATAAATTTATCTCTACTCATAGAGAATATAATGAATCCATGAGACTATTTGATATAAGGTTCCTCAAATTGTACACTATATTGGTAGCACCTTACACACTTATAGATCAATTAACCATCCAAATATATCTTAAATCCTTGTATCCATTAGCTTCTATGTTTGTAAGAAGAGTTTTTTCAATCACATCTTTGGCATTGGCACATAGTGAGGCTATGACTATTGAATAACAATTAATACCTGAAGGTCTTGGATTAGGTCAATTACTCTCACTTGGATAACCAAGACCTTATAAAAATACCATTGATCAATCAAGCCCTTACACAAACATACTCCAATGTTACACCATTAAATAAAATTATGGCTAACATAAGTAATAAACAAATAATTCCTATAGTATTGGATATCTAGATAACCACAAACAATTTTTATCAATCATGCAACTCCATCAACCAATCAACAAACTTTACCTTAGTTCCTAAACATATCCACATCCATGAGTAGTGGAAAAATTTAACCGAGATAAAATCAAACTTATAACTTGGATATTGAATTTGATAATATACAAATAATGGATCAAAATTGAGCAATGATATGTTTAACCTACAAATACAAGTTCCTCAAAGTAAACCCATGAACTAAAATCAAATAGAAACTTTCACTTCCAAAGAGCTAATTGTAAGTGGAATACTTGACCAAACAATGGAGGATTCTATAATCTTACTAGAAACCAAAATCAATATAAAAATAACTTGGGAACTTTAGTTAATTTTGTAGATCGTACTCTACCCAATTGATAAAGGATCCATTCCATAGCTCAATATGGAAAAACTGATTATTCATATCAGTTTTGGACATTTTCCATAAATAAATGAAAAATCTAGAGTTGGTGCCCATAAATGAGGAATGTAGGAATCAAGACAACCAAAATCCAAGGATTGTTCTATTTGTAGAGACATGAAATCTCAAGATCAAATAAATATGATCCTAAATAATTTCTAGAAGTGTAGGCTTATTGATAGTTTTAGAGAGGTAACAACTATACTCTCTAGAGTAAAGGAAAAACACTACTAACTTCTTCCACACCCCTTAATAGTACCTCTATCTAACCTTATGAGTAAGCCAATAAGTACCCAGTCCCACCTAAGGTTCTCATATTGTATACACAACCAAAATCTAATATCCCACTACCAAAAATAGAGAAATCTCTAGAGTAAACAAAATCTAGGTATAATATTTATTAAATATCTTAAGAAGACCAAAGAAAATATTTCTTTATTTGAGGTAGTTTTGTTGAATGACCATAATTTTTTGTTGATTAAAATTCTCTTTGGTCTAAATAAATGAAGACTAAGAAGGCTAGTGACCATATACAAAGAAAATGTGGAGTTCCCTCCTTTTCTTTTGACAATCAAAATTTCTAGTAAGAACTTACATAATTGTCTTGTGGATTTAGGGGCTTTAGGCTATGTGATGGCCTATGTTACCAACTAAATATTAGGACTAATCCTACTCCATCAGACAAGAAGGTTGTTTAGCTATACAAGACAAAAGTAAACATGGTTGGGATGTTGAATCAGATCCATATATAGTTGGCTTCTGAAGCTAGGATACACCGATACATTGAAATCTAGGTGGTGAATATCCCAAATGTATACATGATTTTGCTTAGTCAAAATTGATCTAGAACACTAAACGATTATATCACAACTAATTTTTTACATATGTGGATTCTCTAGCATGGATTAGCAAATTATATTTTAATATAAGAGAGACCAAGTTTAAGGAGTTTATCACTGAGTACAACATCATTGAGGTCATGTAGGTCAAGCTAGAATTAGGACTTTACATTATACAAGTTGAACCAAACCTAAAATTATGCTTGAAGAACATAAGCTTATACTTATAGGGGGGTGAACATTATAGTGTCCACTTTTTACTTTCTTTCCAAACCAATATTAATTAGTGTCCTCAATTGCAATTACCAAATATAGTATTGTGCATTAATAACATAGATATCAATAGTAAGCAAGTGCACAAATCACCACACAATTGAAACATAAGATTTAACGTGGTTCCCCTAATGTGGGCTAGTCCACAAGATAATATCCTTATAATATTTTACAAAGAAATAGGGATCCTTATCCTAATACAAATAATTACTTTGATCTACTAAAATCTAGGTTGTCCTGATCTGCTTAGGTGGGCTCCACTGATATGCTCAGTTAGGCTCTCCACTGATCTTCTCAGCTAGGCTATCCACTGATCTGCTCAGCTAGGTAATCCACTGATATGCTCAGCTAGGCTATCCACTAATTTACTTATTTAGGCTATCCATTGATATGCTTAGCTAGGTAATCCATTGATCTACTCAGCTAGGATATCCAATGATATGCTTAGCTAGGCTATCCATTAATCTACTCAGCTAGGCTATCCACTAATATTCTTAGCTAGGCAATCCACTGATCTTCTTAGCTAGGCTATCCACTGATCTACTTAGCTAGGCACTCCACTAATCTACTTAGCCAGGCTATCCACTTATCTACCCAGCTAGGCTATCCACTGATCCGCTCGGCTAGGCAATCCATTGATCTGCTCAACTAGGCTATCCACACTAGAAAATGATCTCCTCAATGGTCTCAAATAGAGGCAATGTACTCAACAAGTAACCAATAATAATATCCTCAAAGTAATAGCAAAAACCTCCTCAATAGTGGAAATACTCTCAATGAACTCCACTAAATCAATTATGAACTCAAGCATCAATTTTATCCATAAAATTGATTTTCTAATCCATCCACTTCCTCTCAATAGTCAAGGCACATAATCAAGCAATTTGTCTTCAACTTCAAATCCTAACTCATTTGCATGTCTTCTAACTCAAGTTAGCAATTAACTAGGTCTCAAGTTCCTAGTTTAATTTTATAATCAAACCATGCATTAGGACATGTACATGTTCAACACTTTACTACCTTATAACTCCCTAATTTCATTGACATAAACAACAAGCACCTATGCTTTTATTTATTTATTTTCACACCTTATAACTCCACAAGTACACACAATGATTTTTAGTTATTTAATTCAACATCTTATAACTCCCTAAGGACACATAGCAATAAAAAATAATATATCAACACCTTATATCTCCCTAAGCACACACAACAATCATTTATTTCCAACAAATACCTTATGACTCCCTAATTTTGGCAAAAATGATTTTAATGCACCACAACTTTGGCAATATCAACTATTACCATGTGCTAGAGATAAATACCTTTTTATGAATTTTGTAGCCTCTGCAACCTTTGAAAACATTAAAGTCTTTACCAAAAATCAATGTGACTTTACCACCTTCAAAATCATCAATATTTTACCCAAAAATCAATGCACCTTCACCACCTTCAAAATCATCAATGTTTTGCCCAAAAATCAATGCACCTTCACACCTTCACAGGAGTCAAACTCTATTCCTCCTTGCTTTCATTGTGAAGTGATTACCACGTGAGAACTGGCCCACGTTAGGATTCAATCCCAAACACTTCCTTTAATATTTGTGTTCGGTTGTCAAAATGAAATCAATCTCTCACAAAAAAAAATGCTTTTGGCAAGATTAAAAAATAGACCTCTCCTGTGCAAAGATGATGCCCTACCAACTGTGCTACACTGTCCAATGTGATGTCATTTTTAGAAGCTTCCAATTTTGTCTTTGCCCTTGAGTTCAATATTTTGTATTGCCTCTACGTTGCTTCCCTTCAATGACTCTCTCATGCACTAATTATTCTCCTATCTCCACAACAAAATAGCCAAAGTCTTCTTTGATTTATGTGTTTCAATGCCTTCGAATGACGTTGGCAAAATTTGATTTGCCATCCTAACCTTTGCATGTCAGCACATAATTTAATTAAAATTTCAACCTTATAATTATTAAATAAATATTTAATAATTCATCTCTTATATTTGAATTGGGATATCTCCTTCGTTATTTTAAATTTTGCCATGAAAATTTTTGCACCTAGGTTTTATTGAAAAAACCTTTTCATCCATCATCATTTGGAGATGTCTTAACACATTGGTTTTAATGAAAAACCATTTCCAATGGTTTTAATAAAAACCCTTTCCATTGGTCTAATTAGAAAACCTTTTCATCTGTTTCAATAAAAACCCTTACCATTGGTTTTAATAAAAACCATTAATATAATATTTAAAAATTAAATATTATATGCCTCTTGTGCCACAAAACCCTGCATATATCCATGCTCTCCAAATTGTCATAAATGAATATTTATGAAGTTCTTTTGCCATAAAAACTCAATGTGATCCATGTGACATCAAAAACAACACAAAATAACTCAAATTTCCAACAATCTCCCCCTTTGTCATTGATGGCAACACCTCTAATGTAAAACACCACAATCACTACAAAAAACATCTCTGAGAATCAAAGCTTCTCCCCCTGACTCAATAATATCCATAGAGGCTACTCCCCCTATCTCCATGCTCTCTTTGGATGCTGCTCCTCTAACTCGATGCTCTCCCCTTTCTCAAATCTCCCCCCCTTTGACATCAATGGCAAAAAGGGACACCTATGGGGCTAAAAGATATGACTCTTCAGCTTAGCCCCCCCAACTTATCTCTTGAGGTGATTAATTTTGGGGTGGGAGTATTTTTACTCCCATATTACATTGTTCCTTTCCTTTATCAACTTCCTTCCACTTCTTATGATATCCTTTTCTTTATGAGTTACTTGATCTTCTTGTCTTGAACCTGTTTGACCTTATTGCCTTGATACTGCTTGAAATTCTTGCTTTGAACCTATTTGGAATTGAGTCCTACACTATTTTGTAATGTGTCCAAATTTATTGAAATTAAAACACTTGATATTATAGCCTTCGGATGGTTCCCATGTTCTAAATTCTTTCTTGAAATCATTCCCATATCCATTCCTTTCCTGAACCCTATATTGTGAGGTTATGTTTTCATAATCATTATGACCATGAACTATGAATTATGTAGTTGTAAGACCAAAACCATGTTTCTAATTTTCTTTGCACTGAGAAGCTTTATGACCAATCTTATTGCATAAGAAGCCGTGTCCTTAAAAAAAATACCTTCTTCCTTTGAAGTTCCTTCTAGCAAAATCAAACTTCTTTGATCCAAAGACCCTGCAGTGTATAGCCCTGTGTCCAAATCCATTACAAGAAAAACAATGTCCTTGAAAATCCCTTTGTTCATGCCTTGGTTCCTCATACCTTTCTTGACCATTATCCTTGTGATCATCTTTTAGAACTTCCTTTCCTTTTGAGTGTGACTTTTCTTGGAAATGAGATACAACCTTAAAATATGTTTCCACTCCTTTTTGAACCTTTTCATCTAATGTGTCATGTCTTACCGTCATTACCCTTAGTTCTTCATTCATCCTTTCCTCTATCCTTTTTACATCTTGAAGCTCATCTCTTAGATCACTGATTGTCTAAAGTAGTTCTTCTATGATTTTGAAATCTATTCGAATCTTGTTTTCAAGATTCTTGATTTCTTCTTTTAGCCTTTTGACTTCTAATTTTTTTTCTTGGATCATCCTCTTCTTTTTCTATTACTAAAAGTGAGACTTCTTCATCATCACTATCACTAGAACTGTTGCTAGAACTATTGCTCCTTTATTATTCCATAAATAAAATTTTCTTATAGCAATTTTTGTAGTAGGTGTAGTCATTATCTAAATGCCCAAAGTCTTTGCAAATGAAGAATTTTAGTATTCCTAGACCCATATTGTATCTTTTTGCTTGCTCAATGGCTATAGCGTGTTCTTCATGTCATTATTTGATATATATATCCTCTTTTTTAAATTCAATACCTAGGAGTAGGTATTCTTGTCTTTCTTCACTTATTCCAAAGAATGTACATTCTTCTTCATCTGACTGGTCATTGAGATCATTATCATATTCTATAGCAAACAAACTCTCATGAATTATTTGACCATGCCTGTTTCCTTAATGTGTCATTTTATATTCACTATCACTGAAGCCATTGCAATCTCCTGATCTATGATCTCTTTGACCACACACAAAGCATTATTCTATTTCACATTCTATTCCTAAGAATAGATGTTCTTCATTTTCATCATATGACTTGTCTCTATCACTGTGATCTGAGCTATCATTTTCTTCTTCAATGTAGAAAGTTTTCTTTGTATTACGAAAACTTTTCTTCTTCTCATGCTTGCTTTTCTTGTACCTATCATCTTTGTCATGCTTATGCTTTCCTTCTTTTCTTCTATGATCCTATTTTTCATCATCACTATTTTCTTCATGTGGACACTTGTTTGCATAGTGACCATAATCACCACACTTGTAGCATTTGAATTTATTCATATCCCTGTAATTCCTTGAGTCCTTTTTCCTTTTGATGAAGTTAACTTCCTCGTCATTATCTGAATCTCTATTTATCTCTGGATATTTCCCTTTATTTTTATATGAAGCCTTGAATGCAATTTATTTCATTGGAGCCTAATGCTTATCTATCCTCATCTCATAAGCTATGAGAGTTCCTTGTAGTTCTTCCATTGTTAGCTTGTCAATATCCATTGTTTATTATATCGCTAAAACATTTGAATCATACTTCATGGGAAGTGATCTCAAAACCTTTTGAGTAACATTCGATTCTCTCATCTCAAATCATAGGCATCTCATGATGTTAGCAATCTCATCAACTCTAAACTTTGTAATATATTCAAAATATTCCATTTTCAATTCCTCGAATCTTCTTCTATCAGTTTGTAGTTTTTCCAAACTTACCTTGGAATCTCCTTCATAGGCATTTTGCAACTTGGTCCACATTTCATTATCTAAATTACATACCATAAATTTTGCAAAATCGGTCTCACATAGCCCACTCAAAATATAATTCATTGCATTTGCATTGATCTCAACCAATTTCCTGATAGTATTATCTGTCTTAGGATCACCTTCAACCTTATACTCTTTTGCAACCATATGCCATACCTCATATCCTTGTGATATCATGTAGTTCTTCATTCTCATTATCTAGAAAACATAATTATAACCATTAAACAATGGAGCCTTACTTGTAGATGATCCATTCTATGAAGCCATCTGTGTTCTTGTAGAATTTACCCTCAAGCTATTAGCCTTTCTAAAGAAACCAACTTTGATACCAATTAAATAACATAATCTTATACTGATAGGGGGGGTGAACAGTTTAGCACCCACTTTTTACTTTCTTTCCAAACCAATATCAATTAGTGTTCTCAATTGCAATTACCAAATACAATACTATGCATTAATAACATAGATATACATAGTAAACAAGTACATGATGATAAGGCCCGAAAATGCCTCATTATTGCATAATTTTTTACTACCATATGATAAGTTAATTGCAAAATAGCTCACTAAAATATACTATTTGTTAAGTGTTTGCATGAATTTATGTTAGGAATACTATATCTCTGTTTTTTACTATTTTTAGCATTTTGTGACTGATTTTGCTTGATTAAGTGATGCAGGAGCATCCGGTGGCAGTAGAACAATCTTGCATCTTCCAAAAATGTTTCTTGTTTTTTCTAAGTACCTCGCAGTTGATTTATTTTTGGTATTTTCCAAAGGAGGAAAGTTTAATGGAGCAAAGGGAGCAGAAGGAGTAAGTTTCTCAAAGCATGGGGGGAGGTCACGAAATCACGACCTCAAAAGGCTTGCGCAAGGCTTGGGCCGGTTGCGTCGCGATATCGCGACGTCGCGATATCGCGACGATTGTTCAAAGAAAAGCTAAGGCAGAGGAGGAGGTCGCGATATCGCGACGTCGCGATGTCGCGACGATTGATCGAGGCAAAGGCATAAGGAAAGGCGACGTCGCGATATCGTGATGATTGTTCAAAGCTGTGGCGAAAGGCGGAGGTGCGGTCGCAAAATCGTGACATGTCGTGATTTCATGACATGTCGTAGTTTCGTGAACTCAAAGGCAGTAACGAGTGCAAGGGTGTGTTTTGTCATGATATCATGACGTTTATCAAAGTTGAGAGCAGGGTGACAGTTGGGTCGCGATATCGCGACATGTCACGATATTGCGACCCAGAAGAAGTTGGCCAAGGTGTACACGCGGTCAACCAGGCAAGGCCAGTTTCGGCACGTGGACAGCCACGTGTCTCATATCAGTTGTGAGGGCACGTGTTTTGAAGATTTCACGGTAAGGAGAGGGCAAAGCCAAATTTTAACACGCGGTTAGCTACGTGAATCAGGATAAAGATGAAGGCCACGTATCGGGAATTAAAATTTACAGCCGCGTGCATTAAACGGGGACAACCACCTTATGGAAGTATTTCAAAAAATAACTGTTGCAGGGCATGGCCAGGATGGAGGAGACGGCAGTGCAGAGTACGGTCTGAGCAAAGCGGGCGGTGCAGGGCCATCAATGCAAGCGACTTGGTGGATCGGGCAGTGGCCCATTAATGCCAGAGAATTTGAAAACCCGGAGGGGGGAAATTTCGAATTTGAATTTTGTTAGGTGGAGGCATTGATTGCCTAGAGGAACGGGGCCTCGATAAAGACCCAAAAAATTTGTAATGGAAAGGAGGATGGTGGACCGGAGAAGAGAGGAAGTAGTGACAGTGGAAGAACCGAGCCGAGCATCGGTTAATGTATGCCTGCGGGCTGTTTTATTTTGAATGCATGTAAATATTTTTTGAGGATTTTAATGAAAAAGTGGAATTTGTAAGGTGTTGAATTTCTCGGTCCCCGTCAGTGGTATCAGAGCCAAGTTGTTCCTGAGTGTACAGTATACCGCCAAAGGAGAGGCAGTTGTACCAGGACTTGTGGGAGGGCTTGAGTTCAGGTGAAGATGCCTCCGAGAAGAAACCCTGTGGGTGGTAGAGGCATGGCAGCAGAAGATTTCTAGGCATTGCAGCGGTAAGTTCAGGCCCTGCAAGAAGAACTTTGTAGAGGACATGAGCCGAGAAGAGATGCAGACAGTGAAGATGAAGTTGATGAAGAGGAGAATTAGTTTGAAGAAGAGGAAGAAGATGTAGATCCGGCACAAGCCAGACTATACAAGGCCATATCTCAGATCGGGAAGAGGCCGAAGTTAGAAGTTTCTACATATTCTGGGAGCTTGAATCCGGAGGAATTAATAGATTGGATAAACGATTTAGAAGAGTATTTCGAATATGAGGAGGTTGAAGACCCTAACCGGGTCAGATTTGCCAAGACCAAGTTAAAGGGTCATGCTAGAATATGGTGGAAGGGAGTATAGCTGGAACAGAACCGAAGAGGAAAAGAGCGGATAACAAGGTGGGACAGAATGG
Source organism: Wollemia nobilis (assembly GCA_028583015.1). Lineage (NCBI taxonomy): Eukaryota > Viridiplantae > Streptophyta > Pinopsida > Araucariales > Araucariaceae > Wollemia > Wollemia nobilis. Next base: position 9,039,173 of record JAQPPZ010017226.1, on the reverse strand, counting down.
TGGAGAAATTAAAGAGGCAGTTTATTCTCGTGGATTATGAACTGGACCTGCTACGTAAAATGCAGAGTTTGAGACAGATGAACAAAACTGTCCAGGAATATACGGAGGAGTTTTATAAAATCTCCATCAGAACCGGTCATTTGGAAGCAAGCAAAGAAAAGGTGGCCCGTTATATTAATGGGTTGAGACCCAGTGTTCAGGAGGAGTTGAGCTTGGTTCGGGTAAGCACCATTGAAGATGCTTACCAGTTTGCTCTGAAAGTGGAAGAAAAATTGAACCGAAAGTTTGAGAGCAAGCAAAGAGTGAAAGGACCGGGAGGAAAGAACGATGGAAAGAAAGAAGGAAAGGAAGAGAAGAAAGGAGAGGAGACTAGCAGGAGCCGAGGTCAGAAAGAAGAGAATGAAGAACCCAAATCGCAAGTTCAGAATGATGGCTACCCGAGAGGAAGAGGTAGATCTGGACGCGGGTATGGAAGAGGAGTGTTATGAGGAACATGTTTCCACTACGGAGAAGAGGGACATCAGGCATTTGAGTGTCCACAACACCGAGAAAGAGTAAGAAAAAAACAAGTGGGTCCTGCCAGAGCAGTTGTGGCAGTTGAAGATGCTGACTCAGAATATTCTGAAGAAGCTGAAAAGGGAGAAGCAATGATTGTGAGGAGGACCATGCTGGTGGAGGAAGACAAATCTGAACAGAGGAGAAGCCTGTTTCGCACCCGATGCAAAAGTGCAGGCAAAGTCTGTAATGTTATTATAGACAATGGGAGTACAGACAACTTAGTTTTCGAGGAGATGGTTACTAAGTTGCAGCTGGAGAGAAGGAGGCACCCACACCCATATCGGATTGCGTGGTTGCGGAAGGACCACAGAGCATGGGTCCGTGAACAGTGCTTAGTTACTTTCAATATTGGAAGATACCAGGATGAAGTCCTGTGTGATGTTTTTCCCATGGATGCTTGCCATTTGCTGTTGGGCAGGCCATGGCAGTTTGATCGGAGTGCAGTGCATGATGGTCATGCAAATACGTATTCCTTGAGGAAATATGGAGTGCGGCACAAGTTGAAGCCATTGCAGACAGTGGATGAGAAGGTGTGCAACAATGCCAGAATTTTTCTGGTAGAGGGCAGAGAATTTTGCCAAGAAGCAGGATTTGAGCAGGTTAAAAGGGTCGAGGAGTGTTCGGAGATATTACAAGGGACGCAGACCGAACAACATAGAAGTGAAGGTCACTTCTCCTTTTTACCCGGGGTATCTGATGCAGGAGCATCCGGTGGCAGTAGAACAATCTTGCATCTTCCAAAAATGTTTCTTGTTTTTTCTAAGTACCTCGCAGTTGATTTATTTTCGGTATTTTCCAAAGGAGGAAAGTTTAATGGAGCAAAGGGAGCAGAAGGAGTAAGTTTCTCAAAGCATGGGGGGAGGTCACAAAATCGTGACCTCAAAAGGCTTGTGCAAGGCTTGGGCCAGTTGCATCGCGATATTGCGACGTCACGATATCGTGATGATTGTTCAAAGAAAAGCTAAGGCAGAGGAGGAGGTCACGATATTGCGATGTCGCAATGTCGCGACAATTGATCAAGGCAAAGGCATAAGGAAATGCGACATCATGATATCACAATGAATGTTCAAAGTTGTGGCAAAATGTGGAGGTGCGGTCGCAAAATCGTGATATGTCACGATTTTGCGACATGTCACAGTTTCGTGACCTCAAAGGCAGTAACGAGTGCAAGGGTGTGTTTTGTCATAATATTACGATGTTGCGATATCGCGACATCGCAATATCACGACGTTTATCAAAGTTGAGAGCAGGGTGACAGTTGGGTCGTGATATCGCGACATGTCGCGATATCACGGCCCAGAAGAAGTTGGCCAAGGTGTACACGCGGTCAACCAGGCAAGGCCAGTTTCGGCACGTGGACAGCCACGTGTCTCATATCAGTTGTGAGGGCACGTGTTTTGAAGATTTTGTGGTAAGGAGAGGGAAAAGCCAAATTTTAACATGCGGTTAGCTACGTGAATCAGGATAAAGATGAATGCCACGTATCGGGAATTAAAATTTACAGCCATGTGCATTAAACGGGGACAACCACCTTATGGAAGTATTTTGAAAAATAACTGTTGTAGGGCATGGCCAGGATGGAGGAGACGGCAGTGCAGAGTACGGTCTGAGCAAAGCGGGCGATGCAGGGCCATCAATGCAAGCGACTTGGTGGATCGGGCAGTGGCCCATTAATGCCAAAGAATTTGAAAAACCCAAAGGGGGGAAATTTTGAATTTGAATTTTGTTAGGTGGAGGCATTGATTGCCTAGAGGAACGGGGCCTCGATAAAGACCCAAAAAATTTGTAATGGAAAGGAGGATGGTGGACCGGAGAACAGGGGGAAGCCGTGACAGTGGAAGAACCGAGCCGAGCATCGGTTAATGTATGCCTACGGGCTATTTTATTTTGAATGCATGTAAATATTTTCCGAGGATTTTAATGAAAAAGTGGAATTTGTAAGGTTTTGAATTTATCGATCCCCGTCATTAAGTAGCAAGTAGAAACATGCATTTCAATTAACAAAATGTGGTATGCTGATATCCATTAAATTATCAATGGTTTTTGAATGTTTTCCTACCCTTAAAATTATTTCAAATCCACATTGAAGCGAAAATTTTAGGACTGTCATAAATCTAAAAATCTAAAAAAATAGCCATATAAAAATCAACAAGCTGTCACTTTATAGGAACACCTTGAAGTTTTCAAGCAAAGCATGAGGATATGGATGGAATGAGTTCATAAGGACTACAGAAGACATCTAACCTATTTATAAGAATTCTCACATAGTCTAAATAGGCAGCAATAGGGTATAAAAGAGCAGGGACAATTGTGCAAAGACTGTTGCACTATTTCAGCATGGTTACTTGGTGAATGAAGTGTATAAACTTAGTATAAACTTGATGTACTCCTTCATGTTGATATTTCAATAATTTTTCCATGTTTTAATTTGTTTGAATTTTCAAGAAATGCCAATATTTTACAACTATGCAATAGAGTTGGAAAATGCAGTAATTTACCATGTAAATTCTAGCAAGCTACCAATGAATGGCAAGGCATGGAATTCACACATGGAGAGGAATAAATGCTATTGCAATATGATATTAAGGGATAATACACCTGAGAAATGCAACTAAAATCACTTGAAGAGCACATAATTGGTCATTTTGAATATCTTCAGATTGAACAGGTATCTTCAGATTGAGAAATACAGTCTCTTCGGATTGAGAAATACAGTCTCTTTAGATTGAGCCACTTAGCTTTGGATTGAGAACAGAAAGTGCTTTTTGAGTTTTTAACTATTTTTTAACGATGGAAAAAGGGAAATAATGTTGAGAAGGTTAAGGTAAAATATCCCCTAGCTGTCTTTGTCATCCTTGCCATCCAAAGCCACCTTTTATTGAAAAATATCAATTGATCCTCTTCTAGGATAAACCCAGAAATAACTGCAGCATAATAGGAAGTTGTTTGCAAGAAAGAAATAACATATTCTAAAGTGAAGAAATATATGTGAGATATTTCTAGACTCCTTCCACGTACTCCCACCACTAAAGATGCTTTCTAAGGGTCAATGAATACTACTGCAACACAAACTATCTAGATTTGCATTTATTTCAGATTCAAAATTATTGGCAAATCACTGTAAAGTAGCACATAGGTTGATTTTAGCATGGTATATGTTGTAAATATTTATATAAATAACATATCTCCCTCCTTGGTTGATCCAGTTAGGAATTAGAATAGATGAGAGTTTTCAATAGCAGCAATTAGGACTATACAGTAAATTTTTGTAACAGTTTTCAACATGTTTTGTCATCAATAAAAATACAGTTATTTTATCATTTTCTATTATTAGTGTTAATTAGTTAAGGAGTTATTTTCACCTCATTATATATCAGGAACTATGGGCCCACTTTTAGATCTAGAAGGAGGATTTTTATGGTAGGTTTTAATCTGTAATTTTGTTGCAACAGAATTAATAGATTACTTGTTGAGTTTAATTTTCTTGTTTTAATTTTGTATAATGTTCTTTATGTTTTCTATTATTTTTGTGTACATAATTTGTGTGTGTTTTAGCTAACAAATTATATTAAGCATTTTTCCTTTGCTTTCCATGTTTTCCCTGCTTTTATGTTTTAACAACTTTCCATTTTCAACATATTTTATTTTGTTGTTAATTCCTGTAGCAGAAGCTTGACGACCTTTTATTGTAGGACATTGACAGGTGTTTTTAGCATAAGTTTCATTTAAAAGCATAATTTCAATTATGCAAGAGTAACTAGGTTTCAATTCTACAAATGTAACTTAGGATTTCATTTTAGCAACATTTAAATTCAACAATTTAAATTCTATTATTTTAATTATGCAAAAGTAGATTAGACTTTCAATTTAGCAATTCCAATTCTTGTAATTGTAGTTAGATTTCAATTCCTGCAACTTAGAATTAGTTTTTAGTTCTTGGAAGTTTTCATTTTGAATATTAGGTTTAGTGTGAAACCAAAAGGCTAAATCAAATCTGTCTCACCTAATAAATGCTTGAAATCTAAATGCCTAAATTGTACTTTGCCCTAGCCTTCTATCATAGATAGCCTTGGACACCACCCTGGATTGATAAGATCTTTGAGATTTAATGATGTTCTTAAAGACAAAACATCATTTTTGCATCATTTTGGGGGATCATGGTGTTGTTAGAGGGTAAAAGTAGTCAAATAATTATTATTGTGCTAAGTTATGAAGTTCAGAGTAAAATCTGAATGTAATAGTTGGTATAAATAATAATTATTGATAGGTGCATTTCATTCCATTTAGAAAGTAAACAACCATAGGGAGGTGATCTTCACACTTGGGGGTTAAATTACCTATGTTTGAAATTCTTGATAAAAATTGAAAGAATTCATCATTCTTATTATCAAGAAACATAAGGTCTCTTAAATTATTTAGAAGAGCCATCTGATAGTATTGCCCTTTTTATATCCATATCATCAGGGTAGTATAAAAAAATTTGTATTAGGTGTTGGGAAGATATCATGGTAGATATACAAGACTATCCCTTGAATAAAATAGCCATATCAGCTACCTGTAGCATTTGTTCATAGGGACATATCACTGATGAATGTCATTTACTTTCACAAATTAGAGATGCAAAATATGTTGCCTAGTCTGAATTATTCTCAAAGAGAGATCCCAACAACAATAAACAGGGCAAGTAAATCAACCACCACCTTCAGCCCAACCTATGGCCAACATGAATAATATAGGATAGGCAACCCTTGTCTATATAAGCTAAATCTATTAAAAAAAAATCACAAAACTTTTGCACAATCAAAATAGGAGTTTACAAATTAATGATGATCCTAGAGTTTTCCATTATTACTTAAATATTGTTAGGATTTTACCGTGCTAAACTACAACCTAGCAATTCTTAGCCTACACAGAAAATAGTTGATCTCATTATAGTTGATCCTACCTGACAAGTAGTTGATCTGCTAAAGTTGTACACTTCTTGTCTTATTGTGCAAACCAAAAATATTTCTTTTTTAGCCCAACCTGTTATCAGTATGAATAATACAGGATAGGCATCCCCTATCTATGTAGCTAAATATAGTAAAAAAAAACCTGAAGGAAATGTTATTGACTACAAAAACATCCAACTTTTCTCAAACAAGAACTTAGCTAAGCTTGAAGAGACAAAAATCAATGAAGATACATATAAAACCTTTAGTCCAAACATATAGAAATTAGCCTTGGATAAAGGAGAAAAACTAGAAAAATTAAATTCTTGAACATTATTAGCTGGCTGACCTATAAAAAAAAAGCAAAATTGTTGCTATTTTGAAACAATATTTCAATCCCTTTACATGGAAATACAAGGGTATATCAAGATTTTATCTTGATGTAAGTACTTAACATATTTTAGAAATTGGTATTTAATTATTTTAAGTACAGATTGATAAGATTCTGTAGACTAGGAGGCATGGGCAACACTTGATTGAAGAAGTTTTCAGATATGGAGCAGTGCTTCTTTGTCTCATTGGTAATTCATGGAGGATGTTAGTGGTGAATGGACATTGCCTTCAGGTATACCATGCACCATTAACTAAGGAGGAGTTCTTGAAGGATATTTCATTGGATGTACACATAATGGAAGAGAATTTCTCTTCAATATCAGATTCAGAGTGATGATAAAAAGTTTGACAAAAAAAAAATACAAGAAAAACAAAAAGAAAAATAGTCTTGTTTGTGAAATTCCTTCTTGGGTACAACCAAGACAAGAAAAATTAAAAAAAAAAAGAAAAAAAAAAGAGTGAGTAAAAATTACAACAAAGGCATGTCCTACAAAATGGGGATACATGATGACAAGCATCAATTTCAGCAAGAAAGAGGAACAATGGAGCCAATACTTCATTTACAGTAATAAGGAGGCAATTATGATGTAAGAAGATTCTTACTGCTCATCTAGAAAGGAAGGTTGCATCAATTTTGCAGGTTTCAACAGAAAGAGATGGTGTTTTCATACAATTGATATGTTTTTGCATAATAAGGATTGGTATTATTCAAATAAGAGTGAGAGATGTTCTCTCTCATTGAAGCACTTGAAAAAAAAAGGATAGAAGTTGGTTGAAAACCAGAAATGGCAGCCTCTTCTGATGAAAAAAATGAAAAAAAAGAGATGAAAAAAAAAATGAAAAAAAGGAAAAAAAAAATGAAAAAAAAAGAAAGAAAAAAAATGAATAATTTAGTAGTGAAAACCTTCTTGGAGGCACTACTGAGTTGGCTTGCATGAAAACTAATTTTTCGGTATGCATTGCCTTGTTGATCTACCCATCATTGTTCCACCATTGTACAAATCTCACACTACACATGTGTTATGTTTATGTTTTTAGATATCCTGCTAACAATCATCAAAAGCAAATTGTAAGGTGCATGACCAATTTTTAGGACAATAAGGTATGTGTTTCTTGCATTTAATTCATAGTAAACATTTAGCATTTACTGTATGGTAATCAATATTTGGCATAAACTATTCATACAATATTGGCAAGTTGAAATGGAACATGTTCAAGATGTCAAGAAACACCCCCTTATGCCCTTAATTGCATGGAAATTCCAAAACTATGCAAAAACCTGATTTTGGGATAGACATGGCCAAAATTCTATTTCAATTTGTAGGGCAAGTTTCAGAAGGAGAAATACAAGTTTATATCTTACAATTGTCTGATAAATTGAAGGAAGATAATTAGAAAAATGCACCTAAAGGTTCTATTTTAGTACTACTAGAATAAAATAGCAACATATAAACAAAAGGATGAAGAAGGGATTTTTGATGTTATGGAAGGCTTATACACTCTAGAGATGGGCCCACAATAGAATTTATAGCTAAATTTTGCATAGGAGGTCATTTCTTCATTTTTTGATGCATCTTCGGAATGAACATTCATATCTTTGGAATGAATAGACATATCTTTGGAATGAGCAGGATATCTTCGGAATGAGTAGAAATTGTACCAAAATTGCTAAAAATGCTACAAAATAGCAAAAAGAGTAGGGTACATAAAATATTGAGGTTCATAAGGCTCTACCACAAGTAAGTACATCCCTCAAGCATTTCAAATCTAAAATTTTTATCAATTTTGTTCAACAGGTGCAAACAATAGAAATAAGCATTCATGCTGAAATGTTAAGAATAGAAAAATCCATTAGTAGAAGTGCATATGCCAAATACGGTTCCACAATAAGACTATTGTAATATGAATCATATGATATCAAGCCTTTAAGATGTACCTTGCAACACTAAAACTTGTAGAAAGATGAAAAAATAGTCATACATGTGCTTAATTGCAAAATACTTGATATAATGTAGCAAGGAGGAATTTCTCAGTTAGTATATAGCAAAGGATGTTGTTCAGAAGAATAAAACCTACATATTACTATGGCCTACTAAGATGCATGAGGGCATGCATCAGTTCAAGTTGGGGGGGATGATGAGGCCCAAAAATACCTCATTATTGCACAATGTTTGACTACCATATGATAAGTTAATTGCCAAATAGTTGGCTAAAATATACTATTTGTTAAGTGTTTGCATGATTTTATATTAGAAATACTATATCTCCATTTTCTACTATTTTCAGCATTTTGTGACTGATTTTACTTAAGTAGCAGTAAAAACATGCATTTCAATTAACCAAATTTGGTATGCTGATATCCATTAACTTCTCAATGGTTTTTGAATGTTTTTTTGCCCTTCAACTTGTTTCAAATCCACATTGAAGCCAAAATTTTAGGACTGTCATAAATCTAAAAATCTAAAAAAATAGCCATATAAAAATTAGCAAGTTGTCACTTTATAGGAACACCTTGAAGTTTTCAAGCAAATCATGAGGATATGGATGGAATGAGTTTAGAAGGACTACATAAGACATCTGACCTATTTAGAAGCATTCCCACATGGTCTAAATAGGTAGCAACATGGTATAATAGAGCAGGGACAATTGTGCAGCATTGTTGCACTATTTTAGCATGGTTACTTGGTGAATGAAGTATATAAATTTAGTAGCAACTTGATGTACTACTTCATTTTGATATTTGAATAATTTTTCCATGTTTTAATTTGTTTGAATTTGCAAGAAATACCAATATTTTACAACTGTGCAGCAGAGTTGCAAAATGCAGTAATTTACCATGTAAATTCCAGCAAGCTACTAATGAATGGCAAGGCATGGAATTCACACATGGAGAGGAATGAAGGCTATTACAATATGATCTTGAGGGCTAATCCATCTGATAAATGTAGCTAAAATCACTTGAAGAGCACACAATTTGTCATTTTGAAGATCTTCGGATTGAACAAATATCTTCAGATTGAGAAATACAGTTTCTTCAGATTGAGAAATACAATCTCTTTGGATTGAGCAACTTAGCTCTAGATTGAGAATAGAAAGTACTTTTTGACTTTTTGACTATTTTTTGATGATAGAAAAAGAGAAATAAGGTTGAGAATGTTAAGAGAAAATATCCTCCAGTTGTCTTTGTCATCCTTATCGTCTAAAGCCACCATTCATGGAAAAATATCAATTGATCATCTTCTAGGATAAACCCAAAAATAACTACAACATAATAGGAAGTTATTTTCAAGATAGAAATGGCATATTCTAAACTGAAGAAATATTTGTGAGATATTTCTAGACTCCTCCTATGTACTCCCACCACTAAAGATGCTTTCTAAGGGCCATTGACTACTACTACAACATAAAATGTCCAGATTTACATTTATTTCAGATCCAAAATTATTTGCAAATCACTATAAAGTAGCACATAGGCTGATTTGAGCATGGGATATGTTGTAAATATTTATATAAATAACACAACTCCATCCTTGGTTGAGGCAATTAGGAATTATAATAGAGGATATTTTTCAATAGCAACAATTAGGATTATACAATAATTTTTTGTAACATTTTTTAGCATGTTTTGTCATCAATAAAAGTTTAGTTATTTTATCATTTTCTATTCCAAGTGTTAATTATTTAAGGAGTGTTTTTCATCTCCTTCTAGATCAGGAATTATGGGAGCACTTTCAGATCTAGAAGGAGGATTTTTATGACAGGTTTTAATCTGTAATTATGCTATAGTAGAATTAATAGATTACTTGTCAAGTTTACTTTTCTTGTTTTAAGTTTGTGTAATGTTCTTTATGTTTGTGTATAACATTTGTGTGTGTGTTAGCTGACAAATTATATTAAGAATTTTTCCTTTGCTTTCCATGTTTTCCCTGCTTTTTTGTTTTAGCAACTTTCCATTTTTAGCATATTTCATTTTGCTATCAATTCCTATAGTAGAAGCTTGATGACCTTTTGTGGCAAGACATTGACAGGTGTTTTTAGCATAAGTTTCATTTACAAGCATAATTTCAATTATGCAAGAGTAACTAGGTTTCAATTCTGCAAATGTAACTTAGGATTTCATTTCAGCAACATTTAAATTCAGCAATTTAAATTCTATTATTTTAATTCTACAAAAGCATATTAGACTTTCAATTTAGCAATTCCAATTCCTGCAATTGTAGTTAGATTTCAATTCTTGCAACTTAGAATTAGTTTTTAGTTCCTGTAAGTTTCCATTCTGTATATTAGGTTTAGTGTGACACCAAAAGGCTAAACAAAATCTATCTCACCCAATAAATGCTTGAAATCTGAATGCTTGAATTGTACTCTACCCTAGCCTTCTATCGTAGATAGCCTTGGACACCACCCTAGATTGATAAGATCTGAGATTTAATGATGTGCTTAACAACAACGCATCACACAAATCACCACACATAATTGAGACATAAGATTTAATGTGGTTCCCCCAATGTGAGGTAGTCCACAAGATAATATTCTTATAATATTTCATAAAGAAATAGGGATCCTTATCCCAATACAAATGATTACTTTGATATTCTCAAATCCAGACTATCCTCATCTACTCAGGTGGGCTCCATTGATCTACTCAACTAGGCTCTCCACTGATTTTCTCAGCTAGGCTATCCACTAATTTTCTTAGCTAGGCAATACACAGATCTACTCAACTAGGATATCCACTAATCTGCTCATCTAGGCTATCCATTGATTTGCTCAACTAGGAAATCTATTGATCTGCTCAGCTAGGCTATCCACTAATCTACTCAGCTAGGCTATCCACTAATCTGCTCAGCTAGGTAATACACTAATCTGCTCAGCTAGGATATCCACTGATCTACTCAACTAGGCACTCCATTGATCTACTTAGCTAGGCTATCCACTAATCTACTCAACTAGGCTATCCATTAATATATTCAGCTAGGCAATCCACTGATCTGCTTAGCTAGGCTATCCATAAGTGACTAGCAAATGATCTCCTCAATGGTCTCAAATAGAGTAAATGTACTCAACAAGTAACCAACAATACTCTCCTCAAAGCAATAGCAAAAACCTCCTCAATAGTGGCAATACTCTCAATGAAATCCACTAAATTAATTATGAACTCAAGCATCAATTTTATCCATAAAATTGATTTTTTAATCCATCCACTTCCTCTCAATAGTCAAGGCACATAATCCATCAATTTGTCTTCAAATTCAAACCCTAACTCATGTGCATGTCTTCCAACTCAAGGTAGAAATTAACTAGGTCTCAAGTTCCTATTTTAATTTCATAATAAAACTGTGCACTAGGACATATACATGTTCAACACTTTACTACCTTATAACTCCCTAATTTCATTGACATAAACAACAAGCACCTATGATTTTATTTATTTGTTTTCACACCTTATAACTCCACAAGTACACACAATGATTTTCAATTATTTAATTCAACACCTTATAACTCCCTAAGTACACATAGCAATAAAAAATAATATCTCAACACCTTATATCTCCCTAAGCACACACATCAATCATTTATTTCCAAAAAATACCTTGACTCCTTAATTTTGGAAAAAATAATTTTAATGCACCATAAATTTAGTAATATCAACTATTACCATGTGCTAGAGATAAATACCTTTTTATGAAGTTCATAGCCTCCGCAACCTTCAAAAACATTAAAATATTTGCCAAAAATCAATGTGCCTTTACCACCTTCAAAATCGTCAATGTTTTACCCAAAAATCAATGTGCCTTCACCACCTTCAAAATCATCAATGTTTTTCCCAAAAATTAGATTTGTCTTCACACCTTTGCAGAGTCGAACTCTGTTCCTCCTTGCTTGCACTATGAAGCGCTTACCATGTGAGCATTGGTACACATTGGGATTCAATCCCAAACACTTCCTCTAATCTCTACGCTCGATTATCAAAACAAAATCAATCTCTCACAAAAAACTTTTGCTCCTGGCGGGATTCAAACACAGAAATCTCCTGTGTAAAGATGATGCACTGCCAACTACGTTACACTGTCTACTGTGATGTCATTTTTGGTAGCTTTTGATTTTGTCTTTGCCCTTGAGTTCAATATTTTTTTTTGCCTCTACGTTGCCTCCCTTCGATGACTCTCTCTCATGCGCTGATTATTCTCCTATCACTGCAACCAAATAACCAAAGTCTTATTTGATTTATATGCCTTTCAATATTTGAATGACATCGGAAAACTTTGATTTGCCATCCTAAAATTTGCACATCGATGGATACTTTAATTAAAATTTAGACCTTAGAATTATTAAATAAATATTTAATAATTCATCTCTTATCTTTGAATTGGGATATCTCTTTCATTCTTTTGAATTTTGCCATGAAACGTTTTACACCTAGGATTTATTGAAAAAACATTTTCATCCATCATCATTTGGAGATGTCTTAACACATTGGTTTTAATGAAAAAACTTTTCCAATGGTTTTAATAAAAACCCTTTTCGTTGATCTAATTAAAAAACCTTTCCATCAGTTTTAATAAAAACCCTTACCATTGGTTTTAATAAAAACCATTAATATAATATTTAAAAATTAAATATTATATGCCTCTTGTGCCACAAAACCTTGTATATATCCATGCTCTCAAAAATGTCATAAATGAAAATTTATGAAGTGATTTTGCCACCAAAAATCAATGTGATCCATGTGACATCAATGACAACACAAAATAACTCAAATTGCCATGGCAGTTTCAGGATTTAATTAATCAATCCCAAAGGCAAATCCTATCTTGTTGCCTATCATCTACAATTTTATTGTACATGTAATGTTGCTTAGTATGAAGCTTTAATTCATGGATTATAGTACAATATCAAGAAAATATTTAAGCACATACAAGTCTTAAGAGCATCAAAGCTAGAAATCAAATATGTACAAAATTAGTATACCTATTTCCATAGGCATATTTTAGACTATCATAGTCATGTCTGGAATTTAATTGAATAATTTTATGCTTTCAACATACAATCCATTCCACATAGAAAGAGAAATACTAGATATTCATTGAAACTAGTAGCAAGGACTCTAGAACTAGTTTCTCATTCCAAGATAGAATAATTCTCTATAGAGTTTTCACTACACCTTCTATATCAAATTATATTAAGAAAGCTTAGGTGTTCAAATATGATCAACATATATATGGTTTTATTAGTAATTCTAGCATATTCAAAATACATATCATAAATGAAGAGGAAAAAGACTATGTAGAGCTATATGAAGAAAGTGTAGTGAGTCTAAAGTCAAACACTATCTCTAAAGATATGATTTATTTAGAATATATATTCAATATGGATTATCAAGACCACAAAAAGTATAAATCTAAAATGGGTCATTTGAGGTGTTCAACCTAGGAGATGCTAACAATCCATAGAATGTATTCCTAGGGAATACTTGTACTAACAAGGATAAAAAAAGAATATATCAAGTTCTAAAGGACTATAAAGATTTCATAGCCTAGAGTTATGAATATTTGAAGGTTTATGATAAATCTATTATTACCCAAACCATTCCCCTAAAACTAGATACAAATCCCTTCCACTAGAGGTAAATACATATGAACCCATTGTTGGAACATCTCATTCTCAAGGAAGTGCAAAAGTTGTTATTAGCCTATGTTATTTTTCCTATAAGACATTCTACTTGGGTTTCAAATTTTGTATTAGCCCATAAGAAGAATGGAGAAATATACTTATGTAGACTTCAAAAATCTTAACAAGGTATTTAATAAATATAGTTATCCTCTCCCTTTCATGGATGATGTGCTACAAATGGTTAATGACTCTCATATGATGTCCCCCTAGATGATTACTTAGAATATTTTCAAGTAATGGTAGATCCCCAAGATAGGATTAATATTGCATTCACCACAAAATGAGGAACATTTGTATACAGGAGGATGCCATTTGGATTGATCAATAGGGGCTAATTTATAAAGAGCTATGAATATTATCTTCAAGGATATCATTGGAAAGTGCATTGTGATCTATATGGATGACATTATTATCTTATGTAAAAGACATGAAGACCATGTAGAAGACTTAGTAAAAGTACTATAGATATGTTGAAGGCATGGAATTTTATTGAATCTAAACAAGTTCATGTTTGGAGTTACCAAAGGAATACTCTTAGGCCATTTGTATCAAAATAAGGAATATCCATCAATCCAAAGAGGATTGAAGCCATTTATAAAATTCATACCCTTAGAAGCAAAAAGGATATGAAGTCCTATAAGATCATTTTTTTGAAGAATTTTATTTCTAGATATGTAAAAATAGTCCAACATCCAAAAACAATGCTTAAGAAATATATCAAAATTACATGCATTGGGGAGGATCAAATTATTTTCCAAGAAATCAAAAGAAAAATTATGAATACTCCAGTCTTGATTAGTCTAGATTATACTTAGCCCTTTTGCATTTATTCATTTGCATCAAAAAATTTTATTGCTAGCATTATATCTTAGAAAAAATAATATAGATATGACAGACCAATAGATTTCATAAGCTCACCTTTGAGGAATGCTCAACTTAGGTATTCAGTGATTGATAAGTAAGCCTTTGTTCCAATCAAAGCTATGAAGATATTTATGCACTATATCCTATGTAGAAAAGTATTTATAATAGTTCCATGACCCATTGTAAAGATAATACTGATGTAGAATTAGTTAGGAAGATATAGAGGTAATTAGGTGTCTATTCTACAAGAGTTCAATTTGTAAATCCAACCCACAAAAATTGTTAGAGGACAAGGATTGAGTAAGACATTGGCTAAGATTGGCTTCCAAATTTTATGTCAACACTATTTTTTGGGAGAGGTCACTAATGATGAATGGTATATGGATATATTTCATTACTTACTAAACAATGTGTGCTCTAGTCACCTAAATTCAACTCAAATAAGAGGCTTGCACCTCAAAAGTACAAATTTCATGATCAAATAAAATATTCTATACAAAATAAACCATGAAGGAATTGATCTAAGGTGTTTGAAAAAATAAGAAGTACTTGAAGTCCTCAAGGATTTTCATAGTAAATATGAGATGAGATATGGTTCAAGAGATGCCACAACACATTAGATACTGAGAGCTAGTTACTATTGGCCACACATATTTAAATATGGGTATGTGCATGTGTAATAATACCATATTTTTAGATCACATCTCACCAGGAGAGGAATTCCCCATGACACTACAACCAATGATTGAATATCACCCATTTACACAATGGGGATTGGACTTTGTGAGTGTCATTAACCCTAATTCATTAGCTAGTTATAAGTTCATCCTAACTACTATGGACTACTATACCCACTAGATAGAAGCTCAAGCATCCACAAATTGCACAATGGAGGTCATGATCAAGTTCCTTGAGGATCACATTGTAACTAGGTTTGGGATGCCTTATGCTCTAGTATGTGAGAACAACCCCACTTTTTCTTCTTTGTAAATTATTGAATGGATTTATGATAATAACATGGTTTTAATTTTTTTTCTCAAGGTAATGGATTAGTTGAATCAACTAACAAGAATATTTTAAAAATAATTAAAATAATTTTATCCTTGAGATTGGCACAATAAACTAAATTATGCATTATGGTCTAAAAAAACAAGAATCACACCCTTATTTGGAATATCCTATTACATTCTAGTATATGGTCATGATCATGTCTGTCCCATAAATATTAAGATCTCTACCTTGTAATTCATCAAATATTACATAGATACTGATGATAGTATTGAGGTTATATTATCCAATCTGATGTGTTTGGATGAGAAATAGGATGATGCACTAGAATATTTTAGTAAATATCAAGGACTAGAAAAAATATGGTTTTATATGAGAGTTAAAATAAAGACCTTTAGGATTGTAGGACTAGTTTTACTTTGGAATAAGGCACATGAAAAGAGGAGAGACCATGAAAAAATTGATCCCCTTTGGTTACGTCCCTTTATCATAAATTCTAGGAGAGAATACCTTTAGGCTAAAAAATCTAACCGAAGAGAATGTCCCATTACTAGTGAGTATTCTAGTTTTACCTTGTAAGTAGCCTCCTATATAGTTTTATTATTTTTATATTTTGGTGTGTTTATCATGTGGATTTTTAGTTTATATTGGATTTATATTTTTGGTTTTACTTTTGTCTTATTTTGTGTTTTTTATTTTTGACTTTGATCAATCAAGTCCAACTTTTGGCTAATATGACAATGAAGTGTTCCTATATATTTTGGAAGTAAAAGTCATATTTTAGACTCAAGGAAGTTATAATCACATTAATAAATATTTTTATATATGTCTTAAGACAAATCATATCAATTTAATAATAATATAATTTTTTTTTACAACTTCACATTGAAAATGTTTTAAATAATTTTGAATCAGTAGGAATAAAACTATTAAGGTTTAGTCTTTAGGTGAAAACCATTTTGATGTTTACTCTCTTGTTTACCATAGTGGTCCCCAATCCAAAAAATAGAATTTAGTATCTATAAATTGAGAAAAATGGTAAATATACATACATACATACATACATACATACATATATATGTATAGATAAATAGATAGATAGAGAGAGAGAGATAGATAGATAGAGATATATAGAGAGAGAGGTCAAGAAACTAAAAAGAAGGAAAATATAAAGTTTTGAAAACTCAATTACCTATATGGTTTAGACAAATTCTACTGGGACTATGGACATTTGACTAGTAGTAGAGCGAGGTCTAGAGTGGGACTAGAGATAACTTCATTGAGGCTATGAATGGTTTGATGACAATAAACCAATGTTTAGCAGTTGGTGATATGTACAACTACGAAAAAGCACACTATTAGTAGACCAATGTTTGATCAAGGGTGAATTAGACTAATTTCTAGACCACAATAACTGATTTGGGAATGAGAATGAACTCATATGCATACACTTTAGCCAAGATAAAATTGAGTATTGCTTCCAAGCTAATTGCATAGTTCCCACCTTGAATAAATGTCAAGTACTTGATTATGTTGATTATATAGCCCCTTTTGTTTTAGGATGGTACATGTTATTCTTAAAATGCTCAAGAGCATTTTCTAGTAGAGTTTCCATTTTTTGTTGCTTTCACATGTCCCAGTCTGCATGGATTATGGACCCACTTTTCTTGTTTATCCCTCTAGTTTTCTTTAGTTTTTCTCAAACTCGATCTAATGTTTTTCTTTGTTTAGTTCATGCATAGTAGTCCACTATTTAAAAATAAGTTTGTTTCATTTTTCTTATTTTTTTTGCACAACCCAATATATCAAATTTTCTAAATTATTATCGATAAAATTATCTACTGTCACACCTTTAAAATTGAATTAAATTTCCTAGTAAAAATTCTTGAGGGTCAAGAAACACATTTTTAATTTAGTTTTTTTTTAAATGAAAAAATATATTGCTCTTATATAATTTAGATTTTAAATATAAAGTTTAACATGAATAAAATATTTGTGATAGGTTTAACTACTCAATAAGATCATGATGAAGGCTAGATCAACTAGAAAGTAAATTGAGGAGAATGTAGAGTGTAAAATTGATAGAAATTTGATAGAATCAATACCCAAATAACCTACTATGATTGATAGATCAAGAATTAAATCATTAAATACCAGTCATATTCAAGCAATCCTAGATTTCATAGGGATTGGAGATTAATGAGGTGTGATCAAGGTAATCTCGAGGAGATCACATAACAAATTGGTTGAAGAACAAAATGTTAAATTTAATACATCATATTTGGAGAAAGGTAGTAGTATTTAAATATTGTAAAAATTTGCTACATGAGTGGGGAAACAACTAAATCTTATAAAATATTTCTGCATGAGTAGAACAATAATTAAATGTTGTAAAATTCTATTGCATGAATGAAGCAACAATTAAATATTGTAAAATTCTACTGCATGAGTGGAGTAGCAATTAAAAATTATAAAATGCTACTATATGAGTGGAGCAACAATTAAATAATATAAAACACTACTACATGAGTGGAGTAGAATTTTAATATTATTAAACATTGCTTCATTAGGGAAGATAAAAAAATTTATAAATAGAAAACCTTGAGGAGGAGAAAATAAATGAGGAAGGAGGACCTAGTTTTTTTAACTTCTTTTCTTGCAATTCAGTAAACTACAAGGAATATAAATCTATATGCACTTCATGATATAATTAAGAGACTTTGAAGTTATACATTCAATATACATGTGCTAATGGTGATTGCATTTAATTTACTTTATAGTTTTCCATTTGAATATTGCACTATTTTAGGCCTTAGATTATGTGAATACCAATTGAGCAAAGGCTTATTTTAAATCATACTTATTGCTTTACTGAATTAGAATTAAATTCAAGATAACATATGTTTTCTTTTTTTTCTTTCTATTACCTTTATTATTTTTATTTTTATTTTGAAATCTTTTTAGACTAGAATGAGATTAGCTTTGGGTCTTTAGTATTCAATATTACTTCCCACTTTATAGACATCAAGTTTAATTGGTTGTAAATTAATCACTACTAGTTTTTACATGTTTATAATATGAAAGCAATGGATGCTAGTGGTATTACATTATTTGGTACCTTGAGTACCATTGTAAATATTTAATTTAGGAGTGTGTTTATTATTTAGTATGTGTTAAGTTGTGAAGAGTGTTTATGTGTCATGTAATTAAGTGTTAGTGTAAGTTCTGAGGGAGTGTGAGCTATGAGTGAAATGTGTCATGTGTGTAAATGAAGAGTCGTGAGAGATATGTGTCATATGTGTAAGTTAATATTCATGTGTGATGTGTCAATATTAGAAGTAGAAATTTATGTGATCATGAGATACTTTATCATAATGTAATAAGGGAACATACAAGGTTCCATCTCCTATGAGTTTGGGGAGAGCAAAATTCAAGAGTATGAAAGAGTCTTGTGAAAATTTATATATTGATGACAAAGTTCTATGCAATGCAGTCAATTTTTTAAAGTATTATTATATGAGAATAATTATCAATAAAACTAGTTAGTTTGTGAATATTGTTGTTATTATTGAAGTGAGACTATTAATTTTTGATTACTCGATATTGGAACTGGGACCTGTGATATTTTGGGATCACCTTGCTAACAGGTTTATTATAGCCACTTTAGTAAGCTCTATCTATGATGGAGAGCGAGAGGAAGAGTGAAGAAGAAGAATATTGGTGAGAAGAGAAGATTGGAGAAAAGGAAAATAAAATTGAAGGAGAAGAACATGAGTTTGCTAAATAGATATTGGAAGTATTGTTGGAGAGGATATCGTTGAAGTGAAGAGTTGTTGGAAGTAGAGAGTTATAAGGAAGATACTGGAGAATTTGAATGTGAGGATTAGAGGAAGATATTGGAGAATATTTTGATGTGAGGATTGCAAAAAATATTGAATTATTAGAGTAAGACAAAGGATATAGAAGGATGAGTAGTAAGAATATGACGAAGATTGATGAACATAGGAAATGGAGAAGAACATGTGAGTTGATTGGTGAATATTGAAGGATGTTTGAGAAGCAACTGATTAGAATTTTGAAGGAACAATTTGAGAAGACCACCTAAAATAAGAGCATATACCAAAGAATAATGCCTAAACACTTGTTATCTATTGAAAAATATTTATGAGGTAACCACTAAAGGAGGATGAGTTTTGTGAGATGAAGCACCTAACAGAATATTGAAATAGAAACTAGATGCTAGTCAAAGTTACTGAATGATAGCCTCTTTGAAAAGTCTTAGAACATTAATTCTTAGAATGGACATTATGTTATGCAAGTTGGGAAGGTGTTATCTATAATTAAAAAGGTATAATTGATTAAATCATCAAAAACATATTTTATTAAACATGTGCAACATATTCGAATAAAGATATATTTGTGTGATTAAATTATTTAATGAAGACATCAACATGCTTATTCCACTACCATGAAATAGACTAAATATTTAGAGTTGAGAAGGAATCGAGTAGATCCTATACCTTATTACGGTATTCTTTTAGATAGCATTTCTTTTCAACACACTTATTGGTTACTTGGTTGTAGATCAGCTCTAAGTCTTCAAAGATCTACAACTATTTTATTCCAAGTTTTCTGCCTTTCGTAACCCCAAACATAGGGCTTCATACTTGGTAGTATTATTTTTACAACTCCATGCGAGTCTATATGAATACTTTTTATAGTAACCTGAAGGAGAGACAAGGACAAATCCTACCTCGATGCCATTCTTGCATGGGGCACCGTCAAAGAAGAGTTTCCATATTTTATCAGCCATGGGGTCTTGATTTCTTGGTACCTTAGCCTTTTTAGGATTGGTAATTGAATAGCATACAATCTTGAATTTGATCATGGCATTAAAATCATACATATAAAATTCATCTTCTATGTAGATTTCATCCAAATCTTCTTCCATCAGCTCCACTTTCTCTTCTTCCTATACTTCCTTGATCATATTGACCGAGAACACTTGTTTTTCCACATAATGGATTCTTTCTATGTGAAATATAGAGGGATTTCATTAAAAATTTAATCCTCCTTCCTCTAAAGGGGATTTCTAGGTGCGAATAGTCCAAAGACAGATAGCCTCCAATATTGGAAGTGAATTTCCTTGATAGGCACATGCTAAAATAGGGCTCCAAATATACTACCAAAACTTCCTAAATTATAATGATATGTGACATATTGTGCAACATGATCGAGATATCCTTGATGAACCCCACTATATTGACTATATTTTCATCTAGTTGAAGCACTCTAGGACTACTCCTAGTGTACTCCATGCCCATAATTTCATAAACCACCTTGGTCATGATGGTAGTAGTAGTACCAAAATTGGTTATGCATTTATGCATGACCCGTACCTCTATCCTTAGAGATATATAGAATGGCAGTGACATGTTCTTCCTGGTAGCTAAGGTAATCAACATCTGCATCAAGATAGTTTGAGTCTGCTTTCCTTTACCTTTGGTAGACTTTAGTGATTCCTATAGTAGGTTGACTTTATCAAGAATTTGGAGCATGTTGAAGATGCTTACCTTAGTTGGAGTCTTCTTTAGCTCTTCCACGATGTTGTATGCTCCTATACCAAACTCACTTCCCTCCTTATTAGTCTCATACTATATATGGTATTGTTGCATCGCTTCTACCCTCTAATGCTTGGTCAACGAGGGATATCTAAGTTTTTATCTTGCTTGATCCCTCACTTCAGTCTAGGGTTGATAGGTTGCCTACGATTGAGTAATTATCTCTTTTTCTCTTAGAGGTAGGAATTCCTTCAATAGGACAAAATATCTTGATTCTAACACCTAGATAGGCTCTTTTTTTGGTAGTAGAATCTTATTGGTTGATAACATGGAACTGGTAGGTACCTTTAATGGTTCTATTTAAACTGAATCAACTTTAATGGGATTCTTACTAGTTATCATCATAAAAAAACCTTCTTGATAGGGGAATCATAAAATTATGATATTTTTCCCTTATCATACTTACCTGTCCACCAGGAGCGGTGTGTATAAGGGTTTGTACATAGTTCAAATAAACCATGCAAGTCTCTTCACCATGCAAGTCGTTGCAAGTGGAGCACCAATAAGATTTATCAAATGAACAAGACTTCATTTTCCAACACTATCACATTGCTCTCAAGAGCCCTGCTATCAAAAGCAGTGTGCTCCCTAGTAATCAGATGAGGAGGAGTGAATCTCCTTGGATGGAAGCTTTGATTATTTTACCTCCTCATTAAGATAATAATCTCATTTTCCATAATTTTTATTGATGCTCATAAATCCTACAATTCTTTGTAATGTTTCATATCTATAGCTATTTGGGGCATGGGTAATGGTAATGGTACCAATGGTACAAGTAATGATGGATATGGGATAGGAGCTAGGAGTTGAGGAACAACGTGTGCTTGGAACTATGGTGTACGTAACACTTAATTCTTAGGGTTGGGATTCCATTATTGATTGGGGTACATCGTGGGTTTAGGTATACATTGATAATATGCCCTAGAATACATATTCTAAGGAAAGTATGGACAAATCAACATAGTCACCTTTGGAGGTAACTTTTTGATAGCTACTAAGTCAACCTCAACATTCTATACCTACTCATAAAATGTAAGGAAAGTTTTGATGTTAGCATACCAGATGCTTATGCTAATATCAAAATAGAAATATCTCAAGTCACAAAATGTTGCTTGCTTCAAAGTGGGTTGAAGGTTGGCAATGACTCTCTACCAGGTTTGAGTGAACTTGATGTTAAAATCTACTACGTCCTCCTTAGGATGCCTCTAGATGATGGTGAATTGGTGCAACAAAGAGAAGGGGTCAACATTTTCATTGAAACCCCTTATCAACTATTTTTTCAATTGGTCCCATGTAGTAATGGTTCCAGACAGCAGCAATCGGTACTAGTATAGGAGTTTACCTCTTAGTGAGAACACTAGTAGCCTCACCATGATATCCTCTTCGATCATATGGTGAATGGTTTCCAATGCAGTGACATCTTGGATGTGATCATAAGCCATATTTCCTATACCATTGTATGTGGGTAGAGCCTTCAATGTTGTGAGCAAAACTTGGTTTTGAGCCTGCAAATCTAGATGTCTTGAATGATTCCATGCAAGAGACTACTTAGGTGAAGGTTGTGCCATCTAGACTAGAGGATTTGGTGGATTTGGTTGGACTAGAATTTTTGGAATGTTCAGTTGAGGGGGTAAGCTAGTCGTAGTGCTGACAAAACTTGGAGTCTATGAAACTATAATAGCTACTTGCAAGGGTGCTTGAACCAATGGGATAGTGGAGGGCACCACTCAAGGATGTTCTCTCAAAGAATCAATGTTGAGCTTGAAGAAATCAACTGCTTCTTCTAAATTTTTAGCCTTCAATATTATGTACATGAAGGTGTGGGCTTTTAAATTGAATCTAAGATTCATAGGCTTCTGAGTTCAATTGAGTTGCTAGATATTTGGATTTAACAGTAACAAAAAAACTCTTAATATTTCTTTGATTTAACAGTAACAAGATGAAAAACTCTTAATATTTCTTTTAACGTGGTATGTTTGGGTCCCACTGGATGTGCTAGAAAATGTTGGTCAAGAATTCACCTTAGGTATGGAATGTTTCCTCCATGCACCCTAGACCCAACCAACATTAAAATGTCGAAAGGAAGAAATGCCTCCCATGCCAATCTCCAAATATGGGCTAGTTCCCTTGCTATTCTAACTTAAGTATTGAGATTAAGGAACAAAAAATAAATTTAAATAACTAAAAGGGGTGGGAAATATGGCCTCAGGTCAAGTAGAACATGGGTGATGGACAAGAAACATGATAACTTAATTTTTATTTGAATCAATAACACTCAACACAAATAACTAACATAAATTAAAACCATCCATCTAACATGTGCAATCTCCAGAATTATTCTAGTGTTCACCTTCTATTGAGAGCCAAATCCAGACATATAATTATAAACCACAGACAAAGAAAATAATTTAATAGAGATATAAGATAGAAGACATACACATAAAGAGATGTCCAAAATTAGAGCTAAATATTCTCTGTATTGATAGTAAAATTCATGTACAACAAGTCTCTAGACAAACATCCATCATATTACATTAGAATTTCTAGCTTTTATAGAGATGCACACCCACAAAACATTATGGTGGTAGGAAATATAGGATTTGAGAAATAAGAATTCATCAAATAGTAATGAGGCATGGACTAAAACTAATGATTGACTAAAATGTAGATGCACCTCTTCAATACGCTAATAGGTTTAGCTGGTGGCACCATATCCTCGCTTGCTAGAACAACCTCAAAGAAAGATTGGATTCTAAAATCTAAAAACATCAATTATAGAAGCTTCTCAGACTAATTGTATTTAAATGGATAAGGATGCACCTTGTTTTACTTATGAGAAGAATTTATGAGGAATTATGATTGGAGCAGGGAGAGCTAAAGTGAAATAGGCACTTTGCATATGTAGGTCAATCTACGTTTCATTGTTTCC
Source organism: Wollemia nobilis (assembly GCA_028583015.1). NCBI lineage: Eukaryota > Viridiplantae > Streptophyta > Pinopsida > Araucariales > Araucariaceae > Wollemia > Wollemia nobilis. The sequence goes on along the minus strand of JAQPPZ010017226.1, from coordinate 9,015,195 downwards.
TAGCCTAAAATGGGCTTGTGCCCCAAAAATTGTAGCAAAATGACTTAGCTATACTAGGAACAACACTGGCATTGAAAATCCAAAGGTTATTACACTCTTCCTCAAGCCTAAAATGGCATTACACTAAAAAAAGGAGTGAAATACCTTACTGTATTGGAAAGGGAACAAGAATTGAAAGGTCAAATATTCTTGTACCTAGTGCTTGGCCCAAAAATGCCTTGCACTAGAAAATAGAAGCAAAAATACCTTGGAGCCTTGAGAGGTGCACTGGCATAGAAAAGTCAAATGTCATTGCACCCCTCACTTGCCTTGAAACTACCTTGCACTGGAAAAAATAAGTGAAACACCTAGCTACATTGGGAGTAGTTCTAGAGTGGAAAATTCAAAGGTGTAAGTGCTCCTACTTACTACAAAATTAATTTATGCTTACAGATCAGAGAAAAAATACCTTGGAGCATTGGGAGCAACACTAGATTTGAAAATTTAAAAGTGCTTGTACTTTTGGTAGGTCAATTGAAGAACACAAGCTTATACTAAGAGGGGGTGAATAGTATAAGACCACTTTTTACTTTTCTTTCCCAAAAAATATTATGCAATATATCAATGAAAATATCAATAGTAGTAATAAAATCAATGTATAAATCACCACACATAATAGAGACACCAATTTAACATGGTTCACCCAATGTGGGCTACTCCATAAAGAAAATATCTCACTAAAATTTTCTTAATAAATATCTTGGTAATCCTTTCCCTATTATAATTTTTATGGACCTCTATCCAAAGGAGACACCAATCCCCTAATCAATTTCATGGATACCTATCCATAAGAGACACCAATCCCCTTAGTTGGTTTGTGGATCTCTATCCACAAAAGAACTCCTTATCCTCTGCTCTCGTTGGTGATACTCTAGAATACTAATACCTCCACTAAATTGGCTTGTGGGTATCTCTCCACTAAATACCTCTATCATCTCTACCATGGCTAATGGATCTCTATCCACTAGAGACTACTATGCTCTACTCAGTCACCTCCAAATATTACTCTCATATTTGTCTCAAATCTGCACTAAATACAATCCTTTGGTATAGCATAAATCTACTCAATATCTATCTCTAATCTGAACTAAACATAGTCTTTCAATATAGCATAAATCTACTCAATATCTATCTTAAATATGCACTAAACATAGTCCTTCGGTCTAGCACAAATCTGCTCAATATTTGTCTTTGATTTGCACTAAACACAGTCCTTCGGTCTAGCATAAATATGCTCAATATTTGTCTCAAATATGTACTAAACACAATCCTTTGGTCTAGCACAAATCTACTCAATATATGTTCTTGTTATGGCACAAACCTGTCCTTAAATATATCCTCAAGCCTTAACACAAAACTTGACTCAATTACAAATCAACTCTGCTAGATATTCCCCAAACCTTAACTCAAGGTTTGAACAAATCAATAAATCAACTCTACTCACAAGTCTTCTCAAAGACTTACCTCAAATATACTCTACAAGTCCTCACTAGAACTTGTCCAATCTGCTCAAAAAGTCTTCACCAAGACTTACCTCAAATCTACTCAACAAGTTCTCACTAGAACTTGCTCAATCTGCTCAACAAGTCTTCACCAAGACTTACCTTAAATCTTCTCAACAAGTTCTCACTAGAACTTGCTCAATATGCTCAACAAGTCTTCACCAAGACTTACCTCAAATCTGCATTGTAAGCTTCCACAAAAGCTTACTCAATTCAACTCAATATATTATAGAAAACCTCTTTAATCACACAAACAAGTTTCACACACAATCTTGTTTTAATATTATAAAAACATATAGAGAATGGTTAGAGACTCAATATGCTTCACACTCACAACAATGCTCAATCAATTTCAGTATTTCTTACTTCACCATAGAAACACATGGAGAATGGTTAGAGAATAAATATATTTCACACTCAATCACTTTCAATCTCTTTCTAGAATTAGTAAGGAATAATTTGTTTCATAGAACTTGAACTATCACTTCAACACTTCCAATCAATCGAGATCAATAAACTCCACTCAACCAATCACTCAATGAAAGCTTAGTCAACAATGCTTATCAAACAAACCTCACATAACAATGATACTCATGATATTTTGCAAGCCCTAGTTCAAGATAGTTCTCAACTTTACAAAATAATGGTACTTATGATCTTTTACAAACCCTAGTTCAAGATATTTCTCAACTTCACAAAATAATTATACTCATGATATTTCATAAATCCTAATCAAGCATATGAAAGCTTACTCAATATTTCCAACAATGCTTATCAAACAAGGTTTCTAGTATCAAATTTCATTCTAGAAAACCCACATCAATCAATAATGGATATCTCAAAACCAAACCCAACAATGTTTATCAAACAATCCTTTTCACACCAAATTAGCATTCACAACATCCAACAATATTCCACTCACAAGGAATATATACCCATACCTTTTTTTTGATGAATAATTGACCTCAAAACCTGTATCAATCATAATCACCCTCTTTGCTAATCTCAAAGGTTAGTTAGCAAAAACCTCTTCAAAAATATCATTCAAATAATCCCTCAAAATATTTCACCATACAAAACATCAACTCTCAATTACACCTTATAATATCCACACTTCAAAATATAAGCCAACAATTTTTTTTAAAGAAAATAACCACAATAATCTTCTTTAAACACCTTATGTTTTTCCTCAAAATAATCAATACATCAAAAAATATAATTTCCTTTTCAAACCTTATAACTCCTATCTCAATCACAATAAAATATTTAACTTTCAAAAACCTTATAACTCCCTCCTAGAAAAAATAAACATGCCACATTAAATCTTAGGACCAAATTTAATTTAGAAAAATTAAATACCTTTTTGCCCTTGGCGGGATTTGATCCCATGCTGCACTGCCACCAGTGCCTTATTTGTGGCTCAACTACTATGTGAACTAGGTGATCACCTTAAACTCCAAAAGTACCTCATGCACTTTGTATTAGACATTGGGTTCCTGAACCAAAAAACAAATCCATGCAAAACTACCATCGGGGTTTGATCGTGGGTCCTCTCGCCTAGCCAAAGCCTTAAGTCACAATTGCTTGCCACTAGCCCAACCACCTTGGTTGGTTATGAGGCTTAGAGCCTCTCTTGCCTTATCACTTCATTGGTGCCAAATAAAACAAAAAATAATTAACTTCTTCCTTGCACGTAAATCATGAAAATCATAGGCTCTCAAGTAATTCGAACGAAGGTAAGTTTTAATCCACTCAAAGGCACATGGTATTTATACCATTGTGCTATCTCCTTTATCACATTGACGGATGGAAAATGTAATCAACATCAACGCTAATAATTTTAATTTTTTCCCTTATAACCCTAACCTTAGGGTTAATTAAATTAGATTATAATTTAATTAATAATAAAATTATTATAATTAATTTATAATTAATTTAATAACTATAAGGTTAATTAAATTAAATTATAAATTAATTTATAATGAAATTATTATAATTAATTTAAATATTTAGGTCTTGACCTTAGACCTTTAATATTATAATAAAATATTATAATATTATTTTTCTTGGGCCTTCCTATTGCTCTTTAGACCTCATATTACCACCTTGAATATTATAATAAGAGGTATTATAATATTATTTCCTTTAGGTCTAGAAGCAATCTTTCTCTTGCATTGCTTACTAAAACTAATCCTTGACATCCTTCCTTTTGCCCTGCTCACTAAAACTGAATCTTGACATCAATGACAACAAAACCTGCTTATATTTCCAACAATATCCTCCTTTGTCATTGATGGTAACCCATTTACCTTTTACCATTTCCTTTACCTCTTTATGTTCTTCTCCCCTTGGGAAACTACTCCCCTTGACTGAATGCTCTCCCCCTAACTCAAATCTCCCTCCCTTTGTCATCAATGGCAAAGGGTTACCTTTGGAGCTCGGGACTAAGAATGAGATTCTTAGCTTAGCCCCTCACCCACCTCCTTTGGAGGTGATTAATTCTAGGGTGGGATTATCTCTACTCCCAACATTCATTGATCTTTACCTTTATACACTTTATTCCTCAATTGATACTTTTGATTCCTCTTACTATATTGTTCCTGCTTGTCTCTGGAATTACTACTCTACACCACTTTGTTGTATGCCCATAATTATTGCACTTATAAAAATTAATGTTGTTATTCCTTGGAGGTGCAAATATCTTAGGATTTCTCATGGTGAAGCCATATCTATTCCTGTCATGAACCCTATAATTCATTATCTTGTGACCAAAGTGATTACAAGAGTAGCAATACCGTTGAAAAATTTGCCTATTTCTAAAATTTCCATATTCCTATCTTTCATGTATCTTGCACTGTGTAGCCTTGTGCCCAAACCTGTGATATGAGAAGCATATTCCATTGAAACTACCTTGCCTTGTCCCCATTGGCCTCTAAGTCTCTTTTACCCTGTGCTACTTCTTGTTCCATCTATTCCATATTTGTGCATTATTCATTTCCTTATTGAAATTTCCATTTTCCAACTCATCCTCAGAAGTCTCACTCTCTCTTACACTCTCTTCTTTTGAAGCTTCTTCTTCGAAGTTTGAGATTGAATCCTCTCCTTGTTTTCTTTTTACCTGTTCAAAACCAAGTCCTATTTTGTTTGATGAAGATCTTTGTACCTTGATAATCTTATCCAAGTTATTTGAGCTTCTTACAAATCTGTGTAACTTGTCCTTAGACTCTTTTACTTCCTTCCTTAGTGAAGCTACTTCATGCTCTAACCTTTTACATTCTAAAACCTTTCCTTCTGTATCACTCCAAATTTTTTGCACCCTTACCTTCAGGCTATAGGATCCGTGCCCAGAAGGGGGATGTGAAAAGGATGGGACAATACCTCGGACTGAGAGGCCCTTTGAAGGTACCACCTCTTGAGGGAGGGGTATTAAGGTGATTTTTCGACGGATGGTGGGGTTCACTAGGAAACGTTTAGTGGCAGTCTCCACGCCTAGGTTGGGAATGTGTTTGATGTGTTCAATTTTATCTTTAATCATTCAAATCCTAGGTTTGGCCAAATGAATCTAAACTGCTCTATATGAAATGCAGATTTAAATGAATATAAAAAATAGCAATGAATATCAAGTATAGAGAATATACTAAATAAAGACAAGTTAAACCTAATTCCGAATGTTTGATGGAGGTTATGATTTTTGAAGCAGTCAAGATCACCTCTGATCTGACAGGATCGTCTAAAATCAGACAGGATCATCTGAGATCTAACGAATTTGTCAGATGAATTCTTCAGAGACCTGCAATAAGAGAAATAGACACAGAACAAAGAAAATGCAGCAATACTAATAGAGGAAAATGGTGTAAAATGATAATATAGATACTAAAATGATAATTATGAATAGAAATTCAAGTAAATTATAGTATTATAATGACAAATTATGATCTTATCATGCACTTAAGCTATATGGGTGAACTCCAAAATGCAGAATAGCAAAAAATAACAATAAACTGATCTAAATGCATAATGAAACAACATACGAGAAGAGAAAAGTGCAAACTCTGGGCACTAATTGCCCCCAATGTTGACTACAGTCGAAATCGTCTGTAGAGTGCAAAATCATCTCGAATTGGGGTGTGATCGTTCGAGATCATACAATATCATCTACGACGATCTGAGCTTGCTCTGGTTGAAGAATGACAAAGTTCCTACAAGAAAATTTGAAAAGGGACAAAGGCTAACAGTAGTCTAAGACATTCTAAGGCAAATAAAACTCGAAGTACAAAAAAATTCAGCTAGGGGAATGTCAAGGGGAGGGCCTAAGATTAAATAGGCATATGAAGGAGGTTGGGAGGTTGGATATCATCCCAATTTGGGAGATCTCCAATGGGAGAAGCCTCTAACCGTGCAAACACGCTTTTGCCCAGGTTAGAGACACCGTTGAAACATAAGCTAATTATAAAAAATTAGTTTTGGGACGAAATCGTCTGGATGTTCTACTCTAGATGAATTTGTCCAATCTGAGGCGATATCGTCTGATTAGTGATGATATCGTCCAACGGTCACAACAAATCTTAAAAATGGCATGGAAAACAAGGAAAGCGGTTTAACAGGCGGTTAACGAGCGGTTTGGGGTTTAAAATTTAAATTTTGAATTATTACTAAGGTAATTTTAATTATTTGCTAAGGTTTACTGTGCCAATTTTAGGGTGCTACATTTTTCCCCCTCTTTAGAAAATTTTCCAAAGAAAATGCATTAAAGATGAGTTCTTCTCGATCTACGAGAAAGCAAAAATTATTCCCATTTTTAGGCAACGATTCTAGGTCGAATCGTATGACAGTTTACTATGGTGCCCCCTCCGTGTTTTTACCCAAATCGAACATTTGAGGTAAAAACGTGAAAAATAAAAATGTTAAAATGTTAAGTGTTTTTGAATAAAATTAAGAAAAATAGGGTAAAACCCTAATTCATTGTTACTGTTCATTTTCCTGGTTTCTAGAGCTCTACAGACAAGATGGTCGAGATAGCGCATAGATCGACAGAGGTCCGGCGCGAGCTACGGGAAAGGTCCAAAATTAATTTAGAATGCTTTAATTTTGAATTTCATGCTTTTTAGATTAATTTTGAATGATTATTGAGCATCGCGGTTGTTTTTGGGCCATCGACGTCGTCGGGACAAAATCGTCTCAATTTCACCAAAATCGTCTTGATATTGTCGATTTTGTCAAAGGGCGAAATCGGCGATATGATATGATTTTGTACAATAAGGGACGATTCCCTCTTGCGAAAGCGAAGATGAATTTGCTTAAATTTTGGACGATATCATCTAGTAGATGATATCATTATTTGTATGAAATTGCACTTGTTTTACTTGCATTTTTAATCACTATTTTATTAATGATTTTTATTGTTTTGTTGTTTATGTTGCAGAGAGGATTACTAAAGAGCCGAGAATGGAAATACGGTGGGCTGAAGGATGACTTGGCTGCTCTATCTCAGGCAAAGCGAGATCAGTTGGCTCAAGTCAACTTGCAGCATGTGGTAGATATGTCATAGGTTTCTACAGATATGGGGCTATTGATAGCCCTAGCAGAGATGTGGTATCCGAGTTCTTGTTTTTGGTTATCGATAGGGGAGATGACTCCCACATTGGAGGATGTATGGAGGATTTTGAGTATCCCCATACAAGGATGGCTAATAACTCCTACAGCCAATCAGGGCCACGCGATGATGCGACTGTGTGGAGATCCGAGCTTTGCCCTGGAGAAGGGCGGAGTGAACATCGAGTCGCTACGCCAAATGCCTGGGGCATCTAGACTGACATAGGTTTTGGATGGGGTGGTAGGTGGTCTGTTGCTATGCCATCAGAGTGGATGTAGACTACCATGGCTACTAATAGATGTGGTCTACGACATGAGAGACCATGGGTATAGGTTTGCTTGGGGGAGCTTTGTACTATGCCGATTGTATAGGATCCTGCATGGGGTCATATACAAGGACGACCGATGTCTGGTCATGGCATCACTGCTGTAGGTTTGGTGCTAGGAGCACATCGCAGTGCAGAGGACGATAGGGCTCCCATTGATAGGGATTGATGGGGAGAGGCCCCGAGTTTTCTATTGGTGGCTCTAGAGAGGGTCATAGTGGCGGATAGATCTGCCAATGTCCTAGAGACTACTTGATGACCTTATCTCCGACCAGATCACCTGGAGGCCTTAGAGAGATCATCCAGGGTGGGCCGAGGATAGACAGGAGCTGGATCATGTTAGGCAAACCTGTTGGTTGAGGATGGAGAGGAGAGAGGTGGAGCTCCACCACTATGACCAAGTTTTGAGGCAGTTCAGTCTACAGCAGGGGATACCATCTCTTAGGGACTATGAGTTTTCTTAGACCATCTGGGATAACACTACAGTCAGTGGAGCTCTATATATGTAGCACTTTTGGAGTGAGGAAATGGACGATGCCCCCATATAGCTAGTGGATGGTGATGACACTAGGGTTGTTGATGACTACAATGCCTGGTATGCAGGAATTTGCCCTTCTCGGATGACGAGGGCTCAGGGTCTGATTCAAGCAGTTGTGTATTGGATGGTGAGGTGGTGCCATGTGGCCATTGAGGCAATACAGGGTCATGGTGGGAGAGAGAAGAGGAGGCCATAAGCTTAGCAGAGGCCACGATAGTGGGAGAGGAGGGAGGAGAGACCCCCTTCTCCATGGAGAGAGAGGCCACCATCACCCGATAAGGGCAAGGGTGTCGAGGTAGGAGAGAGTAGCGAGATGGCTACTCTTCGGCAGATACTATTTGTCTTTAGGCTCAGGTGTAGTCCTTGCAGGATGAGGCTGCACGACACTAAGAGGAGACCACATAGCTCAAATATGAGATTGCATGCCTCAAAGCATAGAGCAAAGGGGCAAGCACTCAGGACCTAGCACGGGCTATTTCCCAGATCACATTCTATCAGATGCTATACCACCATATGGTACCAGAGGAGCAGAGGTTACCGTTGCTAGCCCCCATTGTAGAGCCTGTCATGATGAGGTCATCGAGGACATCATCATGATCAGAGTCTAGGACTTATAGCACCACACGTACTGTGATGGGGCCACCTCATCCACCTCGAGGCAGGGGAGGAGATGAGGTTGAGAGCTTGAGGGGTTCTCAAGGCTAGCTGCTACAGACTGCACTACACAAATTGATACATAGTGTTTATTATTTTTGATAGAGGATTGAGTATGCTGAGGTACAGATTATGTCATACCGATCTAGTTTTGAGATGATGTATATATTGTTGATATATATATAGATGAGATATTTTTGATCATATGACTTGTCTTATGTGTTTGTATGATGCTTTAATGTTTTGGTGTGATTGATTTGATGATTCATGTAATTATGTCGTTTGGAAATATTATAATTTGAATGTCATGCTTTTAAAATTTAAATGAAATAATCTGATGTAAACAAATTGGTTGTTTGTGGGATAATTTGATAAAAATAAAAGGGACTTCTAACAATAATTTCAAAGGACATTGTCGCTATTATAGACCATTTCATGGAGTCGCCGCTTGCTAGGTCGTCAAGCTAATCCTAGTATAGAAATATTGTTAAAAGTAAAAGAGTGCTTAAGAGACTGTCTTAAGACTTTGTGTTGTAATGATGGAGATAATGATGGTTTGATGATTTGTTTTCAGATTTTCATAAAAATAGTATGCATGAAATATTTTAAAATGATTTTTGCTAGGCATAAATTCCTAAGTGTGATAATTTTTTTTTTGAATAATTCCCTAGGAATTATACCATCATTGCAAAATTGGATGTTGACATAATGACATGAAATAGTAACAATGTGCGTTCTTTTAAAGCATAATTGTGTAACATAATGATTTAAGTCATATGTTTTTTATGATTTGAAATAAATGGGAAATAAAATTAGTTCGATGGTTTGCGCTAGGCATAGAATTATAGATATAAACTTATACCATCATCGTGAAATCCAAAGAAGAAAATAATAGTTTTATTGCATGGTTGATTTTTAATTTTTGAAAATAAACAGAAAATATGAAGATGAGGACTTGTGCTAGGCATAAAATTCCAATTTTGGTTTTGGAACTATACCATCGTCGCAAAAGTCAAAAGTTATATATAAATGTAACTTTATTGCATGTTTTTAAAAATGATTTTGATTTTTTTGGTAATGCATGTAGTTGTCTTTATACTAAACAACTGTTCTCAGAGAAGAAAATGAAATTATTCCAGACAATTTGCAAAAATATTTCAAAGTATCTTAAAGACAAAAGTTAGATTTATAAGGAATCCCATGTGCATATGTGAGTTCATTTCCGATCTTGATTTATCATAATGATACACAAAATCTCTCAAATACAAATGTGTGTGCAATTGCTTTGTGCATTTACCAGTTTTGAGCAAGATAATTTGATACAAGTGATTTGAATTAACCAAATAAGTGTTCATTAACCATGATTTAGATGCATATAACCGTACCGGACTACTATGTAAGTCGGGTTATCAAGAGCTAGCTAATCCATAAGCGGACATAGGTCTATACAAAAGAAGGTCGCTAATGTGACAGACATATCACCACGCTAGGAGTTACCCAAGGCCAAGCGGGTTGGGCACAAACCACTTGTTATGGGGCTTACCTCACAGTTTTTGAATAATTGAGAATTCCAAGGATTCAAGCTCATCAACCCTTCTTTTCTTTTCAATGGGTAGGGAAAGGGATTTTATTGCTTTTGCTTTTGCTTGTTTTTCTTTCTTTGCTTTTTTCTTTCTTTTCTCTTTTTTTTTTGTATTTTTCTTTTTCGTATCTTTTGCTTTGATATTTGAGATAATGCTGAAATAGTGCTAAGAGAGTACAAAATGATTCTGAAATAATGCTTCTTTTTCTCATGATTTTGCTTGATTTTTCTTTTTCTTTTGCTTCCTATTCTAGGGATACTTGCTCGGATTAGTCTGTAGAGCAAGGGATTTTTATTCCGGGTAGGGGTGAGCTTGTCCTTTTGTCAATTCTCAAAGATTCTAGACCATGTGCATGATAGGATAGCAGGGGAAACTTTTCGCTCAAGAAACCACTTCTACTATGTAGCATAGCATGGACATTACAAATATAATCATTTTATTGTGAAAGGATATGCTTGGTTTAAGTAAATAACAAGATCAATTCTCTGTGCTCAAAACTTTATTTAATTGAATTTTGTGGACTTTGATATAAGAGAGATTAGTAATCATGCCAGATAAAATCAAGATATTTATTTTTGTGTTTGCAAAAGTGAGAGATTCCAAATAAATGCTAATTTATCCAAAATAATTTGAAAATATAACTGCAATACTTTAAGAATAAATATATACAACAAATATTTTTGAGGAGTTTGATAATTTTGACTCTCTCTTTCTTCTTTATTTTTTTATTTTTTATTGGTTTCAAAAGAGTCAATAATATTGTTGTTTGTTTTTGTTTAAACAGTTTTATACATTTTTAAAATGAGACAACATGCAAAATATATACAAATGATGAAATGACCAAATTTTATGCGTAATATCGCTTAAGATGCATAATATTCATAGGTTCTTTTAAATATTTACCATCTAAGGTAGCTAATTTGTATGCTCCCGATTCAAATTTAGCAGTGATAATATATGGTCCAAGCCAGTTGGGTTCAAATTTACCTTTAAGGTCTTTAGTTGCATTAGTATTTTTTTATTTTCTTTTAAAACAAGGTCGTCGACCTCAAAGGATCGATGACGAACTTTCTTAGCATATGATCTTTTAAGCTTGTTTTGGTAGGCATGAAGATGCTCCAAAGCATTGATGCACTTTTCATCTAGGAGTTCCAGCTGACTGAGTCTTCCAGCTCGATATTCATCTCCTACTTCGGTATCTTGAAGTAGTAGAGCCAAAGAAGGAACTTCTAATTCAAAGGGAAAAACAGCTTCAGTGCCATAAACCAAAACAAAAGGTGAAGTACCTATGGGAGTACGAACGCTAGTGCGATATGCCCACAAAGCTGGATATAATTGAATGTGCCAGTCACGGCCAAATTTATTGACCAATTTTTTGAGAATTTTGATTAAGGTTTTGTTAGAAGCTTCTGCTTGGCCATTACCCTGAGGATAATAGGGAGTGGACCAACGATGTTGAATCTTATATTTTTGGCATAATTTCTTAACATCTTTATTTTTGAAACAAGTTCCATTGTCTGAGATGAGATTTGCAGGAATTCCGAACCTACAAATGATTTGATTAAAAATAAATTTAGAGACTTGTGTTCCAGTGCAGGAAGCTAAAGGCATAGCTTCAACCCACTTCATAAAATACTCAGTGGCGGTTATGATGAATTTGTGTCCATCAGATGACACAGGATTAATTTTGCCAATAATGTCTAAGCCCCATTTTGAAAAGGGCCAAGGAGATGAAATAGCCTGCAGTTCTTGTGCAGGGGCATGGACAAGGTCAGCATGTTTCTAGCACTTGTCGCAATGGCGCACATAATCATGTGCATCATTCTCCATGGTAGGCCAAAAGTATCCTATCCTAAGGAGCTTTTTAGCAATGACACTACCACTGAAGTGTCCTCCACAAGATCCATCGTGGGCTTCACTCAAAGCTGATCTAGATTCTTCTAAATTCAAACATCTCAATAGGATACCTTCAAAAGATCTCCTATATAAAGTATTGCCAATTATTACAAATCGACTTGCTCGTCTACGTAATAACCGATGCTGGTTTCTATTAGAACTGGCAGGGAAAGTCCCATTGTGAAGAAAATCAAATATACCCGTATACCAAGGTTCAGGAGTAGTTTCATTGATTAGAAACACATCCAAAGGTTCTAAGCATGACTTATTTGAAGCGGGTTCTTGGAGTCGACGAATAATGATGGTGGCATATTCGTCATCTAACTCCAAGGGCAGAAGAGATGCAACTACGGCCATAGCGTCAGCCGCACGGTTGCTAGTTCGAGGAATAGCTTCCAAGGTAACTTGATCAAATAGAGATATTAATTGTAAAACATATGCTTTATATGGGCGCAATTTATCATCTCTAGTCTGATAAACTTCATTAATTTGGTTTATAACAAGTTGAGAATCACCAAAAACTAGCAGATGTTTAATTTTTAGCGCCAAGGCAGCTCGTAATCCAAGGATTAGAGCTTCATATTCAACAGTATTATTGGTGCAAGCAAATGTTAATTTAAAGGACAAAGGTATAATGTGTTTTTGTGGAGATATTAAAATAATACCTACACTATCCCCACTCATGCATCGGGCTCCATCAAAGTATAAGGACCATTGTTCAACATGGTCTGCCTCTAATTGAAGGCATTCATCAAGAAACTCAATGATGAGGGGATGGGTAGACTCTAAGGGTGCAACAGCTAATTGATCTGCTATGATTTGACCCTTAACAGACTTTTGTCCTATAAACATGAGTTCAAACTCGCTTAGAGCAAGAACCCACTTTGCTGTGCGACCCGATAAATAAGGTCGACTCATGAGATACCGCAAGGGATCATATTTAGCAATGACATATGTTTTCTGATCGAGCATATAATGGCATAATTTCTACGTAGAAAATACGACTGCTAGACATAGTTTTTCTAATGCTGTGTAGCGGGTTTCATAACTAATTAAAGTTTGGCTAATATAATAATTAGCACGTTCTCTTTTCTCATCATCAAGTTGAGCTAACATAGCTCCTAAAGCAAAATCTGAAGCTAAAATATACAGGATAAATGGGCGATCAGGTCTAGGTGGTGAAAGCACAGGTGGGTTAAGGAGGTATTGTTTGAGAAGTTCAAAAGCTTCCTTACATTCGTCGTCCCAATTAAAAGGGACATCCTTCTTAAGAAGCTTAAGAAAGGGACCGGTTTTGTCCACCAACTTATCGATGAAGCGACGGATAGCTTGAAGCTTACCTTGTAAACTTCGTAACTCAGATATATTGGTAGGTGCGGGCATATCAGTGATAGCCACAATCTTGAGAGGGTCGATTTCGATGCCACGTAAAGAAACTATAACCCCTAATAGTTTATCGAACTTAACTCCGAATATGCATTTAGCAGGATTTAGTCGGATAAGATATTCCCTTAACCGATCAAACACTGTCCTTAAGTCATTTAAATGATCATCTTCTTTGATGGAACGAGCTATGATATCATCTACGTAATCATGTAGGATATCATGCATCATGTCATGAAAAATATAAGTCATAGCTCGTTGATAGGTTGCACCTACGTTCTTTAAGCCAAATGGCATCACTTTCCAACAAAAGGTACCCCAAGGGGTAATAAAGGTTGTTTTAGCCTGATCTTCAGGAGCTATCCTGATCTGATTATAACCATAAAATCCATCCATTAGGGACATCATTCCACTCCCAGAAGTAAAATCAATGATTTGATCCATGTTTGGAAGAGGAAAATCATCTTTAGGGCATGCAACATTAATATCTCTAAAGTCTATGCAAACCCTAACTTTGGTAGCTTCTTTCTTGGTGACTGGAACTACATTCGAGATCCATTCAACATAATCAATAGCTTGTATAAAAACAACATTCAGGAGTTTTTCTAACTCCCCTTTGACTAGCAAGGCCACTTTGGGATGCATTTTTCTAAGTTTCTGTTTAACAGGTTTAGCATCCGGATGGACTACTAGGTGATGCATGACTACATAAGGGTCTAAACTTGGCATATCTTCATATGTCCAAGCGAAGACATCTTCATATTCTTTAAGGAATGCAATGTATTGCTCTTGTTTTTCTTGACTTAATTCTGATCCAATATTGATTATGTGGGGATTATCCTCAGTTCCAATGTTAACTTTAATGACGTTTTCTACTTCCATGTGTAGATCTCTTTCAAAATTAGGTGGGGTGGGTGAAACGCCCAATTCTTGTAATTCTTTTAAGGTTAACTTGGATAATTCATCTTGAGGAGTCGTGGCCTCAAGCTGGGCTATAGTAGGTATAGAACCATCAAAATAAAAACCATTGTGTAACAACTCTTCAACGGAGACATCATGGAAAATATCTCCTTCCAACTCATCATCGGATTCAACAATCATTTCAGGATAAGCTATGGATAGCATATTGCATGTAAATGGCTGATTTTTTAGAGGCAAATCATCATGCCCATCCAAATAATCTTGATAACATATGAGTTGATCATCATCTTCAAAAGGGAAGGGTTGACCCTTACTAGGAAATAGGCCCACACCACATCGGGCGGGCCATGGTTCTACCTCAAAGGGTTCTTTCATACCATCTTGGAGAGGTCCCAAGCCTTTCCCTTTATATCCCATTTTAAGCATTATAGGTTTAGCTTTAATATACTCATTAGTAAAATAACATCGAGCATATCCCTCATGATGAGTTTTGATGTTCCTGGGTATTCTTCCCCAGTCATATCCCTTATAAATGAAGGCACAACTCCCGACTTGGTAAGTACTTCCCATAGGTTGTGGGAGGCCCAAAGTATGAGGAGATGGTGGCAAATTACTTAAGATAATGGAATTTTGCATAGAAGCATTTGTTTTTTTTGATATAAGAATTTTAGATAAATCAGGTAAGAGTTCATCAGAAAGAGCATAAGATGTAGAAGGATCATTCCCTATATCTTTAGATGTGGAAGGTATGATAGATGTAGATAATGTGGAGGTGTTAATAAATGGGTCTATAGGTTTTGAAATTATAGGGATGGAACATGAAGGATTGGTTGTGGATTTAAGATCTTTTTGAGGTTCTAGTGTGGTTTGTTTAGAAGATTGTTGAGCTATATATGAGGGTGAAATTAATGGAGGAGAAATAGATGAAGTTATGGGTGTGTGTTTCACAGGTTTAGATGAAAAATAAGAATTAGGATGTGTGGATGATAGAGCAGGGCAAAATTGAACTCCAACAGGTTCTGCCAAAGCACACATATCAAAGGGTCTAGGATCACCATGGATAGTGACCAACTGATTTTTAAATTTGAATTTAACACATTGGTGTAAAGTTGATGGGACAACCCGCATTGCATTGATCCAAGGATGACCCAAGAGTATATTGTATGATGTGGGGCAATGTACAATAAACACGGTCGTATCTAAGGTTCTCGGACCAACTTGCAATGGGATGGTGATAACTCCACACGTTTCTTGTGTTTCGTCATTGAAAGCTTTTATGATCATGTCAGTTTTTCTTCATTTCATCACTTCTAAACCCAAATCTTTGGTAGAAGTCAAAAGTGCAAATATTTAGAGATGAACCATTATCAATCAAGACCCTTTTGACTGCTACATCTCCTATTAGGGCAGTAATATATAAGGGGTTATCCTTATGTAAACTATGTTGTGGGATATCTTTATCTCGAAAGTCAATACAATCGACTTCTCTAGTGATGATAGTATTGGCCATGGCTTCAGGTTGAATGTTTTGTGGTACCATCATTTGGCTCAATGTAAGCATTAATTCATCCCTATGTGTAGGAGAAGATCTTAATAGGTCCAAAAGGGAAATTCTGGTTGTAGTATTGGATAATTGTTCATTAATATTGTAAGGAGGTTTAGGTTGAACATTAGACGCATAATTCCCTTTATTGGGATTTTTCAAAACAAATGGGGTTGATCCATCATTTTGAGTTTGATCTTGTTGAGAGGTTTGAGCCTGTTGTCTGGTAACGGCTTCGATGGTTCCTACAATATTATTTTGCGGATGATGAATAGGTCTTGGTCTAGCATTTATAGCTTGTTCATTAGAAAGGAACTGATGAGAGGAGGGTCGAGTAGTAACTCTTCTAGGAAATGGTTCTTCCAAAACCATAGAATCTGTGATAGGTTGAATAGGATCTGATTCATTTTTAGAACTATTCGATTGATTTGAGGTGATGTCTATTTCACTTTCAGTATCCGATTCTACATCACTGAGATCCAGTGTTTGAATATTATGTAGGGGCCTGGTCGTGACCATGGATAAAGTTGTGTCAAATTTTTGTAAATCATGATTAGGTAAATGTCCGCTAATAGTTCCTACATATCGGGTAGGAGGAGGGACATTATGATGCTCAATTTGATTGGCCACCTCTTTACCATGTTTTGGTAAAGGATGTTGAAATATATCTAATGATTGATTAGCATTTTGATTTTGATTTTGGGGAATGTTCTTTTGAGCATTATTAGGAGAATTTTGTTTAGGTTGGAAGGCTTGCACCTCCATCTCATTATTATCAATCAGATCTTGTATTTTATGTTTTAACCTTTTACAAGAGTTGGTAGAGTGTCCAGGCCCTCTATGGAAATCACAGTGTAAATCGGCTCTATATTCGGGTATGGTTGGATCAGGTTCCCGAATATTAGGTAATTGAATCAAACCTCTTTCGAGTAATTGGGGTAGAATAGTTGATAATGGTTGATTCAATCTAGTAAACTCTCGAGGAGGTTTATCAGGAGGTTTCAATATAAATTTTTTTGTTGTCTTCGTTGTATTGATATTAGCAACATTTTTGCTATCAGTGACTCCGTCACCTACAACTTGTTTGTTTTTATATTGATTTCTGGATGTTTTCTCATCATCTTTCTTCCTAAGTTGGCCTCTCCTAATGAGAGCATCTTCTACTCTTCGAGCTAAGTCTATAGCCTGATCGAAGGTGGTTAAGGTAGCAGTTGATAACTCATAAGATATTTGTTCTTGCAAATTATTAATAAAAATGTCCAACATTTCCCTATAAGGTAGCACAAAGTGCAGTTTTCCTATCAACTGCCTCCATCTAGCTAAGAAATCAGCAAAACATTCATCTTTGTCTTGTTTTAAGTTGTACAAATCTTTAATGGTTACATGCCTTTCGATATAGGCACTAAATTGATGCACAAAATATTCAGTGGTCTCTTCAAAATTTCTCAAAGAATGAGTGGGCAATTGATAGTACCACTCTAATGCCATTCCTCCTAAACTTTTCAGGAACATTTTTAGTAATAACAAGTCATCATGTGATATATCATGACATGCTATCCTAAACATGCGAAGATGCTCTATGGGATCTTCAGTTCCTTTATATATAGGCAGGACGGGCATGGGAAAGTGTTTAGGGTATGGTTGTGCTACAACTATGGGATCCAAAGGCTGACTACACATCTCTCGATAATTGTACGAGGGATGGTAGGGATCTATCTGGTCCATGCGGGAAGCTAACTGTTTCACCATGGCTTCCAAATTACTGGTTTGCCCACCATATTGGTTCGGTAGGGTATTAATATGGGATTGGTGAGCATATGATGGAGGGACATGAAGATTAGATGCTATATTGCTATTGTGTAAATTGTTGGTAGGAAGGGTGTTATGAAGAAGTTTTGAAGTTGTATTATGTTGTATCCCAGATTGTTGAAAATTGGTGTTTGGCTTCATTTTAGGTTTTTGTCGATTTGAAGCATATTGATCCATAGTTTGGCGAAATAAAGCAGTGAATGAAGGTCTCTTTTGTGTGGGAATGATTTTAGGCTCAATAACAAGTTCCTTAGGAGGTTGGGTAACCTATTGTTTTTGCATGTTCTGAATCATAGTGGCCATATCCATATTGGATGGTCCAGCTTTATCACTTTCTTGATCAACGAAGGACAAGGGATTAGTGTGCATGTTAAATCCTTCTTCTAGGATTGCTTGAGTTTCACTAATTTGTCCCCTATCAAGATGAACTACCATATTAAGAGCACCAATATTATTATTGAAGAATTTCCAGAAATGATCTATGTTATCAAAAGTAACAGTTCCATCTGGAGCCATTCTAGGGGATGAGGATCCTTCCTCTCTAACATTTTCTTGTTGCTCATTTTCTTCAACCAGCTCATCTTCTGGCTGTTCTAGAGTTTCTCCTTCTGGAATTGGATCCTCAGGAAGGGCATTTGATTTTTTTGTTTTCTTTCCTAACCAATCTTCTTCTTCTTCTTCTTCAGTTTGTTTACCATTCCTAAGTCTAGTCATTGTGCTTAAACTTAGATTTCAGCAAATATATATATTATATATATATATATATATATGCAACAAGCTTAAGAGGTATATATTTTAATTATATACCTACTATAGTATTTAAAATAAAATGTTTTGGTTTTGTTATGTTTTTGGTTTTTCTTGTTTTTTATAACAATATTATAAAGATAACAAACAACACACAAAACGCAAGAAATAATAATAATGAAAGCAATGATCTAGTTTTCTATAAACAATTTATAAATATCATTAATGGGCTCAAGTTCTTCAGGAGTCATGAAATGTTCTTCTTCAAATTGAAAATTTTCTTTCAAGAATTTGACAAAAAGTGCTATAGTGATATTATCTGTTTCAGACTTTGGTTGGTAGAAATAAAGTTCGTGGCAATACTCTCGATATAACACAGCTCTAGGAACTCTCCTCCACCTTTCCCTATCCATAAGAACGACCTCTTGATCTTCTACACGACCTAGGAATTGGTGTATAACAGTTGCATTCTCGAGGTATTCCTCGAAGGTGAACAATTTTGAAGACACAAGAGCTCTCCTATAAGCTAACCACCTATGGCAAGCTCTCTGAAGTTCATGATAAAAAATGAGTTGATGAGGATCCAGGATTCTATCTAGGGCAAACCTCTTGATTTGTCTAAGTTCTGCTGACCTAGATGAAATGATACCTAGTCTCCTATTAAGTTCGTCCCACAAAAGTTGGTTTCTATCTGTTTCAGGCACACTAAGCACAAAATTAATTTCTATGGCTTCTAATTGGTTTTCAACATTTATAGTGACAACTAGTCTTTTCTTAGGAGCTACCATCTAAACATGATATGCAACTTAGTAGTTTTCTAATGATTTTAAATGAATCTATGTTTTTTTGTTTTTTTTTTGTTTTCAAAAGGTTTTAGTTTCACGTCGGGTTCACCAAAATGTATCGCTCCAAATTTTTTGCACCCTTACCTTCAGGCTATAGGATCCGTGCCCGGAAGGGGGATGTGAAAAGGATGGGACAATACCTCGGACTGAGAGGCCCTTTGAAGGTCCCACCTCTCGGGGGAGGGGTATTAAGGTGATTTTTTGACGGATGGTGGGGTTCACCAGGAAACGTTTAGTGGCAGTCTCCATGCCTAGGTTGGGAATGTGTTTGATGTGTTCAATTTTATCTTTAATCATTCAAATCCTAGGTTTGGCCAAATGAATCTAAAATTCTCTATATGAAATGTAGATTTAAATGAATACAGAAAACGAAAATGAATATCAAGTACAAAGAATATACTAAATAAAGACAAGTTAAACCTGATTTCGGATGTTTGATGGAGGTTTTGATTTTTGAAGCAGTCAAGATTGCCTCTGATCTGACAGGATCATCTAAAATCAGACAGGATCATCTGAGATCTGATGAATTCGTTAGACGAATTCGTCAGAGACCTGCAATCAGAGAAATAGACACAGAACACAAAAAATGCAGCAATACTAATAGAGGAAAATGGTGTAAAATGACAATATAGATACTAAAATGATAATTACGAATAGAAATTCAAGTAAATTATAGTATTCTAATGACAAATTATGATCTTATCATGCACTTAAGCTATATGGGTGAACTCCAAAATGTAGAATAGCAAAAAATAATAATAAACTGATCTAAATGCAGAATGAAACAACATACGAGAAGAGAAAAGTGCAAACTCTGGGCACTAATTGCCCCCAATGTTGACTGCAGTCGAAATCGTCTATAGAGTGCAAAATCATCTCGAATTGGGGCATGATCATCCGAGATCGTACAGGATCATCTACGACGATCTGAGCTTGCTCCGGCTGAAGAATGACAAAGTTCCTACAAGAAAATTTGAAAAGGGACAAAGGCAAACAGTAGTCTAAGACATTCTAAGGCAAATAAAACTCGAAGTACAAAAAAATCAGCTAGGGGAATGTCAAGGGGAGGGCCTAAGATTAAATAGGCATATGAAGGAGGTTGGGAGGTTGGAGATCATCCCAATTTGGGAGATCTCCAATGGGGGAAGTCTCTAACCGTGTAGACACGCTTTTGCCCAGGTTAGAGACGTCGTTGAAACATAAGCTAATTATGAAAAATCAGTTTTGGGACGAAATCGTCTGGACGTTCTCCTCCAGACGAATTCGTCCGATCTGAGGCGATATCATCTGATTGGCGATGATATCATCCAATGGTCACAACAAATCCTAAAAATGGTGCAAAAAATGAGGAAAGCGGTTTAACAGACGGTTAATGGGCGGTTCGGGGTTTAAAATTTAAATTTTGAATTATTACTAAGGTAATTTTAATTATTTGCTAAGGTTTACTACGCCAATTTTAGGGTGCTACACCTTCTAACTTCTCTTTGAATATTCTTGTCTTAGCTATTGAGTTGGTTAGATCCTCTATAAGCTTTCATTTCTCTTCATCACATTCTTGAAATTTAAGCTTGAGTTTTGAGTTCTACTTTTTTACCTCTCTTAATGCATCAAGGACATGAATAAGCTCACCCTCAAGATCAACTTCTCATTTCTCTGAATCTTCCTCTAATTTTTTGATTTTGAGATCATATTCATTCCGTTCTAATTTATTTCCACTAGAAGTATTTCCTTCTTATTCTATTGCCATAAGAATACTTTCTTCTGGTCCTTCAAGTGTATCTTCATATTCATATTCATAGAAACTGAATCCATTCCTTGTACAACTATATTCAAGATGGCCAAATTTACCACATGTAAAACACTTGAGATTCATTGGTAACCTATTTCTAACCACTTATTTTTCTTCTTCTAGAAATAGAAGTTCATATTCATAATTATTTGAGGAACTTTCATCACTATCAATTGAACTATTACCTACCTTGTCTGCATAAAAACTCTTTTTACGAATTTGGAAGAACTTATTTCCTTTATTTGCACTATTTATCCCTAATTTTATTTTGGTACCTATGTTTCTTTTTTCCTTATTATTATGATCCTATTTTTATTCATCATTAGTGTTTCCAATCTCTAGATAATCAGATGCATAGTGACCATATTTTTACAATTGAAACATCTAACTGATTTTGTACCTTTATACTTTCTTGAGTCCTTGTTACTTCTACAATAGTTTACTTCTTCATCACTATATTACTCAATTCTTGAATCTGGCTTCTTCCCCTTTGTCTTCTTAGTAACTTTTAAGGTTGCTTCTTTCTAGGGAATGGGTTATTCTTTTATTCTCATCTCAAAAGTTGTGAGTATGCCATGTAATTCATACCTTGTAAAAATTTCAATATCTTTTGACTCTTCTATAGCCGAAATATTCTCACTAATCCTTTTTGGAAGTGACCTTAAAATATTATCACTAACATCTATTTCCTCAATTTTAAGTCCGAGTTCTTGCATGGAGTTAACAACCTCGTCCACACGAAGTAGATATGCAACAATGTTTTCTTCCTTCATCTTTAGGTCTTCAAATTTTCTCTTGAAGTTTTACAACTTTACCCTTTTGATATTTTTATCTCCCTCATATATGCCTTTCAGCTTATCCCAAATTTCCTTTATTGATGTGCAATGCATAACTTTTATAAACTCTATTTCACACAAACCTCTCAAAATTCCATTCATTACCTTTGAATTGTAATGATGTAGAAGATTACCATATTTATCTGTAGATGGAGTTGCTAGTGGTATGTATCTATTCTCAACTGCTTCCCATATTTCATTGCCAAGTGCCATTAGATGAAACTTCATCCTTGTGCTCCATAGCGCATAATTATTCCCATCAAACAATGGTGTTGAATTCCATGATGATCCATTTTTAGAATCCATATGTGTTATTAAAATATTTTTCTTCAAGTTGTTAAACTCTTTCGAAGGAACCCACTCTAATACTAATTGAATAAGACAATCTTATACTAAGAGGGGGGTGAACAATATAATATCACTTTTTACTTTTCTTTTCCAAATAATATTATGCAATATATCAATAAAAATATCAACAATAGTAATTAAATAAATACATAAATCACCACACACAATAGAGACACCAATTTAACATGGTTCACCCAATGTGGGCTACTCCATGGAGAAAATATTTCACTAAATATTTCTCAAAAAATATCTTGGGAATCCTTTTATTATTAATTTTTTTATGGACCTCTATCCAAAGGATACTTCGATATCCTAATAAAGTTTGTGGATACCTATCCATAGGAGACACCAATCCCCTCAGTTGGTTTGTGGATCTCTATCCACAGGAGAATTCCTTCTCCTCTACTCTGGCTGGTGATACTCTAGATGACTACTACCTCCACTATACTAACTTGTGGATCTCTCTCCACTGAATACCATTGTCCTCTCTACCCTAGCTAATGGATCTCTATCCACTAGATACTAGTATCCTCTACTCTATCACCTCCAAAGCTTACTCTTAGCTCTATCTCAAATCTGTACTAAACATAGTCCTTCAGTCTAGCACAAATTTTCTCAATATCTATATCTAATATGCACTAAACATAATCCCTTATTCTAGCACAAATATGCTCAATATCTATCTCAAATATGCATTAAACACAGTCCTTCAGTCTAGCAAAAATTTGCTCGATCTCTATCTTTGATCTGCACTAAATACAATCCTTCAGTCTAGCACAAATATTCTAAATCTCTATCTCTAATCTACACTAAACATAGTCCTTCGATATAGCATAAATCTGCTCAATATTTTTTCTTGGTCTAGCACAAATCTATCCTCAAATTTGTACCAAATTCTATCCTTAAATTTATCCTCAAGCCTTAACATAAAGTTTGATTCAATCACAAATCAACTCTGCTAGATCTTCCCCAAACCTTAACTCAAGGTTTGAACAAACCAATCAATAAATTCTGCTCATAAGTATTCTCAAAGACTTACCTCAAATATGATCTACAAGTCCTCACTAGAACTTATCCAATCTACTTAATAAGTATTTACCAAGACTTAACTCAAATCTACTCAACAAGTCCTCACTAGAACTTTCTCAATATGCTCAACAATTCATCACAAAGACTTACCTCAAATCTACATTTTAATCTTCCACAAAAGCTTACTCAATTCAACTCAATCTATTACAAAAAAACTCTTCAATCACACAAACAAGTTTCACACATAATCTTGTTTTAATCTCACAAAAACATATAGAGAATGGTTAGAGACTCAATATGCTTCACACTCACAAAAATTCTCAATCACTTTCAATATTTCTTACTTCACCACAAAAACACATGGAGAATGGTTAGAGACTCAATATGTTTCACACTCAAATTATTAAGGAAATTTTTTTTTCACAGAACTTGAACTAGCACTTCAACACTTCCAATCAACTAAGCTCAATCAACTCTAGTGAACCAATCACTCAATAAAATCTTAGTCAACAATACTTATCAAACAAAACTCACATAACAATGATGCTCATTATCTTTCACAAGCCCTAGTTCAAGATAGTTCTCAACTTCACATAACAATGGTACTTATGATCTTTCACAAACCATAGTTTAAGATAGTTATTTGTTGGACATTTTGAGTCATTAAGTCGAGTTGTCATGAGTTGTCATTGATGTCAAGGAATTTTTCAAGAAACAAAGTTGTCATTAATATCCAGGAAGAAGCTTCTAATAATGTCAAATATCAAGAGGAACAATTCAGAGGTTAAAGGTAAGTTTAAAGGCAAAAGGGATCCATAATAAAATGCAGAGGTTAAAGGTAAAGTTAAAGGCAAAAGGGCTCCATAATATTTTTAATATTATGTGGAAGCATAAGTTAAAAGGCTTTTCATAAAAACCCAAGAAATTTTATTGCAAATCTAAGGGAAGGTTTAATATTTATTTGATAAAATATTTAAATTCAAAATGAATTTAAAGTTTATAAATAAATATTATTTATACCAAGTTGCAAAATGAAGTGGCTTGGTGGCAAAGAGAACAGTGTTAAAGTGTTGGATTCTAGAAGACTTGTATTCAAAATATGGTGGCAATATTTTGGTGGTTGCATTGATGTTGGAGAGCACCAAAGGAAAGGTGCACATTTTGTGCTAAGAAAGGCGGGGAGTTTTTGGAGCACGTGATTCTCTATTCTCCCCAAGAGAGTACCTAGCTCGCATGGTTGTTGGAGCCATAGTGAGGGTGCTGGTTGAGGAAGCACTGTGAGTTTGAATCCCTTCCAAGGCAAGGAAAATGTATTAATTTTTTTGTGTAGTATTATATGTGCATAAATTTTTGACATGAGGTATTAGGGAGATAAAAGGTTTGCTTAAATTTTTATATTGATTATTATTTTTGGTATATTGGAGGAATAAGGAGTTAGCTTTATTTTATTTTATTTTATTTTTATTTTTTTTAAGCAAAAAACCCCTTGCGGGGCCGCCTTGGTCTAAAATACCATGAACATGGGGTTCTACACCATCAAAGTCACTCGGGAGTTGCACCCAGCCCTGCCCGCACCAACATTATCAATTGGATTTTGGGTACCCAATTCAGCTTTTTGGTAGGGTGGAGATTCGAACCTGGGACCTCCCTTGGAGGATTGCCCTCTCCTCTCCAACTCACCTACAACACCTAGGTGGAGTTAGCTTTATTTTGAATAAAGTGTTTGTCACATTTATTTGTTGAGGATTTAAAGGATAAAAGGGATTTCTTGCATAGAGTTATTTTTGAGAAATAAGATCGCATTAACATTATTCTTGTCATTGATTTCTTATCATTGGGAGATTATAAGGTGTATTTGGTGAATTAATTTTTATAAAGGTTGAAGAATGTATTCTTAAATATGGAGTGATAAGGTGTATGTGTTTTGATATTTACATTGTAATTTTTGAGGGATTTTATCATCCTATAACTTCTTGAGCTTGGAAAAAGAGTGTTTTTTGTTGTGGCAGATTTATGAGATCCCTTCATCATCAAGAAAAATGTATGAGCACATTCTTCCATAGTTGAGTTGATTGATTGGTTTTCTGTAAAATAAGTTTGGAGTGAAAAGGACTTGATTAGGATTTTTGATTGAGAGTGTTGAGATAATGCTTCAAGGTTTTTTTTGAATAAAGGATTGTTTTATAAGCATTGTTTTTGAAGATCTTGGTTGTGTAAAGAACCTAAACTAGGGTTTGAGTATCATTGATATGTGAAGATTATTTTATAAGAATTATTGTTGAAGTGAGTTGTTGAGCAAAGAACTAGGTTTTGAAAAGAACATGAGTATCATTGTTATGTGAGAGTTGTTTCATAAGCATTGTTGTTGAAGTGAGTTATTGAGTAAAGAACTTGAACTAGGGTTTGCAAAGATCATGAGTATCATTATTATGTGAGATATATTGTTGATCAATTATTGGAAACATTTTTAGTTGGTGTTTACATGCTTGGACTAGGGTTTGTGAGAAAGGGGTGTTTCATTGAGTGATTGGTTGAATAAAGTTGGTTGAGCCTAGTCAAGTGGATGTGTGAAGTGATTGTTAAAGTTCCATAAAAAAAACTATTCTATATTCTAAATTGAGTTGAGAAAGTGATTGAGCATTGAGTTGAATTTGAAGCATATTGAGTCTCTAACAATTCTCCTTATGTTTCTAAGAGAGTGATTGAAAGTAATTGAGTAGATTTGAGGTAAGTATTTGAGGAGACTTGTGGACTAATTTTTGTGTGAGATTTTGTGGAAGCTTACAATACAAATTTGGATAAGTTCTTGAGAGGACTTATTGAGCAGATTTGAACAAGTTCTAGAGAGGACTTGTAGAGCATATTTAAGCAAGTTCTAGAGAGGACTTGTAGAGAAAATTTGAGCAAGTTCTGTGTGGACTTGTTGAGCAGATTGGACAAGTTCTATGTGGACTTATTGAGCAGATTTGAGTAAGTTCTATGTGGGCTTGTTGAGCAGATTGGACAATTTTTGTGTGGACTTATTGACCAGATTTGGGCAAGTTCTGTGTGGACTTGTTGAGCAGATTGAGCAAGTTTTGTGTGGACTTGTTGAGTAGTTTAGATAAGTTCTATGTGGAATTGTTGAACAGATTTGAGCAAGTTATGTGTGGACTTGTTGAGCAGATTGGACAAGTTATGTATAGACTTGTTGAGAAGATTTGAGCAAATTATGTGTGGACTTTTTGAGCATATTGGACAAGTTATGTGTGGACTTGTTGAGCATATTTGAGCAATTTTTGTGTGGACTTGTTGAGTATATTTAAGCAAGTTCTATGTGGACTTGTACACATTTGAGGAAATATTTATGCTATACTAGAGATAGAGATTGAGTACATTTGTGCTAGACCAAATGACTACGTTTAGTTCAAATTTAAGATAGATATTTAGAGGTGACAGAGGAGAGAGGACAGTAGTCTCCAGTGGATAGAGATCCATCAACCAGGTCAGTGAGGATAGGTCTTTTGAGTGGGGACAAGAGTCTTTAATGGAGAGATATCCACAAGATAATGTAGTGGAGGTAATAGTCTTCAAGAGGATCACCAACCATAGTAGAGGAGGAGTTATCCTATGGATAGATATACATGAAATTGATTTATAATATTGGTGTCTCCTTTGGACAGAGGTCTATAAACATTGTAATAGGGAAAGGATTTCGAAGAGATTGATTGACAAAATTTTAGTAAAATATTTTCTCTGTGGAGTAGCCCACATTGGGTGAACCATGTAAATTATGGTGTCTCTATTGTGTGTGGTGATTTGTGCATTGATTTGATTACTATTGTTGATATTGTTATCTATACATTGCATAATATTGATTTGAAAAGAAAAGTAAAAAGTGGTCTTACACTATTCATCCCTCCTCTCAGTATAAGCTTGTGTTCTTCATTCTCAACTTCACATAACAATGGTACTCATGATATTTCATAAAACATAATCAAGCATATGAAATATTACTCAATATTTCCATTAATGTTTATCAAACAAGGTTTCTAGTATCAACTTTCATTATAGAAAACCCACATCAATCAACATTGGATATATCAAAACCAAATTAAACAATGCTTATAAAACAATTATTTTCACTCCAAATTAGCATTCACAACATCCAATAATATTCCACTCACAAGGAAGATATGCCCATACATTTTTTTTGATGAAGAATTGACCTCAAAACCTGTCTCAATCATAATCACCCTCTTTTCTAATATCAAAGGCTAGTTAGCGAAAACCTCTTCAAAACTCTCATTCAAATAATCCCTCAAAATATTTCACCATACAAAACATCAACTCTCAATAAAACCTTATAATCTCCACAATTCAAAATATAAACTAAAAATTTGTTTTAAATAAAATAGCCACAATAATCTTCTTTAAAAACCTTATATGTTTTTCCTCAAAATAATCAATACATCAAAAAATATAATTTCATTTTCAAACCTTATAACTCATATATCAATCACAATAAAATATTTAACTTTCAAAAACCTTATAACTCCCTCCTAGAAAAATAAACATGCCACATTAACTCTTAGGACCAAATTTATTTTAGAAAAATGAAATACCTTTTTGCCCTCAATGGGATTCGATCCCACACTGTGCTACCACCAGTGCCCTAGTCATGGTGCAACTACCGCATGAGCCAGGAGCTCACCTTAAAATTAAAAAGTGCCTCATGCAATTTGTATTATGCATTATTATACATGTAAAATTTTCATCGAGGTTCGATCGTGGGTCCTCCCACGTAGCCAAATCCTTAAGTCACAACCACTTGCCACTAGCCCAACCTGAATAACACAAGCTTATACTGAGAGGGTGGGGTGAAAAGTATAAGATCACTTTTTACTTTTTTTTTCCAATCAATATTATACAATGCATAGATAGAAATATCAGTAGCAGTAATCAAAGCAATGTATAAAACATCACACACAATAGAGACCATAATTTATGTGGTTCACCCAATGTGGGCTACTCCATGGATAAAATCGTTCACTAAAATTTTCTTGATCAATATCTTGGGAATTCTTTCCCTATTACAATGTTTATGGACCTCAGTCCAAAGGAGATACTAATACCCTAAATTAAGTTCATGTATCTCTATCCATAGGAAAATTCCTTCTCCTCTGCTCTGGCCAATGATCCTCTAGAAGACTATTGCCTCCACTACACTTTCTTGTGGATCTCTCTACTAAAGAATCTTATCCCCACTCAGAAGACCTATCCTCACTGCCCTCGTTGATGTATCTCTATCCACTAGAGACCACTATCCTCTTTGATCTATCACCTCCAAAGTTCTGTCTCAAATCTACATTAAAAATAGTCCTTCGGTCTACCAAAAATATGCTCAACAAGTCCACTCATAACTTGCTTAAATATACTCAACAAGTCCACTCAAAAATTTCTCAAATATTCTCAACAAGTCCACATAGAACTTGCTCAAATATGCTTAACAAGTCCACACAGAACTTGATCAAATATGCTCAAAAATTCCACACAAAATTTGCTCAAATATGCTCAACAAGTCCACACAAAACTTGCTCAAATTTTTGTTCAACAAGTCCACACAGAACTTGCTCAAATATGGTCAACAATTACACACATAACTTGCTCAAATTTGCTCAACAAGTCCACAAAAAACTTGTCAAATCTCATATAAACATAAAGAGAATTGTTAGAGACTCAATATGTTCTATACTCATCACAATTCTCAATTACTTTCAATCACTCTCTTAGAAACATAAGGAGAATTTTGAGACTCAAAATGCTTCCAATTCAACTCAATGCTCAATCATTTTCTCAAATCAAAATAGAATATAGAATAGTTTATTTTAAGGAACTTGAACAATCACTTAACACAACCACTTGGCTAGGCTCAATCAACTCTACTCAACCAATAATTTGATAAAACACCCCTTACTCATTAAACCCTATTCCAAGCATATATCAACCAACTCAAAATGTTTTCAACAATTCTCAATAACAAATCTCACATAACAATGATACTCATGTTTTTTCAAACCCTTGTTCAAGTTCTTTACACAACAACTCACTTCAAAAACAATGCTTATAAATAGTCTTCACATAACAATGATACTCATATTCTTTTCACAACCCTAACTCAAGTTCTTCACACAACCAATGACTTCAACAAAAATGCTTATAAAACAAGGTTTTAACAACTCTTTATTCTAGAAAACCTTGAAGCATTAACTCAAAAATTCTCAAATAGGAAACCCTAATCAAGTCATTTTCACTCCAAGATTATTTTTAGAAAACCAACCAATCAACTCAACTATGGAAGAATGTGCTCATACATTTTTCTTGATGGTGAAGGGATCTTGTAAATATTCCACAACCACAATCACTTCATGCCAAACTTAAATAGGTTAGAAGATATATCTTTCTCACAATATGATGCAAAAACTCAATTACACCTTATCACTACACCTTTCAAAAACAACCAACAACATACATAAAATATATATCCAATAACACCTTATAAACTCCCACCTAAAATAATTTCAACTCCAACAAAAATAATTCAAAACCTCTTTAATAAATTTTAATGGAAAAAAGAACTTTGGCAAGAATCAAATCCTTTTTCCTTAAAATAAATAAATCACTTCTCAATAAAATACTCTTTCAAAAACCTTTTAACTCCAAATGGCACAAAAAAATTTCCAATAAAATAATTCTTCACAAACCCATATAACTCCTAAAAAAACAAATTAATTACCAAAATTAATTCTTCACCAAACCCTTATAACTCCAAACAACACAAACAAATAATTCTCCACAAACCTTTATAACTCCTAACAACACCTTAGAAAAAACTTTGGGTAATATAAAAATTTAATCAAAAATTACCTTTGCCACTTAGTGGGATTCAAACTCATAATATCTACCCCCGCAAGCTCTCTAGCCATGGACTTAGTCACTACGTGCGCTAGATGCACGCTTAACACTCCACGAGCATCTTGTGCTCCTTTTACCACACTTGGCGCTCAAACTAAATACGATCAAAACTTTTCCTTGGTGCTCAAGTCAACCATACCAATCATCCACATGAATTGATCATGGACTCCTCAAATCCCAACGCCTTGAAAAACATGCACTACCAATGGACCACCATGTCCTTTGCGATTTAACCAAAAAGCTCTTTCCCTTTTGTATTTTACCTAGCACTGAATACAAGCGAATACTTATCTTCTTCCTCAATAATCATGATCTCACCAAAATCATTTCAAACTTATAGCATGCATTAATAATGTCGAGGTGTAAGTTTTGAATACCTCTTTGGCATTAATTTATACATGAAATCCCTTTGTTTTTTAAATGTCGGCACTCCCATTTTTTTGATTACGTCAGCGCTTTCCAACCTTTATAATTTATAAATTATTTAAATTCTAAGGAATATTTTTAAACTTTAGCTTTAAGGAGATTAAAGCCTTACTTGGGTTTAAACTTAAACCTTTAAATTTGTAAATAATTCTTCCACCGTGGGTGTTTTTAAAATCTTAACTGCCATCTCAATGTGTGAGGAGACTTTTATATCCTCATAATGAATTTAATAAAACCATTTAATCTTCCACCATGAGTTTTCTATAAAACTTCATAAAACAATATTTTGCCAACTTATTCTTCAACTCTTGCATTTTTCCTGGTGTTATTTATGGTGTGCTCCATGACATTAATGACAAATTTTCACCTTGACATCAATGACAACTAAATAAGCTCCAAATTTCCAACAATATCTCCCTTTTTCATTGATGGCAACCCAAATTCTTTTAACTAAAAACTTGATCTTTCCTTTATTCTGCTCCCCCTAGGACATTACTCCCTAGCTCAATGTTCTCTCAAATATCAAATCTCTCCCCCTTACTCAAATATCTCCCCCTTTGACATTAATGGAAAAGGGTCACCTTTGGGGCTCGGGGCTAAGAATGATCCTCTTAGCTTAGCCCCTCCCCCACCTCCTCTTGAGGTGGTTAATTCTGGGGTGGAAGTATTTCTACTCCCAAAAAGCACTATTCTTTACCTTTATCCTCTTTCTTTCTTATCTAATCCTTCTAATTCCTTTTACTATTTCTTTCCATGTCCATGTTCATGTCCATGTTTCTGTTCATATCCTTGTTCCTGTTATTGTTCCTGTTCCTGTTCCTATTCATATCCATATTCTTGTTCCTGTTCCTATTACTGTTCATATTCTTGTTCATATCCATGTTCCTGTTCGTGTTCTTGTTCATATTCATAATTATTTTTCGAATGTATTCTCTACACCATTTTTTTGTATGACCATCATTATTGCACTTATAACACTTAATGTTATTATTACTTGGAGGTGCAAATACCATAGTATTTCCCCTAGTGAAGCCATATCCTCTTCTTTCATGAACCCTGCAATTCATTGCCTTGTGACCAAACTAATGACATGAGTAATATTACCCATGAAAAAGCTATTTGTTACCATATTATTGTCTTTCATGTGTCATGCATTATGAAGCCATGTGCCCAAACCTATGATATGAAGAACATCTTCCATTTAAGTTTCCTTGTCTTGACTTCATTGGTCTCTTAATCTCTCTTGACCTATTCTGATTGTTGTTCCATCTATATCTTCTTTGGGCATTTTTCTTATCTTTATTGAACTCTCTATTGTCTAACTCATATTTACATGTCTCACTTTATTTTACATTATCTTCTTCTAAAGTATCTTCATCTGAAGTTTCTTCTCCTAAAAATCTTGAGGATGATTCTCCTTCTTGTTTCTTTTGAGATTGTTCAAAACCAAGGCCTATTTTATTTTATGTAGTCTTTTATGTCTTGATGAACTTATCCAAGTTATTTGAGCTATTTTTGAAACCTTTCATATTAACCTTGGAGTCTTCTAAATATTCTCTTAGTAGTGCCACTTCTTGTGCCAACTTCTCACATTCTAAGATATTTGCTTGCAACTTATCCTTAAACCTTTTTGCCTTAGCCTTTGATTTTTCTAAATCCTCTATAAGCAATCTTCTCTGTTCATCACATTCTTGGAATTGAATTTCAATTTTAGAGTTTTTCTTTCTTACCTTCTTTACTATTTCAAGGGCATAGATAAGTTCTCCCTTGAGATCATATCCATCCTTTTATGAATATTCCTCTATTTTTTTGCCTTTGTTTGTATCTTCATTTTCTTTTGTCTTGTATTCTATGAATTTACCTTATTCATCTTCCAATACCATTATAATATTTTCATATAGTCCTTCAAGTGTATCTTCATATTCATCATCACTGAAACTATAACCATATTTTGTACAACTATCTTCAATATGTCTAAAGTTACCACATCTAAAATACTTGAGAATGTTTGGAGTCCTTTTAGTAACTGGTTCTTTCTCTTCAATCATAAATAGGAATTCATCTCCATCATTGTCTAAAAAACTAGCATCACTATCACTTGAGTAGTTACTTGTGTTATCCGCATAGTAGCTTCTATTTTGCATTTGAAAGAACTTTTCTTGTCTGCTTTATCCATCCTTGCTTTTCTTCTGGTGCTTGTATCTTTCTAATTCCCTATTTTTGTGATCCTATTTTTATTTACCATTTTTGTTCTTGGGTTCTTAAAAATATATTGCAAAATACCCATACTTTCCACAATTGAAACACTTAATATATCTTAGATTTTTGGATATTCTATAGTCCTTATCTTTTCTACCATAGTTAGCTTCTCCATCACTGGATGACTCATTGATTGATTCTGACTTCTTACCCATTGTCTTATTGATTGCTTTGAATGTTGCTTCCTTCTGTAGAATAGGATATTTTGTTCTTATCTCAAATGTTGTGAGCATACCAAGCAACTTATCTCTTGTCAATGTATCACCATCCATTGACACTTCTATAGCAAAATCCTATTCATTGAATATTTTTGGAAGAGATCTTAATACTTTATCACAAACATTAGATTCATCAATACTCATTCCAAGTCCTTGCATACCATTAACAACCTCATCAATTTGAAGTAAATGAACACTAATATTTTCCTCATTGTTTATTCTTAATTCTTCAAGTTGTACTTTGAGATTTTGCATCTTTTATTTCTTGACACTTTTATCTCCATATATATTTTGCAATTTATCCCACATTTCTTTTACAGTTTTATAATGCATAACTTTCATATACTTTATTCTATGCAAACCTCTCACAAGTGCATTCATTGCTTTTGAATTTTAATAATGATGTAGAATCTTACCTTCCTTATCTATAGGAGGATTGACTAAGGGATCATATCCAAATTCTATTGCTTCCCAAATATCATTTCCAAGTGCCATCAGGTAGATCTTCATCATCATACTCCAATATATATAGTCACTTCCATCAAATATTGGTGCTAAATTATTTGAGGCTACCTCATTAGGATCCATTGTGTTCTTGTTAGATTTTCCTTCAAGTTGTTAAACTCTTCGAAGGAACCCGCTCTAATACCAATTGAAGAACACAAGATTATACTAAGAGGGGGATGAACAATATAAGACCACTTTTTAATTTTATTTCCCAATCAATATTATGCAATGTAAAGATAGCAATATTAGCAACAGTAATAAAAGCAATATATAAAACATCACACACAATAGAGACACCACAATTTACATGGTTCATCCAATGTGGGCTACTCCACAGAGAAAATATTTCACTAAAATTTTCTCGATCAATATCTTGGGAATCCTTTCCCTATCACAATGTTTATGGACATCAGTCCAAAGGATATGATGATCCCCTAAATAAATTTCATGGATATCTATCCATATGAGAACTCCTTCTGCTCTGGCTAGTGATCCTCTAGAATACTACTACCTCCACTACACTTGCTTGTGGATCTCTCTCCACTGAAGACTCTTATCCCCACTTAGAAGACCTATCCTCACTACCCTGGCTGATGGATATCTATCCATTGGATACCACTATCCTCTTTGCTCTGTCACCTCCAAATATTTGTCTCAAATTTGCACTAAACATAGTCCTTCGGTCTAGCAAAAATCTACTCAACAAGTCCACTTAGAACTTGCTTAAATCTACTCAACAATTCCACTCAGAACTTGCTCAAATATGCTCAACAAGTCCACACAAAAATTGATCAAATCTACTCAACAAGTGCACACAGAACTTGCTCAAATATGCTCAACAAGTCCACATAGAACTTACTCAAATTTGCTCAACAAGTCCACATAGAACTTGCTCAAATATGCTCAACAAGTCCACACAGAACTTGCTCAAATTTGCTCAAAAAGTCCACATAGAACTTGTCCAATATCATAGAAACATAAATAGAATTTTTAGAGACTCAGTATATTCTATACTCATCACAATGCTCAATTACTTTTAATCACTCTCTTATAAACATAAGGATAATTGTTAGAGACTCAATATTATTCCTATTCAACTCAATGCTCAATAACTTTCTCAACTCAAAACATAATATATAATAGTTTGTTTTAAGGAACTTGAAGAATCAATTCACACAACCACTTGAATAGGATCAATAAAATCTACTCAACAAATAACTTGATAAAATACCCCTTTCTCATTAAACCCTAGTCCAAGCATATATCAACCAACTCAAAATGTTTCCAAAAATGCTCAACAACAAATCTCACATAATAATGATACTCATGTTTTTTTCAAACCCTAGTTCAAGTTCTTTGCACAACAACTCACTTCAACAACAATGCTTATAAATAATATTCACATAACAATGATACTCATGTTCTTTTAAAAACCCTAACTCAAGTTCTTCACACAACTAATGGCTTCAACAACAATGCTTATAAAACAAGGTTTTAACAACAACTCTTTATTCCAAAAAACCTTGAAGCATTAACTCAAACATTCTTGAAAAATAAACCCTAATCAAATCCTTTTCACTCCAAGCTTATTTTTAGAAAACCAACCAATCAACTCAACTATGGAAGAATGTGCTCATACTATTTTCTTGAAGGTGAAGAAATCTTGTAAATATGCCACAACGACAATCACTTCTATGCCAAACTTAAAGAGGTTAGAAGATAGATATTTCTCACAATATGATGCAAAAAATCAATTACACCTTATAACTCCACCTTTAAAAAACAACCAACAACATACATAAAATAATTATCCAATAACACCTTATAAACTCCCAAATAAAATAATTTTAACTTCCACCAAAATAATTCAAAACCTATTTAATCAATTTTAATGGCAAAATGAACTTTGGCAAGAATCAAATCATTTTTCCTTAAATTAACATAAATCACTTCTTAGGTCCGAGGTGTAGGCTAATTAGTTTATCCAAACCCCATAAGGGGGTGGAGGTCCAAGGTTCAAATATCAGGCCTCGTCGGACTAAAATCTTGTCCCTTTCCTGGTGCTTTAAGTGGCATAAAAGGTTTAAAATGATTATGGCATGGCAGTTATAGGGGCAAACTGTGCGAAGATCTGTGTGGCGGCTTCCAAGGTGGACAACACAGAATACTATGGTGGCCATAAAAACTGGAAAACCTGCTCATATTTATGGCGGATACCGATTCCACCATGTAAAAAAAAAGCATACATCACTTCTCAATAAAATACTCTTTCAAAAACCTTTGAAATCCAAATGGCACAAAACAATTTCCAATAAAATAATTCTTCACAAACCCTTATAACTCCTAACAACACAAATTAATTACCAAAATTAATTCTTCACCAAACCCTTATAACTCCAAACAACACAAAAAAATAATTCTCCACAAACCCTTATAACTCCTAACACCTTAGAAAAAACTTTGGGTAATATAAAAATTTAATCAAAAATTACCTTTGCCACTTAGTGGGATTCGAACCCACAATATCTACTCCCGTGATCACTCTAGCCACGAACTTAGCCATCGCATGTGCTAGATGCAATCTTAACACTCCACGAGTACCTCATGCTCATTTTACCACACCTGGAGCTCAAAACCGAACACGATCAAAACTTTTCCTTTGCTCTCAAGTAAACCATGCCAATCATCCATGCAAATTGATTGTGGACTCCTCAACTCCCAATGCCTTTGCAAAACATGCACTGCCAAAGGGCAACCGTGTCCTTTATGATTTAACCAAAAATTTGTTTTCCTTTTGTCTTTTACCTAGCACTAAAGACAAGCGAATCCTTGTCTTCTTCCTCAACAATCACGATTTCACCAAAAATATTTCAAACTTGTCGCATGCATTAATAATGTTGAGGGGTAAGTTTTGAATGCCTCTTTGGCATTAATTTATACATGAAATCCCTTTTTTGTTTATACTTCGACACTCCCTCTTGTTTTATGATGTCGGCACAACCTTTATAATTTATAAATTATTTAAATTCTAAGGAATTTAAATTTTATAAATTATATTTTTAAACTTTAGCTTTAAGGAGATTAAAGCCTTTCTTGGGTTTAAACTTAAACCTTTAAATTTGTAAATAATTCTTCCACTATGGGTCTTTTTAAAATCTTAATTTCCATATCAATGTTTAAGGAGACTTTTATATCCTCACAATGAATTTAATAAAACCATTTAATCTTCCACCATGAGTTTTCCATAAACCTTCATAAAATAATATTTTGCCAACTTATTCTTTAACTCTTACATTGTTCCTAGTGCTATTGATGGTGTGCTCCATGACATTAATGGTGAATTTTCACCTTGACATCAATGAAAACTAAATAAGCTCAAAATTTCCAACACAACCACCTTGGTTGGTTATGAGGCTTCGAGCCTCTCTTGCCTTATCCCTTCGTTGGTGCCAAATAAAATTAAATAAAATTTTACTTCTTCCTTGCACGTAAATCACAAAAATTGTAGGCTCTCAAGTAATTCAAACGAAGGTAAGTTTTAATCCACCTAAAGGCACATGGTATTTATACCATTGTGTTATCTCCTTTAGCACATCGACGGATGGAAAATGTAATCGATGTTGGTGCTAATAATTTTAATTTTTTCCCTTATAACCCTA
This sequence comes from Wollemia nobilis, assembly GCA_028583015.1. Lineage (NCBI taxonomy): Eukaryota > Viridiplantae > Streptophyta > Pinopsida > Araucariales > Araucariaceae > Wollemia > Wollemia nobilis. Next base: position 8,977,792 of record JAQPPZ010017226.1, on the reverse strand, counting down.
ACCTTAGGGTTAATTAAATTAGATTATAATTTAATTAATAATAAAATTATTATAATTAATTTAATAACTATAAGGTTAATTAAATTAAATTATAAATTAATTTATAATGAAATTATTATAATTAATTTAAATCTTTAGGTCTTGACCTTAGAACTTTAATATTATAATAAAATATTATAATATTATTTTTCTTGGGCCTTCCTATTGCTCTTTAGACCTCATTTGACCACCTTGAATATTATAATAGGAGGTATTATAATATTATTTCCTTTAGGTCTAGAAGCAATCTTTCTCTTGCATTGCTTACTGAAACTAATCCTTGACATCCTTCCTTTTGCCCTACTCACTGAAACTGACTCTTGACATCAATGACAACAAAACATACTCATATTTTTAACAATACTTAGCATTTTTCCTTGAAAACTATTACTGCGCCCCATGGAAAAGTCAAAGGATGTTTCACTTAGGTTGACCCTAAAATGGAATTAAGCTTGCAAATATGGGTGAAAATACTTTGGGCCCCATACTACCTTAGGAGTTTGAAGCAAGCCTTTTCCTGACTTTAAGGGTAGGTCAAAAGTTCTTGCACTCCCACGTACTTCAAAAATGCTTTGCACTCTTGTATATTAGCAAAATGGAACTGGGCCTCACACTATTTTTAAGTATATTTTCATTAAGTTTTAGAATAGCATGAAGGATATTTCACCTAGTTTAGCCCCAAAAAGGCTTTACACTCTCCAACCAGGGAGAAGACACTTGGGCCCTACTCAACACCTTTTCCTTATGAAGTTAAATTTTTCTCAACCAAGGCCTGAAACTACGTTGCACTCTTACTCAAGGGTGAAACAGCTTGGGTGCACTTACGCTTCCTTCTCCAAAGCTGGATTGCATTGCTATTTGGACCAAAATGAGCCTGCACTCTACCTCTACCCCAAAACTAACGTGCACTTGGAGACATGATGTGAAAATAACTTTGCCTTTGAAAAGATAAGGACCGTACATGGTAAATGGATAGGAAAACTGCACACGTCCTTAGGCGCAACCAAAATATTTTGACAAAAAAAGTAGGACAAATAAAATACATTCTGAACAAATAATAGAGCTTCAGGGAAGTATAAATTACTAAACAACAAAATATATATAAAGAAAATCAATGTTGCATGAATGCCAACATCATTGGTAGCTCATGGGGGAATTGAGCTCAGCTTAATATTGATATTCTAGGCCTTATATTTTGGGCTTAGAGTCATCATCGCTATATTTTTATGAATTATCATTGATGGTAGTAGACTCTTCCTCCAACTTCTCCCTCTCTACTTCTTCCTCTTCTTCCTAGTGCTCATGGTCTTCTTCTTCTTGACACTCATGGTCTTCTTTTTCCTGTTGATCTCCTTCTTGTGCTTGATTTTATTACTGCTAGATAGGTTTTTACCATTGGAGATGCTCCTGAATACGCTCATAATTTTCCTAGACCAAGATATAGACCTCTTATTTAATTGTGCCACATTCTTGGAGCTCACTAACTAGGTATCCAAAGGTCTCAAGTTGGTCTACATTGGCATGATTAGCCATCTAGCTGAGGTCTACCAAATAGGCTTCCATACATGCAAGACTAGCTATTAACTACATTACCTATGCTCAAAAATAGGCTCCTCCCAACTTTCAAGCTCTAAAGTATTATTTTTGAAGGTATCCCAAACTGACTTCAGCTTTTCTTTTGACAATATATGATCTTGTTCATTAGTGAAGCCAAGGAAACTGATCTATGTGAGAGTTTTGAAATACATCATAGAAACTTATATTTCTTGCTCAAATGCATCCATAAACCTTCATTCTTCTTGGGCTATTTTCATCCTTAAGAAGAAAGCCCTCAGTGTTATCTTTGTAGTTGCCCATGATCAAGAAAGTGGGCACACTGGAGTAAGCTCGATGTCCATTTTCTCTAGGATTTGTACCTTCATGGCCAACTCCAACCATTGGTTAATATCCCTTTTAGCATCCTCTATTATGGAAGCACCATAGGTGACTGAATATTTGGATTCCTAGATGAATGTTAGAACTGCTATTACTTGGCATGCCCTATTTTAGAAGTTGGTCAGGAAGTGATGGCAAACCTTCTTAATATGATCTTTTGACAAGACCTCTACTTTCCTTACCTTTGCTATCAATTGGGCCTGTAGTTCCTGAACCTGAGCATTCAAAACCTACAACTATGTTTCTACTTATGCATGTGCTTTGAGGCACTGCTCAGATTCTTTCTTGTAATTCTCCACCTCCTACTCCAAACTAGTTACACACTGTTGCAACTTCTCAGATTTGAACTGCACTTCCTCAAGCTGCACCCTTTTGAGTGCTAGGGTTTCTTAAAGCTCTATATTTTTGACCTCAACATCATAGTAGTAAGCTTTGAAGTGCTCTGTGTGTAAATATAAGGATTCCACCTCAACCTAGATGTTTCCAAACTTTTCTATGATATTGATCTTCCTTATATCTTCCACTGTATGATAGTAATAATAGTCTATCATCGTCATTTCCTCTAATATATTTTGGACCTTGGGCACTTTATCCATATTATGGAGTTGCATATTATGTGGGTTGAACATAGACCTCTTCTCCACTTGGGCTAGAGCCTGTACATTCTTTCTTTTTTTACCCTTAATCTAGGTCAAGGAAGTCTCCTATGACCAAAGTATACTCTCTATAATTGGGCCCTCCTCTAGAACCTCCAGCTCTATTTCCATTGGTTATTGCACTCCAAAAAGTGGTAAGAAAGAGAATAGAGCTCACTAAGGGTTTGCCTCTAGAGATAATTCAAGGAAAACTAGGGTAGTGACTGTAGCAAATTTAGGAGATGCTAGGTTTTAGATGGTTGCAACTGAAGTACTATGGTCTGGGGGTAAAAAATCAAGGGATACTGATACTATAACTACAAGGGTAAGAGAGGATAAAAATAGTTTTGGATTAACAATAGTGATAGATGTAGTGATTGTATTAGTATACGATTAAGGAGGGGTAGGGGTAGACACTGTAGAGAATGTAAAAGTTGTGGAAACATACGTAAAGGAGTTGAACTTCTGAGCATTAGGAGGGAGCATCAAGGGAACTAACGACTGGGATGTAGGTAAGGATGCAACACACCTGGTGGGACCAGTTTATAAGAAACACTAAAACCCATCTCATGCTTTATTATTTTATCTTTACTTGGAGGAATCAATATTTGGTAAATTTTCTTGATCTTACGAAGTGATGATTAGCAAATTCACCTGGTGACTCCTTGGTATGTAAAACTAGAAAGAAAAAAGGTATCCATGTAAACCATAGTTTTTTATGTATACCAGGTCATTCAAGAGGAATAAACCATAATTTTTTTCTATTATGAGCTACCTTATAGAGGGTCAATTATTTTAAGGAATTTAAATCAATATTTTTATTCATAAGAAAATTCTCTTGAGAAGAATCCTTCAGTTAATCCAGCAACACCTCCAACAGCAGCTACACCTGGAAACATGGCACAAAATGTAGTTCCAAATCAACCCTTGTATAAGTTCCCCATATGGAATACAACTGGCCCTCTTAGACTAGCCCAAATGCATGACATTCCTCAAGTTGTGTCTAAGTCCATTCCCACCTATGATGGATCTTGTAAAACTGCATATGAGCACTGCTAAGATATTCTAAATCTGGAAACCATACACAATATAAAAAATGAATATGTGATTGTTAGGATTCTAGCCTTCTCTTTTAGAGGAAAGATTATACATTGGTTTAGAACCCTTGAAAACAATACTATTACCTCATGGGAAGTATTGGTTGAGCCCTTTATGGAGGCATTCAATGAGTTTGTGGATCTTTTTTCCCTCCTTAATCAGTTCACATCTATGCAAAAACATCAACGAGAAATGATTTAAGATTTCAATTTAAGGTTCAATAGAACGTGGAAGAGAATTACCTCTACTAATATACCAATCATATGCCTTGCTTACATGTATTATATCAGGGCCATTGGATCATAGTTAGGCCTATAAACCCAACAATCTAGGATGGAGACCTTTCCACAAGTCTATAATACAACTATTCATGCAAAAAATATCCTTATTATTGTGGGAAGACTCTCCAAAAGTTGTGTTTCCCTACAACTTGGAAACCACTAATGTCCAAAGCCAAAATACTACTTCATATTATATGGACCCTCCTCCTTTGTCATCCCCATTCCCATAGATGACTCCCATTCCTCAATTAAAAGCACTGTCTACTACAACTCCTTTCCTTCCACTTCCTTCTAAAATTCTGCAAGAATACTCTATCATCCTTGATATAAAAAATACTTTGAAAACTCTTAGAAACAAGATGAATTCAATGGAGAAAAAATATATGGAGAGGTATCAACAAAGGATATTTCTTTATGTGAATAAATATCAAATACCTGGTCCTAGAAATAGTAGTATGGTCAAAGTAAATGCAACATATGAAGAGCCTAAGTTTTATTCAAAAATAATTCTAGTGAATGTATGGTGTTTAGTGTGCAACAGTCCCCATGACTCACAATCTTGTATGATGTACTGAAGTATGGGGAAAATGGTGCACCTAACAATGCCAAACAAGATGCATCTATCGCTAGTGTTGAATAAGCATTACAAAAGGAGTATTCAAGTAAGAATTATAAGACAAAATAAATGCATAAAATGGATTTATTCTTTATTCATTTTATGGATCAAATAATGGTTACATAAATTTCCCCTTGAGGGATCTATACCGATACACTTATTACAAAATGGTGCCCAAGGATCTAATCCTTTCAATAACTCTGGTGCACTTCCAATGTTCTTGCTTGTACCCACAATTGAATTGGGTGGGCCTATGATACCTCTAATTAGTTATTTTATGTTCCAATCCTATGCTTCTTCCTCATGTGTTGTAAAAAGTGCACCTACACACAAGGAAACCAGATTTTATCAATAGCAAGTGTGGATTGTGAAATATGCAATAGCAATACATGCAATAATAGACTAGAAAGTGGAAATATGCGATGTGACCATCCAAAATAATTCTAAATGAATCTAAATATTAGACATATGCATAAAAAGTGATTTTGGACTAATCTAATTATAAATGATAGAGAAATTGTAGCTATATTCCTGTTGATTACGTAGTGTGCCTAGTAAAATTGCAAAACCTAAAACAAGTTATTTCTAATCCTAAATATCTCCAGATCAAACCAAACTTGGATATCATATATAAAATCATATTTAAAGAGAACACATATAAAAATATTAGCAAAATTGATCACATATTTAGGTGTACCTTTTGATGAGCCCCGTAGACCTCCAAAATACTAAAAATATGATATCTCACTCAATATGCCTATTTAAAAACATTAGAAAAATAATGCTTCAATATGTGACCATACCTTGCAAGGATGGCGGTGACTATCATAGACTGGGGACCATCCTAGGGTGGGACAACCACCAGTTTTGCTAATTTTCTGCCACCAATTCCTTTTTATATTAGTCAAAAACTCTCTCAATAATGTTGTCATAAAATTTGGGGATTAAATTCACTCAATTAGTTCAGTTTTGCAAACAAATTATACCTCTTGAATCACTCTATAACCTCCTTCGCTAGGTAGAGATTTCGAGGGAAAAAGCACAAAAGGTTGAGGGAAAATCTTGGCAGCACTTTATTGCAATAACATAAAACTCCTCTCTATGATTTGGGTGGAAATGGATCCACATTATAACCAAAGGAATCTTGTGGCCAAATGGGCATACAAGGACATGCAGGGAAAGAGGCACCATTTATCCAAAACTTGGAATGCATTGGAAGGGGAAGAAAATATCTCTTTTTGGCCTCCATTCTACAACATGTCATAAATATTCTGATCCCTTAGGTCTGCATGATTGAATAGGTAGGATAAATGGTAGTCTCTAGGTGCCATTTATCCAAAATTTTACTTTTTTGGAGTTAAAGGCCATGGCCATCTCACCCAAGAATAGTCACATGCAACCATCCCTAGGTGGGATGATCATGAACTATGATCATACCAGGGTGGGACGGTCATGCCTATGTGGCCCAAAACCTCCCAAAAGTGGGTAAGAGCCTTACAAGAGTGGTTAGGACCATTGTGTAACCTTTGAGGGTTGCCCAAGGTGGCCATATGATATCAATTAGCCAATGCTTTTGGTTAGCTAATCGGATTAACATGGATTTAGTGTCTATAGATGTCCCTTTTTGAGATGCATTGTGTGCAACACAGCATTGAGAAAAAATAGATGACTAAAATGCTAAATTATTAGGGTTAACCTAACCAAATTTAAATACCCCAATCATGGAAAGAGTATGCATTCCTGAATCCTTGCTTCTGATGAGCTAAGGAACTTGATTCAAGTACAACCTTTCCAGTAAGGCTTACTTGATAGTGGATATTATTTAGTCATGAAGAGGTAGGGCCTATGATCCTTCATACTTCCATGTGCCAAGAATTTTTTTAATTGAATTTTTTTCTTGATTTCTTCCCCAAGTAGGGGCGTGATTGTATTTGTCAATGATTCGTTGAACAAACACAATTTGCATGATTGAGTATTTGATTGTTGATTATGATTATGAATTTGTTAAATATGACTACCCCCTCAAGTTATGAGTCAATGAGGTAATGACTAGTGATAAAATTGATGAGTTGCTTGACCCATATGACTTGGATAGGTTTTCCTTTAGTTTTACCCATTGAAAAATAGAGAATTTTTAGGAAGATTTTGATGATTTTGTTGACGTTTCATGGAAGAAAGGAGTTGAAAAAATTGTTCTTATGGAGTAGTATGGATAAAATGGAATTCTTAGATATTAAATTAAGGAATTTTCCATTCATCCATGAGCAATTTGGGTTCATCTTGATCCATAGTGAAGTTTGACCAAATTTGACCTATTTATGATGGGTTTTGGACCCTTTTTGTTGCATGTTTTAGTTGTTTTATGGTGGCCATCCCAAGGTGGTATGGATTCATAGTTTATGACCATCCCAAGGTGGTATGGTCAGCCAATTAGCTGCTCATCCCACCCAATGATGGTCATGCCTCTTGGAGCTCTATTTAAGCCAAAAATGGGGTATTTGGGCTCATTTGTGCATTTCTAACTTTGCAGTATGAGATATGAGGAGGAGGAGAGTGATTATACATAGTGGAGCACTACCAAAATAATACTAAATTCATCATGACCCAGTGTGTAGACTCGTCCATTGATGGATCTGGTGTGAGATGGGTAAGTATTGAATTTCTTATTGCACTATGCCAGTGTTAGAAGTGTAATTATGGCTTATGTTTGATTTTAAATAAAGCACACTAAATACTTGGTACTTGAACCTAATTAGTGATTTCCTACAATTTTTTATGCTTTTATTTAAGTTTTTGTGCAATTTTATTGCTCGTTATTATTTATTTTGCTATTTTTTTATTGTTTTTGGTGGCCTAGAAGGCTTATTTTTGATCATTTTGGGGGCCATGATTGGGTGGGACGGCCAATATGGGATGTTTGGGGGGTGTCCTTGGGTGGTATAGTCATATATTTTGGGGCCATACTTGGGCAAGATGAACATAATTCAGCTAAAAAATGGGCCCTTTTTTGGATGTTTTGGATATTTTTGGGTCATTTTGAAGCATGTTTGGTGCTTGTTATTAACATGCCTACCTCTACTAGGTGTTTAAGATTCAGTATCGAGTTCTAAAAATCTTTCAAAAAATGAGAGATTTATTGACAAAGGCAAATTGGGAATGTCTTTATGCCATTAGCCTTAAGAACATGACATGGTTAGAGCCTGTAGTGGGTGACCATGCTTATTTGACTGCTCTTATTGACTTGTGGGATCTGTGCACCAACATATTCCACCTAATAATAGGGGATCTGATGGTGATGCTTGAGGATGTCTATAAGATATTGCACATTCTGATAGAGAGGTGTTAAATCATATCTAATCATTGTGACCTGAGAGATATAATCATGGAGAGGTACTTTGGTAGGAAGTGGGAGGAGGCAGTACAAGACTCACTGAGCAGAGGAGTACTGGTGGGGTTATGGTATGAGATCAGTGTTTTGACCACTAGGTATATTTTATTGATGGCACTGATATCAAACATGCTAATATGAGACTCATCAAGATCTAGGTTTCCTTGGAACCTATTGGAGTTAGTGTTTACTCTGGTAGAGTGCACTGTGGAGCAACCACTAGTGATGGCTTGGGGGATGATATTACTGGTATAGTTGTATGATTATATGTATGAGATTTTATCATGGGGGTGGAAGGTCTTGGGATATATTTTTCTACTACAAGTGTGGGGTTTGAAGCACATAGTTGTGTATTGATTGTAGGTATTACCATGGATGACATGGGCACAACTGAAAGATAGGGAGATAGCCTATAGGATCCTATGGTAGTGGGTCTAGGAGGTAGGGTAGAGTCATCATCTTACAGGTTATGTAGAACATTATGCATGGTATTTTTCATGACTCAGGGTAGTAGAGGTGATTTTGAGACCTTAAAAGGATTACTTGGCATGGGCCGATGTTGAGGTATAGCTTTACAGGGTGAGGTGAGGGAGATGGCTTGTTAGGTGGTATGGGTCTGAGCAGGAGTACTTTCCTTATGCTTGAGTTCTATGATAGTTTGAGCTACATAAGGGGTTTCTTAGTGAGCCAATGGTCTACCAGTATTTTAGGTATGAGAGTACACTAAGATGGTCGATAGTGGAGGTAGTAGGAGGGGAGGAAAATCCTATAGTGGATATTCCAAATTTGAACAATGCTAGAACCACATAGGAGTATGACTCATGGTGGGTGATACACTAGTGGCAGGAAGAGGGGCCACTAGAGGGTGATTCAGTTATGGTAGCAATAGTAGAAGGGGTCATAGGGGTACTTCGAATGAGGTTTAGGTAGATGTAGGTGAGTGACATATGCATCATCGAGTTGTGGATGAGCAAGGAGACCTCCTTGACTTAGGAGATATAGAGGATGAATTTGATGAATATGACTCTAAGTATTTGGGGATGATGACACAATAGTAAGTATGAGATGGTACAGGTACTAAGCTAAAATATGATACGGTCAAGGTTAGGCAAGAGAGAGATCTCCTATAGGCATAAGTATAGAGTGCACATGCTAAGCTTGATAGGTAGGTGGTAGAGATAGTGTTTCTACGAGTAGAGATTAGATTTTGGATCCCTAGTTGGGAGGGATCTAGCATTGGGGAGATGGATAGGCTATGGGAGGAGGTGGAACAACTTAAAAACTTAGTGGAAGTCTTCTAAGCTCATTTTTTAGAGGAGTAGATCTATACTGAGGAGTTGGAGGAGGACATAGTGTGCCTTAGGGGGTGCTTACCAGCCCATCCATCTACTAATGGGTCACACCAAATTTTGAGGAGTGGTATAGGGTAGTCTTCAATGAGGATGTAGGCACCTAGATCTACACAAAGGTTTGATAGGGTAAGTGGTAGCAATTTTGGGAGTTCTTGGTGGGCTCTAACTAAGGGTGGAAGTGAGAGTCATAGTACCGGTCCTGCGTGACTATGGTTGGCAAGACTTTGATGGCTCTTTTTGTATTTTTTGATTTTGATACTGTGAGGTTGGAGGACCTACTTTATTGTATACTATGGGTAGTTTGAGGATTATGATGTATATTTTTACCCCATACATATACATATATATATATGATATTTTATTTATTTTATCATCATGTGTATCCTAACTGCTTTATGAGATGTATGCAATGTATGTACTTACTTTATGATGTTCTGATGGATGCTTATCATGTATGCATATTTTGTAATGTGGTTTGATTTGATGATATGTATATGCATGGATTTATGATGAGATGGGTGATGTATTGATATAGATGATGAAATATGAATACTATATGACATACTATGTTAGCACCATAGACTGTATACAATTCATCGATTCATTGGTAATGTTGTTATGTGATGTATTCATGGAAATGTAACTTAATAGAATGTGATAAAATGGTATGAATGAATGAATGTTATAGAATATCTATGAGGTTTTTATGAAACTTAAAAAATCTAGTTAATTGATCAAAATTTGTATACTAGCCATGCAAGACTTTTTGACAAGGTATGAATCTACTAGGATGACTAAGATACTCAATATCCTTGTGTGTGCAAGTGATTTTATTGTAATATGCATAAGATTACCCTAGTGCCAAATAGGATTGATGTATCCCATCTGTACTTAAGATCACCCTATGAGTATCATGATCCTAGGTTTTTTACGTAGTTGGATTAGACCACTAGGTAGTATAGGCTACCAAAATATAGCTCATACACATGCAAACATTGGTCTGTACATATGCAATAGGATAATGTGATAGAAATATTTTCATGTGTGAGGATAGCACAATTTCTAGGTAGGCTTGATGCCACCTAACCTATAATGAGGATCAACTGATGGTTTGTCAAATGCTGAGAATTCCAAGGATTCAAGTTCAATACTCCCTTTATGTTGTTTTTTTCTTTGAGCAAGGGATTTAGTTAGTGATAAAAATCATTGTTTATTTTTCTTTTGATTTTTGCTTTTTGGAATTTTGATTTATTAATAGTGGTGAAAACCACTGTTTATTTTGGTGAATTGGGTAAGTAAGAGCTTTTCATTTTGTCAATTCTTAATATTTTTGAACCATTCACACAAGGGGATGAGCGAGATAAACTTTTCACTTAAGGTAACCTAGAACAATTTGTAGGTTTCATATTTCATTGTGCAAAACTTGGATTTATTAGTGTGAAAAATGTGTTGGAATTTTGAAATATACAAGGTACAATCACAAGAAGACTCTACCTCCTAAAAATCGGGATAGCTTTCTACAAAATTTGAAAAGAAAACTAGAGATGGCTGAGTGACCAAAAACCTAATGACATTCTAGAATAAATGAATAGGTGAAGGAAAATGGACACAAATATGAAAGGTGGGAAATGTAGGTGGAAAATATAAGTGAAATATGAGATGATGTGAATGATGACTTTAACAACATTAATTTTGAATAATGACTAGTTTTTAGTCTTGGTGCGTAGACATGTATGAGCAAATCTAAAATGCAAAGTGCAATGATGAGTATGCCTAATGCAAGTGATGATATAATACAATGGTATGCAATGTGATGTGATGTAATATTTTAGTAATTTTGATATTTTTATGATGTTTTTGAGTTTTGATAAATGTGTGTATACAATTTTACTAATGGGTTTAACAAATGCCATTGGGGCTTTTTGGGTGACCAAAGGGCTTATATATACATTTGGGGCATTTTGGGATGACCTAGATGGTCATAAACCACCTAGGAGCATTTTAGGGTGACCTAGATGGTCATAGACCACATAGGAGCATTTTAGGGTGACCTAGACAATCACAAACTACCTAGGAGTATTTAGGGTGACCTAGATGGTCGTAAACCACCTAGGAGTGTTTTAGGGTGACCTATATAGTCATAGACCATCTAGGAATGTTTTAGGGTGACCTATACAATCATAGATCACCTAGGAGCATTTTGGGTTGACCAAACGATGTGTAGGCATCCTTGGAGCCTTTTAGGATGTCTTAGATGATTGTAGACCACCTAAGAGCATTTTGGGTTGACCAAGCGGTTTTTAGGTACCCTTGGAGCATTTTAGGATGACCTAGATGGTCGTAGATCACCTAGGAGTAATTTAGGTTGACCAAGTGGTTGGTAGATATCCTTGGAGTATTTTAGGGTGACCTAGATGGTCGTAGATCACCTAGGAGCATTTTGGATTGACAAAGTAGTTTATAGATATCCTTGGAGTGTTTTAGGATGACCTAGATGGTCGTAGACCACCTAGGAGCATTTTAGGATGACCTAGATAGTCGTAGACTTTCTATGAGTTTTTTAGAGTGACATATATATTCATAGACTACCTAAGAGCATTTTAGGATGACCTAGATAATTTTAGACTACCTAGGAGCATTTTAGGGTGACCTAAATGATCGTAGATCACCTAGGAGCATTTTGGGTTGACCAAATGGTTTGTAGATACCCTTGGAGCATTTTGGATTGACCAAATTGTGTGTAGGTACCCTTAGAGTATTTTAGGGTGAACTAGAGAGCCATAGACTACCTAGGGGTATTTTTGTTGATCAAGCTATTTGTAGATCCCATTGGATGATTTTAGGGTGACTTAGATTGTCATAGATAACCTAGAGGTGTTTTGGGTTAACTAAGTGGTTTGTAGATACCCTTGGAGCATTTTAGGGTGACCTAGATAGTTGTAGACTACCTAGGAATATTTTGGGTTAACAAAGAAGTTTTTAGATACCATTGGAGCATTTTAGGGTGACCTAGATGGTTTTAGACCACCTAGGAGTGTTTTGGGTTGACCAAGTGGTGTATAGATACCCTTGGAGCATTTTAGGGTGACCTAGATGGTTGTAGACCACCTAGGAGTGTTTTGGGTTGAACAAGTGGTGTATAGATACCCTTGGATCATTTTAGGGTGATCTATATGGTTGTAGGCTTCCTAGGAGTGTTTTGGGTTGACAAAGTGGTGTGTAGGTACCCTTGGAGTATTCTAGGGTGACATAAATAGTTGTAGATAATCTAGGAGCATTTTGGGTTGACCAAGCAGTGTGTAGATATCCTTGGAGTGTTTTAGGATGACCTAGATGGTCATAGACCATCTAGGGGTATTTTGGGTTGACCAAGTAGTTTTTGGATACCCTTGGAGTATTTTAGGGTGACCTAGATGGTCGTAGACTACCTAGGGTTATTTTGGGTTGACCAAGCAGTGTATAGATACCCTTGGAGCATTTTAGGGTGACCTAGAAGGTCATAGACCACCTAAGAGAATTTTGGGTTGAGCGAGATGTGTATAGATGCCCTTGGAGAATTTTAGGGTGATCTAGATGGTTGTAGACCACCTAGGAGCATTTTGGATTGACAAAGCATTATATAGATACTCTTGGAGCATTTTAGGGTGACCTAGATGATCGTAGACTATTGAACATTTTGAGTCAAAGTTGTAATTGATGTCAAGGAATGAATTTGTCATTGATGTCAAGGAATAAGCTACAGTTGATGTCAAAATGTCAAAAGAAATAATGTGAGAGGTTGATTGAAAAGATGTCATAATATTATTTTTATATTACGTGAGGCAAAGACAAAATGTTTTTATTAAAACCATGGTGGCAAAATGAATTTTTATGAAATCATTATGAGAAACACAAAGTTTTTATTTAACCCCCAAGGAGGCTTTATTTTTTATAAATCCAAAGGTTACAAAGTTAATTTATAAAATTTAAATTCTAAATAGAATTTAAATGATTTATAAATTAACTATGCATATTATAAAGGTACTAACGTCCAATTATAATTCAACGTCGACGTTCAAGATTTGGAAGGCAAAAGGTATTTAAACCTTTGCCTAAGTTCAAAACCAAGAATTTTAATTTCCTCTAATTATTTCTACATCAAAAATTGTGCTAATATTCATGGATAAAGATCCAAGGAGCAACGAACAAAAGGCTCGTGCATTCAGTGAGAAAGGAGCACATCGAACACGCTACGTGGCAAGAGGAGAAGGGAGCCAAGGGCTGTAAAGGATTTGGTGAAATATTAAAGTGCATTCTATGCTTTTAGTGGGCACGTGAGTGCTTGGATCACACGGCTAGCAATCTACAGCCAAGGTGCTAGCAAGGGAGAGAGTGCAAGATCGAATTTTGTAAAACATGGAGCGGGAGATATAAAAGGTTTTTATATTTCTAATTTAATTTTTAATTAAGTTTCTAAGGTTGTGGAGAGATAAGGGTTGTTAATAGAAATAAAAATTATTCTTTTATTTGCTAAGGCTAGGGAGAGATAAGGGGTAAATTGGTTATGATATTTACCTAAGTGGTAAATGGAAATTTACTAGGGTAGTATTTTTTTTGCCTTAGGGAATTAAAAATTAATTTATTGCATATATTTGGTAAAGTGACTTAATCAATTATTGCAATATTGAGAAGAGTAAGATGTGTTTGGTCAATTATTGTTGATGGATGATTTCTTTAAGATGGAGTAATAAGGTGTATGTAAGTTTTGATATTTACATTGTATCTTTGAGAGAGTTTATCATCTTATAACTTCTTTGAGCTTGGCAAAGAAGTGTTTATGGTTGTGGCAGATTTTTGAGGTTCCTTCATCATCAAGAAAAAGGTATGGGCATATTCTTCCATAGTTGAGTTGATTGGTTGGTTTTCTAGAAAACAAGTTTGGAGTGAAAAGTACTTAAGTAGGTCTCCTTATTGAGTGTGTTGAGTTAATGCTTCAAGGTTTTCTAGAATAAATAGTTGTTGTTAAAACCTTGTTTTATAAGCATTGTTTTTGAAGCCATTGGTTGAGTGAAGAACTTGAACTAGGGTTTGAAAAGAACATGAGTATCATTGTTATGTGAGATTGTTTTATAAGCATTGTTGTTGAATCCATTGGTTGAGTGAAGATCTTGAACTAGGGTTTGAAAAGAACATGAGTATCATTGTTGGAAATTTTTTTAGTGAAGGTTCATATGCTTGGACTAGGGTTTGTAAGCAAGGATTATTTCATTGAGTGATTGGTTGAGTAGAGTTGGTTGAGCCTAGTCAAGTGGATGTATGAAGTGATTGTTCAAGTTCTATAAAATAAACTATTATATATTATGAATTGATTTGAGGAAGTGATTGAACATTGAGGTGATTGTAAAGCATATTGAGTCTCTAAAAATTCTATGTATGTTTTTGAAAGAGTGATTAAAAGTGATTGAGCATTGAGGTTATTGTGAAGCATATTGAGTCTCTATCAATTATCTGTATGTTTCTGAAAGAGTGATTGAAAGTGATTGAGCATTTATGTGAATGAGAAGCATATTGAGTCTCTAACAATTCTCTGTATGTTTCTAAAAGAGTGATTGAAATTAATTGAGCATTGTGATGAGTATAGAGCATATTGAGTCTCTAAAAATTCTCTTTATGTTTCTATTAGATTGGACAAGTTCTAGTGTGGACATGTTGAGTAGATTTGAGGCAAGTCCTTGAGAATACTTGTGGATAGATTTTGGTAAGCTTTTGTGGAAGCTTACAATACATATTGAGAGTAGATTTGGATAAGTTCTTATGAGAACTTATTGAGCAGATAGGAAAAGTTCTATAGAGGACTTGAGGACAGATTGGTGTGAGATTTTGTGGAAGATTACAAGACATATTTGAGACAAGTCTTTCAGAAGACTTGAGAGAAGAATTGATTGATTTGTTCAAACAGTGAGTTAAGGTTTGGGGTAGATCCAATAGAGTTGATTTGATATTGAGTCAAGCTTTGAGTTAAGGCTTGAAGAGAGATATTGAGAATATATTTGTGCTATATTGAAGGACTATGTTTAGTACATATTTGAGAATAGATTTTGGTGCACATTTGAGGATAGGTTTGTGCTAGACCAGAGATAGAGATTGAGGATTGATTTGTGCTAGACAAAAGGACTGTGTTTAGTATATATTTGAGATAAATCGTTGGAGGTGAAAAATTTGAGGACAAATATCTCTAGGAAAAGCAAGAAAGATATGTGTCTTCTATGGATAGAGTTCTATTTGCTAAGGACAGTGGAGGTATATGTCTTCTAGAGGATCACCAACCATAACAAAGTTAGGATATTGGTGTCTCCTGTGGATAGATATCCAAAAAATTTGATTAGGGGATTGGTATATCTTTTGGATAGAGATACATAAACATTATAATAGGGAAAGGATTTCCAAGAGATTGATTGAGAAAATTTTAATGAAATATTTTCTCCATGGAGTAGCCCACATTGGGTGAACCATGTAAATTTTGGTGTCTCTATTGTGTGTGGTGATTTGTGCATTGCTTTGATTATTGCTATTGATATTGCTATCTATACATTATATAATATTTATTGGGAAAGAAAATTGAAAAAATTGGTCTTATACTGTTCACCCCCTTTTCGTATAAGCTTGTGTTCTTCATAGACTACCTAGGAGCATTTTGGGTTTACCAAGAAGTATATAGATACCATTGGAGCATTTTAGAGTGACCTATATGGTTGTAGACTACCTAGGAGTGTTTTGGGTTGACCAAGAAATTTTTAGATACCCTTGGATCATTTTAGGGTGACCTGGATGGTCATAGACTACCTAGGAGTATTTTAGGTTTACCTAGATAGTCGTAGATCACCTGGGAGTATTTTAGGGTGACCTAGATAGTCATAGATTATCTAGGAGTTTTTTAGGGTGATCTAGACAATCGTATACTTCCTATGAGCATTTTAGGGTGACCTATATGGTCATAGATCACCTAAGAGAATTTTGGGGTGACCAAGTAGTTTATAGATACCCTTGGAGCATTTTATGTTGACCAAATAGTGTGTAGATATCCTTGGAGTATTTTGGGTTGACCAAGTGGTGTGTAGATATCCTTGGAGCATTTTAGGGTGACCTAGATGGTCATAGACTACCTAGGAGAATTTTGGGTTGACCAAGTAGTTTGTAGATACTCTTGGAATATTTTAGGGTGACCTAGATGGTTGTAGACTACCTAGGGGTATTTTAGATTGACCAAGTAGTGTGTAGGTATCCGTAGAGCATTTTAGAGTGACCTAGATGGTTGTAGACTACCTAGGGATATTTGGATTGACCAAGTGGTTTGTAGATATACTTGGATTATTTTACGGTGACCTAGATGATCATAGACTACCTAGGAATATTTTGGGTTGACCAGGTAGTGTCTAGATACCCTTGGAGAATTTTAGAGTGACCTAGATGGTCATAGACCACCTAGGAGTATTTTGGGTTGGCCAAGAGGTGTATAGATATCCTTGGAGCATTTTAGGGTGACCTAGATGGTCATAGATCACATAGGAGCATTTTGGGTTGACCAAGCAGTGTATAGATACCCTTGGAGTATTTTAGGGTGACCTCGATGGTCGTAGATCACCTAGGAGTGTTTTAGGGGACCAAAACACTCTTAAGCATGGAAATGTTACAAATAAAGGATGTTCAAGGGTTTAGGATCCTTGAGTCCTTCAAGGGTAGCTAGGTAGTAAGTTTTGAATCCAATATAACTAGTGACGACAAAAGGATCTAACCAGTTTGCTACAAAATTATCCCTTAGGTGGGGAAGCAAGTTGGAATTTTGTTGGTTCTCTTTCAAAACTAGGTCACCAACCTAAAAGTCTCTAGGACGGAATTTCATATGATAGGCTCTCTTAAGTCACTTTTGATAAACGTGCAAGTGCTCGAGAGCATTGATGCATCATTCATCAAGCAACATAAGTTGGTCTAAGTGGGCCTATCACATAGTGTCATCATTGATGAACTCTTACATGGATATGCATAGCAATGGGAATTCCAAATCTAGAGGCATGACCACCTCGGTACCATACACTAGTGAGAATGGAGTTGCCCTAGTGGGCATCCAAACACTAGTGCGAAAGGCCCATAGAGCAAGAGATAATTACATGTGCCAGTATTTGTGATTCTATTTAACTATTTTTTCAAGATGGAAATCATTGTTTTGTTTGATACCTCATATTGCTCATTTTTTTGTAGATAGTAGGACATTGAAAATATGTGCTAAATATTATACTTTGTCATTACAGTGTGCACATATTTGTTTTTTAAGGGCCCCCCATTATAAAAAATTATCATGGAAGGAATACCAAAACAACAAATAATAGTATACAATATGAAATTCACGATACGGTGTCCTATCATAGTGGTAAGGGGAATTGCTTCCACCCATTTTGTAAAATACTCGATGGTCATAATGATGAATGTGTGATGGCCTGAGGATGTGGGTGATATTTTCCCAATTAAATAAAACCCCCATTGTGAGAATGACCAAAATAATTAAATTTATTAGAATGCTTGAGAAGGTATGTGTGTCAGGTTAGCATGGTGTTGATACTTTACGTACTTCTTGACATAAGCACAAAAATGTCACTCCAAGATTGGATAATAATATCCCATGTGAAGAATGTGCTTAGAGATAGCCATATCATTGAAATGGCCATCACATGTACCATCGTGTGCTTGGGTGATTATCCAAAGTGAATATTTATGCTCTAAGCAATGGAGGAGGATTCCTTCATAGCTGTGATGATACAAAATGTCTCCTAGAAAGACATATTTTGTTGCTTTTTGTTTAAATGTCAATTTGGAAGCATGCAACAACCCAAAATGGGTATTACCAAGCTTTAAGTAATATTTTATTTGAGTAGACCGATACTTATGTGAGGAATCCTTGATTGCATGAATTACCTAAGTCTTTTAAAGTTCATCCCAAGTGAATGCTAATTGGGAAAGAACTTATAAGAATAGTTTTATGTTGTTATCAAAAGGAGTTTGAGCAAATAGAGTCCCCCAAGAGGTATGATTCAAGTGATCATGAACTTATGAGAACCATTCCTTAAGAGGTTAAATATGAATCAAGTGGACTTTTGGCATGGATTTAGTGTTCTCACACTCAAACGCAAATTGCAATAGAATTTTAACCTGAATGGTTGTCATATCATCAGCAGGATTCTATGGAATTAGAGACCTCAAGGAGGCCATGGTATCCACAAAATAATTCAATGAGTGAGGGAGTACCTCGATATCATACCATTCAAACTTTATTATAATTTTATCCACAAGGGCTTTATAGGCTTGCAGAACTAGGCACTTACATTGGTAAATCCCTTTGACCTAGTTTATGATGAGCAAGGAGTCACAAAAATGTTGAGCTTGGTTATTTTCATGGTGACAATAGTTTGAAGGCCTATGAGCAAGGCTTCATACTCAACATTTTTTTTGGTGCATGGGAAATAAATTTTGAAGGATAGGGGTATGGGAGCCCCTTGAGGTGTGAAAAATACAATTCCCACACCATCCCCTTGTTCACATTTGGATCCATCAAATAAAGTCATATCGGCCTATGACTTAGGCTCATCAAAATCAAGTGATTTAGATATTTGAAAGACTCCATAATTGGGAAGTTCCATGCTAAGAGGCTAATCATCCTAGAGAGGAGCCTCTACAAGTTGCTCCATAATGACCTGACCTTTGATAATTTTTTGAATGAATTCTAGGTCAAACTCCATCAACAACATGATCCATTTTGTTGTGCGACTATTGTGATAAGTGTGACTTATCATAAATCACAATGGATTCTCTTTTGATACAACATACGTGGTATGGCTAAGCATGTAATGGCATAGATTCTTGGTGGTGAAAACCACCACTAGGTATAACTTCTCAATGTATGTGTAATTGATTTCATAACTGACCAAGGTGCGACTAAGGTAGTAAGTAGCATGTTTCTTATGCAACTCATTATTTTGGGTGAACATGATGCCCAATGCAATCTCAGTAGCTGATATGTATAAGTGAAATGACACTCATGGTTGGGATGGAGCCAATATTGATAGTGAATATAGATATTGTTTTATTGAATCAAAGTTAGCTTGACACTCATCATTCCAATGGAATACGATCCCATTATGTAACATTTTGTTCATGGGCCAATATTTCTCTAAAAACTGCACTATGAAGTTCTTGATGGACGTGATCTTACCCTATAGACTTCGCATTTGCTTGATGGTAATTGGGAGAGGTATCTCAAGGATTAAATTGAATTTGTTGGGGTCTACTTCAATGCTTCTTTTAGAGATGATGAATCCCAAGAGCTTTCCAGATGTGATGTCAAAGATGCACTTCTTGTCATGATCCATTTTGGCAAGCCTTCTACGTATGGGAATAGGACTTATTTCCTAGGTTGGTATCACTCTGTGAAGTCAATTAATATTAAATTGGGCATTAAATGGGTCAACTTATAGAGTAGAGATTTACTTTTTAAATATGCTTAATTAATTTAATTACCTTCATTTTAGAAGGAAATCAGGTAGTTTGTTTCCTTTATAAACTAGTCCAATTTTGATTGGATTAAATAAATATAAATCTTCCCCTCCACATGGCTACTTTGGGAAGGTGGAGATGGTGGATAAGATTCTGCTTTTATCTCTATGGATCCCCTTTCCATTAAAATATATATGTATATTAAGGGAAGCTTTATCATGGGATAAGAAAAAGAAGATTAAAAATGATAATATATATATATATATATATATATTTAAAAGCATATTTTTTGAAAGAAAGAAATCTATATATATAATTAGAAGCATCGGATACCCCTACCTCCTTGGGTCTTACCCAAAAGTGGCATCCCTTTTGGGATATTTTCCATAAAAAATATATATATATATATATATATATATATATATATATATATATAATTAGAAGCATCTTTTTTAAAAGAAATAAATAAAAAATAATAATAAATAAAATATTTAAAAACCTCTTTCTTGCCTAAGAATAAAGAATGTTATAAATTGCCATTAAGGTTGAGAAAAAGGGGAGGATGTTATGTTATGTGATGTTATGCTAGACTGGAGAAGCCAAAGAAGAAGTGAAAATCAAATAGGAGTCACCAGCCTACTGGAGTTCCGGGTGGGAGCTTTCCACTCCTATTTTATTTAATTTTTGCATTCATAGGTTGTCTTCAAATAGCTTACAATTTGTTTATAACAAGTAATAATTTCATGTACTCTAAATTTTAGAATGAATACCCTATGTTTTGCTGAAATTTATTAGGAGTATGGCCTTTTTAGTCTTATAATAATATTGTGTAAGAGTCTTATTCCCTTGACATTTGTATATCCCATTTCATTTTGAAGCCTGCTATAAGTGACATGGTATATGACTAAAAATAAAAGTTTCTTTTCAGCCATAGGCCTTTACTTCTATTTTCATATTGTTATAATGATAATCACCAATATCAGATATACTACCTATGTTGAAGTAGCACCATATCATTGTCTCGGTAATCATGTTATAAATGGATAGAATTAGATCCTAACATCAAGAGGCAAGCCATCAAATTTAATTTCCTTGTAGTCATGAATTCTCCATCACCAGATGTATGTTAATAATAATAAGACCAATAATTTTCTACATTTTGTCTGAAGTGACGACCACTTACAAGATGTAAGAAAGGGTATTGGTGTAGTATTTCAATTTATTGTCAAGTAATTAGGTTTTGGTTTGGATTTACATACCTTTCCTTTCATTATGATAGTAAGAGTATCAAACGTTGGTTGAATATAGATGTATATAATTTATTTGAATACATCTATCCAACTTGTTTGTTATCCACCTTGTTGCAGTAGTGACCTAAGTGGAAGGCATATGCCTCCATTAATAATAATAACATTAAAGGAACCCATGTCTCACTTTTATCAAGCAGTCATTAATTACCTAGCATCAATATCTGATATGACTTCACCCTTCTCCTATATTCGAACACTATTAGTGTTTAAATCAGAGATATGGATTTGATTTCATATACTCCAAATGACTTTGATGTGCATAGAAATCTTGGAGAATTTTTTAGACCCAATTTTCTATATGAAGAACTAAAGCAATCATCAAAATTTGGTGCGATATATGGTGTTACTACTTTACAATTAAATGTGGTGTGGGATTACTATTTTAAACTGTGTGGACTGCCATTGTTATTTGCATAATTCATATTGGTGTAAATACTTTTGTGATCACATATTGAGGAGTTGAATTTGTTCTGTTGTGACCACATGATTCCTATGGGAAGAAATTGATAATTTCCCAAGCACTTGATGTTGGTATCCTAATGCTATATTTTTGTTTATACTAACCAAACCTTATCATTGATAATATAGTTATAGCATAGCAGGATTAAAATCATGAGATGTTAGAAATTTATTCCACTTTAAGACTTGATTTTATTTGATTCCCTATGAAACTATGAGACTATGCATAAGGTCTCCACCTATCCATCTACACTATGTTCAATGCCTTGTTTCTAAAGATGTTTGCAGTGTATGCTCCATATACTTTTAGTTTATAAATCCAATGTGATAGATAATATTCCATCGCTAGAAATGTGGAATGAAACACTATACTATACATTCTATATCCCTCCTTGTATGCATGGGTTGAACCTAGTTCTCATTGGTATGGCTTGGCAATTCATGGGATAAAAATTACCCTTACATTGAATATATGATAATGTCTACTTCTGGATGCTTTTGTAAGATAAACATAGTTAAATATATATATACATATATATGATTTAGTGTGGGAAAAACCTTATGTATATTTGTAAGATTTTATATACTTTATTAATTTATGATGTTAGATTAGATAATGGCTTCACCATGTAAAAGTAATATTTCTTTCCTAATTAAAGTAAATTTGATTTGATTGAAGTAGGATGAATGATTTTGAAATTTTGAAATTAATTTTTAGGGTATTATTTGGATAAAAGAATTGAAACCTATTAATTAGGTAAATATAGAATGAACTCATGAAACTATATATTTGAATGCAATGTCCTAAGTTTTATTGAGTAGAAATATTCAAAAAGACTATCATATGTGTGAAAATGAAATTTTAGAAAAAAATAAACTATTTTATGATTTATGATAATCTTTCATAGTTAAATTGATTATTGGTAATTCCTAGAAATCAATTAAAAGTGATTAAATTGAACATAAGTTTTAGCATACTTGAATGCAAATATTTGTGTTTAATGAATAGAGATAGTACATAAACTATCTTATGTTCTATGTTGAATGAATATAATCAACTAGAAGTTTGGAAGAACATTTTCTATATTTTAAAAAGGATGGATTGGTGTCCATTCCTTCGGAAGAGGTATGGGACTCTTCCCTATGTTTGGTGATATTCCAAATAAATGATGGTTGGAATTATGAATCAATATTTATTTATGAAAATATTAAATATGGATGAATCATCTATTCATTATTGGTGATTTATTTGTGATATACAAAGATGTGATACATGTTTGCATATAAATGATAAATGGGATTATGAATTAATCCTTGTTATGTTGAATGCATTGTTTATTCATGCTTGGTGATTCTCTATGCTAATATGAGAAGTAAATCAAATATTTTGTATATACTATGATTTATTATGAAACTTTTGATGAATGAAATCCATTAGAAGAATGGATGATATTGGTTTCCATACAGAAAGAGGTACAAGAATCTTCTAAACATCCCTAAAAATAAAATAAATGGCACTTATGATTAGGCTTAGAAAATTAAATTATTTAAATATGGACCATGATGCTAGATGATTTATGGGAACTTATGGGGATTTTATCTTTTGAGAAATTATCTGAATAGTATGAAAGCAAATCTTGGAGGTAAATTTAGTATTGGAGATAAGATAAATAATCTTTGGATTGAATTTTATAACCAAATTAGAAAGATAATTAGATATTATGTTGGGATTTGATAATGCATTCTTGTAAACCTTATGATAGATGATGAAATAATTGAATGCATATTGGGATCCAGTTATGGAAATGAACTAATTTGAGATCTAACCTTAGATTGAAATATAAAATTGAATAGGATATTTGATGCATCATTAGCTCACAATTGGGAAAATAATTGATAGTATTTGGAAAGTAATGATATTAATATTGGATCAAATTTAGAAAGCAAAGTTGATAGTAATTGAGAATCAATTGAATAGATTAATATGTTGTGGAGAATTAGATCCAATTGGTTTGTATTTAAGAAAAGAAAATAGCTTTGTAATAATCAACTTTATATTACCCATTCTAAACCCCCAAGGGTTTACTTTTATTGGCCTAATATTAAGGAGAAATGTGGTTGACATAAATTTTTACAACATGATATAATTATGAAATGATAGATAATTTAAGTTATTAGCTTAAATTATTAAGTTAGGAAGAACAGTTTAGTAATGAATTAATTGTATGGGACATTAATTCTTGGATTGAATTTGTGTCAATTATGTAGAATGAATTTGGAATTCATTCTTATAGGAACTTATATGGTTATCTCTAACTTTGATATGAATTCTCTAAAACAATATTCCAATGATTTTCATAAACATTTAAAAATTCTTAGGATGGCTTAGAATCAATAGATTCTTTAATTACATCATGATTTTAAAGGAATATATGGATTCCTTATTGTTATGACAAATGCCTTAATGATATAATGATGACTTAGAGAAAGGAATTAGAAAAAAATTGTTAATTACATCATGAGTTTAAAGGGGCAGTTGGATTTCTTATTGGTATGGGAAATACCTTAATGATACACTGATGACTTAGAGAATGAAAATAGGATAATTCTCTAATTGTGCCATGAATTTGATAAGGAACGGTTGTATTCCTTGACATGTATAATGATTTGAAAGGGACCCATAATTTGACATCCTAAGTTTATGAGTATGAGAAAAGTACATATTTTGGAGACTAGTTTTATTTCTCATGAGGGTTCCCAGGATAAATAATGTGTCAATATTTTTGTGGTTTGATGTATTAATTCTTGTGCATGTTGTATCTACTTCAAATGAAAATGATTTAAGTGGATGATATGGTTAAATGTTTGATGAAAAAGTTATGCAATTATTAGACTATGTTAATGTGTACTATGATGCAAGGAATTTATGCTTAACTTTAATATGTTGATGAATTAATGTTATATGATTATATTAGTTATGTTCTGGAATGTACTCAATAGTTGTATGGATGCAAGAAATAGAATGTAATGGAATGTAAATCTTGCTCAAATTGATGCCTCATGTGTGTTAAGATCTCAAGAATCATAAATTAGTAGATTCTACTTCTTAAGATTAAATTGGGTTATGATCACTTCACAAATATTCTTAGTTGGTATAACCTAAAACATTATAATAAGCCTTATGAGGTATAAGGTGATATAATCATGCTTAAGATGGTATTCCAAGGATTATATAATTTTTATCATGTATAGTTATTTTGTTATCGCATAAAGAATATGTGGATTGGATCTAAGATCCATGAATAACCATTGGTTGAGGTTATTTTATTATGATGGGTTTCAATATTGAAGGTATTCACATATATACTAGTCCTAGTGTATAGTATGGGTAAGAATGATTTCCATTTTAAGAGGAATAAAATATAACACTTGGCTAGTATTCCTTTATCTAAGTGATATGAGGGTATTGTAGAAGCTGATCACTTCTACTTAAGAATGACTTTGATCAAGTATTAATATTTTTTATGCTATTTGCCTTGATAGCTTACAATCCAAATGGAATGATTCTATCTTAGTTCATGATTATGACCTTTACCTCATGAAATATGAATGTATATATATATATATATATATATATATATATATATATATATATATATATATATATATATATATATATATATGTGGTAACAAATGGGGTTATTATAGTTGGTATCAAAGCCTAGGCTAACTAATAGATTCTAGTTAGATCTAGGTTAGCAAAATATTTGGGCATGGAAAAATAGCATGAGAGAAACTCCAAAATATAAAATTCTACTCTAAACAATGCATGTCTGGTAAGGACAAGTTAGTACTTGATATTCTTGATGTCTGAGTTCCTTTCTCCCATAAATATATCCACAGTCATTCAAAAGTGGAAGAGCTAAGCAAACCCTCCTTCCATTGGTTTTAAGTGGTGTAGCTTAGACTCTTTTTGGAAAACTACTTGACATCTATGTTTATTGACTTACTCCTTAATTTCAAGTATGTATGAACAAGAGGGATCATAATTTGGTTCAAATATGCTAAAGGACCCATTGAATTAAGTTTATCAAATTATTATGGATAACTTGTTAATTGCCCAGACCAAATAAATCAAAATGGAACATTGTGTGAATAAGAATTAAGTAAGTTGAAATTTAGTTCCTAGAGATAGCCTAAAATAAGATAAAGATCTTTGATATAGTCCAAAGAGCATATTCATAGAACTACCCATCCTTGAATTGTAGATGTTCTTGGATTAAATTCTGGTTATATCTAAATTTTGCATACTATAGTATATAAGACAAGATAAAAGACTGCTTTCTTTAATGAATTCTCATTACAATTTGACCTTTTCTCAAGAATCTAAACATCTCAACCATGAAAAATTCTTGTAGATTGCTATTTTATTTAGCATGGTTCACCTAGATATAGTCACAACCTGAACCTTTACCCTGGTTGAAGATATCATCTTGCTTTATCATAATTTAGTGGATGTGCTTTGTGATATTTAAGCATTGAAATATGTCATAGAGCAACATGTTTTTTGTGTGAGTAGACTAAACTCTGGAAGGTCATAGACATGTGTTTTTATAAGAAGTGACTATTCCATGAGTAATCTAGTTCGTTATAGCTTTAATACACTAGATATAGTAGTCAAGAACAAAGGTGACTTTTATCAACTTAAATATTAATGATATGAGATAGAAGTTAGAATTACAACTTGAAGAAATATTGTAATATAAAACTAATATTTATATATCAGGAAATGGCCCCTAAAGCAGGAAGTAAAAAGGACACATTATCTCGCAAGATGAAGCGAACTAAAAATCTTGGAAGAAAATTGAAAATATTGAGCAGAATGGTGGAGGACCTTTATGCGGTAATTGATGAGTTGAAAGAATGAGTAAATGATCTTAAGGAATAACTAGTCCAATAGGGCCAACTGCTAGATAATTTGGAAGCTCAAAAATGCAAATTTGGGGCATTGTAAGTCAAGTCCAATTCACTAGAAAAGAGGCCTATTTTCAATTATGACATTTTGTTATAACTTGAATGACAAATTTTAAGGAAGAGAAATATTTTCTATTTTCTGAAGTGGGAGCAAGAACAAAATCGAAAAAAGAAGCAAGTTTTCTTTAGGAAGGGACTCCAGAAAATCGAGACTAATAAGTTACAAGAATAATTTTCCATTGTGCATAAAAAGGGAAGGAAACATGTAGGTTCTCTAGAGGGATTTTTTACATGTAAGGTAAAACATTATGAAAAAATATGACCATAATGTGCAAGAACAAGTAAAATTGTGATGAATCACAAAATTCAAGTTGACACCAAAAGTCCAAATTTGGAAGGGCAAGCCACTTTATCACACACAAATTATGGTGAATCCCTTAGTATTTCCAATGAAATCAACTAAAATTCTAGAGTTTCACTCCAATACTATGAGGAAGAGCAATATTTTGAAAATACACTATCCTTATTTATTTAATGATGCTATGTAATAATACAAGCTAAACTATGGACCACTTATGCAAAGTGGAAACTATACCAAAAACTATGTTTTATTGTTTGTTATGTAATAATGCAAGATCTAGTAGAACCTATGAAATAAAATAAAAAATCCCACTTGAGAAAAAGTGGAAGAAATAAAAGACTATTTCTCTTGTTTAAAAACAATATGTAATACTATTATTGCTGAATTATATTGCATTAGATGATGCTTTTATGACATATATATGCATTGATGAATGTATTGATTCTTTAATATGTATTGATGTATTTATATATGAAACAATATGAATGTTTATTTGCATATAGGACATGGTACTGTTGATATTCTTGTTGCATTACAGGTCCTGGTACTCTCACAGGTGATCAATGATGCCATATTATGGGTAATGACATGGATGGTTACCATATATGGATGCATCAAGTAGGACGACGATAGCAAGAGCTATCAGAGATCGTCCATAGAAAGATAAAATAATGGGGTAAACTTGAGATTACATGGTTGCCTATGATTGCTAATTTATAATAGTTAATGCTTTATTGATATCTTTTAAAGATCTAAAGGATACGTTGTTGCATTATATACCCTTTCTACCTTCTGACCCTAGCAAACACAAGGGATTGTGTTCATTCTAAGGGGGTAGTATGTCACGACCCATTTTGGCAAGCCTTCTACATATGGGAATAGGACTTATTTCCTAGGTTGGTATCACTCTATGAAGTCAATTAATATTAAATTGGGCATTAAATGTGTCAACTTCTAGAGTAGAGATTTAATTTTTAAATATTCTTAATTAATTTAATTACCTTCATTTTAGAAGGAAATCAGGTAGTTTGTTTCATTTATACACTATTCCAATTTTGATTGGATTAAATAAAAATAAATAAATATAAATATTATCCTCCACATGGCTACTTTGGGAAGGTGGATAAGATTCTATTTTTATATCTATGGATCCCCTTTCCATTAAAATATATATATGTATATTAAGGGAAGCTTTATCATGGGATAAGAAAAAGAAGATTAATAATATATATATATATATATATATATATATATATATATATATATATATATATATATATATATATATATATATATATATATATATATATACGCATATTTTTTGAAAGAAAGAAATCTAAATATATATTTAATTAGAAACATATTTTCTAAAATAAAGAAAAAATAATAATAAATAAAATATTTAAAAACATCTTTCTTGCCTAAGAAGAAAGAAGGTTATAAATTGCCATCGAGGTTGATAAAAATGGGAGGATGTTATGTTATGTTATGTGATGTTATTGAAGAACACAAACTTATACTGAGAAGGGGGGTGAACAGTATAAGACCACTTTTTACTTTTCTTCTCAAATCAATATTATGTAGTGTATAGATAGCAGTATCAATAGCAGTAATCAAAGCAATGCACAAAAATCCACACACAATAGAGACACAGATTTAATGTGGTTCACCCAATGTGGGCTACCTCCATAGAGAAAATATTTCTTCTAAATATTTCTCAAATAATATCTTGGGAATATTTCCCAAATTACAATGTTTATGGACCTCAGTCCAGAGGAGATGCTGATCCCCTAAATCTCAAGTTCGTGTATCTCTTCCACAGGATAACTCTTTCCCCTTTTGCTTTGGCTAGTGATATTCTATAATACTTTGTCTCTCTCTTGCACTAACTTGTGGATCTCTCTCAACTTGGAGAATCCTCACTCAGATCTGTCTTCAATTCTCTAGGCTACTGGATCTCTATCCATTGAGACTCTATCCTCTATACTCTATCATCTCCAAAGCTTTGTCTCAATACTGTACCAAACATAGTTCAATCGGTCTAGCATAGTTTTGCTTAATCTCTTGCACTAAATAGAGTACAATCGATCTAGTACAATTCTGCTCAATAGGTTCAATTAGAACCTACTCAAATCTTCTCAACATGATCACACAACAACTATCCAAATCTTCTCAACATGTTCACACAAAACCTATCCAAATCTGCTCAACAGGTTCACACAAAACCTATCCAAATCTACTCAACAGGTTTACACAAAACTTGTCCAAATCTACTCAACAATTTCACACAAAATTTTTCCAAATATACTCAACAAGTTCACACAGAACTTGTCCAAATTTTCTCAACAAATCCTCTCTAGGACTTGCTCAAATATTCTCAATAAGTCCTCTATAGGACTTGCTCAAATCCTCTCAATAAGTCCTCTATAGGACTTGCTCAAATCTGCCTAATAATTCCTCTATAGGACTTGCTCAAATATGCATAGCAAGCTTTCACAAAAGCTTAACTCAAAATAGTCCACAAGTCTTCTCAAAGACTTGTCTCAATCACATAGAATCATAAAGAGAATTGTTAGAGACTCAATATGTTCTAATCTCAATGTACAATCAATATCTCAAATCAATATCATAGAAGCATAAAGAAAATTGTTAGAGACTCTATATGTTCTATACTCAAATCCCAATATCAACTCAAATCATCCTCAATCTCAACTGAAATTAGAATATTGAATAGTTTATTTCTAGGAACATGAATAACCACATGCATCCACTTTAATAGTCTTAATCAAATCAACTCAATAAATCACCTCAAGGAACAATCCTTTCTCACAAACCCTAGTCCAAGCATGTATTAACCAACTCAACTCAACCAATCACCTCAAGAAACAATCCTTTTTCACAAACCCTAGTCCAAGCATTTATTAACCAACTCAAAATGTTTCCAACAATGCTTAAGCACAAGTCTCACATAGCAATTATACTCATGTTATTTTCTAACTCAAGTTCAATTTCATTTCATCATCAATGGGATTCAACAACAATGCTAATAAAATAAGGTTTAAATACAACTCACAAACCAAAAAACCTTGAAGCATTCAACCAATCATTTTATCAAAGGAAACCACAATCAATCTTTTTCTCTCCAATGATATTTCAAAAATCAACCACCATAAACAATCAATAGGAGAATGTGCCCATACCTTTTTGATTCCAATAAGTTGTCCACAAAATCTGCCACACTTAAACACAACTTTCCTTTCCAATATAAACAAGGGTTAATGGACTTCAAATAATCACAAAATAAAACATTACTCAAATTACACCCTTTTTACTCCAAGTTAATAAACACATCCACCAAAGTCCCTTTTATTAAAACCCTTATAAAAAATAATAAACCTCTCAAAATTGCCATAACCATCAAATAAATTATAAACCAATTATGCTTTGCAATATTAATCACAGCCCTAATAACAAACTTTAATTTCCATTAAATAACTTATAACTCCAAACTTTAGGGCTAATAAAAATTATTTAAATGCAAAACGTAATTACCTCCTCAAGGGGATTCGAACCCCCCACTTGCCACACTGTGAGAGTCTTAGCCACGACTAAGATTCCACACGAGCTAGGCATTCATTGGAAAGGCAAAGGCCCAAAGTGCCTTAAACCTTCCTCCACCTTTTGCAAAAGATAAAGTGCCAAAACAATTTTCAAACACCTTCTGAAACACCATCCAAGGGATTCGATCCCTGGTGTTTGCATTGCCTTGTGCCTTAAACCAAAATGATTTACCAATGCACCACGCTTCCCACCATGATTTGAATTTCCAAGCACTGTCATTTTCTTTCCTGCTTCTCTTCTCAAAATTTTCACGAACTCATAGACTTATTGTAATGCCAAACATTTTAAAATGGGTAAAAAATGATATTTGATAATTTAACACATAAACATAAATGATGCATTAAACAGAGAAATTGTATTCCATTGATATTAATGAGCATGTGTTACAAGAGGGTCTTGATGCCCTTTATCCATATTTATTCCTAACAAGGTTACAATCAATATGATATCTTCTTCTAGTGTCCCTCAGTGTAGGTGGGATTCGATGTATGCAGGCCACCACTAGGTTGTTTGTTGGTGTTCCTTTCCTTCAAATCTGTTACATAACCTAAAAAAAACTTGCAATAAAGGGTCAATACGTTGAGGGGATTGCCTTAGTCAGGCCCCATATTTAGGAAGACAAAAATGACTATAAAATTGTAACAAAAACTAAAATTAAATATGTAGAAGATAATAACATGCTGAAATAGAGCTTACCTCCCAAATCTAGAGTGATTTGGGGCCTGCAGATGCAATTCGTGACCCGGGTTACTAATTGGGGTCAGATTCATAGGGCAGGCCACAAATTGAGCTATGATGCTCTTCTAGTGAAATATCTTCGATGGATCGATCCTAAGGCATCTAGGGTGCCTCTATGTTCTATTAGAATCTATTTGTATGCTTTGAGAATGGACTGTGTGCTATTGGCTTTCCATTTCTACAAAGTAACAATACTTTGTTGAATTTGGGAATCAAACTTAATTAGGGGTTTAAGACCCATTATTTATAGGCAAATGCAAGGTGTAGGGGGGTTAGATAGACTAAACCTAGGTTTGATTATGACTAGGGTTAGGTTAATAGATGCTATGTGGCAACATCTTATTCTAAGCAGGAAATATCCTATCCCCACACACGTGTGAGGAAGGATTAGTGCTAATCCTAATTAGGCCTTAAGCATGTTTAGGGGAGGATTAAAAGAAAACCCTAGGAAACCCTAAATTGGCACATGTGGGAGGATTTGATTAACACTAATTATGAATTAAGAGTTAATTAATCCAAATTTTCCCTAAAAAGGGGCTTAAGTGAAGTCAACATTAAATTAGAATTTGATAATTGACTTTTAATTGATTTTACCAATTAATACCCCGTGGGGGTGTAAATTGAGTGTAAATGGGCAATGCATCACCTCGGGTTGTCGTCTGAAGGTATATTGATGCATAAAATGTAGTTTTTAGGGCTTATTAGGGTTTTGGACCTAAAATCCATTTGTGGAAGTCTACACGTTACTATGGTGAACTCATGGAAGTCTATGCATGTCTATGCATGTCTATGCATGTCTACGCATGTCTACACATGTCTACGCATGACTACAATAGTCTATAATAGTCTAAAATATCCTAGGGATGTCTAGAATCACCTATAGATATGTAGAAATAGCAATGTGTGACTTTTGGATGTCTACATTTTGCCCCTTTTTGTACTATACTATGTAGAACACAGTTTAATACAAAAATATGAGGGGTTTGTGCAGAAGGAAAATGGATAGAAGGGGAATGGAATCCAATAAAAGGGTATGTAGCCACTCGAAGTGTGACCATACAAATTAATTGGGTATCCAAGGAAAATAAGAGAAATAATGGAATCTAATTGAAGGTATGTAGCCACTCAAAGCATGACCATATAATATCAATTGGATGTCCATAGGGGAAGAAGAGAGGAAGGAAAGAAGAAAAAGAGGAAAGAGATAAAAACAATGCTAGTAAGGGAAAATGAATGATTATGAATGCAATGATGTAATTTTACTAAGTTTGTATGACATTTACAATGCCATACTAGTTTCTTGAGAATGACAACTTTTGACTGCTTTGCTTTTATGACCAGATTAGTGTGGTCCAAAAGTATGATTAGGATAAAAGCCTAACTAAATATTTGTTGTTAATTGATTGATGAGAACATGGCGACAAGTGTCAAACCATTTGAGCTAGTTTAACATCTGGATCATCAACTCGTGACCATATCAACATGGTTGCCAAGTCCATTTCCAAATGTTGTGCTAGGATTGATCAAATGTATCATCAGTTGTGTACTCGACGTACATGAATGCTAGATTGACTTCCCCATAGTAACGCGTAACTCTCTTGATGTAACCCATGTCTTTTTGGAATTGAGATTATAATTGTATGATAATTTTCAACAAAAAAATTTGTAGAAAAATGTGCTAACCATGCTTTTGGACTTTCGATGTTGTGGTTGCATGCAAAGTTGACTTTGGATATGAATACCCCCTCAAATTAGGAATCAACAATGAGGTGAATGAAGTGTGGTGAATTGATGATGCAACGATTGATAAAGATATCAATGCATGATGAATATGATTGCTAGTAAGAAGAGAAAATAATGGGATCTAATCAAAGGTATGTAGCCGCTCGAAGCATGACCATACAACATTGACTGGATAGCCAAGAAGGAGAAGAGAAAATAATGGGATCTAATCAAAGGTATGTAGCCGCTCAAAGCATGACCATACAACATTGACTAGATATCCAAGAAGGAGAAGAGAAAATAATGGGATCTAATCAAAGGTATATAGCTGCTCGAAGTGTGATCATACAACATTGATGGGATAGCCAAGAAGGAGAAGAAAAAAGAATAGGATCTAATAAAAGGTATGTAGTTGCTCAAAGCATGACCATACAACATTGACTGGATAGCCAAGAATGAGAAGAGAAAATAATGGGATCTAATCAAAGGTATATAGCTACTCGAAGCATGACCATACAACATTGATTGGATAGCCAAGAAGGAGAAGGTAAAAGAATGAGATCTAATCAAATTTATGTAGCCACTCGAAGCATGACCATACAACATTGATTGGATAGCCAAGAAGGAGAAGAGAAAAGAATGGGATCTAATCAAAGGTATGTAGCCGCTAGAAAGCATGACCATACAACATTGACTGGATAGCCAAGAAGGAGAAGAGAAAAGAATGGGATCTAATCAAAGGTATGTAGTCGCTCGAAGCATGACCATACAACATTGACTAGATAGCCAAGAAGGAGAAGAGAAAATAATGGGATCTAATCAAAGGTATGTAGCCGCTCGAAGCGTGACCATACAACATTGACTGGATAGCCAAGAAGGAGAAGAGAAAATAATGGAAGGAGAAGAAGAGGAAAGAAATAAAAAGTAATGCTAATAAAATGAAATGGATGATTGTGAATGCAATGTTGTGTTTTTGCTACGTCTGTATGACATTTACGATGCCATACTAGTT
The DNA here is from genome assembly GCA_028583015.1 of Wollemia nobilis. Classification (NCBI taxonomy): domain Eukaryota; kingdom Viridiplantae; phylum Streptophyta; class Pinopsida; order Araucariales; family Araucariaceae; genus Wollemia; species Wollemia nobilis. The sequence goes on along the minus strand of JAQPPZ010017226.1, from coordinate 8,943,730 downwards.
ACTTGAGAATGACAATGATTATTTACTATGCTTTTGCGACCATATCAACGTGGTCCAAAAGTATGAATGTGACAAGTTTGTTGATAAAATGCCATGTGTGTTTGCAAGTGGTGTTAAAAGGTAATTTTTTGAGGCTCCTAGGGTTTTAGAGGGTATTTCCCTATTTTCCTAGGGTTTTGGGGATGTTCTGGTATGTTCTGATTGAATTCACGACCCGAGTCATGATTTTGACCACATTCACGACCTGGGTCACGATTCTGACCTAACTCATGACCTGGGTCACGTGAGTGGTTTTTAAGCCCAAATATGCATGGTGGGGGCTCATTTGGATGACACACATGTGTGGAAAGTGACTTGGGAGAGCAGTTGATGGTATGCAAGGAGCGCGATTAGCGATTGTGAGAGCCAGGATGACGAAGGGACGTAGACCAACTGGCATCAGGCAGGATCCCACCGGTAAGTGATCTTTGACTTTGTTTTGTTTGTATTTTATTTTTCTAGGAAAATATGAATGAGTGGGGGGGAGGTTTTTGTCCCGATTTAAAAATATTTGTAACTTTTAAGTAAAATTTGAACACATAGTGTTAAACGGGCCAAATGGGTACCCAAAAGTGTGGTCAAATTTTCAATTGGATTTATTTTGTCACCAATTTGACCAGGTAATGGGTAGAGTAGGTGTAAAGTTTGACTGTCAGTTTGTGAGGTAACGATGTACTGACATCGATATGTTTTTGCACTTTTTTCGCTAAAGTAGGAAATGGGTATCTTGTTATGTGATTATTTTATTTTTATGACTTTGTTTGATGTGATTTTGGTATTCTATGGTTTGAGGTGTAATGTGTGAACTCTAGGGCGTTAGATTTGCCATGTTAGAGGTAGAATATTTAAAAACTGATAACACTTTCATCGCATAAGGTCAAAATGGGTGTCCAAAAATGTTGGTTGTTTTGGTAGTTGACTTCATTTGACATGCCTTTGATTTACGTGCCATGGTGTAGATAGTAGTAAACTAAAAATGAGCTATAGGGAGCCCGATGTAGACTGTACTTGATGTCAATTTGAATTTCCACCACTAAATAGGTAAATGAGTATCTAAAAATGTGACTATTATTTTTAGATTGTGTGCTTAGATATGTGTTCGATTTTGGTGTTTTTAGGATAGATTTGACTGTTAGATCTGTGTTGATTGGTGCTTTATTTATGAATATTTTCAACATATATACCATTAAGTGGGAAAATGGGTATCCAAAAAAGTGATTTGTTTTTTGTATGTCATATTAATCGATCATGTTTTGGATTGCATGCCATATTAGTTGTACAGTTGAGTTTGTTATTGGTTGTTTGTGTGACCAATGTGTACTGTATGTCATATGTGTTTGGATTATTGCCATAAAATGACAAAATGGGTATCCAAATATGTTATTGTGTTGTTTATGTGTTTTGTCATTTTATTTGTATGCTATTTTATCTCGAGATGCATGTCAAATTAAATGTTTTTAATTTGTAAATTCTGAGTGATGATGTTATATGTGATTGATTTGTTATGTGGGTTACTGATGGGTGTTGTGCTATGTTTTGAACAGGTGAAGTCGCTTGAACCTCATCATCGGGTGAGAAAGTTTAAGCAAGGTTTTGAAAAGTTGATGAAGACTAAGGAGGAATTGTAGTGGTTAGATAACATACTCTTCCGTGGTGTGTGGGAGTGTAGCATCTTCACTAATAGGGAATTTTTGTCTACCTTGTGTGAGCGATGGGATGCAGACTAGAAAAAATTTCATTTTCCTATAGGGGAAATGACCGTAACATTGGAGGACATGTATCACATCTATCGGTTTTCGATTGAGGGTGTTCCTATGAGGGCAACTAAAGATGGGAGGAAGGATGTGGTGTTGGAGAGATTATTTGGGGATGGGTGGAGAGAGATCGATGCTACCAAGATGGACTATGAGTGTTTGTGGTGTTAGAAGAAGATATCATATAGGTAGTGTGTGGCTATGATGATGATCTCTACCTATGCCATGCCTGATAGTTCTGGGTTTCTATTTACCTAGAACATGTTGGGCATAGTTAGTGACTTGGTGGAGCATAAGGTTGTGTTTTCCTAGGTGCCTACACTTTTGGACCAAGCATATCATGAGTTATATGAGATGGTTCAGGGTAGACGAATGGGATTGAATGTGATTCCCTTGTTGTAGGTCTAGCCATGGGAATACATAGTCATTAAGAGGTCCTCTTTGTTACCTCATCCTGTACATGTGGAGGATAAGGAGCTTCCTTACACCTTGAGGTGGAGTACAGAGGTAGAGCAGGGTGTGAAGAGGCCTCATGAGGGTGATCCAATTTTATGGAGGATTAAGTTTAGTGAGTTGATGGTAGATGACATTATATGGAGACCATGGATGGGTGGAGTGAGTTGGAGAGAGGATGATGAGTAGTTCTAGGCTATACGATGGGGTATATGGTTGGTTGGGAGATATACTTGGCATACTGAGTATTTTTAGTTTGATCAAGTACAACACCAGTTTGGATTATGATAGGATGTTCTAGTGTCTCATGTTATCTATTTTAGGTGATAGGGAGACAGAGGAGAGTGCCCTATTATACCACCTTGGGTTGGGGAGAGAGACCCTCCTATGGATATCCCATATGTAGGGGATGTAGGGATGACATCGATGTTTGAAACTTTGTGGGTACTACAATCTTGGGAGCCTGGGAGAGGTGTGGTGGATGGGTGGGTAGCACCTGATACTGTGGCATCTCTACTAGAGAGGAGGATGAGTAGGAGTACTTGGGCTAGGGGAGTGAGTACATCTACTATTGAGGAGGATGTTTCTCTATGATGGTCACGATGTCATGTAGGTACCTCGATGAGCACCCAGGGTGTGAGGGTAGAGGAGGTGGATGTGGGTATAGATACTAGGGTAGAGTAGCCTATTGGAGCTCAGGATGAGGGATGTGGGGTGGTTGTTATGGGTGGTATCGATGATACCATTGATATTGGGGTATTTGTTGATATAGCACAACAAATTCCTAGTGATATTTTGGAGAGGCTAGCTGCAGAGGATGTACAGGGGTTGCATTATCTGATTCAATAGTTGGAGGTATACATGGCAAAGATGAGGGTTGCTATGTCTAGGCAGGATCAGGCAATCGATACTCTAATTGGTCAGTTGGAATTCGAGGTTGCTAAGAAGATGATGTATGAGACTGCATTATTGGTGCATGGGATACCTTTACCCAATTATGGTAATATTATGGGGCAATCTAGATCATAGTCACAGGTGTGGGTGCCATCACATCAGCATCAGTATAGTGCGGCTACTATGGGATAGAGAGGTGCTAGGGTTGAGGTTTAGGATTAGACTACTATGGATCTGGTATCGAAGTTTAAGTTAGATTTAAACTGATCTCGAGGGATGTGAGTGACCCATGAGGACCGTAGGGAAAATTCTAGTGGGAGCTAGGATAGCCGTTAGTGATTGTAGCCTACAAATATTTTATTTTTATGCTAGGCGATGATGGGCATGATCCCAGGTTGTAGCCTTCGGGTATTTTTTATGGATGATATATATATACCTTTTTGATTTCGGCTATTATATACATGTGTTATTTTGATGGTTTGAAATGTGTTCTTGTTTATGTTTGTATGGATTAGCATAACATAATTTGTAGATATGTCTGATGAATAGATATACATGTATGACATGGTTTAGATCTATTATCATGTTGTGGTATAAATGGATTGTAGAGTAGTGTTATGATTGCATTTCCAATGCGATATGATGTGATATCAAATATGATTTTGTAATGAATGTATGTATAGTAATGGTGATACTATGATGCAATTTTGAAATGCATATGGGATGAATGCAATAAATGTAATTTGATATGAAATGCATGTAGAATGAATGAAATACTATAATTTGTATCAAATGTATCTGACATATATGCATGTATGAACTTACTGAAATACACCAAGGAAGCACTTGTATCGTTGTATTTACCTATATGGATGCTATCCATTCCATGATTTTAGGGTCGATGGATAATGTAAGGCATGTGTAATGGTTTTGACTAACATAGTTATGACAATCAAATCTCAAAACCTTAGCTATACAAGTTTTATGGCAAATTATAACATGATTGGGCTGGTTCAAAGTTTATCTTGGACCTATGTGTGTGCATGTGTAATGTTAATTTATCCATTTTGAGGGAGATCGGATTAACCCGTTGTAGATGATGTCATACTAGCTAGCTCATCTGTCCACAATCATGATTTCTACAAAAGCGAGATGCTAATGTAAGAGATGTGTTGTCACCTATAATATTATTCCACTAGTAGGTAGGTTTTTGGAATTATCCCATAGTGTTATGTTGAACCTAAGGACCAAAGGTGATAAGCATAACATGTGTGATATCAAGAGGTATTTCCTTTTGTTTTTTGCCCCTATTCTAGTGTTGACCTATCTGATTGTGGTAGTGCTCTTTTCATTTCTTCTTTTTTTTTTCTTTTGCTATTCTATGATTTTTTTCATCTATTCTAAGAGCATTGGCATTTGTTTTATGCTCTATTATTGCCTTTTGCTTATGCTTGATCATTTTCTTTATACCTAGGTTGTATGTTGACCATGCAGGTGATAGGACAAGTAGGGGATACCATTCACTAGATGGTGATATCTACTCAATATGTCCTCTTTCCTAGGCTCAAAATTGTTGATGTGTAACATGTTGTGAGCGATTCATGACAAAAGTTGAACCAGCATAAAATACCATAAGAATAATGTACAAGACTCAGTAGCTATGGGTGACACTTGATTGCCTAAACTATAGAGTAGTAAAAATTAAACACAAAACCTATGTATACCTTGATCCTAAAAAGGGGGAATGGACATCCAGGTGGTGATGCTAACAAGTGCATGTATTATTCCTATTGAGGCACATTTTGGAGGAGAATGTACAAACATTAATTAAAATATTAATTATAAAGCATATGGATGTGTAATGAATGTAACTTGTAAGTGATGCATGTGGAAGAATACGATATTTTCAAGAAGTTATGTTGTTTAGGAAGAGAATTTTTAGAAGAACCTATTTATAGATAAGTGAGGTGTGTAATGATGATAAAAAGTGTGATGCTATGATCATGGTTTCCCCAACGTGTGGGGTGTGTGTGTAGTAGATGTATAAGTTGTGAGCTATATAAGCGCATGTAATAGTTGCCAAGAAGAAATAATATGTAAAAGTGGAAGAAGTGAGAAGAAATAGGCTTTGGTGACTAATCAAGATAAGTGGATCACCAATAGTTAGCATTGATAGAAGAGAAGAAATAAATCAATGTATGTAATAATTAGAAGAATGAGATAGAATAATATGAATAACTAACACTACTGTCGAGCAAAATGGCATAGATTCGGGTAGGAGTCAGATGGTGAAGTGATGATATAGCTAGAGTTGCGGCTAGAGCCATAGTTGGAAATATTATGAATATAACGGGTGGGCACTGTTAGGGTACTACGGGGTGGTAAAGTCCTGGGAGTGACATGATGCGGAGGACTAACAAGTTGTATAAATGGAAAAGAACACTCTGGTGATGGGGTACGCTCCTCGTGCAACATGTTGTGCACCAGGGTTTCAAATGATCTGTACTCTTTGATATCATGACCTGGCTAGAGATGGTAGATGTAAAATTGATTCTCATTGTAAGTTTAGGATGTGAGGGGTCAGTAGGTCAAATATTAGGTAGGTCAATAAGACCCTAGTGCATAAGATGATGGAAAATTTTGGAAAGGGGCATATGTGTAATAGGCATAGCATAGATGTATGGCTCTATTGGAGGTGAGCAAGTTTTGGGTGAAAGACGATCTGGTAATGGAGGCATGAATCTAGGTTTCAACATAGGTCATGTCTTGGATCAAGGAAGGGATATGCATGGTGGCAAGGATGGATGGGTCATGGAATACTATCATGGGTGAACGTGGCAATGGTAGTGGCTCATCCACAACTCCAAAGCTTGATGCATGGTAGAAAAAGGATAGGGTTGTGATGTGGAAGTAACAAAATGAAATGATTGTGGTGATTATAAATTTTGTTGGGGAAGTAAGCCTCATAGTGGTGAAGATGGTGTCTTGAGGACCAGTGGCATAGGCGATGGCCCTGGGCAATGACACAAATGAGAAATAGGGATGTTTGTGCAATCGGCTTGAGTAGCTTGGGCCACTCAGGCTTGCAGATCCTAGGCGTAGGTAGACTCGCTATTGGGAAGGGGAGTGGGTAGAAATGTAAGGTGAGGTTGATGAGGTATGTATTCCCTATTAGGTGGGTGGTAAGATCCTATGGTATGCTATGGATGACTTGGAGGTGAATAGTGATGTATGAGATCATCAGACGGATGGGAGGATGATCCTTGTGCTTGCGGTTGGGTGGATTCCTCTTTGTCATCGAAAGAGGACATGGTAATCTAGCTATCACTAGAGTGTGGTGAATAGGATGAACCTCACTGGCAATGGGAATGGTGTCGAAGTGAAGTGTGGTGACCTAAACAGGATGAGTTCAAGGAGAAATTGGTATGAAGGATGGTTGGTGGTTGGGCGAGATTAGCCGATGTAATGGATTTTTTTTGCGGTTGTAGATGGTCCTACATGGTGGTAGGTGAAGCCACTGTAGAGCTCTTATACTGATGACATGAGTTATACAAAAGGAAAAAAAATACCCCAAGGATAAATATGGTAGAAAGGTGAAATGTACATGTATACCAAAATAATAAAGCAAAAATAATAGATTCACTCAGTGATGTGCTTAATGATTTATTTCTAATACTATGTGACGCTCATAATTGTTATTGTATTTATGAATCATGCATTGAAATCATGAAGATGCAGGATGTTGATGGGTTTAGGATCATTAAGGCCTTCAAGATTTTCTGAATGATATGCTCTTGAACCGTATTTGTGTGTGATAATAAATGGACCCAACTAGTTTGGGGTGAATTTATCACGTTGCTGGCGAGGGTGACTTGTGATTTGTTGGTTCTCCTTGAGAACCAAGTCACCAATTTGATATTCATGCTGATGTACCTTACTGTTGTAGGCATGTCAAATATGATATTGATATACTTGTGTGTGCTCGATAGCATGGATGTGACATTCATTAAGGAGTGTTAGTTGATCTATATGAGCTTGGCAAGTAGTGTCATCGTGAATGAAATTTTTCATGGATATCTGCAAAGAGGGTATCTCCAGCTCAAGGGGCATGATAGCTTATACCACGTAGATAATTGAAAAAGGTGTTGCCCCAATGGGAGTACAAATTCTTGTATGATAGGCCCAAAAATATAGGGTCATTTGATTATGCCAGTCCTAGTGAGATTTTGCTACAATTTTATGAAGGATAGAACATATGGTTTTGTTAGTGGCTTTAGATTAGCCATTTCCTTGAGGGTAATATGGGATCAAAAAGCTATGATGTATGTGAAATCTATTGCAAAAATATTAGGTAGTTTTGTTTTTGAAATATTTTCCATTATCTAAAATAATTTGGGAGGGAATTCCAAAGTGGCATATGATATGCTCCATGCTGAATGTTGTAATTTTGGCTCCTGTAGTTTGTACCAGTGGGATGGCTTTGACCCACTTTATAAAATATTCTATTGCTGTTATGATAAATTTATGATTGCTAGAGGATGCAGGTGTAATTTTTTCAATTAGATCCAAGCCCCATTGGGAGAAGGGCCACATGGACTAGATTGGTTGAAGTTCTTGGGATGGTAAATATGTTAATTTGGCATGTTGTTTCATTTGATGCAATGTTTGACATACTCAGAGTAGTCTTTATCTATTTTAGTCCAATAGTAGCCCATACAGAGAATGCGTTTAGTAATTGCCATGCCACTGAAATGGCCACCACAAGTGCCATCATGTGTTTCTTGTACAACCCACTGCGATTCTTGTGGTTCTATGCAACGCAATAGTATACCATCATAACTACGATGGTAAAGGATGTGCCCCATCAAGGTGTAGCAGATCACTCTTTTTTTAAAGGTTTGGTGTTGATCGTGGGGAAAATCACACGGTAGGAAGCCTAGTTTGATGTATTCCTTGATCTATGAGAACCATGGATCATGAGGTTCGGTGTTTACCACATATACACCACCATCATCTGTGGGATGTGTGGGTGATATAGCAGATTGTGTAAGTGTATGAATGGTTATAGATGTTATTCTAGACACTGAATTTTGTGGGATAAGGGACCCTAAGGAGGCCATGGTGTCTACAAAATGATTTGATAAGCATGGTGCAGCTTTGAGGTAATACCATTCGAATTGGGATAGGAGTTGTTGGGTGATCTTGTATTTCTAGAATACTAGGCAATTGCATAGCCAAAGTTCCTACACTTGATTGACAATCAAAAGTGAATTTCCTATGATGTGGAGGTGCTTGATTTGCATAGCGTGTGATTGTTTTAGTCATAGGATTAGGGCTTTGTACTATGTATTATTATTGGTACAAGGAAAATCAAGTTTGAATGAAAATGGGAGTGGTTCTCCTTTAGGTGTAAAGAAAACAATGCCTGCACCCCCAGTGTAGAGACACCTAGACCCATCAAATAACATGGTGAGGTCAGCAAAAAATTTTGGTTTGATGTACTATTCATCTTTGATTATGTGAAAGAAGATTCATCGGGGAGTTGGATGAGTAGGGGTTGGTTGTCAGTTATAGGGGCTTCGGCTAGTTGGTCAGCAATGACTTACCCTTTGATGGAATTTTGAGATATGAATTCTAGATCAAACTTGATTTGGAGCATAATCCACTTAGTTGTGTGGGATTTGTGATAACTTTTGTTCATCATATACCATAGGGGATTGTCTCATGCTATGGAAAAAGTTGTGTGTTTTAACATGTTGTGTCTTAGCTTCTTGGTGGCGAATACTACTACTAGGCATAGCTTCTCCATGTACCTGTATCTTATTTCATAACTAACTAGCATGTGACTAATGTAGTAGATATCCTGCTCTATGTCAAGAGCATTATTTTGAGCTAAGAGTGTACCTAGTGCAAGCTCTGTGGCTGAGATGTATAGAGTTAGTGGTAATTGTAGATGTGACGGTGAAATAACTGGCAATTATGTGAGGTAGGTTTTGATAGCATCGAATTTGGCTTGATAGTTTTCATCCCATTTAAGGTGTACCCATTTTTGTAGGAGATGATTGAATGGTTGGCATTTTTTTGATAATTATGCTATAAATCTACAAATAGAGGTAATCTTGCCCTGTAGGCTATGTAATTGCTTTAAGGTGGTAGGAGGAGGCATCTCAATGATGGATTTCACCTTACTAGGATCTACTTCAATGCCTCATTGGGAGACAATGAATCCTAGTATCTTTCCAGATGTAACACGTAACACACTTTTTTGGATTGAGGCGCACATTATGTTCTAGTAGTCAATCAAAAATCTAACGAAGATCTTCGAGATGATCAACACATTTCTTTGATTTGGCTATGAGGTCATCTACATAGTCTTCCACATTTTTGTGTATTAGGTCATCAAAGATGTAGGTCATGGCTCATTTATAGGTTGCCCCAGTGTTTTTAAGGCCAAAGGTCTTGACCTTGTAACAAAAAGTCCCCCAGGGTATTGTGAAGGAAGTTTTGTGTTGATCAGCTGGGTTGATCCGAATTTGATTATATCCAAAAAATCCATCCATGAGGGAAATCATCTCATGACCTACAATGGATTAAACAAGGGAGTCAATGTTGGATAAAGAGAAGTTGTCTTTGGGACAAGATTTATTTACGTCATGAAATTCTATGCACATGCGAACATCACTAGATGGTTTGGGGACAGGGACCATGTTGGATACCTATTCGGGATAGTCGATGGGTATTATGAAATCAACATCTAGGAGCTTTTGAAGCTTGAATTTTACTATCAATATGATAGTTGGATGCATGTGTCATAGATTTTGTCTTACTGGTTTGGCATTGGGATCTAGTATAATATTATGCACTACCACAATAGGGTCAAGTCCTGACATGTATTTTTAAGACCATGCAAACACTTTTATATACTTGTGTAGGAAGTTCATGAAGGTGATGCACTCCATACGTGAGAGGCTAGAGGTTAATTTAAGGATGTGTGGATTTTTTGGATCATCATCAATGTCTATGTTGATCATATCCTCGATGAGCATATGATATCCATCGTGCAAATATTTAGGGATAGGAATGAGATTGAAATCGTCGATGGCCTCACTGAACTTGAATTCATCATCTATATAAATGTCTGTGTGATGGAATTGAGGGATTTAGGAAGATGTGGATGAGGAAGGGGTATTTTTTTCCCACAAGACATGAGGAGAGAAAAGAAAATCTCTAGGTTTTGGTATGTGTAAAATGTGTGCGAGATCGATAAAGTTTGGGTTCGGGATATCGTCTCAAATTTGTTGGTGGCTGTAACAGTGGGGAGAACATAAATATACCTCAACCATGTTAATTTATGCTATAAGTGAAGTAGGAGGTGTAGAATATTGCGATGGAGTTTGGATAGTTTGCATGCATCCTAAAAGGCTCAAGGGAGGCCATAGGATGACTGGTGGTGAACAAGGATGAGAGGTTGCTCTCTGTAACTATCTATGTATAGGCAAGAATACTAACAAGCATATCGATGGTGGGTTAGGCAACATCGAGTATGGCTCTATAGGTGGTGGATCATGTGAAAGTGCATCTAAATCTATTATTGGTTTAGCCAAATCCAATCACTAAACATCACATAACAAAGAGGTATCGGGCATAGGAGATTCTTGGAAGAAATTGTAGGGGATGATGATGGTTGTTGTGGGTGAAGGTGTATCTTCTATCATGTCCATGTCAATGTACTCTTCCAAGGTGTGTGTTGGGCATGGAGGAGGATGTAAGGAAAAATCTTGTATCTCATATTCTAATGTATAGGTGGTGGTTGGATGATAACCTAGACCAGTTTTATCGGTAGATGAGCAGACACAAGGGTTAATGAGTGTACATAGCCCTTTCTCATAACAACCTAACCCAAACCCATGCCAATGAAAGCACTGTAGGTAGTGCAAGGAAAATTGAGGGTTGGCTAGGTGTGTAATTGCATCACCAAATCTAGATTATGGTGGTCAAGAAGTTGGTGAGGGGTTTGAAGAGTCTACTATCGCATACACAAACTTGGTGTGGTTTTCAGGACATCCTCACTGTATGATAGTTCCAATAGTCAATACCGAGGCTAAGGGATGGCAAAAATATTGGGTAGATTATATAGGGGTGTCACATACATGGGCATCACATACATTATAGTCTCCTAGGCCATTGTTTGTCATGAATATGGATATGCGTGGTGTGGCATGCTCTAGCAAATGGGGTGGAATATCTGAGTCAGATGAGGAAGGAGAAAGTTGGGATTCCCTGATGGTGGTAGCTAAAGGGTGTAAAGGTTCATCCAAGCTGGGTATTGGTTGTTTAGGTTGATGATGTTTGGTTGTTATGGGTTGAATAGGTTATTTGTTCTGTGTAGAGGATGGCATCGGTGCAAGTGTAGGGATGCGTGGAGATGTGAATGCCTTAGGTTTTGGTCAAAATGGAAGAGGCAGTGTCTGTGGTGTAGGAAGGAAATGGACTTCCATATGTGAGGGTTAAGGAGGTAATGTAGTCAGTTGTGTAATGGGTGGCAATGGTGGTTGTGACACCGTTGGTGGAAACTAGAATGGTAGAGGTTGAAAGAGTTATGGAGGCCATGATAATGGTGGTGGAGAAGGCATAGTATCAGTTTTAGGTCCCCTAGTATGTGTTGCTAATGGTGTGGATATCAAGGCTTGTGTTGTTGATGAACACTAGGTTGTTGGGGTGGAAATTGGAGAGGATACCAATGCTCCTATTGATTGGTGAGAAGATATAGGGAACAATTGGGAATATAAGAATGAAGGCACAAGGGGAAGGTTTGCAACATTACAAAACTTAAAGGGGTCTCCATCGGTTGGGAAACACTGAACAAGTCCATTATGGACATACTTGAGGCAATGATGCAATGTGGATGGGACACACTGCGTGTCTCTGATCCAAGGATGATCAAAGAGAATATTGTATTGCATTTCTCCTTGAATTATGTGGAAGAGGATGGGAATCGTATAAATGCTTACATGAATGGGCAACACTATGGATCCTATGGTAGGTCTCATGGAACCATAAAAAGCATGTAGGTCTAGGTAAAGTGTGGTGAAATGCACTAGAGGGAGGTGTAGGTGATGTAAGGTTGCTATGGATATGATACTGATGGATGAGCCTGTGTCAATGAGTACCTGCTTGTAGGTAGTATCATTGATATTAGGTTATATGGAGTGGAGGATTGGTTCCTTCACCAATGAGTTATGTTATCTTGTGGTTGTGAAAGATAATTTATGGTTGAAGGCATCATGGGATTTTCCCTACAAAATTTACAAAAGCATTTTGTCATGTGTCTCTAAGCCAATGGAATGTAGGATTTTATTCAACGTCTCACGATGGTGTTGAGATTGTTGTAGGAAATCAAATATGGATAGCCATGCGGGGGAATTGTGTAACTGATGGGTTAGACTACCATGGATGGTAATCACATTTTAAGGTGGTTTAGGTACAATTTTAGGCCTTTGGGGTGCTTACAGGGATGTAAAATAGACAAAGATAGAAACAATAGGTTTTGTCTAAGGTGATAGGTACCATTGGTTTCTCATAGTAAGGTTGATTATGCCTACTACTCCGTGTGATGGAGGATCACACTAGACATTTTTGAATTGGCAAGGGGGCACTGGAGGATTTTTTGGAGGTCTAGGGGGATTGGGTCCTCTGTGACCTGGTAGAGGGTTTTGAAAAATTCCTAGGTTTTGGTTATGTGGGGCTAAAGGGTTTGCTACCTGAATAATGCTCCTATAGATTAGGTCTTGAAATTTTCCTTGAAATAAGCGACACGAATCAATATTATAGCCATGTTGCCTATGAAAGGGATAAAAGAACTACTCATTGTAGTCATGATATTTAGGTGCATTTGGTTCCAATGGGCAGATTTTGGGTAGAACAAGACGGTTACCCTCATACAATCTATGTAACAAGGATGTTAATGGTTCAAATAAAGGTGTAAAGTTGTGCGATGGACCCTATGGGTGCATTCCATAGGATTTCTATGGTCGATGTGGGGTAGGTACATTAGCTTGGATCACTTGTGGTTGTGGTGTATAGGGTGGAGGAGTCTATACTAGTGCTAGGGTATCAACTATGACTTGATTGGTTTGTTGTGGTCATGGGTAAGGTTGATTCAGTGTGGGTCTGTTGAATCAAAAGTTGGAGTTATAGTTGGTTTTATCTCTCAACTTAATCTTTTTATATTGCACCTTAATGTCTTTGATCACTTTTGCTTGTGATATATCATCTTCAACAGTATGACTTTGATTAATTGAAGGGATGTGTAAATATGTTTGTGGCAGCTCTTGGAAAATAGTATCACAAGCTTCAATGTGGGGATGCTATGGGTGAGATAATGAATAATCACTCTCCATATGGAAACAAACTTAGTGATGGGTTCATCGTCTGCCTGTCGTAAGGTGTAGACATAAAAAAATATGGTATTTTTCTTGATGTTGATGGAAAAGTGCTCTAAGAAGGAATTAGCTAGTTGTTCAAATGTGTATAGGCTATGGCATGATAACATGTTGTACCAATCCAATGCTAGCCCAAAAAGGTATAGGGAGAAGGTACACAACATAAGAGGGTTACTACTATGCAGTTGGTAACAGGACAAGCGATAGTTTCTCACATGCTCTGTGGGATCTTCCTTACCTCTATACTTGTTGAATTTTGGTATTTTAAAGCAATAGGGATAAGGAAGGATAGGTATTGATGGATGTATTGGCTCATTGTATAGTTCATCATAGCAAGGCTTTTGTGGCCCATACCTAGAGGTGCATAGGTTCAACATTTTGAATTCATCTCACAAGAGTTAAAGTTTGGGTGTCATGGGAGTTGAAGGTTGAGCTATGATAGGCTGACCTTGTGGATGTGGTGGGTATTAGTATTGTTGTTCTTCACAATACTATGGAGAATACTATTGTGCCTAATTATGATAAGACAGGTATTGGGTGACATGTGTTGTTATGTCTATAGGCACACTAGGTTGTGGGGTAGGCATCTATTAAGGATAATAATATTGTGACTAAGGAACATGCGGTTGTGACATGGGTACTTATTGATTTGGAGCCTATTGTACTGGTCAAATTGTGGGTGGCAATGACCAAACTAAAGGAGGCATAAAGAAGCTAGGTATAGCTAGTGGTAGTATAGGTGTCGATGCTACTGGTGCTAGGGGTGGTCAAGATGAGGTATCAAAATATGGGATATGTCTCTACCCTAGAAGGTAGGAAGTTGGAAAGCTAAATAGTGTGGAATAATTTGGTTGAGTAGGTACATACGCTACTAGTATTTTTCCATAGGTAGGATGAATATGGACAGTGGGAGCCTAAAAAGGCATGGGTGGTGGTATCCTAAAGGTCACCATAGGAAAATGTGGCTCCAAGGGTTGGGCATCATGCACTTTGGATACTTGTGAGATAGGCAAGAATGTTGTTAAAACGATGGTATACGCTACCGACGTAGGAGATTGGGTTGAGGGGACAGTGTAAGTGTATACTCCCACTTGGATTTACATATATTTCTCCTAAAGAGGATATTGGGAGGTGGCCTCAGATATGGTGAAGAATGGCTCTTGAGAAGAGGATGGTTGGTACTCTTGAGAGGAGTATGGATGTGCGGTTTGAGGGAATGTTTGCGGTTCCTGTTGGGTAGGGATATATTGTGTAGTTTGGAAGGATAGATTCTATCTTCCTATAGTGGATGAGGATGGGTCTGACACCATTCCTATGATAGGGGTGAATTATGCAACCTCTAGACGGGTATGGTTTAGAAGGGAGGAATCATTCTCAAGTAGGGATTGAGATAGATTCTGGAAAAAAGGGGTGTGCAAATGTGGGTGATGTAAGCATGACCTCCTCATCTATGATGAAGGCTAGAGGAGACTATCCTAGTGTAGTGTAGATTACATGGTCATAGAACGTGGTCGAGGGATTAGGTGAGGATGGGATTGCAAAGAATAGGTAATCCTATGTGAGTGAGTAGCGAGAATTTCACTCAAATTTGATGTCTCGATGTGAGGCATCATGTGTTTGAATTGTGCATCGTATTCTATGTGTGAATCAGATGTATATATAATCCTCTCCTTCATGATTGAAGGAGCATTCCTCCATAGAGCATGATTTCCCATGCGCTCTACTATAGGTGACCACATGAATAGTGGTATGTGTCAAAGGGGGGTTTTAATAATAAACCTTGTGTGATTTAGACTCAAGTGTGTCGACTGTGAGTGTAAAATAAGTGACATGTTGTGTGTAGAAAGATAATATATAGTGTGGTGTGTTGATACCATCCTATGATAATGCAAACAACAGTAGACCGAAATCAATTCTAAATGTTGAGAAAATAAAAGTGTTATGTTTGTTTTGTGTGTTATAATGTTGATACTTTGTATGTAGAATTATGGGTAATGGAGTGAATACTCTATCAAATTAGGAATTTCATCAATAAAAAACCTCCTATAACACCAAAATATGCATAGGATAGAATGGTATCGCAACGTGCGAATGGTGATCTATATGGAAGGTGAAATAAAATGGTATCCTAAAGGGGTGGAACTCACTATACTAAAGCAAGTTCATAATATCCTCTAACGAGAAGAGGTGGCACTGTCTAAGACCTGCTACCGACATACCCATGCTTTTGCTTCACCCTCGAGTGGGCTTAGTCAAGAACAATAGTTACCAATTACACAAATTATACAAGCCTTGTGGATGAAGGCGTTAATCCTGTCCCACTTTGCAGGTAACCATTGGTGATGAAATCTAGGGACCAATCACAAAAGTGGGGGTTTTTATGGTGATGAAATCTAGAAAATCACTCCCATGGGGCTACTAGGTGTCTAGGGGGGTGAGATGATGGAGAGTGAAACTCGATCCACACCAGTATCGAGCGATGGATTAGGGATGAAGTACAATATCACCACTTGTTTAAAGTACCACATGAGTGTGTGTGGGTTTGTTTTTTGCTAATGATGTTTACAATATAAGGAGCTAGCTATTTGCTTTTTCAAAAGAAAACTAATCCTAATGTCTTTTTGAAAGCAAATGATTAGATAGATTACAATATTTGTAAAGAAATGAGCTAGTCTAAATGCCTTTGTGAAGCAAACTAATCTACTTTGCAAAACATAGAAACATGCAATCCAAATGTGTATGGAGTAAAATGGATTATGAAACCTTAACTTGCACTTTCAAAATGTAAAAATACTCTCAAAAATATAAGAGGGGATTAGAAACCCTGATTTCACTTTGGAATGTAAAATTCCTTTTAGCAATGTAAGTTATGAATGAAGGAAGAACAACTTAGGCTTATGCTATACATAAAAACAAAAGACAAATGCAAATTTATTTGAGAAATACATTTTATACACTTGCTGGAAAGTTGCAGGTCCTAAAAATTTTAGAAACCCTAATGCTTTAACTACTTTGCAATGAACCCAAAACTAGGCCTAGTAATGGTCATTCAACTAATTAATGCATTTATACTTCCAAAAATTTGCAATAGAGGTAGAAAAAAATAAAAATACCTGCATTTTGATGCTAAGGGGGGTTTTCGTAGCCCCTAAAAAGATCACCCTAGCTGATTTTGGGGTTTTTGAGGTGTTTGTGCTCAAATCACAACCTAGGTCATGAATTTGAACTAAATCGTAGGGTGGATCATGAATCAGGTTCAGAGGCATCAAATCAGAAATATGCTAGCCTAGGATGATTCCTAGGACTTTGGAGGTTTTAGTGAAACACATTTTTGGTACTTGTAAAACACATAAACATAAGATAATGTCAGATAAATGAATCTAGCACTATCCATTATGGGGTCCCACTGGGCGTTCCATAATGAAATGGGTATAAAATGACATTTTATAATTTAACACATAAACATAAATGATGCATTAAATAGAGAAATTTTATTCCATTGATATTAATGAGCATGTGTTACAAGAGGGTATTAATGCTCTTTATCCATCTCTATTCCTAACGAGGTTACAATCAATCTGATATCTTCTTCTAACATCTCTCAGTGTAGGTGGGCTTCGATGTATGCAGGACATCATTGGGTTGTTGTTTGTTGGTGTTTCTTTCCTTCAAATCTACTGCATAACCTAAGAGAAACTTGCAAAAAAGGATCAATACGTTGGGGATCTTGCCTTAGTTAGGCCCCATATTTAGGAAGACAAAAATGACTATAAAACTATAACAAAAACTAAAATGAAATATGAAGATAATAACATGCTAAAATAGAGCTTACCTCCCAAATATAGAGTGATTTGGGGCCTACAGATGCAATTCATGACCTAGGTCACTAATTGGGGCCGGATTGTAGGGTAGGCTATGAATTGAGTTGTGATGCTCTTCTGGTGAAATCTCTTTAGTGGATCAATCCTAAGGCAGCTAGGGTGCCTCTGTGTGCTATTAGAATCCATCTGTATGCTTCGAGAATGGATTGTGTGCTATTGGCTTTCCATTTCTACAGAGTAATAGTACTTTGTTGAATTTTGGAATCAAAATTAATTAGGGGTTTAGGACCCATTATTTATAGGCAAATGCAAGGTGTAGGGGGGGTTAGATAGACTAAACCTAGGTTTGATTCTGACTAGGGTTAGGTTAATAGATGCTATGTGGCAACATATTATTCTAAGTAGGAAATATTCTATCCTCACACATGTGTAAGAAAGGATTAGTTCTAATCCTAATTAGGCCTTAAGAATGTTTAGGGGAGGATTAAAAGAAAACCCTAGGAAACCCTAAATTGGCACATGTGGGAGGATTTGATTAACACTAATTATGAATTAAGATTTAATTAATCCAATTTTGCCCTAAAAAGGGGCTTAAGTGAAGTCAACATTAAATTAGAATTTGATAATTGAATTTTAATTGATTTTACCAATTAATACCCTATGGGGGTGTCAATTGAGTGTAAATGGGCTATGCATCACCTTGGGTTGCCGTCTGAAGGTTTATCGATGCATAAAATGTAGTTTTGAGGGCTTATTAGGGTTTTGGAATTGAAAGCCATTTATGGAAGTCTACACGTTACTATGGTGAACTCATGGAAGTCTACACATGTCTACGCATGTCTACACATGTCTACACATGTCTACGCATGACTACAATAGTCTACAATAGTCTACAATGTCCTAGGGATGTTTGGAATCACCTATACATATGCAAAAATAGCAATGTGTGACTTTTGGGTGTCTCCACATTTTTCATAATAGCAAGGATAAAACTTTGATTTATTTACCACCCCTTTATATAGTGTTTAAAAGACACCAATGGAAATATGAATTCATGTTTTCTTGATGACGTCGATAGGAAACTTTGCATTTAAATTTAAATTTGAATTTAAATTTTAAATAATTAAAATTTAAACCAAATATTAAAACTCAAATAACTCCATCACCGGGGCACCTTTTTCGATGAAACAAAATCCCAACTTGGGTTTTAATAAAAACCTAGATAAAATCTATTGTCCATGGTTTTAACTAAAACATTTCATTTTACTACCTTGGTTTTCACAAAAACCCTTCATAGATCCTTTTGACATTAAATGCTCTTTTGACATCAATGACAACATTTTAGCTTAGGGACTCAAAATATACAACAATCGCCCCCTTTGTCATTGATGGCAATACAAATCCTTTTACTGAGTTCTGAACTTCTTTTATGCTCCCCATAGGACTTTTCTCCCCCTGGCTCAATGCTCTCTCAGATATCAAATCTCTCCTCATATCCAAAAACTCTCCCCATAATACACAAATATCTCCCCCTTTGACATCAATGGAAAAGGGTCACCTTTGGGGCTCGGGGCTAAGAATTAAGCATCTTAGCTTAGCTCCTCCTCCACCTCCACATGATGTGGTTAATTTTTTAGTGGGAGTATTTCTACTCCCCGAAAGCACTATTCTTTACCTTTGTCTTTTCCTCTTTCTTTTTGCTAAATCCTCTCACTGTTTCTTTCCAAGTCATCATCCCTATTCCTATTCCTGTTCTTATTTTTATCCATGTTCCTGTTCTTGTACCTTCTATTGTCATCATTATTTTTTGAGTCTTTTTTCTTTTTTGAGTCTATGTTCCTATTCATCTTCTTGTTTTTATTCATGTTCTTGTTCCTTCCCATTTTCCTGTTCCTGTTCATATTTCTATTCCTATTCACATTCTTGTTCCTATTTATGCTTGATTCTGGAATATTTTATCTACACCATATTGCTATGTGACCATCATTATTGCACTTATAACACTTAATTTTATTATTCCTTAGATGTAAAACTATCTTAGGATTTCTCCTAGTGAATCCATATCCTCTTCTATCATGAATCCTGCAATTCATTGCCTTGTGATCAAACTCATTACACGAATAGCAATATCCTTGAAAAAGTTATTCTCTTCCATATACCTAAGTTTCATGTGACCTGCACTGTGAAGCCATGTGCCCAAACCTATGAAATGAGAAGCATATCCCATTGAAGCTTCCTTTCCTAGACCTCATTGGTCTCCTATTCTCATTGTTTCTCCATATGTATCTTCTTTTCCCATTGTCCTTGTTGGACTCACTACAATCTGACTCATCCTTAGAAGTTTCAATTTAAATTGCATCTGAGAATACCTCTTTTGAAGTATCTTCTTCTAATTTTGTTTCTTCTTGAAGACTTGAAGTAGACTTTGCTTTTTCCTATTTCTTTCCAAAACCAAGACCTATTGAACATGATTTTCTCTATTGTCCACAAATTAACTTATCCAAGTTCTTAGAGCTATTTTTGAAACTCTTCATCTTGATCTTGGAGTCCTAAAAATATTTCTTTAGAGTAGCCACTTCTTGTGCTAACTTCTCATATTCCAAAATATTTACTTCTAACTTATCCTTGAACTTTCTTGCCTTATCCTTTGAATTTTCTAAGTCCTCTATGAGCAATAATATTTCTTCACCACAATCTTGAAACTGAATTTCAATCTTAGAGTGTTGCTTTATTACCTTCTTTACTATGTCAAGGGTATGGATGAGTTATCCCTTGAGATCATAACCATTCTCTATTGAGTATTCCTCTATTTTTTGACTTGATTTCTATAGGATCACTCAATTATTCATCTTCTAAAACCATTAGAATATTCTCATTTGATCTATCAAGTGCATATTCAAAATCATCATCACTGAAACTATAACCATCTCTTGTGCAATCATATTCAAGATGTCCAAATTTACCACATCTAAAACACTTAAGAATAATTGGAGTCTTTTTCTTAGTTTAATTCTTTTCTTCAATCATAAACAAGACTTCATCTATATCATTTTCTAAAAAACTAGCATCACTATCAAATGAGTACTTACTTGCATTATATGCATAGTAGCTTTTATTTTGCCTTTGGAAAAACTTCTTTCCTTATTTTTTCTATCCATCCTTGCCTTTCTTCTGGTACTTGGGTCTTTTTGATTCCTTGTATTTGTGATCCTATTTTTCTTCATCACTATTGTATTTTGGATCTTTGTACTTTGTTGCAAAATGTACAAACTTGCCACAATTAAAGCACTTAATTGATCTCATATATATTGGTCTTTTGAACCCTTTATATATTCTACCATAGTTAGCTTCTTCATCACTAGATGACTCACTCCTTGATTCTATTTGCTTTCCCTTTTATTTTTGTCCACTTTGAAAGTAGCTTCTTTCAAAGGAATATGATCTTTTATTCTTATATCAAAAGTAGTAAGCATACCAAGCAAAGAATTCCTTGTCAAAGAATCACTATCAATTGATGTTTCTATAGCAGAAACATTTTCACTATACATTTTTGGAAGAGTTCTCAAGATCTTATCACAAGCATCTGATTCATCAACCTTCATTCCAAGACCTCTCATATCATTTACAAGTTCATCAATATTATTGAGATAATCATGAATATTCTCATCATATCTCATTCTTAAGTTCTAAAATTCTCCTTTGAGATTTATGATCTTAGCTTTTCTAACACTTTTATCACCCTCATATATATCATGTAGTAGATCCCACATATCTTTTATTGTTTTATAAACCATAACCTTCATAGATTATGATCTACCCAATCCTTTTATAATTGCATTAATAGCTCTTGAATTTGCATGCATTAGAAGCTTACCTTCCTTATCTATCAAAGGATTGACTGTAGAATCATATCCAAGTTCCACTGCATCCCAAACTTCATTTCCAAGTGCCATCAGGTAAAATCTCATCAACTTACACCAATACAAGAAGTCACTTCCATCAAATACTAGTACTGCATTATTGAAGGACCCATCATTTTGATATTTCTAATCCATTGTGTTCTTAGACCGCTTTTCCTTCAAGCTGTTAAACTCTTCTGAAGTAACCCGATATGATACCAATTGAAGAACACAAACTTATATTGAGAAGGGGGGTGAACAATATAAGACCACTTTTTACTTTTCTTCTCAAATCAATATTATGCAGTGTATAGATAGAAGTATAAATAATAGTAATCAAAGCAATGCAAAAAACTCTACACACAATAGAGACCTAGATTTAACGTGGTTCACCCAATGTGGGCTACCTCCATAGAAAAAATATATCTTCTAAATATTTCTCAAATAATATCTTTGGAATATTTTCCAAATTACAATGTTTATGGACCTCGATCTAGAGAAGATACTGATCCCCTAAATATCAAGTTCATGGATCTATTCCACGGGATAACTCTTTCACCTTCTACTCTAGCTAGTGATCTTCTAGAAGAATCTATCTCTTTGTTGCATTGACTTGTGGATCTCTCTCCACTTGAAGACTCCTCACTCATATCTATCTTCAATTATTCTGGCTATTGGATCTCTATCCACTAAGACTCTATCCTCTATACTCTATCACCTCCAAAGCTCTATCTCAATACTATACCAAACATAGTTTAGTCGGTCTAGCACAAATCTGCTCAATCTCTTGCACTAAACATAGTACAGTCGATATAGTACAATTTTGCTCAATAGGTTTAGTTATAACTTGCTCAAATCTACTCAACAGGTTCACACAACTGTTGAGAAAAGTGCAGAAAATAGTATTGTCATTGTTGTCAACACAGTCAGACAGATTTATTGATGCAATGGACAAGAGTTTATTGAACAACAAGGTGCAGCCAAAGTACAATGGATAGGAGTTCAGTGTTGAGCAAGGTGTTGCAGGAGGATTGTCATTGTTGTCAATACGATCAGTTAGATCTAATGATGCAATGGACAAGCAGTTTAGAAGTCACTCAGATGCAGAGGATAAAGTTCAGAAGTTAGTCAGATCATGAGTCCTTAAATGATAGATGCACAGAAATAGAAAACATAATTTAGAATGAGAAGAAGAAGTCTTCAGAACCTGAGATGTCAAGAAGCGAAAAGGTTTTTTGTGAAAACCAAGGTAGTCAGAATAAAAGTTTTATTTAAAACCATGTATAACAGATTTGAAATGGGTTTTTCTTAAAACCCAAGTTGGCTCTTCGTTTCGTTGAAAAAGATGCCCCGGTGATAAAGATATTTAATTTTAAATATTTAGTTTAAATTTTAAAGGTTTTTTGTGAAAACCAAGGCATTCAAAATAAAAAGTTTTATTTAAAACCATGGATAACATATTTGAAATGGGTTTTTCTTAAAACCCAAGTTGGCTCTTCGTTTCGTTGAAAAAGATGCCCCGGTGATGAAGATATTTAATTTTAAATATTTAGTTTAAATTTTATTTTATTTAAAATTTAAATTAAAATATTAAATTAAATTAAAAGGGCCGACATGTTACTATTTCACGGCAATAAGCTACAGGAAAGTGATGAATGTGGAAGAAGTTTTTGAGGCCGACAAAGTTAAATATGGGCCGACGAATTTTAGGGTTTGGCAACTGACAAATTCTAGGGTTTCTCAACCAACGTTCTTTTAGGGTTTGTTCCTAAAAATTCTTCTATAAAAGTAAGGGTACTTCGAGTTTGAAGTGTGGGGTGTAAAGATAAAGTGCGAATGCGAGCATAGTGTTTGTAAAAGTGAAGTTCATGTTGAGCAGAGAGCAGAATATGAAACGACACAGAGTGTGCGAAGCGTGTGCGCAGAGAAAGCAGAGTGTGCAGAGAAGCGCGAAGGGCAAAGTTGATTGCAAATTCTAGCTATAGCAGTGCAACAAACTGTGTGAAGTGATTGTGCAAGAGAGAGCAGAGTGCACAGAGATTGCAAAGGTGATGTAGACCAATTAGAGTCTTGCAATAACAAAGGTATATGTCAAACATTATTTTTTTCAATATTGAAGTCCAGTTGGTGCTGGCAAATTAAGGGGTTGGTGCCTCTTTCCAGTTGGTGCTGGTAAATAATTTTTCCAATTGGTGCTGGCAAATTAAGGGGTTGATGCCTATTTATAGTAGGTGCTGGTAAAATAGGAGTTGGTGCTCCATTCTGTTGAAGCAGATAAAGTTAAGGGGTTGGTGCTCCTTCCAGTTGGTGCTGGTAAAGGATTATGTAAAGTTGTAGCTTTGCATTGACTGGATTTGGATGGTAGTCCAAGCAATATTTTTGAGTAGCCACATTGGTGAACCTCATTAAAATGTTGTGTTATGTGTGATGATTTCTTGATGCATTTAGTATCTCTTTTATCTGCTTTAAACTGTTGTTGGTTTTATAATCTAATTGTTTTAGAATTTTTTAAAGAACACACTGATTCACCCCCCCTCTCAGTGTCATTGTGATTACAACAATTTGGTATCAGATCCAGGTTCCCAATTTTGGCTAAATCAGTCAGGGTTGATCTTGGATTAGTACACAATGGCTAAGAAGAATAGATCCTCATCCAAAAAGGCATCCCAATCAGTTTCGGTTCCTGTAGAAGAGAAATTTGAACCGAAAAAGGTAGAAGAAGTGAATCCTGAAGTTTGTGATGAAAATATTGAGGCTGAAGTAGATTTTGAAGGAGAGTTGATATCTGCTCTTGAAGAGTGGAGAATAGAAAAGAAAAAGAACAAAATACTGTCCAAGAAATTAGAAGAATATGAGGATGAGATTGAAGATCTCTTCCTACAAGTTCAAAAGGCCAAGAAATCAGAAGAAGCCTTGAAGACACAGCTGGGTAATAAAAATGATGTATACAGCACAAGTGAAGAGGAATATAAACAGGTTATTGTTGATCTAAAGTTGCAAGTAGAAGCAGAACAAAAGGATTGAAGATATTCTTAGGTCTCGAGATCAATGAGAAAGAGACAGTATGCTGCCAACAAGAAGAAGAGATTGTTTCATTGAAGAAACAACTAAAAGAGGCCAATATAAATCTCAAATTTGAGAAGAGCACAAAGTTGCTAGATACAATGATAAATCAACAAAGAAGCTCCACGACTAAGTTTGGTCTTGGATATGAAGTTGAACAACCTTCATCCTCCAAATATGCGAGAGAAGAAGAAGTCCATGGTTGAAGGATTGAAACAAGAAAAGTCTAAAGTCTGAATCCTCAAAAGGAAGAAAATATCAAAGAAGATCTACAGAAAAGCAACCATAGCAAAAGAGGTTCTCTCACTCTCACTCTTTTAATAATAATGCTTTTTATGGCTATTGTTCTAAATGCAACCACTTTGGTCACAAGGCAATTTATTGTGGACCGAACAATAGATCAAAGAGTTATGCTAAATACTTCTATTTTTTTGAGTGAACACCCCTGTGCAATGTTTTAAATGTAATGGCCATGGGCACATAGCAAGGTTTTGTTCAAGCACTTCGTATCCAATATAAGGCAATACCATAGATTTCATCATACACATAGAATGCAATACAGACAGGGAATAAAACATGTGCAATGTTTTAAATGCAACGGTCAAGGGCACATAGCAAGGTTCTCGTCCAAGCACTTCTATGTCTAATCTAAGGCAAAACCCTAGATTTCATCGGACACAAAGAGGACAACACCGACAAGGAACATATCATGTGCATAAAAGAAAAGAAAATAATCATCCATCAAGAATGCACAAGAGACAACCCCACAAGAGAAATGTTCAAGTTCACGAACAGGAGCAAAATAGGGATGTTGTTGAAAAACCCAAGTCCAAGTTTAGGAAAGTCTGGAGAAAGACAGAAGAAAGGAAATTGTGTCTCCTTGGACTGAAGGAGGCTACTCTACCATTGCTCTAAGCAACTTCAGGTGGCACATCCTCAGGAGGAGCAATATTAAAGTTTTATTTTAATGCTCCTATGTATTTGTCTAGGTATCTGAGGATGAAAGGTAAGCGATCGAGTTAATGTTGTATAGTTGTTAAAGTGTGTTTTTCAGTTTATATAGTGGTTTGTGGAAATGCCGTGAAGTGTGGTGTTTAATTTGAGAGTTGTCACCATTGGTAGTTTTGAGATATGTCACTGTTGTACTGTTGATGATTATTAATACCATTGTTCAAAATTACGATAGTCCAGATAATTTGCTCAATGAAAGAATGCTTGCCCTAGCTGTGTATGTGTGTTTCGAGCAGCATGTATTTGTTTTTACTCTTTGATGTGAAGATTGCCAAATCTTTCATGACACCTTGGTGAATATATTTAATTCACGAGACGGTTTTGTTTTAACTATTGATTTAATGCCGGTCCAAGGATAAGAAGCTTGAGGCTGAGTAAGGTGCACTACGGTTGGCCATAAAGTGTTTGACAAAATGTCTTCTTCCGACATGCATAGTTGAAAGTAAGAGTTGGCAATAAAATTGCAGGTCTTTGGACAAAAATTGGTACGAGATGTGAGTCACTTGTCAATTCTGTTGACAAAAGTGAAATCAGCATGTTGAATGGGAAGATTGAAGAAAAAGTTTTTTTTATGAGAAGCCAGATTATTTCCAGCCTGGTGATGAATAGTTGAGTTGCTTTCATAGTGCTTGTTTTGATCAAGTTAATGCTTTTCTTGATACATGATTTGGGCTTACTCCATTGAGTTTGATTTGAGCAAGTTATTCTTTGCCTTGGTGATATATGTTGGTGGTTGTCTTGTTCAAATACCTTTGGAAGGAAAAGGATGTCTACTAGTTTCCTTTTCATGTAGTGATTTGTTGAATGCTTCAAGGTTAATCTTGAGTTGAATGATGTTGGTTAAAACTTGTCTATAAGAATTGTTGCTAAAGCCCTAATTGGTTGAAAAAAAAAAAAAGATGTTGGTTGTGCTGTGGTACAGTGTTTGGTACTTGCATAGAGTTGAAAGTGGATTGAGGTAGCCTACTGGATTCTCACTACAGAGAGAGACAAACAGTTGTCATTAGGTTCAAGCTTGTTGAGAATATATCCAAGATGCATGGTGAAGTTGTATGCAGATGTTTCTGGCATTGCAGAACAAAAATATGGCTATATAAGATTATTGTATGCCTTCACTAACAGTGGACAAGTTTGAGTTTGCAAAAAAATAGAGGGTAGTTGCACAGAAGACAGTGGTTCAGTCATGTTCTTACACATGTTATATTGGTGAAGTTGACGATGATGGTGTCATTCACTGGTTATTGCTTCTATTCACATTGTTGATTTTATTGATTCCTATTATGCTTATCATGATGTTGTCAATCAGTGAAATGAAGTGGTCTTGGACTCAGGGGGAGCATTTGTGTATTTGTTTTTCTTCTTGTTCATGCTTGGAATATTTTCTAATTGTAATAATTTGTGTCTAAGAATATTGTGCATAGACTCGGGGGAGTCTGCAGCAACCCTTTGGTATTATTGTCAAATGGGGAGAAGATTTACAGGAAAATTGCACATGTGTTGCCAACAATTCCAAAGGGGGAGATTGTTGAGAAAAGTGCAGCAAATAGTATTGTCATTGTTGTCAACACAGTCAGATAGATTTATTGATGCAATGGACAAGAGTTTATTGAACAACAAGGTGCATCCAAAGTACAATGGATAAGAGTTTAGTTTTGAGCAAGGTGTTGCAGGAGGATTTTCATTGTTGTCAATACAGTAAGTTAGATCTAATGATGCAATGGACAGGCAGTTCAGAAGTCACTCAGATGCAGAGGATAAATTTTAGAAGTTAGTCAGATCATGAGTCCTTAAATGATAGATGCACCGAAACAGAAAACATAATTCAGAATGAGAAGAAGAAGTCTTCAGAACCTGAGATGTCAAGAAGCGAAAAGGTTTTTTGTGAAAACCAAGGCAATTAGAATAAAAATTTTTATTTAAAACCATGGATAACATATTTGAAATGGGTTTTTCTTAAAACCCAAGTTGGCTCTTCATTTCGTTGAAAAAGATGCCCCGGTGATAAAGATATTTAATTTTAAATATTTAGTTTAAATTTTAAAGGTTTTTTGTGAAAACCAAGGCAGTCAAAATAAAAAGTTTTATTTAAAACCATGGATAACATATTTGAAATGGGTTTTTCTTAAAACCCAAGTTGGCTCTTCGTTTCGTTGAAAAAGATGCCCCGGTGATGAAGATATTTAATTTTAAATATTTAGTTTAAATTTTATTTTATTTAAAATTTAAATTAAAATATTAAATTAAATTAAAAGGGCCGACATGTTACTATTTCGTAGCAATAAGCTACAGGAAAGTGACGAAGGTGGAAGAAGTTTTTGAGGTCGACAAAGTTAAATCTGGGCCGACGGATTTTAGGGTTTGGCAGCTGACAAATTCTAGGGTTTCTCAACCGATGTTCTTTTAGGGTTTGTTCCTAAAAATTCTTCTATAAAAGTAAGGGTACTTCAAGTTTGAAGTGTGGGGTGTAAAGATAAAGTGCGAATGTGAGCATAGTGTTTGTAAAAGTGAAGTTTGTGTTGAGCAGAGAGCAGAATGTGAAACGACACAGAGTGTGCGAAGCGTGTGCGCAGAGAAAGCAGAGTGTGCAGAGAAGCGCGAAGGGCAAAGTTGATTGCAAAGTCCTGTTGTAGCGATGCGACAAAGCGTGTGAAGTGATTGTGTAAGAGAGAGCGGAGTGCACGAGAGATTGCAAAGGTGATGTAGACCACTTAGAGTCTTGCAATAACAAAGGTATATGTCAAACATTTTTTTTTTCAATATTGAAGTCCGATTAGTGCTGGCAAATTAAGGGGTTGGTGCCTCTTTCCAGTTGGTGCTTGGTAAATAATTTGTCCAGTTGGTGCTGGCAAATTAAGGGGTTGATGCCTCTTTCCAGTAGGAGTTGGTGCTCCATTCTATTGAAGCAGATAAAGTTAAGGGGTTGGTGCTCCTTCCGGTTAGTGCTGGTAAAGGATTATGTAAAGTTGTAGCTTTGCATTGATTGGATTTGGATGGTAGTCCAAGCAGTATTTTTGAGGAGTAGCCACATTGGTGAACCTCGTTAAAATGTTGTGTTATGTGTGATGCTTTCTTGATGCATTTAGTATCTCTTTTATTTGCTTTAAACTGCTGCTGGTTTTATAATCTAATTGTTTTAGAAGTTTTTAAAGAACACACTGATTCACCCCCCCTCTAAGTGTCATTGTGATTACAACAACAACAACTATCCAAATCTTCTCAACAGGTTCACACAAAACTTGTCCAAATCTGATCAACAAGTTCACACAAAACCTGTCCAAATCTGCTCAACAAGTTCACACAGAAATTGTCTAAATCTACTCAATAGGTTCACACAAAACCTGTCCAAATTTTCTCAGCAGGTCCACACAAAACCTGTCCAAATCTGCTCAACAAGTTCACACAAAATTTGTCCAAATTTGCTCAACAAGTTCACACAGAACTTGTAAAAATCTGCTCAATAAGTCCTCTATAGGTCTTGTTCAAATCTTCTCAATAAGTCCTCTATAGGACTTGCTCAAATTTTCTCAATAAGTACTCTATAGGACTTGCTCAAATCTGCATAGCAAGCTTTCACAAAATCTTAACTCAAAATAGTCCACAAGTCTTCTCAAAGACTTGTCGCAATCACATAATAAAGAGAATTATTAGAGACTCAATATGTTCTAATATCAATGTATAATCAATATCTCAAATCAATATCATTTAATCATAAAGAGAATTGTTAGAGACTCTATATGTTCTATAATCAAATCAACCTCAATCTCAACTCAAATCAATCTCAACTCAAATCAGAATATAGAATAGTTTGTTTCTAGGAACTTGAATAACCACATGCATCCACTTGACTAGGCTTAATCAACTCAACTCAATTAATAACCTCAATGAACAATCCTTTCTCACAAACCCTAGTCCAAGCATGTATTAACCAACTCAACTCAACCAATCACCTCAAGGAACAATATTTTTTTACAAACCCTATTCAAGCATGTATTAACCAACTCAAAATATTTCCAACAATGCTCAAGCACAAGTCTCACATAGCAATGATACTCATTTTTTTCTAACTCAATTTTAAGTTCATTTCATCATCAATGGGCTTCAACAAAAATGCTAATAAAACAAAGTTTAAATACAACTCACAAACCAGAAAACCTTGAAGCATTCAACCAATTATTTTATCAAAGGAAACCACAATCAATCCTTTTCTCTCCAATGATATTTCAGAAATCAACTACCATAAACAATCAATAGGAGAATGTGCCCATACCTTTTTTATGCCAATAAGTTTTCCACAAAATCTACCACACTTAAACACAACTTTCCAATCTAAACAAGGGTTAATGGACTTCAAGTAATCACAAAATAAAGCATTACTCAAATTACACCCTTTTTAATCCAATTTAATAAACACATCCACTAAAGTCCCTTTTATTAAAACCCTTATCAAAAATAATAAACCTCTCAAAATTGCTTTTAAAAAAAAACTCATTATTTCTCCTAAAATTAATTCTCCATAACCATCAAATAAATCATAAACCAATTACACTTTGCAATAATAATCATAGCCCTAATAAAAAACTTTAATTTCCATTAACTTCCTTATAAATCTAAACTTTAGAACCAATAAAAATTATTTAAATGCAAAACGTAATTACCTCCTCAAGGGGATTCGAACCCCTGACATGCCACAACGTGAACTTCTTAGCCATGACTAATATTCCACACAAGATAGGTGCTCATTGGAAAGGCAAAGGCCCAAAGTGCCTTAAACCTTCCTCCACCTTCTGCAAAATACAAAGTTCCAAAGTTATTTTCACACACCTTCTGAAATGTCATCCAAGGGATTTGATCCCTGGTGTTTGCATTGCCTTGTGCCTTAAACCAAAATGATTTGCCAATATGCCAAGTTTCCCACAATGATTTGACTTTCCAAGCACTGTCGTTTTCTTTCCTGCTTCTTTTCTCAAAATTTACATGAGCTCATAGAATTATTCGAATGCCAAGAATTTATCACAAGAGCAAGGATAATACTTTTATTTATTTATCACCCCTTTATATAGTTTTTAAAACACTTCGAATACGTTAGTGGAAATATGAATTTTTATTTTCTTGATGACGTCGGTGAGAAACTTTGCATTTAAATTTAAAATTTAAATAATTAAAATTTAAATCAAATATTAAAACTCAAATAACTCCATCACCGGGGCACCTTTTTTGATGAAATGAAAGCCCAACTTGGGTTTTAAGAAAAACCCAGATCAAATTTACTATCCATGGTTTTAACTAAAACATTTATTTTTCTTGCCTTGGTTTTCACAAAAACTATTCATAGATCTTTTTGACATTAAATGCTCTTTTGACATCAATGACAACATTTTAGCTTAGGGACTCAAAATATCCAACAATCTCCCCCTTTGTCATTGATGGCAACCCAAATCCTTTTACTTAATTTTGACCTTATTTTTTGCTTCCCATGGGACTTTGCTCTCCCTAGCTCAATGCTCTTTTAGATATCAAATCTCTCCTCATATCCAAAAACTCTCCCCATAATACACAAATATCTCCTCCTTTGACATCAATGGCAAAGGGTCACCTTTGGGGCTCAGGGCTAAGAATTAAGCATCTTAGCTTAGCCCCTCCCCCACCTCCACATGAGGTGGTTAATTATAGGGTGGGAGTATTTCTACTCCCCGAAAGTATTGTTCTCTACCTTTATTTTATTTATTTATTTTTTTTTGAATCCTCTCACTATTTCTTTCCAAATCATCATCCCTATTCTTGTTCTTGTACCTGATCTTGTTATTATTTTATGAGTCTCTTTTATTTTCTAAGTTTGTGTTCATGTTCATCTCCTTATTTCTATTCATGTTCTTGTTCCTACTGATGTTCCTGTTCCTATTCCTATTCACATTCCTGTTCTCGTTTATGCTTGATTATGGAATATTTTCTCTACACCATCTTGCTATGTGACCATTATTATTGCACTTATAACACTTAATTTAATTATTCCTTGGATGTGCAATTGTCTTAGGATTTCTCCTAGTGAAGCCATATCCTCTTCTATCATGAATCCTATAATTCATTGCCTTGTGACCAAACTCATTACATGAATAACAATATCCTTGAAAAAGTTGATCTCTTCCATATACCTATCTTTCATATGACCTACACTATGAAGCCATGTGCCCAAACCTATGATATAAGAAGCATATCCCATTGAATATTCCTTACCTAGACCTCATTGGTCTCCTTTTCTGATTGTTGTTCCATCTATATCTTCTTTGCCCATTGTCCCTATTGGACTCACTGCAATCTGACTCATCCTTAGAAGTTTCACTATCACTTGCATCTGAGAATCCATCTTCTGAAGTATCTTATTTTGATTTTTTTTCTTCTTGAAGACTTGAAGTAGACTTTGTTTTTTTATTTATTTCCAAAACCAAGACCTGTTGAACATAATGTTCTCTGTTTTCCACAAATTAACTTATCCAATTTTATAGAGCTATTTGTGAAAATCTTCATCTTGATCTTGGAGTCTTGTAAATATTTCTTTAGAGTAGCCACTTCTTGTGCTAACTTCTCACATTCCAAAATATTTACTTCTAAACTTATCCTTGAGCTTACTTACCTTAGCCTTTGACTTTTATAAGTCCTCTATGAGCAATAATATTTCTTCATCACATTCGTGAAACTGACTTTCAAGGTTAGAGTGTTGTTTTCTTACCTTATTTATTGTGTCAAAGGTATGGATAAGTTCTCCCTTGAGATCATAACCATTATCTATTGAGTAGTCCTCTATTTTTTTGCCTTTGTCCATATCATTTCTTTATTTTGAATTTATTTCTATAGGATCACTCAATTCTTCATCTTCTAAAGCCATTAGAAGATTCTCATTTGATTTATCAAGTGCATCTTCAAAATCATCATCACTAAAACTATAACCATCTCTTGTGCAATCATCTTCAAGATGTCCAAATTTACCACATCTAAAAAACTTAAGAATAATTGGAGTCTTTTTATTATTTTAATCATTTTCTTCAATCATGAACAAGACTTCATCTCTATCATTGTCTAAAAAAATAGCATCACTATCAAATGAGTACTTACTTGCATTATCCACATAGTAGCTTTTCTTTTGCCTTTGGAAAAACTTCTTTCCTTGTTTGTTCTATCCATCCTTGTCTTTCTTATGGTACTTGTGTCTTTCTTATTTCTTGTATTTGTGATCCTCTTTTATCCATCACTATTGTACTTTGGATCTTTGCACTTTGTTGTAAAATATCCAAAGTTACCACAATTAAAGCACTTAACTAATCTCATATCTATTGGTCTTTTGAACCCTTTATGTCTTCTACCATAGTTAGATTTTTCATCACTAGATGACTCACTACTTTATTATATTTGCTTTCCCTTTTTCTTTTTATCCACTTTGAAAGCAACTTCTTTCAAAAGAATAGGATCTTTTGTTCTTATCTCAAAAGTAGTAAGCATACCACAAAAATAGTTTATTGTCAAATAATCACTATCAATTGATGTTTCTATAGCAGAAGACTTTTCACTATACCTTTTTGGAAGATTTCTCAAGATATTATCATAAGCATATGATCATGAACATTCATTCCAAGACCTCTCATCTCCTATACAAGTTCATCAATATTACTAAGATAATCATGAATATTTCATCATATCTCATTCTTAAGTTCTCAAATTCTCCTTTGAGATTTTTGATCTTAACTTTCCTAATAGCTTTATCACCCTCATATATCATGTAGTAAATACCACATATATTTTGTTATTTTATAAACCATAACCTTCATAGATTCTGCTCTACCCAATCCTTTTATAATTGCATTCATAGCTCTTGAATTTACATGCATTAGAAGATTACCTTCCTTATCTGTCATAGGATTGACTATAGAATCATATCCAAGTTCCACTACATCTCAAACTTCATTTCCAAGTGTCATTAGGTAAAATCTCATCAACATACACCAATACAAGAAGTCACTTCCATAAAATACTAGTACTACATTATTGAAGGACCCATACTTTTGATATTTATGATCCATTGTGTTCTTAGACCACTTTTCCTTCAAGTTGTCAAACTCTTCTGAAGGAAACCAATATGATACCAATTGAAGAACACAAGCTTATACTGAGAAGGGGGTGAACAGTATAAGATCATTTTTTACTTTTCTTCTCAAATAAATATTAAGCAGTGTATAGATAGTAGTATCAATAGTAGTAATCAAATTAATGCACAAAATTCCACACACAATAGAGACACAGATTTAACATGGTTCACCCAATGTGGGCTACCTCCATAGAGAAAATATTTCTTCTAAATATTTCTCAAATAATCTCTTGGGAATCTTTCCCAAATTACAATGTTTATGGACCTTGGTCCAAAGGAGATGCTGATCCCCTAAATCTCAAGTTCATGGATCTCTTCCATAGGATAACTCTTTCCCCTTCTGCTCTGGATAGTGATATTATAGAATACTTTGTCTCTCTGTTACACTGACTTGTGGATCTCTCCCCACTTCAAGACTCCTCACTCATATCTATCTTCAATTGTCCTATATTTTGAATATCTATTCACTGAGAATTTGTCCTCTATACTTTATCACCTCCAAATATCTATCTCAATACTGTACCAAATATAGTTCAGTCAGTCTATCACAGTTTTGCTCAATCTCTTACACTAAACACAATATAATCTATCTAGTACAATTTTGCTCAATAGGTTCACTTAGAACCTACTCAAATCTACTCAATAAGTTCTCAAAAAGTTCACACAAAACCTGTACAAATCTACTCAATAGGTTCACACAAAACTTGTGCAAATCTACTCAACAAGTTCACACAGAACTTGTCCAAATATACTCAATAGGTTCACACAAAACCTATCCAAATCTACTCAATAGGTTCACACAAAACCTGTCCAAATCTGCTCAACAAGTTCACATAGAACTTGTCCAAATCTGCTCAACAAATTTAGATAGAACTTATCCAAATCTGCTCAACAAATCCTCTTTAGGACTTTCTCAAATATGCTCAATAAGTCCTCTATAGGACTTTCTCAAATCTACTCAATAATTCCTCTATAGAACTTGCTCAAATTTGCTCAATAAGTCCTCTATAGGACTTGCTCAAATCTACTCAATAAGTCCTCTATAGGACTTTCTCAAATATGCATAGCAAGCTTTCACAAAAGCTTAACTCAAAATAGTCCACAAGTCTTCTCAAAGACTTGTCTCAATCACATAAAATCATAAAGAGAATTGTTAGAGACTCAATATGTTCTAAGTTCAATGTACAATCAATATCTCAAATCAATCTCATAGAAGCATAAAGAGAATTTTTAGAGACTCTATATGTTCTATACTCAAATCCCAATATCAACTCAAATCAACCTCAATCTCAACTCAAATCAATCTCAACTCAAATCAGAATATTGAATAGTTTATTTCTAGGAACTTGAACAACCACATGCATCCACTTGACTAGGATTAATCAACTCAACTCAATCAATCACCTCAAGGAACAATATTTTCTCATAAACCCTAGTCCAATCATGTATTAACCAAATCAATTCAACCAATCACCTCAAGGAATAATCATTTTTCACAAACCCTAGTCCAAACATGTATTAACCAACTCAAAATATTTCCAACAATGCTCAAGCACAAGTCTCACATAACAATGATACTCATGTTCTTTTCTAACTCAAGTTCAAGTTTATTTCACCATAAATGGGCTTAAAAAAAAATGCTAATAAAACAAGGTTTAAATACAACTCACAAACCAGAAAACCTTGAAGCATTCAACCAATCATTTTCTCAAAGGAAACCACAATCAATCCTTTTCTCTCCAATGATATTTCAAAAATCAACCACCATAAACAATCAATAGGAGAATGTGCCCATACCTTTTTGATGCCAATAAGTTGTCCACAAAATCTACCACACTTAAACACAACTTTCCTTTCCAATCTAAACAAGGGTAATGGACTTCAAATAATCACAAAATAAAGCATTACTCAAATTACACACTTTTTACTCCAATTTAATAAACACATCTACCAAAGTCTCTTTTATTAAAACCCTTATCAAAAATAATAAACCTCTCAAAAATGCTTTTAAAAAACAACTCTTTATTTCTCCTAAAATTAATTCTCCATAACCATCAAATAAATCATAAACCAATTATGCTCTACAATAATAATCACAACCCTAATAACAAAATTTAATTTCCATTAACTATCTTCTAACTCCAAAATTTAGGGCTAATAAAAATTATTTAAATGCAAAAAGTAATTACCTCCTCAAGGGGATTCGAACCCCTAACTTTCCACACTGCGAGCGTCTTAGCCATGGCTAATATTCCACATGATCTAGGCACTCGTTGGAAAGGCAAAGGCCCAAAGTGCCTTAAACCTTTCTCCACCTTCCGTAAAATACAAAGCACCAAAGTTATTTTCACACACCTTCGGAAATAACGTCCAAGGGATTCGATCCCTGGTGTTTGTGTTGCCTTGTGCCTTAAACCAAAATGATTTGCCAATGCACCATGCTTCCCACCACAATTTGACTTTCCAAGCACTGTTGTTTTCTTTCCTACTTCTCTTCTCAAAATTTGCACGAGCTCATAGACTTATTCGAATGCCAAACATTTATCACAAGAGCAAGGATAAAACTTTGATTTATTTACCACCCCTTTATATAGTATTTAAAACACTTCGAAGACATCGACGAAAATATGAATTTATGTTTGCTTGATGACATCGATGGAAAATTTGCATTTAAATTTAAATTTGAATTTAAATTTTAAATAATTAAAATTTAAACCAAATATTAAAACTCAAATAACTCAAATTGGGTTTTAAGAAAAACCCAGATCAAATCTGTTGTCCATGGTTTTAACTAAAACCTTTTATTTTTCCTGCCTTGGTTTTCACAAAAACCCTTCATATATCCTTTTGACATTAAATGCTCTTTTGACATCAATGACAATATTTTAGCTTAGCGACTCAAAATTTCCAATAGTTATGTTGGATTGGAGAATCCATAGAAGTGTAAATAAAATAAGAGTCACCACCCTGCTGGAGTTCCAAGTGGGAGATTTCCAGTCCTATTTTATTTAATTTTTGCATTCATGGGTTGTCTTCAAATAGCTTGCACTTTTCCATAGTTTATAACAAGTAATAATTTCGTGTAATCTAAATTTTAGAATGAATACCTTGTGTTTTGTTGATATTTATTAGGAGTATGACCTTTTTAGAATTATAATAATATTGTGTAAGGGTCATATTCCCTTGAGGTTTGTATATCCCATTTCAGTTTGAAGTTGGCTTTAAGTGCCATGGTATATGACTAAAAATAAAAGTTTCTTTTTGGTCATAGGCCATTTCTTATATTTTCATATTGTTATAATGACAATTGATGGTATGAGATATACTACCTACACTAAAACAACACCATATAATTGTCTCAGTAATCATGTTGTAAATGAATAAAATTAGATCCTAACATCAGGAGGTAATCCATCGAATTCAATGTCCTTGTAGTAATGAATTCTCCATCATCGGATGTATGTTAATAATAATAAGATCAATAGATTTCTGCATTTTTCCTAGAGAGATGACCACTTACAAGATGTAAGCAAGGGTATTGGTTTAATATTTCAATTTATTGTCAAGTAATTAGGTTTTGGTTTGGAGTTACATGCCTTCCCTTTCATGACGACAATAAGAGTATCAAATGCTGGTTGAATGCAGATGTATACAATTTTTTGAATACCTTTGGTCAGATTGTCTGTTATTCACCTTGTTACAATAATTACCTAAGTGGAAAGCATATACCTCCATTAATAATAATAACCTTAAAGGAACCCTTGTCTCACTTTTATCAAGCAGTTATTAATTACCTAGCATCAATATTTTATATGGCTTGATCCTTCTCCTATATTTGAACACTACTAGTGTTTAAATTAGAGATATGGATTTTATTTCATATACTACAAATGACTTTGATGTGCATAACAATCTTGGAGAATTTTGTAGAACTGGTTGTTTGTGTTAAGAACTAAAGCAATTACTGAACTTCGATGCGAGAGATGGTGTTACTACTTTACAGTTAAATATGGTGTGGGGTTACTATTTTAAACTATGTGGACTACCATTTTTATTTGTCCAAGTTATATTGGTGTAAATACTTTTGTGATAACATATTTAGGAGTTGAATTCATTCTAATGTGACCATGTGATTGCTATGGGAATAAATTGATAATGTCCCAAGAACATGACATTGGTATCCCAATGCTATACTTCTGTTTAGACTAACCAAACCTTATTATTGATAATATATCTATAGTATAGCGAGATTAAAATAATGAGATGTTAGAAATTCTTGTTGGAAATTCATTCCACTTTAAGACAATTTTATTTGATTCCCTACATAATTGTGTGACTATGCAAGAGGTCTCCACCTGTCTGCCTACACTATGTTCAACGACTTATTTTTGAAAATGTTTGCAGTGTATGCTTCATCTGCTTTTAGTTTACAAACCCAATGTGATAGATACCATTCCATCACTAGTAATGTAGAATGAAACTCTGGACGATACATTCTATATCCCTCCTTGTACGCATAGGCTGAACCTAGTTCTCATTGGTATGGCTGGGTAATTCATGGGATGAAAATTGCCTTTACATTGACTATATGATAACGTCTACTTTTGGATGCTTTTGTAAGACACACACACACACACACACACACACACACACACACACACACACACACACACACACACACACACACACACATATATATATATATATATATATATCATTTAGTGTGGGAAAGACCCTATGCAAATTTGTAAGAGATTATATACTTTATTAATTTATGATGTTAGATTAGATAATGGCTTCACCATGTAAAAGGAATATTTCTTTCCTACTTAAAGTAACTTTGTTTTAATTGAAGTAGGATGAATGATTTAGACATTTTGATATTAAGTTTTATGGGATTCTTTGGATAAAAGAATTGAAACCTATTAATTAGGTAAATATAGAATGAACTCATGAAACTATATATTTTGAATGCAATGTCCTAAGTTTTATTGAGTAGAAATATTCAGAAAGACTATCATATGTGTGAAAATGAAATTTTGGAAAAAATATAAACTATCTTATGATTTATGATAACCTTTCATAGTTAAATTGATTATTGGTAATTCCTAGAAATCAATTAAAAGTGATTAAATTGAACATAAGTTTTAGCATACTTGAATGCAAATATTTGTGTTTAATGAATAGATATAGTACATAAACTATCTTATGTTCTATGTTGATTGAATATAATCAACTAGAAGTTTGGAAGATCATTTTCTATCTTTTAAAAAGGACGGATTGGTTTCCATTCCTTGGGAAGAGATATGGGATTCTTCCCTATGTTTTGTGATATTCTAAACAAATTATGGTTGGAATTATGAATCAATATTTATTTATGGAAATATTAAATATGGATTAATCATATATTCATGATTGGTGATTTCTTTGTGGTATGGAAATATGTGATGCATGTTTGCATATTTTTTTTGAAAAAAATTGAAAAACTTGTATTAATACAAAAGGCAATTACACAAGGGAGAAAACTCATCCCAACCAACAGCAGAGAACTAGACAACAAGCGGAGAGCACAAAGGCAACGCTAACCCCCACAGAGCACAGAAGACAACAAGGCGCGAAAACGCGACATGTCGCGAAATCGCGGCAATCAACCCCGTCACGGCCGCAGCAGCGCCATCGATCACGAAAATGCGACATGTCGCGATATCGCGACAGACAAAGCCCTCCGCGTCCGATCGCCAAAAAAGTCACGAAATCGCGACAGCAACTCCCTCCGACGGTCTATCATCACAGGCGTCGCGAAATCGCGACAAGAACTCCAGGAAGCATCAAATCTCCAAAAGGGTCACGAAATCGCGATGGAATTTCTCCGAAGCGCCCAGCCAGCAAAAGTGTCGCGATATCGCGACATATTCTCATCTTGACTCCCAATCCGCAAAAGTGTCGCGATATCGCGACAATTTTTACCAAAGCCATGAATGTGCCAAAAGTGTCGCGAAATCGCGACGAATTTTCCTTTCAGTTCCCAATCTTCAAAACCGTCGCGATATCGCGACAAGTTATCCTCATTGCAACTTGTCTTCAAAATTGTCGCGATATCGCGACAATTAATCCAGATGACGCCAGTGTGCCCCAACTGTCGCGATATCGCGACGATTTTACCATGCAGCTTCCGATCGACAGAAATGTCACGAAATCGCGACGAAATGTGCCCTTTGCTCAAGTTCACCAAAAAAGTCGCGATATCGCGATGATAATCCTCATTGCAGCCAGTCTTCAAAATTGTCGCGATATCGCGACAAGAAATCCAGATGACGCCAGTGTGCCCCAACTGTCGCGATATCGCGACAGTTTTACCATGCAGCTTCCGATCGACAAAAATGTCGCGATATCGCGACGAAATGTGCCCTTTGCTCAAGTTTACCAAAAATGTCACGATATCGCGACGATAATCCTCCTTATCATCCCTATGCCAAAAATGTCGCGATTTCGCGACATGTCGCGATTTCGCGACATGTCGCGATTTCGCGACATGTTCCTTTCTAAGGCTGAGAAGGCAAAACCTGTCGCGATATCGCGACAACTTCCAACAAGAGGCCACGACGCCGCTACATGTCGCGAAATCATGACAAAAACCTTCCTTAGCAGCAAAAACTTTGCACATTATCATAGGTAGCATTCAAGGCCTTGCCGAATCACAACATCCTCCACAGGCATATCACTATGCATCTGCACTCCAACTTCCTTCTCAACACCTATCTTAGCAAGGAAATCGGCCGCCTTGTTGAAATCCCTACTCACATAGATGGGAACCACATCATCTAATTCTTTCCAGAGATCCTTTATCTGAGAGACAAGACTCCGCAACCTCCAGGCTTGCAAATCAAAGTTCCTCATGCAATCGAGAGCGCCCACCAGAATTTGGGAGTCGAACTCAAGAATTATCTTTCTATGGCCCTGCTTGACAGCCCAGATAGAAGCAAATTTAACAGCCAAGGCCTCCACTTCATTGTTTGTGGCATGACCCAGACCGTGCAGTTCCCAATAAAGCATGGACCCACCATGATCACGGCACACAACTCCAGCATCAAGACTACCCGGATTTCCTTTTGCAGCTCCATCAGTATTGATTTTGATCCATCCCGCTGGGGGAGGGTGCCATCTATCATGAGCCTGTCTTTCAAGAGCAACAACTCCATCAACCAGTGGCACAAAAATAGACTGATGTTCCTCCTCAACGTAGATGGCAACCGTTTCCACCACTTTGCTCCATATAACCTGCCATATTCCATCAAGTGAAGAGAATGTTTCACGGAAAATGCGGGCATTTCTCTCCAACCACACCTGCCACCAAATAAAAAGAAAGCCCAGCTCCTAGCCAATTCGGAGAGCTTTGGATTTAAATCTGCCTCTCTTCCATCGGTTCCAAATATTGGTCCGAGTCACCTCACTGTTGGCTTGAATTTTGAAGTGGGAAAACCAGCGCATCCAAATCTGCCGTGTGAAGGGGCATTCAAACATCAAATGATCAGCAGTTTCCTCATGCTTGCGGCATAAAACACACTGAGAAGGACCGATGATGCCTCTGTGTCTAAGATTGTCAAAGGTGAGAATTCCATTGTGCATAAGTTGCCAGGCAAAAAAATTCACCTTCGGCCAACCCTTGGGGTGCCATATCTTCTTCCAAACATGGACCGAGAAAGAGTGTGGGAGGGGCTCTGGAAGAATCTGGTTAAATCCCGCCTTCACAGTGTAAACCCCAAGGTTCCCAAAGCCCCGTGCAAGTTCATCCTCTTCATCCCGCCCAAGAAGAAACCTAGCTTTCAAAATTTTTTCTAAGATTGGTGCCGACTTCGTGGGATTGGAATTGGCCACTCTTCCAACCTCTTGAACTTTTTGAACTTGTACTCCCCAATGTGGCTCGGTATTGAAATAACTCTCAATATGAATCCAGCCCTTGTCTTCTATGGCTGATTTAATGGGTTGCAATTCTGGAAACACAACAATGATGGGAGGGTGCTGATCCCAGGAGTCAGTCCAGAAACGGGCCTTCTCCCCTCTCCCCACTTTCCAAAACAATTGATCTTTGATAACTTGAGCTCCCAGCTTGAGAGTCTGCCACACTAAGGATCCATTACCCTCCAAAGGGAAACGTCCCAGATCATTGGGGTGAGCATGGCCTAGGTATTTGCTAGAAAGAATTCTGCTAAAGAGGGATGTTGGCTGGGAAATCCACCTCCAATACAATTTACCATCCAAAGCTTGATTATTAAGCTTGGAGCTTCTCAGTCCCAGCCCTCCTTTATCCTTGGGTTGGGTGACCTTATCCCATCCAACCAAGGCCCATTTCTTCTTCCCTTTTGCACCCTCCCATAAAAAGCTTCTGGCCATTTTGTCAAGCTCTTTCCATATAGAATGTGGGGCAGCCAGGATGGAGAATTTATATATTGGCATTGCCTGAATAACTGATTGTAAGTAAGTTAGTCGGCCTCCATAGCTTAACCATTTATGAGACCAATGATTCATTTTCTCTTTGATGCCATCCAAAAGATCCTTCCAGATATCAATTTTTAGTTTTTTGAAATGCAATGGAACCCCCAAGTAAACAACAGGTAGAGAAGTCCTAGTAAATCCCAGGATCTCAGAGAACTCTTTCCCGTAACCTTCGGTCAAGATTGAAGAAGACCACTTTGGATTTTTTATCATTAATGACTTGATTTGAGGCCCGAAGGTAGATGTTTAAAGTATCTCTAATTCCTCTTGCTTCCCTGAGGCTGGCCACTCCAACCAATCCAGTGTCATCCACAAACTGTAAGTGGGTCAAAACTTCTGTCCCCACTTTAATACCTGTTATCACACCTAGCTGTCATCTTCTCAGGAAGAGTCTGCCTAATCCTTCTGCTAAGATGAGGAAGAGGTAAGGAGAGCAAGGGTCCCCTTGACGAAGACCCCGAGAGGCTCCAAAAGGAGTCGAGGGGAGCCCATTGATTAGAACAGAGAAAGAAGGTGTGGAGATACAGCTCATGACCCAGTCAATCCAGTCCTGAGAGAAGCCAAAGGCTGCCATCATCTTTGCCAGGAAGCCCCACTCCACCCGGTCATAAGCCTTAGACATATCCAACTTTATGAACATTCCTTTGTTGCCTGAAGTTTGCATTGTATGGATTGCCTCCTGAGCAAGGACCACTTCATCCAAGATCTGTCTTCCTTCAACAAAACCCCCTTGCTCAGAGGAAATTATTTTATGGAGAAAAGGTTTTAGCCGTTCAGCCATAATCTTCGTGACTATTTTATAAATAACATTGCATAAGGCAATCGGTCTGAAATCAGAGAGATGAACCCCCCCTCCCCTTTTGGAATTAAAGTGATGAAGGTGTGATTGAGAGCCTTAAGCATTCTTTTATTAGTTCTGGACTCCTCTGCGACAACCAAAACATCTTTCTCCAGAGTATCCCAAAAGGCCTGAAAGAATTCTATAGGAAAGCCATCTGGACCTGGCGATTTTCCCGTGCTCATCCCAAAGACCACTTTCTTTAGTTCATCACTGTCAATGGGTCTAAGGAGAGTCTGATTCTCTTCGTGAGAGATAATAGAAGGTATGACATTAATAACTTCATTTTGGGCTTCCACATCTTGTTCCCTACTTTCCTTAAAAAGGTTTGAGAAATAATCCATTGAGTGGAAATGCATTCCAGGGAGAGTATCAAAGGAGTGTCCATTCTCATCGTGAAGGACTTCCATGTTATGCATTTGTCTCCTTGCACAAGCTGAGCGGTGGAAAAATTTTGTATTTCTATCGCCTTCTAGTAACCAAGTGATTCTTGCTCTCTGTTTCCAATAAATTTCCTCTTGATTATCAATGTCCTCAACCGCTTTGCGCAGAGCATCATCCTCGCCTTTAAGGTGCTCAGGAATGGTACCTTCCCTGAAGTGTTTTTGCACCTCCTCCCATCTAGCCATCAAGGGGGCCCTTTGGAGCTGGAAGTCCGACTTATTGTTTTGTCTCCACTGTTTCAATTTACACTTGACAAAATGGAGTCGTTTATGGAATTTGAACATTGCAGTCCCCAAGGGTAGGCGGCCTTCTTCCCACCACTAGTGGAATTTTCCTTCGGAGATCCTCCTTTTGCAACCAAAAATTTTCAAATTTGAATGGCTTATGGTGTTGACTTGTCATCGGCCCTCCCTCCAACAAAAGGGGATAGTGGTCTGAGACCGGACCTTCCAAAATCTGGAACTTAAGATTCCATTTAATAAATGCCTCTTCGTAAACCAAAAACCGGTCTAACTTAACCTTCCCGCTCGTGTGGCTCTCTCCTCTTGTTTGTCCAAGTAAAGTAGGTTCCAGTGGCCTTTGATATCAACCATATTAAAGGCCCGGATTTGGGCAATCAAGAACCGGTCCCCAGGATCCAAAACTGGGGCACCACCTTCCCGATCCCTAACAGACAATTTGGCATTAAAATCCC
This sequence comes from Wollemia nobilis, assembly GCA_028583015.1. NCBI lineage: Eukaryota > Viridiplantae > Streptophyta > Pinopsida > Araucariales > Araucariaceae > Wollemia > Wollemia nobilis. The sequence continues at coordinate 8,899,751 of JAQPPZ010017226.1, read as the reverse complement.
CAGCTATGATCCAGTCAAAAACTTCCCGGGATGACCTCATGTTGTGTACAGCTTGCCATTGGAGCCGCTGGCCATCAAAGCATTGAGCCCCATAGAAGTTTGTAATAAGAACATGTTCAGCTGTGGCATTGTTTCTAAACAGAGAAGTGAGAACACCCCTCCAAGCTATGTGTTCTAAAGCTGTCCATACTTGAGGGTTCCAGAGAGTAACAATCCCCCCCGAGGCACCCTGAGCAGCCACATCCATATAATCAGCACCCCGCCATATTCTGTTAGCAGTCTTGCACATAAGATCTACAGACATTTTTGTCTCCTGGATGAGCAAAAAGTCTGTTTTACATTTTCCTAAAAGTCCTTGAATAGCAGATTGATGGGTTCTGCTGTTTAAACCCCTAACATTCCAGGATTGAATAATCATTGAGGACCTTGTGAGCAATAAGACTCAATTGGCCTCACCGATCCTCCATTGATCAGCTTGTCTCCTTGTACTGCTAGTAGATCCTTATTGGATTTTCTGCTTGCTCCTTGGGAATTACTGTTTTTAGACCTCTTCTCCACCTGGGTAATCCCTAGAACCGGCCTTTCCCTCGTTCTTTTCAGAGCTTCCCATATTGACGTCCTTAATAACCGACTGTGCTGGGGAGTGGATTACCAGTGTCCCTGAGTTCTCTGGCTGCCTTGTCCCAGAGGGTTCCATTACCCGTTCTAAGACCGGAGTAGAAGAAGGGGAAGCCCGAGAGTGAATGTTAATATCCTCAACATTCCCATCCACTCCTTCCATAACTTGGTCCTCTTGATCCACTAGGGATTTAAAGATTTCATACCGATTGGTTGGTTTAAGTTGTGCCTGCTCCTTGGAATTTTTCTTTTTATTTCTCCTTCGCTTCGGTTGTTCAAAACCATCTTTCTGGAGATCAGAATCCTGAGGAATACTAGATGGATCTTGGACAGGGGTAAACTTGCCCTCTCTGGGGCGATTTGGATTTCCAAGCGGCGCCTCCACTTTTGTGCTCAGAATATTTGGGCAGAACCTCGCCAGATGGCCGTGCTTATGGCAGACTCTACATCTAAAAGGTAGTGCCTCATAATCTAACTGTTGTATCCAGGAGAGCCCTGTCAACTCAAGTTCCACCTCGACTGGTAGAGGTCGGCTAATGTCCATTTCAACACAGATCCTAGCAAAGACAACTTGTGTTTCCCTCTATAGTGTCTCTCGGAGACTCCTATAAATCTGCCTAATGAATTACCAATCATTTCTAAAACCTGCTCACCCCAAAACTCCATCGGGAGAGCATACAGTCGGATCCAGATCGGGACTGCCGTGGGTTCGATACGAGGGTCAAAACCCACTCTCCAAGGTTGAACAAATAACCCAGCCGGGCCATGGTTCCTCTTCTCTGATTCAAATGCTCTGTTTCTATCTGCTAAAGAAGAGAAACTAATAATGAAATAACCATTACTGATAGGCCATAAGGAGTACTCACCTAGTGGCTCCCAGTTTTGTCTAACCCAGGTGTGCAGAAAGTTCAGAGTGGGACGAATACCCATGAATTTGCAAATCAGGTCATGGTGAGCACGGTAGGAAATTGTGTCTTCAACCAGCTTCGGTTCTATAACAATCTTTGGTCTGGTAGCGGATTGCGGGAGGCAGCCATTAACTCGGTGTGCAGATGCACCCTTGCTAACATTCTTGAGTAACGTTTGAAAAGCCCTTCGTTGAGCTTCATCAGAGGAGGACGAAGGGTTTTCCTTTAACATCTCAACATACGAATTCTTTCTCCCAGCAGGAGGAGCTGGAGGAGACCCCATTGGGCCCTCCCAGGGCAGCGGAAGAACCTTCAGCCAAGCACCCTGTCAACCCACCACAGTCCCTGGTAGAGCTTCCACACCAGAAACCCTAGAGAAACGCCCGACACCAGCTCAGAGGTTTTTCCCGCCCAATCCTTCGAGATCTTGCATCCGAAAATCCATCCTTTTTTGTTAGATCATGCATGTTTGCATATTAATGATAAATAGGATTATGAATTAATCCTTGTTATGTTGAATGAATTTTTTATTCATGCTTGGTGATTTTCTATGCTAATATGAGAACTAAATGGAATATTTTGTATGTAAAATACATACTATGATTTATTATGAAACTTTTAATGAATGAAATCCATTATAAGAATGGATGATCTTGGTGTCCATCGAGGAAGAGGTACAAGACTCTTCCAAACATCCTTGACAATCAAAGGAATGGTACTTATGATTAGGATTAGAAAAGTAAATTATTTAAATATGGACCATGATGCTAGATGATTTATGGGAACTTATGGGGATTTTCTCTTTTGAGAAATTATCTGAATAGTATGAAAGCAAATATTCAGGTAAATTTTGTATTATTTGGAGATAAGATATATAATATTTGAATTGAATTTTATAACCAAATTAACAAGATAATTACAGATTATGTTGGATCAAATTTTGGAAAAATATTTGATAATGCATTCTTGTAAACCTTATGATAGAGGATGAAATATTTGAATGCATATTGGTATCTAGTTATGGAAATGAATTTATTTGAGAGCTAACCTTGGATTGAAATAAAAAAAAATGAATAGGATATTTGATGCATCATTAGCTCACAATTGGAAAAAGAATTGATAGGATTTGGAAAGTAATGAAATGAATCTTGGATCAAATTTAGGAAGCAAAGTTGATAGCAATTAAGAATCAATTGAATAGATTAATATGTTGTGGAGAATTAGACCCAACTAGTTTGTATTTAAGCAAAGGAAATAGCTTTGGAATAATGAGCTTTATATTACCCATGCTAAACCCCTAAGGATTTACTTTTATTAGCCTAATATTAAGGAGAAATGTGGATGACATAAATTATACAGTAGGATATAATTATGAAATGATAGATAATTTAAGTTATTAGCTTAAATTATTAAGTTAGAAAGAATGGTGTAGTAATGAATTAATGGTATGGGGCATTAATTCATGAATTGAATTTGTGTCAATTATGTAGAATGAATTTGGAATTCATTCTTGTTGAAATATGTAATGCAACATTGTGTAAATTATTCTTAGACTAAAATATAAAGTCTAAAGAATAATATTTGAATTAGAAAATAATTCTATTTTATGTAAAAATATTCCCACATAATTATAAATAAAATAAGGGTTCTAGGAATATTTAATTTGTGGAAAAAATTTATTTTCCCTTTTCTAGCAAATATTAAAAAGTAACCAATCACTTTTTAATATTTGATAGATACCACTTGTCACACATCTCAAGATAAGATTATGATAAGATTTGTCACACTTCTCAAGATAATATTGTATAATATTAGGGCAATTTTAGGGTTGTAGTAGAAAAGTTTCTCTTTAAATAGGGGTGTTGTCTACTACATCTTATCACATATTGACTTGTGTTGTAATATCATGTTGATGCATATTGTTGCATAACATTGAAGCATTCCTGTATTGTTGAATCATTGAGTAATATAGTGAGCTTCATAGTGGATGTTTCTCTTCTTCATTTGAAATAGGGTTTTACCACTTAATATTGGTGTTGTAGGTTTTCTTCTTTTGTGTGTGATTGATCTTGTGCAGTATTCTTCGATCTTAGGGAGCATTTTTTTTTCTCTCATTTGGTATTAGAGCGGTTGGGATCTCCATCAAGTGTCTTCAATCCTTTGAGGTGAAAAACCCATTAAGGTATATATATATATATAATTTTTTTTGTTTTAATGTATGCATTTGATATTTGGGTATTTTATGCATTTGATATTTGGGCAAACTTATTTTGCAAATCTGCCATTAGGGTTTATAGATTTTTTTTTTGATCTAGTTGTTAGATCTTTTGCAAATGGTGTTTTCATTTTAAATCTATAAATTTTTGACATTGAGCTTTTGTTGGAAGTGTTTTGGAGCCAAAATAACCCGATGGTTGCATCTGTAAGGCCCAAAAACCCTATTTCCATATATTATTTGCCCTATTTTGGTGAAAAATAAATTCAAGGTAATTTTTATTTTATTTGGGGGCCAAATGGTTTCCCACCCATTTTGCTGTATAGTCTGATTTTTTTTTTTATTATTCAGTTTTTTAATAAAAAAAAAATCATTTTTTGTTCAGTTTTTTAATAAAAAAATAGTCATTTAATAAAAAAAATAGCAGTCATTTATTATTATTATTATGTTTTTTAATAAAAAATAGACATTTTTTTATTATTCTATTTTTTAATAAAAAAATAGTCATTTTTTATTATTTTGTTTTTTAATAATAAAAAAATAGTCATTTAATAAAAAAAACAATCATTTATTTTATTTTAAGATCTAATAGTCATTTTTTTGCATAAATTGAAATGCATTTTTTATTATTGTCTAATGCAACTAGAATCCTTTTATGCAATTTTTGGCAAATTTTTAGTCAAATTGTCAAATAATTTAGACCTTATAGTCATTTTTTTCTCACATTAACAATGGTTGTTTGTGAGTTTGCTTGTTTTGCAAGGTTATCCAAGTATGTTTTGGAGTATACAAGGTAATTTTGGATCAACTTTTTCACTCTCTTCCCCCTATTTTTATTATTTTTTTCTAATCTCTCTCAAGCATTTGCTTGAAGCATAATGTAAATTAATGTAACTTGTATCTCTCATAATGAAAGTGAGATAAAGACAGAGAGAGAAAGAGAGTGTATTTGTGTTTTGCCTATTTTGCATCTCAACTAATCTAACTACTAACTTGCTACTAAAAAATCTACTAACCAACTAACTTGAAATTTACTAATTTTCATATTAATCAAGAAGGTTAAAAATGAATCAACTTACTAACCACAACTTTAGTATTTGATTAAAATTTACTTAAACTTGCAACACAATTTATATTTGCTAAACACCTATTGAATCCAAAAGAATCCGCTCTATTAGTAGTAAGTCCTTTTCGGTTCCTCGTACCCGTACCCTTTTGGGTAGCTTGGTTGACCTTGGGTGAGATGAATTGGCAATTAATTAGGCTATAACAAAACCTTAAAATTAACACTAACTTACTAACTTATTGACTATCTAAAATTTAACAAATGTTTTATGGTTCAATTCAAGTTATTTTATTTTGTTGCAAGATGATTTTTATGGTTAGTTACCTTCTTATTACAAGTTAATCTATTGCAAGTTGATCTTTGTTTATTTCATTTATTTCAATTGCAATATGGTTATAATTGTTTATTGCAAGATGGTTATAGTAGTTCATGATGATGTTGATTATATTTCATGATGATGCTTATCTCTCTTGATGATGCTTAATTTTGATTATCTTTCATGATGTTTATATTTCATGATGATTATCTTTGATGATTGAAAAGTAGATTACTTGAAAGTTATGTTTTTTTATATATGCAAGTATTTTTATCTACTTTCTTATTGCATCATTTATTTCCTTTGTCAATGCATCTTATGTTTTGATTATGTTCACTTTCTAGAATGGTTGATCATGGAATATCCTTCACACCTAAGCACATCCTTTATGGATCAAATTTTGGAATATGGGAACCAAGGACGAGGGCTGAATTTCAAGCAAGAAATTTATGGCCCATTGTGAATGGAGATGAAGCAATCCCAACCTAGGCAAGGGCACTTGAGACATACAAAAACAAGAGTCACCTTGCACTTTCCATTATTATCAATAGTGTGAGTGATGAGATATTGCTCACTATAAGCCATTGTGAGAATTCTAGAGATTCATGGTATTTGCTAAAACAAGTCCATCTAGGGTCCAACACATCAAGTAAATTTACTTTATTTTCCAAGATTCTTAGCACTATGTAAGGTAAATAAGAAAGTGCCTTGATCTTCCTCTCAAAGATGAAATACATGAGAACTCAACTATTGGCTTGTAATTGTGTTTGGATAAGTGAGAAGCTCTTAAGCTTTATAAATTTTAGGAACTTGTCAAGAAAGTTCAAGAATTTTGTCACCATTATTGAGACTAGGCTAGAGCAAGAAGAGGATGTCATTCCCCTCAACACTCTTTCACAATTATTGATTCAACATGAAGTGTCTCTTAATAGAGACAAAGTGAATGGTCAATTTTTCAAGGAGAATAATGTTGCATTGAGTGCCACTAAGGTTTACTTCAAGAAGAAATACAAGGGAAGGAAAAATAAAAATTTCCAACCCAACAAGCCTAGAGTTGATTTCACTTGCAACTTTTGTGACAAGAAAAGCCACAAGGAAATAAATTATTTCAAGAAGAAGAAGATTTCATAAAAGGAAGAGCAATAAAAGGCTAAGGGACAAGGACCTAAGAAATGGTTTATCAAGGGAAAGAAAAATAACAACAATGTAAAGAAAAATTCTAATAAAAATGCCTTTGTTTGTGCCCTCTACTCTATTGAATCATATACTTCTAATGAATGGGTGTTAGATTCTGGATGCACTAACCATATGTGTTTTAAAAAGAATAAGTTTGTGGACATTCATAAGCACTCTTTAGATTCAGTTGTCATTGGTGATAATACTAGACTTCAAGTAGAAGGTATTGGAAATGTTGTAATTGAATGGAAATTACTTGATAATGTCCTATATGTACCTAACCTTAGGAGAAATTTAATTTCAAATTTACAAGTTGCTAGAAGTGGTCACACTATTGAGTTCAATGCAACTTCATGGAGCATTAGGAAAGGCATGCTACCAATAATTATAGGTTATGTGAAGAATAATTTTTATGTGTTAGGTGATGCTCCTCCTGAAGTGTGTTTAGCAACAAATGTTTCTCCTAGTAGCAAGCTTTGGCACTTAAGGTTAGGCCATACAAACTATCAAAATATTCAAATGATGAAGTCCAAAAATTTGGTTGAAAACTTGCCTAAAATTTCACCTATTCATGGTTTGTTTGAAACATGCATCTTAGGCAAGATGAGCAAACAAAAGTTTGAAAAGTACAAGTCAACAAGGGACACACAAATTCTTCAACTTATTTATATAGATATTATGAGTCCATTACATGTTAGATCACTTGGTGGTGCATCCTATATTATCACCTTTATATATGATTATTCATGAATGATCTTTGGGTATCTACTTAAGAATAAATCAGTTTTTTTTGAGATATTCAAGGAGTTCAAAGATTTGTTAGAAAACCAAAAGGGAGCAAAGATCAAAATGATTAGAAGTGACAATGGAGGGGAGTACAATAGAAATTATTTCAATGAATTTTGTTCTTCTCATGGGATCAAAAGGCAGTTTACTTGTCCATACACTCCTCAACAAAATGGTGTTGCAGAAAGGAAAAATAGGACAATCATGGAGATGGTAAGATGCATACTTGGTGACCACTTACCTCAATTTATTTGGGTTGAAGTAGCCAGTACAACAATCTACATTCTTAATAGGTTTCCTTCAAAATAAGTTGAGAGGAAGACTCCTTATGAGGTCTGGAATGGTAAGAAGCTGAATTTGTCACACTTAAGAGTGTTTAGATGTGATGCATTTTCGTATATTCATTTAGAAAAGAGGAAGAAATTGGACAAAAAGTCTCAAAAATGCATCTTTGTTGGCTATGATGTATAACATAGGGGCTACAGGTTATACTCACCTTCTTCACGCATTATATTTATTTCAAGAGATGTCAAATTCAATGAAAACCTTCTTGTGTTAGAAAAGGGTGGAACTTGTGTCAAAAGGACCAAGTGGTTGGATCATTCTAGGGGTCATAAAGAGAAAAATTTAGTTAGCCAAAGGATAACTAGAAGTATGACCCTTAACATTTCTCTTCTAGATAAGATAGAGAATTATCATGAGCCTACTTCTTACCAAGAAGCTTCACAACACTCTTGTTGGGTTGATGCCATAAAGGTTGAGATGGATTCTCTTCTAAAGAATAAAACTTGGGATCTAGTGCCTTATCCTAATAAGAGAAATGTTATTGTAAACAAGTGGGTCTATAGAATCAAGTACAATTATAATGGAGAGATAAAAAAGTGTAAGGCTAGATTGGTTGCTAAGGGTTATGCTCACAAATATGGCATTGACTATGATGAAACATTTGCACTAGTTGCAAAAATGCCATATCTACATGATTCAACCACAAGGATTTGTTGTACAAGGTAAGGAAACACTTGTGTTTAAACTAAATAAAACCTTGTACGGTCTAAAGCAAGCACCTAGAGCATGGTACATGAAGAGTTTATGTTACTTCTTGTCTCTTGGTTTTGATAAATACTATTCAGATACAGATCTCTATGTGCTTAGGAAGGATAACTTGGTCATTTTAATTGCTCTATTTATTGATGACCTTCTTATGACTGGAAATTAGAATGAGGTCATTTTTTATTTCATCTCCAAATTAAAGTCAAAGTATGAAATGACTGAATTTGGTCTTCTACACTACTATCTTGGCATGCAAGTTTATCAACATGAGAATTGTACATTTTTGAGTCAATCCAACTATATTGAAGATCTTCTTAAGAGGTTTGATTTGGAGGATGGTAATCCTACTTCCATTCCTATTTCTATAGGGGTTAGCTTGGAAGTAAGTACAAAATATCAGTTGGTTGATGCTACATTGTATAGGCAACTCATTGGTAGTCTTATATATGTTACCATCACAAGGCCAGATATTGCTTTTGTAGTTGGTATGATGGCTAGGTTCATGCAAAAACCTTATATTGAGCACTTACAAGCTACCAAGAAGATTCTGAAGTACCTTTTACATACTATATATTTGGCACTCAAGTATTCTAGGCTTCCTTCCTTTGCTCTTTATTGCTATGGTGATTCTGATTTTGGAGGGGATAGAATAGACAAAAAGTCTACCATAGTATATGTTTTTAGTATTGGATCTGCAGCTATCTCTTGGTCTTCCAAGAAGTAAGATACAATTGCTCTTTCTACAACGGAACTGGAGTATAAGGCTATGACAACAACTACACAGGAAGTAGTTTGGCTTCGTACCCTCATAAAGAAAATTGGCTTTGAGTAATTTGGTCCTTCACATTTGCTCTCCGATAATAAATTAGCTATTGCCTTGGCTAAAAATCTTGTAATGCATCAAATTACAAAGCATGTTTAAATCCAAGCCCACTTTATTAAAGAGAAGGTATTGGATGGGACTATTCAATTGGAGTATTACCCATCATCTTCTAATTCTGCTAATTTGTTCACCAAACCTCTTCCCAAGGAGAAATTTTACAAGCCGAGGGACTCACTTGGTTTGGTGAAGTTGTCCTCGAGGGGGAATGAAGTGTAGTTACACTTGTGTGGTGGCAACTTCATCCTTATGAGGTGTTTTGTGCTATATATGAGTCGATCTTTGGTGGTATAATTTATTTTTGCATCTCTTTTTAACATGGTACTTTCTTGTTTTCCTTGTGCAACTTTTGTACATGTTACTTTGTAGATGTCATTGTACAATTATGGTATATGATGCAATTGCTTTATGCGACTCTTTTACATGGTACTTTCTTGTTTTCTTGTACAACTTTGTACATGTTTTTATGTAGTTGGTATTATGCAATTGGTTTATCATGGTACTTTCTTGTTAGCATTTATGCTAGTTTTGTACATGATATTTTATGTTTGGATTTATGCAACTAGTGTGCACACTTTATTATTTTCATATAACTTATGCAACTCTTGTACACGGTACTTGTTTGTTAGCCTTGTGCTACTTTTGTACATGGTACTTTAGAGTTTGCATTATCATGGTACTCCTTATTTACTTTATGCAACTTTTTACATGATATATTTTGATCAACTATATAGCACATGACTATAAGTATGGCTTGGCATCTTTTTGTGATGACTTATAGTTCACTATTTGTTAGATCAGTTTTATTATCATATTTGGATATCCATATATGCTATGGTGAATATATTTATGATGATGTATCTACCTGATCTTATGTTGAGTTTCTTGTAGCTTGCAAGTACTTTCGTTTGGGGTTTTGTAGGCTTATTGAAGATACCCTTGTGATGTTTTATTCTTATCATTTGCAACCACTTGTGTTTTATCGATGGCTTTGTAAGCTACTTGTATATGAAGTTACTCCATTGGGGCTTGCAGTCTTATTTTGGCCCATTTTGTATTGGTGCTTTATTGTATACCATTCTTGGTCATAGAAGATCATTGTAACTCTATTACTCATTTGATTCTCATCCCCATTTGTATCTTTAGGGGGAGAATGTTTCTTTATTTCATAATTCCTTTCCCCAATATTGAATTAAGGGGGAGTGTTGGAATATGTAATGCAACATTGTGTAAATTATTATTAGAATAAAATATAAAGTCTAAAGAATAATATTTGAATTAGAAAATAATTCTATTTTATGTAAAAATATTCCCACCCAATTAATAAATAAAATAATGGTGCTAGGAATATTTAATTTGTGGGAAAAAGTTATTTCCCCTTTTCTATAAAATATTAAAAATTAACCAATCACTTTTTAATATTTGATAGATGCCACTTGTCACACATCTCAAGATAAGATTGTGATAAGATTTGTCACACTTCTCAAGATAATATTGTGATAATATTAGGGTAATTTTTGGGTTGTAGTAGAAAAGCTTATCTTTAAATAGGGGTGTTGTCTACTATATATTATCATATATTGACTTGTGTTGTAATATCATGTTGATGCATATTATTGCATAACATTGAAGCATTCTTATATTGTTGAATCATTGAGTAATATAGTGAGCTTCATAGTGGATGTTTCCCTTTTTCATTTGAAGTAGAGTTTTACCACTTAATATTGGTGTTGTGGGTTTTCCTCTTTTGTGTGTGATTGATCTTGTGGAGCATTCTTCGATCTTGAAGAGCATTTGCTTTTCTCTCAATTATTGAAGGAACTTATATGGTTATCTCTAACTTTGATACAACTTCTCCAAAAAAAGATTCAAATGATTATCATAAACATATGAAAATTATTAGGATGGCTTAGAATGAATAGATTATTTAATTACATCATGGGTTTAAAGGAACATATGGATTCCTTATTGGTATGGAAAATACCTTAATGATATAATGATGACTTAGAGAAAGAAATTAGGAAAAATTCCTTAATTGCATCATGAGTTTAAAGGGGCAGTTGGACTCCTTATTGGTATGGGAAATACCTTAATGATACAATGATGACTTAGAGAAGGGAATTAGGAAAATTCCCTAATTGCATCATGAATTTGATAAGGAATGGTTGTATTCCTTAACATGTTATTGCCAAATTTTGTACTTTACCACATTGGTATTTTTATTTATTTTTATGGAGCATTTTTATTGTAATGCGGTGACATTGTAGACACCAAAACAACACCAATCCGATTATGTGACTGCAAACACTGATCGCATTGACACACACAACCCCAAGGGCAGCCCCCAGAGGTTAAAAAGTGGTCCTAACCACTCTCACAGTAGTTTTGGAAGGTCAGAGATCAATTTGGCACCTTCAGGCACTTTGCTCAATATCCGTTCCACCCTGGAATGAATTCAAACTAGGATTCGCCCCACCCAGGGACGAATTCTAGATTCGCTCCAGGGTGGGGCGAATTGCAGGTTTGACGGGAAAAAGTCAAATCTTGACAAATGGCAGCTCAGATCCGCCACTTAACGCTTCCTTCATCGCATGGGAGTATGGGTGAGCGTTTTCGAGCGTTAGAGGCAATTACAAGGGCAGTCATGAAGTCCCTATTCAGGGAGGAATCTCCTTCCCCCTGGGAAGGCATGATTGCCAAGTGGCGCCTCTGCATGCCCATTTCAAGAGACCTCCTGGGTCTATAAATTGGTGAGTTTCCTCACCCCAAAATATAGAGAGAAGGAGCATTTTGGAGCAACGAAGTGCTGTCGTTTTATTTTCATACCTCACACCCTTTTGGATTTGCGCCTTTCACATCCTTGATCTCTTTTGGAGAGGAGGTCATTGGGTGACTATTGGAAGGACGAATCTTGAGCCCAAAACCCGACATTTGGCCACAATATCCCACCAAATTTTTCGACAATACCCCACAAGAGGTTTTGGACCCATCCCAAGTGGATTGGTGCCGAAATCAGGCCTCAAACGGTGGGCGGCCTGCCCCATGGGCGCCCCCTCCCACACTGCTACAGTCCTAATCGCCCCCTTCGAAGCGATGGGAATTCTATGGCAGACTTTCTTTCTTTCATTTTTGCATTCAATTCTATGATGCTTAGATAGGTTGTCATTTAAATTTCGTCTCGTTTTGAACAATTTTGATCATGTTTCTATCTTTGCTCGCTTCTACTAATCTATAGGTAGCATCATCAAATTCCCATTGATGGAGGCCAAATTGGGAAAATATGACCATCTGGGTCTTCCCAAAATACCCCCAATTAGCTAACCCCAAGTTTGTAGGTCTTTTGGAGCTTCCTAGGTAGGACATTTGGGATAGTACCTTTTCGGCATTTTGTTGTAGGTGAATTCGTCCCGCCCTGAGCGAATTCAAATCGGCGAGGAATTTCTTGACTATTCCATTTGTAGTATTTTCTTTGGGATGTCTTGATGCCCCTATAAAATTTTTAGAGCATTTGGATTCATTTTAGTCATAGTTTAATTCATTTTTCTCATTCACTTATCGTAGGCTTGGGGATTGCATGCTCTATTTTATCCACAGGTGCTACTGACTACTTCTTGTTCCTTTGAACGTAGGGTCTAGACATCGGAGGAGCAGCAAGGAGTCAAGACTCATCAACGCAAGTGGCGGCGATGTTTGGTCCACCCATTTTACATGTGGGCATGCGAAAGAAGGAAGGGCATCCATGGATGTAACAAGAACGCATACTTAAACGCTCCTAGCCCTTGAAAGGGGAGGATGCACATTGTAACCGAGTTGTGAAACATATCAATAAAAAGGGCTGTCTTCTTTATTTGCATTTGTTTCATTTTGATTCACTCATGCTTTTCCCTCTTTTCATGCACTTTCAAATTCCTAGGATTTAGCGTTAAGTTTGGTTCGGTTTGCATCGCATCTTCGCTTTCCTTTTTGCTTTCGTATCCTCATGCTTTCAGTGGCGATCATGGTGGGACCTTGTCCTCTATTTTTAATATCAGAGATCTGATCCAAACTTGGTCATTTTTTCTTGTAGGTACCAAGTTTTCATACGTTGACTGTTGTTCGTTCCATCAGGAGGCGGATACAGAGCTGTAATTCATCTTACCCAGGGACGAATGGGAATTCGCCCCACCCTATGATGAATACAATCCTATAATTCATTCCCCCCTGGGATGAATTCCAGTCTATGAAGTTTTCAGGCAGAAACTCAAAACCGACAGATTTGGGCAGAGAAGAGGTAAGAGTCCTGAACTTTTCCTGTCATTTTCTGTTATTATTTTTCTATTTTTTTGGTTTCTTTTTGCATGCTTAGGAAAGGTTTTGTTGCATGTTTATTTTATTTCATGCAAAATAAAAAGAACCCCACACATCACGTGGCAAATTAAACACCAAGGAGCTGGTCGTAAAACCCCAGCCCTTGATCAAGACCAACGGTGGATTTCATCACCACCTTGGCTTGAATTTTGCATTCATAAACCCCGATCGCTACTGTTGCTAGACGTAAATCCTGATGAAATCTGACCGAGTGTAGCTGGGGTGATTCCCAGCACACGAGGATAAGTCTTCTATGGTAGGTGTCATAAACAGGGTGATTCCCCTTTCGTACCACCTACGTTCCACGTACCATCTGCTCTCACGTACCTATAGTTTCCCTCACGTAAGGGCGGGTATATAGAGAGGTTGGTATATCGGCCTGGCAATGGTATATCGAAGGGGCGACCAATTTTGGGAGTCATAAGAGCCCTCATTTTGCATTTAAACGTTCTTTACAAAAACCTTCAAAAAAAAAAAAAAAAAAAAACAAAACACACTAAACCAGGTTTAGGACACACTCTCAATCTTTAAATGAGATAATCACTGCTTTGTGTGTGTGTGTGCTCTTTTCTATTTAGTGTAGCATAAAAATCATAAAAAGAGATAAAAAAATCTACTTAGCTTGTAGAAAAACAACACCATGGTGTACACCCGTAGCCAAGCCCAATCAAGGGCAGAAGCTACGAAAAGTGTACAAGGGGGCACAAGTCACCTCCGCTATAGCCCTAAGGACTTGGTCATACCGCCTTGGCGGCCTGACCCACAAGAGAGTCCGCATCATTCCATTTCAAGATGGAACTATAGGGACACCCCTTTGAGGGACACGCCCATTCATCATAGCCCCTTTCAGGAGGAGTCCTTACACGTGGCACTCAACATAGACAAGAAAGCTCCCTTAGAAGCTCGATATGAGTGGCCACCGTGCGATGAAGTGCTAGAGCGGCATAGTGTCCATGAGGAGAGGCCACATGATTATGGCATCCCTCCTTTGCCCCCCATCACTGTTAGAACCAATAGACAAAACCTAGAGCATAGGGCTCTTCAAGCAGGGCGAGCCAACTCTGCCCACCCCTTTCACACATATGAAAGGGAGCACGAGGAAGACCATTACATTCCTCGAGAGCAATGTACAACATGGGAGCCATGCGCTTCCGCACCCGCTATGTACCATGATCACCCACTGAGGCCAGAGCCTCGGGTAAATGCCACCAACCTCGACAGAGGGAAGCGACCTATTGAGATCTCGGATCATCACGACCGAGGTAAGTGCATAGGAGAGGCATCCAGGCCTCCTAGGCTCAAGATGGCAGAACAAATTGACCTGGCAGTCGCCAGACATGCCACCCACCAAGCCCAGATCACGTGGCTTGAGCAAGACCAACAACAGCTAGAGCATCTATATCACCTTAGCAAAGAGCGCATTCGGTGCCAAACAGATGAGCTGCTCCATAACCCGGTGCCTGAGAGGGTTCCAACCCCTCGCACCCAAAGAGCGGAACCATATGAGAGGCATAATCCCTTGGTGCGAGATAGGTCTCCATGACCTTATCAAGTGTTGCCTCCGAGACCCCCTAGACCTGAGCGGGAGGCCACTCCCCAGAACAATGATGGGTACCCTCCATGGGGACCCACCCAGGGTCATAGGTCTCATCCAGAGACTCCTCAGGAAGCTTACGAGGAGTATGAACAAGAAGAAGAGCGGGCCGAAATGCCCTACCAAGGCGGAGGGGTTGCTATCCGGCCACCCCCCCATAGGCCTCAAGTCTCCCACAACCCACAATGGGAGCAAACTAAAGAGGAAGAGATTAAATCTTTCGATGCATACAAAGCGCTGCTAGAGCGTTTGGAGTCTATGGAAACCAAAGCTTCTGGGCCCCAAAAGCCCACGTTACGCCAACTCCGTAGTCATCCTGTGCATCCGTCAGTGCCTGCACCCCCTTACCCTGAACACTTTAAGCTGCCTCAGTTGGCAATCTTTAAGGGTGAGGAGGATGCCCAAGAGCATGTGACCAGATTCCTGAGCCAATGTTTTGGCATTCAGGACAATGATGCGTTGTTGCTAAGGACATTTATAACCACATTCATGGGCCCTGCCTCGGATTGGTTCACTCAATTGCCAAAGCACAGCATCAGTAACTTGGATCAGTTAGTGGATGCGTTCCTCGAATGCTTCACCTTTAACACCAAGAAGAAGGCATCACTAAGTGACCTGGCCAGCCTCAGGCAGTATGAGGAAGAAACCATGGCGGCCTATGGGAATCGATGGAGGACTCTGCTTTCCAAGCTACCCTACCTCCCTCCTATGTCCGACCTTACACAAATGTTCTCACGAAGTTGTTTGAGATCGATCTCTATGCTATTGCAGCTACAGCAATATGCCACCTTAGAGGAAGCTCTGGCGCAAGCCAGAATCATCGAAGAGATCAAGATACAGGATGGCGAGATTGCCAAACCTAAGAAGAAAGAATGGAACAAGAACACAAAAATAGGGACTACGCAACAGAAACCCACTGCGGTCAATCAAGTTGCTATAAATGTCCCTAAGCCTGCACAAGAAATACAGCCTCAAAAGGCTAACTATCAGGTAGTGCCTCCTAATAATTATGAAAGAGAAAACCAGAAGCAGGAGCAAAATCAGCAGCGTCACCCTAGGCGACAGTACACACCTTATACGGAGTCTAGGGACTCCCTATTTGACCGCTTGTCAGCGGCAAACTTGATCAACCTTCCAGAGATCCAAACCATAGATCCCAATGCGCCGAAGCCTAAGGGATACCGGGAGGACTTGTATTGTAGGTTCCACAGGCAGAGGGGACATGACCTGAATGCATGTTGGAAGTTCAAAGGTTTGATACAAGACCTAATTGACAATAAGACGTTGGCAGTGGACAACCCCGTAGCGCCAAACAACCAGCAGATGGGAGTTTTCAAAGACCCCTTGCCTGCCCATGAGGCACAAGCAAAACCCCTTCAAGTCAATGAGGTGCAACAGAATTGCCCCATGCAAGGGTATGTAGGAATGATAAGCATAGTGACTAGGAACAAGAGATACCCAAGAGTTGCCCCCGAGGCAGCCACAAGAGAGGTTCCATCGACGTCACAACCTCAACAACACCCTATGCAACTACCTCCGCCTAGACCCATGGCCACGATTCGGACCAAACTCACGCAGAGCTTGAGGACCACGTCGGCTAGGCTCTCCATATACGAGCTTATACAACAATCAACACCCCATCGGGAGGCTCTAATGGAGATATTGAAAGCCATCGAGTTGCAGCCCCATGAAGCGAATTCCTTCAACAACTTCGTGGGACATGTCAAATGATGCATGGAGCCAGTCATCACCTTTCGAGAGGATGAAGTTAAATCAGTGTTTGATGACATGGCAGATCCACCCCTGCACGTTATCGCATGGGTCAACGGGATCCCGTATAAGAGGGTGTTGGTAGACACTGGCTCGTCCAGTAACATCATTACCATAGTGGCATTGAAACATCTGAAGTTGCCAGCCTCTCACATCATGGCTTCCACCTATACACTACGAGCATTCAATGATGCGATATGCTCGATAGTTGGCACAATTGTCCTACCCATTCAAGTAGGACAAAAGATGATACCTACATTGTGCCATATTTTGGAAGGCGAGATGGCTTATAACATCTTGCTAGGGCGGCCATGGATCAGGGACATGAAGTGTGTCCCTTCGATAGCTCATCAGTGTTTGAAGTATACATTTGAAGGGGAAGTACATGTAGTCCCGATGGACTTGGAACCCTTCAAATATTGCAATGCAGTGCAGCTGATGCCACAATCGACCCTTCCATCGATGCACTTGGATTTTCAGTTAAATCCATCTAGACAGGGTCCGATTCCGCAAGCATCCCTGGTGATAAATCCATCAAAACCCTAGCCAGGTACATCTTCATCATCTGGTCCTTCACCAACAATGCCACCTATCATGGCTAAATAGAAGGACAAAGGGAAGCAAACCCTGGAAGAGGCTCAACCCCTAGAAGAGGCACTACCAACAGTATCAACCATCTCTACCGAAGAGATGCCTAGCAAAATGGAAGTTGAGGCTCCTAGTTCACCCAACATGGAGTGGACTCAGGAAGAGCTTCCGTTCCCTCCCCCTCAATCGCCAACAATCACTGTTGAAATGGCCAATACGGGCCTGGGGGAGTATCTGGTGTGGAATGTTGTAGCAACGACCGCACTAGAGTCCATGCAAGACATGGGGAGACCTCGCCTCCCCATCGGTACAATTGTTCCTTTAGGCTACCCGCCAAACCAGACAAACTTTGTGTATGGGGGCCTTGATCATGGTATCGAGCCATGCATGCAAGAGGACGAAGATGAAGAGCCCTTTGCAGAAGATGTCAACTATCTGTCTAACCCAGAACTTCGCTCTGAGATATCTTGGCCAATGCAATTGGCATGGATATGGGCTAGGCAGGTATGAGCAAGGAGTGCGTGTCCTTTGCCAGCCAAGATACCAAATGCCTTATGACAAGTCGGGCATGGGGTTCAACCACCCCCTGCCCTTGGACATCTTGGTAGAGAACATGCAAGGCCTAGGGATAGGCAACAAGGGTGGATTGGCATCAGATCCCTATGCCAACCCGAACACAATGTATACATTGGGAGATTACCTCCCATGGTCAACAACCACCCTTGTTAACCTCAATAACCCTTCCCCTTTGCTAGAGAGAGGCGAAAGTTTGGGGACTCACTTTCAAGGAGGGTATAAATAGTGTCAAGAGGGATCTTCGAAGGATGAATCAGAGTATGAACCAACATCATATGACCCCTTCGAATCAGATAGTGATCACTCACAAGTGATCCCCATGAATGACTATCAAGAGAGCCTCTTGACAATGTTCCCTCTAGAGGCTCCAATCGAGCCAGTGCCACGTCAAGAGAATCAGGTCCCCCCACGGAGAGTGGAACAACCACAATGGGGCCAGATTAATTTGCTCGAGCAGGATGAGCCTGTAATGCCTCAAACAGTTGTCGAAGCCAACGAGGGCTTTTGGATCTCCGATAGTGATTACGAAGATGAAACAGAAATGACATATCTTAATCACATGCGATAGATGCAACAACCATACCCCTTGGAGATTAATGACATATTTGAATAGCTGGGCATAGTGCCAGGGCATGAGTGGTACGTAGACCCAGCGGGGTGGGACCAAGTGTTGGATCCGCCACTCTAGGTATATGAAGAGCACCTTCCACCCCGAGACCCTAGAGTGATATCAGTGCCGAGGGTAGACCCTGTCCTCCTATCAGCACATAGGGCCGATCCATTCATGCCAATACCTCTAGAGCCAGATCCAGAGCATAGAGAACATCTAGAATGTTCGAGTCATCACACCCATGGTAATGGAGACCAAAATCATTTCATCAACATGATCTCCATTGACTTAACCGCCCCCATCCACAATCCGGATGACCCAACATGGTCATTGCATCTAGACATAGATGCCATAGACTGGGATCACGTCAATTCACCTCCATCCCCATCAGAGTACTGGCCTTTCGGTAAAATGCTTCATTTTACCCCAGGGTCAACTCAGGATATCTTCCATGCTGAAGAGGAACCCGAGGTTCCCAACGTAGATTTAAACTCAGCAAATGATATCCATTTGATCCCGACTCCACACCAGCTGGAGGATGGATCCCACATGTCGGTCGAGGAGACGACTGACGTAGACATCGGCTTGGATCCAATGAATCCATAGATCATCAAGCTAGGGGTAAGCTTATCCCCTGAAGAGCAAGCCGACTACATTACCCTTCTCAAAGAGAAGAAGGAGGTTTTTGCATGGTCATACAAAGACATGTCGAGGCTAGATCCGTAGCTAGTCATGCATAATCTAACGCTTGATCCGAAAGTCAAGCCAGTTAAGCAAAAACTACGTAAGATGCACCCAACAGTGGCCTTGATGGTCAAAGATGAATTGCAAAAGCTATTGGATGCACAGTTTGTCATCTGCATGGATTATCCGCCATGGCTGTCCAACATGGTGCCCATCAAAAAGCCCGACGGGAGGATTCGCATATGCACTAATTTTTGAGATCTAAACAAAGTGAGTCCTAAGGATGATTTCCCCTTGCCGAGCATCGACGCATTGGTAGACGCTACAATGGGCCACGAAATGCTATCCCTCATGGATGGTTTCTCGGGATACAATCAGATTCGTATCAATCCCGAAGACCAACTAAAAATGGCGTTCACAATGCCTTGGGGGACATTTTGTTATAAGGTTATGCCTTTTGGCCTTAAAAATGCTGGCGCCACCTACCAACGTGCCATGACGTACATCTTCCATGATTACATGCATAAAACTTTGGAAGATTACATGGATGATTTGTTGGCCAAATCTCTTTTGCGCCTAGATCATCTCGATGACTTAAGCAAGATCCTCGATCGCCTCATGGAACATAAAGTCAGACTGAATCCCAAGAAGTGCGTATTTGGCATCACATCTAGAAAACTCTTGGGTTTCATAGTCTCAAAGCGAGGCATCGAGGTGGACCCAAACAAAGTCAAGGCAATCCTTGAAATGCTTCCCCCAACTACCATCAAGCAGCTCAAAAGTCTGCAAGGAAAGGTCACGTCAATCAAGCGCTTCATAGCGTAGCTATCTGACAAGTGCCGACCCATGAACAAATTATTGCACAAGGGGGTAGCATTTCACTAGGATGACGAGTGCCAGTCAGCCTTTGATGACATTAAATGATACTTGGCTTCACTGCCCGTATTGGCACCACCTAGACCAGGAGTGTCATTCTACTTATACATCTCAGCTATTGAGGTTGCACTGGGCGCCATGCTAGCCCGGAAGAATGAACTTCACAAAGAACAGGCTACTTACTATCTTAGCCGCACCCTGGTCAGTTATGAACTTAACTATGCATACGTCGAGAAACTCTGCTTGGCAGTGGTGTTTGCTACCAAAAAGCTATGCCACTACATGTTGAGCAACACTACGTATGTTGTGTCTAAGGAGAATCCATTGCGGTACATGATGAGTCGTACTTATCATAGTAGCCGCACGGCGAAATGGATCATGTTGTTGATGGAATTTGACATAGAGTTTATTGGACAAAAATCCATCAAAGGATAGGTCATAGCCGATCAACTAGCAGAGGCTCCTCTCGAAGATGATCAGCCTCTGGTCATAGAACTACCCGATGATGGGGTCTTCCATGTCTCGAATCGCCGGATTCTGATGAGCCTGAGTCACAAGCCGACATAACCCTATTTTTTGATGGTTCTAAATGTGAGCAAGGAGGTGGGCAGGGAATTGTATTCTTCACACCGCAAGGGGCTCCAATGCCTCTGTCCTTTAAATTAGACTTCCCATGCACCAACAATAATGCAGAATATGAAGCCTTGCTCATAGGTCTTCAGACAACAATCACCATGAACATCAAATGATTGAACATCTTTGGTGATTCGTTGTTAATTGTCAACCAAGTCAAAGGGGTATTCCAATGTAAATGCCCAGTTCTACAGGCCTACAAAGCCCTTGTGGACAAATTCCTGGCAAATCTTGAATGGTACGACATCGAGGCACTCCCTCGGTCATCGAATCATTTTGCGGACACTATGGCCTCCTTGGGGTCACTAATCCCGCAAGACCTTTCTGGTGATATGACAACCATTCAAGTCAAAACACTATCGCAATCCATGATGGACCGTGCAAGCTCTAACTTGATGCCAGGAATCCACATGATCCAGATTGAACCACCTCAGGATAGGTTCTCTCGAATCCATGATCATCTGAAACATGCCAACTGGGGGTCCTTGTTCTCCCCTACTCCCATTAATAGCAACACAATGCTATTCTTACAAGTTCTTTCCCGCTCGGCGTTTGCTAGGGATGAACTTCAAGAGGGATTGGCTGTTCATACCATCGAGGCTTCCGATCAGCAGGATTGGTATTCACCCATAAGGGACTACCTCAAGTTAGGTAATCTCCCACTTGGATTGACGCATGCCGCAAAATGAGCATTCAAGCAGAAAGTGGCAAAGCATGTCTTGTTAGGAGACATTTTGTACCATCATAGCTATGAAGGGATCCTCCTTCGTTGCTTGGACCAGCAAGAGTCCACTTGGGCGATCACCCAAGTGCACGATGGTACATGTGGTGGCCACTTCAATGGTATGGCCATCGCAAAGCGCATTCTTCGCATGGGCTATTATTGGCCATATTTAGAGCGAGATTGTTGCGCATATGTAAGGAAGTGCATGAAGTGTCAACATCATGCCAATTTGACACACGTACCTTCCCAGGCCTTGCAGACGATCCAGTCGGCTTGGCCATTTTTGTAGTGGGGCTTAGATCTAATCGAAAAGATCTCCCCTGCATCGTCAGGTCATCACACGTTTATCATAATGGCCACAGAGTATTTCACCAAGTGGGTGGAAGCAATTCCGCTTACCTCTACGATAGGACCCCGCATTGTGGAGTTCATTTTACATAACATCATATGTCATTTTGGTATTCCATCCAAAATAATCTCGGATAATGGGACGTCATTCAAGAACAAAGACGTGCGTGCTTTGACCACAAAGTACAAAATTCAGCATAGTTTTTTGACACCCTATTATCCATAGGCAAATGGGCAAGCAGAGGCGTCAAACAAAATGCTAGTTGCCATCCTCAAAAAGACAATCGCAGACAGTCATAAGGATTGGCACATTCAAATCCCACTTGCCCTATGGGCTTATCGCACTAGCATTTGGACACCCACTAGGGCAACTCCATTTTTGCTCGTGTATGGCTCCGAGGCAGTCATGCCTCTCGAGTTGGAAATTCCTTCCCTACGCATATCAATGCAAGAGTTCATCGATGATGACACTGCATGGCAGGCCCAGTTAGACCAGCTTACGTTGCTTGACGAACGATGCGTTAATGCTCTCAAGCATTTACGTATCTATCAAGAGCGACTTAAGAAAGCATACAACATGAAAGTTCACCTGAGGGACTTTCAGGTTGGTGACTTGGTCTTAAAAGAGAACCAACAGAACTCTAGTTTGTCGTCCCATCTAAGGGACAAGTTCATGGCAAATTGGTTAGGTCCCTATGTAATTGATAGTAAAATAGGACCTGGAACATACCGGCTAGCCTCTCTTGATGGAATCAAGGAACTAGAACCCTTGAACATCAGTCATTTGTGGCCATTCCATATCTAAAAGAGTCGTATCCCAAACAAAATGCTCCAAGGATTCCTACAATCGCTTGGTCAATCCCAAAATGCTCCAAGGATTCCTACAATCGCTTGGTCAATCCCAAAATGCTCCAAGGATTCCTACAATCACTTGGTCAATCCCAAAATGCCCCAAAGGTACCCATTACTGCTTGGTCAACCAAAAAGCTCCAAGGATTCCCACAATCGCTTGGTCAAAAATAAGAAAATTCAAAAACAATAAAATCATCAAAAATAACAAAAATTTGCATCTCATTTCCAGGCATACTCCAACTCATCACAACAATAAAGAGCTCTTTTTGCATCTCATCTTCATATTTGGTGAGCAGAAATTCATGTCCCGAAAAACATTCATTTCTCTTCCATAAATTATCAATCCGGTAAGTTCGTAAACTTATGAGTGTCACGCATAGTATATGCCTGCAGTGTTGGGGAACAAATCTGGTTGTACCTTATTTAGTTTGGTGGGGAGGTTTGTGTAATTGGATTCCAGCCAAACCAAATAAATTGAGTGCAGAGAATTTAAATAAATAAAATACAATGCTGAAAATAAAATGCTGAAAATAAAAGCACACACCTAAATTAAATAAAGCAAGAACTAAAGCAATAAAATAATCTACAGAAAATAAAGAACATAAATAAATAGGGGAGGACTACTACAGGGAGTGGGCCCAAGCTCCCGCAGATAGTCCACCCGGCTAGCTACGTAAAGCTTGCTTTAATAAGAGGAGTTGCACTCTTGATTAATTAAACAATAAAATAAAATAAGTTCTCTGTAGAATTAATCATTGATCTCCTTTGTTCATCTGGCCTGCGTCTTTATATAAAGCGCAGCCAGATCTCATTACAATAACAAATCAGTCTATTTTAATCACGTGATGTGATTTAGTTACAATTGATTCTACTCATATTTTATTCTTCTATTTGAAAGTATGTTCGTTCACCAGAAGGATAAATATAAACATCCTTAGGTGTACGTAACAACAAATCCTAAACTAATGCATCCTAAAAATAATAATATGCTTTAAGAGCTTTACAAGGTCAACCGGCCAATCGGTTGATAATAATAACAAACACTTTATTCTATTTAATAAATGCAAAAATAGATCTCCTTTGTCTTCACGTGCAACCTCCTCCATAGTCCTTGGTCAACCAGTCAAAGTTGACTTGGTAAATCTTGCAAAGTATGAAGGCATGGAGGTGCCTTCCGGTTGTAGGGAGGCGCTCTTCTTCCGTTGGCGCCTTCCGGTTGCAGGGAGGCGCTCGTCTTCCATTGGCGCCTTCCGGTTGTAGGGAGGCGCTCGTCTTCTGTGGGCGCCTTCCGGTTGTAGGAAGGCGCCTACTTCTATTGGGCGCCTTCCTTGAAGAGGAAGGCGCCTACTCTCTTGCCTTAGTCTCTGTAAGTAGAAGTATGTCGGGTCCAAGTGGATGTAGACTGGAAAACACCATATTAGTACCAATACCTGCATTTATACACATTTCCCACTAAAAACACCAATCAAGCATAATACCGGATTTTCTATCAATTATATGCATAAGTTATATAAAATACATCTCATATGCTAATTGAACCAGTGATAATTCTCCTTAACCGTGTATATAAAATGAGCATTTTTGGTGCTCATCATCCCCCCATGCCTAACATGTGCCACGCCCTCGTGGCACCAAAAGGTGAAGTTATCCCTCTCGCAGGTTGTCCATGCCAAAAATTTTGTCATGTCTTCGTGATAACAACCCCTGGGATATATATATATATTTATTTTTTTTTATTTTTATTTTAATGGCCTTCAGCATCTCTGTTTCTCTGTCGCTGAGTGCTGCTATTTTTTCCCATTCAGCACTACTGTTTTCTTTTTTCTCAGTACTATTTTTTTTTTTATTCAGCACTGTGTTTTTTTTTTTCATTGAGTGTTGCTATTCTTCATCCATAGAGTGATGCGGCACCAGCAGAAGTCAGAAACACATCCTGACTAATCATTGCGAACAAATAGTTAAATTGTGACCACACTATTCAGGGCCAATGACCACTGCATTTTTTTTTTATAAATGCTGGCATTCTCCAATGTTGCTCATTGGTCATATTTGGTGAGACCAAATTGGTTTAAAATAAGTGCAGTCACCAGCTGCTACTTTTACCCACATTTGAAACGTATTTCACATCTCCAGAACCTCCTTTGTGGTATAGAGTAGCATCATTTATATGTGTTCGCTCAAGCCAGTTGCCATTGTCATGAGGTGGCAATGAAAATGATGCCAAATTTATTCACGTAGATGCCATAGCCTCTCTCTCTTTTTTTTTTTTTCAATTATATATTTTTTTCAAGGCACATCATGTATTTGAATTCTAATGGGAGATTTTGAAAAACTGTGGAGGCGTCGATCGGTATTAGCATAGAAATGATTTTAAAATAACTATACACATAATTAATAAGAAAATCAGTACATACCAGGTTGAATTTCGTAGAATCTGATATATATGATGCCGGTGGTGTGAGATGTCTTCACGTTGGTGCTCCTGGAGATTTTATTTATTTATTTATAAGTATCTTTATCTGTTCTGCCATGAACAGAACAGATCTTGACTCTCTCCCTTTTTTTTCTTTTTTTCTTTTTTTCTTCATCCTCTACATCAAAGAACAGAGTCAATCCGCAACAACTGAGCTGGTGACTCTAAACTTTGAAATACCCAACTTTTTCTCAATAGCACAAAAAATATTTTAATCCTGCATTGACGTATCTCTCTCCGAATGCATTTACAGGATGAATATTAAAATTTATACCTGACACGTGTGCGTCCAAAATGACATCCCCTCTGAATTATTTCTTTTGCATGCATAATTGGAACAACACGACATTCCTTTGTTTTTTGGAGTGAAGAAAAACAATATTTCTTTCATCATTCACGACATATGTCAAGTGCATTGCTGAGATGTATGTGCTGGCATTGGTAGGATGTTCTCATCCATTGGTGCGATCCCCAAATTAACCTACATGCCGTAGAGTTGGAACTGCACCAATTTTTGTTGCCCACATCGTGCTTGTCTAGTCAACGGGCGAAGAACAGGGGCGCCTTCCCTCTGAGGAAGGCGCTTGCCTTCTAGTGGCACCTTCCTGTTGGTGCCTTCCTATGGCACCTTCCTATTGGTGCCTTCCTATGGCACCTTCCTGTCGGTGCCTTCCTGTGGCGCCTTCCTATGGGCGCCTTCCTGTGGCACCTTCCTATCGGTGCCTTCTTGTGGCGCCTTCCTGTGGCACCTTCCTATCGGTGCCTTCCTGTGAGAGGAAGGCGCTTGCATTCTTTTGGTGCCTTCCTGGAAGAGGAAGGTGCTGGCCTCCTATTGGCACCTTCCTGGAAAAGGAAGGCGCTTATATTTTCTTGGTGCCTTCCTGGAAGAGGAAGGCACTGGCCTTCTATTGGCACCTTCCTGGAAGAGGAAGGTGCCTACTTACCATGCGTTGATTTTGAAGGAAACAGATATTTGACATCTATTTTTTTTTTCAAACTCCTCCCCCATTTTATTTAGCTACTAGTTGGAGATTTCTCATTTCCCTTCGGGACTAGGCTAGTCCTCGGGAAAGAGGATACTCTCTTCCAATGGGCAGCGAAAATAAAACTTTGCTTTTGATTTGAATTTCATCGTGGAGCTATTTCAACACAAGGTTTTTTTTTTTTCTCATAGGAGTAAGTTAGGCGTCGAAAATAAGGCGTCTTTCCCCCCATGTCTAAAATTTGTCACGTCCTCGTGACAACAACCTTTTGAACTCCCCTTTTTTTTTTTTTTTTTACGGGAGGTTCCGATTCACCCGCATCTTCCCCCACTTAAATTGGTGATGCCCTTATCGCCAGCAATAGGTCCCTCTGCACAACAGGTCTGCAGCCCTCCAAACGTCGGGTCCCACACTGAACAACAGGTACCCCCATCCAAGGGAGAAGAAAATTGCTTATTGGTGCCTTCCTCCAGGTGGAAAAAGGCACTACTATATTGGGCTGATTGTAGGCACTCTCTTCCTAGTGGGAAGTAAGTGCCTTTTCCGCTTCACCGCACTCCTAATTGCAGGGCACAAAATGTCACATCTGTTAGGCCTAGTTTAAGCCGGCTCCACCTACGGGATCATGCTCATGGTTGTGTACTACGAAACTACACCTACAAAAATTGCACACACGAAAGCAATAAAACAGGAGTCATGACTCCGTGCCTGTTAGGCCCTGGCTCTCAGGATGCCTGCAGCTTGCATTCGGTTCATGATTTCCTGCAAAGCAATAAGAAAGAAAATTTTTATGCTAAACAGGACATGTTCTATGCGTTTTTTTTTTTCACTAGGAGGATTCGCATTTTTTTTTTTTTTTTTTTTTGGTGGAAGGCGTCTTCAATGTATGGCGCCTTCTTGATGCGGAAGGCGCCTCCAATGTGTGGCGCCTTCTTCCTGTGGAAGGCGCCTCCAATGTATGACGCCTTCTTGATGCGGAAGGTGCCCCCAATGTATGGCGCCTTCTTCATGCGAAAGGCACCTCTAATGTATGGCACCTTCTTCCTGTGGAAGGCGCCTCCAATGTATGGCGCCTTCTTGATGCGGAAGGCGTCTTCTTGATAAACAAGGCGTCTTTCACTTCATTTTTTTTTTTTTTCACGTATCCTCCCTCTCTTTTTTTTTTTCTTTCTCTCTTTTTTTCTTTTTCTTTCTCTCTTTTTTTTTTCTTCTTCCTTTTTTTTTTTTCGACGAATGTTTGAACATTCGTCCAAGCTACTGGTATGGTATGGGGTCTCCCCCATGCCGATGTCTGATCCACTCTTGTGAATGTGAGGCAGTGGTTAATGGAGCTCGTTGACCGTTACTTGAACGTTGTCTCGAAACTCTTCTCTTGCACTTGGTGTAGCATATCTGACTTTGTTTATCATCCAGGCTATAACAGTCATGCACTTTCCAGCAAAATTTTCCCCCAAATTCCACAAGCACCTTGGGCTGGAAGCCTTTCGCTTGATCAGGGTTACTTAGCCTGCCTTCAAGTGCCAATGTTTCCAAGGCAAAACTCTGCTGGCTTTCACCTGTTAGATTGGATGCTATACGATCAGGTACCCGAGACAGTTCGTATAGTGCTATTACGAACTCCATGTATGAATCTCAATTCATGAGATCTTCACAGACACCTCCTTATTTTTCTACTTTGCACTTCACGTTGTCCTGCAAAACATAAAAGAAAAATCTAAACTAAAGACGTTAAAATAAAATTCTAACTAATTTTTTTTTCTCTGTTTTTTTTTTTGTATTTTTTTTTCGGTCTATTCTGCCTTGACCAGAACAGATCTTGGATTATCATTTTTTTTTTCATCATCTGCATCAAAGAATAGGATGTCTACTTCAACCATTTGAGCTGGTGATTTTCACATCTGGAGGTTTGTCAATGATCCATCCTAAGAATTTGGCAAAATGTACCATGTACTGAAACATCTTTGCCCTCACACTTTTTGTGAAAAGCAGATTTCTCCATGGTTTGAGATCCTCTCAAAGTTGATGTTATCTTCCACCATAGTGAGATTCTCGCCTCTCTTTTGTATATTTTTTTCATATGACAACCAACAACTCACATTTTTGAAACACCAAGCTCCTCCTCAATTAGCACATAAAAAAAAAAAATGTTAATCCTGTGGCCTTTGTGCAGACATTTGAAATCTGATCTCCTCCAAGATTTTTCCTTGTTTTATTTAGCTACCGGTTGGAGATTTCTCATTTCCCTTCTAGACCAAGTTGGTCCTCGGGAAAGAGGATACTCTCTTTCAACAAGCAGCAAAATAAAACTCTATTTTTGAATTGCTTCATTAACTTGGAGCCTTTTCAGTAGATGATTTATTTTTTTCTCTTTTTTTTTCTTTTTTTTTCATGAACACTATAAATAGCGTTCATTGTGTTGTTGGCGGCATTTGATGAAGGTGGGGTCTCCCCCATGCCTACATCTGAACTAGTCTTCTCGAAATCTTTTTTTTTTTTCAACTAGTCTGATATGTTGTAGCATGAGAAGAGTATTTTCCTTCATGGCCTCGCAACCAAACTTCTTTCAACGTAATGGCAAAGTGTGCAGGCCAAAAAATGACTATCTGCGAGTTAGCAACCTGAAGAAAACATGGCATAGCAGTCTGTTAAAAACACATGCTAGTTTCCGATTCACCAGGTCGCCTTAAGCGCAAGTGAAGAGCATACTCCATAACAAGGCGTTCTCTTTAAATTATGCTCTGTCATTTTCCCTGCATTATTAATTTCATCATAAAAAAACATTTACCAATACGTTGCAAAAATTTCAAGCCTGTAAAATTTTTTAATTTAAAACCAAGCTTCTAGAGGCACAAATTTTCAATGGTTTCCGTATAAAAACATGTCCCTAAAAATTTTCAATCAGACTTGGGTTGTGCTTTTTCTTTTGATTTCTTGAAACCATTTAGAACATGATGGAAATCCTTCAATGCCAGATTTTTTTTTTTTTTCAACAACACGTTTTATTCCTACTTCTACACTTAATTTGGTACATCAAGTTCATTCCCGCGTTTACCCGAGAAGCTAAAATATATAAATAATTGCCTATGGGATTTGGCTCTGAATTTACCGGCAACTATTTTTGGCCTTATAAAAAGGCCCATGGTGGACTCACACTTCTCAGGTAAAATATCTACAGGTAATTTTAAATAGACTTTTTATCTGACCTGTAAATCAGAACACTACAGTTTAGACACTCCCCAACAATGGCGCCAAAATGGTGAGCAGAAATTCATGTCCCGAAAAACATTCATTTCTCTTCCATAAATTATCAATCCGGTAAGTTCGTAAACTTATGAGTGTCACGCATAGTATATGCCTACAGTGTTGGGGAACAAATCTGGTTGTACCTTATTTAGTTTGGTGGGGAGGTTTGTGTAATTGGATTCCAGCCAAACCAAATAAACTGAGTGCAGAGAATTTAAATAAATAAAATACAATGCTGAAAATAAAATGCTGAAAATAAAAGCACACACCTAAATTAAATAAAGCAAGAACTAAAGCAATAAAATAATCTACAAAAAATAAAGAACAAAAATAAATAGGGGAGGACTACTGCAGGGAGTGGGCCCAAGCTCCCGCAGATAGTCCACCCGGCTAGCTACGTAAAGCTTGCTTTAATAAGAGGAGTTGCACTCTTGATTAATTAAACAATAAAATAAAATAAGTTCTCTGTAGAATTAATCATTGATCTCCTTTGTTCATCTGGCTTGCGTCTTTATATAAAGCACAGCCAGATCTCATTACAATAACAAATCAGTCTATTTTAATCACGTGATGTGATTTAGTTACAATTGATTCTACTCATATTTTATTCTTCTATTTGAAAGTATGTTCGTTCACCAAAAGGATAAATATAAACATCCTTAGGTGTACGTAACAACAAATCCTAAACTAATGCATCCTAAAAATAATAATATGCTTTAAGAGCTTTACAAGGTCAACCAGCCAATCGGTTGATAATAATAACAAACACTTTATTCTATTTAATAAATGCAAAAATAGATCTCCTTTGTCTTCACGTGCAACCTCCTCCATAGTCCTTGGTCAACCAATCAAAGTTGACTTGGTAAATCTTGCAAAGTATGAAGGCATGGAGGCGCCTTCCGGTTGTAGGGAGGCGCTCTTCTTCCGTTGGCGCCTTCCGGTTGCAGGGAGGCGCTCGTCTTCCGTTGGCGCCTTCCGGTTGTAGGGAGGCGCTCGTCTTCCGTGGGTGCCTTCCGGTTGTAGGAAGGCGCCTACTTCTATTGGGCGCCTTCCTTGAAGAGGAAGGTGCCTACTCTCTTGCCTTAGTCTCTGTAAGTAGAAGTATGTCGGGTCCAAGTGGATGTAGACTGGAAAACACCATATTAGTACCAATACCTGCATTTATACACATTTCCCACTAAAAACACCAATCAAGCATAATACCGGATTTTCTATCAATTATATGCATAAGTTATATAAAATACATCTCATATGCTAATTGAACCAGTGATAATTATCCTTAACCGTGTATATAAAATGAGCATTTTTGGTGCTCATCAATATTCACAAAAAATCAATCAATCAAAAACACAAAAATATGTAGCTGCATTAAGCATCACATCCATACATTGCATATTTGTGGTCATACAGGTCAAAGGCACCATAGACTGTAATTACTCTGCCGATCCATCTTGTTCCACATTTCTCCATTCTATAAGCAGTCCATAAAAAATAAATGCCATTCACTTATTTTTTACCATACCAGAGTCAGTGGTCTTCTAATGTATCAAGAGTTTTTGTCCTTCAGTCGTCATGTAGCTTTATAGCCACATACTATACCAAGTCAGATAGATTTTACAAAGGTAGAGTTCTACTTGGATCACACCTTGTTACGTAGCATCCCAACACAAAAAAAATTCCCAAGTTGTGTGAACGAAAGATGAAACCTGCATAGCAATCCAGGTCACCATAAGTGAAATGGTTATATTGCTCATCCCCCTGTGCGAATGACCCCAAGAATGCTGAGAGTTGGAAAAAGGACAAGCATCTTCCCTACCTAATTCCCCAAGAATCCCAAGTTCTAAAAAAAAAAAAAGTTACAAACATCATAAAATCTTGCAAAAAGTCAAAAATCCAAAAATTCAACATCACCACCAAAGTGCATACATCAAAAGGCACATACAATAGTGATTCTCATCACTCGAAATTCAAATCCCTTGCTCAAAAGAAAAATAAAAAAATAAATAGTGATTTTTATCACTACAAAAGAGCAAGTATCCCAATACAATTGAAGAAAAGAAGGGATTCAAACTTGAATCCTTGGAACTCTCAGCATTTTGACAGGTCATGAGGCAAACCTCAGTACTGGTTTGGTGGATAGCCTATCGGTCACTGGTGGTAAGCCTCCCACATGATGATATATCTGTCACATTAACTCGTGTACAAATTAATGTTTGCATGTGGATGAGCTAGCTTATGGTATCCTAGATAGCACCACAGATTAATCTGACTAAATACAACAAAGGAGTTAGTGGAGCTAATTAGGTGATCCTCAGTACGAGTTTGGTTGACATCCTATCTGGCACTGGTGGTATCCTAACAAATACCACATAAACGAACACAATTGCACACATAGGGATGTGAAATAACTTGGTCAAAGACAAGTCTGACTCATATCTTATCCAAAAGTCTTGTAAGATAAAGTACAGACATGGCTATTTAGTTAAAACCGTCTGAGTCTCAGAAAACCTTAGCTACATTCTAAACCAACTGCGCTATCTTTCATCCTCACATTGCCATTAGCAATCGCCAAAAAAAACCACAAAGGTCTAAATAGTCTATGGTGCTCTCGCCAAACAACACAAATTCAATTCATCCATTACATTTGCATATCCTAAAATTTAGAAACATTTGCATTCATCATAACATATGCATCCATCAAAATAAATTAACATGCATACATCCATACTCATCACTCATCATGCATAAAATCAAATCATCACATGCACATAAATAAAATAAAGTCATATGTATATATCATCAAAAATGCTTGCAGGATACAAATGAACCAGTCCTGTGATCTCGCAACAAAATCCAAAAGCTCAAAAAACCCCAATACTAGGGCATCGACCACCATGATCACATAGGATCGGTGCGATGGGAACTACCCCCCATGGTGTGGGTCCTATGAGACCCCTTAGGGTGGCTGCTGCTAGCCCCCGCATCATGCCTACTCACCCCCCCTCATCTAGTTGCCTACATCAAGAGGATGCTGATTGCTTAGTCTCGCTCCCTCTCAATCGATGTGATGATCCACATCCACCAAATGTAGGGACCCACCCACCAAGGAGGCTAATCTCTACCTCTAGCTCCAACCACTATCGCACCAAGTCCATATCCCGCTGGTGATACGTAGCCAAGTTCTCATTGCATTGCACCAAAGCCCTATCCCTCTTCGCCAGCTACATCCATAGGAAATCCCTCTTTCATGCAGCATCGGTGTCCCCATCCTACCGATGATAGGTAGCCAATGCATTTTCTTGCTCTTCCAACTGCATGCGTAGGAGATCCCTCTCTCGTAGTGCATCCCCTAGCTCCTCATCATGCCTCTATAATAGCCCCTCCAATCGTGCATTCTCAACACGTAACCTGGACTTCATGTCCTATGAATCCACCTAAGGCATGGGTATCTCTGGAACAACAACCTACTCTGGCTCCCACTACTCTGTGATGTCCTGCATCTCCGATTGATCCAGAACCCCAAGATATGCATCCGCATCCTCCACCTCTACCACATCTGCATCCTCCAATGGAGCTTCCCAATCATCTCCTGGTGCCTCAACACCCTCCCCACCTACCACTGCTGCCTTCACACCTCCTAGTGGCCCCTATTCCCACCATTACCACAGTACCCACCACTGGTCATACTCTACGGTAGTCCCGACATCATCCACGTCTAGGACGTCGATCACTACATCTAAATCCTCACCTAATGGCGCGATGACCGACTAATCCAGAGTCCTCTCGCTTTGGCTCCATCGCTCGATTTGGTCTATGCACTCATGATATTGGGAGAAATTTGGTAGCTCTTTGCTTTGTAGAATTAACCTCCTCCTCCTTAGAGCTCCAAATCGCAAGAAAATTCGAATGCAAATGAGCCCAAACCCTAGTTTTGGCCTTTAAATAAGATTTTTGAGCTTATATTCATTCCTCCCTGGGATGAGCACCCTGTTTAGTGCTCGTCCCACCCTGGGATGAGTAATAAGCTGGTATTCATCTCACCCCAAAATGAATTCAGGGCAAAAATTTCAAAAACAACAAAAATTAAACAAAAATGCACCAAAAAAAGCTAATAAACTTGCCTGAGGAAAGTGCTTTTGCATTTGACATCCCGAGCATGAAAAATGAACATCGGGGTCATAAATCCTCACTATCCTCCTCCCTAAGAAGGCTACCATAGCCAAACCGCTCCACGGGAGGATGAATTTTTTAGAATTTCATCCCCAAACGACGTCGTCAAAATGGGTCAAAACCCACCCAAAATAGCAAATAACATTGCCGAACGAAGGTGCCTTCGCACCTGACATTATTGGAATCCAAAACAAACATTGGGGCTACAAATTCTCACCATACTACTCCCTAAGAAGGCCACCATGGCCATATCGCTCCACAGGAAGACATATTTTTGACAATTTCAGCTCCAAAAAGCATCACCAAAAGGGTTAACACCCGCCAAAAATAGGTCTAAATGTCGGAAAACTACACACACTTAATGCTAAAACATATGAAGACACCCTTGCACAAGTCATTTTGGGTCAATCGACTCGTAACTTTTCTCATGAAGTTCATTCCCTCATCGATTTGTCGCTTGAGGGGGTAGTCACACTTAGTCACCAATCAACAAGTACACACCCAATTAAGGAAAATGGCATGCATTCAAAGAATCATTGACAAAGACAATCACGCTCCTGCTTGGGGTAGTAAAAAAACAATAATCACAAACTGATCAAATCACTTGGCATTTTGTGAATCATGAACTCAAGGTTATCACAAACAAAATGTTACGCCCTTTGCCTATTCATAACTGATCAATGTCCAAGATCAAGTAACACCTCACCAAAAAAGGTTAACACTTGAATTAAGTTCCTTCGCTCGTCAGAAGCAAGGATTCAAGAATGCATGCCCTTTACATACTTGGGACATCAAAATTTGGTTAGGTTACTGAGAAACCCTAATCATTAGTGCTTTGGTTATCTATTTTTGCTCGGCATTGCGCCATGCATAGCGCATCCCAAAAAGGGGCATCTATAGACACCAAAACAACACCAATCTAATTATGTGACTGCAAACACTGATCGCATTGACACACATAGCCCCAAGTGCAGCCCTAAAATGTTAAAAATTTGTCCTAACCACTCTCACAGTAGTTTTTGAAGGTCAAAGATCAATTTGGCACCTTCAGGCATTTTGCTCAATATCCATTCCACCTTGGAACAAATTCAAATTGGGATTCGCCCCACCCAGGGATGAATTCTAGATTCGCTCCAGGGTGGGGTGAATTGCAGGTTTGATGGGCAAAAAGTCAAATCTTGAAAAATGGTAGCTCAGATCCGCCACTCAATTCTTGCTTCATCGCATGGGAGTATGGGTGAGTGGTTTCGAGCATTAGAGGTAGTTACAAGGGCAGTCATGAAGTCCATATTCAGGGAGGAATCTCCTTCCCCCCTGGGAAGGCATGATTGCCAAGTTGCACCTCTGCATGCCCATTTAAAGAGACCCCTAGGTCTATAAATTGGTGAGTTTCCTCACCCAAAAATATAGAGAGAAGGAGCATTTTGGAGCAATGAAGTGCTGCTATTTTATTTTCACACCCACACCCTTTTTGAGTTGTCTTCCACATCCTTGATCTCTTTTGGAGAAGAGATCATAGGGTGGTTACTGGAAGTACAAATCTAGAGCCAAACCCAACATTTGGCCACAATATCTCACCAAATTTGCTGATAATACCCCACAAGAGGTTTTGGACCAATCCCAAGTGGATTGGTGTCGAAATCAGGACTCCAATGGTGGGTGGCCTGCCCCATGGGCGCCCCCTCCCACACTGCTATAGTCCCAATCGCCCCCTTAAAAGTGATGGGAATTCTATGGAAAAATTTCTTTCTTTTATTTTTGCATTCAATTCTATGATGCTTAAATAGGTTGTCATTTAAATTGCATCTAGTTTTGAACAATCTTGATCATGTTTCTATCTTTGCTCGCTTCTACTAATCTACAGGTAGCATCATCAAATTACCATTGATGGAGGCCAAATTGGGAAAATATGACCATCTGGGTCTTCCCAAAATGCCCCCAATTAGCTAACCCCAAGTTTTTAGGTCTTTTGGAGCTTCCTAGGCAGGACATTTGGGACAGTACATTTTCGACGTTTTGTTGCAGGTGAATTCGTCCCGCCCCAGAGTGAATTCAAATCGGCTAGGAATTTCTTGAATGTTCCATTTGCAGTATTTTCTTTGGGATGTATTGATGCCCCTGTCAAATTTTTAGAGCATTTGGATTCATTCTAGTCATAGTTTAATTCATTTTTTCTCATTCACTTATCATAGGCTTGGGGATTGCATGCTCTATTTCATCCACAGGTGCTACTGAATGCTTCTTGTTCCTTTGAACGTAGGGTCTGGACATCAAAGGAGTAGCAAGGAGTCAATACTCATCAATGCAAGCAGCAATGATGTTTGGTCTGCCCATTTTACATGTGGGCACGTGGAAGAAGGAAGGGCATCCATGGATGTAATAAGAACGCACACTTAAACGCTCCTAGCCCTTGAAAGGGGAGGATGCGCATTGTAACCGAGTTGTGAAACATATCAATAAAAAGGGTTGTCTTCTTTATTTGCATTTGTTTTGTTTTGATTCACTCATGCTTTCCTCTTTTCATGCACTTTCAAATTCCTAGGATTTTGCATCGAGTTTGGTTTGGTTTGCATCGCATATTCGCTTTCCTTTTTGCTTCTGTATCCTTGTGCTTTCAGACATTAATCCTAAAATATTATTGTGGGTCATTTTTATATGTTATAGTTATTTTTATATTTTTAATTACATATGTACCCTTTTAGATTAGAAGTGAGGACTGTTTAAAGGGAAAAAATTTGAGAATTGCATTTGAAATTCAAGTTTGCAACATTCAAAAGCACAATAAATTGTAGACACCTTCGACCATGCACACTCTATGAAAAAGAAAAGAAAGAAACATTAAAATAAAAATGGAAAAGGATTAAGAGACTTGAAAACACCCAAAATATGAGACTTGAAAAATGCGTTCACCCCAAATATGGGGTGAAAGCCCCATTTGCCCCACCTTGGGGTGAACATCTTTCTAAAAGATAAATATGGGGTGAAAGACTCGTTCACCCCACCTTGGGGTGAACGTCTTTCTAAAATATTTAAAAATATGTGTTTGCCCACATTTTAAAAATTATTTCAGTGAAAGAAAGTGTTCACCCCAAAGAAGGTATGAAAGCTTTGTTCACCCCATATTGGGGTGAATGTAATGTGAAAGGTGATGGGAAAGGGAAGGTCAATAGTGCACGTGTGACTAAATGGTCAACATCACGTTCACCCAGGTCAAGGGGTAAACATTCCGTTTTCCTCTCCCATGGGTGAACATGCTCAAAAGAACAAAGTCATGTGAATGTGTTGGTAAAACAAAGTCAGGTGAATGCACCTAAGATAAGGTAGTGTTGACAAGTCAATATCGTAGTCACCACAATATGGAGACAATTTTATTTACCATATTTTTTAAGGGTAAACATGATTTTTAAAATAAATGGCACTGATGTGATTACAAAGATAAAAATGTTCAACTGTTAAATATTTTCACCTCAAATGAAATTAATTGTTGTCACCATGCTCAAAAAATAGTAAAGACGATAAAAGGCGTATTCATCATCAATATCCAGATTTTCAAAGGTGCCCAGGGTAGATCATGAAAAACATTAAATGATGGAGGCAATGAGTAACTCAAATTGTGAATCCCAAGAAAATAAGAAAGTTGTGTTAAAAGCACAAGAGGATTTTCATGATTTTCATAGCAAGAGTGCATTTTCAAGGCATCAAATATCCCTTAATTTTTTGTGCACTAACATCTAAGGATGCTAATTTCCTAGGAATATTTCCTCGAAAGATGGATCATTGTTCCAAGAGGATGAATTTTCAATATTTCTGAGGAATTTCCTCACTATGGTTCCTGATCTACTATCATTTTGTTTCCATGTGTATTTAATGAAAGAGGTGAAATCCTCTATAAATACTACTAAATTCTCATTGTAAAAAAGAGGTTAGACACTTTGTCAGAAAACTCTCCAAGTTCTCTACATCAATAGAAGACACCAGGATTCTGAATTTGTAAGTGGTTTTGTGTGTAATTTCCTTCTATATTCATGCATTTCTAATTAACATTCATGTGTCTTATTTGTTGTTAGACTTAAATTTTGTATCTGAATTTAAATGTTACTAGTGATGGAGTGAGTGTTGGAGTGTTATTTTGAAGGTTATTTTTGCAAGTTTATAAGTAAATTCTTCTACTTTCTCTTTTGTTATATGCTATTTTATGCTTGGGTGAATTTCCTACTATTAGTCTACCCTGAATCCTACACCTTCGAATTGTGGCCATATTTTCCTTTTCTTTCCATAATTACTAGTTTCTTTCCTGCAACTCTAGTCTTTAAGCAATTTAGGATTTAGCTTGGGAGCCAACCCTCTTTGGATATTGACCTGGAGGACATTCATTTCCTTTGATTATTCAATGTTGGCCATATCTAGGGCACACAAATGCAGTTTTTTTTATTAGGTAGATATTTGACCAACATTTTTTGGCATACCTGGTGGGACCTCTAAAGTTCCACTTTTGACAGTATTAAGGTTTGATGTTCACCTTTGTGTTGTATATTTAGAACATCTGGCTACTCGATTATACCTAGAAATATCTAAATGTGAGGATAGTGAAAGTTTTCTCTCATGAATACAAGATCGAAGGTCAAAAATCCAAATCATCAAATTGAGTTCTACGAACTTGATATTTAAAGGCTAGGAGAGCACCCTCAATTAGCCACTCTACATTGTACATCTTCATTACCTCATACATTCCATATATCATCCACTACATCCTCATAACTAGCTGGGGTATTTTCTATTCCTATAATTCCAATTAGTATTGCCACTAGTATTCTAAAACTTCACCTCACACACTAGTCCATATGGCTTAGAACCCACCACCTCAATAGCCACAACCACCAAGGTAGTTCCCAGCATGGAATAGTTTAGGTGCCTTGAACTTATAAGCACAAAATCTAGTGCCCAAAGAAGCCTTGAAGGCTTTTCCAACCTATTATGGCACTGGTAAAATGA
Organism: Wollemia nobilis; assembly: GCA_028583015.1. Lineage (NCBI taxonomy): Eukaryota > Viridiplantae > Streptophyta > Pinopsida > Araucariales > Araucariaceae > Wollemia > Wollemia nobilis. Next base: position 8,861,273 of record JAQPPZ010017226.1, on the reverse strand, counting down.
CCTATGAACATATTCAAGATATAGCTTCTTTGGCTATGATCCATGGAATAAATAACAAATATGTAATGGTAAATTTGGTGTTATCATTGAGAGGAAATTTATTGTACTAGTATTGATCATTGCAACCTGGTATTATTACCTCATGGGATCAGTTGGCATAATTTTTGATAAAAAAATTTCATGAACAATCTGACCCGTACTCCCTGCTGTATCAGTTTACAATGATCCAAAGACATCCGTAGGAGGAGATAGTTGATTTCAATGTTAGGTTTGCCCGAAGCTGGTAAAGATTTTCTAATGGTTGCAGCCCACACATGAACAAGCCACATTCTATTACCTTAGGGTATTCAAAACTAACATTGACATGGCTATTTAGAAAACCAATGTGAACACCTTCCCTGATCTGTATATGCAAGCCCAAAAAGATGAATCTAATTTTATTTCCATAGGTAAGCTTCCTCAAAAAATTATGATGCCTATTTTTCTTGACCTACTGCAATATTTGTATTTGAGTGTGTTTTTGCAACCCATACCTTCCATGTACCTAGTACCTTTATGGAGCTCATGCCCACCTCAAATCACTTTGATACCTATCTCACAACACCCAAATCCAAGTTTTTTGCAGTTACCCATTCAGTTAGTACTATAATTACCATCATCTATTCCTTTTCTAGCATTACCGGCACCATCGGTCCCATTGTCATTGCCCATTCCACTGGCACCTCTACCTTTTCCAGCACCCCTCACACCTTCTAAGCCTAATCCTTTCATGGCATTATTACAAGAAGTGAAATCAAATAATTCAACCTTAAGGATGATATAAAATGAGCTTATGACAGTAAGAAAGGAACAAATTGAGGCTGAATTTCGGTTGAGGAGATTTTTGTAGAATTGCGAACTAGCTTTTGCATTATTGAGCAGGGATTAAATAAGGTTACATCAGCCGGGAATAGAACACCGACGTAATGGATCGAATCGGATCATTGTAACCGAGCAATAGTCTGAGCAACAGTCTGTCTAATAAATAAATAAAGACAAAGGTAAGTACGCTAACATCCCCCTTTATTACATTATTTGGGTAATGTAATAACTAATAGCTATACTAAACTACTAACATCCCCTTACATTATTTTGCAATACAAAGTGAGTTGCGAAACAATTCAAATTTGACACGTCCAAGTGCCTTAGTGAAAATGTCCGCAACTTGAGCATCGGTGGGAATGTCGTTGAAGCTGAATTCGGTGCTTTGGAACTTCCTCTCGAATGAAATGACATTGTGTGTCAATGTGCTTTGTTTTTTCATGATGGATCGGATTCTTGACGAGGTTCGAACACCCCGATTGTCGCAAAACAAGTGTATTGGAGATTTTGATGGATGGCCCATACTTGTCCGAATGCGACGTAACCATATCACTTCACACACGACTTCACGTGCGGCGTGATATTCTGCCTCTGTTGAAGAAATAGCAACCACCGTTGCTTATTGTCGTGCCAAGAGACAGGACCGGATCCCAGATGAAAAATGTATCCAGAAGTTGACTTGCGATCATCAAATGATCCGGCATAGTCAGAGTTCGTGTATCCTTGCAAGAAGAATTTGTTGTTCCTCTTGTATTCTAGGCCATATTCTATAGTACCACGGACATAGTGAAGAACACGTTTTGCTTCTTTCCAATGAGTAATCTTAGGCTCCTGCATGAACCTCGAAAGATAGTTTACAGCAAATACGAGATCTGGCCTAGTATTGGTCAGATATATGAGACTCCCAATCAACTGTCGATAGAGAGTACCATCTACCTGAGGTGAGTCATCATATCGCGATAACTGAAGTCCATTCTCCATAGGAGTTGCCATTGGCTTGCAGTCAGTCATGCGATATTTATCGAGCAATGTCTTGGCATACTTTTTTTGAGACACTTTGATGGTGTGCTCCTTCTGGCTGAATTCCAGACCAAGACAAGTAATGGAGAAGTCCGAGATCTGTCATCTCAAAAGATTTGCACAAGTTTCTTTTGACAGTAGAGATCAAATCTTCCGAACTCCCTGTAATGAGCAGATCATCCACATAGAGTACAAGCAACACTATCTCAGAACCCTGTTTCTTGAAATAGAGGTTTGCATCTGACGGACATCTCTTAAATCCATGCTGCATTAGGTGATTGTCCATTTTTATATACCAATCTCGAGGAGCTTGTTTCAGACCATACAAGGATTTGACCAATTTGCAAACTTTCTGCTGTTGGCCTTCCACTTCAAATCCTTTAGGCTGAGTCATATAGACTTCTTCTTGGAGATCACCATTAAGAAAGGCACTTTTGACATCCATTTGGTGAACTTTCCACACATATTGTGCTGCCATAAGACACATAACCCAAATTTTGGTCATCCGAGCAGTAGGTGCAAAAGTTTCTTCATAGTCGATGCCTTCCTTTTGAGCATAGACCTTTGCAACAAGACAGGCCTTATGCTTATCAATTGTTCCATCTGCCTTGTACTTGACTTTGTATACCCATTTGCAGCCAATAGGTTTCTTTCCATGCGGCAGATCAACAAGATTCCAAGTTTTATTTTTCATCAGAGACTCATACTCTGTATCCATAGCGGCCTTCCACTGAGGCTCACTAAGAGCATCTTGCACTGATGCAGGTTCAAGACTATCTATGGTAGACATGAATGCCCTGTCATCATCAATATCCATATCCTCAACTTCTCTACTTGGAGTCACAGAAAGTTCCTCAAAAGATTGACAAAGATCATCAACCTCACTAGTTTCTCTGGCTTCTCTTTCCTTTTGAGCCATACTGCGTGTATGAGGTCTATCCAAATTCAAATTGGGAGGAGTGGATAAATTTGCATCTCTGATTGTATTTGTACACCATTTATGATTCTACTTCGGTGGTGGTGAAGAAGATGTAGAAGGACCTCCTGTCTGTGTTGACGAAGGAATCTCCTCTTCATTTGGTTCCACAATATCCTGGTGTACTGTAGATGTGCTCTGTGATGTGAAAGCTTCATCAAAGACAACATCTCTGCTGATATGAATTTTCTTGGTCAAAGGATCTATCAACCGATATCCTTTAGAGTGCTCAGAATATCCAAGAAAAATACATCTCAGTGTTTTCTCATCTAGCTTCTTCCTTTTCTCTTTCGGTATGTGCATGAAAGCTTGACACCCAAAAATACGTAGATGAGATATGGAGGGTTTTCGACCACTCCATGCTTCCTGTGGAGTCATTCCTTTTAGGGCCTTTATGGGTGCCCTATTCAAAAGATACACTGTAGTGGTGACAGCTTCTACCCAATATTGTTGCCCAAGAGTAGCTCCTGTGAGCATACAACGAACCATTTCCATGATAGAACGGTTCCTTCTCTCAGCAACTCCTTTCTGCTGAGGAGTATAGGCAGTTGTTAACCGTATCTTGATCCCATGCTTATCTAGGAATGCAGAAAATTCATTAGAGGTAAACTCTCCCCCCTCAATCCGAGCGGAGGGTTTTAATAGAAGCCCCCGACTCCTTCTCAACGGATTTCTTGAACTGTTGGAAGAATGCGAAAGCTTCAGATTTTAGTTTGAGAAAGAAAACCCACATCTTTCATGAGTAGTCATCTACGAATAACTGAAAGTACCTCTTCCCTCCAACACTGTTGGGTGTGAAAGGACCGCATAGATCGGTGTGAATTAGCTCCAGAGGTTTTCTTGCTCTTGTAGAGCTCTTCTCAAATGGTACTCTATGCTGCTTTCCTGCCAAGCAGTCAGAGCACACTGGCAATGTGGCAGAAAGGGAAGGAAGACCCTTTACCATCTCATACTTGCTGAGCTCAAGTAAGTAGCCAGAACTAAGATGCCCATATCTCTTGTGCCATAGGGAAGTTGCCTCCTTGGTAGAGACAGTCATGGCAACATGTGGAGTAGAGATAGCATCTAGTGCAAATAAGCCATGCTTATAAGAAGCTGTTGCAATCTGCTTACCCTTCCTGGTAATTGTACAACACTTCTTTCCATTCTCAACACGAAAGTTGACAACCATATTTTTGTCCAAGATTTGTGTCACTGACAACAAATTGTTGGCCAATCCCAGAACATAGAGGACTTTGTTAATCTGACACTTGCCATCAGGAAGAGTGAATGAAACTGTACCCTCTCCCTGAACCCTGTAGGTTTTATCATCAGCAATTGTGACAGGTTTGCCCTCTTTGGCCACAAATGATTCAAACCACGATCTGTCGCCAGTAATATTTTTACTAGCTCCAGAATCGACATACCAAATAGGATCCCTCTATGTGGAATCTGTGGTAGTCATGAGCACCTTGTGTGCCCATTCAAAATCTGAGTCAGATTCTTCAACAACAACATTCACCTAGGGTTGCTTGTTCTTATTTTGTGGTTTGTTTTGGCCTTTCTGCTTGTTCTTATGCCAACACCTGTTGGTGTCATGGTTGTCTTTCTCATAGATCTTGCACCACCTCTTCTTCGTTGAGGTTGCTTGCCTTTTCCTTTTGTATCCTGTTGAGAATTTCCTCCTTTCCGAAAGTTGCCTCCTTTTTGCCCATTAACTTTCTTCCTAGAACCCTGCCTGTTGGTGTATAGGGCTGTATTGGAAGAATCATCCTTGTGAAGTTGGCGTGCCTCCTTTTGTTGGAGCAGATTGACCAACTCGATGTAGGTAATTTGTCGTTGGGACACCTGGATGGAGGTTATCAACATATCAAATGAAGAAGGTAAAGCTCTCATCACAAGTGAAATGAGAAGCTTTTTGTCCACAATATCTCCTAGAGAACTCAATTTCTCTTTCAACTCAGACACTCTGCACAGAAAGAGTTAAACTGTTTCACCCTGTCTCAAACTCAGGTTATGAAGTTGTTGTTGAAGATGAAGAATGGTGGATTCATTCTTCCCCTCATAGATGGTTCTAAGGGCATCCCATGCCTCTTTACCACTTGCTTTATCAGCTATATGAGGTTGCACTTCATCTGAAACGACAAACAAAATGAGCACCTTTGCTCTACTGTCTTTCTTATCAAAAGCAATCTGATCTGTTGAAGGACCTGTGGATCCTGCTGTTGGTGAAGGCCTTGCTGCTACTCCAGTAACAATATCCCACAAATCTTCCATTTGGAGAATAGCCTTCATCTTATGTTTCCATGGTGTATAATTTGGACCTTTCAATAACTGATGCGGATCAGTCATCAATTTTGCAACAGCGGCCATAGTGAAGGTTCCTTATATCACCAAATTGGTCCCCCTTTCTATATACCTTTTGCTAGGCCAATATACCGTACAAAATACCCGCCCTTACGTGAGGGAAACTATAGGTATTTAGAAAGATCAACAAAAATCACCCGCCCTTACGTGAGGGAAACTATAGGTGAAATTTAGAGATCATACGATACGTGGAACATAAGCGGTACTGAAAGGGAATCGCCTTCTTGATGGCACCTACCATAGAATATTCTTCTCATGCGTGGGGCGTAACTTCCCCTAAACACTATGAAGAATACTTCGTCAAGATTTACGCCTAAACACAAGTGCGATAAAGGGTAGTGGATGGAGTAAAAAATGCAAAAATGGCGTACTTATTCCTCCCCAACGATTTATAGAGAACAAGCTCAGATGTCGTTATAGCAACTATATTAGGCGGCGGATACAGTAGCCAAATCATGACAGCTTTACCTGTAAGTGTTGGCCAGAGGTATCGCAAATACCGAACACTGCAGTGCAAATAAATTGCACAGATGGGTTTTATATTCCGGGGACTTAGGGAGTGTTTTGATTTTAATTTTTAATGTTATAGTGCAAAAATGAAATATGCAACATACAACAAAAAAAATTGCCCACAAGAATAACCCACAAGGTGTCGGTCACAGCCGAAAATGCACCTTTTACAATGCCAAATTGCTATTTCAAAAAATTACTCAACATCCCCCTTTGATTTTTTGAAAAAATATCCCCCCTTAAAAGATTTCTTTAACAAAGCATTTTTATAATCATTATTTATTTAAAATTAAAATAAATAATTTCAATTTATATAGTTTTAAAAACTTTAGAAAAAATAAATTAAAATTAAATTTTAATTTATAAAGTTTAAAACTATATTAAAAAATTAAAATTAAAAATTTTAATTAAAATAATAATAATTAAAAAATTACTTTGAAAAAAAAATATACCTGAGGGGAGTCGGCGGGATTTGAACCCCCGACCTGCAGGCTCCCTGAGCCTTACCGCACAGCTCACTGCCAAGTGAGCTTGCGGGCTGATCCGGAAGAAACAATGGAGCTCCTCTCCTTTGTCCCTTCTCGGTCTGCCCGAGCCCTCTGCCACCTCCTCTGCTAGTCGCGGTCCGTCCCGCGTTCTACAGCCTCTTCCGCGTCGCAGTCTGCAACCTTCCCGGACGATGCGCTGCTTCGGCCTCCGGTTTGTTTTTTTTTTTTTTTTTAAATTTGCCTTCTATGAAAGAAAAAAAATTCAGAATGCGTCTTCTTCGATTTGAGAGGGGGGGAGGGGAAGACGCGCAAATTGCGCCGGGCGGGGGGGTTTATACCCCTGTGGCGGGCGGCGGGCGGGAAAAAGGGATTTAAAAATCCCTGCCCTGCGACCGGAGGGTGGTCCCCCTCCACATCGCGATGGCCAGCGCGTCGCGCGGGTCCCGCGTGGGAGCGCGAGCTAAATTCCCCGCCTGGGGGGGAGCTGCGTCTGCTTGACGCAGGCCCGGAGCTGCGTCTAAAATGACGCAGTCGTCGGGGGGGGGGTTTATACCCCTCCTGCCACGGTGGGCGAGAAATTTGAATTTCCCCCCGCAACGTCGGCCAAGGGGGAGGGGGCCTCCCCTCCTGTCGCACGGCCTGCGCGACAGTCTGTCGCACGGGCCTGCTGCGACAGCTCCGGGAGCGCACGGGCTTGCTACGACAGTCTGTCGCACGGGCCTGCTATGACAACTCCTCTGTCGCGTGGGGGAGCGGGCCCCTCCTGGTCGCGCGCACACACGGGGAGTGGTTTCTCTTTCCCGTCAACCACGCGCAACGGGGTCCGGGCCCTCCTGCGACGCAGCGCGCCGGCTACGTCTGTTTCGACGACCGGTGGGGAGTCTGCCTGTTAAACTCAATTTCTCTTTCTATCGCGACTGCGCGACAAAATTTTTTTTATAAAATTAACTGCACACCCACCCAGATTCTCCAACCTCGGCTTCTCGTCATGCCTCCCTGCACATCGCTGGCTCTGATGCCATGTAGAATTGCGAACTAGCTTTTGCATTATTGAGCAGGGATTAAATAAGGTTACATCAGCCGGGAATAGAACACCGGCGTAACAGCTGAACTGGACTGTTGTAACCGAGCAACAGTCTGAGCAACAGTCTGTCTAATAAATAAATAAAGACAAAGGTAAGTACGCTAACAATTTCAAACTCCACTGATTACTTGAGAGCAAGCATATACTAGTAGAGGCCTTGATAAGAGCATAATGGTACTAACAAATTAGGATACTAGCATGATAGAAAATATGTATTGGTGTTCAACATGCAATGATCCTCATGGAGAAGAAACATACATGGTGCATATGAACTATGTGCAGATGCTTACAAAAAGTTCAACTAGTGGAAAAATCAACATGATCAGGGAGGCTGACCATAATTTTGTGATGCCATCCTTGGAGTAATTTTTGGTTCTTATAAGGTTTGGCAAGAAACCAGTAATTATATATCCAGCTGATCTTGAATCCTTGAAGGTACCTGCATAACCAAAGGTGCAAAATGAAAAGGGGCAACCTACAGCTAAAGCGTCTAGTGCAATGGCTAAGCAACAAGATTTTATTTTGTTAAAGGATATACTACTTAAGCAAGCTCAATAAAAGTCACAAACAAGATTGTCAACTTCACAACCTGTAATAGCTACCCAAACCCAGAATAAAATAAAAGAGCAGGTCAAAGAATACCTCAAGTAACCATATTTGATAAAAAGACAAAGGGTAGAATCTACTCAGTAGTACTAGGATAAGTATGAGTAGGTTATAGAAGAGAAGGTTTTGACCATCTCAAATTATAATATTATCGAAGAAATGAAGAAGATACCAACAAAAGTGAGCCTATATGATGCACTATAGTTTCCTGGACAAGTTGACCTATTGCTAGAGTCTTTGAAGATTGCTAAATACCAAAGGAAAAATCCCTCTTATACAGTATTAGCACAAGCACTACCAACTTCAATCATTAGAAATAATAGGCCACATCCATTCTATTTGTCACTCAGAATGGAGGGGTGTATTGTCCATAATTGTATAATTGATTCTAGTGCTATGACTACTATCATACCAAAGGCAGTATGTGAAGTTATGGCGATGGAATACATGAGTAGCCTGGTAGGGTTGCAACTGGATGGGACTCAATTCAAGATGGTGGGAGTGATCAAGGATATTCTCATAGTCCTTCATGACATGCTACAAATCACCATCATCCAATAAGTAGTGGTGGTTGACCTGGAGCCATACTTTAGCATGTGTCTCTCAAGGGAGTTCACAGTGAAACTGGGAGGATACCTTTCCTTAGACTACTTGCATTTGGAAATACCATTCAAAGGAAAGAGGATTCACATATATAATGAAAAGCCATCAACTTTTCACATTGAGAAGTTAGAGGAAGAAGAAAATCCCCTAGGTGCAGTTAACATGATGACTGAAGAATTAGGAGAGGTTGACTTGATGGAAGAAGTGCTTCGTGAACTTCACAATGAAGATGAGTTTTCACTCATGGATTTCAATGCAATGATTGGAATAGACATCAATTTCTATACAATAACCAAGCCCAAGAATATTGAAGAAAAACTCCCTAATTCCTTGGATCCTATCACATATCAATTATGGAATATTTATTTTTATGGTGCTAGATGTAAGAATGGCACAGGCGCTAGAATTGTTTTGATCTCCCATGGGGTTAAAAAATACTTATTCTGATATATTGACTTGGATTTGCACAAATAATGCAATATACTATGAAGTGTTGTGTCTCAGATTGAAGAAGGCTAAAAAATTAGGCATCAAACAATTACAAATTTTTGGTGACTCCAAACTCATTTTCAATCAAACCATAAATAAATGTGTCTAAGAAGCATTACCTAAAAGCCTATCATAATAAGGTGTGGGATTTATTTGAGTCCTTAACAACATTGAAAATTTAGGTTATTTCCTATGAGCAAAACAAACACACATATATTCTAGCCTCTCTGGGTATGAATTATTATCCTACGGAGCAAATAGTCAGAAAAACCAAGACTATCAGTGTGATCTATAGAACCTCATTCCCTGAAAAGAATATCTATTGGAAAGTATTCAACAATGATGAGAAAATAGTCAATTTTATCATCAAGGAAGTTGTAACCATAGATGATTGAAAGCTTGTTGAAGAAGAGATAGAGGGGATGATACAATTGAAGAATAATCATATTCCTAGGATACTAATTTTATTGGAAAGTTTATTTGATAAAAATGATAAGGCCAAAAAGCACAGGATCAAGGTGGATACCAAGGAGTATAAGGAGTTGCATCTAGAACCAAAAAATATCATCAAAATAAGAACTTATTGCATGTTGGAAGAGTTGGAAGACATTAATAACTTGTGCTATGAATACCTTGATATCATTGCATGGGGATATCAATATTTGAAGGGATATGACAAGAACGTGATCCAACATACTATAAAATTATAGGAGGGAGTAAACCTTTTTGGAAAATACAATGACCCATCAATCCCAAGATAGAAGTACTTATGAAGGTATAATTGTTAAAGATGCTAGAGGTGAAGATAATTTACCTGATTAAGCATTTGACATGAGTGGCAAATATGGTGCCAATACAAAAAAATGAAGACATTTGGTTGTGTGTATATTTTTGGAACTTGAACTAGGCATTGCTAAAATATCATTACTCTCTACCACAGATTGATCAAATCCTTCATGTGGTATCCAGTGCATAGATATTTTTATTTTTAGATGGTTTCTCTAGATATAATCAGATATGGGTGAAGGATGAGGACCAACATAAAACAACATTCACTATAAAGTGGGGCATTTTCACCTACCAAAGGATGCCATTTGGACTCTCAAATGTTGGTGCTACTTTCTAGAGGGCTATGAACATCACTTTCAGTGATTTATTGAATAGAATTATTGTAATCTATCTTGATGATATGACTGTGTTTTCCAATCACATAGAAGACCACATTTCTCATTTGAGGTAGGTGTTTGAGAAGTGTCATGAGTTCAAGATTTATATTAAACCAAAGAGGTAAATATTTGTTGTTAAATAAGGAAAGTTGTTGGGTCATGTGATCTCACAAGGAGGATTGGCAATTGATCCTACAAGAGCTGAAGCACTCTTGAAGCTACCATTGCCTATTAACAAAAAAGACCTGCAATCATCCTTCGGCCAAATAAATTTCATCCATAAGTTTATTTCTAATTTTTCTCAAGTGGTGAATCCCATGACTGAGCTCTTAAAGAATAATACCGATTTTAAAAGGACAAAAGTCAAAATATAACCATTTCAAGAGATCAAGGAAAGAATCACCCAGGATCTAGTGTTGATTAACCCTGATTATTCAAAGGACTTTATTATTTATGCAGTAGTCTAGCAAGAGAGTTATGCTACAATTTTGACATAAAATCTATAAGATGGAGATGAGAAGCCAATTATCTTCTTGAGACAAGTAATTGTACCCCACTAAGAGAAGTACAATTTCATTGAGAAATAAGTGTACGCAATGATAAAATAATTGAAGAAGTTCTAACACTTTATTTCCCAGAGTAAAACTATCATTTATGTTATACATCCCGATGTTTGAAAATTTATACTCCAAGGAGAACTAGGTGACAAAAGGGTAGGCTAGGTCTAAAAAATTCAAGAATATGACGTGGAGATCCAACCAACAAAGCTAGTTTGTAGAAGATATTTATGCCAAGATTTAGCTAAGAGTGTCACGTCTGAATCATTGTATATGATGCAAGAGGAAGAGGTTGGTGAAAGTAATTGTGTAAATCATACTACAAGAAATAATGATTGGACAGAGGAGCTTATTGATTTCTTTACTTCTGGGAAGTGCCCACCACATCTCAATGCCTCGTAGCACTGAAGGTTTAGGCTACAATCCCTTAAATATGTCCTATTATCTAATGGGCTATTTCACAAGAATATTGATGCAGTTCTTCTTAGATGTGTGAAAGAATCTGAGAAGGAAAAATTTTTAGAAGAATTTCATTCTAGGCTATCCGATGGTCACTATGCAGGCAGGCCCATGGCCTTAAAAATTATTCGAGTTGGCTACTTTTTGCTTACTTTGTTTGTCAATGCTCATAGAGTAAATCAGCACTATGATAGCTGTCAATGATACATTGGCATAATTAGGAAAGGAGAACTACCTCTACATCTAATTCAAGTGGAAGCACCTTTTTAGTAGTGGGGTCTAGACTTCATTGAGTTCATTAATCCACATTATTCCATAGAGCATAAATACATTTTAATGGCAAATTATTATTTCACCAGATGGGTAGAGGCTATTCCCACCAAGAAGGTTGATCAAGTGATCATCATCTCTTTTCTAGAATAAATTATTACTTGATATAGTGTCCCAAATCCATTTGTAATTGATAATGGAACTCCATTAATTAGGGCTAAAATCATTGAGTTTGCTAGCAAATATGGAATCTATCTCAACACATCATCCAATTATTACCCATAAGAAAATGGATTGGTCAAATATACCAATAAAAATTTGTTTTGGATTTTGAAGAGGATACTCGAAAATAATAAAAGGGGTTGGCACCTGCTATTGAACCAATCTCTTTGGGAAGATCGCATATCCATAAAAAAATCTATCAAAAATTCTGCATATGCTTTGGTGTATGGGAAAGAAGTTGTCCTGCCTACCCACATTGAGCTTTCAGTCCTTCAAACATTGCGGTTCTTTCAAGATGAATATGAGGAGTACGATCCCATGAGTGCAATATTGGCACAATTATTGTAGTTAGAAGAAGATATAGAATAGTATTATCAAGCATTAATCAAGCACACTAAATAGATGCAAAAATGTTTCAAAAAGAAAGCAACTGAGCGTAGATTCTAGGTGGGAGACTTAGTTCTCAAATGGAATGAAAAGAAGGCTAAGTTGAGGAAAAACCATAAGTTTGATGCTATCTAGGAAGGCCCTTTTCAGATTTTCACAATAAAATTGGAAAATGCTATCATTATAATGATATGGAGGGTTGGGATCTTCCTATCCCAGTGAATGATCTTCACTTGAAGGCCTATATTCAATAATGAAATTTTTATGAGGTACCATCTTGTAAATATGTATATATTCTTTTGATAGTATTTTATTTTCTTTAAAATGATGACGATGATGATGATATATATATATATATATATATATATATATATATATATAATCAAAAATCGTGTTATGAGATTCCTAGTAAAAGGCCACCCATTTGAAAAGTTAAATTGGGCATAAAAAGTAAGGATTTGCCCCCTCTCAAAGTGTTGAAAAAAAATTAAAATGAAAAGGGGGTCTTTAGGCACTTTCGACCAAAGAAGGGGCGATACTTTCGTTCACCCAAGTTTGGGGTAATTGTATTAAAAGTATTGAAGTCGTATTTTCCCCAAAGAGGGGGCGACATGTTCGTTCACCCAAGGTTGGGGTAAACTCGTTTACAGTATTGACATATTTTTTGGGCGCGGACGAGCACAAAAATATATATGCTAGCGCCCTTGGTCAACGTAACATTTCAGAACCAAAATTATGTTCACCCCAAATGAGGGGTGAAATGGTCGTTTGCCCTTAGTTTAGGCTAACGTGTTGTTTAAAAGGGGCGGGGCGATAAGGATTCTCTTGAAAAAAAAAAAAAAAAAGAGCTCATGCATTTTTTTTTTTAATAGGTTTTATTATTAATGTAATGAGCCCTTTTAGGGAAGGAAAATTTAAAAAAAAAAAGAGAAAATCTGCCTTAAAAGGCAATTTTTTTTTTTTAGAAAATCAATTTTATGAATATGGGAAAAAAGGGGCAAAAGAAAGAGTTTTTAAAAGGAAGTTGTTCACCATACAATTACCAAGCAAATTCAAGGCGCCTCGAAATGATTTGCTCCTATTATTTTAAAGCAAAATTATTTTTCCAAGGAAAGGAGGAGAACCTTGGGCACCCATAAGATGATTTCACTGAAGAAAAAGGAACAAGTGCATTTCTCTTTATTTCGGAAGCACATTGTAAATTAATTGTGCCCTTAAAAATGTGGCAACTATCAAAGGGTAGGAATGCAATTAAAGGAGTGTTTTAAAGGAATTTAATTTAAATGTGTGCATTGTAGAAGATTTATATTCCCAAGAAGCAAATAAAACCTTCCATTGGTTTTCAGGCAGCTGATTTATTTTTCCAAGTAAGCTTCAACAACCAGGGCACGGTTTACAATAAACATACACAACAATGAAGGTCACTTTTTCCCAGGATGATTTGGTAGTGGATCAAAGGCTATACCTTTAAAGTATAAAAAATGGTGCCTGGTGGGCTAATAAATGCTCACATTCTCCCAAAATGTCTCAGGTTAACTCGACATTTATTATGGCATATGGGAGAGTGCTCTATATAAATGACCAAGTAAAATCCCGCAGTTTAATTTTTTAAAGTTTTTACTATCGTTGTATTTTGAACTATCATTACAGAAGTTCCCAAAAAGTATTTAGAATATTTTTCAGGAAGAAGATACAATGGGAAAGTGAAGTAAAGAGAATTAAGAAATTACAGAGGCTATAGATCCCAAGAAGTCAAAGAAAAGAAGAGGATCTAGAGCTAAGAAGTCCTTAAAGAATGACTATTTTCACTTAGGCCCATATGATGATACAATGGCAAAAATTGGTGACTCTATCATTACCCAAAAAAGGATGAAAATATTGTGATAGGATGTTACGTTCATAGTGAACTAGGGGGTGACATTAGAAAGCTGGCTAATAGTGCCCTATCATTCATGGTTATTCTGGTACCTGTTCCTACCAGTCCATCCTTATACTGAGCTAGTCCAGCTTATCACTCAGTTTTATAACCCATTTACTAGAGCTATGAGAAATACAAAGAGGGAAATTCTCCTCACCATCACTCTAGATGAGGTTTGGTAGGCATTCTCTTGTGGTTTAAATCCTCCTTCCTATGGGGTCCATAAAAAACTACATACTAACGAGCAGGAGGATAGATATGTCTCCATGATAACAATGCAACAATTTATGGAGACCCAACTGATTAAGGAGCCATCGATGGGGAAACTTCCTAATTTGCCAAAGTCGCTCATGGATTTTAAAATCCTAGACATTTATTCAATGTTGGTGTGGATTGTAAGTTTACATTCATATTATACTATTCATAAGTGGTAGGTAGCCTTAGCACAATGTATTTTTTGGATAGAATTTTATTCTCCTTCAGCTATGATACATGGCACCAATACAATATTTTTCGATTGATCTGACTTTATTTCTCGGAGGTTAAATTTTTAGTTGGAAAAATTGCAAAATGGGGAGGAAAAGTCATTCAGGCATGCTTATTTTCTAATATGGTATTTCTTTTTCCATCTCTAGTGGTGCTTTCCTTTCATTTTAGTGATGTAGATAGATGAGAAAAATGAACCTCTGCCAGTTTATATGTGGACTTTTGTCTTGACAAAAAGGGAGTCATTTTATAGTTTTAATAGCTATTTTTTGGGGCCTGCGATAGAGCTACTTTGTGGTACATGTGAGAGGGTGCCATGAGAATTAAGAGAAGTAGTTATTGCTCAAGAAAAATGAGATATTTTTTTTATTACTTAGGGTGTAGTTGTAAGAATTTTTGGTTTCACGGGTAAGCCATTTTTCTTGACCTATTTTGCCACTGAGCATATTTTTGCTATGGAAGTAGTGTGCCAAATGGATTACATGAATGATGTGTATGGCGCTGGGTATGAGAAGAAAACAACGTGCAATATGCTATTTAAATTTGGTAGTATAGAGGTGAGGCAAGTAGGAAAAAATCATATCCTTACAGTAACATTTCAAGATTTGGGGCTCATAGAGCTAATGCAGCATTGGAGGTATGACCCGTTGGGCAAGTTTTTAGCAATTATAAAATTTAAAACATTTCATTATTGACATTGTCCTGATATTTAGAAGAATCAAAATAATTTTTATGGGCCCAATATGAATTGGAACATTGAAAAGATGACAATGCTTCCACCTTGGCTCGACTATTATGAGAAAGAGATGAAGTATAATCCAGCTAGGTATAAATCTTAAATCCCTTCGCTGGGTTTGTTCAGCCAAGTTAAAGAAAGTGAGCCCGAATGGACTGAAGAGAAAAATGAATTGGTGAATAATATGGGTTAACTTAGGGAAGCCAAAAAGTCCTTACGGGCTCAATTTGGATGAGTTATGTTTAGAGCTTTATGAAGAGTATGTTGATTCATATCATCCCATCACTTTTACCAATATTTTACCATAGATTTTTTAACACTTTGATAGTGGTGAAGGTGAAACAGAGGGAAAATATATGTTGGATGAGGAAGAGACTCCATAGGAAGAAGAACACCAGTATACGTTTATATGAAGATCATAGTGGACGAGATAGAAATTTGAGGAGACACCTACGCTAGAGAAGCAAAATGTACCAAAGGTGCCACTATTTCCCAAAGTAGCAAAAATACCAAGGATTGGTGTCATCACTACTTCTATTATTGAAGTTTTAGTCACTGTAGCCCTTTCAATTCTTATTATTTCAGCTACAGTTGTTAATTCTTCACCAACAAGAAAGGTTCTAACTAGGTTTGCACAAATGTTTTCAATGGTTCTAGAATAGGAAGAGGACCACCAATCAAAGACTTCTCAAGTGGAAGTTGTAGATGTCAAGGCAAATGTAAATGTTGTAGAGAGAGTGGAAGAGAACCAAGAAGAAGTTATTTTGCAACTACTCCCATAACCACATCACACGGCGTCTACACCCAAAGGTATATCTTCTATTCCTTCTTATTCTTCTCTAGAGCATGTATTGACTTTTGATTCACTTCCATCAGTTTTCATATCCATTTCTCCACCCTTTGGTGTGCCCTCTATATCTCTTTTGCTTCCTTCATATTCCCTTCCCAAAGTCACTGATTCTCCCTCTTCTCTTCCCTTTTCTTTGACCTCCATTTATTTTAGTTCGTATGCATCAGGACCAAATTCCTTTTTGTGCCCTTCCCCTTCCATTTCCACCACCACTACCATTGAGGCTGTAAGTACACAAGATCCTCCTAGAGTAAGCGTAACTGCAGCTAAACTTGGTTCCTCTATCTAATATGCCATTTTTGTTCCCCCATTCTAGCCATCACAACTTCTTCTTTTGATCCTTTTCACTTAGAAATCATAATTCCATTCACCCCATTTTTTGAAATACAAGCATTGCCCAATGTTCAGGTGGCACGAAAATAGCCATATGTAGAAAAATTAATCGATCACACCTAAGTTTTTTGTAGTGTTTTAATATCAAGAGGTGAAAGGAGACCTTGGATATAGCTTAAGCAATCAAAAAGGTTGCTTTTGACCTAATCACCATGGAGTCTCACATGACTAGAATCACTCCCTTAGTCCAAAAACCACAAGGATAAATGTTGTCGAGTGACTATGTCTGTGAGACTATAACTGAAGACCTCACCAAGATAGATTCAACCAAAAATATGGACAATATATAGGTTGATATGAGATCAGTATACTTACATGATGAACATTATAAGGAGAGGTATTTTTAAAATGAAAATAAAATTATTGAGCTTGAAGTCGCCTTGGAAAAAAATAGAGTGCAAGAAGAAAAGACTACCATAGAAAATGAAAAATTTTACCGATAGATTAGAGTGCACTTAAAATAAATATACATGGTTAGGATAGAGATGCATTCACTCTAAAAGGAGCTAGAGGATATCCAGAATCAACTGGTCAAGAAGATTGCACAAGATGTAGGATTTTCTTTGAAGAATATTAAAGAAGTGCACCTTCGTTCTGCTCAAAACCATGAGAAGCTGGTTGAAAAACTAGTTTAGGTGTTGCACTATTTATGGATGGCTAGCATACAAATATAGCTAGTCCAGTATTTGATTTATAACTTGGAGGAAAGGCTAAAGCCATATATGGAGATGGTGGTAAAAATTCAAGCTCTAGCTAATTCTAGTATTCACATTCACCCCTTGAGAAAAATGGATCATGCCTGGTCAACTGCTAATATCACATTGTATATTTATTTTTAGAAAATGGACTTGGTGAGAGAGGGATGGAAAATTCTCAATACCATTGAGTGAGAGCATACTATTTCCATAACCCATTTTTATACTCTTGCTGAGTTGGGATTCCCAAACTTCACTAACGAATGGGGAAAACCTCTCCCTAAGGAACAACTGACTATGGCTTGGCAAAAGTTTGTAGAGGATACCTCAAAGATTGATGCATGGGAGGAACCCATAATAGAAGCATAGATATTGCCTATAATGCAAAAATATACCCACTTGGAGTTATCCTTGTATAAGCTAGATCAGAGAGCAAGACGCCTAAGCTTGGAGGATGTTTAAAACTTATGCTTTGTCTATGAATCTTTGAGTATGCCCAGCCTATTCACCACCCATGCTTGGGAATAAGTGGTTAAAAGTTATGAGTTTACATCTAAAAACCTCAAATAGTAGGTGGATCAGGTAGTAGTAGAGAACACAACAGCAGAGAAGGTAGTAGAAGAAGCAGAGAGAGCCAAAGTTCTCAAAGTGGTGACTGAAGTTGAAGACAAGGAGAAAGTTGATGAGGAGGCATGTTAGAATGCATTTGTAGCAAATATGCCAGCCAAGGTAGCTATTAAAAAGACTCTATAATAGCCCAATTGATAAAGGCCTAGGATCGCTTGCATCCATGTGAGCTAGATACCCCATGAGTCACCAAAAATATTGGTAGTTTTTGTACTTTTCCACATTGGGATTTTTGTTTATTTTTATGGAGAATTTTGATTGTAATGTGGTGATATTAATCCTAAAATATTATTATGAATAATTTTTATATGTTACAATTATTTTTCTATTTTTTTTTATGTGTACCCTTTTAGCTTGGAAGTGATGAATGTTTAAAGGGAAAAACAAATTGAGAACTGTATTTGAAATTCAATTTTGCAACATTCAAAAGCACAATAAATTGAATATGCCTTTGACCCTACACACTCTATCAAAAAAAAGAGAAGGAAACATTAAAATAAAAATGGTGAAGGATTGAGAGACTTGAAAACACCCAAAATATGAGACTTGAAAAATTCATTCACCCCAAATATGGGGTTGAATTCGCATTAGACCCACCTTGGGATAAATATCTTTCGAAAAGATAAATATGGGGTGAAATCCCTGTTCACCCCACCTTGGGACGAACATATTTTTAAAATATTTAAAAATGTGTGTTCGTACACCTTTTAAAAATTATTTTGATGAAATTAAGCATTTACCCCAAAGAAGGGGTGAAATCTCTATTCGCCCCATCTTGGGGTGAACATAATATGAAATATAATGGGAAATGGAAGGTCAACAGTGTGCACATGACCAAATGGTTAATGTTGCATTCACCCAGGTTGAGGGGTGAATAGTCTGTTCACCTCTTCCATGGGTGAACACACTCCAAAGAACAAAGTCACACGAATGTGCTGATAAAACAAATTTGGATGAATACGCCTAAGATAAGGCAGTTTTGACAAGTCAATATTGTAGTCATCCCACTAGGGAGGTGACTATATTTGTCATATTTTTTAAGGGTGAACGTGATTTTTGAAAGAAATCGTACGGATGTGATTACAAAGATAAAAAAGTTCAACTATTAAATATTTTCACCTCAAATGAAAGGAATTGTTGTCGCCATGGTCAAAAAAGAGTAAAAACGATAAAAGGTGTATTCATCATCAATATCCAAATTTTCAAAGGCACCTAGGGTAGATCATGAAAAATATTAAATGATGGAGGAAACGAGTAACTCAAATTATGAATCCCAAGTGAAGAAGAAATTCATGTTAAAATCACAGGAAGATTTTCATGATTTCCAAAGCGGAAGCGCGTTTTCAAGGTATCAAATGTCCCTTAATTTTCTGTGCACCGATGCCCAAGGATGCGGATTTCCTAGGAATATTTCCTTGAAATATGGATCATTGTTCCAAGAGGATTAATTTTCAATATTTTCAAGGAGGAATTTCCTCACTATGGTTCCTGATCTATGATAATTTTGTTTCCATTTGCATTTAATGAAATATGTGAAATCCTCTATAAATACTACTAAATTATCATTGTAAAAAATAGGTTTGACACTTTGCAAGAATACTCTCCAAGTTCTCTCCATAAATAGAAGACACCAGACTTTTGAATTTACAAGTGATCTTGTGTGTAATTTCCTTTTGTATTCGTGCATTTAAATTTAACATTCATGTGCCTTATTTATTGTTAGATTTGAATTTTGTATCTAAATTTAAATGTTGCTAATGAGGGAGCGAGTTTTGGAGTGTTATTTTTAAGGTTGTTTCTACAAGTTTATAAGTAAATTTTGTTTCTTTCTCTTTTTTTATATGCTATTTTATGCTTGGGTGAATTTCCTGATGTTAGTTTACCCTGAATCCTACACCTTCGGCCTGTGGCCATATTTCCCTTTTCTTTCTACAATTTCTAATTTCTTTCCTACAACTCTAGTCTTTAACCAATATAGGATTTAGCTTGGGAGCCAGCCCTCTCTAGATATTGACACGAAGGATATTTTTTTCCTCTAGTTATTCAATGTTGGCCATATCTAGGGTGCACAAACATAGTTTTGTTTATTAGGTAGATATTTGACCAACACATGTATAATTATTTAAAAGGGACCCATAGTGGCCCTTCCATATTTATAATATTTGACATCCTAAGTTTATGAATATGAGGAAAGTACATATTTTGGAGGCTTGATTTATTCCCCATGAGGGTTCCTAGGATAAACAATGTGTCACTCTTTTTGTGGTTTGATGTGTTAATTCTTGTGCATGTTGTATCTACTTCAAATGAAAATTATTTAAGTGGATGAGATGGTTAAATGTTTGATGAAACAGTTATGCAATAATTAGACTATGTCAATGTGTACTATGATGCAAGGAATGTATGCTTAACTTTAATATGTTGATGAATTAATGTTATACGATTATGTCAATTATGTTCTAGAATGTACTCAATAGTTGTATGGATGCAAGAAGTAGAATGTAATGGAATGTAAATCTTACTCGAATGGATGTCTCATGTGTTTTACGGTCTCAATGATCATAAAGTAGTAGATTCTACTTCTTAAGATTAAATTGGGTTATGATCACTTCACAAACATTCCTGGTTGTTATAAACTAAAATATTATAATAAGCCTTATGAGGTATAAGGTGATATAATAATGCTTAAGATGGCATTCCATGGATTATATAATTTTTATCACATATATTATTTTTGTTATCCCATCGAGAAGATGTGGATTGGATATAAGATCCATGAATAACCATTGGTTGAGGTTATTTCATTATGATAGGTTTCCATCTTCAACGTATTTACATATATTCTTCTCCTAGTGGATAGTATGGTTAAGAATTATTTCCATTTTAAGAGGAATAAAATGTAATTCTTGGCCAGCATTCCCATATCTGAGTGATATGAGGGTATCATAGAAGCTTATCACTTCTACTTAAGAATGACTCTGATAAAGTATTAATAAGTTTGATGCTATTTGCCTTGATAGCTTACAATCCAAATGGAATAATTCTATCTTAGTTCATGATTATGACCTTTTCCTCATGAAATATTAATGTGTATATATATATAAAAACATTTGGTAATAAATGGGGTTGTTACACTTCTTGGGGTTCAGTCTCACATTGTGTTCAATAAGGTGATCGAGGATTTTGCTCAAGATATCGATATGCTCATGGAATAATAGCAATTTTCCCAATAATTCATCCATGTAATATTCCAAAATTTTATGCATATAGTCATGGAAGATGTATGTCATGGCATGCTGGTAGGTAGCATTGGTGTTTTTAAGGATATAAGGCATGAATTTATAACAAAATGTCCCCCAGGGTGTTGTGAATGTCATATTGAGTTGGTCCTCTAGATTGATACAAATATGGCTGTATCTAGATAAACCATCCATAAGGGATAATATTTTATGGCCCGTTGTATATCTACCAGGGTTTTTATGTTCAACAATGGGAACTCATCCTTAGGACTCACTTATTCAGGTCTCAAAATTTAGTGCAAATGTGAATCCTCCCATCGAGCTTCTTAATGGGGATCATGTTGGACAACCATGGCAGATAGTCCACTAATATATTGAACTTGGCATCCAAAAAATTTTGTAGCTCATATTTCACTATCAAGGCTACTTTCGAATGCATTTTTCTCAATTTTTACTTAACTAGCTTGGCCTTTGGATCAAGCATTAGATTATGCGCGACTAGATTTGGATCCAGTATTGATATTTAATTGTAAGACCATGCAAAATATTCCTTCTTCTTGGTGAGAAGGGTTGTTTAATTGGCTTACTCAATGGGGGACAAGCTCTCCCCTAACTTGATACATTGAATATTCTTAGGATCTGAACTGATATCTTTATCAATCATTGGTTTTATTAACATATGCAACCCCTCCTCCAATTGATGGGGAGTAGGGATAAGATGAATGTTATATGTTGGGTTTAGATCATAAATTGGAAATTTAGGTTCCTCCTCAACATGAAAGACATCATGAGTAGACATTGGAGAGAAATAAAATGGCTATAGCATTTGATTGCAAGACCAATATTCAAAAGGTGATGGAGGAGAATCTTCCCAATCAAAGTTAATTACCCCTAAGTTGAGGTGTAGTGACTTTGATGGATTATATGGATCTTACATCGATGTAAAAATGTCTATGGAAATCATTTTAATGGATGGATTATTTCACCTAGGTGGTTGATGGTGTCTATTGATATCTAGGTGTTGCAAGACTTGTGGAGGTGGTTGCAGTGGAATACGATGAATGAAGGCGGTCGATGTGGGTGTGGGTGAGCTTGCTCCTATAAAGGTAGAATTTATCACCAAATAGGATGATGTAATGGTAACATACATAGATAGAACTCATATTCATCATCCACAAGGATGATCTATGGGTATTATCCATTTGAAATAGAACATTCAATAGGTGTGACTCCATAGTCCAACTCATAATTAGACATCCATTCATAGGGAGGCCCATGATCATCTTCCTCATTATCGTGCGGAAAGGTATGAAAATTTTCACCTCTTTCATAAGATTGGTTGACCTCGCAAGGTATCTTGATCACTCATGGGTGTAGGGAAGTAGTCTCCCAGTGAATAAACTCAAATGGAATTGGTGTAGGGATCACGCACTAGCTCATCCCTAAATTTTAGGGTCATGCACTCTAAAATATCCATGTGGACATCAAGAGGCATAGGCTTGTTGTGTCCTAAACCAAACATATCATAAGGCATTTGATATTGTAGCTAGTAAGGAACATGATTACCTTTCTCATACAAGCCCAATCCATAACCATACTAGTTGCAAAGATGAAGATATCTCATGGTGAAGGTAGGATTGAACATGTAGTTAATATCCTTAGAAAATGGCTCTTCATCCTCTTTCTATTACTAATAGGGATCTATGCCATAGTTGATACCCCCATAAATTAAATTTATCTAATTTTGGAGGATATTGAGAGTTATGATAGTGCCTATTGGGAGATGAGGTCGACCCATGTCTTGCATCGACTCGATGGAAAGAGTTGTTATGATGTTCCTAACCAGGTATTCTCCTAGACTGGTGGTGGTTAAATGCACTATGACTTGTGGTGTTAGAGAAGTAGGGGATAGAATCAAGACTTGATTTGATTCAATGTGTGCATTATAATGTGGCTCTTCATCCACTATGCTATGAATATCACCTATGGATATGGTGGATATGGTCAAATAGATCTCATCAATAGGCCTTCTCCCCATGTTCCTTAGTAAAGGATTCACCAATGATGAAGGCATATCTAGGGGTGTTGATGGTGAGGATTGTATGGCCTGATATGATGATGGATTGATTGAAGGTTATGGTGAAGGAGTCAAACCTTGGTTGGATGCATTTGGTAGAAAATCTAGATGGTTTGATGGTAAGGTCGACTCAGGGATTTACTACACCAAGTTGCAGTACTTGAAGGGATCAAGGTCTACAGAGATGATAAGGACTTGCCTTTCATAGGTGTACTTTAGACACTGGTGAGTTATGGAGGTTACACACTTCATGTCCTTGATTTAAGGTCTTCCCAACAATATATTGTACACCATCTCACCCTCCAATATGTGGCATAGTGTTGGTATCATATTTTGTCCTACATGGATGGGTAAGACTATCGTACCAACTACTGATCATATAGCATCATTAAATTATTGAAGGGTGTATGTAGATGTAGACACTAAAATGTGGTAAACCTGATCAAGCATCCACAAACAATGATCAAATTTTCATCATATGACCCCTTGGGCAGCCCTCAAGAGGCTCATAGTGGTTCTAGCCACTCCAAAAAGGTCTTTGGAGGCTACCGGCCCAATTTTGGGAGGTTTTGGCCTAAAATTCACCACCATCCCACCCTGGTATTATGGTATATTCCCATCATCCCACCCTAGGATGGTGGTGAGCCATCGTCCCAGGGTGGGACAATGAGCAAGTTTGACCCAAAAAAAGTCAAATATGGGCCAAATGGCACCCAGAAACTACCATCGAGCACACCATTTGGAGCATGCAGGTTAGAGGGCACTGAGTCCTTATGACATAATTCATAATGGAGGCCCAAAATATATATTATCTTCCCCATATAGTACATGCATCCTGTTTGACAAGTGGCACCTCCTGCCATGCATGCCCATGCATGCCTTTTTGCACATAAGCCACTTTGGGCTATAAAGTGGATGAAATTTCCACATAAAAGTTAGACACACATATAGTGAGGAGTTCTAGGATATGCAATGGGGTTATTTTGATATTTCCCCTCACCTTATTGCACCTTTTTTCCCTTGAAATCTCCCTTTTTCCAAGGAGGTTACCGGGTGACTTCAAGAAGGTAATTCGAGCGTAATTTTTCCATCCGGGTGAATTTCTTCACCAAATTTGATTAAAACACACCTTAGGTTGTTTAGGAACATATTATAGTGTTTTGGTAACAAAAAATGACCGGATTTGGTGGGTATCCCCTCCTAGGGTGCCCCCCAAATAGTTGTAGTCACCATTGCCCACCCTGAGACAAGGGTAAATTATTAAGCAATTTCTTTAATGTTTTTAATTATTTATTTTCTAAATTATTACATTAATCTTCAGTTCAAATTTCAGGTAATTTGGAGTTAAAATTAAGAAGTTATGCTATTTTTAAGTTTTCGTAGGCTCATAGGGCCCATCCGGGTACCCCAATTTGATGCAAGTGGATCCGGGATCCAATTTGAAAATATGATCATATGGGTTGTCTTGAAATGCCAATTTATGCATACTGACCAAATTTCATGAGTTTTGGATGAGTTTAGGTTTGATATTTTGTTGTCCTCATTTTCATAGGTTGTAGGCAGGTGGTGCTAAATCGAGGGGTATACGGGTGCAATTTATGATATTTTTTGGGTGATATCCTTCCAAAAAATCCTCTTTAACATATCTAAAAATTTTCAAGTCATTTTTATATCATTTTATGCACTTTTAATTCATATGCCATTTTGCCCCTGTGGGGATTGCATGTTTTCACCATACACCCTTGCTATTTGATCTCCTTTTGCTTCCTTGTGTGTAGGTGCAGGTCCTCAGAAGGATTTGGGAAGCAATATAAGACATTATAGAACTTATATACAAGAATCAATGGCATTGGCTCACCCACATTGATTGTGGGTATGCGAAGAAACATTAGATGTGCACCCGGATTTTGTGAAATACTTGGTCTTTGGGCACCCAATATTGTAACAATTATATCATAATTTTTGATACCTCAAGGGCACTTATGTAACCTTGTATTGTATCCAACAAATTAATGAGAAAATACTTACTTTCATTCATTTCATTTTGTTTGGTATTCTTTCCTTTTGCATGAATGCTTACTTTTTGACATTCATTAGTGATATTGGGTAGATACACTTATTTTTACACATCATTTGGTGTACCATTTTTCCCTAATTCAGTGGCAATCATGGTGGGACCCTTTTCCCTTATGATTTGGGTGAAAATCTGACCTCAATTTTGCAATTTTTGCCCTTTTTGTGTTGTAGGTGCTCCCCTCCCCACGCTGGAATGGTGGCAGAGCCTTTATTTGGAACACCCTGGGATGGTGGCTTCACCTTCCCACCCTAGGATGGTGGTGAGGCTTCTAATCATACCACCCTGGAGCGGTGGTGAAACAGTGAATATTCTGCTCAAAAAATCCAGAATTTGGAGGCCTCAAAATGTACAAAGTGCCTAAAACCTCTATTTTTTTGCTACATTTTCAGAGACTATCAAAAATTAGTTTTCTTGCTTCATTTGCTTGCATATAAAGGTTAAAAGTTACATTTTTGCTTTTATTATAACATCACATAGCAAAAGGAAGAATAAAAATCAAAATAAATCTAAAGTAGCAATGCATCTTTATGGTTTGATTGCTTGTGGCTTACCCAATGGGTAGGTTAGCATTTAGGGCTTGCATCTATAAGTGAAATTTGTAGGTTCATTTTATCCTAGATTTTGAAATTAAAACACACCTATTGCATGCATTTAGTGAATGATCATCAAATGCTTATTTGCTTGCTTTATTTGGGCTTAAAATGAACCACACACACTTGCACATTCCACTATAACATTGGTAAGGTTGGATTTCATCACCAACCCCCAATTGAGACCGGTGACGTTGGATTTCACCTCCTTCCACTAGATTGCCCATAAATATCTTAGATATAATAGGGCACTCTTTCAATATGGAATAGGTCACTAATATTCAAACTTCCTCCCACTATTGGAAATATTGTTTTAGAGTGGAAGAGCTAGGCGAACCCCTCACTGGGATTTAAGCGGTGTACCCTAGACTCTTTTGAGAAATCATGTTTGGCACTAGTGTCCCTAGTCACCACTTTGGTTTAGTTCCCTCATTCTAATTCCACAACAAGAGATAAAATAAAAACAAAAAATTTAAACACACTGAAACCAGTTTAGGACACACATTTAATCAGTAAAAAGATAATCATATTGTCTTCTTTGTGTGTTTCTTTGTTATTTGGGACAAAACCCTAACCCTAATTTTCCAAAAAATAGGGTTTAAAAAAAAATCAAAAAAATAAGTAAAAATATACTTTTTTATTCTGCATCCAACACTTCAATAATCATGAAAAATAGAGCTATAAAAAAAAAGTTATTTTGGTTTTATTTTTACTCTATTTTCGACCCCGAAAATAGTGAAAAACTGCACTAAAATAGTCATAAAGTGGTCTAGACAACTCCAAAAAGTACAAAATTTGTTTTGTTGTCTTAGTTAGCCCCTAGGGCACCTCTCCTAGAAATTTTGTGTCCTAACTCTTCATGGTTCAAAATTTCCCCAAAAATCCTAAAAGTGGGCATTTCCCCACAGGTCCCGGTTAGCCAAATATTCCAAAATACAATTTTTTGATCCAAAAATCAAATTTTGGAGCCCTAGCCCATTGTGATCAGCTCGTTGCATTGATCATTTTTATATATAACACTTATAACCTTTATCAAAATTTGAAATTTTCTTTAGTGTGGGTTTCCTTCAAGGTTCATCTAGTCAACACACTATGACAACTATGCATGGCCGAGCTCGATCACGAGCTAGTGAAGTAGAAAACTTTAGGAGAGGCCTTGAGCACCATAATTATAGGTATGAGGATATCCTCACTCCTACATGGAGCCCTGATAGTAGTCACATTTGCTATTCTCCTAAAGATCTCATCATTCCTGCATGACACCCTGAAAGTCGTCATGATTTCCACTCCTCACACAAAAGACCCGATCACCAAAGTACCTCTACCAAGAGAACATCAATGGGTTACCAACATGATAAAGTGGATTATTCGGTTAGCCAACACCGATTCCAATCACAAAATAGATATAATCATCCTTCCAAAGGGCCTAGCAGGGAGGTCTACACTCCCTCTACATCATGGTCTTCACCACATAGAACTCCCATCCAACAAGTGTTAGCAACCCATAGTAGGCCTATGCAAAGTTCGCATGCACCATCAGCAAAAGTGACCATGAGCGAGCTTCTACTACAATCCTCCAAATATTGGGAACCTTTCATGAGGGTCTTGGATTCCATGGAGGTACAAAATCATGACTCTGATGCTTTCACCAACTTTATGGAATACATACAAATGTACAAGAAGCTTGCTATATCCTTTCAAAATCATGAGGTCAAACCCGTGCCTACCAATTCACTAGATCTTGCTTTGCATATCATTGCGAGTATCAATAGGGTCCCCTATAAGTGAGTATTGGTTGACATAGGTTCCTCGATAAACATTATTACCACAGCTTCACTAAAGCATCTCAACCTTCCATCCTCGTGCATTGCACCTTCCAAGTTCACATTACAAGCATTTAATGATGCTTTATCCTCCACTATGGGTACAATAATCCTACTTGTTGAATTTGGACAAAATACTATGCCTACATTGTTCTACATCTTGGAGGGTGAAAGACAATACAACATACTACTTGGAAGACCATGGATAAGAGATATGGAATGTGTTCCATCTATAGTGCATCAATGCATTAAATACATTGATGAAGGTAAGGTACATGTGATCAATGCTGACCCAGACCCCTTCAAGTATTATAAGTAGGTGGATCATCCACAAAGGCCTAGAGTATCACCCAAGCATTTGGATACTAAACCCAATGACTTTATCCAAAGTCCAGATGCAACCCCATGGTTAGTCATGAAGTTACCTTCACCACCACCGCTAGTACCATCCTCTATCTTTTCAAGCAAGGAAGGATCAGAAGAGCCAACTATAGAAGCTCCCATAGTTGTCATCAATACACCTATAGAAGATCTTATCACTCCTACCAAAAAGGAGGAAGAACCCCCTATTGATATGGATGAATCAAATCATATCATACCATATTCATCCACCATAGTTGAGGACACAATTCAATTGACCTACCTAGAAATCGATGAGTGCATAGTACCCAATGTTGCATTCACACCTATCATCGAGTCGATCAAAGATCTAGGTAGTCCCCCTACCAAGTTTCCACCCATTGATAGCATTCCTGATGTGCCCTCCGAACATGGAGGCCAAGCAAATCATCTTGGACAAGTTGATGAGGCAGCCATAACTTGTTCAAATGCAAATGCATCTTCTCATGAGTTTGTGGGAATTATCAATGTGATGACAGAGAACCAAAGTCCTCTGAATCCATCTATGCAACTTGCAACTCCATCCAACATCCCATCCACACCACAGGAGATACCATTGATGGATTCGGTCACACCTACTCCATCTCACTCAACATCTCCACAAGATC
This sequence comes from Wollemia nobilis, assembly GCA_028583015.1. Classification (NCBI taxonomy): domain Eukaryota; kingdom Viridiplantae; phylum Streptophyta; class Pinopsida; order Araucariales; family Araucariaceae; genus Wollemia; species Wollemia nobilis. The sequence goes on along the minus strand of JAQPPZ010017226.1, from coordinate 8,832,711 downwards.
AAGAGTAGGTGTACCCCCTAGACCAAAGTGGGGGTAACCCAACTACCATAGTTGAAAACTCTAAGTTGGAACATGAGCATGAGCTAAATCAAGAACAAGAACATGTGGATATAATCGCCAGCTCCAATCATCATGAAGCATCCACATATGCTCAGATATTAGGGACTTTTTATCCACCCTCAATCAACTATCTCCTAGCTCCCACACCTAGTTCACCTCCACCAACTATCAGTTGCCATCCAGGTTCTTCAATAGTCATCTAGTCATCACCTCCGCTAGTTCCACAACATATCTTGGATAGGCTAGCCAATGTGGAGTTACACATGAATCAACAACACAATGATTTACAATAGATCTTGAGTCAACTCACAAGCATTGAGGTACAATTGAGTAATCTTAAATCTCAACCCCCTGAGTATCTGGACCAACCCACTCCTATGCAATCCAATATTAAGTCTCAAAAAAATCAAGGGCAAAACCAACAACGTCACCCTAAGTGACAATTTATGCCCATTGTCAAGTCCATGGACTCTTTGTTTGAGTGCCTCTTAGTAGCTAATGTGATCAACCTACCTGAGTGTCGACCTATCAATCAAAACACACCAAAGCCCAAAACATATCGCAAAGACCTATATTGCAAGTACCATAGGCAAAATGGGCATGACATCCATAGGTGCTTCATGTTCAAACACCTAGTACATGATATAATCGATAGGAATGATCCTCAAGTCCAAGATCTCATTGATGAGGGAGCTTTATCCATGAGTGGAGAACTCATTTCACCCCATCAAAACATGGGCATTACCCAAAATCCCCTAGCACAATTAGGGGGGTCAATTTCTATTGCTCCTTCTAGCCAATACAATAACATTGCACCAATCATAGTACATACTAGGGGTATCCAAGGTGTAACACCTTCCCCACTATTTACATCATAAGCAATGAAGCAAACTGAGGTATTCTAAAGGTATCACACCTTCCTCGCTTCCTTTGATCACCACAAATGCTGGGGGTATACAAGGTATTGCACCTTCCTCCTAAGAACACAAAGTAAGAAAAGTTACAAAAGGCTCCAAGGGTATCTACATACCGCTTGGTCAACCCATAGCACCCCTAGGTGGTCTATAACTATCTAGGTGACCCCAAAAGGCTCCAAGGGTATCTACATACCTCTTGGTCAACCCATAACATCCCTAGGTGGTCTATAACTATCTAGGTGACCCCAAAAGGCTCCAAGGGTATCTACATACCACTTGGTCAACCCATAACACCCCTAGGCAGTCTATAACTATCTAGGTGACCCCAAAAAGCTCCAAGGGTATCTACATACCGCTTGGTCAACCCATAACACCCCTAGGTGGTCTATAACTATCTAGGTTACCCCAAAATTATCCAAGGGTATCTACATACCACTTGGTCAACCCATAGCACCCCTAGGTAGTATATAACTATCTAGGTGACCCCAAAATCTCCAAGGGTATCTACATACCACTTGGTCAACCCATAGCATCCCTAGGTGGTCTATAACTATCTAGGTGACCCCAAAAGGCTCCAAGGGTATCTACATACCACTTGGTCAACCCATAACAACCCTAGGTGATCTATAACTATCTAGATGACCCCAAAATGCTCCTAGTGGGTTTTCACCATCTAGGTAAACCCTAGAAACCCTAAAGGCATCCATAAGCCCTTTGGTCATAACAAAATTCCCCTAGGTAGTCGTAGATACTTTTTAAGTGTCTCTAAATGCCTAGGTCACCCAAAAGGCTCCTAGCAGGTTTTCACCATCTAGGTCAAGTAAAAATGCTCCTAGACTATCTACGATCATCTAGGTCAACCCTAAAAGCCCCAAAGGCATCCATAAGCCCTTTAGTCACAACCAAATTCCCCTAGGTAGTCGTAGACACTTTTTAAGTGTCGTTGAATGCCTAGGTCACCCAAAAGGCTCCTAGTGGGTTTTCACCATCTAGGTCAAGTAAAAATGCTCCTAGACTATCTACGATCATCTAGGTCAACCCTAAAAGCCCCAAAGGCATCCATAATCCCTTTGGTCATAGCCAAATGCCCCTAGGTAGTCGTAGACACTTTTTAAGTGTCGTCACACGTCTAGGTCACCCAAAAGGCTCCTAGCGGGTTTTCACCACCTAGGTCAAGTAAAAATGCTCCTAGACTATCTACGATCATCTAGGTCAACCCTAAAATCCCCAAAGGCATCCATAAGCCCTTTGGTCATAGCCAAATGCCCCTAGGTAGTCGTAGACACTTTTTAAGTGTCGTCGCCCATCTAGGTCACCCAAAAGGCTCCTAGCGGGTTCTCACCGTCTAGGTCAAGTAAAAATGCTCCTGGACTATCTATGATCATCTAGGTCAACCCTAAAATCCCCAAAGGCATCCATAAGCCCTTTGGTCATAGCCAAATGCCCCTAGGTAGTCATAGACAATTTTTAAGTGCCATCACATGTCTAGGTCACCCAAAAGGCTCCTAGAGGGTTCTCACCATCTAGGTCAAGTAAAAATGCTCCTGGACTATCTACGATCATCTAGGTCAACCCTAAAAGCCCCAAAGGCATCCATAAGCCCTTTGGTCATAGCCAAATGCCCCTAGGCAATCGTAGACACTTTTTAAGTGTTGTCACATGTCTAGGTCACCCAAAAGGCTCCTAGCGGGTTTTCATCATCTAGGTCAAGTAAAAATGCTCCTAGACTATCTAAGATCATCTAGGTCAACCCTAAAAGACCCAAAGGCATCCATAAGCCCTTTGTTCATAGCCAAATGCCCTTAGGCAGTCGTAGACACTTTTTAAGTGCCATCGCACGTCTAGGTCACCCAAAAGGCTCCTAGCGGGTTCTCACCGTCTAGGTCAAGTAAAAATTCTCCTAGACTATCTACGATCATCTAGGTCAACCCTAAAAGCCCCAAAGGCATCCATAAGCCCTTTTGTCACAGCCAAATACCCCTAGGTAGTCATAGACACTTTTTAAGTGCCACCGCATATCTAGGTCACCCAAAAGGCTCCTAGTGGGTTTTCATCGTCTAGGTCAAGTAAAAATGCTCCTAGACTATCTACGATCATCTAGGTCAACCCTAAAAGCCCCAAAGGCATCCATAAGACCTTTGGTCATATCCAAATGCCCCTAGGTAGTCATAGACACTTTTTAAGTGTCGTTGCACATCTAGGTCACCCAAAAGGCTCCTAGCGGGTTTTCATCATCTAGGTCAAGTAAAAATGCTCCTAGACTATCTACGATCATCTAGGTCAACCCTAAAAGCCCCAAAGGCATCCATAAGCCCTTTGGTCATAGCCAAATACCCCTAGGTAGTCGTAGACACTTTTTAAGTGCCATCGCACATCTAGGTCACCCAAAAGGCTCCTAGTGGGTTCTCACCGTCTAGGTCAAGTAAAAATACTCCTAGACTATCTACGAATCATCTAGGTCAACCCTAAAAGCCCCAAAGGCATCCATAAGCCCTTTTGTCATATTCTAAATGCCCCTAGGTAGTCGTAGACACTTTTTAAGTGTCGTTGCATGTCTAGGTCACCCAAAAGGCTCCTAGTGGGTTTTCACCATCTAGGTCAAGTAAAAATGCTCCTAGACTATCTATGATCATCTAGGTCAACCTTAAAATCCCCAAAGGCATCCATAAGCCCTTTGGTCACAGCCAAATACCCCTAGGTAGTCGTAGACACTTTTTAAGTGCTGTTGCACGTCTAGGTCACCCAAAAGGCTCCTAGCAGGTTTTCACCATCTAGGTCAAGTAAAAATGCTCCTAGACTATCTACGATCATCTAGGTCAACCCTAAAAGCCTCAAAGGCATCCATAAGCCCTTTTGTCACAGCCAAATACCCCTAGGTATTCGTAGACACTTTTTAAGTGTTGCCACACATCTAGGTCACCCAAAAGGCTCCTAGCGGGTTTTCACCATCTAGGTCAAGTAAAAATGCTCCTGGACTATCTACGATCATCTAGGTCAATCCTAAAAGCCCCAAAGGCATCCATAAGCCCTTTGGTCATAGCAAAATACCCCTAGGTAGTCGTAGACACTTTTTAAGTGCCACCACATGTCTAGGTCACCCAAAAGGCTCCTAGTGGGTTCTCACCATCTAGGTCAAGTAAAAATGCTCCTAGACTATCTACGATCATCTAGGTCAACCCTAAAATCCCCAAAGGCATCCATAAGCCCTTTTGTCACAACCAAATGCCCCTAGGTAGTCGTAGATACTTTTTAAGTGTTGCCCCACATCTAGGTCACCCAAAAGGATCCTAGTGGGTTCTCATCGTCTAGGTCAAGTAAAAATTCTCCTAGACTATCTACGATCATCTAGGTCAACCCTAAAAGCCCCAAAGGCATCCATAAGCCCTTTGGTCATAGCCAAATGCCCCTAGGTAGTCGTAGACACTTTTTAAGTGCCACCGCATGTCTAGGTCACCCAAAAGGCTCCTAGCAGGTTCTCACCATCTAGGTCAAGTAAAAATGCTCCTGGACTATCTACGATCATCTAGGTCAACCCTAAAATCCCCAAAGGCATCCATAAGCCCTTTGGTCATAGCCAAATGCCCCTAGATAGTCATAGACACTTTCTAAGTGTCATCGCACATCTAGGTCACCCAAAAGGCTCCTAGCAGGTTTTCATCTCCTAGGTCAAGTAAAAATTCTCCTAGACTATCTACGATCATCTAGGTCAACCCTAAAAGCCCCAAAGGTATCCATAATCCCTTTTGTCATATCCAAATTCCCCTAGGTAATCATAGACATATTTTAAGTACTATCATATGTCTAGGTCACCCAAAAGGCTCCTAGTAGGTTTTCATCATCTAGGTCAAGTAAAAATGCTCTTGGACTATCTACAATCATCTAGGTCAACCCTAAAATCCCCAAAGGCATCCATAAGCCCTTTTTTCATAGCAAAATTCCCCTAGGCAGTCATAGAAACTTTTTAAGTGTCGTCGCCCGTCTAGGTCACCCAAAAGGCTCCTAGCGGGTTTTCACCATCTAGGTCAAGTAAAAATGCTCTAGGACTATCTACGATCATCTAGGTCAACCCTAAAAGCCCCAAAGGCATCCATAAGCCCTTTGGTCATAGCCAAATACCCCTAGGTAGTCGTAGACACTTTTTAAGTGCTACCACACGTCTAGGTCACCTAAAAGGCTCCTAGCGGGTTCTCACCATCTAGGTCAAGTAAAAATGCTCTTGAAATATCTACGATCATCTAGGTCAACCCTAAAAGCCCCAAAGGCATCCATAAGCCCTTTGGTCATAGCCAAATGCCCCTAGGTAGTTGTAGACACTTTTTAAGTGCCACCGCATGTCTAGGTCACCCAAAAGGCTCCTAGCGGGTTTTCACCATCTAGGTCAAGTAAAAATGCTCCTAGAATATCTACGATCATCTAGGTCAACCCTAAAAGCCCCAAAGGCATCCATAAGCCCTTTGGTCATAGCCAAATGCCCCTAGGCAATTGTAGACTTTTTAATTTCTATCGCATGTCTAGGTCACCGAAAAGGCTCCTAGTGGGTTTTCACCATCTAGGTCAAGTAAAAATGCTCCTAGACTATATACAATCATCTAGGTCAACCCTAAAAGCCCCAAAGGCATCCATAAGCCCTTTGGTCATAGCCAAATACCCCTAGGTAGTCATAGACACTTTTTAAGTGCCACCACACATCTAGGTCACCCAAAAGGCTCCTAGCGGGTTCTCACCATCTAGGTCAAGTAAAAATGCTCCTAGACTATCTACGATCATCTAGGTCAACCCTAAAATCCCCAAAGGCATCCATAAGCCCTTTTGTCACAACCAAATGCCCCTAGGCAGTCGTAGACACTTTTTAAGTGCCATCGCATGTCTAGGTCACCCAAAAGGACTCCTAGTGGGTTCTCACCATCTAGGTCAAGTAAAAATGCTCCTAGACTATCTAAGATCATCTAGGTCAACCCTAAAAGCCCCAAAGGCATCCATAAGCCCTTTTGTCACAACCAAATACCCCTAGGTAGTCGTAGACACTTTTTAAGTGCCACTACATGTCTAGGTCACCCAAAAGGCTCCTAGAGGGTTCTCACTATCTAGGTCAAGTAAAAATACTCCTAGACTATCTATGATCATCTAGGTCAACCCTAAAAGCCCCAAAGGCATCCATAAGCCCTTTGTCACAACCAAATGCCCCTAGGTAGTCGTAGACACTTTTTAAGTGTCATCACACGTCTAGGTCACCCAAAAGGCTCCTAGCGGGTTTTCATCGTCTAGGTCAAGTAAAAATGCTCCTAGACTATCTACGATCATCTAGGTCAACCCTAAAAGCCCCAAAGGCATCCATAAGCCCTTTTGTCATAGCCAAATACCCCTAGGCAATCGTAGACACTTTTTAAGTGTTGTCACATGTCTAGGTCACCCAAAAGGCTCCTAGAGGGTTTTCATCATCTAGGTCAAGTAAAAATGCTCCTAGACTATCTATGATCATCTAGGTCAACCCTAAAATCCCCAAAGGCATCCATAAGCCCTTTTGTCATAGCCAAATATCCCTAGGTAGTCGTAGACACTTTTTTAGTGCTATCATATGTTTAGGTCACCCAAAAGTCTCCTAGCAGGTTTTCATCATCTAGGTCAAGTAAAAATGCTCCTAGACTATTTATGATCATCTAGGTCAACCCTAAAATCCCCAAAGGCATCCATAAGCCCTTTGGTCATAGCTAAATACCCCTAGGTAGTAGTAGACACTTTTTAAGTGTCATCACACGTCTAGGTCACCCAAAAGGCTCCTAGCGAGTTTTCATCATCTAGGTCAAGTAAAAATGCTCCTAGACTATCTACGATCATCTAGGTCAACCCTAAAAGCCCCAAAGGCATCCATAAGACCTTTGGTCACAGCCAAATGTCCCTAGGTAGTCGTAGACACTTTTTAAGTGCCATCACATATCTAGGTCACCCAAAAGGCTCCTAGTGGGTTCTCACTATCTAGGTCAAGTAAAAATGCTCCTAGACTATCTACGATCATCTAGGTCAACCCTAAAATCCCCAAAGGTATCCATAATCCCTTTGGTCACAACCAAATGCCCCTAGGTAGTCATAGATACTTTTTAAGTGTTGTCGCATGTCTAGGTCACCCAAAAGGCTCCTAGCGGGTTTTCATCGTCTAGGTCAAGTAAAAACACTCCTAGACTATCTACGATCATCTAGGTCAACCCTAAAATCCCCAAAGGCATCCATAAGCCCTTTGGTCATAGCCAAATGCCCCTAGATAGTCGTAGACACTTTTTAAGTGTTGTCACACATCTAGGTCACCCAAAAGGCTCCTAGCGGGTTTTCACCATCTAGGTCAAGTAAAAATGCTCTTGGACTATCTACGATCATCTAGGTCAACCCTAAAAGCCCCAAAGGCATCCATAAGCCCTTTGTTCACAGCCAAATGCCCCTAGGTAGTCGTAGACACTTTTTAAGTGCCATCACATATCTAGGTCACCCAAAAGGCTCCTAGTGGGTTCTCACCATCTAGGTCAAGTAAAAATACTCCTAGACTATATACGATCATCTAGGTCAACCCTAAAAGCCCCAAAGGCATCCATAAGCCCTTTTGTCATAGCCAAATGCCCCTAGGTAGTCATAGACACTTTTTAAGTGTCATCACCCGTCTAGGTCACCCAAAAGGCTCCTAGTAGGTTCTCACCATCTAGGTCAAGTAAAAATGCTCTTGGACTATATACGATCATCTAGGTCAACCCTAAAATCCCCAAAGGCATCCATAAGCCCTTTTATTTGACCTAGATGATCTTAGATAGTCCATGAACATTTTTACTTAACCTAGATGGTGAGAACCTGCTAGGAGCCTTTTAGGTGACCTAGATGTGCGACAACAATTAAAAAGTGTCTACGACTATCTAGGGGAATTTGGCTATGATCTAGATATGCGGTGACAATTAAAAAGTATCTACGACTACCTAGGGAAATTTGGCTATGACCAAAGGGCTTATGGATGATGTACATCTAGGTCAAGTAAAAATGCTCCTAGACTATCTACGATCATCTAGGTCAACCCTAAAAGCCCCAAAGGCATCCATAAGCCCTTTGGTCACAGAAAAATGCCCCTAGATAGTCGTAGACACTTTTTAAGTGCCACCACCCATTTAGGTCACCCAAAAGGCTCCTAGCAGGTTTTCACTATCTAGGTCAAGTAAAAATGCTCCTAGACTATCTACGATCATCTAGGTCAACCCTAAAAGTCCCAAAGGTATCCATAAGCCCTTTTATCACAGCCAAATGCCCCTAGGTAGTCATAGAAACTTTTTAAGTGTCATTGCACGTCTAGGTCACCCAAAAGGCTCCTAGCAGGTTTTCACCACCTAGGTCAAGTAAAAATGCTCCTGGACTATCTACGATCATCTAGGTCAACCCTAAAAGCCCCAAAGGCATCCATAAGCCCTTTGGTCACAGCCAAATACCCCTAGGATAGTAGTAGACACTTTTTAAGTGTCATCACCTATCTAGGTCACCCAAAAGGCTCCTAGCGGGTTTTCACCATCTAGGTCAAGTAAAAATGCTCCTAGACTATCTACGATCATCTAGGTCAACCCTAAAAGCCCCAAAGGCATCCATAAGCCCTTTGGTCACAACCAAATTCCCCTAGGTATTCTTAGACACTTTTTAAGTGCCATCGCACATCTAGGTCACCCAAAAGGCTCCTAGTGGGTTTTCACCATCTAGGTCAAGTAAAAATGCTCCTAGACTATCTACGATCATCTAGGTCAACCTTAAAAGCCCCAAAGGCATCCATAAGCCCTTTGGTCATAGCCAAATACCCCTAGGAAGTCGTAGACACTTTTTAAGTGATGTCACACATCTAGGTCACCCAAAAGGCTCCTAGCGGGTTCTCACCATCTAGGTCAAGTAAAAATGCTCCTAGACTATCTACGATCATCTAGGTCAACCCTAAAATCCCCAAAGGCATCCATAAGCCCTTTGATCATAGCCAAATGCCCCTAGGTAGTCGTAGACACTTTTTAAGTTCCACTGACCGTCTAGGTCACCCAAAAGGATCCTAGCAGGTTCTCATCATCTAGGTCAAGTAAAAATGCTCCTAGACTATCTACGATCATCTAGGTCAACCCTAAAAGCCCCAAAGGCATCCATAAGCCCTTTGGTCACAACCAAATACCCCTAGGCAGTCGTAGACACTTTTTAAGTGCCATTGCACATCTAGGTCACCCAAAAGGCTCCTAGCGGGTTCTCACCATCTAGGTTAAGTAAAAATGCTCCTAGACTATCTACGATCATCTAGGTCAACCCTAAAATCCCCAAAGGCATCCATAAGCCCTTTGGTCACAGCCAAATTACCCTAGGTAGTCGTAGACACTTTTTAAGTGCCATCGCATGTCTAGGTCACCCAAAAGGCTCCTAGCGGGTTCTCACCATCTAGGTCAAGTAAGAATGCTCTTGGACTATATAATATCATCTAGGTCAACCCTAAAATCCCCAAAGGAATCCATAAGCCCTTTTTTCATAGCCAAGTAGACACTTTTTAAGTGCTATCGCCCGTCTAGGTCACCCAAAAGGCTCCTAGCGGGTTTTCATTGCCTAGGTCAAGTAAAAATGCTCCTGGACTATCTACAATCATCTAGGTCAACCCTAAAAGCCCCAAAGGCATCCATAAGCCCTTTGGTCATAACCAAATACCCCTAGGTAGTTGTAGACACTTTTTAAGTGTCGTCACTCATCTAGGTCACCCAAAAGGCTCCTAGCGGGTTTTCATCATCTAGGTCAAGTAAAAATGCTCCTAGACTATCTACGATCATCTAGGTCAACCCTAAAAGCCCCAAATGGCATCCATAAGTCCTTTGGTCAAAACCAAATTCCCCTAGGAAGTCATAGACACTTTTTAAGTGCCACTACAAGTCTAGGTCACCCAAAAGGCTCCTAGCGGGTTCTCACCATCTAGGTCAAGTAAAAATGCTCCTAGACTATCTACGATCATCTAGGTCAACCCTAAAAGCCCCAAAGTCATCCATAAGCCCTTTGGTCATAGCCAAAGACCCCTAGGTAGTCGTAGACACTTTTTAAGTGTCATCACCCATCTAGGTCACCCAAAAGGCTCCTAGCGGGTTCTCACCATCTAGGTCAAGTAAAAATGCTCCTAGACTATCTACAATCATCTAGGTCAACCCTAAAAGCCCCAAAGGCATCCATAAGCCCTTTGGTCATAGCCAAATGACCCTAGGCAGTCGTAGACACTTTTTAAGTGCCATCGCATGTCTAGGTCACCCAAAAGGCTCCTAGTGGGTTCTCATCGTCTAGGTCAAGTAAAAATGCTCCTGGACTATCTACGATCATCTAGGTCAACCCTAAAAGCCCACAAAGGCATCCATAATCCCTTTTTTCATAGCCAAATACCCCTAGATAGTCATAGACACTTTTTAAGTGTCATCGCCCATATAGGTCACCCAAAAGGCTCCTAGTGGGTTCTCACCATCTAGGTCAAGTAAAAATGCTCCTAGACTATCTACGATCATCTATGTCAACCCTAAAATCCCCAAAGGCATCCATAAGCCCTTTGGTCATAGCCAAATACCCCTAGGTAGTTGTAGACACTTTTTAAGTGTCATCTCACATCTAGGTCACCCAAAAGGCTCCTAGAGGGTTCTCACCATCTAGGTCAAGTAAAAATGCTCCTGGACTATCTACAATCATCTAGGTCAACCCTAAAAGCCCCAAAGGCATCCATAAGCCCTTTGGTCATAACAAAATATCCCTAGGTAGTCATAGACACTTTTTAAGTGTTACCACATGTCTAGGTCACCCAAAATGCTCCTAGGGGGTTCTCACCATCTAGGTCAAATAAAAACGCTCTTGGACTATCTACGATCATCTATGTCAACCCTAAAAGCCCCAAAGGCATCCATAATCCCTTTGGTCCTAGCCAAATGTCCCTAGGTAGTCATAGACACTTTGTAAGTGTTTTCGCATGTCTAGGTCACCCAAAAGGCTCCTAGCGGGTTTTCACCGCCTAGGTCAAGTAAAAATGCTCCTAGACTATCTATGATCATCTAGGTCAACCCTAAAATCCCCAAAGGCATCCATAAGCCCTTTGGTCATAGCAAAATACCCCTAGGCATTTGTAGACACTTTTTAAGTGCCATCGCACGTCTAGGTCACCCAAAAGGCTCCTAGTGGGTTTTCACCATCTAGGTCAATTAAAAATGCTCCTAGACTATCTATGATCATCTAGGTCAACCCTAAAAGCCCCAAAGGCATCCATAAGCCCTTTGGTCACAACCAAATATCCCTAGGTAGTCATAGACACTTTTTAAGTGTCGTCGCACGTCTAGGTCACCCAAAAGTCTCCTAGCGGGTTCTCACCATCTAGGTCAAGTAAAAATGCTCCTAGACTATCTACGATCATCTAGGTCAACCCTAAAATCCCCAAAGGCATCCATAAGCCCTTTGGTCATAGCCAAATACCCCTAGGTAGTCGTAGACACTTTTAAGTGTCATCACACGTCTAGGTCACCCAAAAGGCTCCTAGTGGGTTCTCACCGTCTAGGTCAAGTAAAAATGCTCCTTGACTATCTATGATCATCTAGGTCAACCCTAAAATCCCCAAAGGCATCCATAAGCCCTTTTGTCACAACCAAATACCCCTAGGTAATCATAGACACTTTTTAAGTGCTACTGACCACCTAGGTCACCCAAAAGGCTCCTAGTAGGTTTTCACCATCTAGGTCAAGTAAAAATGCTCCTAGACTATCTACGATCATCTATGTCAACCCTAAAAGCCCCAAAGGTATCCATAAGCCCTTTGGTCACAACCAAATTCCCCTAGGTAGTTGTAGACACTTTCTAAGTTTTGTTGAATTCTTAGGTCACCCAAAAGGCTCCTAGCGGGTTTTCACCATCTAGGTCAAGTAAAAACACTCCTAGGATACATACGATAATCTAGGTCAAACCTAAATGACCCAATGGCCCCAAAATAAGCCTGTTGGTCACATGTATATACATATCGATCAAAAATTCAAAAACATCATCAAAATATCAAAATACAAAAACATTGCATTGCATTGCACTTTCATACATATATATCAATCAAAATTTCAAAAAGAGAAAAAAAAACATCATCAAAATTTCAAAAAAATATTGCATTCCCATAAAGTTGCATACCATTGCATTATCATTTGCATTTGGCATAATCATCATTGGAAATTTGTATTTTTAAAGTGGCTCATACATGTCTAGCATTAAAATAGTACACTAAGTATAATGCACAATCAATGGTGTCAAGGTTATAACTCAGCTCATTCCATAGTTACTTATCATTTCCATATGCATTTCATAAATTTTTGAGGTTGTGTCTATTCCCTCCACTTAGTCATTTGTTTTTAGAATGTCATTAAGGTTTTTGGTCACTTAGCCATATCTAGTGTCTTCTCAGATTTTGTAGAAGGCTAGTGATATTTTTAGGAGGTAGAGTCTTGCTGAGATCGTGCCTCATATACATCAAATCCCAAAATATTTCACACTAATAAATATAATTTTATGAAAGTAAATATTAAACCCAGAAAGTGGTCTAGGGTACTGATGAGGCCTAGAAATGCCTCAATCATAGCATGTTTTGAACATTGAAACTGCCTAAAAACTCTTGTGTTTAATCTGATATGCTAGTTAAGTTGATTTAATATGTTGTGTATTAACTGTTTGCATGATCAATGTGTTAGAAATACTATATTCTGATTTTTTATAGTTTTTGCATAGTTTTATGTTACTTTGTCATGACTTGCTAAATGAGAAGTATGCTTAGGTTGATAGCAACACTTCACTAGTTTTGTTTTGATGTGTTTCAAGCATTTGTTTATCTAAATCTAGCAAATAGTGCAAGCAAACTATTAAATGTGCAACAAAAACTGGTTTTCCAATGTAAATTCTAGCCAGATGCCAATGAATGGCAAGGCATGGAATTCACACATGGAGAGAGATGAAGGCTATTGCAATCTGATCTTGAGAGCTAACCCACCTAAGAAATGTAGATGAAATCACTTGAAGAGCACATAATTGTTCATTTCAAAGATCTTCGAAATGAGCAGACATCTTTGGAATGAGAAATACAGTCTCTTCGGAATGAGCGGACATCTTTGGAATGAGAAATGCAGTCTCTTCGAAATGAGCCACTTATCTTTGGAATGAGAACAGAAAGTGCTTTTTGACTTGTTGACTAATTTTTGACGATGGAAAAAGGGAAAGAAATATTGAAAAGGTTAAGGGAAAATATCTCCCATCTGAATTTGTCGTCCTTGCCGACCAAAGCCACCATTTATGGAAAAGATCAATTTTGATCCTCTTCTAGGATAAACCCAGGAATTGTTGTAGCATAATAGGAATAGATCTGTAAGATAGGAATGAGATATTCTCAGTTTGTAAGTAGATTTTAGGATATCTATAAATATATAGCTCCCGTCCAGGTTGAGCTAAGAAGGATAGTAGGGGAAAATAAGCAAGTAGTATAATAATAAGAAAATAGGAAAAGTGATTGTTATAGTCCTGTAACAGGTTTTTAGCAGCAATACTATAATTATGTTCTTGAATCAATAAAGTGCACTATTTTTATTCATGTTGTTGTGAATGAGTGTGAGTAATATCTAGAGAGAGAGAAAGACTCATACCTTCTTCTGGACAAGGAGGCTGGCCACTTCTAGACCTAGGAGGAGGACTAACAACAGGTTTTTATTCTGATTTTGTTGCAGTAGAATAAGTTGTAAAACTTGTCATTTCATTTCCTTGTAAACAACTAACAGTATTTGCAATCTTAGTTTATTTCATGATTAGGATGATCTTGTGATTAATGATAGGTTTGGTTGTAATCTCCATTTTCAGCAAAGCTTTCAAATTACTGCAGATTGTCATTTCCAGAATTTACTATTTTTTGCAATTTATTGCATTTTGTGTTTTGTTGTCAACCCCTGCATAGAATATTGACAACCTTCTATTATAGAGCATTGACAAGATTTAATTTCCATGTTATAATTAGGTTTCCATTACTACAAAAGTAAATAGACTTCCTTTCTGCAATCATAATTAGATTTCTAATTCTGCAACTGTAACTAGGGAGTTATTTCTACAACATAATTAGATTTCATTCTGTAATTGTAATTAGGATTTCATTTCTATAGTTAGTAATTAGTTTCCATTCCTACAATTAGATTAAAGTTCAATTTATGCAATTTAGAGATAAAAATGTCCTAAATCCCCCACACAATCGGTTTCACCAATAAGACCTGTTGCTCCCAAATGACCTAAGTTATAGCCCTGTTCACTCCTTTCGCAAATAGCCTTGTACACTGCCCTAGATTGACAAATTCATTGAGAATTAATGATGTGCATAATGACAATGCATCATTTTGGCATCGTTGTCGGGGAATAGTGTTGCTAGAAGGTGACAATAGTCCAATAGTTGTTAATTAGACTGAGCTGTGAAAATTCAGGATAAAATCTGAATATAATAGCTGGTTAAAGTAACAACTATTGACCTATAATTTATGTCATTCAAGAGTAAACATGAATGAGTAAGCCTAGGGATGAAAAAGGTAGAATTACTCAAAAGGATCCCTGGCTTGTTCCATTAAGAAGATCTTCACGCCTAAGGGGTGAATCACCTGTGTTTGAACTACCAAAAAAATTGAAACAAAAATCACCAGCTTCATCATCATTAGAACATCCTAAGAAAGAAAAATCATCAGACTCATCATCAATAGAGGATTTTGGACCTCTTCAGAGTGAAATTTGGATAGGTTTAATTATTCCCAAGGAACATGAAACTATGGCAGAGAGAGGCAATCTAGATGGGGATGGCCAACATGGCTATGTCCATAATGAAGGAAATGATGAGGATATGCCCCAACCTTCCAGAACATTTGAATATCCTATCCGTTTGAATCCAACACAAAACTCCCCCATGAAAACCATTTCACCTTCAGTACTTCCAACCTTTCGAGGTGTTGTATCTGAAGATCCTGATCAATTTTTGTTTGAATTCAAAGTAGTGTGTCAAACCTATGACTATGTAAATGACAATTAGAAACTTAAGGTTTTTCCCTCAACACTCAAGGACTCAGCATTACGCTGGTTCATGATCTTAGAGCCAAATTCCATCCGAACCTGGGATCAAATGGAAACTATGTTTTTAGACAAATATCAAGAGTATTGTCGTGTAAGGAACATGAAAGATGAGTTATTCAGGATTAAGCAAGAAGATGATGAAACATTAGAAGACTATCTTGATAGGTTCTCCTTTGTTCAAAGGAGATGTGGACTTGTAGAACCTGAGTTATGCAAAACCATATTTTTGAGAGGATTACAAGATGAATCCAGAGAAGTATTGGATTTGATGGGAAAATGGGATGTAAATACTCTCAGTAATGAGGAAATTGTGGGTCTCTATAGGAATTACTCTCGCACTAAGTAGGGAAGAAGAAAAAAGAGTACAAATGGCACTGATGTGAAGGACCTAATAGAGGAACTTGCAAATTTTAAAACTGATATTCTAGTGCAATTGAACACAACTTTGGGAGAAATGTCTGCAAAAGCAAAAACCACAGAACCTTTGGCAATTTATTGCCCAAGATGTAGAAATAAACATGCTTTGTAGGAGTGTCCTTTGAATAAAACATCTATCTCAGCCATTTGTAGTATTTGTTCGAAGAAGCATTTGACTGATAAATGCCACCTGCTACCACAACTCAAAACTATGTTAGAGAGTCAGACTGAGGAACTCAACTATGTTGGACCAAAAAAGGGGGAAATTTCTCTCAGAACCAAAATCCCCTTCATTTTCCTACAAATTGGGGGCATAATCCTTGGACTATGCCTTGGGGACAATCAGAACCACCCCAACGTCCTTGGAATTATTCTCAATGGACAAATTCCCAAGAATGGCCACAAACAAGTTGGAGTAATCCAACCTAGAATCAAAATCAGAATAACCCATCATGGAATCAAAACAACCCACCCTAGAATCAGAATCAGACTAATCCACATTGGATGCAAAATCAACCACAAGTGGAGTCAAGCAATACCAGTCCTATCCAAGGCAGCAAAGAAATCAAGGTCAAACTCAGCATTTGTTGCTTGCACCTAATCAAAATTTTCAAGAAAAATAGAACCAACCACAACAAACACAATAGGTGAAACAACCTCAAATTCCAGCTCAACCAGTCACTAATCCAAACAACATGAGACAGGCATCCCCTGTCTATGTGGCTGAAGTTGAAGAAAATGCTGAAATAAATGTTCTTGATTGTAGTAACATCCAACTTCGTTCAGGAAAAGTTGTACCTAAACCTATTTCAACTAAAATCAAGGAAAATGAAAAGCAAGAACCTTTGGAACCAGTTAGAGTTAAACCAACAACAAAGAAAGAAGAAGAAAAAATAGAACCATAGGCAGAACAATTACCTTCATCAAGGATAATTCCATATCCTGAAAGATTCAATACCACAGCAAAAAATTTTGAGTCAGACTTGGTCAAGGAACTTAGAAAGTTAACTATATCATTGCCCTTATTGCAAGCCATTAAGGATATACCAGTGATTAAAAGTACTATCCGAGATTTGTGCATTAGAAGAGCAGGAAGAAAAAAGAAAGCATTTCCCAAGACTGTTTAGGTTGAAGGAAAGATAGTTGATCTCTTGTCTGGAAAACTAGTACCTCCAAAGTATAGTGACCCAGGGAGTCCAGTTATCATAGTTACCATAGGCTCAGTACCAATATCAAATGTCTTAGTAGATCTAGGAGCTACAATAAATGTCATGACCAAGGATATAATGGAACAATTACAACTCAAACATCTCAGTCCCACATTTACAGTTTTAGAAATGGCTGATAGGTCAGTTGCAAAACTCGAAGGTATCATTGAAGATGTCCCTATAGAAGTCTCTTCTTGGGAATTCCCTATATATTTTTTGGTTTTACAGCCAAGAAATTTAGCACATGGATATCCCATCATTCTGGGAAGACCTTGGCTTGCAACTACAATAGCCTTCATAGACTACAGATCTGGAAAAATGACCATTTCAAATGGTATTGATCTAAAACAGATCTCTCTGTATCCTCCTGCAAGACCCTCCAACAATTTTTTAGGTCAGTTATGGTTTCCTGACTCAGATGAAGAACCATAAGAGGTTATTTCCACACTAGCCACCTTGGTAGTAAGGGAACACATAGAAGACCTCCATGACATAGAAACTTTAGAGAATGAAACTATCCTAATGAATGTTCTGCATGAACAAGGGTTAGAAGAAGAAGCAGTAAATATCCATCAGTTGTTAGGGAATGAGGAGAACCAAAATTTTGAAGGTGAGCCATCTGTACTATCATAGGAAACATCAGTTTCACTACCACATGGGTGGCACCATCACCTAATTTTCCCTTCTCACTGTTCCATACAGGATATGCTTCCATTAGAAATCAATGAAACAAAAACTTCTTATTTCCTCCCATCTCATCATTGCCCTCTTAACTCCCTAATCACCAAGTATGAAGAAGTGAATTCAGTCCTTCCAAATACAAAACAAATAGAAGTCCAGCCAGGAAAATTATTGAACATTAACAACTGGCTCACTAGGGAAGAGGAAGAAAATTTGATAACTATTTTGCAGAAGCATGTTCATGCTTTTGCTTGGGACTACAAGGATATGTCAAGAATTCACCCTGATATATGCACCCATAGGATTTATACTGAAGAAGTCAAGCCAGTAAGACAACCCCAGAGAAGATTGAATCCTACCTTGAGGGATATTGTAAAGGAAGAAATTGAAAAACTTCTGGAGGTAGGATTCATTTACCCAATTTCTGATAGCCAGTGGGTCTCTCCATTGGTTATAGTTCCTAAGAAAAATGGAAAAATGAGAGTATGTGTAGACTATAGAGAGCTGAACAAAGTGACATACAAAGACCATTTTCCATTACCTTTCATAGATCAGGTGTTAGATACCCTTGCTGGAAAGAAATACTTTTGTTTTCTTGATGGATTTAGTGGGTATAATCAAATTCAGGTTGCACCTGAAGATCAAGAGAAAACAACCTTTACCTATCCATGGGGAAAATTTGCCTATAGGGTTTTACCTTTTGGTTTGTGTAATGCCCCAGAAACATTTCAGTGAGCGGTCTTAGCAATTATTTTTTATCTGACTACCAATAGTGTTGAGATATACATGGATGATTTCACAGTATGTGGACAGAATTTTGACTTTACATTAGAAAACCTTGATAGAGTTTTAACTCGTTGTGAAACATACCAGTTATCCTTGAATCTAGACAAATGTTTTATGATGATGGAGGAAGGAATAGTTCTTGGTCATCACATCTCTCTTCAAGGGATCCAGGTTGATCCAAAGAAGGTGGAAATTATCAAGAATCTTCTTCCTCCTAAAACTCAGACTGATGTCAGAAGCTTCCTAGGACACATTGGTTTTTATCGTAGGTTTATTCCTAGCTTTAGCACAATAGCCAATCCCATGTTTTCCCTATTGACTAAAGATTCTGAATTCTCCTGGACTGCAAGGTGTCAAGAATCATTTGAAGCTCTGAAAGAGAAATTAGTAACTCCACCTGTGTTAAGAGGACCTAATTGGACATTACCATTTCACATACAGGCTGATGCTTCCAATACTGCAATTGGAGCAGCATTAGGACAAATTGACAATGGTGAACACTATGCCATCTACTACATTAGCAAGAATTTGATAGGAGTTGAGAAAAATTATACCACAACTGAGAAGGAATTCTTGGTAGTAATTTATGCCATCAACAAATTCAGGCATTACATCACAGGTTATCAAATATTTATTCACATATATCACACAACCATTAAGTATTTGATGAATAAGCCTATGGTAAGTGCAAGAATTATTCGTGGTTACTTTGCTCAAGAATTTGATATCACAATAATCAACAAACCAGGAAAAGCTAATGTTGTGCGATTTCTTGTCAGTTGAACACGAGGAAGGGAATTAGTTGAGGACACTTTTCTGATGAAAATTATTTGCTATATCTGTCCAATCACCTTGGTTTGCGGATATAGCCAATTACTTGGTCACAGGGAAAGTTCCTCCACATTTCACTTCAAAATAGAAAAAACAATTGATCAAACAGAGTTCTTCCTTTGAGTGGATTAAGGATATACTTTTTAAGTGCAATCTTGACCATGTGTTACGCAGGTTCATCCAAAAGGATGAGGTATATGATATCCTTAGGGCTTGTCATGATGAACCCTCAGGTGGACACTATTCTATAAAAAGCACAATTAGAAAAATTTTAGGGACACAATATTATTGGCCATCTCTTCACAAGGATGTGAAAAAGTACATCGAGCATTGTGATGCATGCCAAAGAATTGGGAAACCCACTCATACAAATGAAATTCCACTACAACCTCAATTGGTTTTAGAGCCATTTGAGAGGTGGGGCTTGATTTTGTAGGACCTATTGATCCACCTTCTCAAGGAAAGGTGCATATTCTAGTATGCACTGATTACCTAACAAAGTGGGTAGAGGTGCGTGCTTTCAAACATGCTCATGAAGAGAAGGTCGCCGATTTCTTGTATACTCAATTTTTTAGAGATTTGGAGCTCCACGGTCTATCACCACAGACCAAGGACCCCAATTTGCATCTAAAGTCATTGAGGCTTTTACAAAATTATATGAAATCAAACATAGGAAATCATCACCTTACCACCCACAAGCAAATGGCTAGGTTGAGGTAACAAATAGGGAACTGGAATGAATCTTGACAAAAATAGTAGCTTTTCATAGGAGAAACTGGCTAGATAAATTACCTGAAGCAGTTTGGGCTTACAATACTACTTGGAAATCCACTACTGGATTCACACCTTATGAACTAGTTTTTGGTAAAAAGCCCCTCCTACCTATTGAATTTGAGCTACTAACATTGCGCACAACATTGGAAATTGGGATTGAATTGTCACAGGCATAGATGGATAGGATTCTGCAGTTGAATGCATTGGATGAACTTTGGTTGGATGCTCTACACCAAACTAAAGTAATTCAGGAGCAGAGGAAGTTATGGCATGACAATCACATTCAGCAGAGGAAATTTTAGCAAGGAGATTGGGCTTTGCTGTTTGATTCTCGCTATGAGGACTTCCCTGGAAAGCTGAGAACTAGATGGCTTGGACCTTACCAGATTGAAGAGGTATTTGACAATGGAGCAACTCGTCTATCTCCTATTGATGGGTCACGGAGAAAGTTGGTAGTGAATGGACATCGCCTCAGGGTGTACCATACACCTCTTACTAAAGAGGAATTCTTGCAACAGCTTGACAGTTTGGATGCACAACAAGTGGAAGAGATTCCCTCTTCCACTTCAATAAAATCAGCATGATCATGGATTTCAAGAAAAGCAAAAAAATAAAAATAAAAATAAAAGCAAAAAACAAAAATATGAATAAATTCTGATTGTGAATTCCTTCATGGGCATGATTTCAGGGAAATCATGAATTCCTTCATGGGCATAATAAAAAAAAAATAGAGAGAAAAGGAGAGGTAAAAAAAAAGAGAAAACAAGAAAAAAAGAGAGAAAAATGAATAGCTCAGCAGTGAAAACCTTTCCTAAGGCACTACTGAGTTGGTATGCATGAAAACCAGTTTTCTGGCATGCATAACCTTGAAAATTTTTGAATCATCATTGTACAAATTCACCAACTGCACTTGTTTTGAAATATTGCAGAAAATCTCAGCAGAACATCAACATAAGCAGTCATTCTTCAAAACTTGCATTAACTTGTTTTAATCAGGTATATATTTCTTACATTTCTTCATTGTAAATGATTGGTATGTAGTATATAACAATTAACCATTAGCATAAAAGGTATCCATAAGAGTTGGCATACTTAAAACATGTTTTGAGAAGGAGAATATTGGTTTCTACCTAATCTTCAAAAGGAGAATGCCAAAAATAGTGCTTGCTATCTTCTTCAGAATGACTATTGTATTGTCTTCGAATGACTGTTGTACTTTGTCTTTAGAATGACTATTACACTTTATCTTCAGAATGAAATTGTCTTTGAAATGACTGTTGCACTTTGTCTTCGGAATGAAATTATCTTCAGAATGACAACAGAATGAATGTTGCACTTTGTCTTCGAAATGAAGCTTTGTCTTCGAAATGAGGAATTGTCTTCAGAATGAAGCTTTGTCTTCGAAATGAGGATTTGCCTTCGCAATGAAGCATGATCTTCGAAATGAGGACTTGTCTTCGGAATGAAACTTTATCTTCGAAATGAGGAATTGTTTTTGCAATGAAGCATAATCTTCGGAATGAGCATTCAACATGATATTTCCATGTGGCATCCAAGGAGGGGGAAAATATATGATCAAGAAAAATTCTTTGACTGCATATGATAAATGACACGTGTTAGTTGAGATGTGATTTGTCTTATCTTGCACCCATTAAGGAAGTACCAGAATCACGGGAATGTGACCAACAACATGCCACCATTATTCGATGTTAATAATCATGCATGTGAGAATTCTATGGGCAAAATAGATGAGCTAAAAACAAGTGAGGTGGATCTGATGGCAAGGACATCTGCGCAATCATTAATGGATAGGTGTTCGAAGCAAAAATAGAAATGCATGCCACCCTTCCTTTTGAAGACATATTTGCTAATGCAAAATGATTATGAGGTACAGTGTCGATATTGTAGTTCATTTCAAAGAAGAAAAATAGGGCAATTGAAAACCTAAAAACAAACCCTGCAAGTCTGCAAGAACCAGAAACCAACGATCCAACGAAAGAGTAGCAGCAGAAGTGAGCATTTTTTAACATACCAAAATAGGAAAATGGGACGAAAGACAAATATGGAACTAGTAGATACCACCCACCTTCGAGAAAATCTAGAAGTGCTATAATTTTTGAATATGGAGGGCTTATGCCATTTTTGGACAAATTTAATGGGTCCTCTGAAGATTTGGTCGGCATGTTCGCTCACACATTCAAAAATAATCGGGCACACATTAATGGCATGAAAATTGAGGTAACCCTTGAAGTTTTAATTCAAATTATTGAGGAAGAAACCCCCCTAATGAATTAATTTGAATTAAAACTGGGGAGTGAAGTGCCTAGAAAAATAGGGGAAGAGACAACAAGGGAAATAAAAGCACTCCCACTAGAATCTGAAACTATCCCCACAGCCCCTACTATCACCAGAAAATAGGGCAAGAAGAAAAAATTTGCATCAGGAACTAGGAGGTCTACAAGACTCCACTTGAGAGAAATAGAAGAACAGGTGATAGAAGAAGAAGGTGGACAAGGTAGTCCGGATGTTACATAAGTGCAACCAGCCCTCGAAGATTTTTCAAAATTCCCCGAACAAATGATTGAGGAAGAGATTGGGCAAGATAGTTTTGAAGTTGCTATAGTTCAACAAGCCATAAAAGATGTAGATGCAATCATAGATAGTTTCATGGAACCTCCTGAACAAGAGCAAACAACTAAAGTAGAAGATGAGATAGTTGTTGAGCAACCAACTATAGATGATTTGTCTACATCAGATTCTGAATCAGAAACAGAGGAGGTAGACATCACAGAATATCTAAGAGCAGTAAGAAGTGTTGTCAAAACACAAACTAAATAGATTGAAGAAAAATAAAATATCATTGAAATACAGGAAAGGAAGATTGTAGAATTATAGCAGGAAGTGGTAGAATTGAGGAAGAGGCTATCACAGTCTGAAGAATAGCCAACTGTATCTATTGATGAGGATAATTTGGCTCAATTACTTATGGATTTATCTAGGGCAGATGACTCTTTTACTTTGATTGAGGCGTCTAAAACTTTGACTAAAGACATAGGTGCTCATTCTAAAGTAGCACCCTTTCATTCTAAAGAAGTGCCCTTCCATTCTGAAGCATTGCCTTCTCATTCTAAAGATGCTCCAAAATTGGTAAAGAGCATAGAAAATAATATTGGAGATGAGTCACAACAGGAAACACCAACACAGGAGCAGTCTAAACAACAACATGAAATTGTTCAAGTAAGTACTCCTTCAAATGAGGTTTCTATATTTCAAATTGTTAGACCTTCAATAAAAGTAGAGGATAATGGGGTACAAGTGGAATTATTGTCTGATGACCAACCAATAGAAATAGAAAAAAATGGGATACAAGTAGAATTATTATCAGATGACCAACCAGTAGAAGTAGTAGAAAAAGGGGTTTAGGTAGATCTGCTACCCATATTTCCACCTATAGTTAGACCACCCAATATTGTATCCCTAGAGCAATATAATGTAGACATAGCTAGTTGGGTGATCAGATATGAGAAACTTGCCACTAAGGTTGAAAATTTCAAATTGGAAGGTAAACAGTTAGAAGCAAAAGAAATAGAAATCAAGGCATTAAAGGAAAAAGTGACTGATTTATGTCATATTGCTGAGTTTTTGGTCCAATTCAGATGGCCGGCCAGATTTTATAGTCTCATTCTAAAGGAGAAATATCTCAGATGGTAGGTCATGAGGATTAGCTCAGGTCTCCCATACAAATTGGACACAACTGCAGATTTCTTGGAAGCATATTTTGACAGCCCTGTAGAACAAAAAAATCTCCTATGTGAATTATTTTTACACAGCTTCTTTATTCTAGAAGAGGTAGAATTTCACCCTCAAATTTACATAGGAGATGTTCAACTGAGAGCATTCATGTCCACTTTACAAAATCAGTTTTACTTGGGACCAGGAGAAAAGACAAAATAAAGAAATTGAATTAAGAGTTGAATTGTTAGTCAAAGCAGTTCAGCCAAATCATCCAATTATCACCAGACAACATTTCACCATGATGAATAGGGAAGATGTAAAAAGGATGTACTTGAGCAATTTGAGGGACTATGTGACCAAATTCCAAAATTTTTGTAATGACAATTTTGTTCCAACATTATCATTTTGCAGAAATAGATGGGCAGAACTTTCCATTTCTTTATAGAAAAGGGAACCTATCTCCCCCATTAACCTAGAATGGTCCAGAATAAGGGTAGAAGGAGTGATACAACTGATTGAAATCATGCAACATCACTGGATAGGTCTCAGATTTAGGCCTCCAACCATCATTTCTCTAGTTCCCTTCTATTTTGAAGAAGATTCTCAACCTGATGATCAGTTTGAAGAATGGCTCAAAAACCTTCAGGAGAACAGGGGATATTATATAGGCACCAAATTGTTCTATAGATCATGGAATTTGAATATGGATATATGTGATTCTATAGCCCAACAGAATGCATGAGGACATGCATTAATATAAGTTGGGGGGAAAATGATGAGGCCTAGAAATGCCTCAATCATAGCATGTTTTGAACATTGAAATTGCCTAAAAACTCTTATGTTTAATCTGATATGCTAGTTAAGTTGATTTAATATGTTGTGTATTAAATTTTTGCATGATCAATGTGTTAGAAATACTATATTCTGATTTTTTATAGTTTTTGCATAGTTTTATGTTACTTTGTCATGACTTGCTAAATGAGAAGTATGCTTAGGTTGATAGCAACACTTCACTAGTTTTGTTTTGATGTGTTTCAAGCATTTTTTTATCTAAATCTAGCAAATAGTGCAAGCAAACTGTTACTATGCAGCATAAACTGGTTTTCCAATGTAAATTCTAGCCAGCTGCCAATGAATGGCAAGGCATGGAATTCACACATGGAGAGAGATGAAGGCTATTGCAATATGATCCTGAGAGCTAACCCACCTAAGAAATGCAGATGAAATCACTTGAAGAGCACACAATTGTTCATTCTGAAGATCTTCAAAATGAGTAGACATCTTCAAAATGAGAAATACAGTCTCTTTGGAATGAGTGGACATCTTCAAAATGAGAAATGCAGTCTCTTCGAAATGAGCCACTTATCTTTGAAATGAGAATAGAAAGTGCTTTTTGACTTGTTGACCGATTTTTGATGATGGAAAAAGGGAAAGAAAGATTGAAAATGGTAAGGGAAAATATCTCCCATCTGACTTTGCCATCCTTGCCGACCAAAGCCACCATTTATGGAAAAGATCAATTTTGATCCTCTTCTAGGATAAACCTAGGAAATGCTGCAGCATAATAGGAATAGATCTGTAAGATAGGAATGAGATATTCTCAGTTTGTAAGTAGATTTTAGGATATCTATAAATATATAGCTCCCATCCAGGTTGAGTATAATAATAGCAAGTAGTATAATATGTTGGCAATTTTGGGTGCTTTGGGTACATTGCCTTTGCTCAAGTGTATAAGTTGTCATTGATGTCAAGAAGATTTTGAAGGAATTTGATTTGATGTCAAATAATTTGTTTTGATGAAGGTTACGGAATGATAGTTTCAAAGGACTTTTACAAACCCTATGTTGACAGAAAAAGGCAAGTGGAAAAACTGTCATGATTTCATGACATGTTGGCAGACAAAATGGCAAGTGAAAAACTATCGTGATTTCACGACATGTTGAAAGAAAAAGAGAAAGCAGGAATAAGTGTCATGATTTCACAAGTTCAAAGAAAGAGAACAAGTTGGAAAAGTGTCACGATTTCATGACATGTCACATTTTCACGACTCGAAAAGTGCAGGAAGGCAAATAAGGAAAAGTGTCACGATTTTGCGACATATTGCAAAGAAGGTTGTACGAACGAAAAAAGTGTCGTGATTTCACGACATATTACAAGGAAGGTTGTACGAAAGAAAAAGTGTCACGATTTCATGACATAATGCAGGAGAGAGTCTGATAGAAAAAGTGTCGCGATATCGTGACATGTCAGGTTTTCGTGACCCAAAGAACATAAAAGAGCTGAGGAAAAGTGTCACAATATCATGACATGTCACATTTTCAAAAACTTAAGTAGGAGAGAGAAAACAAGTCGAAGAGAGAACTATCATGATTTCATGACATGCTGCAGAAGTCGAAGTGAGAACTGTCATGATTTCACGACATGCTGTAGAACTCAAAGTGAGAACTATGATTTCACGACATGCAGCAAAGGGAAGAGTTTGAAATGAGATCTATCATGATTTCACGACGGGTTGCAAATAAAGTGTACGGATGTAGAAAGTGTCGTGATTTTGTGACAGGCAAAAAAGAAAGCACACGAATGCAAAAATTGTCATGATTTCACGATAGATTGAGATGGCAGCGTACGGATGGAGAAAGTGTCATGATTTCATGATAGAAGTAGAAAGGAGGTCGATGAAGGGAGAAGTGTCACGATATTGTGACAAAAGCAAAGTTGATGTTGATAAATATAGAAGTGTCACGATATCGTGACAAGAGCTTGGTTGAAGTTGACAAAGGCTGAAGTGTCATGATATCATGACAAAAGCCAAAAGAAAGTGTATGGTTGCAAAGGTGTCATGATATCATGACATGTTGTAGTTTCACGACAAAAGCTATAGAAGAGTTACAGAGGCAGTTGAAGCCGACAAAGTTAAATGTAAGCCAATGAAGTTTAGGGTTGTGCAGCCGACTAAAGATCAGGGTTAAAGCTGACTAATATTAAGGTTTTGATCTTGAAAGTGTTATTATAAAAGGTAGGCTATTTTGAAGAGTTGAGTGCATCATTTTTGCGACGTTTGTAGATAGAGCACATAGTGAGAAGTTCGATCATCGAGAGCAAAGTGCAAAATTCGATCGAAGTGTGTAGAGTGAGCGAAGAGACATGGTGAATTATTCTAAGTGCCGCTATGATAGCACAAAGAATGCAAAGGTTGAAATTTGACCAAGTGCAACTGTGATTGCACAAAGAGAGCAGAGGGCGTAGAGAGCACAAAGGGCAAAGATGAACACGGAGTGCTACTGTATGAGGATAGAGGTGCATTGGTTCTATGGGAATAACCTGAGGACAGTTGGCAAGTCTTTAAGAAGGCTTGTATGTAGAGGATTGATTTGTTCAAGAGTTGGACAGATCTGATAGACAGAGGAAGACTTGTACTAGACCGACTAACTATGTTTGGTATAGGTTGTTGAGCTGTTGTGGACATGATCATAGAAGGTAGAGGTCTCTTAGGCTAAGCATTGAGGACAGGAGATCTTTGGTGGAAAGGAGTTCCACATGCTAGCAAGAGGTAGAGGCAGTTGATATTCTGAGGGATCATTTCTAGAGCATAGGGGAAGGTATCTCCTTTGAGTAGAGGCTCATAAATTCAGATTGGGGAAGGTATCTCCTTTGAGCAGAGCCTCATAAATTCTAATTGGGGGAAGGTATCTTCTTTGGGCCGAGGCTCATAAACATTGTAATTGGGAAGGATTCCCAATGAACTTTGAGATAACTTTTAGAGAAAAGTTTTGTGGATGTAGCCCAGCCATTTTGGGTGAACCATGTTAAAATTGGTGTCACTTTGTGGATGATATTGTGCATTGCTTTGATATTGCTTTACTATTTTGAAGTATGATGAAAAATTAAAAATAGGTCTTATACTATTCACCCCACCCCTCTCAGTATAATCTTATGTTCTTCAATTAGTATCAGAGCAGGTGCCTTCAAAAAGTTTAATAGCTTGAAGGAAAAGCTAGTAAAGAACACAATGGATTATTCAAGTGGCAATGCAGCACCTATTCTTGATGGGTCAGATTTTGGTCTTTGGAGTGCAAGGATGAAGGTTCATCTAATGGCACTTGGGAATGAGGTTTGGGAAGTGATTGAAGATGAGTACACTATTCCTGAACATAGTCCTTATACTAAAGAAGAAAGGCTCCTACATCACAGCAATTCAAAAGCAATGAATGCAATCCTGAATGGCTTATAGAAAGCAGATCTCACCAAAGTGATTCACTGCAAGATAGCTAGTGAAATATGGAAATAGTTGAAGGTGGTTCATACAGGTGATACAAATGTCATAAAGGCCAAGTTGAGACACTTCAAAGGTATGTTTGAACAACTCCAGATGAATTATGATGAAAATATTAGTGACTACATGCTTCGTATGGATGAGGTTGTTAACTCCATGAAAGACTTAGGTCTTGAGCTTGCTGAAAATGATGTTTGTGATAAGATTTTAAGATCTCTTCTTAATAGATTTAGTGAAAATATTTCTGCTATTGAGGAAGCTAAAGATTTGGATAAGTTGAAAAAGGATGAGCTCCATAGTATACTTGTAGCATTTGAGTTGAGAACTCAAGTGAAGGTTGATGTCAAGAAAGAGGCAGCTTTCAAGGCTACCAATAAATCCAAGGGGAAACAGCTTCAAGAGAGTGATGAGTCTTCTAGTGATGAAGAGGCATATTACAGCAAGAAATGCAAGTTCTCTAGAAAGCACAAAGACGTGAAAAATATAAGATGTTTCAATTGTGGAAAGTTTGGTCATTATGCTACTGACTATACTATTCCCAAGAATGAAAGTGATGAAGATAAACAGGATTCTAAGAGCAAGGATTCCGAAAAGCACAAGCATCACGGGAAGAACAAAGATGAGCTCAACAATCAAGGAAAGAGGTATTCTCACAAGCACAAGAAGAGTTTCTACCTAGACAAAGCAAGTAAGTGTTCTAGTAGTGATAGTGAAAGTTCTTCAAGTGATGATGAAAATGAGATGTTGTTCATATCATAAAAAGAGGAAGAATCGAAACATAGATTCATTATCATGAAATGTCTTAGATGTGGAAATTTTGGTCACCTTGAGGATGATTGTACAAATAATGATTTGGTTTCTAGTATGTATGAGGATGCTTCATAAAACTATAAGGAAGATGCTTGTATGGTTTTTGAAAAAGGTAGCACCTCTAGTGATAAGAAATCTGAAAAAGGCTTTGATGATTCAGAAAGTAAACAAATAAAGGATCTTTAAAGTGAACTTATTAATGCTCTTAGTGCTTTGAAAAAGGAAAGAAAGAAGAATGCTAGACTCAAGGATAATTTAGATGAATGTTGTATGGAGAGAGATGATCTTATAGAAAATCTTGATTTCTCTATAGCTAAGACACAAGAACTCAAGGATGAGTTAGAGTCTAAGGTTCTTGAGTATAGTGAGTTAGAACAGAAAATGGCTTCTTTGAAAAAGGAAACTAAAGAGTACAAGGATAAGCTTTACAGGTTTCAAGATAGCTCCAAAAAGGTTAAGTCACTCATCAAAGGTCAAAGAAAGACAACAGATAAAACAGGCCTTGGTTTTGTTAAGCCACACAAGGAACAAGTTGGAGAGTATCGTAAGAGACTCCAAAAGGAAGAGAGTTCTGATGAGGAAAGTATTTCAGATCATGATTCCTTGAATGATAGATGCACAGAAATAGAAAACAGAATTCAAAATGAGAAGAAGAAGTTTTCAGGACCCAAGAGGTCAAATAAAGGAAAATTTCAAGGCATATGTTTTGCGTGTCATAGGTTTGGTCACATGGCTTCACATTGCATGGCTCAAATGAAGAAGGTAAATGACAATTTTAGAAGTGCTAGTTTCTTTCAAGGGTATTGCTACTCTTGTAAATAGTTTGGGCACAAGGTAGTTTATTGCAAGGCACATAATAGGAACAATTTTGGTTAGAACAGGTTTGGCCAGAACAGGTTTGGTCAAAACAGGTTTGGCCAGAACAGGTTTGGTCAGAACAGGTTTGGTCGAAACTGGTGGATTCAAAGATCAGGTTTACCTCAGAGAAACAACATCGTCAAGTGTTTCAAGTGCAACAATGAAGGTCACATAATCAAACAGTGTAGAGCTGAAATTCCATATTACAGGTCCAAGGATCAAGGCATGGACAAGAACATGGATGAGAACAAGAATAAGAATAGTGAAAAGAACAAGAATATGGACAAAGAGTTCAAGAGAAGGCCCGACAAAGAAGTTATAGATGCTGATGATGATCAATGCCTAATGGGAGTTTTACTCCCACCCCAGAATTAATCACCTCATCAGGAGGTGGGGGAGGGACTAAGCTAAGAGGCTCATTCTTAGTCCCGAGCCCCAAAGGTGACCCTTTGCCATTGATGACAAAGGGGGAGAGATATGAGTAAGGGGGAGAGCTTCAAGTGAAGAGGAAAGCTTCAAGTCCGGGGGAGCAAAACTTCAAAGGAAGATTCTCAGTTGTGGGCTCGGTTTCTCAGTTGTTAGCATAGTTGGTTTCAGTTTTGGCTCTTGAGAAGTGTTTTCGATAAAGGTTTGCCATCAATGACAAAGGGGGATATTGTTGGAAATTTTGGGTACTTTGGGTACATTGCCTTTGCTCAAGTGTATAAGTTGTCATTGATGTCAAGAAGCTTTTGAAGGAATTTTATTTGATGTCAAATAATTTGTTTTGATGAAGGTTACGACATGACAGTTTCAAAGGACGTTTGCAAACCCCATGTTGACAGAGAAAAAGGCAAGTGGAAAAACTGTCACTATTTCGTGACATGTTGGTAGACAAAACGACAAGTGAAAAACTATCATGATTTCGTGACATGTTGGAAGAAAAAGAGAAAGCAGGAAGAAGTGTCACGATTTTGTGATAAGTTCAAAGAAAGATAAGTTGGAAAAGTGTCGTGATTTTGTGACATGTCGCATTTTCACGACTCAAAAAGTGCAGGAAGGCAAAGAAGGAAAAGTGTTGCGATTTTGTGACATATTGCAAAGAAGGTTGTACGGATGAAAAAGTGTCACGATTTCATGACATATTGCAAGGAAGGTTGTATGGAAGAAAAAGTTTCACGATTTCATGACATAATGCAGGAGAGAGAGTCCAATAGAAAAAGTTTCACGATATCACGACATGTCAGGTTTTCATGACCTGAAGAACAAAAAAGATCTAAGGAAGGAAAGTTTCATGATATCGTGACATGTCGCATTTTCATGACTTAAGTAGAAGAGAGAAAACAAGTCAAAGTGAGAACTGTCATGATTTCGCAACATGCTACAGAAGTCGAAGTGAGAACTATCATGATTTCATGACATGCTGCAGAACTCGAAGTGAGAACTATCACGATTTTGTGATATGCAGCAAAAGGAAGAGTTTGAAATGAGAACTGTCATGATTTTGTCACGGGTTGCAAAGAAAGCGTACGGATGTAGAAAGTGTCACAATTTTGCGATAGGTAGAAAAGAAAGCACACAGATGTAAAAAGTGTCACGATTTCATGATATATTAAGATGGCAACGTATGGATGGAGAAAGTGTCACGATTTCACGATAGAAGCAGAAAGGAGGTCAACGAAGGGAGAAGTGTCACGATATCATGACAAAAGCAAAGTTGATGATGATAAAGATAGAAGTTTTATGATATCGCAACAAGAGCTTAGTTGAAGTCGACAATGGTTGAAGTGTCGTGATTTCATGACAAAAGCCAAAAGAAAGTGTACGGTTGCAAAGGTGTCATGATATCACGACATGTTGTAGTTTCACAGAAAAAGCTACAGAAGAGTTACAGAGGCAGTTGAAGCTGAAAAATTTTAGGGTTGTGCAGCTAACTAAAGATCAGGGTTACAGTCGACTAAGATTAAGGTTTTGATATTGAAAGTGTTATTATAAAAGACAGGCTGTTTTGAAGAGTTGAGTGCATTGTTTTTGCGACGTTCATAGATAAAGCACAGAGTGAGAAGTTTGATCACCGAGAGGAGAGTGTGAAATTCGATCGAAGTGTGTAGAGTGAGCAAAGAGATGTGGTGAATTGTTCTAAGTGCTGCTGTGATAGCGCAGAAAGTGCAAAGGTTGAAATTTGACCAAGTGTGGCTATGATTGTGCAAATAGAGCAGAGGGCGTAAAGAGCACAAAGGGCAAAGATGAACGCGGAGTGCTACTGTATGAGAACAGAGGTGCATTGGTTCTATGAGAAGAACCTAAGGACAGTTGGCAAGTCTTTTAGAAGGCTTGTATGTAAAGGATTGATTTGTTCAAGAGTTGAACAAATCTGACAGACATAGGAAGACTTGTACTAGACCGACTGACTGTGTTTGGTATAGGTTGTTGAGCTGCTATGGACGTGATCATAGAAGGCAAAGGTCTCTTAGGCTAAGCATTGAGGACAAGATCTCTTCAGTGGAAAGGATTTCCATGTGCTAGCAAGAGGTAGATGCAGTTGATCTTCTGAGGGATCATTTCCAGAGCAGAGGGGAAGGTATCTCCTTTGAGCAGAGGCTCATAAATTCAGATTGGGGAAGGTATCTCCTTTGAGCAGAGCCTCATAAATTCTGATTGGGGGAAGGTATCTCCTTTGGGCCGAGGCTCATAAACATTGTAATTGGGAAGGATTCCCAAAGAACTTTGAGATAACTTTTAGAGAAAAATTTTGTGGACGTAGCCCGACCATTCTGGGTGAACCACGTTAAAATTGGTGTCACTTTGTGGATGATATTGTGCATTGCTTTGATATTGCTTTGGGTATATTGCTTTACTATTTTGAAGTATGATGAAAAAGTAAAAATAGGTCTTATACTGTTCACCCCCATCTCTCAGTATAAGCTTGTGTTCTTCATAATAATAATAAAAGTGACTGTTACAGTCCTGTAATAGGGTTTTTAGCAGCAACACTGTAATTATGTTCTTGAATCAATCAAGTGCACTATTTTTATTCATGTTGTTGTAAATGAGTTTGAGTAAGATCTAGAGAGAGATAAATACTCATACCTTCTTCTATACAAGGAGGCTAGCCACTTCCAGACCTAGGAGGAGGACTAACAGTAGGTTTTTATTCTGATTTTGCTGTAGTAGAATAAGTTGTAAAACTTGTCATTTCATTTCCTTGTAAACAACTAACAATATTTACAATATTAGTTTATTTCATGATTAGGATAATCCTGTGATTAATGATAACTTTGGTTGTAATATCCATTTTCAGAAAAGCTTTCAAATTATTGTAGATTGTCATTTCCATAATTTACTATTTTCTGCAATTTACTGCATTTTGTGTTTTGTTTTCAACTCCTGCATAGAATATTGACAACCTTCTGTTACAGAGAATTGATAGGATTTAATTTCCATGTTATAATTAGGTTTTCATTGCTACAAAAGTAAATAGACTTCCTTTTTGCAATCATAATTAGACTTCTAATTCTACAACTATAACTATGGAGTTATTTATGCAACATAATTAGATTTCATTCTGTAATTGTAATTAGGATTTCATTTTTGCAGTTAGTAATTAGTTTCCATTCCTACAATTATATTAAAGTTCAATTTATGCAATTTAGAGATAAAAATGTCGTAAATCCCCCACACGATCGGTTTCACCAATAAGACCTATTGCTCCCAAATGACCTAAGTTATAGCCCTGTTTACTCCTTCCGCAAATAGCCTTGTGCACTACCCTAGATTGACAAATTCATTGAGAATTAATTATGTGCATAATGACAATGCATAGGTACCTTGAGCAAAAATTCTATCCTACTCATCCCTCTGTACAAATGGTTCAAGAATGCTGAGAGGTTGTCAAAAGGACAAGCTCTTCTCCACAAAATTCCTCAAAATCAATAGTGGTTTTCACCACCATCAACATTTCCAAACACATTTGATCCCTAAAGTCATATGGATTCTTACTAAACATCCCTGTGAAGGATGGGTAGTCATCCCTAAGGCCTAAAAAATCAACACCATTCCAAAGAAAAATTCCAAAATCTTCTCATCAATATTTCTAAACAACTTTGATCCCTAAAGTCGTAAGGATTCTTACTACACATCCCTACGAAGGATGGGTAGTCATCCCCAAGGCCTAAATGTTTAATGCCATTCACAAGCCAAAAATCCCACAAGTTCAACTTTGAAATCAAAACCCTCAAAAAGCAACAATAAAAATAACATTGGTTATCACCACTACTCAAACCCCTTACTCAAGGAAAAAAAATAAGGAAAAACTCAAAATAAACAGTGATTATAGTCACTAAAAAAATAAAAACAAACAGTGATTTTCATCATTATATATGAGAGCAAGTAATCCCAATCAATTGAATAACCAAAAGACACATGAGTTTGAATCCCTGGAATTCTCAACATTTGAAAAACCATTTAGGTGATCCTCATTATAGGTTTGGTGGATAGCCTACTTGTCAATGGTGGTATCCTAAATGCATGACGATGTCTATCACATTAGCTTTGCGTGTGTATAGACCAATGTTTGCATGTGGACAAGCTAGATTTTGGTCACCTATACTACCTAGTGGTCTAATCCAACTGAGTACAAAACTTTATATTGTGGCATTCATAGAGTGATCCTTATTATAGGTTTGGTGTATAGCCTACTTGTCAATGGTGGTATATTTATGCATCTCGCATGAATGAAATCACTTGCACACACAGGGATATTGAGTATCTTGGTCATCCTAACAGATTCATACCTTGTAAAAAAGTCTTGCATAGTTTTTTTTTTTTAATTTACATGGTGGAATCGGTAGTTGCCACGACTCCAGGTAGGCTGTCCAGCTTTTTATGGTCACCATAGTATTCTGCACTGTCCACCCCAGAAGCTGCCACATAGATCTTCGTGCAGTCTGCCCCTATAACCACCATGTCACAATCATTTTAAACCTTTTAAGTCGTTGAAAGATAGAAGCGTTCAGTCTGGCGAGAAAACTTGCATAGTTAGTAGACAAATTTTGATCAATTTACTAGTGTTTTATTTTCATGGAAACCTCATGAACATCTTCTAAAAATCATATCACTTCACCACATTCATTTTAATTACTTATTCAAAAATCCATTATATAGTCTCAAGACAATATTACACATGAATTGATCCATTCTATATCATCTGTGGTACTAGAATAATATGACATATAGTCATCCATCTCATCATACATCCATACATGTACAA
Source organism: Wollemia nobilis (assembly GCA_028583015.1). Lineage (NCBI taxonomy): Eukaryota > Viridiplantae > Streptophyta > Pinopsida > Araucariales > Araucariaceae > Wollemia > Wollemia nobilis. The sequence goes on along the minus strand of JAQPPZ010017226.1, from coordinate 8,798,001 downwards.
AATCAAATCAAATCACGTTAAAACAAATGCATACATGATAGACATCCATCATCATATCATAGATCAAATAAAAATTCTGCATATCATAAAATGACATCATAGCACAACACGTGCATCCATTAATGCATCATAACACCTAATGTACCTAATGGTCCATAATCACACAATTACACATCACACAAATGTTTTCAAGCATCAATTGGGGCATTATTGGTACCATACCTCCAATAATCATTGATCAAACAGTTAAGCAATCAATTTCAAAAATCCCCAAAGCTATCCATCAACCTTTTGGTTACCCCAAAAAGGCCCAAAGGTATCCATAAACCCTTTGGTCACCCACAAAAATCCCCAAAGGTATACATAAACCCTTTGGTCAATCCCAAAAATCCCTAAAGGTATCCATAAACCCTTTGGTCACCCCCCAAAAGCCCTAAAGGTATCCATAAACCCTTTAGTCAACCCAAAAATCCCCAAAGGTATCCATAAACCCTCTGGTCAACCCAAAAGCCCCAAAGGTATCCCTAAACCCTTTGGTCAATCCCAAAAATCCCCAAAGGTATCCATAAACCCTTTGGTTACTCAAAATGCCCCAATGGAATCCAATAAACCCATGATTCAAATGCATATAAATATATATTAATAAAAAATGACAAAACAAAACAAAATCCAAGGAAAATGGTTCAGCACCCACCAAAACAAGTCACATATGATGGAATTCATTTAGGTTCAATATGGATTGCAAACTTCTCATGGATGCATTGGCAAGTTACTACTTCATTCCCCAAGAAGGCCATTATGGCTAGACCACCCCAGATGAAGGAAGTTTTCAACTCTTTTCTTCCAATAAATCTCCATAGCATCATCCAAATCCTTTCAAAACTATGCCATTTTTTAATGAGGACAACTAAAGGTAACCTTAAAAAATGTCATATGGGTAAAGTGACTTGTCGCTTTTCTCATTGGTCATTCCCTCATCGACTCATTGCTTGAGAGGGTAGTCATGCTTACAAAATTCATAAAAAAAATAAAAAATTAAACACTCAATAATGCAAGTTGCATTCTTCTAATTAATATTTGACAAAGACAATCATGCCCCTGCTTGGGGTAGAAAACAAGCAAATATCTCAATTAAGCACATAACAATGTAGATGAACCTGCCTGTTGGTAACCTTAAAAGTTACCAAAATACTTGGTTTTCTCTAAACGCCTAGGATTATAAGTCCCTTGAGCATACCTGGAAGTTGGAGAGAAACCAATACCAATGTCTTTAATGAGTTAAAATCAAGGATTCAAGAACACATGCCCTCTTCATGATTGGGGCATCTAAAGTTGGTTAGGTTATCGAGTAACCTTAATCATTCAACATTTTGATCATTTATTTTTGCTCAGCACTGTGCTGCACACAACACATATCAAAAATGGGCATCTATAGACACTAAAATGTGGTAATACTTATTAAGCATCCACAAACAATGATCAAATTGGCATCATATGGCCCCTTGGGCAGCCCTCAGGAGGCTCATAGTGGTTCTAGCCACTCCGAAAAGGTTTTTGGAGGCTACTGGTCCAATTTTGGGAGGTTTTGGCCCAAAAATCACCATCGTACCACCCAAGTATGATGGTATATTCCCATAATCCCATCCTAGGATGCTAGTGAGCCATTGTCCCAGGGTGGGACGGTGAGCAATTTTGACCCAAAAAAGTCAAATTTGGGGCAAATGCCACCCAAAAACTGTCATCTAGCATGCCATTTGGAGCATGCAGGTTAGATGGAACTAATTCCTTATGACATGCTTCATAATGAAGGACCAAAATGAATATTATCTTTCCCATACAGTGCATACCTCCCGTTTGACAAGTGGCACCTCCTGCCATGCATGCCCTTGCATGCCTTTTTCCACAAGCCCCTTTGGGCTATAAAGTGGATGCAATTTCAACACAAAAGTTAGACGAACATAAAGGGAGGAGTTCTAGGATATGAAATGGAGTGCTTCTGAGATTTCCCCTCACCTTATTGCACCTTTTTGCCCTTAGAATATCCCTTTTGCCAAGGAGGTTATCCGGTGACTTCAAGAAGGTAATCCGAGCATAACTTTTCCATCTGGGTGAATTTCTTTACCAAATTTTATTAAAATATACCTTAGGTTTTTTAGTAACATCTTCTAGTTTTTTGGTAACAAAAAGTAGCCGGATTTGGTGGGTATCCCCTCCTAGGGTGCCCCCTAAATAGTTGCAGTCACCATCACCCGCCACAATATGAGGGTAAATTCTTAATAAATTTATTTAATTTTTTAATTTTTTATGTTCTACATTATTCCATGATGCTTCAGTTCAAATTTCATGCCATTTGGAGTTAAAATGAAAAAGTTATGCTATTTTTAAGTTTTCACAGGCTCGTAGGGTCCATTCGAGCACCCTAATTTGGTGCAGGTGGATCCGGGATCCAATTTGAAAATATTATCATATTGGTTGCCTTGAAATGACAATTTATGCATAATTACCAAATTTCATGAGTTTTGGATGAGTGCAGGTTTAAGATTTTGTTATCCTCATTTTCATAGGTTGTAGGCGGGTGATGCTAAATCGAGGGGTCTACGATTGCAATTTTTGATATGTTTTAGGTGATATCATCCAAAAACCTCCTCTTTAACATCTATGCAAATCTTCAATTCATTTGGATATCATTTGATGCACTTTTAATTCATATGCCATTTTGCCCCTCTAGAGATTGCATGTTTTCACCATACACCCTTGCTATTTTACCTCTTTTTTCTTCCTTGTGTGTAGGTGCAGGTCCTCAAAAGGATTTGGGAAGCAATATCAGACATTAGAGAACTTAGATACAAGTAGCAACAACATTGTATCACCCACCATGATTGTGGGTACACGGAGAAACATTGGATGTGCACCCAGATTCTGTGAAAGACTTGGTCTTTGGGCACCCAATATTGTAACAATTGTATCACCCTTTTGAGCCCTCAAGGGGACTGCTGTAACATTGTATTGGATCCAATGAATTAATGATAAGAAGCTTGCTTTACTTCACTTTCCTTTGTTGGTTTTCTTGTACTTTTGCATGCATGCTTCCTTTTTGATGCTCATTAGTGAGATGGGGTAGATACGCTTATTGTTCCACATAATTTGGTGCACCATTTTTTCCTACTTTAGTAGACACAAAAATATGAGATGCCAGGAGCCCGAGATGTTTGAGAGCTATTATAATGATGGTATTTTTGGACAAACCAATATCAGTTAATACTCTCTTGTAGGGTGTTTTGTTTACACATGTGATGATGTGCAAGGGGGGATCCACCATATAATTTGGAAATGGCTTGAGCTCATATCCTGAAAGGTGATCACTAACTTCATACATTTCTGAACATGCCCCACAAAATTGCTAAAGAAGTTAGACTCCTGGGGTTGTAGCTCGATTGCCTTGAGGATCTCCATTAGAGCTTCTCTATGAGGTGGATATTGTTGGATAAGATTATATATGGACAACTGGGCAGATGTTGTTCTCAAGCTTTACATGAGCTTACCTTTATCATGACCATGGGTCGAGGTGGGAGGTTTAGTATTGGAGTCAACAAAGGCTGTGACATCGAAGGAGTGTTGCTTAAAACCATAAGTGGTACAACTAGACTTGGGTACCACCTGTTTCTCATCATAATGTTGATCATACCAACATACCCTTGCTTAGGGGGTGCGTGATGGATCTTATTCACTTGTGGGACAGGATTTGTCTATTTTGCATGGTCAAGCAATGGGTCTTTAAAAATATCCATTTTTTGATTGTTTGGCATGATAGGGTTGTTGACTTGAAGGGCATTCCTATCAATAATATCTTATACCATATGCTTGAACTTATAGCACATCTGCATGTCATACCCATTTTGCCTATGAAACTTATAGTATAGGTCTTCATGGTATACTTTGGGATTTGGTGCATTTGGATTGATAGGTCAACTCTCAGGTAGATTAATTATATTAGCTGCACATATATGCTTAAAAAAAGAGTCCATAGACTCTATAATGGGTGTAAACTATCACTTAGGGTGATGTTGTTGATCCTACTCTTGGTTTGGCTAATTATCCTTGTTGTAATTCCCTGATGTGGCTTGATAATTAGGCTTTTAATATGGCACTAATTGTGTAGGCCCTAGGATACTAATAGCATCTTTATTTACTGATGTTGGCTTAGGTTACACTAGGTTGTTCTTGGCATTCTTGTTCCACTTCTTCTTACGAGGCTTCACAATATCTCCCTCTTGAATCTTGATATCTTTGATTTTTCTAGCTTGCACAAGAGCATCTTCAAGAGTTGGATATTACTGGAGTTATAGCAACAAGGAGATCATATTTAAGTAGCTCTTAGCAAAAATTTGATTCAACTCCATCATGGGTTGTAAGTATAGTAGCTTGGTAAGCAATGCTCACCACCTATTGCCATAGTTTGTGATTGACTCATCATCAAATTGCTTCAACCTGCAAGATCGACTAGGGTCACATTTCACTTGGTATTGAAGGTGAAGTATTCTAGTAATGCATCTATGAGTTGATATATATTGTTGATGCTATGCTTCAAGAGTTGGGTGTACCACTCCATAGTTGGGCCAGAGAGGGTAGTCAAGAATATCCTCAAAATAAAAGCATCATTATCCTGGATGCCAAATCATTGGCTGAGGAACTTGTTAACATGATCTTGTGCATATTTGTCTCCCTTAAAGGTATCTAGGTGAGGCATCTTAAATTGCTCTGAATAGGAAGGTGCATGCATGAAAGGATGGAGTGTTTGGATACAAAACTAGTGTAGAGTGGGATTCTGGTTTCAAAACCTAGAGGTCTTGTTCTCCACTAATTCTAGGTGCTCTAGCAACACCCGATATGTATAAGAGGATTTGATCTCCTCTTCCTTAATTTGATATTAAGTCAAAGTGAAATGAATATTAGGCCTATTATAGGGTGGTGGAATATTATTACCCTACCTTGATAAGGCATCTCAAGATATTCCACTTCTGGATCATGCTCAATGTAAGCCCTGGTGAGCAGAAATTCATGTCCCAAAAAACATTCATTTCTCTTCCATAAATTATCAATCCGGTAAGTTCGTAAACTTATGAGTGTCACGCACAGTATATGCCTGCAGTGTTGGGGAACAAATCTGGTTGTACCTTATTTAGTTTGGTGGGGAGGTTTGTGTAATTGGATTCCAGCCAAACCAAATAAACTAAGTGCGGGAAATGAAATAAATAAATTATTAAACAAAAAGTAAAGTGCTGGAAATAAAATGCGAGGAAATAAACACACACAACTGAAATTAAATAAAGCAGTAAACTAATCTACAGAAAGCAAATGCACAAATTAAACAGGGGAGGACTACTACAGGGAGTGGGCCCAAGCTCCCATAGATAGTCCGCCCGGCTAGCTACGTAGAGCTTGCTCGAATAAGAGGAGTTGCACTCTTAATTAATTAAACAATAAAATAAAATAAGTTGTGTAAAATTAATCATTGATCTCTGATCTCCCTCTGTTCATCTGGCCTGCGTCTTTATATAAAGCGCAACCAGATATCATTACAATAACAAATCGGTCTATTTTAATCACGTGATGTGATTTAGTTACAATTGATTCTACACATATTTTATTCTTCTATTTTAAAGTATGTTCGTTCACCAGATTATAAACATCCTTAGGTGTACGTAACAACAAATCCTAAACTAATGCATCCTAAAAATAATAATATGCTTTAAGAGCTTTACAAGGTCAACCGGCCAATCGGTTGATAATAATAACAAACACTTTATTCTATTTAATAAATGCATGATTAAAATAGATCTCCTTTGTCTTCACGTGCAACCTCCTCCATAGTCCTTGGTCAACCAGTCAAAGTTGACTTGGTAAATCTTGCAAAGTATGAAGGCATGGAGGCGCCTTCCGGTTGTAGGGAGGCGCTCTTCTTCCGTTGGCGCCTTCCTGTTGCAGGGAGGCGCTTGTCTTTCATTGGCGCCTTTCGGTTGTAGGGAGGCGCTCATCTTCTATGGGTGCCTTTCGGTTGTAGGGAGGCGCTCATTTTCTATCGATGCCTTCCGGTTGTAGGGAGGCGCTCTTCTTCCGTTGGCGCCTTCCGGTTGCAGGGAGGCGCTCGTCTTCCGTTGGCGCCTTCCGGTTGTAGGGAGGCGCTCGTCTTCCGTGGACGCCTTCCGGTTGTAGGAAGGTGCCTACTTCTGTTGGGCGCCTTCCTTGAAGAGGAAGGCGCCTACTCTCTTGCCTTAGTCTCTGTAAGCAGAAGTATGCCGGGTCCAAGTGGATGTAGACTGGAAAACACCATATTAGTACCAATACCTGCATTTATACACATTTCCCACTAAAAACACCAATCAAGCATAATACCGGATTTTCTATCAATTATATGCATAAGTTATATAAAATACATTTCATATGCTAATTGAACCAATGATAATTCTTCTTAACCGTGTATATAAAATGAGCATTTTTGGTGCTCATCATCCCCCCATGCCTAACATGTGCCACGCCCTCGTGGCACCAAAAGGTGAAGTTATCCCTCTCGCAGGATGACCATGCCAAAAAGTTTGTCATGTCTTCATGACAACAACCCCTGGGATATATATATTTTTCTTTTTTTTTTTTTAATGGCCTTCAACATCTCTGTTTCTCTGTTGAGTGCTGCTATTTTTTCCATTCAGCACTACTATTTTTTTTTTTATTCAGCACTGTGTTTTTTTTTCATTGAGTGCTTGCTATTCTTCATCCATAGAGCGATGCGGCACCAGCAGAAGTCAGAAACACATCCTGACTAATCATTGCGGATAAATAGTTAAATCGTGACCACACTTGTTTAGGGCAAATTACCACTGCACTAATGCTGGCATTTTCCAGTGTTGCACATTAGTCAGATTTGGTGAGACCAAATTTGTTTAAAACAAGTGCAATCACCAGCTACTACTTTTACCCACATCTGAAACATATTTGACATCTCCAGAACCTCCTTTGTGGTAGAGAGTAGCATCATTTATATGTGTTCGCTCAAGATGACTACCATTGTAAGGAGGCGGCAATGAAAATGATGCCAAATTTATTCATGTAGATGCCATAGCCTCTCTCTCTTTTTTTTTTCAATTATATATATTTTTTAAGGCACATCATGTGTTTGAATTCTAATGGGAGATTTTGAAAAACTGTGGAGGCGTCGACTGGTATTAGCATAGAAATGATTTTAAAATAACTATACACATAATTAATAAGAAAATCAGTACATACCCGGTTGAATTTCGTAGAATCTGATATATATGATGCCGGTGGTGTGAGACGTCTTCACGTTGGTGCTCCTGGAGATTTTATTTATTTATTTATATGTATCTTTATATGTTCTGCCATGAACAGAACAGATCTTGACTCTCTTTTTTTTTTCTTTTCTTTTTTTTTCTCTTTCTTTTTTTTCAATTTTTTTTTTTCATCCTCTGCATCAAAGAACAGAGTCAATCCGCAACAACTGAGCTGGTGACTCTAAACTTTGAAATACCCAACTTTTTCTCAATAGCACACAAAATATTTTAATCCTGCATTGACGTATCTCTCTCCGAATGCATTTACAGGATGAATATTAAAATTTATACCTGACACGTGTGCATCCAAAATGATCTCCCCTCTGAATTATTTCTTTTGCATGCATAATTGGAACAACACCGCATTCCTTTGTTTTTTGGAGTGAGGAAAAATAGTATTTCTTTCATTATTCATGGCATCCGTCAGGTGCATTGCTTGAGATGTATGTGTTGTATGTGCTGGCGTTGGTAGGATGTTCTCATCCGTTGGTGCGATCCCCAAATTAACCTACATGTCGTAGAGTTGGAACTGCACCAATTTTTGTTGCCCACATCGTGCTTGTCTAGTCAACGGGCGAAGAACAGGGGCGCCTTCCCTCTGAGGAAGGCGCTTGCCTTCTAGTGGCACCTTCTTGTTGGTGCCTTCCTGTGGCACCTTCCTGTTGGTGCCTTCCTGTGGTGCCTTCCTATTGGTGCCTTCCTATGGCACCTTCCTGTGGTGCCTTCCTGTGGCACCTTCCTGTCGATGCCTTCCGATGAGAGGAAGGCGCTTGCATTCTTTTGGTGCCTTCCTAGAAGAGGAAGGCGCTGGCCTCCTATTGGCGCCTTCCTGGAAAAGGAAGGTGCTTATCTTTTCTTGGTGCCTTCCTGGAAGAGGAAGGTGCCTACTTACCATGCGTTGATTTCGAAGGAAACAGATATTTGACATCTATTTTTTTCAAACTCCTCCCCCATTTTATTTAGCTACCAGTTGGAGATTTCTCATTTCCCTTCGGGACCAGGCTAGTCCTCGGGAAAGAGGATACTCTCTTCCAACGGGCAGCGAAAATAAAACTTTGCTTCTGATTTGCATTTCATCGTGGAGCTATTTCAACACAAGGTGGTTTTTTTTTTCATAGGAGTAAGTTAGGCGCCGACAATAAGGCGTCTTTCCCCCCATGTCTAAAAATTGTCACGTCCTCGTGACAACAGCCTTCCGAACTCCCCCTTTTTTTTTTTTTTTTACGGGAGGTTCTGATTCACCCGCATCTTCCCCCACTTAAATTGGTGATGCCCTTATCGCCAGCAACAGGTCCCTCTGCACAACAGGTCTGCAGCCCTCCAAACGTCAGGTCCCACACTGAACAACAGGTATCCCCATCCAAGGGAGAAGAAAATTGCTTATTGGTGCCTTCCTCCAGGTGGAAAAAGGCACTACTGTATTGGGCTGATTGTAGGCACTCTCTTCCTAGTGGGAAGTAAGTGCCTTTTCTGCTTCGCCGCACTCCTAATTGCAGGGCACAAAATGTCACATCTGTTAGGCCTAGTTTAAGCCGGCTCCACCTACAGATCATGCTCATGGTTGTGTACTACGAAACTACACCTACAAAAACTGCACACACGAAAGCAGTAAAACAGGAGTCATGACTCCGTGCCTGTTAGGCCCTGGCTCTCAGGATGCCTGCAGCTTGCATTCGGTTCATGATTTCCTGCAAAGCAATAAGAAAGCAATTTTTATGCTAAGCAGGACATGTTCTATGTTTTTTTTTTTCACTAGGAGGATTCGCATATATATATATTTGGTGGAAGGCGTCTTCAATGTATGGCGCCTTCTTGATGCGGAAGGCGCCTCCAATGTGTGGCGCCTTCTTCCTGTGGAAGGCGCCTCCAATGTATGACGCCTTCTTGATGCGGAAGGTGCCCCTAATGTATGGCGCCTTCTTCATGCGAAAGGCACCTCTAATGTATGGCACCTTCTTCCTGTGGAAGGCGCCTCCAATGTATGGCGCCTTCTTGATAAACAAGGCGTCTTTCACTTCATTTTTTTTTTTTACGTATCCTCCCTCTCTTCTTTTTTTTTTTTCTCTTTTTTTCTTTCTTTTTCTTTCTTTCTCTCTTTTTTTTTCTTCTTTCTTTTTTTTTCGACGAATGTTTGAACATTCGTCCAAGCTACTGGTATGGTATGGGGTCTCCCCCATGCCGATGTCTGATCCACTCTTGTGAATGTGAGGCAGTGGTTAATGGAGCTCGTTGACCGTTACTTGAACATTGTCTCGAAACTCTTCTCTTGCACTTGGTGTAGCATATCTGACTTTGTTTATCATCCAGGCTATAACAGTCATGCACTTTCCAACAAAATTTTCCCCCAAATTCCACAAGCACCTTGGGCTGGAAGCCTTTCGCTTGATCAGGGTTACTTAGCCTGCCTTCAAGTGCCAATGTTTCCAAGGCAAAACTCTGCTAGCTTTCACCTGTTAGATTGGATGCTATACGATCAAGTACCCGAGACAGTTCGTATAGTGCTATTACGAACTCCATGTATGAATCTCAATTCATGAGATCTTCACAGACACCTCCTTATTTTTCTACTTCGCACTTCACGTTGTCTTGCAAAACATAAAAGAAAAATCTAAACTAAAGACGTTAAAATAAAATTCTAACTAATTTTTTTTCTCTGTTTTTTTTTTTGTATTTTTTTTCGGTCTATTCTGCCTTGACCAGAACAGATCTTGGATTATCATTTTTTTTTCATCATCTGCATCAAAGAATAGGATGTCTACTTCAACCATTTGAGCTGGTGATTTTCACATCTGGAGGTTTGTCAATGATCCATCCTAAGAATTTGGCAAAATGTACCATGTACTGAAACATCTTTGCCCTCACACTTTTTGTGAAAAGCAGATTTCTCCATGGTTTCAGATCCTCTCAAAGTTGATGTTATCTTCCACCATAGTGAGATTCTGCCTCTCTTTTGTATATTTTTTTCATATGACAACCAACAACTCACATTTTTGAAACACCAAGCTCCTCCTCAATTAGCACATAAAAAAAAAATGTTAATCCTGTGGCCTTTGTGCAGACATTTGAAATCTGATCTCCTCCAAGATTTTTCCTTGTTTTATTTAGCTACCGGTTGGAGATTTCTCATTTCCCTTCTGGACCAAGTTGGTCCTCGGGAAAGAGGATACTCTCTTTCAACAAGCAACAAAATAAAACTCTATTTTTGAATTGCTTCATTAACTTGGAGCCTTTTCAACAGATGATTTATTTTTTCTCTCTTTTTTTTTTTCATGAACACTATAAATAGCGTTCATTGTGTTGTTGGCGGCATTTGATGAAGGTGGGGTCTCCCCCATGCCTACATCTGAACTAGTCTTCTCGAAATCTTTTTTTTTTTCAACTAGTCTGATATGTTGTAGCATGAGAAGAGTATTTTCCTTCATGGCCTCGCAACCAAACTTCTTTCAACGTAATGGCAAAGTGTGCAGGCCAGCAAATGACTATCCGCGAGTTAGCAACCTGAAGAAAACATGGCATAGCGATCTGTTAAAAACACATGCTAGTTTCTGATTCACCAGGTCGCCGTAAGCGCAAGTGAAGAGCATACTCCATAACAAGGCGTTCTCTTTAAATTATGCTCTGTCATTTTCCCTGCATTATTAATTTCATCATAAAAAAACATTTACCAATACGTTGCAAAAATTTCAAGCCTGTAAAATTTTTTAATTTAAAACCAAGCTTCTAGAGGCACAATTTTTCAATGGTTTCTGTATAAAAACATGTCCCTAAAAATTTCAATCAGACTTGGGTTGTGCTTTTTCTTTTGATTTCTTGAAACCATTTAGAACATGATGGAAATCCTTCAATGCCAGATTTTTTTTTTTTTAATTTTTTTCAACAACACGTTTTATTCCTACTTCTACACTTAATTTGGTACATCAGGTTCATTCCCACGTTTATCTGAGAAGCTATAAAATGCAAAAAGTTGCCAATGGAATTTAGCTCTGACTGTGCCGACAACTATTTTTGGCCTTATAAAAAGGCCCATGGTGGACTCACACTTCTCAGGTAAAATATCTACAGGTAATTTTAAATAGACTTTTTATCTGACCTATAAATCAGAACACTACAGTTTAGACACTCCCCGGCAACGGCGCCAAAATGGTGAGCAGAAATTCATGTCCCGAAAAACATTCATTTCTCTTCCATAAATTATCAATCCGGTAAGTTCGTAAACTTATGAGTGTCACGCACAGTATATGCCTGCAGTGTTGGGGAACAAATCTGGTTGTACCTTATTTAGTTTGGTGGGGAGGTTTGTGTAATTGGATTCCAGCCAAACCAAATAAACTAAGTGCGGGAAATGAAATAAATAAATTATTAAACAAAAAGTAAAGTGCTGGAAATAAAATGCGAGGAAATAAACACACACAACTGAAATTAAATAAAGCAAGTAAACTAATCTACAGAAAGCAAATGCACAAATTAAACAGGGGAGGACTACTACGGGGAGTGGGCCCAAGCTCCCACAGATAGTCCGCCCGGCTAGCTACGTAGAGCTTGCTCGAATAAGAGGAGTTGCACTCTTAATTAATTAAACAATAAAATAAAATAAGTTCTGTGTAAAATTAATCATTGATCTCTGATCCCCCTCTGTTCATCTGGCCTGCGTCTTTATATAAAGCGCAACCAGATATCATTACAATAACAAATCGGTCTATTTTAATCACGTGATGTGATTTAGTTACAATTGATTCTACACATATTTTATTCTTCTATTTTAAAGTATGTTCGTTCACCAGATTATAAACATCCTTAGGTGTACGTAACAACAAATCCTAAACTAATGCATCCTAAAAATAATAATATGCTTTAAGAGCTTTACAAGGTCAACCGGCCAATCGGTTGATAATAATAACAAACACTTTATTCTATTTAATAAATGCATGATTAAAATAGATCTCCTTTGTCTTCACGTGCAACCTCCTCCATAGTCCTTGGTCAACCAGTCAAAGTTGACTTGGTAAATCTTGCAAAGTATGAAGGCATGGAGGCGCCTTTCGGTTGTAGGGAGGCGCTCTTCTTCCATTGGCGCCTTCCTGTTGCAGGGAGGCGCTTGTCTTTCGTTGGCGCCTTCCGGTTGTAGGGAGGCGCTCATCTTCTGTGGGTGCCTTCCGGTTGTAGGGAGGCGCTCATTTTCTATCGGTGCCTTCCGGTTGTAGGGAGGCGCTCTTCTTCCGTTGGCGCCTTCCGGTTGCAGGGAGGCGCTCGTCTTCCGTTGGCGCCTTCCGGTTGTAGGGAGGCGCTCGTCTTCCGTGGATGCCTTCCGGTTGTAGGAAGGTGCCTACTTCTGTTGGGCGCCTTCCTTGAAGAGGAAGGCGCCTACTCTCTTGCCTTAGTCTCTGTAAGCAGAAGTATGTCGGGTCCAAGTGGATGTAGACTGGAAAACACCATATTAGTACCAATACCTGCATTTATACACATTTCCCACTAAAAACACCAATCAAGCATAATACCGGATTTTCTATCAATTATATGCATAAGTTATATAAAATACATTTCATATGCTAATTGAACCAGTGATAATTCTTCTTAACTGTGTATATAAAATGAGCATTTTTGGTGCTCATCAAGCCCCATAAGGCATCTCTTGATCTGGCCTATAAGGAGGGGTAGCTTCCTGTAGTAGGCACTCTATGTTTGCTTAGGGAAGCAAGTCTCGATTCAACCTAGGAGGTTGTAGAGGTAAAATTATGCAAGTCCTAGGAGGCTTATCTTGTATGAAATTAGTTTACCTCTGATGAAATTAGTTTACGTCTGTGGGTACTATGGGTAGGAACCCTCTCATGTAAGGTTTATTGAAACAACTCATTGGTCTATTGTTCAATGATTTATTTTTATATTTGATGCAAGTGGTCTAAGTGTTATTTGTATTATCGAATCGACTTGAATTACACTTGGTATTCCACATATCTTGTGATCACTTGATTGATCTACTCTATCGTGCGGGGTCTAGGAACCCTAGCAATGTCACCCTAATGCCTATCTCACTCAAGTGATTTGAGATATCAATCATACAATTTTCCATATCAAGGGTAGTCACATTTACTTGTGATTCAAGTTTAAGCATGTGATCTTTGTACTCTACTAGTGTAGAGGCACATTGTGCCAACACAATATACTGGTCTTGAGGATAATCAAGGATCTCCTCATGCCTTCCTCCATTGATGAGGAAGGGAAGGGCTGAGTTGGCTTATCCTAAATGATGAGTATCATACTCATCTTGGTACCTAGGCTATTGTAACCTATTAGGGTGGTGTAAAGGTGAAGTGTGATCAATTGGCCCTACCCATTGTGTGTACTTTGGCTCTTGCCCATAAGCAGATGCATTAGACCTAGTAGTAACACAAATGCATGACATTGCTCTATCCACTAACACCTTATTATGTGGTTGCCTTTCATAAAATAAGGCATGTGAAGTATCTATATATTGGTAATATGCTCCTGGATTAAGATCAAAACCTATAGGATTGTCCTACATAGGGCTCCCTTGTAGGTGATGTTCTTGATTTGCTATTCTAATACTTGGGTGAGTAGAAGGCCACCAAGGAGGTATGACCAGGTCCTTGGGACTAAATCAGAGGTGACTCATATCTCCAGGTCTACTCTTTATAGTGTTTTCCCTTGAGTGGACTTGGTTGTAGGTACACACCATTTTTATTCCCTACCAAACCCTAGATGATTATCTCCTCTACAAATTTTTGAATAAAGTAGCACACAATAATGGAAACATGTAAATAAAACAAGTTTTTATCTCTTTTAAGGATTATGTGTGTTCCCTAAGTTGGTTTGTGTGTTTCTATGTGTTTTTTTTTAAATAATACCTTGTACCCCACCATGATCACCACTAAAGTATGGTGAAAATGGTGTACCTAACAATGCTAAACAAGATGCATCTATCGCTAGTGTTGAATAAGCATTACAAAAGGACCATTCAAGTAAGCATGATAAGAAAAAAAAAATGCATGAAATGGATTTATTATTTATTCATTTGATGGATCAAATCATGACTACATAGATATCCTTGTGAGGGCTCTAGAATGATACATTTGTTACAAAATGGTGCCCAACGATCGAATCCTTTCAATAACTCTAGTGCACTTCCAATGTTCTTCCTCTTACCCAAAATTTAATTGGCTGGGCCTCCAATACCACCACTTGGTTATTTTATGTTATGATCCTATTCTCCTTTCTCATGTGCTATAAACCTGCACCTACACACAAGGAAACAAAATTTTTTTAATACCAAGTGTGGATTGTGAAATATACAATATCAATACATGCAATAATAGACTAGGAAGTGGATATATGTGATGTGACCATAAAAAACAATTCCAAATGACTCTAAATATTATAAATATGCATAAAAAGTTATTTTGGATTGATCTAATTATAAATTATAGAGAAATTGTAGTTGGATTCATGTCGATTACACAGTGTGCCTAGTAAGCCTATAAAACCTAAAACAAGTGATTTTTGATCTTAAACATCTCCAAATAAAATTAAACTTGGAAAGAATATATAAAATCATATTTAAAGAGGACCAATATAAAAATATTAGAAAAATTTATCACATATTCAGGTGCACCTTCCAATTAGCCCCATAGACCTTTAAAATACTAAAAATATGATGTCACTCAATATAACTCCAAATTGTATGAAATTTGAACAGTAGGTTCATGGACTATCATAGAATATTCCTATTTAAAAATAGTAGAAAAATAATACTTCAATATCTGACCGTCACTTATAGAGATGGTGGTGACTATCATAGATTGGGGACCATCATGGGGTGGGACGGCCACCAGTTTTACTATTTTTTTACCACCAATTCCTCTATGGATTGGTAAAAAAATCCCTCAATTGTTTTATCATCAAATTTGGATGTGAAATTCACTCATTTGGTTCGGTTTTACAAAAAAATTACACCTCTTGAGTCACTCGAGAACCTCCTTCACTAGGTAGATATTTCAAGGGAAAAAACACAAAAGGTTGAGGGGAAATCTTGGCAACACTTTGTTGCAATATCACAAAAATCCTCTCTATGATTTGGGTGGAAAATGGATCCACTTTATGGAAAAAGGAATCCTATGGCAAAATGGGCATGCAAGGACATGTAGGACAAGAGGTACCATTTATCCAAAACTTGGCATGCATTGGAAGGGAAAACGAACCTTCCTTTTTGACCTCCATTTTATAGCATGTCATAAGGATTTCGCACCGTCAGGTATGCATGCTTGAATAGGTAGGATAAATGGTAGTATCTGGTGCCATTTGTCCATAATTTGAATTTTTGAGAGTCAAAGGCCATGGTCATCCGACCTAGGGATGGTCTCTTATGACCATCCTTGGGTGGGACGATCATGAATTGTGACCATCCTAGGGTGGGACGGTCATGCCTATGTGGCCCAAAACCTTCTAAAAGTGGGGTAGAGTCTTCAAAGAGTGGTTAGAACCACTGTGTAACCTTTGAGGGTTTCCCAAGGGGGATTATGATGTCAATTAGCCAATTATTTTGGTCATATAATTGGATTGACATTATTTTAGTGTCTACATGTACCAATACCATGTACAACAGGCTATGGAGAAATAAAAAAGAAATTAGAAATGAAGAGTGAATATGCTCTAGCATCTAGAATAGATCATGGTTGGAAAATATCTTGATGAGGGTGAACCTATTATTGTCATGACAAGGTCAAATAAGAAAATACTGCAAGTTGATCCATAGAAGATGGGTCAATTTTAGGTTTCCTCTTAAAATAAGAGTGATCCACCTCCCCAAAGCAGTGATATTTTCCCTATTCTCCAAGTCAAAGAAAAAAACTAGTCTTCCCAAGAGGTTTTAGAAATAAACTAAAGGGTATAGAAATAGGTCCAAGAATGAGGCTCAAGAGAGGCTTAGGTTCACTTCCATTACCAAAAGGTATAGAATTGAATCCACTCAATAGTATAATAGAAAGTATAGTGATCTATATGGAAGGCCTGAGAGACCTACTTCTACCAAATCTGAATACAATATTGTGGAAGAAATTAAGAGGATACCATCCAAAGCTAGTCTATATGACACCCTCTTAATTCCTGGCCAAATAAACCTGCTAAAGGCTTCCTTGAATAAATATCCATAGGAAAATCAAGCCACCACAATCCTCAGCATATCCTTTGAAAAGAAAAAAATCTATCCTACCACTTTGAAGAATAAACCCCCTCCTTTCTATATCTCTCTAAGGATGGAATTTTGGGTGGTCTACAATTGTATGATTGACTTAGGAGCATCTACTACAGTTATGCCTAAAGTAGTTTGTGAGGAAATGGGTATGTAATACACCAGATATTGCCCTAGAGTTCTATAATTATATGGGACACCTATGAAGATAGTGGGAGTGATAAAATATGTCTTGATGAGGCTACATAGAGCACCTTAGGTAACTATAGTAAAATAAATAGTAGTGGTGGATCTAGAGCCCTATTTTGGCTTATGCCTTTCTAGAGATTTTATTGCAAATTTGGGTGGATGCATGTATATGGACTATTCCAACATGGTTATTCCTTTCAAAGAAAAGAGTATAAGAATAACACCTAAGAAGCCTGTGTCTTACCACATTGAAAACATTGAATAGGACATGTTCGATCTCACCCCTCTAGAGGAATTTGAATTTGTGGATAACTTTGAGGAGTTGGAGATTGAATATGAATTGACTTTTAAGCAGGATTATAGTCAATTTCGGATAGGTATGGGCACATACAATATTTTTTGCAGAGGTAGAGAAAAGAGTTCTTGTTATATCTAATTATTCCTTGAGATAAATAGAAGTATAGACCATGCACTTTTATGGTGCCATATGCAGAAATGGTGCTGGTGTTGGTGTAGTATTATAGTCTCAATCAAAAGGGACAAATATTTTTACCTATAGGCTAACATTGTCATGCACTAATAATGCTATTGAATACAAGGCTCTATGCCTTGGAATAATACAATCTAAAAGCATGGGCATCAAGATCTTAAACATATATGGTGACTATGAATTGATTGTAAATTAATGGAAAGGTGTAGTAGTAGGCATCATTACCTAAAAGAATATAGAAATAGGGTATGGGATTTGATGGAATCATTTCATGCCCTAAACATTAATTTTATTCCTAGAGGAAAGAATACTTTGGTAGATTCCTTAGCAGTAAGGGGAGCTAACTTCAACCCTTCTATAGACATAGGAGTTAAGAAAGACAAAGGGATCAAAATGATTTTCAGGCCTGTAGTTCCAGATAAACAAATTTTTTGGTAGGTCTTTGAAAGTGATGAACAAATCATTTATTTTTTGGTGGGAGAAGCATTTTTATCCACTACTCAAGAGGAAAATCTAGAGGAGATTGATCAACAGGATGTCATTCAACTCAATAAAAATTGCATACCTAGAGTTTTGGTTACTCTCTAGAGCCTATTTAACAATGAATATAGTAAAAATATTAGATCCATCGAAGTCAATGGTAAAAACTATAAATAAGATGAAATAGAAAATAAAAGAAGCTAAAAATTGGAATAATATGTTCTCCAAAAGAATAGGAGGATATCAAAGCTTTATTCCTAAAGTACCAAGATATTGTAGCTTGGTCATATGAGGACATCAAAGTATATGACAAGAAGATTATCCAAAACACCATTGATATAGAGCCTAATGCAAAACCATTCAGGAATAAATAGATGCCTGTGAATACTAGGATCAAAGCCATAATGAGAGAATAACTATAAAAGTTTCTAAAGGCTAAAATATTTTATCCAATAAAATATTCAACTTGGGTAGCCAACTTGGTACCTGTAAGGAAGAAGAATGGTGACATCTTCTTGTGTGTAGATTTTAGAAGTATCAATCAAGAATCACTTAAGTACCACTACCCCATCCCATAGATTTATAAAATCTTGTATATTATGGTAGGATAAAAAAGGTTCTCACTGCTAGACGGTTTCTCTAGATATTACCAAATTTAGGTGAAAAATAAAGATCAGCTTAAGATAACATTCACCACAAAATGGGGAACCTTTACATATTAAAGAATACCTTTTAGGCTATCTAATGCAAGAGCCACATTCTAGAGAGCAATGGACTATGCTTTTGGATAACTAATTAAAAATGTTATTATGATCTATTTATATGGCATGATTGTATTTTTCCACAACAAGAAAGACCACTTGGCACACCTAGAACAAGTCTTCTAGAATTGTAGAGAATTTGGCATCTCCCTTAATCCTAATAAGTCATTTTTTGTAGTTCATGAGGAAAAGTTTCTAGGTCATGTGGTCTCCAAGGAAGGTATGGGAATTGACCTAGATAGAATCAAATCCATTCTTTCCCTTCCACTTCCTATAAATAAAAAAGCCTTGCATTATTTCCTTGGTTAGATAAACTTTTTCAAGAAATTCATCTCTGACTTTGTTTAGAAGGTAAGGCCTATATATGAACTACTGAAGAAGGATGTAGATTTCAAATGGACTGAGGCAAGAAATTAAGCCTTCAAAATCATAAAGCATTCCATTGTTATAGCTCCAGTGCTAGTCAATCCAGACTTCAGCAAAGACTTCATTCTTTATGCTTATGGAGCTGGGGAAAGCTATGCCTCAATGCTCACTCAGAAGAATGATGAAGGAGAGGAGAATTTTATATTCTTTTGGAGCCATAATATTCATGAATATCATGCTAAGTATAATTTAATTGAGAAACAAGTATTTGCTATAATGAAATCATTGAGAAAATTTAGGAAATATTTTGTTCAAAGTAAGACCCTGGTTTATGTTGTTCATTCAGATGTAAGAAGCTTTATTCAACAAGAATAAATGAGAGATAAGAGAGCTGGTTAGATTAATAATATATAATAATATGATGTGTAAATCCATCCTACCAAGATGGTAAGAGGTAGAAACCTATGCCAAGATATGATAGAAGCAACAGTTTCAGGAAAAGTGACAACTTTTCAGTCCATAGTAGATGATCAAATTGAAGAATTACAGTAAAATGAATCAGATTGGGTAGATCATATGACTAAGTACTTTCAAATTGGGGTATGTCCTCATGATATTAATCCATCATAGAAGATGAGATATATACTTCAATATTTGAAGTATGTCTTATTACCAGAAGGTTTATACAAAAGAAACCTTGATGGAGTTTTCCTTAGGTTCTTAAAAGATGATCAACAACAAAAGGTCATTAAGGAGTTCCATGGAGGACTATCTAGAGGATATTTCTTAGGAAGAGTAATATATTTGAAGATTATTAGAGCAATATATTACTAGCCTACCATATTTTATGACACCTTCAAAGTCACTAGAGCTTGTGATGAATGCCAACGACATGTGGGAAGAACAAGGAATGCATCTTTTCCCCTTAAGACAATTTAAGTAGAAGAACCCTTTCAGCAATGGGGGTTGGACTTCATAGGAGTTATCAATCCTCATTCATCATCTAACCATAAGTACCTCCTGACTGCTAAATACTATCTCAATAGGTGGGTATAAGATATTCCTATAAATAAAACATATCAAGAAGTGGTGATTAATTTTATAGAAAACTTGATCTCAAGGTTTGGTGTTCTATAAGGCTTGGTGAGTGATAATGGAACAACATTCATAAGAGCCAAATATATTTATTTTTCTAGCAAGTATGGCATTACGATAAAGAATACTTCAAACTACTACCCATAAGGAAATGGACTTGCAAAATCAACTAACAAGAATATGTTGAGGATTTTGAGAAGATCACTAGAGGGTAATAAGAGAATTTGGCACCTATTGTTGGAGTAATCTCTGTGGGTAGATAGAATCATTATTAAAAGGTCCATCAATACCTCCCCCTATGCCTTAGTTTATGGCAAGGAGGTAGTGTTACCTGTTCACTTGGATATTATAGAACTCAAGATAATAAAAGAGGAATCTAAGAAAAATCCAGTGGAAACAAGGTTGATACACTTGCTGCAGTTAGAAGAGAAAATAACTAAGGCAATGTGGATTTTCAAAAGTATTCAATTGATATCAAGGTATGGTTTGACAAGAAGGTAAATTTCAATAAATTCCAATTTGAAGAATATGTACTCAGGTAGAATTTTGAAAGAGCTAAGTCAGGACATGATCAGAAGTTTGACTCCTTCTGGTATGGCCCTTTTAAGATAGTAGAGGTTAAAGAGACCAATGTTTTCCAGCTTGAATATCTCGAGGGAAGCATACAACCAATTTTGAACAATGGTTTTCACCTTAAACTATATTTTGATTGAAATATAGCTCATTGTAACATATGTACATAATTTGTATCGTATTATTTTTGCATTTTATATCATGTTTTGTTTTGATAAAATGTTATAAATATATATATATATATATATATATAAAATAAAAAGAAAAAAGTTGTAAAATAAGCTAAGTGTCACCAAAAAGCAGTAAGTTTCTAATCCACACTCAAATGAACTAAAGTGTCAGCGGAATGCCACTTGCATTCTATTCCACTCTTAAAGAGACTAAGGTGGTAGCAGAATAACGAATATTCTAATCCATCATGGTGTACAACTATTTTTGAGTGGAAATTAATTCCCACACCACTTCAAAGGAAAAGAAAAATACAAGTGATGCCACAAGTCCATAGAAAGTATTTGTGTTTTAGCCAATCATAAAGTAGAGTAACATCTTTGAGCTGCAAAAATGAATAGCTTCAATTTGAAAAGCATACAAGAAGATAATTTGTGTAGTGTATACATTAAAGGGGAAGGGTGTGCATGCATGGGCAATTAAAAGTACTAAAAAGTGCAGAACATATTCATTCAATGAAAGCAGAACCTACCAAGTAGAAATAGTTGAAGAATAGCTAAGAACTATTTTCAAACATCATAGAAAGGAATTTCTAAATATTTTTATGGAAATGGCCTTTGAAGACACTCAAGGATCTGAAACCTCGGTAAATGAGGAAGTGGGCACTTACATTGACAAAGTGGAAGTCATGGCCAAAATCGAGCTGGTCCTCATAGAGAGAATGAATCTCAAAAATAATATCCATGACAAATTCAATAAAGGAGTAGCTTTGTCACCCTAAGGTAAATGTGTCATTCACTCCTTGACTTTTTATATTTGTGATTCAGTTCATGCATATTCAGATTTGATAGATGCCATTGTTAAATACTATGACCCAAGAGAAAAAGTGATAAAGACAGTAGAAGGTAAAACCTTGTTTAGTGTCACTACAAAGGTTTACCACAACCTTTTTTCCCTATGGGTAGATCCTCCTATAAGACCAAAAGAGTTCAAAACATTCAATCAAGATGGGTATTACTCTTTGCATAAATTTTCTCATGAAGGAGAGCCTTTTAAAAAATGGGATTATAATAAATTTAAAACCATTAAGTCTAAAAGAGGATTACCCAAAATCCCAATTCCCATTGAGAAGTTTACCCACCCGGAGCTCTATTCCATGCTAGCTTATATGTAGAGTTTGTATTCTGTTCACATTATAATTGATTGGCAAATAAAAATTGCATACTATATTTCTAATGAGAGAATGTATGAGTCCTATGTATAAAAGAAGTGCATTAGGATCATATACTTTTATTGGCCATATTTCCTAGTTAAAAGGATACATGAGAAGTTAGTGAGAATGAAAAGAAGTTCTGATGCACCCTCTTTTTAGTATTGCTCAAGCCTAGTTTGGATGTTCTTTGTTGCTATAAAGAAAATGATACCCTGGATTTTGGTTAAGAAAAAGAACAATTAGGGAAGCCCCATTATTTTTACTATTAGATTGCTCATTTGAGGAGCACTGAGTCCTTTTATATATTTAACTTGGAATTTTTAGGGCCAGCACTGAAGATAATGTATGGGAAATACCAAAGGCTACCTTCGCTAGCCAAGAAATTGTTAAGAACATAGGGTGCCAAAGAAGGAGATTGGTACATCCTTACAGAGAGTATAGTCATTAGACTATAATACTTCACTGATAATCCTTTTTTGCTACCTTATTTTTTTATAGATATATTATTAGCCCTATAATATTTGGGGTAATCAGAATTAATAAATATGAACTATGGCTCTGGAAGAAAGAGAAAATATTTGTTGACTTATCATAGTGTTGATGACATAACCATCACCAAAAGTGGTCAAGGTTAACAAATCGACCAATATCTGGATAGGTTGGGAATGTTCTATATTCTCCAAAGATTGAGATATAACCCTGATGATATATTCTATAAGAGGAACATAGAGCTGAATGGAGATAAGGCCTACAAATTTGAGAAGAAATCCAGGCCTCATTTTGAATAGGGCAGAAATAATAAGGAAAATGCTCCTTTAGATTGGAATGTGGATAAGATAGAACAACTCCCTCCATGGTTATATTTCTATGAACATGTTGTTGATTTTGATCCAAAAAATAATGAAAAACATCAGTTGTAGGAGTCTACCATCAGAGAGGTCAAGAACAAAATAGATAATAATGTTGCAAATTTGAGGTATTTTATGTTGTCATTTATGTCATATGGATCATTAATGTCACATGGATCACATTGATTTTTGGTGGACAAAGTATTTCATAAATAAGCATTTATGATATTTTGGAAAGAATGGATATATATAGGATTTTTGTGAAAACCAAGGCAGGAAAAATAAAAGGTTTTATTTAAAACCATGGATGGCAGATTTGAAATGGGTTTTTCTTAAAACCCAGGTTGACTTTTTGTTTCATCGAAAAAGGTTCCCCGGTGATGGAGATATTTAATTTTAAATATTTAGTTTAAATTTTAATTATTTAAAATTAAAATTTAAATTTTAAAATTAAAATTAAAGTCATCGCCGATGTCATAAAAACCATGCACCATCAAAAGTTAATTAATAATTAAAAGTGCTGGTGTATGTGAAATTAAAGGAAGGTTGCATATATATATGCAAAGGCTTTCAATTCAAAAGTATAAGCATCGAACGAAGAGAACAAAAAGTGGAAGCCCCAAAATACTTTGATGTGACAGTGTGGTCCAACGGTGAGCTTGGGAAGCATGGAGTTTTTGGTTGCAATGGGGCATGCGTTCAATTCCCACTGGGTTTGATTTTCATAGAGTGTGGAAGAAGAGCATTTGGTGCACATTTTTGGCATGAGCAAGGGCAACGAAATATAGGGAGCATTTTTGCTCTTTGTCCTATGTGAGCAGATAGCTCATGTGGTCTTTGGCACCACAGTTATGGTGTTGATTGGACAGTGATGAGGGTTCGATTCCCTATACGAGTCAAGTAAATGTTTTATTGAATATTTTGTATTATTGCCTAATGTTGGAGGAATAAGGTAATGCTAAGGGAATAATGTTCGATTAAATTTTTATCTACTTGGAAGGCAAGATATAAGGGTTGAAATGCACTTTTAAAAAAAGAATTTTTTTGGGTGTTTTCCTCTTTTAGAAGTATACCATATTATATATTGTTGGAAAGCTTATTTCGAGGGATATTTGATTAACTTGATTATATGGAGAAATAAGGTGTATGTAAAGATATGTTTTTTTTTTGTAAAGGGATTCAAAGTGAAGGTTGTTTTGTTCTTTTTAAAAGTGTGTTTTGATTGTGGTAGATTTACAAAGGGGTTTATTCATCTTCATAAAAGACATGGGTACATTCTCCTATTGTTTGTTTATGGT
This sequence comes from Wollemia nobilis, assembly GCA_028583015.1. NCBI lineage: Eukaryota > Viridiplantae > Streptophyta > Pinopsida > Araucariales > Araucariaceae > Wollemia > Wollemia nobilis. Next base: position 8,773,972 of record JAQPPZ010017226.1, on the reverse strand, counting down.
GGTTGATTTTTGAAATATAATTGGAGAGAAAAGGATTGATTGTGGTTTCATTTTTGAAAGTGGTTGGTTGAATACTTCAAGGTTTTTTGGTTTGTGGTTGAGAATTATTGGAAATATTTGAGTTGGTTGATACATGCTTGGACTAGGGTTTTGTGAGAAAAAGTTATCCCTTATGGTGATTGGTTGAGTTGATTTGATTGAACCTAGTCAAGTAATGTGTGAAGTGATTGTTCAAGTTCCATGAAACAAGCTATTCCATAATTATGATTTGAGTTGAGATTGAATTTAGAACATATTGAGTCTCTAACAATTCTCTTTATGGTTCTATAAGACTTGAGTTGAGTTGATATTGATTTGAGTTGAGATCATTATGGATCAATGTTGTCATCCATTGTAGAGTGCATTACCATTCATTATTGATTTCATCATTGAGCCTTGCCTTGATAGTTTTGTGGATGATATTTGAGTACTACTTGAGCATGATTAATTGAGCCTTTGAGAAGGCATTTGGGATAGATTTGTGGACATATTTGTGGATAGTTTTGGGACAGATTTGTAGATAGTTTTGGGATAAATTTATGAGCAGTTTTGGACAAGTTCTGTGTGAGCTTGCTAAGTAGATTTGAGAAAGTTCTATGTGAGCTTATTGAGCATTTTTGAACAAGTTTTGTGTGATCTTGTTGAGCATATTTGGACAAGTTTTATGTGAGATTTTTAAGTAGGTTTGGACAAGCTCTATGTGAGCTTGTTGAGCAGATGTGGATAAGTTCTATGTGAGCTTGTTGATCACATTTGGACAAGTTCTGTGTGAGCTTGTTGAGCATATTTGGACAAGATCTATGTGAGCTTTTTGCACAGATCAATGGAGTGCCTAGCTGAGCAAATTAGTGGATTGTCTACCTAAGTAGATCAGTGTGTTGCCTAGCTAAGTAGATCAGTAGATTTCCTACCCGAGTAGATCAGTGTGTTGCCTAGCTGAGTATATAAATGGATTGCCTACTTGAGTAGATTAGTGTGTTGTCTAGTTGAGCAGATCAGTGGATTTCCTACCTGAGTAGATTAGTGTATTTCCTAGATTTGAACAGATCAAAGTAATCATTGAATTGGATAATGATCCTTATTTAGGTGTGAAATATTATAAGGAGATTATCTTATGGAGTGCCCCACATTGGGGGAACCACGTTAAATCTTGTGCCTCAATTATGTGTGGCGACTTGTACTCTTGCTTACTATTGATATCTAAGTTATTAATGCACACTGCTATATTTGGTTATTGAAATTAAGGATATTAATTGATATTGGTTTGGAAAGAAAATAAAAAGTGGGCGCTATACTGTTCACCCCCCCTCTTAGTATAATCTTGTGTTCTTCAATTGGTATCAGAGCGGGTTCCTTCGAAAAGACTAACAACTTGAGGGTAGATTCTATTGGGTTACAGGATGGATAAATGGTATATTGATAGTGGGTTCTCTATTCATATGACTTGGTATGAGGATAAGTTCATTTCTTTAAAAGGGAACAATAGCGAATCTGTGAGATTTGGTGATAATGCTTCAACTAAAATAAAAGGGAGAGGAACTTTAAGTTTAGATGATGGAAATACTACTACACAGGGTGTACTCTATGTTGAGGGTCTAAAATACAATCTACTGGGTGTAAGTCAGCTTTGTGATCGAGAGTACAAAATTACTTTTTCCTCTATAGGATGCAAAATCAAGGAAAAAAAAATAGGTAATCTTGTCGCAAATGTAGAAAGAACCAACAAAAATCTCTACATGCTCAGTGAAATAAAAAAGAAAAAATGTCTTCTATCTCAAGAAGAAGAAATTTGGTTATGACATAAAATTTTGTGTCACTTGAATTTTGATAACATAGCAAGGATAAGCAACAAACAAATTGTCAGAGATCTACCAAAGATAAAAAGACCTTCAAATACAATTTGTGCACAGTGTTAGTATGGAAAGTAGACAAGATCAAGTTTCAAGGAAAAAAAATATTCCTCTTCCAAGGTATTATAATTGATTCATACTGATTTATGTGGTCCTATGAGAACTAAAATTCTAAAAAGTGAAATTTATTTCATGTTGTTCATAAATGATTATTCTAGAATGACTTGGGTTGTTTTTATGAAAGAGAAATCAGAGGCATTTGAGCATTTCAAAGTGTTCAAATAAATGGTAGAAAATGAAACAGGAAAGAAGATCAAGTGTTTGCAATCAGATAGAGGAGGGGAATTCATATCTATATAACTCATTGAGTTTTGTGTAGAACATGGAATCAAAAAAGAATATTCAGCAGCCAAGAATCTACAAAAAAATGGAGTAGTAGAAAGAAATAATATAACTCTTGAGAATATGTCCAGAGCAATGCTAAATGAATCAAGAATCTCAGATGGGTTTTGGAAGGAATCAATCAGTATAGCAATCTATGTTATGAATAGAGCTCAAGTTAGAACAAAGCAACATAAGAATCCATATGATTTTTGGAAAGGAAGATCTCCCATGGTAAACTAATTTAGAATTTTTGGAAGTAAGTGTTATATCACAAGAGAGGATAAGGACTTGGGAAAGTTTGACCCTAGATGCGATGAAGGTATTTTTCTTGGATACTCTATAAAGAGTAAGGTCTACAGATGCTACAATAAAAGAACACATACCATGGTGGAAAATATAAATGTTAGAGTTGATGAAATAATAGGAATAAATGAGCCATCTCAGGAAGATATTATTGAAGAAGAAGAAAGTTGTCAGGAAGAAATGGGTGAAGATTCAGATGAAGAAAATTTGCAGAATATACCTTCCAAAACTACAACAAGATATATTCAAAAAAATCATCCAGAGGACTTGATCATTGGCAGCACTGATGTAAGACAAACAAGAAGAAGAATCATAGGCTCAACAGAACAAGCAAATGTTGCACTAATATCCAAGATAGAACCAAAGGATTTCAAAGAGGCAAAAAATGATGAATGTTGGATTAAAGCAATGAAGGAAGAACTATATTAGATTGAAAAAGTAAGACTTGGGAATTAGTTCCAAGACCAAAAGGAAAAAATGTAATTGGTACTAAATGGGTCTACAAAAAAAAACTAAATGAAGATGGTCAAGTCATCAGAAATAAGGGAATATTGGTGTGTAAAGGGTATGCACAAGTAGAAGGAATTGATTTTGATGAGACCTTTGCACCAGTTGCAATATTGGAAGCTATACGGATGTTTGTGGCACTTTCAAGCTATAGGAATTTCAAATTATATCATATGGATGTCAAATCATCTTTTATAAATGGTGATTTAGAAGAAGAAGTTTACATTGAACAACCAGATGGGTTTAATCAAGCAGATAAGCCATATTATGTGTATAGATTGAAAAGGCTCTTTATGGCTTAAAGCAAGCTCCTAGAGCATGGTATTCAAGACTGGATAAATATCTTCAAGAGAAAGGTTTCAAAAAGGGAACAATTGATAGCAATTTGTATATTAAAAATAAGGGAAATGATTTGATGATTGTGGAAGTTTATGTGGATGATATTATTTTTTGGGGTAGCAATGACATTATGTGTCAAAAATTTACAAGAAACATGACTAATGAGTTTGAAATATCTATGCTTGGTGAATTAACCTTTTTCCTCGGATTACAAATTTCATAATTAGAAAAAGAGATATTTCTTTCACAAAAAAAATATATAAAGGAGATGTTGAAGAAATTCAAAATGGAATATAGTAAGCCATTTAGTACTCCAATGGTTATAGGGTGTAAATTAAGTGAATATGATGAATCTCCTTATGTAAATCAAACACTATACATATCTATGATTGGTAGTTTATTATATGTTATTGTAGACACCTAAATAATGTCATGCTTAGGGGAGCTACTCATAAGATCATAATACATAATATTGTACTTTCCAAGCATAAATAGTGGTTCTCACCACTCATTTGGGGCCTTTTCAAGCCATCCAAGCTTGGCCGCTCAAACCAAGAGTGGACAGATCCTAGCTACTCAAGCCTAGAGCAACCAAATCTTAGCCACTACAGATGACAACGACCAAATCTTAGCCACTATAGATGACATCGACCAAGCCATAAGAAGAATTTTGTCGATAAACATACCCAATATTGGGTAGAAGTGGCAGTATGCATGCAATAAAGGTGAGCAGGAGTGACTTTGCATTCTTTTTCATAACCATTTCACATGGGAGGTTTGAGTTTGCATTTATACTTAAGTTAACTGACCTCCAAGCATAAAAAAGGGATAAAATCTTCTCATGCTAATGACCAGTTCACATAGAAGAGTCAAGTGGTCATTTATATTTTAGTTAACTGCCCTTCAAAAATATACAATGGATAAAATCTTCTCATGCTAACTTGCACTACGCATAAGAAATCCATTCCTAGGGCTTGGACATAGACATAGGGTTTCAAATTATAAAAGGTGCAATTATAAGAGCACCAACATATATAGGAGATCATATCAAATAGAGAGACATCTTTTTGAGGAGAGCTTTTGAGACTTGGAGAGTTTTCTTTGAGATCACATATACAACGAAGCTCTAATGGATTGAAGAGCATAACACCTCCTATTTCAACATCATATTACAGTATTTGACCCATAGATTTGGGGCAAAGAGGGTAAGGTTTACTTTAGCAGCCGTTGTCTTGTATAATGGCCCACAGACTTAGCTTAGGTTTTAGACATAGCATATTTTATACTATTTCTTTATATTTTCATGTCATTAGCATAGATTTACATGATTTTATGGCATAGTTTTATCATATTTTCATTACACTCGTTGATACTCTTTGATTACTAAAAACCTTATCTGGGGAGGCAATCTCGAACACCTAAATGTGCATTGTTGTTTCATTGCTTTTAGGGCCATAGGTACATTAGATGAAGATTGTAACATACGAGAGCAAACAGGGATCCCTATAGGAAACATACCTAGAGAAGGAGGCATTTGTAAGCCATCATACATTTCCATGTGTAGAACTAGGAAGCTTTTATAAGCACACCACCTCTTCACAAAAGGGGCACTCCTTACCTATTTGTAATTTATAGTATCAAAATGGGTATCCCTAAGAGGGACCAACATGTAACCGAGTTTCAATATCAATAAATAGATACATATTTTATTATTTCATGTTATATGCTTTTTCCTCTTATCTTTCCATTTTATCTTTGGTATTTTAAATAGCATTTCAAGTAAGTTTTAGAAAATGTACTGGTGCGTGCATTCTCAGGGTCGCTACAGATGGCGATCATAGTGGGACAACCACTAATTTTTCATTTTTTTTGGAATACTAACTTAATTTTATGTGTAGGTCTAGCCGCTATGAGCTACAATGGCTAGAAACTAGTCGCTCTGAGCTATAGTGGCCAATAGAGCTTACCTGCTCTGAGCTATAGTGACCAAGAACCAGACACTCTGGTCAATAGTAGCCAGGACTAGAGTGTAGCAGTTGTCAAAACATAGACTCTCTGAGCTGGATAAAATTTTGGTATAACTTCTTTGATATTTTACAACTTTCTATCTACTTCTGTGTTTTTAAAATAGAGAACTTAAAGCACGTTTATGTCTGGAAATTGAAGGAATAAAAGAAGAAATAATTAAGCATTTCACATATCTTAGATCTTCTTTTAAATTTTCCACTAGGTGTTGCTAGGAACAACAGCTTATGCCTAAAAATTTTGCCCTAGAATCCAACGTGCTAGACATTGTATGTTGTTTGCTTGCTTTGAGGCCTTGCTAGAGGCCATAGTTACACGAGATAAAGTGCGCTCATAAAAATCATAGTAGTTCATGCATATTACTGAATATTGAAATATATTTTTACACTTAGGCATATAGGAAAGATTCATTGCTACTATATGATGCACTTTATTTTACGCAAGCTTAAACTGAACACCACACACACATCTCATTTAAAAATTGGAGATTTGGATTTCATCACCAACCTTCAATTCAGTCTAGTGATGTTGGAATTAATCTCCTTCCACTGATTTACCCCCTAGAGCTTCCTAGAAATGGATTGAGAAACTTACTTATAGTGACACTAAGTTACTTGTGTTCAAACTATCTCCCACTATTGTAACAATCATTGGTTTAGAGTGGAAGAGCTAGGCAAACCCTCCATTGGGTCTTCAGTGTACCTTAGATTCTTTTGAGAAAAGCATGTTTGGCATGAGTGTACTTGATTATCACTATGGATGAGTCCTCTAATTCTTAATCCAATAACAAGAGAAAATAAATCAAAAGAACAACACATCAAATAGTTTAGGGCACACTCAAATTGGTAATCAATATAAACATTTGTTTGGTATTGTATGGTCATTCCTAATTTGCAACTCAAAATATCAATTCATAAAACAACATGGTCAAAACAAGAATTCAGCACCCTCGGTCTAATACCGAGGGAGAGATAGAAGCAATTCATGCCCATAGGTGGAGTCATAGTAACATTGAATGACCTACCCGTAAGACCGTGAGACGTAGCTTTGTGAGCCTAAGGGGTGATAACTCAACCCTTGGAGGATCTCCTAGAGAAAACCCAAGTAAGAAACCACATCATGGAAAAAATTCACATAAATAAAAAGAGGCTTCATAGCCATCCTCATCAAGGAGATGTGAGGAGACCTCAAGGGCCTCTTCTAAACACACAAAAACATCTCAAATATGTGAGGAAACTTCAAGGGCTTTCTCCTCACATGGACATAAAGAAGGTTCTAAGACTCATTCTTCACATAGGGATGATGAGACTACTACATCTACATCCACATGGTGAAAAAATGTTACCACAAAGCCCTCTTCATCAAGAAGGCAAACAAAAATTGCAACACCTCAAGACTCACAATAAACATATGAAATAGGTCTGCCCACTGAAGGGCAGGAAACTAGAGCTACATCTAGTCATGGGAATCATATAGAAGAAACCCTTCACACAAAATGAAATATTCCCATAGATTATGACCTCATAGGAGTAAATGGCACCCCATAAGATCAACCATGGAAAATAAGATAGCTAGATGGGTTGGATCGATTTCCTACTTAACCAACTCAAATAATTGTATCTACTAAGAACTATGCATCTAGAAGCTCATAAACTATAACTTCTAAACATACCTCCCAGTCTGGGGGTACCTCAGAGTGGCCCCATAGAAGACACATGGAGTCTGATCATAGGGATACTCAATAGTACATTGAACAAGACATATTAACTAGCAAGAGTACAGATATAGTAGAAACCCCCTCAAGGAATCTGCAAGTCAAGACAACAAGAACAAAGTTAGATAAAAATAAGTCTTCTATGATAGCACAAACTAACCAAATGAGGTGGTTATAAAATGCATTACATAAGGAGCGAGAGCTAGTAGAAGCTCTCGAATAAGAGAAACAAAGAGAAATACTCTTGTGCCAACATGAGCAATGCTTAAGAGAGCAAGTTAAGCAACTAGTTCTTAATAATTTACAAGAAAATGGTGGTGACAAAAAAATAACAAGACACACTAACTCACCTAAGGAGAGGCACACTAGACAAGATAGCCCATAATGAAACCCCCCACCAAATCATGAATGAAATCCAACTAATGGGGGAAGGGCAAACATAGCAAACTAGGATCATAATCATGGGTCCCCTCCTAGGATATATTAAAATGGAACAAATCAAATGGATAGAGAGTTACCTCCATTGCCAATGCAAATAGGATTAAAAGAGGATGAAATCTATGCATCAAAGGCATTTCAAGAGCTTGCTAAAAAGATGAAAACCTTTGATAAACAAGAGGTAGCTGGGAATTCACAAACATTAAGCAAGATACACAATAAACCATTGTGCCCATAAATCCCTAGCCCTCTATATCCTAAGCAATTTGATATGCCTAGGTTATAAAATTTTAAAGGAGAAGAGGACGCACAAGAGCATGTCACCAATTTTATCAATGCCTATTTTCATCTTGAAGACAATGATGCTCTCATGCTAATAACATTCATAATGACATTTTTAGGTGCTACCACTCAATGGTTCAACCAACTACCTAAGCATAGCATAACCAAATTTGAAAAACTAGTAAATGCATTCTTAAAGCGTTTATCCTTTCGTTCTAAGAAGAATGTGAACCTTTTAGATTTGTCCAAATTGAAACAGTATGATGATGAGCTAGTAGTAGATTATGGAAATAGATGGAGAAAATTCATGGCAAAATTATCATTCTCCATTCCCAAAGAAGATATCATTCGCATGTTCACCAAAAGTTGCTCTAAACACATCTCTCCCTTGCTACAAATTCAAAAGTATCCTTCATTTGAGGAAGCTTTGGCACAGGCCAAGCTCATCGAAGAAATAAAAGTAGATGAGGGAACCATTAAACTCTGAAAAAAGGAGTAGAACAAGAATGGTAAGAATGACAAGTATAAGCAGAAGTAAGGCAACCCTGCTTTAGTCAATCAATTCATATTAGCTACACCCAAGGATAGGGGTGCAAAAAAATCATAGAACTATAAAGCACATCCTCCACCAGCCAAATACGACCAAAAGAAAAATTAGAGAAGAAATCGAGAATGCAATACGCCTCATTATTTCACACCTTTGATAGAATCAACTCAATCAATATTTAATCAACTGAGCAATGCCAGGAGGATTATATTTCCTAATATATCTCTTATATATCCCAACCATCCTAAGCCAAAAGGATATAGAGAAGATCAATTTTGTCCTTATCATAAGATATCGGGGCATGACATTGAGGTTTGCATCAGGTTTAAGCATCAAGTACAAAATATGATTGAGGTGGAAGAGCTCAAATTTGACAAACCACTGGCTCTTGATAATAGAGACATGGGCATATATATAAACCCATTGCCCAATCATGAGGTCCCTCGAGAGCAAGGGGCCCAAGTCAATCAGGTTCAAGCTGACATACCTACCCATAGATGCATGGGGATGGTTGATATTGTTAACATAACAACAAGGACTAGGTGGTATGGTTAACCAAAACTATTTGCAGATCCTATGAACATCCCATCTACCCCTAGGCAAAGGCAAGACAACCTTCCAGGTCCACCAACGTGACCTGTGGTAACTATTCGTAGTAGATTGGAGCAAAACCTATAGACGACTTCAGCTAAGTTATCCATATATGAGCTCATACAATAGTCCCCAAAGCATAGGGAGACTCTAATGGAGATTTTAATAACAATTGAGCTTCAAACGCAAGATGCAAATGCATTCACTCACTTTGTGGGACAAGTGCAAGAATGCTAGGAACCTGTAATCTGATTCTATGATCATGAGATTAAGATAGTTTTTGCTGCCTTACTAGACCCTCTGCTAAATATTGTAGCAACCATAAATGACTTACCTTTCAAGAGGGTTTTGGTTGATACAGGTTCATTTATTACCATCATTACAACAATGGCAATAGAGTACCTCAAGATACCCAAGTCTAATATCATTCCAGGAGCTTACACATTGAGAGCTTTTAATGATGCTTTATGCAATAATATGGAAACAATAGTCCTACCCATAAATGTGGGACACAAGGCCATCCTCGTAATATATCATGTCTTGGAATGAGCTATTCAATATAACATCATCTTAGGGTACCCTTGGATAAGGGACATGAAGTGCATGCCTTCGATCTTGCACTAGTGTATCAAGTATGTGCACGAAAACAAATTCTATGTGGTTCTGGCCGATGAAGAGACTTTGAAATATGTCAATCAGGTGGACATTATAGGAGAATTTGTGATCCCTTCTACTCACCTATACGTGGCACCTTCATCCCCAACCACACAAGGGGATAAAAAAGACAAAATTGTAAGAAAATACCCATGCACATCAACACCTCATGGTGCATTTAAGATAGTCAATGATTCTAAAGAACCATCAACGTCAAAACAAAAAAATAATCAAAATCTAAATGTGCCCTTAGTTCAAGGAGAAATACCTAAATAAGTTCCAACTGTAGCCATTGCTAAAATACCAAGTCCTATGGAAGAGGAAGATCCTAAAGATCAAGATGAAGATAGTGATTATCACCCTACTTCACCAGTATCATCTGTGGGGTCATCCACGTCACATGCATCAATACACTTGGCAAGTACAAGAATAGGGGAGTACCTTGTGTAGAACATTACCTTTACATCTATCATTGATTTTGCATAAGACATAGGGAGACCTAAAGACTTGAGGCCACTAGTAGGAATAGTGGTTCCACTTGGAATCCTTCCCAAACAAACCAATTTTGTTTATGTCGATCTGTACTGTGCTCATAAGTATTTAGATATAGAAGAGGATGGTGACAAATTATTCATAGTCAATGTTCATTACCTCTCTAATATCGATTTTTCTCTAAGCTACTTTGAGCATTGCCATTGGCATGGCTATGGCCTTGGAATATATGAACAGGGGCATAGGTGGACCTATGAGCCACTATATCAGATTCCCTATGATAGATTTGGCTTAGGATATTATAGCAGAGGTCGATATGACTCTCTTGCAACAACATTAGAAATATTAAGCATAAGGTTAGGAGAAGACATTGATTTCATTTCTTATCACCCCTTAAGAATAGCAAATCTAAGAAACAGACAAGTGGCCACAGTAAACATACCACCCCAAAAAACTTATCATCCAAACACCTCAATTGATTCCACCCCAACAAGGTACAACTCGTGGGATGAGGAGAATGGATATGAGGTAAGTGATGATGAGGCACAACTTGGATTAGCCTATCAGGGGCCTCATTATTTATAAATATTGACATGGTCCATCCATGATGAGAGTGGATATACATCAGATGAAAGTGACTATGAATTAGAAGACTAAAAAAAAAGAGTTTACTTAGACCTAAGCCATCAACCCTTGACTTTGGAGTAAGAGACAAATACAAATGGATTATTCATAAGTGATGAAGAATATGAAGATAAAATAGAGATGGCCTACTTGGGGCCAAGACATGAGCCCCTTGTCTTAGGGTCGCATACCAATGCTAAAGGTTTCTAGATAAGTGATGATGAATTTGAGGATGAGATCGAGATGGCTTATCTTGGACCTCACCACTTGTGGCAAGTCAATGAGCTAGTAGACAGAGAAGCGGCACTCTATGCCATAGACCCTCATATTCAATTTTTGGGGAGATCTATTGACCTAGAAACCATTAATTAGATGGTCAACCCCCATACACCTACATTCAAAGAGTAGTTAGAGCCCAATGATCCTATTGTCTGCCCTGCTCATGGTCTAGATCCAAAAATTCCCATTCCTCTAGAACCTCATTACGAGTATGGAAGGGAAACCCTTGAGACAAGATCACACCCATGTGGTCCTAAATATTTCATCCCATCCATCAACATGATCTCCATTTATTTGACCACTACATTGCATAATCTAGCCGATCCTACCAAATCATTGCATCTTGATGTAGATGCTATTTATTGGGATCGCACTAATTCACCCATAAATCTAGAAGACCTCTTAACCAACGAAGATATGTTACAACCATTCCATTTTGCATCAGGTTGTACATATGACGTCTTCCATGTTGATTTGGAACCTAAGTCAGTAGGTCCTATGAATCTTGTTGATGACATTCATTTGATACCCATGCCTCATCAACTGGAATATGGGTCACACATGGCTATAGAAGAAACTTTCAAGGTGGACATCAGTGATGATCCTACCCAACCATGGAAATTCAAGTTCAAAGAAAGTCTATCTCAAGAGGAACAAGCCATCCTAATTCCTCTCCTCAAGGAGAGACCAAATATTTTTGCTTGGACTTACAAAGACATTTCAAGGATAGATCCAAAGTTAGTCATTCACAACCTTTCATTGGATCCCATGAAGAAGCCAGTCAAGCAAAAACTGAGGAAAATAAATCTAACTGTCACTTTTATGGTGAAGAATGAATTGCAAAAACTACTAGATGAAATAGTTCCTATTGACTACCCTGAGTGGGTGTCAAACATGGTACCTATAGAGAAACCTGAAGAAAGAGTCTGTATCTGCATGAATTTCAAGGATTTAAATAGGGCAACACCAAAGGATTCATTCTCATTTCCAAACATAGATGCTCTTGTAGATGCAACCACAGGTCATGAAATGCTATCCCTAATGGATGGTTTTTTTGGATACAACCAAATCTGGATTAAGTCCAAATATCAACATAAAATTGATTTCATTACTCCATGGGTAATATTCTATTACAAAGAGATGCCATTCAGTCTCAAAAATACTAGTTCCACATATCAACAGGCCATGACATACATATTCCATGACTATATGCATAAGATCCTAGAATATTACATGGATGAATTACTAGCCAAGTCCCTATTGTGGCAAGAGCATGTCGAAGTCCTTAGACAAGTCTTCGATTGCCTCATAGAACATAATGTCTGATTGAATACTAAGAAGTGCGTATTTGACATAACTTTTGGTAAGCTTTTGGGATTCATCGTATACAAAATATGCATCAAAGTAGATCCTGTAAAGGTAAAGGCTATACTGGAAATGGCATCCCCTACCAACATTAGGTAGTTGAGGAGCCTACAAGACAAGATAGCATCCATCAAAAGATTCATCGCACAATTATCAAACAAATGCAGACCTATGAATAGGTTGCTACGCAAGGAAGTCCCATTTCATTGGGATGAATAATGCCATCAAGACTTTATAGAGATTAAAACTTATCTAGTGACACCACCAGTATTGGATCCACCAAGGCCAGACATACCATTTTAATATATATTGGCTATTGATTTTGCATTGGGCACCATGTTAGCCCAAAAGAATGCACAAGACAAAGAGCAAGTCATATATTACATTAGTTGCACCTTGGTGAGTTATGAGCTAGGATATGTGTATGCCAAAAAGTTGTGTTTAGCAGTGGTCTTTGCAACTCGAAAGTTATGACACTACATGTTGAGCCATACGACCTATGTCATATAAAAAAAAATCCTTTGTAGTACATGATGAGCAAGACATATCACAACACACGTACCATAAAGTGGATCTTGCTATTGACAAAATTTGATCTAAATTTTGCAATCCAAAAGTCCTGTTGTGGCTGATCCACAACACACCCCAAAATAGGGGACCCACATTTTTTGCATGCTTTCAAAGAAGACCTCAGTGGCCCAGATGCTAAAAAATCAAAGGAAGAGCAAAATATCATAGAAGGAAAAAGTGTCGCGATATCGCGACATGTCGCTCCATCACGGCTAGGAAAGAAAAGTTGTCACGATTTCATGACGTGTTGCGTTGCCGTTGCCCAAAAATGAAAGTTGTCATGATTTCATGACGTGTTGCACTATCGCTGCCCAGAAATGAAAGTTGTTGCAATTTCATGACATGTTGCTCCGTCACTGCCTAGAAATGAAAGTTGTCACGATTTCATGACATGTTGCTCCGTCGCAGCCAAAAATTGTCGTGATATCATGACATGTCACATTTTCATGGCACCAAATAGCAAGAGTGGTACGAAAAGAGAAAGCGTCATGATTTCGTGATAGGAAGCAGCCAAGGGGTACGAAGATGAAAAGCATCACGATTTCATGATAGAAAACTGCCAAAGTGAAAGGAATGAAAAGGTGTCACGATTTTGTGACATGCTATTTTTGTCGTGATTCATGGCTGGCCATTACAGAGTATGCAAGGAAGCACTGAACACGTGGCACAAAGGCATAAGGGTTATGATAATGCTTTAGATCGACAGTTACAGTTAGCAGAGAAGACCGAACATTTCACGACCAAGCAGAAAGCCAGAATAATGAAGGAGCGGGAGATGAAACGAATCGATCTAGAAGATGAAACGAAGCATCACAAGGTGAAGTAGAGAGTCGTAGCAGAAATTTTAAAGGCACAAGTGAAGACAAGTACGAGGGTCGAAAACCGCTGCGAGCAGGGTTGTAGATTTGAGGGTGATTAGCCATTTTGGGCCTGCTGTGGAGTGTTTTTTCTTCCCCTTTTGCTAGTTTTGAGAAAAACCAGAGATTCTGCTATTGTAACAGGACATATTTTTAATGCATAATTGTTCAAAAATTTGCATTTTATGGGCAAGAAAGGAGTCATTTTTTGCATGCAAGATTAAATGTCTATTTTTCCCTTTTCATATTTTAGGCTTGTAAATGTAGTTGATACAAGTATTTTCTTGGTTGCTGCATGTGAATGCTTAAATTTGAAAACCTCATTCAAATCCTTAGGAGCCAGCACTTAGCTTATTCGGATTGTGCTTGTTTTGCAGGTCCAATAGGTTAGGTTGCATGCATGAAAACCTCATATCTTCGGTTTTGTCAGAATAGGATAGCATCATACTGAATGCATTTTCATTTTTTCTGCATTTTACTTCAAGAAATTTTAACTTTATTTTAATATTTAGACATTAAAATAAATATAAAAAAGCTTCAAAATACAAAAAAATAATGTAACCATTGCATAGGTTATACTTCATATATGCAATTTGAAATTTTATTTTCGGAGTTGTTTAGTATTTAAAAAAAAAATTCACCGAAGTTGTTGTTGCAGATCTTTAGAAAATCCAAAAATGGAAATTTTCATTGCTGGGCCGATTCACATTTGTTTATTTTGGTTTAATGAACAATCACTAAAGTTTCATGGTAAAACAAACCAACATTGCCCCTTGTTTACAGTTACTTGCAATCACTAAGGTGTTCCAAGCATTTAAATTGAATATCTTTATTTGAGATTACCATTACACATATGCAAATGCTAATATAGGGGAGACCTTGGAGAAGTTGTTTGTTTAACTTCTTTGCAAGAGGGGATTTGGAACCCAAATCCTAAGGGAGAGTGTACTTTCACAATTGGGTGAAAATACCACTCAACATTTTGGCGCTAGAAGGAGGGTTGAATAGGTTTATTTCAGTGTGATTTAAATGCTATAGGGATTTAAATTTTGAATATTTCATGCCCTATTGGTTATTATATTTAGCCCTATTTTAACAATACAACCTTGTAATGTTAAAAGGAGGACATGAATTGCTATGCACTTTCCTAACGCTTTGATTGTTCATACAAGAATAATGTGAATTGATTTGATTTAAAAATAATAATAATAAAATATAAAATAAAATAAAAAAGGAAGAAAATTTGAGATGTCAACTTATGCCTAAAATCAGGAGAATATGAAACATTGGAATTGTGTTGTAGAAAGCTCCACAAGTAACACAAACATTTAAATAATATCGTTTGAATCTTGTGATGCATGAAGTTTTCAGTTTTGCACATTATGGTAAAATAGATGATATATTCCAAAAGAAGCAAGTGCATTCATATCTCATGTCATATTCCACATTACATATACATGTCATCTCAGTTACATTTTCATTCCATGGGCAATTATTGAGAAGGTGTTGAATCCTCTTAGGATTATTACATAACTTATATTAAAAGGATCCTAAGGTTGGGAACTGCTGCCCAAACTATCTGTTATGAAAAATGAACTAGATTGTATTATTCCCGTAGAGTTTAAATAATACAGTAGCTGGAAACGGACTTCCTGGATTAGCCCGGAATGGGCGCATCTCAACAGGATGCCGCTGCAACTAAAAACTAGTTGCTAAGTTAATTTAACAAATTAACAAAATAGTAAAAGTATGCTAACATCCCCCTTTATTACATTATTTGGGTAATGTAATAACTAATAGCTATACTAACATCCCCCCTGATTACATCATTTTGCAATACAAAGAGAGCTGTGAAACAATTCAAATTTGACACGTGCAAGTGCCTTAGTGAAAATGTCTGCAACTTGAGCATCGGTGGGAATGTGTTGAAGCTGAATTCGGTGCTTTGGGACTTCATCTCGAATGAAATGACATTGTGTGTCAATGTGCTTTGTTCTTTCATGATGGACTAGATTTTTATGGATGGCCCATACTTGTCAGAATGCGATGCAACCATATCACTTCGCACACAGCTTCACATGCGGCGTGATACTCTGCCTCTGTTGATGAAATAGCAACCACCTGTTGCTTCTTGCTATGCCAAGAGACAGGACCGGATCCCAGATGAAAAATGTATCCAAAAGTTGACTTGCGATCATCAAATGATCCGACATAGTCAGAGTCCGTGTATCCTTGCAAGAAGAATTTGTTGTTCCTCTTGTATTCTAGGGCATATTCCATAGTACCACGGACATAGTGAAGAACACATTTTGCTGCTTTCCAATGAGTGGTCTTAGGCTCCTGCATGAACCTCGAAAGATAGTTGACAGCAAATACGATATCTGGCCTAGTATTGGTCAGATATATGAGACTCCCAATCAACTGTCGATAGAGAGTACCATCTACCTGAGGTGAATCATTATATCATGATAACTAAAGTCCATTCTCCATCGCAGTTGCCATTGGCATGCAATCAGTCATGCGATATTTTTCTAGCAATGTCTTGGCATATTTTTTCTGAGACACTTTGATGAAGTGCTCCTTCTGGCTGAATTCCAGACCAAGACAGTAATGGAGAAGTCCGAGATCTATCATCTCAATAGATTTACACAAGTTTCTTTTGATAGTAGAGATCATAGTTTTTGAACTCCTTGTTATGAGCAGATCATCAACATAGAGTACAAGAAACACTATCTCAGAACCCTATTTCTTGAAATAGAGGTTTGCATCTGACGGACATCTCTTAAATCCATGCTGCATAAGGTGATTGTCCATTTTTATATACCAAGCTCGAGGAGCTTGTTTCAGACCATATAAGGATTTGACCAATTTGCAAACCTTTTGCTCTTGGCATTCCACTTCAAATCCTTCCGGTCGAGTCATGTAGACTTCTTCTTGGAGATCACCATTTAGAAAGGCACTTTTGACATCCATCTGGTGAACTTTCCACCCATATTGTGCTGCCATAGCACACATAACCCGAATTGTGGTCATCCAAGCAGTAGGTGCAAAAGTTTCCTCGTAGTCAATGCCTTCCTTTTGAGCATAGCCCTTTGCAACAAGATGGGCCTTATGCTTATCAATTGTTCCATCTACATTGTACTTGACTTTATATACCCATTTTTAGCCAATGGGTTTCTTTCCATGCGGCAGATCAACAAGCTTCCAAGTTTTATTTTTCATCAAAGACTCATACTCTGTATCCATAGCGACCTTCCACTGAGGCTCACTAAGAGCATCTTGCATTGATGCGAGTTCAAGATCGTCTATGGTAGACATGAATGCCCTGTCATCATCAATATCCATATCCTCTACTTCGTACGTGGAGTTACAAAAAGTTCCTCAAAATATTGACAAAGATCATCAACCTCACCACTTTCTTTGGCTTCTTTTTCCTTTTGAGCCATACTGCATGTACGAGGTCTATCCAAGTTCAAATTGGGAGGAGTGGATAAATTTGCGTCTCTGATTATATTTGTACACCATTTTGGATTCTTCTTCGGTGGTGTTGAAGAAGATGTAGAAGGACCTCCTGTCCGTGTTGACGAAGGAATCTTCTCTTCCTTAGATTCCACAAGATCTAGGTGTACTTTAGATGTGCTCTGTGATGTGAAAGCTTCATCAAAGACAACATCTCTGCTGACATGAATTTTCTTGGTCAAAGGATCTATCAAACGATATCCTTTAGAGTGCTCATCATAACCAAGAAAAATACATCTCAATGTTTTCTCATCTAGCTTCTTCCTTTTCTCTTTTGGTATGTGCATGAAAGGATAGCATCCGAAAATACGTAGATGAGATATGGAGGGTTTTCGACCACTCCATGCTTCCTATGGAGTCATTCCTTTTAGGGCCTTTGTGGGTGCCCTATTCAATAGATATACTACAGTGGTGATAGCTTCTGCCCAATATTGTTGCCCAAGAGTAGCTCCTGTGAGCATACAACGAACCATTTCCATGATAGAATGGTTCCTTCTCTCAGCAACTCCATTTTGCTAAGGAGTATAGGCAGTTGTTAACTGTCTCTTGATTCCATGCTTATCTAAGAATGCAAAAAATTCTTTAGAGGTAAACTCCCCCCCTCGATCTGAGTGGAGGGTTTTAATAGAAGCTCCTAACTCCTTCTCAACGGATTTCTTGAACTGCTAGAAGAATGCAAAAGCTTCGGATTTCAGTTGGAGAAATAAAACCCACATCTTTCGTGAGTATTCATCTATGAATAACTGAAAGTACCTATTCCCTCCACAACTATTGGGTGTGAAAGGACCGCATAGATCGGTGTGAATTAACTCCAGAGGTTTTTGTGCTCTTGTTGAGCTCTTCTCAAATGGTACTCTATGTTGCTTTCCTGCCAAGCAGTCGAGCACACTGGCAATGTGGCAGAAAGGGAAGGAAGACCCTTTACCATCTCATACTTACTGAGCTCAAGTAAGTAGCCAGAACTAAGATGCCCATATCTCTTGTGCCATAGGGAAGTTGCCTCCTTGGTAGAGACAGTCATGGCAACATGTGGAGTAGAGATAGCATCTAGGGAAAATAAGTCGTGCTTATATGAAGTTGTTGCAATCTGCTTACCCTTCTTGGTAATAGTACAACACTTCTTGCCATTCTCAACACGAAAGTTGACAACCATATTTCTATCCAGGATTTGTGTGATCGACAACAAATTGTTAGCCAATCCCGAAACATAGAGGACTTTGTCAATCTGACACTTGCCATCAGGAAGAGTGACTAAAACTGTACCCTCTCCCTGAACCCTGTAGGTTTTGTCATCAGCAATGGTGACAGGTTTGCCCTCTTTGGCCATGAATGATTCAAACCACGATCTATCACCAGTCATATGTTTGCTAGCGCCAGAATCGACATACCAAACAGGATCCCTTTGTGTGGAATCTGTGGTAGTCATGAGCACCTTGTGTGCCCATTTAGAATCTGAATCAGATTCTTCAACAACAACATTCACCTGGGGTTTCTTGTTTTTATTTTATGGTTTGTTTTGGCCTTTCTGCTTGTTCTTATGCCAACACCTGTTGGTTTCATGGTTGTCTTTCTCACAGATCTTGCACCACCTCTTCTTCTGTTGAGGTTGTTTTCCTTTTCATTTCATGTCCTGATGAGAATTTCCTCCTTTCTGAAAGTTGCCTCCTTTTTGCCCATTACCTTTCTTCCTAGAACCCTGCCTGTTGGTGTATAGGGCTGTATTGGAAGAATCATCCTTGTGAAGTTGGCGTGCCTCCTATTGTTGAAGCAGATTGACCAACTCGATGTAGGTAATTTTTCATTGAGACACCTGGATGGAGGTGATCAAAATATCAAATGAAGAAGGTAAAGCTCTCATCACAATTGAAACAAGAAGCTTTTCGTCCACAGAATCTCCCAAAGAATTCAATTTCTCTTTCAATTCAGACACTCTGCACAGAAAGAGTTCAATTGTTTCACCCTGTCTCAAACTCAGATTATGAAGTTGTTGTTGAATATGAAGAATGGTGGAATCATTATTTCCCTCATAGATGGTTCTAAGGGCATCCCATGCCTCTTTACCACTTGCTTTGTCAGCTATATGAGGTTGCACTTCATCTGAAACAACAAACAAAATGAGCACCTTTGCTCGACTGTCTTTCTTGTCAAAAGCTATCTGATCAGAAGTAGGAGCTGTGGATCCTAATGCTGGTGAAGGCCTAGGTGTTCCTCCAGTAACAATATCCCATAAATCTTCCATTTGGAGAATTACCTTCATATTATGTTTCCATGGTGTATAATTTGGACCTTTCAATAACTGATGAGGATCAATCATCAACTTTGCAACAACGGCCATAGTGAAGGTTCCTTATAACACCAATTGGTCCCCCTTTCGATATACCTTTTTCTAGGCCGTTATACCGTACAAAATACCCGCCCTTACATGAGGGAAACTATAGGTATTTAGAAAGATCAACAAAAATCACCCGCCCTTACGTGAGGGAGACTATAGGTGAGTTTTAGAGATCATACGATACGTGGAACATAAGCAGTACTGAAAGGGAATCACCTTGTTGATGGCACCTACCATAGAAGATTCTTCTCATGCATGGGGCGTAACTTCCCCTAAAAATTATGAAGAATACTTTGTCAGGATTTACGCCTAAACACAAGAGCGATTAAGGGTAGTGGATGGAGTAAAAAAATGCAAAAATGGCAAACTTATCTCTCCCCGATGATTTATAGAGAACAAGCTCAGACGTCATTGTAGCAGCTATATTAGGCGGCGGATACAGTAGCGCAATCACGATAGCTTTACCTGTAAGTGCTGGCCAGAGGTATCACAAATACCGAACGCTGTAGTGCAATAAATTGCACGGATGGGTTTTAATTATTCCGAGGACTTAGGGAGTGTATTTGATTTTTTTTTAACTTTTAATGAAGTAGTGCAAAAATGAAATATGCAACATACAACATAAAAAGTGCCCACAAGAATTAACCCTCCAGGTGTCGGTCACAGCCGAAAATGCACCTTTACAATAATGCCAAAAATTTGTTTTTTTTCAGAAAATTACTCACATTCCCCCTTTGATTTTTTGAAAAAATAAATAAATAAATAAATAAATATCCCCCTAAAAAGAATTCTTTTTAACAAAGCATTTTAATAATTATTATGTATTTAAAGTTAAAATAAATAATTTTAATTTATATAGTTTTAAAAACTTATGAAAAAATAAATTAAAATTAAATTTTAATTTATAAAGTTTTAAAACTATAAAAAATAAATTAAAATTAAAAATTTTAACTAAAAAATAATAATTAAAAAAAAAACTTTGAAAAAAAAAAATTATACCTTCGAACCCTCGACCTCTAGGCTCCCAGAGCCTTACCGCACGACTCACGACCACGTGAGCCAGCGGGCTGATCCGAAAGGATCAAGGGGCCCCCTCGTATTTGAGGAGGGTCCTCAGCCTGCTGCCCGAGCGCAGCTTCCTCCTCCGCAGCGGACTCCTCTGCAAATCGCGGCCTCGCTGCTGCTTCCTCGGTCGCGGCTTCCTCCTCCGCAGATGTTTTTTTTTTTTTTTTTTTTAATTTCGGGGCGCTCGTTCAACCGCGAGAGGTGGGGGGGGAGCGCTGGACGTCAGCGTCAGCGCTGCGTTCCAGCGTTGGACGCGCAGCGCGTTCAATGGGGGGGGCACTGGACGTCAGTGTTAGCGCTGCGTTCCAGCGTTGGACGCACAACACGTTCAACAGGGGGGTCACTGGATGTCAACGTCAGCGCTGCGTTCCAGCGTTGGACGTGCAGTGTGTTCAACAGGGGGGGCGGGGGGCGCTGGACATCAGCGTCAACGTTGCCTTCCAGCATTGGACACGCAGTGCATTCAACCGGAGGGGGGGGGGCGCTGGACGCGCCTGTGCGCGTTCCAGCGGCCTGCGCCCCTCTCCTCAGTCGTGCATGGATGCGCACGACAAATTTTTTTTTTTTTTTTAAATTCGCTCAGCTGCGCGGCAGGGAGAGGAGATAGCGCACGAGCAGGGAAAAAAATCACGCCCGAAAAAAAAAATTAAATCACGCTCTGCTCCTCGTCTGTAATTACCTCGCCCAAAAATTCAGAATGGCTCTGATGCCATGTTATGAAAAATGAACTTGATTGTATTATTCCCGTAGAGTTTAAATAATACAGTAGCTGGAAACAGACTTCCTGGATTAGCCCGGAATGGGCACATCTCAACAGGATGCCGCTGCAACTAAAAACTAGTTGCTAAGTTAATTTAACAAATTAACAAAATAGTAAAAGTACGCTAACACTATCTTGAACCAAGCACATTCCATGCACATTAAAAAGAATCATGAGAAAAATGGTCAAAACCATACTTGGATGAAAAGGTGAGGTGAAAATAATATTTCATGTTTGTCCTATCATGCAACATAATCCTTAAAACAGTGGTTTTTACCACTTCCATTAAGCTTAAAGCCTAAAACCGAGTAGTAAGGATAGGGTTAAATCCTCATCGAACTTAGGTTGAGGATCCAACTCCCCAAAGCTCTGGTTTGACCTACATGGAGTATTAAGGATAGGACTTAATTCTCATCTCGCTTAGGTTGAGAATCCGATTCCCCAAAGCTTCCATTTTTCCCATTTCATCATAAGGCTTGGATTGGAAGGATCGTACTACATGTCCTCTGCAAAGGATGGGTAGTCATCCCAAAGGTCCAAGCAATAAAAGTAAAACCAATTTTTTTCATTTCATCTCAATCTTGGATTGGAAGGATTGTACTACGTTTCCTCTACAAAGGATGGGTAGTCATCCCCAAGGTCCAAGTGATAAAAGATAATATTTTCCATTTCATTTTAATATTGGATTGGAGGGATCGTACTACATGTCCCTAGCAAGGATGGGTAGTCATCCCAAAGGTCCAAAGAAAAAAGAGAGAAAATAATGAATGAAATCCAAGTCATGGATTATGGGGTTAAGTATGCTCATGCGTGGCAACATGTCTTGCCTAAAAGCAAGACCACTGATTGCTCATATGGATAGACTAGCCTGACCATTTCATCCATAACAGGTTAAATTATTTTGTTCAAGATGAGATAATGAACTCCAAATCATAATAGTAAGGATAGGGTTAAATTCCCATCTCGCTTAGGTTGGGAATCCTATTTCCCAAAGTTCCGATTTCACTTACACTTGCACATGGGTTCAAGATGGTAGTGACACATAACCAACCTTGGGATCTAGTAAATTAATTTAGTAGACATATATTTGGTCCTAAGAGGGTTTGACATTTTTAATATGTTTGTCCATGATATTAGAAGGTTTGAGCATTTATAAAGTAGGTTGTTACATCTCTAGCATCTTCATCATGTATCAAATCCTGCACAAATCATTCATAGCCTTGCATACAAATCATAAGTAAAACTGACAATGGAATGTTGATCAAGTTCAAATGATAGGGAATGAAAACACATTGCACACACCGAGCTGATACTTAATGATTATGATGATTCATGTATTTCTGATCTATTGGCATTTGTTTATATTTCTTATGTGCTAATGCCTGTTTCCGAGTTTGTATACTTTCAGGTTGGGTTCTCACCAAAATGCTTAGGAGCATTTGACAGTAGAGTCACCATTTGTTATGGTTGATCCACAACACACCCCAAAATTGGGGACCCACATTTTTTGCATGCTTTCAAAGAAGACCTTAGTGGCCCAGATGCTAAAAAATCAAAGGAAGAGAAAAATATAATAGAAGGAAAAAGTGTCACAATATCACGACATGTTGCTCCATCGCGGCTAGGAAAGAAAATTTGTCGCATTTTCACGATGTGTTGCGTTGTCGCTGCCCAAAAATGAAATTTGTCATGATTTCACGACATGTTGCGCTGTCGCTACCCAGAAATGAAAGTTGTCATGATTTCATGACATGTTGCTCTGTCGCTGCCCAGAAATGAAAGTTGTCGTGATTTCATGACATGTTGCTCCGTCGTAGCTGAAAAATATTGTGATATCGTGACATGTCATGTTTTTGCGGCTCCAAATAGCAAGAGTGGTACGAAAAGAGAAAGCGTCACGATTTCATGATAGGAAGCAGCCAAGGGGTACAAAGATGAAAAGCATCATGATTTCACGACATAAAACTACCAAAGTGAAAGGAATGAAAAGGTGTCACGATTTCGTGACAGAAAGCAGTAAGACAGCCAGGAATGAAAAGTTGTCATGATATCGCGACATGTCACCATTTCGCGACTTGAAGACGAGATGAAGGGCAAAGATGAAAAATTTCACGATTTCACGATTGAAAGCAGCCAAGGTGTACAAAATAGAAAAGTGTCACGATTTCATGATAGAAAATAGCAAGGTTGGAACGAAAAAGAAAAGTGTCACGATTTCACGACAGAAAGCCACAAGACAGCTCCAAACGAAAAAATGTCGTAATTTCGCAATAGAAAGCAAACAAGGCTGCATACAGGAAAATGTCACAATTTCATGACATGTCTTGTTTTTGCAGTGCAGGTAGAGTAACAAAGCTGTAGTTAGAAAATGTTGCGATATCACGACATGTATCATTTTCACGATGCATGAAGAAGAGTTAAGTTGCTAACAGAAGAACGTCGCGATGTCGTGACATGCTATTTTTGTCGTGATCCATGGCTGGCCATTACAGAGTAGGCAGGGAAGCATTGAACACGTGGCACAAAGGCATAAGGGTTATGATAATGCTTCAGATCGACAGTTACAGTTAGCAAAGAAGACCGAACGTTTCACGACCAAGCAGAAAGCCAAAATAATGGAGCGGGAGACGAAACGAATCGATCTGGAAGATGAAACGAAGCGTCATAAGGTGAAGTAGAGAGCCATAGCAAAAAATTTAAAGGCACAAGCGAAGACAGGTACGGGGGTCAGAAACCGCTACGAGCAGGGTTGCAGAGTTGAGGGTGATTAGCCATTTATGGCCTGCTATGGAGTGTTTTTTCTTCCCCTTTTACTGGTTTTGAGAAAAACTAGAGATTCTGCTATTGTAACAAGACATATTTTTAATGCAGAATTGTTCAAAAATTTGTATTTTATGGGCAAGAAAGAATGAGTCATTTTTTGCATGCAAGATTAAATGTCTATTTTTCCCTTTTCAGATTTTAGGCTTGTAAATGTAGTTGATACAAGTATTTTCTTGGTTGCTGCATGTGAATGCTTAAATCTGAAAACCTCATTCAAATCCTTAGGAGCCAACACTTAGCTTATCCGGATTGTGCTTGTTTTGTAGGTCCAATAGGTTAGGTTGCATGCATGAAAACCTCATATCTTCGGTTTTGTCGGAATAGGATAGCATCATACTGAATGCATTTTCATTTTTTCTGCATTTTACTTCAAGAAATTTTAACTTTATTTTAATATTTAGACATTAAAATAAATATAAAAAAAGCTTCAAAATACAAAAAAATAATGTAACCATTGCGTAGGTTATACTTCATACTTCAAATACGCAATTTGAAATTTCATTTTCGGAGTTGTTTAGTATTTAAAAAAAAAAATCACCGAAGTTGTTGTTTTATTGCAGATCTTTAAAAAATCCGAAAATGGAAATTTTCATTGCTGGGCCGATTCACATTTGTTTATTCTGGTTTAATGAACAATCACTAAAGTTTCATGGTAAAAAAACCAACATTGCCCCTTGTTTATAGTTACTTGCAATCACTAAGGTGTTCCAAGCATTTAAATTGAATATCTTTATTTGAGATTACCATTACACATGCAAATGCTAATATAGGGGAGACCTTGGAGAAGTTGTTTGTTTAATTTCTTTGCAAGAGGGGATTTGGAACCCAAATCCTAAGGGAGAGTGTACTTTCACAATTGGCTGAAAATACCACTCAACAAGTCCATCAAGGGACAAGTCATAACAGATCAATTAGCAGAGGTGCCTCTTCAGGATAAAAATCCTCTCACCATAGAATTGCCTAATGATGTGGTCTTTACATTATTAGATC
The DNA here is from genome assembly GCA_028583015.1 of Wollemia nobilis. Lineage (NCBI taxonomy): Eukaryota > Viridiplantae > Streptophyta > Pinopsida > Araucariales > Araucariaceae > Wollemia > Wollemia nobilis. Next base: position 8,748,623 of record JAQPPZ010017226.1, on the reverse strand, counting down.
CACCAGAACTTGAAGAACCTAAGAAAGAAAGAGACATGTTATTGTTCTTTGATTGTTCAAAGTGTGAACAAGGAGGTGGAGTAGGGATTGTATTTATCACACTGTAGGGAGCTCCATTACCCTTATCATTCAAACTATATTTCCCATGCACAAATAATAATACAGAGTATGAGTCATTGATCCTGGGACTCCAAAAAACCGTAGCGATGGGCATTAAAATATTTAATATCTTTGGTGACTCCTTGCTCATAGTAAACCATGTCAAAGAACTATTACAATGCAGGTGCCCACTCCTAAAGACTTACAAGGAACTTGTTGACACCTACTTAGCCCGACTAGAATGCTACGACATCGAGGAAATCCTTCATACATTGAATAGATTTGTAGACACCATGGCATATTTAGGATCCTTAATCCCTTAGAATCCATCCATTTATTTTACAACCATCCATGTGAAAGTGCTTTCGCACTCAGCAATACACCGTGAGGATTTTGACAATCAAATATCAGTCAACATGATCAACATCAAACCAAATCAGGATTGGTCCTTCGCATCCAGATATTTCTTGCAAAAAACACCTTGTGGGTATTTGATCTCCCAAGGACCTATAGAGTGTGGTGCAACCATATACCATAAATTTTTTCCTCAATTCGTGTTCATTACCTTGAAAATGTAGGAAGAGCAAGTTTTCTATTCTATAGAATTTGTGGCCTATCAGGATTGGCTTTACCAACTGTGGGACTTCTTGAAGCTTGGAATAATACCTCAAGGTTTATCGCATATTAAATGGTGAAAGCTCAAATAGAGAGAAACAAGATACCTTTTTATAGGATAAATCCTCTATAGACGAGGATATGATGGAGTATTGCTCCATTTTCTTGAGCCCCAGGAAACATCTTGGGTAGTTTTGCAAGCTCACGATGAAACATGTGGAGGCCATTTCAGTGGCATGGCCATTGTTAAGCACATCTTTATAATGGGTTACTATTGGCCCACCATGGAAAAGGACTGCTATGAGTATGTCAAGAAATGCAGTAAGTGCCAACATCATGAAAACCTAATACACTTACCATTGCAAGCTTTGAAGCCCATCTAGGAAGCATGGCCATTCTCGCAATGGGGAATAGACTTGATTGGGAAAATCTCACCCTCATCCTTAGGCCGACACACATTCATCATAACGGCCACAAAATACTTCACTAAATGGGTAGAAGAGATCCCATTAACATCAATAATTGGACTAAGGATTATGGATTTTATACTCCATAATATCATAAGTCATTTTGGGGTCCCTTCTAAGATAATATCGAATATTGGGCCATATTTCAAGAACAAAAATGTGCATGATTTAATGAATAAATACCATATTCAACACAGTTTTTCAACACCTTATTATCCTCAAGAAAATGGGCAAGCAGAAGCCTCAAACAAAATAATAGTCTCCATTTTAAGGAAGATAGTGTAAGAAAATCACAAGGATTGGCACATGCAGTTGCCTCTTGCACTATGGGCATACATGACTAGTATACGGATGCCCACTAGGGAAACACCGTTTTCACTAGTATATGGTACTGAAGCCATCATGCCTCTAGAGTTAGAAATCTTGACTCTACGCATAGCATTAAAGGACTTCATAGATGATGAATTTGTGCGACAAGGCTACCTTGATCAGTTGATGCTTCTTGATGAACATCGAGTCAATGCTTTAGAGCATCTCCGTGTTTACGAATATCTCCTTGTGTGAGCTTACAATAGTAAATTCCACCTAAGGGAATTCAAGGTTGGAGATCTAGTGCTCAAAGAAAACCAGTAGAATTTGAATCTGCCACCGCATATGCGAGATAAGTTCATGATAAACTGGATAGGTCCATACATGATTTCACAAATATTTGGGCCTGGAGCATATCACCTTATATTATTAGATGGTTTTGAAGATCCTAAACCTCTTAATATCATTAACTTAAAGGTATTTTACACAAAACACAAAAACATTCAAATATGTCATAAAACACAAAAATATTCAAATATGTCATAAAACACAAAAACATTCAAATATGTCATAAAACACAAAAATATTCAAATATGTCATAAAACACAAAAACATTCAAATATGTCATAAAACACAAAAATATTCAAATATGTCAAAAACACAAACAAATCATAAAAACATAAAATTCCAAAAATACAATCAAAGGCTCCAAGGGTAATTCATACCGCTTGGTCAAAATCAAATCAAAGGCTCCAAGGGTAATTCATACCACTTGGTCAAAATCAAATCAAAGGCTCCAAGGGTAATTAATACCGCTTGGTCAAACATCAATTCAAAAGGCTCCAAGGGTAATTCATACCACTTGGTCAACATCAATTCAAAAGGCTCCAAGGGTAATTCATACCACCTGGTCAAAATCAATTCAAAATACTCCAAGGGCATTCAAGTCGCTTGGTCAAAAATCATTTCAAAGTATCCAAGGGTAATTCATACCACTTGGTCAAAATCAATTCAAAATTCTCCAAGGGCATTCAAGCCGCTTGGTCAAAAATCAATTCAAATGCTTCAAGGGTAATTCAAACTGCTTGGTCAAATCCAATCAATCAAAGGCTCCAAGGGTAATTCATACCACTTGTTCAAACATAAATTCAAAAGCCCCAAGGGTATTCAAACCACTTGGTCAAAATCAAAACCAAAATCCCCAAAGGCATAATAAGCCCTTTGGTCAAATTAATTAAAAAATACAAAAACAATGTAAAATCAAAAATACAAAACAATTGCACTTCACATTTTGCATCCACATCATTGCATTACATTTTCACATACATTACAATTGTATGTCATGAGAGCCTTAAAAGTGATACCACATTTTTTTGCACAAGTCATTCATATCCATACCTCCATCCACATCAGTCTGTAATTGTGTTTTTCAACACAACCATTATTGTTGCTATACATAATATACTAAAGTTTTTTGTTTAGTTAACCACACTTAGTAATCTTATCAACTTTTGAGGAAAAAAACTTTGATTAGTAGAAGGTAAGGCCTATCTATGATAAAGCCTTGGATATTCAAGATCCCATCACTAATTGAAACACTAAAATCCTAGTTGGTACAAGGAAAAAATGAAAGCTACAAAGTGGTCTAGGTTACCTTAGGTGAAAAGGATCTTTCTTACTTATCCCCCTATGCAATCGGTTTAAAGGTGCTAAGAATTGGCAAAAGGACAAGCTTTACCCTATCAAAATTCCTTGCTTAAATCAAAATAAGCAAAAATACCAAAGCAAAGTACATATTCAAAAGGCCAAACATACACTCCAGATTTCATAGAAATAATTTGATACATAAATCAAAATTCAAAAAAAAAACAAGCTAAAAAAAATATCAATAAAAAATAAATAGTAATTTTCATCACTACGTATGAGAAAAATAAACAGTGATTATCATCACTACAAAAAAATCCCCGTTCAAAAAAAATCAAATCAAAATAAACAGTTATTTTCATCACTACATATGAGAAAAATTCCAAAGCCAAAAAAAATCCAAAAAGAAGGGAATAAAGATTGAATCCTTGGAATTCTCAGCATTGTACAAAATTGGAAGGAAAAATCCTTACACATGATGATATATCTATCACAATTGCTTCATGCATTTGTGTAGACCAATGTTTGAATGTGGATGAGCTAGCTTAGGTAACCCAATATTGCCTAGTGGTATAGTCCAACTAAGTCCAACATAAGGATGAGATGAACACTTGAGGATCCCTAATCTTAGAAATGGGTTGAAATAATCCTGCCTGACATCGGAGGAAATGCTTGATTTATATCTCAAAATATACAATCACATGCACACACAGAGATCATGAAAAACTAGGTCCATGGTAAAAGCCTTACTTTTTAAAAAGTCTAAGTGGTCAGTAGATAGCTGTTGATAGAGGAACTAGAGTGTTTGAATCTCTGAAAATGCCCAAAAATACTTACATAGCAACAAATCATAACATCATTCACACCATCACTTTCTTTATAAGATTCTATAAATTAGGGGTATCAACATAGTAGGACAGATACCACATATATATTAAAAATAGTATATAGACGGCCACTAAGTACTTTATATCTTTTAATTTACAGAAACTTATTAAGAAAATACATTACACACCATTACATATCATATATGAATACTTAATCAATTCTTATGATAGGAGTGATTATTTAAATTCATGATTATTTTTTTACTTTTTGTGGTATCACCCATTAAGATTGTCAATGTCATATGCATTTCGTATGTTTTAAGTGATTAGAGAATATAGGTTCATTTATACCATTCCATCACATAAGTTAGATGCATATAATTAAAGCAAAAATTAAACATGCATTTAACAATAACATTTGCATCCACAAAAACAAGTCATTAATCATCCATAAACCAAATCATAAAACATATAGACAATATCCATTTGCATACCAAACCATAAATTCACCATTTACCACTCAGCACAATACATCGCATCATATCATCAAAACATATACGCATCTACACATCCATCTAAGCACCTTCAAATATCATCTATCATCTAGCATATTCATCAAATCCTTATAATACCATCCTCACATCATATCATAAAATAAAATAATTAAAAAAACATAAAGTAATAAATGATACATATAACAAGTCATAAAAAGGAAATCTATCATAAAAGTATGTGTGTCAATTCCAATGGATATACAAAAATTCTCATGGGTTACAGTCATGTAGGTCCGTCGACCTCAAAAATAAATCAAGGACCAAGTAGGACATCAGTCAAATACTAGGCCTGAGCCCCATACATCACCTCCTCTAGTGCTACCTACCCCTATGGTGGTATCATGATTCAAGTGATGTGAACCTATAGGTCTCTCTATCTGAGTCTGGGTCCATTGGCTAGGATGGGTAGAAGACTGCCCTGAGGTGGAGCTCCCACTAACGTACAAACCACCCGTACTTGCTAGATCCTTAGGGACAATCCCATGCCTCCTAAGCTACATCTAAAGAAGGTTAACATGATCCACAAGTCCTTAAATCCAAACCTCATGATCATCCAACAGAGGCTGGAGATGTCTGACATCTACCCCTAAACCTGTTACTGGAGCCTATTATGGTGTAGAAGGAGGAACAACAAACTACATCCTAACATTGCCATCCCCAATAGTAGCCTATAGATCTTGTATCTATGTTGAGAGCTTCTCAATGATAGCATCCCACTATTGTACCTAGATCTTAGTGGCCTGAAGCTCAGCCTCAACCTCATGTAATTGTGCTCTTAAAGGAGAGTCTCTCTCCTTGGGTTCTAACTCCTCCTCCTCAAGAACATCAAGATCTTCTACCTCCACCTCCTCTACCAGCTAGCCCCATACCTTAGTCCTAGCTCAAACCTTACGTCCTACCAAATCTATGCCATCACCCCTGCCATCATCCTCATGCCCTAGGCTACCAATGCCATGCCACATCCGATCACCCCACCACTGATATTAGGCCTTTTTAACTCCCCCAACCACTATAGGGTCTATGGATGGGGTATCCTCCTCATCTAAAATATCTATGATCTATAATGGAGGTAGGTCCTTCTCTTCTATGAGGTGCCTGTACAAGAACGGTATCAAGGGCACATACTACTACAACCCATACTGACGAAGAACCTGAGAGTAAAAGAAAAACTCTTGGATGGTAATATTACGGTCAATGATCCATCACTCATGTCATTCCCTGGTAGTAAAACTAGTTGGATCATCCCAAGCGAAACACTCATAATAAAGCCACCACACGACATCTCCAGCCAATAGTCTAGTGAAAGCATCAGTATAGTGGGATGGCTCCCCTGTAAAAGTGTGGCTCTTATGCTCCTCATGCTCTCAAGCCCATCTGGTAGCATAGCACCGTGTCCGAGAATTAACCACTATGATCTTTATTGGGAGCCCCTTAGGGAGATGTAATATAATATGCTCCCATCCCCAAACTTGTAGGAGCAAGCTACAGGTAATGTTGACACGTCTCCACCGACGGATTTGGTACAACTCATCATAGCATTGATCTAATAGCAATCTATCCCATGCATATATGATAGGCTCCTCGCTATCCAGTAGTACCTGCACCATTGCCAGAAGGTTCCAAGGGAACCTTAAACCCAAGCAGTCCAAGATAAGAACATTGCTAATCACCATCAGCAACATGGCATGCCTTGCTATGAAAACATGAGCATCATATCAAGATTTGATAGATACTCCCTTGAACCCAGTATCATGTAGAGCGTGCTCCAAAAACCCAAGCATAGACAACCACCTAATAATTAGTGATCAATGAAATAATGGGCACCCCATCGAATGGGATACAAAATATCTTGTAAACATCCTTCAGCATGATAGTCATCTTGTCGAGTGCAAGGTGGAAGGTTTTGGTCCATGGGTCCCAACGGTGGGCTAAGGTCGTAATATAATCCTGGTCGACCATAATATGGGGCAACATGATGATGTACTATAGCCCACAGGCCTTAAATCACTCCCAATCAGTGTCATCAAATCCAGGAAGCAATTCAAGTAAGAGCTTCAGGTCCTGAGCCCAAGAAATGAAGATCTGAGCAAAGTAGAATAAATACAAAACATAAGTACAGTGCATCTAAGGCATAATTCACAATAAACATGCAAATTTTGCAAAATAGTATGAGTTACTCTAAATTTAATCAAAATAAGAATAAATTTCACCTAATCAAGAAAAGTAAAAAATCAAAGATGTCATAAAATCAACAAAAATATCAAAAACAAGGCTAAGGGTTTAGCCGTTGTTGCCCAAAATGGTTGAAACTTGGCCACTGGAGCTAGCAACGACCAAGACAAAGAAAGCAAAATCCTAGGATGAAGCCACTTACAAAAAGCAAAATTAGGGACTAACCCATCGTAGAAAAAGGGAACCTAAGCCTAGTTACGGAGTTTGTTCATTGCCAGCAGGTTTGGTGAGGTTCATTTTGCTCATTACTTAGTGAGTTTTAGTTTTACTTAGACAAATAAAATATAGCTAGGGTTTCAAAGATAGAAATACCCAAGAAGCTCTAGCTACTATAGTAGCTAATGTCTCACCTTGCACAACCATATCCTCAGCACTAGCAAGTTTCAAAGTTGCAACCATCGTCGTTGCACCAGAGCTTTGAAAATGAATCTTCAATAGTGAAAATGATAGGTCAAACCCTAGAAAAATAAATTTTTATATTTCCTTAATTACACCTTGGTCACTGTTGATGCTAGTGGCCCAAAATTCTTGGTCGCTCAAGGTGACAATGGCCACAGGCAGGAACTCAGAGGCCACTGGACCTGACAGCGGCCAGATCCATAGGTCAAAATTAGGGATTTTCTCCCTAAGGGATCCTACAAAAACAATAAATAAATACACTTTGGTGGTTTAGGATCATCAAAATATTCAAAATAACAAAAAAAAATCACAATCTCAAGCAAACCTCGTATCCAGTTACCTACTCTATCCACTCGACAATTGTAGCAATTTGCACTCCATGTATTTCGATGAGATGAGTAGATAACCATAAGGCCACTTGGGGCAAAAACAACTCATTTTGGAATTACGATACATCACCCTTCAAACCCAAAGAAGATCAAGATGGTTGGACAACTCCATGGGTATGAAAGGATCATTATAATTTCCCTATGACATCAAAAATATTAAATCAAAGTGATACAATATGAACATAAATAGAATCACTCATCCTAACTCCCTAAGAAAGTTATTTATGGCTATACTGTTCCTTGGGATAGGGATGGATGATTATCATAAATAATTGGAATCACACTTGGATGTGGGACTATCAATTAAAAGTAATAAATGCTAGAAAGGAACCAGAATAGTCATATTGGTCAAGCGACTTGTCACTTCATTCATTATCATTTCTTCACCAATTCATTGTGTGAGGAAGTAGTTCAAAAATTCAACTTAATCATAATCAAAATCAGTAAATGATCACTCGATCATAATAAAATTATGTTCATCCTATGAATCATTGCAACAATCACAAATTTCCCTTGTTTTCTAGGAATGTAATCAAACATGACATCTTTAATTGTAGCTCTCCTATCGGTCAAAATTGTTGTAGTAGCTAAAGCTACTTGATTGAGTTTGAGGAATGAGTGCAATTTAACATGCAAAAGCCACTAAGCTAATTCCTTTGAACATTGAGGCAATGATTCAAGGGATGTGTGCCATCTTGCATGATTGGTCCATCCGGTGTTGATCAGACCATTGATCACCATACACCCTACAAACAGATCAGTCTATGTTTTTGCTCAACATTGTGTTTTCCACACAACACATCATAAAAAAGGGGCATCTATAGACACCTAAATTGTGTCATGCTTAGGGGATATGCTCACATAGACACACTCATAAGATCATAAGACATAATATTGGATTTTCCAAGCATCAACAGTGGTTCTCACCACTCATTTGGGGCCTTTTCAAGCCATCCAAGCTTGGCCGATCAAACCAAGAGTAGCTAGATCCTAGCCGTTCAAGCCTAGAGTGGCCAAACCTTAGCCATTGTAAATGACAATGGCCAAATATTATCCACTACAGACAATAGTGGCTAAGCCATAAGAAGTAGTTTATCGACAAACAGATCCAATATCGGGTGGAAGTGGCAGTTTGCATGTAATAAATGTGAGAAGGAGTGACTTTGCATTCTTTTTCATGACCAGTTCACATGGGAGGATTGAGTTTGCTTTTAGACTTAATTTAACTAACCTCCAAGCATAAAAAAAGGGACAAAAGCTTCTCATACTAATGACCAATTCGCATAGAAGACTCAAGTTGGTAGCTAGATTTTAGTTAACTTCCCTTCAAACATAGACAATGGATAAAAACATCTCATGCTAACTTGTACTATGCATGAGAAATCCATTCCTAGGGCTTGGAAATAGACCTAGGGTTTCACATTATAAAATGTGCAAGCCTAAGAGCGCCAACATATACAGGAGATCATATCAAAGAGAGAGACATATTTTTGAGGAGAGCTTTCAATACTTGGAGAGTTTTCTTTGAGATAACGTATATGGTGAAGCTCTGATAGATTGAAGAGCATAACACCTACTATTTCAACATTAGATTACAATATTTGATCCATATATTTGGGGGAAAGAGGGTAAGGTTTACTTTAGCGGATGATGTCTTGGATAGTGGCCCGCAGGCTTAGCTTAGGTTTTATACATAACATATTTTATTTGGTTTCTTTATGTTTTCATGTCATTAGGATAGATTTATATGATTTTATGGCATAGTTTTATCATATTTCCATTACAATATTTGATTACTAAAAACCTCATCTGGGGAGGCAATCTCGGACACCTAAATGTGCATTTTTGTTTTATTGCTTTTAGGGCCATAGGTACATTAGATGAATATTGCAACATACAAGAGCAAAAAGGTATCCCTCTAGGAAACATACCTGGAGAAGTAGGCATCTGTAATCCCTCATACATTTTTGTGTGCAGAACCGAGAATCTTTTATAAGCGCACCACCTCTTCGCGAAAGGGGAACTCCTTGCCTATTTGTAATTTATAGTATCAAAATGGGTATCCCTAAGAGGGACCGACATGTAACTAAGCTTCAATATCAATAAAGAGATTCATATTTTGTTATTTCGTGTTATATGCTTTTTCCTCTTGTTTTTCCATTTTATCTTTGGTATTTTAAATAGTATTGCAAGTAGGGTTTATAAAAGGGAGCTATGCATGCATTCCTGAAGTCGCTACAATTACAACTATAAGACTAGATATAATATAGGCAATTGGTTTAGTCGAAATATTTAAAGCAAATCCAAAAGAATCACATGTGATAGCAATGAAAATAATACTCATATGTCTCAAAGGAACAATGGAGTATGATCTATGGTATCCTAGAAGTAGTAATTTTACTCTCACATCATAGATAGATGTATATTGGGCAGGAAACATTGATGATAGAAAAAGCACAAGTGGAGGAGCATTCTTTCTTGGTGATTGCTTTGTTTCTTTGCTAAGTAAGAAACAACCATCAGTGTCACTTTCCACAACAGAGGCAAAATATATTGCAGCAGTGACATGTTGTTCATAGGTATTATGGATGAAACAGACTCTCAAATATTTTAACATAGAATATGATCATCCCATTCCCATTATGTGTGATAATACTAGTGCTATAAGTATCTCAAATAATCCACTAATGCATGCCAAAACAAAGCATATTTCAATAAAGTATCACTTTTTAAGAGAATAGGTTACAGAACAACAAGTAATATTGGAATATGTTCATAAAAAATATCATATTGCAGACATATTTACAAAACCATTACCAAGAGAAATGTTTGAGAGTTTGAGAAAATAGCTGGAAGTAAAAGTACTCCAACCCAAAAATTAATCACCTTAAGAGAGAAGGTGGTGAGGGGGCTAAGCTTAAGAGTCATATATTTTAGCCCCATAGGTGTCCCTTTTTGCCATTGATGTCAAAAGGGGAGAGATTTGAGTAAGGGGGAGAGATTTGAGTTAGGTGGAGCAGCCTCCAAAAAGATATTTGATTTAGGGGAAGCAGCATCCAAAGAGAGCATTGAATTAGGGGGAGAAACCTCCAAAGAGAGTATTGAGTTACAGGGAGCAGATTTGATTCTCAGAAATGGTTTTTGTAGTGATTGTAGTGATTTGCATTAGAGGTGTTGCCATCAATGACAAAGGGGGAGATTGTTGAAAATTTGAGGTATTTTATGTTGTCATTGATGTCACATGGATCACATTGAGTTTTGGTGGTCAAAGTATTTCATAAATAAGCATTTATGATATTTTGGAAAGCATGGATATATATAGGGTTTTCATGAAAAACAAGGTAGGTAAAATAAAAGGTTTTATTTAAAACCATGGATGGTAGATTTGAAATGAGTTTTTCTTAAAACCCAGGTGGATTTTTGTTTCATCAAAAAATGTGCTCCTGTGATGGAGATATATAATTTTTTTTTTTAATTTGTGGAAAACATCCCAAAAGGGATGCCACTTTTGGATAATACCCAAGGAGGCAGGGGTATCCATTCCGCAAAAAATGCCCAGGACTCGGACCTGGCCTCCCACATTTAAAATACTCAAGGAGAAAACAAACACACAAAACCAATTTAAAAATAAGTAAATAACAACAAAAATAATAAAAAACATGCTCCTTGAGTGTGTCAAAAACAAAAGCACAGCCAAACACGCATAATAAGATAAAAGAAACCACAATACAAACCACTTAGAAAAACACAATAACCACATAACAAAACACAAACAAGACAAAAACAATAGAACACTACAAAGACATAACCCAAAAAGAACATGAAAAATAAACACAACCAAAACCTAAAAAATAAAAAATAAAATAAAATAAAAATGAAAATAAAAAACAACCAACAATAGACAATAAACAAAAAAAAAACATAGAAAACACTCACACATAAAAACACGAAATAACACAAAAAGGAAATATATAATTTAGTCTTATATGGAGATATTTAATTTTAAATATTTAGTTTAAATTTTAATTATTTAAAATTTAAATTTAAATTTTAAAATTAAAATTAAAGTCATCGCCGACGTCATAAAAACCATGTGCCATCAAAAGGAAATTAATAATTAAAGGTGCCGACGTATGTGAAATTAAAGGAAGGTTGCATATATATATATATATATGCAAAGGCTTTCGATTCAAAAGTCTAAGCATCGAACAAAGAGAACAAAAAGCGGAAGCCCCAAAATCCTTCGATGTGACAACGTGGTCCAATGGTGAGCTTGGGAAGCGTGGAGTTTTTGGTTGCGACAGGGCATGCGTTCGATTCCCACCGGGTTCAATTTTCGTAGAGTGTGGAAGAAGAGCATTTGGCGCACATTTTTGGCATGAGCAAGGGCAACGAAATATAGGGAGCATTTTTGCTCTCTGTCCTATGTGAGCAGATAGCTCACGTGGTCTTTGGCGCCATGGTTGTGGTGTTGAGTGGGCGAGTGACGAGGGTTCGATTCCCTCTAAGAGGCAAGTAAACATTTTATTGAATATTTTTTATTATTGCCTAATGTTGGAGGAATAAGGTGATGCTAAGGGAATAATGTTTGATTAAATTTTTATTTACTTGGAAGGCAAGATATAAGGGTTGAAATGCACTTTTAGAAAAAGAGAAATTTTTGGTGTTTTCCTCTTTTAGAAGTATACCATATTATATATCGTTGGAAAGCTTATTTCGAGGGCTATTTGATTAACTTGATTAGATGGAGAAATAAGGTGTATGTAAAGAGATATTTCTATTTTTGTAAAGGGGTTCAAAGTGAAGGTTGTTTTGTTCTTTTTCAAAGTGTGTTGAGTGTGGCAGATTTCCAAAGGGGTTTCTTCATCTTCATAAAAGGTATGGGCACATTCTCCTATTGTTTGTTTATGGTGGTTGATTTCTGAAATATCATTGGAGAGAAAAGGATTGATTGTGGTTTCCTTTTTGAAAGTGGTTGGTTGAATGCTTCAAGGTTTTCTGGTTTGTGAGTTGTGTTTAAACCTTGTTTTATAAGCATAGTTGTTGAAGCCCATTGGTTATGAAAAGAACTTGAGTTAGAAAAGAACATGAGTATCATTGTTATGTGAGATTTGTGGTTGAGCATTGTTGGAAATATTTGAGTTGGTCGATACATGCTTGGACTAGGGTTTTGTGAGAAAGAGTTGTCCCTTATGGTGATTGGTTGAGTTGAGTTGATTGAACCTAGTCAAGTGATGTGTGAAGTGATTGTTCAAGTTCCATGAAACAAACTATTCCATAATTCTGATTTGAGTTGAGATTGAGTTTAGAACATATTGAGTCTCTAACAATTCTCTTTATGGTTCTATAAGACTTGAGTTGAGTTGATATTGATTTGAGTTGAGATCATTGTGGATCATTGTTGTCATCCATTGTAGAGTGCATTGCCATTCATTATTGAGTTCATCATTGAGCCTTGCCTTGATAGTTTTGTGGATGAGATTTGAGTACTACTTGAGCATGATTGATTGAGCCTTTGAGAAGGCCTTTGGGATAGATTTCTGGATAGATTTGTGGATAATTTTGGGATAGATTTGTGAGTAGTTTTGGACAAGTTATTTGTGAGCTTGTTGAGCATATTTGAGCAAGTTCTATGTGAGCTTGTTGAGAATATTTGGACAAGTTATGTGTGAGCTTGTTGAGTAGATTTGGACAAGTTCTCTGTGAGCTTGTTAAGCAGATTTGGACAAGTTCTATGTGAGCTTGTTGAGCAGATTTGGACAAGTTCTGTGTGAGCTTGTTGAGCATATTTGGACAAGTTTATGTGAGCTTGTTGAGCAGATTTGGACAAGTTTTGTGTGATCTTGTTGAGCAGATCAGTGGAGTGCCTAGCTGAGTAGATTAGTGGATTGCCTACCTAAGTAGATCAGTGTGTTGCCTAGCTGAGTAGATTAGTGGATTGCCTACCTGAGTAGATCAGTGTGTTGCCTAGCTGAGTAGATCAGTGGATTGCCTACCTGAGTAGATCAGTGTGTTGCCTAGTTGAGCAGATCAGTGGATTGCCTACCTAAGAAGATCAGTGTATTGCCTAGCTTTGAGCAGATCAAAGTAATCATTGTATTGGATAAGGATCCTTATTTCTATGTGAAATATTATAAGGAGATTATCTTGTGGAGTACCCCACATTGGGGGAACCACGTTAAATCTTGTGTCTCAATTATGTGTGGTGACTTGTGCTCTTGCTTACTATTGCTATCTGAGTTATTAATGCACACTACTATATTTGGTTATTGCAATTAAGGACATTAATTGATATTGGTTTGGAAAGAAAGTAAAAAGTGGGTGCTATATTGTTCACCCCCTCTCAGTATAAGCTTGTGTTCTTCAATTGGTATCAGAGCGGGTTCCTTCAAAAAGGCTAACAACTTGAGGGTAGATTCTATTGGGTTATAGGATGGACAAATGGTATATTGATAGTGGGTGCTCTAGTCATATGATTGGGTATAAGGATAAGTTCATTTCTTTAAAAGGGAACAACAATGGATCTGTGAGATTTGGTGATAATGCTTCAACTAAAATCAAAGGGAGAGGAACTTTAAGTTTGGATGATGGAAAGACTACTACACAGGGTGTACTCTATGTTGAGGGTCTAAAACACAATCTACTGAGTGTAAGTCAGCTTTGTGATCGAGGGTACACAGTTACTTTTTCCTCTACAGGATGCAAAATCAGGGAAACAAAAATAGGGAAGCTTGTTGCAAATGCAGAAAGAACCAATAACAATCTCTACATGCTCAGTGAAATAAAAAAGGAAAAATGTCTTCTATCTCAAGAAGAAGAAAGTTGGTTATGGCATAAAAGGTTGTGTCACTTGAACTTTGATAACATAGTAAGGATAAGCAACAAACAAATTGTTAGAGATCTACCAAAGATAAAAAGACCTTCAAATACAATTTGTGCACAGTATCGGTATGGAAAGTAGACAAGATCAAGTTTCAAGGCAAAAGAATATTCCTCTTCCAAGGTATTAGAATTGATTCATACTGATTTATGTGGTCCTATGAGAACCAAAAGTCTACAAGGTGAAAGTTACTTCATGTTGTTCATAGATGATTATTCTAGAATGACTTGGGTTGTTTTTTTGAAAGAGAAATCAGAGGCATTTGAGCATTTCAAAGTGTTCAAAGAAATGGTAGAAAATGAAACAGGAAAGAAGATCAAGTGTTTGCGATCAGATAGAGGAGGGGAATTCATCTCTACAGAATTCATTGAGTTTTGTGCAGAACATGGAATCAAAAAAGAATATTCAGCAGCCAGGACTCCACAACAAAATGGAGTAGTAGAAAGAAAGAATAGAACTCTTGAGAATATGGCCAGAGCAATGCTAAATGAATCAAGAATCTCATATGGGTTTTGGAAGGAAGCAATCAGTACAATAGTCTATGTTATGAATAGAGCTCAAGTTAGAACAAAGCAACATAAGACTCCATATGAGTTTTGGAAAGGAAGATCTCCCACGGTAAACTACTTCAAAATTTTTGGAAGTAAGTGTTATATCGAAAGAGAGGATAAGGACTTGGGCAAGTTTGATCCTAGATGCGATGAAGGTATTTTTCTTGGATACTCTACAAAGAGTAAGGCCTACAGATGCTACAATAAAAGAACACATACCATGGTGGAAAGTATAAATGTCAGAGTTGATGAAAGAACAGGAATAAATGAGCCATCTCAGGAAGATATTCTTGAAGAAGAAGAAAGTTGTCAAGAAGAAATGGGTGAAGATTCAGATGAAGAAGATTTGCAGAATATACCTTCCAAAACTACATCAAGATATATTCAGAAAAATCATCTAGAGGACTTGATCATTGGCAGCCCTGATGTAAGATGAACAAGAAGAGGAATCATAGGCTCAACAGAACAAGCAAATGTTTCACTACTATCCAAGATAGAACCAAAGGATTTCAGAGAGGCAAAAAATGATGAATGTTGGATTAAAGCAATGAAGGAAGAACTAGATCAGATTGAAAAAAGTAAGACTTGGGAATTAGTTCCAAGACCAAAAGGAAAAAATGTAATTGGTACTAAATGGGTCTACAGGAACAAACTAAATGAAGATGGTCAAGTCATCAGAAACAAGGCAAGATTGGTGTGTAAAGGGTATGCACAAGTAGAAGGAATTGATTTTGATGAGACCTTTGCACCAGTTGCAATATTGGAAGCTATACGGATGTTTTTGGCACTTTCAAGCTACAGGAATTTCAAAGTATATCATATGGATGTCAAATCAGCTTTTTTGAATGGTCATTTAGAAGAAGAAGTTTACATTGAACAACCAGATGGGTTTAATCAAGACAATAAGCCAGATTATGTGTGTAGATTGAAAAAGGCTCTTTATGGCTTAAAGCAAGCTCCTAGAGCATGGTATTCAAGACTGGATAAATATCTTCGAGAGCAAGGTTTCAGAAAGGGAACAATTGATAGCAATCTGTATATTAAAAATAAGGGAAATGATTTGATGATTGTGGAAGTTTATGTGGATGATATTATTTTTGGGGGTAGCAATGACAGAATGTGTCAAGAATTTGCAAGAAACATGACTAATGAGTTTGAAATGTCTATGCTTGGTGAATTAACCTTTTTCCTCGGATTACAGATTTCACAATTAGAAAAAGGGATATTTCTTTCACAAACAAAGTATATAAAGGAGATGTTGAAGAAATTCAAAATGGAAGATAGTAAGCCAGTTAGTACTCCAATGGTTACAGGGTGTAAATTAAGCAAATATGATGAATCTCCTGATGCAAATCAAACACTATACAGATCTATGATTGGTAGCTTGTTATATGTTACAGCTACAAGACCAGATATAATACAGGCAGTTGGTTTAGTGGGAATATTTCAAGCAGCTCCAAAAGAATCACATGTGACAACAGTGAAAAGAATACTCAGATATCTCAAAGGAACAATGGAGTATGGTCTATGGTATCCTAGAAGTAGTAAGTTTACTCTCACAGCATACACAGATGCAGATTGGGTAGGAAACATTGATGATAGAAAAAGCACAAGTGGAGGAGCATTCTTTCTTGGTGATTGCTTAGTTTCTTGGCTAAGTAAGAAACAACCATCAGTGTCACTTTCCACAATAGAGGCAGAATATATTGCAGCAGCAACATGTTGTTCACAGGTATTATGGATGAAACAGACTCTCAAATATTTCAGCATAGAACATGATCATCCCATTCCTATTCTGTGTGATAATACTAGTGCTATAAGTATCTCGAAGAATCACAGTAATGCATGCCAGAACAAAGCACATTCCAATCAAGTATCACTTTTTAAGAGAACAGGTTATAGAGCAACAAGTAAGATTGGAATATGTTCCTACAAAAGATCAGATTGCAGACATATTTACAAAACCATTACCAAGAGAAACGTTTGAGCATTTGAGAGAACAATTGGGAGTAAAAGTACTCCCACCCCAAAATTAATCACCTCAAGAGAGAAGGTGGTGAGGGGGCTAAGCTTAAGAGTCATATATTTTAGCCCCATAGGTGTCCCTTTTTGCCATTGATGTCAAAGGGGGAGAGATTTGAGTTAGGGGGAGCAGCCTCCAAAGAGAGCATTGAGTTAGGGGGAGCAACCTCCAAAGAGAGTATTGAGTCGGGGGAGCAACTTTGATTCTCAGAAATGGTTTTTGTAGTGATTGTGGTGATTTGCATTAGAGGTGTTGCCATCAATGACAAAGGGGGAGATTGTTGGAAATTTGAGGTATTTTATGTTGTCATTGATGTCACATGGATCATTGATGTCACATGGATCACATTGAGTTTTGGTGGCTAAAGTATTTCATAAATAAGCATTTATGATATTTTGGAAAGCATGGATATATACAGGGTTTTTGTGAAAACCAAGGTAGGAAAAATAAAAGGTTTTATTTAAAACCATGGATGGCAGATTTGAAATGGGTTTTTCTTAAAACCCAGGTTGGCTTTTCGTTTCATCGAAAAATGTGCCTCGGTGATGGAGATATTTAATTTTAAATATTTAGTTTAAATTTTAATTATTTAAAATTTAAATTTAATTTTAAAATTAAAATTAAAGTCATCGTCGACGTCATAAAAACCATGCGCCATCAAAAGGAAATTAATAATTAAAGGTGCCGACGTATGTGAAATTAAAGGAAGGTTGCATAATATATATATGCAAAGGCTTTCGATTCAAAAGTCTAAGCATCGAACGAAGAGAACAAAAAGTGGAAGCCCCAAAATCCTTCGATGTGACAACGTGGTCCAATGGTGAGCTTGGGAAGCGTGGAGTTTTTGGTTGCGACAGGGCATGCGTTCGATTCCCATCGGGTTTAATTTTCGTAGAGTGTGGAAGAAGAGCATTTGGCGCACGTTTTTGGCATGAGCAAGGGCAGTGAAATATAGGGAGCATTTTTGCTCTCTGTCCTATGTGAGCAGATAGCTCACGTGGTCTTTGGCACCATGGTTGTGGTGTTGAGTGGGCAGTGATGAGGGTTCGATTCCCTCTAAGAGGTAAGTAAACATTTTATTGAATATTTTTTTATTATTGCCTAATGTTGGAGGAATAAGGTGATGCTAAGGGAATAATGTTTGATTAAATTTTTATTTACTTGGAAGGCAAGATATAAGGGTTGAAATGCACTTTTAGAAAAAGAGAAATTTTTGGTGTTTTCCTCTTTTAGAAGTATACCATATTATATATCGTTGGAAAGCTTATTTCGAGGGCTATTTTATTAACTTGATTAGATGGAGAAATAAGGTGTATGTAAAGAGATATTTCTATTTTTGTAAAGGGGTTCAAAGTGAAGGTTGTTTTGTTCTTTTTCAAAGTGTGTTGAGTGTGGCAGATTTCCAAAGGGGTTTCTTCATCTTCATAAAAGGTATGGGCACATTCTCCTATTGTTTGTTTATGGTGGTTGATTTCTGAAATATCATTGGAGAGAAAAGGATTGATTGTGGTTTCCTTTTCGAAAGTGGTTGGTTGAATGCTTCAAGGTTTTCTGGTTTGTGAGTTGTGTTTAAACCTTGTTTTATAAGCATAGTTGTTGAAGCCCATTGGTTATGAAAAGAACTTGAGTTAGAAAAGAACATGAGTATCATTGTTATGTGAGATTTGTGGTTGAGCATTGTTGGAAACATTTGAGTTGGTCGATACATGCTTGGACTAGGGTTTTGTGAGAAAGAGTTGTCCCTTATGGTGATTGGTTGAGTTGAGTTGATTGAACCTAGTCAAGTGATGTGTGAAGTGATTGTTCAAGTTCCATGAAACAAACTATTCCATAATTCTGATTTGAGTTGAGATTGAGTTTAGAACATATTGAGTCTCTAACAATTCTCTTTATGGTTCTATAAGACTTGAGTTGAGTTGAGATTGATTTGAGTTGAGATCATTGTGGATCATTGTTGTCATCCATTGTAGAGTGCATTGCCATTCATTATTGAGTTCATCATTGAGCCTTGCCTTGATAGTTTTGTGGATGAGATTTGAGTACTACTTGAGCATGATTGATTGAGCCTTTGAGAAGGCCTTTGGGATAGATTTCTGGATAGATTTGTGGATAGTTTTGGGATAGATTTATGGATAGTTTTGGGATAGATTTGTGAGAAGTTTTGGACAAGTTCTGTGTGAGCTTGTTGAGCATATTTGAGCAAGTTCTGTGTGAGCTTGTTGAGCAGATTTGGACAAGTTCTGTGTGAGCTTGTTGAGCAGATTTGGACAAGTTCTATGTGAGCTTGTTGAGCAGATTTGGACAAGTTCTATGTGAGCTTGTTGAGCAGATTTGGACAAGTTCTGTGTGAGCTTGTTGAGCAGATTTGGACAAGTTCTGTGTGAGCTTGTTGAGTAGATCAATGGAGTGCCTAGCTGAGTAGATCAGTGGATTGCCTACCTAAGTAGATCAGTGTGTTGCCTAGCTGAGTAGATCAGTGGATTGCCTACCTGAGTAGATCAGTGTGTTGCCTAGCTGAGCAGATCAATGGATTGCCTACCTAAGTAGATCAATGTATTGCCTAGCTTTGAGTAGATCAAAGTAATCATTGTATTGGATAAGGATCCTTATTTTTGTGTGAAATATTATAAGGAGATTATCTTGTGGAGTACCCCACATTGGGGGAACCACGTTAAATCTTGTGTCTCAATTGTGTGTGGTGACTTGTGCTCTTGCTTACTATTGCTATCTGAGTTATTAATGCACACTGCTATATTTGGTTATTGCAATTAAGGACATTAATTGATATTGGTTTGGAAAGAAAGTAAAAAGTGGGTGCTATACTGTTCAACCCCCACTCAGTATAAGCTTGTGTTATTAAAATAAAGAATAATATAATTTGCAAGAGTATACCATCAGAGACAGCGAGGGTAAAAAGAAATGTAATTAAGCTAAGATAGTAAATTTGTGGAGGATGAGAGTTGAAATTGGTAAAGATAAATCTAATTTTGGACTAGTAATTGACAATGAGTTCTCTGATAGATATGACAAGAACATCATAACTTGGAAAGCAAAAGACCCAAAGAATATAGTGCTAATTTATAAGCCATAAATAGGATCAAATTCCGCATCCTCACCTTCATAAGAAGAATATCAAGAATAAGTATTTGGTACTCCATTAACTACTACTTAAGTTCTAAAGACATTTAAACTCTCAACTGAACAACGTGAATAATTCTCAAGAAGGGTACAGTTAATGAGTAAGATGCACTATTCTAATGAGAGATCCATTAGCACACTAATCATTCAAACAAAAAGTAGGCCTAAGCACCTAGCCCTGGATGGAGAGCCCCCTACTACAGAGATAGATTGGAATGAAGAGGATAAAAATTATGTGTTCATTTTGATGAGTTTCACCACTACAGCCACAGTGGAATTAAATCCTATTTTTGAAAAGACATTACAGGAAGAACCAGTATAGAAAGGGTTGTCTAGAGAAGATACAGAGAATGATAAATTGGTAGCATTGCAAGTTTTCAAAATAAAAACTAAAAGGGCATCGAAGGAAACTTAGAAGGAGATTTGTAAGAAATAAAAGTTGGATAAGGAGAAAATTGTTAAGGAAATCCTTTTTTTAACTATAGAAGAAGTACAACCAGTGTAGCAACAGAGTACAAAGGTAGCTCCAAAACAAACTATACCTATAGATGATGGTATGGCCTGCCTCTATCCCCTCTTCTACTTCTTCTCCTCCTATAAATAAAACTCCTTCCCCTTCTAAGAAAGAGGTTGTAACAAAAGTGCCTTCTCCACTTCATAGTTCACCACCTATTTTACCAATAAATATTGAAGGCCAAACCAACCCATCTCCTCAAAATTTCACTTGAAATTCCTTCTTCATCATATAAAACCCCTGCTTCATCATCTCTTATAATTCCATATTTGCCATTGCAACATCCTCCATAATTTTAAAATCAATCTATTTCATCCACACCCAATCACCCTTCTATGAGTTATACTACAACTTCCATGAGTTTGCCAATTGCAATAGCAGCAATGGTCATATATTCCACTGTAGTCACTTCTACCAAGCCATCTTCAATAGCTAATTTCACTCTCTCATACCTTATAGCCTTTTCTCCTCCTCTTGTGAGATATCCTACACTAGTAACTTTGAAAAATAAGAGACAGCTTCACATAAAATTCAATATTTTAGGGCAGAGAAGTTATCCAAACATTCTAAGAGGATGGCTCTGAAGAGGAGAAACATGTTTGTTGATCCATTTTCCCAAAAAAATACATCCAGATCCATCATTCCTCTAGTAAGTAATCCTGAGACTAAAATGACTATTCAAGACTACCATCTAGAAGAATACATAGAATATATTAAGTAGTTACCTATTGAATATGAGTTGGTGATAGCTAAGGCTTACTTGGATACTTTCTATATCAAGGGTTATATATACAAAGATAAATTAGATAAGCTAGAGCGGATAATTGAAAATATTGAAAAAATAATCACCAACCAAAAACAAATAGAGAAAGCTCTCATAAAAGAGGTAAAGAACTAGGAGGACAAATATCCAGAAGCCAATAAGCTCAAGGAGCAAGTAGACGAAAAAAATAATAAAAACAAAAAATAAGCCAAATAAATACAAATCTTGAAGTAGCAACTTCAAATTGTAAAAGCTAAGTCTTCAGGTTTCTCTAAAGCAGGGCTAAATAAAGTAAGGAAAGAATTGCTATCTGAGGTTTTGAATAAATGCTCAAAGTTGTAGTCCATTATTGATTACATGGATGATGCCAGTCACCTTCTTCATAATATTTAGGAAGACCTGGATAGCTTCACTGGAGAAATTCAACCTAGGATAATTCCAATTGAGAAAATTTATAAGTTGGTTAATAGTAGGTTTAGTGAGACTACTAAACCTATTCATAACAAAGAATGGAATACTACTAGAATTGCTACCAAAGTTGTAGTGAAGAAGCATAGAATTATCCAAAAGGCTTGGCTATTGTTTGATAAGGTTGAAAATATGACCAGGATTGTAGTGGACATAAATAAAGAAATGATTCAGAATGGTTTCATAGGGTTATGTATGAAAGATAACATCTTGCTATTAGTAAAAGAAATTAAAAAGTTTTGCTGAGAGCCTTCAATATGAGTCTGAGATTGATGCTTTGGAAGAGCCAATTGACCTAGATCAGATTTCATAAATGATTATTGATTTTACTAGACTTAGAGATCTAATGGAGGACTTTGTAAATAAAGGAAGTACTGCAAATTATGAGGACACTAGTGAGTTAGATTACATTCACAAGTAGCTTAAAGAGACTTCCAATACCTCTAAAGCAGTATGGAAACAAGATTTACAAACCTTGAAGCTAATGGTCTAGTTATTCAAAAATAATGTTGAAGAATAAAATAAAGAGTAAAGTTCACCTGAAGAAGAAGCTGAGCAAGAATAGGAATATAATGCTCAAGAAGAAGCTCAACAAGACGGTTATGAACCAGATAGAACTACTATATATCCACAAGGAACATGAGCTTAGAATTTTGGTTTTGTACATTTTTTTAGACATGCAAAATTTTCATATTTTGTTTAATTTATTTTTACTCTAACATTGTCAGACGGTAATAATAAAAGCATGATGCCAGTTTCATGCAGAGAACAACATTTTTTTGTGAAGAGATTCATATCATTTGTTTTGAAAATGATTTGTAAAGAGAATATTGCTTTATGTTTTATTTAAAGCATTGGTGCAATTCTTTAAGGAGTGGTGAAGATATATTTATTTCTAGCATGATATCAATATGAACCGTTACCCTTTGGGTGAATTCACAAGGTTTTTAAGAGGATAATTATCATATGGAAATTACTCTTTGAAGAATTTTTTGTAGATAAACATTTTTGAATCCTGATACCCAATGGATAAGACTCTAATTTCAATGGCTTTGTGAGAAAATCCACCTAGGAGGCACCACAATGTAAGCCCAAAATGACCACATCCTTAGAAAAATTTAAAAATTTATTCTAATACATGGAAAATCTCTATTCCACTAAAGATATAGATTATTTTAGAGTAGATCCGTGCAAGGAGGTTCCATTCCACTCAACACTTGGTGTTTTCTACAAAATCATGCTAAATGCTCCTATTTTGCTCGATGCCTAGTGTATTTGGTAGTGGATTCTAGTGAGGTTCCCAATCCACAAATATTTTGAGCTTTGATGATATCAACACGATATAAAGTGTGGACTAGCGATTCAACTATATTCTACGTTATCCAATGACTAAGTTCTAAGAAGATGCATTTAACTAAGTTTCAAGAGTATTTTGGAGTAGAATGGTAGAATGTTGAAGGCATTGTAAATGAAGTAAAAGGAGTGGAATGGCAACAAAGGTGATTTGCATTACTTTCAGAGTGGATTGGCGATCCTATAATCAAACCAAGTCAGAGATGATATCAACAGGATTTTAGAGTGGATTACAACTTGATTTATGTCATGAACATGAGAAAAAATTTAGACATTTTTAAGGCTAAGTCATGGATTGATGACAGACTCGATTCCACTCACATCTTAGTGTATTTCTCGTCAAAACTTGATTTTGTTGGCCGAATCCATCAAAGCTGATGTCAACATTAATTTTGAGTGAAATGGTGTTTTGTTTCTTCCTGCTAGTTTGTAGAGCATTTTTAAATATTTAATCACAGCCATTCACTAAGATAATCAACGGTGGAGGTTTTATTGACACTATTATAGCATATAAAGGTAGATTCCTAGTGAATCAAAGAACAATAAGTTCAAGGTGGTAAGATGAAGCGTCGAATTATTTTCAAGAACCAAGAACCATATTTGTTGTAGATCTATGGTAGAGTAGAGTTTCAAAGAACAATGAATGGTCTAGATCTATTTCATAATGAATTGAAGCTTAACTGCCACCATCAAACTAGCAAGTTGCAGAGCTGATTTGTCATGGTATATTACTTTTAATGGATTTTCCAAACTCGATGAGCAAATGAGATAATTCTAGTATATCTCTTTGCTAATCTGTAAATTCTTAAATTCTTGTAATGTCTCCTCTTATTATTTCAATTGTAAACTATAAATAGAGGTCAAACCCTCAATTTTTAGGGTTGGCTCTAGTGCGTTTGCTTGCCCTACTATGTAAATATTTTTACAAACTAATGGAAGGAGAATTACTCAAATTCTTGACTCAAGACTTGTAATCTTTGATATCTTTCGATTCAAGAGGTTAAAAGCTGTGAATTGCATTTTCCTCAATGTTGTAATGGTTAGTTAATTATATTTTCATTGGATTACTAGTTGTGAAGGTAGTTGAAATCTGTTCATAGTTAGATCTGTGTTGGTAGGAATTTTATTTATGCAAAATCTGATTATTGATATATTTTGCTAAATTGTATTATGAATTGCTTATTGGGACATATCTCTATTTTATGTTTTATTATATGAATATTTTATGTTTTTGGTGCTACTAATTCTGAGTGTGGGACACTAAAAATAGTTTTTTGGAGGTTTTTTCTATAGATGCCTATGTTTTTAGCCTATCTGACCACTATTAATTCTTATTTATCTAACCCTAAACCTTTTTCTAACCCCATTCCTCAAAACCTTATTGAGATTAAGTGAGTTACAATCTTACTAAGTTGACAAGGAACAAGCCTACTCTAGAGGTTGGATTGAAGTAGTCTTTGGTCTATCCAATGTTGAGTGTTGAGTTGTGACTACCAGGTCCAAGCCTAGATAGAAATTTGGAAGATAGATAGTTGCAATATCGAGTAAAACTTGATGGCAATTCAGTGCCCAATAGTTATTGGATTAGAAAAAACTTGAGGAGGGGCATGGGTGGATGCTGAAAAGAACATAAAAGCATATGAAAGAGATGCAAAGGAGCTGAACATATAAATAATAGGAGGGAGAATCAATGGAACTAATGATTGGGATGCAGGGAAGTACATGAAAGACACAAGGATACCAAATGCAAGTTGAGTGGGAACAAGAATATCAGTATGGGAAATAATATCTACCAGAAACACAAAAGTGAGAGAGGAAGAGAGAGAACACACATGCAAGCTTGGGTGCTACCAGAGCTGAAGAGGTAAATTGTTGCATGATAGGGATTACTCCTCCTTCCTTTTTTTATGGTTCTATTTCCAAGTCAATAAAATCTATCTCCTGTCATGCTTGTTGCATTTTTTATGCCTAAACAAGAATTTCATGAATGGTTTCATCCATGGTTGCCGATGTTGTAGGAGGGTTTGTGCTGAAAGGTCAAACTAGACCAGACCAATGCTTCTTCATAGCTTGAGGGAGAAACAATTTTGCAGTAGTTCTCCTCTTATTTTGAGTGATGTTTTCTTTAAAGAGTGGTTTCTTACCCTTCTCCTTGACAAGTGGGATTTTATTAGTGCGTTGCTCCTGTACTTCCATTGTGTCTTCCAATTTGCTAAGGGTACTCATAGGCACAATGTTAGCAAATAATATGGGTTGGTAAGTTTCACAATGCACATCATACACCTCAAACAAATTATGATCCAATATAAGTGACTGATCAGATGCCTCCTTGCCATTGTAGACCCTCATGATCCATAAATTTGTAATTTTCTCATCTGACCAGTCGAGCACTTTGTTCTTTATCACATTAAATACTTCATCATTAGGATCATGCACTAGGTTTTGTATAGGGTCATACTCAGCCTCTATTGTGTAAAATTCATGCCATGGGAGAAGAGACATAATTCTATCCATGTGCCATTCCAGGTCACACCCTGAGGGGTTGTTTCATTGTGCTTCAATGTCTACATACAGATAGCTATGGAAGATTTTTGCCCCAATATTCTCCTTGAAAATATTTAGTGGGTCATACTTCCATCATTGGGGGAGATCAATCATACCAAAATCATACACTATTATAACCAGAAAGGAATTCTACCCATGGGTCAATACCTTAATGTGACCAAGGTTGAAGGGCCAACGGTAGGTATGTGGTTTCCTTCACTCGTGGCCATACGTGTCATTAGTGAAGTCACAATGATAGGAAGCTTTGAGTACAAACACGTACTCAGTGGTGTAGTATGGCAACAAGAAGGACTTTCCAGTAAACCCATAGATTCTAACAACAAGGCCTTAGGTTAGTTGAAAAACATCACCTAACTGCTTTTGTACTATATAATATCTCATCTTCCTTGGCACTCACTCTCAGGCACCATAAATGATTTCCAAATTTGAGTTAAGGAACACTCTATTGAAGTTGTAATAGGACTCATGCCTTTATAGACTTTGAATCCACTAATATATGGGGGGTGCTTTGCCTTTTTTGTTTGCATGGATCTTGGAAATGAAGATAAAATAGCTGTGTATGTGGTAGAATAAATACCATGCAAGGAATGAAAAGATCTGGAAATACATGTCCCTTTTGCTCTACATCTCATTCAGCTGAATGTATAGCTACTGCAACACCCAGTATGCCCAGTCAAAAAACACAGGCTTCATCCTCGATATCATGGCATTGGAAGAGTAGAACTCACCATGTGAAATACATTTAGCATGTGGAACCTACCACTTATACACTAGGGCATCTATGGAGAGCCCCATAACCCATTCCAACATTGAATAGATGTTAGGATTTTTAAACTTCTTAAAGGTTTTGGGGAGGTCTTACAATATTCCTTGTGTCGGGTTCTCTAACAACTAATTCTCCATGAACTGTTGCATCTGTACTGTGTTGGTGTATCTTTCATTTTACTCAGTGCTATTAATTTTTCTAATGATGTAATCAGTAGGGGGCCCTTGTACATAGGTGAAATCCTCTCAAACTTCTTGGGTAGATATGGAGAACAAATTGTTTCCTCTAGCATCTAGGACTGTCTTGGTCCATGGGTTGTAGTGTTTAGCGATTACACATAATAGCTCAGGGTAATGATGCACATGCATGCATAGGTACCAATACAGGTAGGAGTGGTAGGTAGTTGATTGCTTTTGGTATACACTTTGGTCATAATAAGGTCAACCATCTCACAAATTTCTCTATGCTCATTCTGGTGATCACACAATTTTGAATTCTATTCAACTTATCCTCAGGTGGGAGTGATGGTGGCTTATATTTCTTTTATTTCTTTTTTTCCTTTACCTTCTTTGGGACATTCTCCTTATTTTTCTCAGTGATATTCTTTCCCATATTGACTATGTATTAATTTAAGTGCTTACTAAAAATTATAGCATCTTACTATTGTGCAACAGACTGTATTTTATTAGTAACATTATCACTCTGACTAGGAAAGGTAAATAGCACTGTGACAAAGCTCTTAGTAACCTCTTACATTTCATTTGAAATACATTGATAGCATTTTTATAACACTATGATTTACCCACCCCATTAATTGCTTTGTGGTGGAGTAAATGCCTAAAGGGATTATGAGCGAGGTGGAATATATTCTGCACACTAATTTGTGGTGGAGTGTACCTCCCAACATTGTCCAACAATGTGGGCCATAATATTCCTTAAAAAACAAGATGCACCACCTTATTTTAATTTATTTCATGCTTCAATGACCTTCTTTTGGGACCACACCAGGCAAGTTTTATCTTATATCACGTGTTCGTGGCATTAGGGAAAACAAAACATTTTTGCTTAAAACACATTTTCATCATTCCTTAGGATCCCAAAAGATGAATTTTTCTTAAAAAATGTGATGAAGGCCCATTCATCCAATTGATTCCCAAAATGGAGTTTGACTTTGACTTTGATACCTGAAGACAAGATATTATTTTCAAAGTGCTCTTCCTTTCATTCTCTGACAAGTGGCACTTCATGACCTGGGGCTCGTAACTTGAATTTCACCCACAAGGTAGAGCACAAGTGGATTTCCCTCCAAAAAGTCCCAAAATAGCATTACACAACTAAACTAGGGTGAAACAACTCTGGATCCTACCTATTCTTTCCTTGCCTTTGACTAGGTTGCACCTCCATTTAAAATTCAAAGGCAATTTCACCTCATCAACTCCTAAAAAGGTTTTGCACTAGGAATTTTGGGCAAAATAGATTTTGACTTTGATCCTTATCTTTTAAAATAGTAATGCCATTGATTTCTAGAACAAAATCCTAAGCACTTTCACCCATTTTAAACCTGAAAAGATATTGCGCTACTTAGCTAGGGGAAAAAAGGATTTTGAATTTGACTGTTTAGTTTTGGTTTTTGTATTTTTGAACTTAGCTTCATATTTGCTCATAAATTTCACTCCTTATAATGCTAAATTAATCTTTCTAGGTGTTGCAAAAAATTATGAACCTAACGCTCTTGCTCAAAGGTAGCACAAAAATTACCTTAGTTAAAACTAGGCACCTAAAACTGATATTCTTTTTTCCTTGGAGCGCTAAAAAACACACATAAACTAAAAAGCATTTTATTCAAACTCCTCTGCACCATTTCTCTACCAGCTTGACCCTTTCCATAGAAAGGATTTTGACCCAAAACTACACCACTAAAATCATGGAAGGGGTAAGGGACTTATACTCTGAGGAAACAAGTATATACAAGCAAATAAAACAAAATGTATGTATATAGCTGAGAAATATTCAACTACCACTTACTGGTAGTACACCTTCAGATGATGACAATTAACCCATATTGGAAGGGTAAACCTGTTTAAATCTTGTAAAGTGAAAGAGTTCACCTGATTGATCTCAAATATATGAAATCAACCCTCCTAGAATGCATTAAAATCATCATTTTCGAGCTTGGATTTTCTCTTGTTTTATTTCAAGACCAAGTCACCAATCTGGAAGGTCTAGTCGAAGGTCTTCTTGCTAAACCATTTTTTTTTTTTATCTCAATGTTCTTCATGAAATCCTTGTAGGTTTTTTATATTTATTCTTCTAACTGTAACATTTGGGCTATCCTAACACTTATAGGATCAAACTCTTCATCCTCACTGTCCAAATACTGGAGAGACTACAACATAGGCAACTCGATGTGTGTGGGGAGAACTACTTCTTTTACATATACCAAGGAATATGGGGACATATTTATTGATTTATTAATAGAAATTAGATCATCCCATAAAGCAAAGTCTAGAAGTAGGTGCTAGCTCCACTTGTTTCCTTCCAATGTCCTATTTAGGATCCTAAGTAAGCTTTTATTTGTGGACTTTGCAAAACCATTGCCCTGCGAGTAATAATTAGATGAAGTATTTAGGTAGATACCATACTTACTCATGAATGTGTATATTTTAGAACCAATTAAATGGGTGCCATTGTCAGTTACTATTACATCTCGTGTCCCAAAATGGTTTATCAGTCATTCCAAAAAAGTGATGACCACATCCTGGTTAGCTTGCTTGGTGGACACTACTTTGGTCCACCAGGTAAAATAATTTGTAGCTATCAAGATGTACTTGTGTCCTATAGATAAATTTGGATCTATCACCTCAATGAAGTCTAAGCCCCACTACTAAAATGGAGCTTTGGTCTAAATTGGGTGCAAGGGTAGAGAAGTATTCGTTGTGCAATCGATGTACCTTTGGCATTTATCATATTTTTGGCCAACTTCAAAGGTATCAACAAAAATAGTAGGCCAATAATAGCCTACATTTATTATCTTTAAGGTCATAGAACTTTTGGTGAAATGACCCTTGGACATTCCATAATGGAACTTGTCTAAGATTTTTTATTTTTCTATCCCCCTAACACATCTTAGGAGGACTCCATCTATATTTTGATGAAACAAATTGCTTGATAACAACACATATTTTTAGGCTTACATTATAAACATCCTTATCTATAAAGCATTAAGGTTAGAAGGGCATATTTCAGTACTAAAGTATTCCACCAGGTCTTTTGTCCAATCTCTATTGGGTACATATTGATTTGCAAGATTGCTCTCTTGTGCTGAGTCATCTCATTGGCAAGATGTCACCTCGGATGTGGTAATCCTAGAAAGTTCTTGGTATAAATCTTGGCCATAGACCAGTTTAGTGGGCCAAACCTCTATATCAAACTCTTGGATATTGGAGATCCATCCTACCCTCTTATTGCCAAGCTCACCTTGAATAATGAAGTTTCTAACATCAGGGTGTGCCACGTACACTATCATCTTGCTCTAAGAGATGAAATGGCAAAACCTATTTAGTGATCGCATCACTACATGCACTTGCCTCTCAATAAATTTATACTTTTCCTCATGTAGGTGGATGACTTGGCTTAGGAATGCTATCGGGTACTCATACCCATCCTCATTCTTATGAGTAAGGACAGTTGCATAGCTCTTTGGTTCACTAATGATGTAAAGGATAAAATCCTTGGAGTAGTCAAGGTTTACTAGAATAAGGGCCTGAGTGATTATTTCTTTTATCTCCTTGAATTCCCACTTCCTCTCCTCATTCCATTGAAACTCAACATCCTTCTTGAGTAGTTTCATCATTGGCTTTACTACCTGAGTGAAATCAAAAATGAATTTTCGAATAAAATTAATCTTCTCAAAGAAGGATTGGAGGCTCTTCTTATTCATTGGTATAGGTAGCTTGAGGAGGGCTTCCACCCTGGTAGGGTCAATAGCTAGTCCTTTCTTTGATATCACATGGCCCATGATCTTACTTTCCTTTATCATGAAAATAGACTTTTTTAGGTTTATGAAAATTTTGAACTCCCGACACTTCTTAAACACCTATCACAAATGTAGATCGTATTCCTCCTTATTATGGGATAAAATAATCATGTCATATAGATAAATAACAATGATGCAATTGAGTAAATCATCAAAGGCTAGGTCCATCACTCTTTGGAAGGTTGCTCGGGCATTGAAGATGTCAAAGGACATGCATTGGTAGGAAAAATTGCCCCACTTGGTGGTGAAGTTGATCTTGTACTAGTATTCATCCTTTATAAATATCTAATTGTACCTTTAGAAGCCATCTAGTAGATAAAATATCTGTGATCCCACCACTATGTGAAGGATTTGATTGATTTGGGGTAGCAGGTAGTGGTCCTTCAGTGATGCTTGGTGAAGGTTCCAGAAGTAAATGCATAGGTGGATTTCCCCATTATTTTTTTGGAATAGGACTAGGTTTACCATCCAAAAAGAGTGTAATCAGTTACCACCTTGATGGATTTACCATATTCTAACTCCATCTCCTTGTACTCTCTCACATCCACCTTGATCTTATGGGTGAGGGATCTCTCATCCTGATTGAATAAACCTTCAGGGGTGATTAAGCCCCTTGGGATGTGGTTGTTCTTTAACTAAATCAACCCATCATACTCTTCTTTTTTGAGGGCCTTGTCTTCAATATTGCCTACTTCATTGATCAAAAAATTGATGATCTGCTCATCACTATCAAAGACCTCCCAATGAATATTTTTTTTGGTATTGAAGTTCGGTAGATGACCCTCATCGCCTTTGGTTTTTGTATTATGTTCTTGGTAGGGGAGCATATGTCTCTAATAGATGCTAATATCTCAGCATGCTTATTCTACTCTCACAAAATAGACTAAATATTTAGAGTCGACAAGGACTCAAGTAGATCCCATACCTTATTATAGTATGCTTTCAGATAGTGTTGCTTGGCAACACACTTATTGGTTACTTGGTTGTAGATCAGATCTGAGTCTTCAAAGATCTATAACTATTTTATTCCAAGTTTTTCTACCTTTCATAACCCTAAACATGATAATTCATACTCTTAAGTGTTATTTGTACAACTCCATGTGAGTTTGTACAAGTATGTTTTATGGTTTCCCAAAGGAGAGACAAGGAAAACTCCTACCTCGATGTCATTATTGCATTGGGCACCATAAAATAATAGTTTCCATAGTTTATTGGCCATGGGGTTTTGATCACTTGGTACCTTAGCCTTTTAAAGCTTGGTAATTGAATAGAACCCAATATTGGATTCGATCATGGCATTAAAATCATGCACAAAAAATTTATATTCTATGCGGAGTTCATCCAGAGCTTCTTCCATTAGCTCCACTTTCTCTTCTTCCTCTACTTCCTCAATCATATTGATCGAGACCAATTATTTTTCCACATACTCAATCCTTTCTATGTGAAAGGTAGAGGGTTTTTCATTATAAATTTTAATCCTCCTTCCTCTAAAGGGTATTTCTAGGTGCAATAGTCCAAATATAGATATCCTCCAATATTGGCAATGAATTCCATTGATATGCACATGCTAAAATAGGGCTTCAAATATACTACCAAAACTTCTTGAATTACAGTGATCTATGACATATTGTGCAACATGATCAGGATATCCTTGATAACCTCCACTATCTTGACTAGAGTTCCATCTACTTGTAGCACTCCAGGACTACTCCTAGTGTACTCCATACCCATAATTTCACAAACCACCTTGGGCATGATGGTAGTAGCAACACCAAAATTGATCATGTAGTTATGCATGACCCACCCCTCCATCCTAAAGGATAGATAGAATGGAAGTGGTCTATTCTTATTGATAGCTGAGGTAGTCAACATATGGGTCACGATAATATGAGTCTACTTTCCCTTAAATTTGGTATACTTCAGTGATTCTTGTAGTAGGTCAACATGATCTGGTAGTTAGGGTGCATCAAAGAGGTTTACCTTAGTTGGAGTCTTATTTAGCTCTTCAATGATGTTGCATGCTCTTGTACCAAAATTACCTCCATCCTATAGCATTGTGCTAGAGTATTCCCAATAGGGAGGTGTTTTCCAGGGATAGGAATGATAAAAATACCAAATCCAACTTGGTTGCCAATTTGTACAATCATACAATCCCTAAAACTATCCCATGATGCCCAATGGTCAGCTTGTACGGTCCTCAAGACACACACTATATGATCCAAAATTATACAGTGACCTAGATTATATGATCCTACACTCATCAAGGCTAAAAAACTTAGTTTTTGGGGATTTCATACATATTTTTGTAATCGTACAAGTTTATTTCTACGATTTCCCAAAACTACCAAATCGGGTAAGTTTTCTCTGTATGATTTGTATAGTTTTTGGTGTACGATATGTATGAAATGAAGGTACATCCAAGGGCTAAATTAGTTTCTCTAACACCTCAATCTATCTCTTCTCAGTTTATTAATTATTTTATGTGCCAATCATTCCATTCTCCATAACATGCAATTCATCTTAATTCAACTTGGGAGATATTCCTAACAACTAATTACACCCAAAAATCATACAACACTATCCAAGACGTCTTCCAAAATGCATCCATCTTCTAGATACTTACTCAAATCCCACCAATGTCAGATTAGATCAACATGTTGCAACAATGCATAAAACTAACATAAAACATTCATTAGAGAACACATGCAATAGGTGTAGCACCCTAAAATTGGCACAATTAAACCCTTAGTAAAAAGATAAAATTTGAATTTTAACCCCAAAACCACTCGTTAACTATTCTCCCTATTTTTCATGCCATTTTTAGGAGTTGTTTTGACCGTTGGACGATATCATCGCTGATCAGATGAAATCATCCCAGATCAGATGAATTCATCTAGAACAGAATGTCCAGACGGTTTTGTCCCAAAACTGAATTTTCATAATTAGATTCTATTTCAATAGCCTCCCCAACTTGGGTAGAAGCATGTCTATGTAGTTGGAGATTCCTCCATTGAGGATCTCCCAGATTGGGATGATCCCCAACATCCTAACCTTCCCCTAATCCTATATAAACTAGGATTTTATTAGTTTATCCCCATGACTCTTTGGATGCCCTGCCTGGATTTCCTCCTAACCCCTTCCCTGATTGGTTTTACCTACCATTGAATTTTTGTACTCATAGTTTTAAGGTTTTCATTACAGGTTTTCACTGTGTTTCAGCGGGAGGAAACTTGAATCATCGCAGGTGATTCCAAACAATTTTGGACGATCCTGTAGTAGATCGATGACGATCTCGTACGATTGGAGGTGATCTCGACTGTAGTTCAGATTAGGGGCAACCAAATACCTGAGTTTGCATTTCTAATTTTTCTTCTTTATTTTACTATGCATTAGCTTGATTTATTTTCATTTTGCATCCTATATTTCACCTCATCTAGCATAAATGCATGATAAAGTTAAAATATGTTATTAAAAAAATGCATTTCTTTTAATCTACTATCTAGAATTATCAATTAAGCATTCATATTGTCATTTATATTATTTTACATTATTCTTGTAGTAGCATTTTTGGTTTTTGGTGTCTGTTTCTATGATTTTAGGCTTCTAACAGATTCATCTGATGAATTCATTAGATCGACGATGATCTTATCTGATTCTAGACGATCGACTATGATCTAAGATGATTCTATACAATTGCAGATGATCCTGTCATATTCGGGATGATCTAGACTCTTACAGCTTTAGAATATTCATCAGACATCTGAAATCAGGTGCATTATTTCTTATTTAGTATGTTCTTGGTATTTAGGATTCATTCATGATTTTTGTATTCATATAAATTATCATTTCATATAGAATAGCTTAGATTCATTCTGGCCAACCTAGGGATATGAATGATTAAAGTACAAAATGAACACATCAAACCTATTCTCAACCTAGATGTGGAAACTACCACTCAAAGTTTCCTGGTGAACCCCACCATCCATCAAAAATTCACCCTTATACCCCTCCCCCGAGAGGCGCGACCTTCAAAGGGCCTCTCAGTCCGAGGTATTGTTCCATCCTTATCGCATCCCCCTTCCGGGCACGGATCCTTTAGCCTGAAGGTAAGGGCGCAAAAAATTTGGGTCGATACATTTTTGTGAACCCGAAGTGAAACTAAAAGCCTTCTGAAAACAAACAAAAAAATAAAAAAAATAATAACAATAAAATAAATAAATAAATAAATGCATTATTAAAAACATCTAGAATCATTAGACAAACAATTAAAATTGCATATCATGTTTAGATGGTAGATTATAATAAAAGACGAGCTATCACCATAAATGTTGAAAATCAATTAACAACCATAGAGATTACGTCTATGCTTAGAGTACCTCAAATGAATAGAGTCCAACCTTTATGGGATGAACTTGATAGGAGATTGGATATTATTTCATCTATATCAACCAAACTTAGGAAAATCAAGAGGTTTGTCCTAGCTAGAATCCTGGATCCTGATCAAGTAACTTTGTACCATGAACTTCAGAGAGCTTGCCATAGGTGGTTAGCAGATAAAAGATCACTTGTGTCTTCTGAATTGTACACCTTTGAAGAATACGTTGAGAATGTAGTTGTAGTACATAAGTTTCTATCTCGTATAGAGGATCAAGAAGTCATTCTTATGGATAGAAAAATATGGAATAGAGTTCCTAGAGTTGTGTTATATCGAGAATATTGCCATGAAATTTATTTCTATAGGTCATAATCCGAGACAGATCATATTACTATAGCACACTTTGTCAAATTTTTGAAAAACCATTTTCAATTTGAAGAGGAGCATTTCATGACTCCTGATGAACTTGATCCCATCAACAATATCCATAAACTATTTATATAAAACTAAGTCATTTATGTTATTATTGTTATTTCTTGTAACTAGAATGCTATTTGTTATCTTTATAATAATATTATTAAAAAAAAAAAAACATAAACAAAAAAAAAAATCAAAACATTTCCCTTTTAAGTATTATAGTAGGTATATAATTAAAATATATACCTCTCAAACCTATCGCATATATATATATATATATATATATATATATATATATTTGTTGAAATCTAAGTTTAAGCACAATGCCTAGACTTAGGAATGGAAAACAGACTGAAGAAGAAGAAGATTGGTTAGGAAAACCATTAAATGACCTAGATGTCCTTTCTAAAGATCAAATTCTAGAAGAAGGAACCCTAGATCAGCAAGAAGAATACCTTGTTGTAGGAAATAAACAAGAAGAAACTAATAGAGGAAAGATCCTCATCCCCTAAAGTGTCTTCGGGAGGAGTTGTCACGTTTGAAAACATGGATCACTTCTGGAAATTCATTAATACTAATATTGGTGTTCTTAATAGAGCAATCCACATGGACAAGGATCGAATTAGTGAGACACAAGCAACTCTAGAAGACATATTTCACACATGCACTAGTCCCTTATCCTTTATTAAACAAGAGAGTGATCAAGCTGGACCATCCAATTTGGATATGGTCGCTGCGATCCGAAACATGCAACAACAATAGGTTACCCAACCATCTAAAGTGCCTGTTAGCAAGCCTAGGGTCATTCCTGCACAAAAGAAACCATCATTTATTGCTCTATTTTGCCAAGCTATTGAGCAATATACCTCAAATCAGCAAAAACCCAAAACAAAAACCAAACACCAATTACCAACAATATGGGATACAACATAATACTACTACAAATCCTCTTCATAATACTCTTCCTACTAATGCTTTGCATAATAGCAATATAGCATCTAATCCTTATTTCACACTGTCATACACTCATAAATCCCATACCTATGTCCCACCAAACCAATATGGTGGACAAACTAATAATCTTGAAACTATGGTGAAATAGTTAGTTTCCTGCATGGACCAGATAGATCCCTACTATCCCACGTACAATTATCGAGAGATGTGTAGTCAGATGTTAGATCCTATAGTTGTAGCACAACCATATCCTAAACATTTTCCTATGCCTGTCTTGCCCATATATAAAGGAACTAAAGATCCCATAGAGCATCTTCGTATGTTTAGGATAGCATGTCATGATATATCGCATGATGAATTATTATTGCTAAAAATGTTCCCAAAAATTTTAGGAGGAATGGCATTAGAGTGGTATTATCAATTACCCACTAATTCTTTGAGGAACTTTGAAGAATCTGTTGAGTCTTTTGTGCATCAATTTAGTGCCTACATCAAAATGCATGTGACCATTAAAGACTTGTACAACTTAAAACAAGACAAAAATGAATGCTTTGTCGATTTCCTAGCTAGGTGGAGACAATTGATAGGAAAATTGCACTTTGTGTTGCCTTATAGGGAGATGTTGGACATCTTTATTAATAATTTACAAGAACAACTATCTTATGAATTATCAACTGTAACCACCTCCAATCAGGCTATAGAATTAGCCAGAAAAGTGGAAGATGCTCTCATTCGGAGAGGATAGCTTAAAAATAAAGACGATGAGAAAACACATAGAAATCAATATAAAAATAAATAAGTTGTGGGTGATGGAGTCACTGATAGTAGAAATATTGCTAATGTTAATGCTACGAAGACAATAGAGAAGTTTATACTAAAACCTCCTGATAAAACTCCTCAAGAATTTACTAGATTAAATCAACCTTTATCAACCATTCTCCTACAATTATTAGAGTGAGGTTTGATTCAATTACCAACTATCCGAGAACCTGATCCAACTATACCCGGATACAGAGCTGATTTACACTATGATTTCTATAGAGGACCTGGACACACTACCAACTCTTGTAAAAGATTAAAACATAAAATACAGGACCTAATTGATAACAATGAGATGGAGGTACAAGCCTTTCAACCAAAGCAAAATCCTCCTAATAATACTCAAAAGAACATTCCTCAAAACTAGAATCAGAATGCCAATCGGTCATTGGACATATTTCAACATCCTTTACCAAAGCATGGTAAGGAAGTGGCTAATCAAATTGAACATCATAATGTTCCCCCTCCTACCTGATATGTAGGAACTATTAGTGGGCATTTACTTGCTCATGAGCCAAAAATATTTGAAACAACCTTATTGGTGGTTACGACTAGGCCTCTATACAATATCCAGACACCTGATATTGGTGATACAGAATATGATATTGAGAGTGATATGGAAATCACCTCAAATTAGTCGAATAACTTTGAATATGAATCGGATCCTATTCTCCCTATCACAAGTCATATGGTCCCAGAAGAACCATTTCCAAGAAGAGTCACTACTCGACCATCATCTCACCAATTAATTTCTAATGAGTAAGCCATAAATGCTAGACTGAGACCCATTCATCATCTACAAAATAATATTATGGGTACCATCGGAGTTGTTACTAGACAACATGCTCAAAACTCTCAACAAGATCAAATGCAGAACGATGGATCAGCCCCATTTGTTTTGAATGTTCCTAATAAAGGGAATCAGGCACCTAATGTTCAACATAAACCTACTTATAATATTAATGAACAACTATCAAACATTACAGCTAGAATTTCCCTTTTGGACCTTTTAAGATCCTCTCCTACACATAGAGATGAATTAATGCTCACATTAAGCCAGATGATGGTACCACAAGATATTCAACCTAAAGCCATGGCTAATACTATAATAACTCATGAAGTTGATTGTATTGACTTTCAGGATAGATACATACCTCAATATAGTTTACATAAGGATAACCCCTTATATATTACTGCCTTAATTGGAGATGTAGAAGTTAAATGAGTCTTGATTGATAATGGTTCATATTTAAACATCTGCACTTTTGATTTCTACCAAAGATTTGGGTTTGGAACT
Source organism: Wollemia nobilis (assembly GCA_028583015.1). Lineage (NCBI taxonomy): Eukaryota > Viridiplantae > Streptophyta > Pinopsida > Araucariales > Araucariaceae > Wollemia > Wollemia nobilis. The sequence continues at coordinate 8,710,169 of JAQPPZ010017226.1, read as the reverse complement.
GATGAAATGAAAAGAACTGATATGATCATAAAAGCTTTCAATGATGAAACACAAGAAATGTGTGGAGTTATTACCATCCCATTGCAAGTTGGTCCGAGAACCTTAGATACGACTGTGTTTATTGTACATTTCCTTGCATCATACAATATACTCATGGGTCACCCTTGGATCAACACAATGTGAGTCATTCCCTCAACTTTACATCAATGTGTTAAATTCAAATTTAAGAATCAATTGATTACCATTCATGGTGATCATAGACCCTTTGATATGTGTGCTTTGGTAGAACCTGTTGGAGTTCAATTTTTCCTTGCTTTGTAATCCACACATCCTAATTCTCATTATCCATCTAAACATTTGAAACAGACACCCACAATGCCATATACTTCTTCTCCATCGGTTCCACCTCTACATACATCTCAACCACCCTCTAAACAAACTACATTAGGACCTCAGAAAGATCCTAATCCCACAACCAAGGCTTCTTGTTCTACTCCTATAACTTCTATACCTATAATAGAATCATCCATTGACATCTCTACAACATCTACATCCACCAAAGGCATAGTTTCCGCATCAGAATATGTAGGAAATGTTCCTTCTACCTCTTATGCTCTTGTTGACGAGCTCTTACCCTATTTATCTAAAATTCTTATATCAGAGAAAACGAATGCTGCTATGCAATATTCCCTTATTTTAAATAGTTTGCCACCATCTCCTTGTACCTTGGGTCTCCCATAGCCTATGGGAAGTATTTACCAAGTCGGGAGTTACGCTTTTATTTATAAGGGATATGACTGAGGTAGAATACCTAGAAACATCAAGACTCATTATGATGGATATGCTCGATGTTATTTTACTAATGAGTATATTAAAGCCAAATATATAATGCTTAAATTGGGATATAAAGGGAAAGGTTTAGGGCCTTTCCAAAATGGCATGAAAGAACCCTTTGAGGTAGAACCATGGCCCGCCCGATGTGGTGTGGGCCTATTTCCTAGTAAAGTTCAACCCTTCCCATTTGAGGATGATGACCATCTCATATGTTACCAAGATTATTTGGATAAACATTATGCTTTGCATTTAAAAGATAAGCCACTTACATGTAATATGCTATCTATAGCTTACCCTGAGATGATCATTGAATCCGATTATGAGTTGGAGGGATATATCTTCCATGATGTCTCTGTTGAGGAATTATTACATCATGAATTCTATTTTTATGGCTCCATACCCACTATAGCCCAGATTGAGGCCACGACTTCTCAAGATGAATTATCTAAACTAACCTTGAAAGAATTACAAGAATTGGGCGTTTCACCCGCCCCACATAATTTTGAGAAAAATCTACACATGGAAGTAGAAAATGTCATAAAAATTAACATTGGAACTGAGGATAATCCTCACATAATCAACATTGGATCAGAATTGAGTCAAGAAAAATAGGATAAATACATTGTATTTCTTAAAGAATATGAAGATTTCTTTTCTTGGACATATGAAGATATGCCAGGATTAGACCCTTCTGTAGTTATGCATCACCTAGTAGTCCATCCGGATGCTAAACCTATTAAACAAAAACATAGAAAAACACATCCTAAAGTGGCCTTACTGGTCAAAGGGGAGTTAGAAAAACTCTTGAATGTCATTTTTATACAAGCCATTGATTATGTTGAATGGATCTTGAATGTAGTTCCAGTAACTAAGAAAGAAGCTACTAAGGTTAGGGTTTGCACAGGCTTTAGAGATATTAATGTTGCATGCCCTAAAGACAATTTTCCTCTTCCCAATATGGATCATATCATTGATTTTACTGTTGGGAGTGGAATGATATCCTTAATGGATGAATTTTCTAGTTATTATCAGATCAGGATAGATCCTGAAGATCAGGCTAAAATAGCCTTTATTACCCCTTGGGGAACCTTTTTTTGGAAAGTGATGCCATTCGGTTTGAATAATGTAGGTGCAACCTATCAACGAGCCATGACTTATATATTTCATGATATGATGCATGATATACTACATGATTATGTAGATGACATTATAACTTGTTCTACTGATGAAGATGACCATTTAGATGATTTGAGAAAGTATTTAATTGGTTAAGGGAATATCTTATCCGATTGAATCCAGCTAAATGTATATTCGAAGTTAAGTCCGATAAATTATTGGGGGTTATAGTTTCTTTACATGGCATCAAAATTAACCCTCTCAATATTGTGGCTATAATTGATATGCCCACACCCATAAATATATCTAAATTACGAAGTTTACAAGGTAAACTTCAAGCCATCCATCGCTTCATCGATAAGTTGGTAGATAAAACCGGACCCTTTCTTAAGCTTCTTAAGAAGGATGTCTTTTTCCATTGGGACTACAAATTTCAGGAAACATTTGAACTCCTCAAACAATATCTTCTTAACCCACCTGTGCTTTCGTCACCTTGACTTGATCGCCCATTTATCTTGTATATTTTTGCTTCAGATTTTGCCTTAGGAGCTATGCTAGCTCAACTTGATGATGAGAAAAGAGAACGTGCTAATTATTACATTAGCAGAACATTAATTAGTTATGAAACCCGCTACACAACATTAGAGAAGCTATGTCTAGCAGTTGTATTTTCTACACAAAAATTATGCCATTATATGCTCAGTTAGAAAACGTATGTTATTGCTAAATCCGATCCTTTGTGGTATCTCATGAGTCGACCTTATTTATCTAGTCGCACAACAAAGTGGGTTCTTGTGCTAAGAGATTTTGAACTTATTTTTATAGTACAGAAGTCTCTTAAGGGTCAAATCATAGCAAATCAGTTAGTTGTTGCACCCTTAGAGTCTACCCATCCCCTCATCATTGAGTTTCCTGATGAATGCCTTAAACTAGAGGCAGACCATCCAGAGCAATGGTCCTTATACTTTGATGGAGCCCGATGCATGAGTGGGGCTGGTTCAAGTATTATTTTAATATCTCCATAGAAACATCTTATACCTCTATCCTTTAAATTAACGTTTGCTTGTACTAATAACACTACTGAATATGAGGCTCTAATCCTTGGATTACAAGATGCCTTGGCACTGAAAATTAAAAATTTGTTAGTTTTCGATGATTCTCAACTTGTCATAAATCAAATTAATAATGTTTATTAGACCAAAGATGATAAATTGCATCCATATAAAGCATATGTATTACAATTATTATCTTTATTTGATCAAGTTACCTTGGAAGCTATTCCTCGAACTAACAATCATGCGACTGACGCTATGGCTGTAGCTGCATCTCTTTTACCCTTGGAGTTAGATGACAAATATGATACCATCATTATTCATCGACTCTAGGAACCCAATTCAAATAAATCATGCTTAGAACCTTTGGATGTGTTTCTAATCAACGAAACTACTCCTAAAATTTGGTACATTGATATCTTTAATTATATTCAACACGGGACCTTCCCTGAAGGTTTTAACAGAAACCAGCATCGGTTATTCTATAGATGAGCAATTCGCTTCATCATAATTGGCAATACATTATATAGGAGATATTTTGAAGGTATCCTACTAGATGTTTGAATCTAGAAGAAGCTAGATCAGCTTTGAGTGAAGCCCACGATGGATCTTATGGGGGACACTTTAGTGGTAGCACCATTGCTAAGAAGCTCCTTAGGATAGGATATTTTTGGCCTACCATGGAGAATGATGCACATGATTATGTGCACCATTGTGACAAGTTCCATAAACATGTTAACCTTGTCCATGTTCCTGCACAAGAGCTACAGACTATTTCATCTCCTTGGTCATTTTCAAAATGGGGCTTAGATATCATTGGAAAAATCAATCCTATGTCATCTGATGGACACAAATTCATCATAACCACCACCGAGTATTTCATGAAGTGGGTTGAAGCTATGCCCTTAGCTTCTTGCATTGGAACCCAAGTTTCCAAATTTATTTTTAATCAAATTATTTGTAGGTTCGAAATTCTTGCAGATCTCATCTTGGATAATGGAACTTGTTTTAAAAATAAATATGTCAAGAAATTATGTCAAAAATATAAAATTCAACATCGTTGGTCCACTCCCTATTATCCTCAAGGGAATGGCCAAGCAAAAGCATCTAATAAAACATTAATTAAAATCCTTAAAAAATTGGTCAATAAATCTGGCCGAGATTGACACATTCAACTATATTCTACTTTGTGGGCTTATCGAACTAGCGTTCGTACCCCCACAGGAACTTCACATTTTGTTTTGGTTTATGGCGCTGAAGTAGTTTTTCTCTTTGAATTAGAAGTTGATTCTTTGGCTCTGCTACTTCAAGATACTAAAGTAGGAGATGAATATCATGCTAGCAAATTTAGTCAACTGGAACTCCTAGATGAGAAGCGCATCAATGCTTTGGAGCATCTTCGAGCCTACCAGAACAATCTTAAACGAGCATACCTCAAGAAAGTTCATCATCGATCCTTTGAGATCGATGACCTTGTCTTGAAAGAAAATAAAAAAAATACTAATGCAATTAAAGACCTTAAAGGTAAATTTGAACCTAACTAGCTTGGGCCATATATCATCACTGCTAAATTTGGATCGGGAGTATACCGATTAGACACCTTAGATGGTAAAGATCTTAAAGAACCTATGAAAATTATGCATCTTAAGCATTATTATGCATAATTTTGGTCATTTCATCATTGTATATATTGTTATTTTGCATATTGTTTCATTTTAGTAAATTCATATAAAAATTTCAAAAAACAATCACATTGTGTATCTTCTCAATTCATCAATCAAAATAAAAATATAAAAACATCAAAATCTTCAAAAACATCTTTTATTTTTGCACTTGTCAATTATTGAAGTATTGTAGTTATATTTTCAGTTATTTTGGATAAATTAGCATTTATTTGGAATCCCGCACTTTCACACTCACATGAATAAATATCTTGATTTTATTTGGTATGATTATTAATCTCTCTTATATCAAAGTCCACAGTTGAATTACATAAAGTTTTGAGCATAGAGAATTGATCTTGTTATTTATTTGAACCAAGTATATCTTTCACGTTAAAAAGATTTCATTGCAAATTCAATATGATGCTACATAGTAGAAGTGGTTTCTTGAGCGAAAAGTTTCCCCTGCTATCCTATCATGCACATGGTCTAGAATCTTTGAGAATTGACAAAAGGACAAGCTCACCCCTACCCAGAATAAAAATCCCTTGCTCTACAGCCAATCCGAGCAAGTATCCCTAGTATAGGAAGAAAAAGAAAAGTCAAATAAAATGAGAAAAAATAAAATTCAAAGAAAATGAGAAAAAGAAAAATATCATTTTGTACCATCGCAACAATATTCCAGCATTAATACAAAAAAAAAAAAAAAGAGAAAAGAACAAGCAAAATGTAAATAAATCCCTTTCCCTACCCCTTGAAAAGAAAAGAAGGGTGAATGAGCTTGAATCCCTAGAATTCTCAATTATTCAAAAACTGTGAGGTAAGCCCCATAACAGGTGGTTTGTGCCCAACCCACTTGGACTTTGGTAATTACTAGCATGGTGATATGTCTATCACATTAGTGACCTTCTTTTGTACAGACCTATGTCTGCTTATGGATCAACTAGCTCTTGATGACCTGAATTACATAGTAGTCTGGTATGGTTACATGCATATAAATCATGGTCAACGAACACTTATTTGGTTAATTCAAATTACTTGTATCAAATTATCTTGCTCAAAATTGGTAAATGAACAATACAATTGCACACACATTTGTATTTGAGAGATTTTGTATCATTATGATAAATCAAGATCGACAATGAATTCACATATGCACATGAGGATTCCTTATAAATCTACATTTTTTCTTTGAGATAATTTAAAATATTTATGCAAATCTTTTAGAATAATTTCATCTTCTTATTTGAGAACATTTGCTTAGCATAAAAACAATTAAATACATTTCTTTCCAAAATCCAAAATTTTCTTTCAAAACATCTTCAAAAATCTAGTAAACAAAGTCACATTTATATATACTTTCAACTTCCGCAATGATGGTATAGTCCCTAAAAACCTAAATTGGAATTTTATGCTTAGCACAAGTCCTCATCTTATATATTTTCTATTTATCTCAAAATAAAAAATCAATTATGCAATAAAAACATTTTTTGGATTTCGTGATGATGGTATAAGTCTATACCTATAATTCTATGCCTAGCGCAAACCATTGTTTCGCTTTTGATTTCTCATTCATTTTAATTCATAAAAACATATGGTGTTGAGCAAGGTGCAGAAACAGTATTGTCATTGTTGTCAACACAGATAGATAGATCAATTGATGATGCAGTGGACAGGAGTTCAGAGGTCAGTTAGAGCATGTACAGTGAATTTCCAAGAAGACAGAAGTGGCCTAGTTTCAAAATATCAAAGAAAAAGGCAAGTAAGAAAACTATCGTGATATCGCGACAAAAAAACTATCACGATATCGCAACATAACGGAGGAAAATAAGCCAAGTAGAAAAACTGTCGTGATATCGTGACATGATGAGAAGCTAAAAAAACTATCGCGATATCACAACATGTTTGAAAAGAGAGAAAGTGCAAATAAAAGTGTCATGATTTCGCGACAGGTTCGAAAGAAAGAGCTCGCAAAGAAAAGTTTCATGATTTTGTGACAATTTGCAAGAGCGAGTGTACGGATGAAAAAGTGTCGCGATTTCATGACAGGTTCGAAAGAAAGAGCTCGCAAAGAAAAGTGTCACGATTTCGTGACAATTTGCAAGAGCGAGTGTACGAATGAAAAAGTGTCATGATTTCACGATAGGTTTGAAAGAAAGAGCTCGCAAAGAAAAGTGTCACGATTTCACGATAATTTGCAAGAGCGAGTGTACGGATGAAAAAGTGTCGCGATATCATGACATGTCACGTTTTTGCAACCCAAAAAGGAGATAGAGTGTTTAGAGGTAGAAATGTCATGATATCACGACATGTTGCATTTTCATGACCCAAAGAGGAGAGAGAGTGTACAGAGGTGAAAAGTGTCACGATATCATGACATGTCATGTTTTCGCTAGTGCAAGTCGAACAATGAAGCAAGGCAACGAAAGTGTCACGATTTTGTGACATGTTCCATTTTCACGGGTGAAAGGCAGTGAAAGGCATAAGGTAGCGAAAGTGTCACGATTTTGTGACATGTTCCATTTTCATGGGTGAAAGGCAGAGAAAGGCATAAGGCAGAAAAATTGTCACAATTTCGTGACATGTCATGTTTTTGCTAGTGCATGCCGAAAAAAGTGCAAGGAAGCAAAAAGTGTCACAATTTTACGACATGTGTTTTCACGCATGCAGGCCGAGAAGAAGACAAAAAGGCTGTCATAGTGGCGGTTCTACTGTCAGAGCTGTAAGAGAACAAAAAAGGCTGTCAGAGCCGTAAATGAGTAGATAAGACGGTCAGATCCATAAATGAGAAGATAAATCTGTCAGAACGGAAGATATACTATTAGAGCACAGAAAAGGCTATCAGGGCCGTAAAGTGGGCAGATAAGGTTGTCAGAGTCATAAGTAAGCATTTAAGGCTATCAAAAGCGTAGTAAGCAAAGACAAAAGAATGTTTCATGTACAAGAAGTTAGGGTTAGGGTTGAGCTCTACACGAGGCATGAGTGTTGTGTATTACCGAATAAAAGGAAAAAGGAGCTATGAAAATAAAATAGGGGTATAGTGCTAAAATATACAGAAGAGGGCAGTAATAGAGATAGAAGTGTGCTGAAAAAGATATAGAAGAGAGGGTTGTAAGAGAGAATAGCAGAGCTGAAAGAGAAAAATATAATAGAGTTGTAAGTATATGTAGTTCTTGTTAAAAGGCATTAGACCAGTGAGGGTCTTGTAGAAGAGAAGGCATTTTTATGTCATTAAAATAGTTTAGAACTAAAGTCCAAGTTGGTGCTTGGCATTAGGGGGTTGGTGCTCCTTTCTGTTGCTCCAAATAAATAAGGGGTTGGTGCTCCTTCCTGTGGGTACTGAAAAATTATTTGTAAAGTTGGTGCTTTACAAAGGCTGGATTTGGATGGGAGTCCAAGAAGTCTAATTTTTGAGGAGTAGCCAAAACTGGTGAACCTCATTAAATCATGTGTTGTGGAATGCTCTCTTGTTTAATTGCTTTATATATTTTTAAGTTCTCCTTGCTTAAGTTTTAAAGAGTTGTAGATTTGAATTTAAATAGCTACACTGATTCACCCCACCCTCTTAGTGTCATTATGAGAATATCAATTGGTATCAGAGCAAGGTTCCTCAACAATCTCAATCAGCTAAGGTGATCTTGGAAGAAACACAATGGTCGGTGGTGAAGGATTTTCATCCAACAAATCTCCTTTATTCGATGGAACTAATTACTCTTTCTGGAGACTCAAGATACAGACATATTTGTGTGCTTTGGGATATGACATTTGGGAGTCAGTAGATAGTGGATACACAATACCCTCTACTCCAAAAGATGCTGCTGAGAAGAAAAAGTTTGAGAATAACTCTAAAGTAAAGAATGCTATAATGTGTGGGTTAGTAGACAGTGAACTGATAAGGATCATGAGCTGTAAAATGGCAAAAGACATGCAGGACAAACTACAGAGCATTCATGAAGGAGATGACAAGATCAAGGAAGTCAAGCTACAAACGCATCGAGCTCAGTTCGAAGCAATAAAATGAATGACGATGAGAACATAGAGGCCTATATGTTGAGAGTCAATGGAATCATTAATGCGATTAGAGGACTTGGCAAGGAAATGGAAGATGCGGTCATCATGAAAAAGGTACTAAGAACTCTTCACAAAAGATTTGATTCAAAATTTTCTGCTATAGAAGAAGCTAAAGATCTAAATACTTTTAGCATGGATGAAATGCATGGTTCTTTAACTGCATACAAAATGAGAATAGGACAAACTAAGCCCTCAGATAGAGAATCTACTTTTAAAGCACACACAAATATAAAAGCTAAAAAAGAATCTGAGGAAGAAGAGTCTTCAAATGAAAAAGAAGCAAACTTTGTTAGGAAACTAATAAAGGGAAAAGGAAAGTACAGAGGAAAGTTATCGTTTAAGTGCTTCAACTGTGGAGGCGTCGAGCACTTTGCAGCTAAATGTCCAATGAATGAGAAAAACAAAAATGATGAAGGGTCACACCAAGAAAGAAGTGACTGGAAGAAGAAACCACATTTTAGAAAAAGCAACTTCAAGAAGAAAAGTTTCATATCCAAGAATGTCAGCTCTTCTGAAGACTGCTCCAGCGAGGATTCTCAAGAAGAAGCAAGTGAAGCTCTATTCATGGCATTTGAAGAAAGAAAAATAGAGAAAAAATATGAATGTAATGAAAAACCTAAGGATGACGCTGAAGTATATCTGGAAGGTGAGTTGGTTGCTGCACTTAAAGAGCTGAGCACAGAAAGGAAAAATAATAAAAAGGTTTCAAGAAAGCTTGAGGATGCCAATGAAATAATAAACATCTTGAAAGTATAGACAGACAAATTTAAGAAAATGTCTAAAGTTCTCGAAGTACAATTAACTGTAAAAATAGATGAGTGCAACAATCTAGAAGAAGACATTGTTAGGTTAAGGATGCAGCTAGAGGAGATGAATCGAAAATTGAGTTTTTATCATAAGTTTGAAGAAATTTTTGTAAATCTGGATAAAATTATAAATAACCAAAGGCCTTCAGGCATCAAATTTGGTTTGGGATTCGATGAAGGAGAATCATCAAAGGGATCAAAGGCCATAAATGTAGAACCCATAAAGAAATAAGATAAGATTAGGGTTGATCAAGAAAAAATAAATCATGCCAAAGAAAGCAATAATGCCAAACTCAAGAGGAGTATTGACAAAGATGGATTCACAAAAGTCACACATCCAAGAAGGAGAAGATTCATGGCTCCTACTTCAAAATGGCAAAGACCTTCACCCAAGTTTAATCATTCATTTTTTGGTTATTGTTTTAAATGCAATGCTTATGGTCATAAGATTTCAGATTGCAATTATAATGTAGCACAAAGGAATTTCACCAGTAGAAATGTCTTTTCTCCATTGATAGATTATGCAGTAGAATGTTATAACTGTCATAATTTTGGACACATTGCAAGAAACTATAGAAGCAATTTTGTAGTAAATAAATATTAGGGTAGAAAATCTCAACCAAATGGATTGAAACAAAACAAAAAATTTCCTAAAAAACAGGCACAAGCTAATGAAAGAGAAAAGGCAAAACAAGTAGCCAAAACTGCTATCAAACCAGAATGGAAAGAAAAGGATAAACTCTAGGAAGAAAAGGAATATTTGATTGTTCAAACCTCTTTTAAAGCACAGAACAAATCTGCACCATGGATAATTGATAGTGGATGCTCCAGTCACATGACAGGTGACAGGAAAAAATTTGAGAAGTTACAGAATTACGAAGGTGGTTCTGTGAAATTTGGAAATAATGATGGAGCAAAGATAGTTGGCAAAGGATCAGTCAAGATCAGTTATAGAAAGATCAAATCAAAATAAGTCTTGTTTGTGATTGGTCTGAAGCATAACTTGCTCAGCATAAGTCAAATCTGTGACAGAGGTCATGAAGTAATTTTTAAGAAGCAAGGTTGTAAAGTGAGAAAAGCTAATAGTGGAAAGTTGATTGCTATTGGATCAAGGACTTTTGGAAACCTGTATACTCTCTCAGAGACTTCAGAAGGAGCATGCTTGATTGGACAGGAAGATGAAAATTGGTTGTGGCACAAGAGGCTCGATCATATCAGCTTTGACAATTTGGTAAAAATAAGCTCAAAAAGGGTAGTAAGAGATATACCCTCCATTGGAAAACCACTAAATAGTATTTGTGCTTCATGCCAAAAGGGGAAGCAAACTAGAGCCACATTTAAATCAAAGGAGTACTTTATCAGCAAACCTTTAGAACTAATACATACTTATTTATGTGGACCCATGAGAACACAAAGTATAAATGGTGACAAATACTTTATGTTGTGCATAGATGACTATTCCAGAATGACCTGGATATTCTTTTTGAAGCAAAAATCTAAAGCTTTTGAAATGTTCAAGACTTTCAAAAACCAAGTTGAGAATGAAATAGGAAAGAGGATCAAATGCTTAAGATCAGATAGAGGAGGAGATTTCATCTCAGAGGAGTTTGCAAAATACTATCAAAAATATGGGATCAAAAGATAGTTTTCAGTAGCAAGGACACCTCAGTAGAATGGTGTTGTAGAAAGAAAGAACATAACTATGCAGGAAATGGCATGGACGATGTTGACTTAGAGCAAAATTACAGATAGATTTTGGAAAGAGGTAGTCCATACTGTAGTTTATATCCAAAATAGGTGCATGTTGAGGATGCATGAAATCAAAACCCCTTATGAGCTATGGTTCGGCAAGAAGGCAACAACAAAATACTTCAAAGTCTTTGGCAGTAAGTGTTACATCAAAAGAACTAAAGATAATCTTGGTAAGTTTGAAGATAGAGCTGATGAAGGTATTTTCGTTGGCTATTCGTAAAAAAGCAAATCTTACAAATGCTACAACAAAAGGCTAAAGAAAATTGTAGATAGTGCCGATGTTAAATTTGATGAAGATAGGAAACGAGCAGTCAGCTATGAAGAAAACTACCATATTTATGAAGAAATTATTAAAGGAGATAAAGAAAAAGAAACAGAAGAGAATCAAAAAATTGACCCAGATGATTTAAGTATTGATTCAGAAGTAGAAGAAAATAATAAATTCAAAATAGGAAGCTGGCAGAAAATCATCCCAGAGAGCAAATTATTAGGGACCCCACAGTTGGTGTTAAGACAAGAAGAAGAGTAGTAAGTAACTGCTCCCTATTATCTAGCATTGAGCCCAAAAATATTGTTGAAGCAAACACATATGAAAGTTGGATGAAGGCAATAAATGAAGAACTAGATCATATTGAGAAAAAAAAAAACTTGGGAGTTAGTACCAAGGCCTGCAAGTAAAAACATAATCGATACTAAATGGATTTTTTGAAACAAATTGAATGAATACGGACAGGTTGTAAGGAATAAAGTAAGATTGGTCTATAAAGGCCTATGCTCAAGTTGAAGGTATTGATTTTGACAAAAATTTTGCACCAGTGGCTAGACTCGAGGCAATCAGAATAGTTCTGGCTTTAGCAGTCCACAGGAATTTCAAAGTTTATCATATGGACGTGAAATCAGTATTTTTGAATGGAAATCTTGAAGAAGAAGTTTATATTGAGCAGCCAGATGGTTTTCAACTCGGTGATAATCCCAAATTTGTTTGCAAGTTGAAGAAAGCTTTGTATGGCTTGAAATAGGCACCCAGAGCATGGTATGCAAGACTAGACAACTATCTCACTGAACAAGGGTTCAAGAAAGGTATGGTGGATAGTAACTTGTATGTCAAAACAAAAAATGGTCATCTTATTGTCCTTTTTGTTTATGTAGATGATATAATTTTTGGCAGTAGCAATGATGAGTCATGTAGAGACATAGCAAATAAAATGCAGAAAGAATTTGAAATGTTTATGATTGGTGAACTTTCATATTTCCTCGAACTGCAAGTTAACCAAAATGAAAAGGGCATTTTTATTTCTCAAGTTAAATATGTGAAAGAAATGCTAAAAAAGTTCACAATGGAGGATTGTAAACCTGTTAGCACTCCCATGACAACAGGTTACAAGTTGAGCGAGGATGACAAATCTCCAGATGTAGATCAAACCATGTACAGATCTATGATTGGAAGCCTATTGTATTTGTCAGCTACTAGAACAAATATCTTACAAGCAATATGCATGGTAGCAATATTTCAAGCTAGTCCCAAATAGACTCATGTGACAGTTGTGAAGAGGATCTTTAGGTACCTCAAGGGTACTATGGAGTATGGGTTATGGTACCCAAAAGGTAAGGACTTCACTCTTATTGCATATTCTAATGCAGATTGGGTAGGATGTATAGATGATAGAAAGAGTACCAGTGGAGGTGCATTCTATCTTGGAGACAGGTTGGTAGCATGGCACATAAAAAAACAAGAATCAGTCTCTCTATCCACAGTAGAGGCAGAATACATTGCAGTAACAACATGTTGTATGCAGGTTTTATGGATGAGACAAACCCTGAAAGATCTTGGTATTAACTTTAAAGAGCCAATTTTAGTTAAATGTGATAATACCAGTGCTATTAACATCTCAAAGAATCCGGTTATGCATTATTGCACCAAACATATTGTTATCCGATATCACTTTTTGAAGGATAAAGTTGCAGAAGGTGAGGTCAAATTGGATTTTGTTCCAACTACAGAGCAAGTAGTAGATATCTTCACTAAACCATTGCCCAAGGAAGTTTTTGAATACCTTCGCAGTAAGTTGGGAGTAGTCACACTACCCAAGAACTGATTAGCTATCGGGAACACATTCTCAGGGGGAGCATTTATATATTTGATTATATGTTTGCTCATGTTTGTAATTTTTGCTAACTGTAATATTGTGTGCTTGAGAATGTTGTGCATGGAATCAGGGGGAGTCTGTAGCAGCCCTTTGGTATTATTGTCAAAGGGGGAGAAGAATTACAGGAAATTGCACGTGTTGCCAACAATTCCAAAGGGGGAGATTGTTGAGCAAGGTGCAGAAACGATATTGTCATTGTTGTCAACACAGACAAATAGATCAATTGATGATGTAGTGGATAGGAGTTCAGAGGTCAGTCAGAGCATGTACAGTGAATTTCCAAGAAGACAAAAGTGGCCCAGTTTCAAAAGATCAAAGAAAAAGGCAAGTAAGAAAACTATCACGATATCGCGACAAGAAAACTATCGTGATATCGCGACATAACAGAGGAAAAGAAGCCAAGTAGAAAAACTATCATGATATCATGACATGATGAGAAGCTAGAAAAATTGTCATGATATCGTGACATGTTTGAAGAGAGAGAAAGCGTAAATAAAAGTGTCACGATTTTGCGACAAGTTTGAAAGAAAAAGCTCGCAAAGAAAAGTGTCACGATTTTGAGACAATTTGCAAGAGCGAGTGTACGGACAAAAAAGTGTCATGATTTCGCGACAGGTTTGAAAGAAATATCTCGCAAAGAAAAGTGTCGTGATTTCATGAAAATTTGCAAGAGTGAGTGTACGGACGAAAAAGTGTTGCAATTTCACGATAGGTTTGAAAGAAAGAGCTCACAAAGAAAAGTGTCGCGATTTCATGACAATTTGCAAGAGCGAGTGTACGGATGAAAAAGTGTCGCGATATCACAACATGTCTCATTTTTGTGACCCAAAAAGGAGATAGAGTGTTCGAAGGCAGAAATGTCATGATATCGCGACATGTCACGTTTTCATGACCCGAAGAGGAGAGAGAGTGTACGGAGGCGAAAAGTGTCACGATATCGCGACATGTCATGTTTTTGCTAGTGCAAGCTGAACAATGAAGCAAGGTAGGGAAAGTGTCATGATTTCACATGTTTCATTTTTGTGAATGAAATGTAGAGAAAGGCACAAGGCAGCAAAAGTGTCACGATTTCATGACATGTTCTATTTTTGTGGGTGAAAGGCAGAGAAAGACATAAGGCAGCAAAAGTGTCACGATTTCATGACATGTCATGTTTTCGCTGGTGCATGCCGAGAAGAGTGCAAGGAAGCAAAAAGTGTCATGATTTTGTGACATGTCATGTTTTTGCTAGTGCAAGCCAAGTAGAGTGTATGGAGGTGAAAAGTGTCACGATATCGTGACATGTGTTTTCATGCATGCAGGCCGAGAAGAAGATAAAAATGCTATCATTGCGACGGTTCTACTATCAGAGCTGTAAGAGAACAGAAAAGGCTGTCAGAGCTGTAAATGAGTAGATAAGACAGTCAGAGCCATAAATGAGAAGATAAATCTGTCAAAATGATAGATATACTATCAAAGTGTAGAAAAGGCTGTCAGAGCCATAAAATGGGTAGATAAGGCTGTCAGAGCCATAAGTAATCATTTAAGGCTATCAAAAGCATAGTAAACAGAGCCAAAATAATGTTTCATGCACAAGAAGTTAGGGTTAGGGTTGAGCTCTACACAAGGCATGAGTGTTGTGGATTATCGAATAAAAGGAAAAAGGAGTTGTGAAAATAAAACAGGGATATAGTGTTGAAATATAGAAAAGAGGGCAGTAATAGAGATAGAAGTGTGTTGAAAAAGATACAGAAGAGAGGGTTGTAAGAGAGAATAGCAGAACTGAAAGAGAAAAATATAACAGAGCTGTAAGTATATGCAGTTCTTGTTAAAAGGCATTAGACCAGTGAGGGTCTTGTAGAAGATAAGGCATTTTTATGTCATTAAAACAATTCAGAATTTAAGTCCAAGTTGGTGCTTGGCATTAGGGGGTTGGTGCTCCTTTCTGTTGCTGCAGATAAATAAGGGGTTGGTGCTCCTTCCTGTGGGTACTGGAAAATTGTTTGTAAAGTTGGTGATTTGTAAAGGCTAGATTTGGATGGGAGTCCAAGTAGTCTAATTTTTGAGGAGTAGCCAAAACTGGTGAACCTCGTTAAATCGTGTGTTGTGGAATGCTCTCTCGTTTAATTGCTTTATCTATTTTTAAGTTCTCCCTGCTTAAGTTTTAAAGATTTGTAGATCTAAATTTAAATAGCTACACTAATTCAGCCCCCCTCTCAGTGTCATTGTGATAATATCATATGGCTTACGTCATTATGTTACATAATTGTGCTTTAAAAAGAATGAACACTATTTCTATTTCATTTCATTATGTCAACATTCAGTTTTTTTTGCAACGATGGTATAATTCCTAGGCAAATTGTTCAAATTTCTATCACACTTAGGAATTTTATGCCTAGCAAAAAACACATTTTTTATATATTTCATGCATAATATTTTCATGCAAAATCTAAAAAAAAATCATCACCATCATCATTTTTCATCATCACAATACAAATTCTTAAGACAGTCTCTTAAGCACTCTTTTACTTTTAGCAATATTTCTATACTGGGATTATCTTGACGACCTAGCGAGCGGTGACTCCATGAAATGGTCTATAACAACAACAATGTCCTTTGAAATTATTGTTAGAAGTCCCTTTATTTTTCATCAAATCATACCACAAGCAACCAATTTGTTTATATCATAATATTTCATTTAAATTTTATGGCATGACATAAAATTATAATTTTTTGCCAAATGACATAATTACATGAATAATAAAATAAAAAATTCAAAAAATTAAAGCATCATAAAACATGTGGACAAGTCATATCACAAAAATATCATATATATATATCAAAAATATATGTACATCATATCACAACTGGATTGGTATGCCATAATCCATACCTTGGCATACTCAATCCTCTCAAAAATATATAGTTCAACCAAAGATCAGCTAGTCTCAAGAAGCCCTCGAGCTCTTAGCCTCATCTCCTCTCTCACCTTGGTGTGGAGGAGGTGGTCCCATCGAGGTCCATGCTGTATCGCGGGTCCTCAATGTCGATCATGATGATTTCCTCGATGACCGCATCATAATCAATTCCATAATGCTAGCTGGCAATGGTATCCTTTGCCCCTATAGAACCACATGATAGTATAATCCCTGATAGAATGTGGTTTGAGCAATAGACCGTGCTAGATCCTAAGTGCTCGCCCCTCCACTATGAGCCCTAAGTCATGTAGCCTCATCCTACAGTGTCTACACCTAAACTCGAAGGTGGGCATTCTTAGTCCAGAGAGCCACCATCTCACTGCTCTCCCCCACATCGATACCCTTGCCCTTATCAGGCGATGGTGGCCTCTCCCTCTATTGATAAGGGAGCCCCTCCTCCCTCCTATCTGGCTGCTACGGTCTCTCTGGAGCCTATGGCACTCTTTGATGTCTCTCCTGAGGAGACCATCACTGCTCCCTCCTCCCGTGACCCCTCATTGCATCAATGGCATCCTGGAACCACCTCCCCATTTGTTGCACAATAGCATGCATCAAACCCTATGCCCTCATCATCCGAGGAGGGTGGATGCCTATGTACCAGGCATCATATCCATTTGTGATCCTTGTGTCATCCCCATCCATTGGCTGAATGGGGGCATTGTCTGCATCCTCACTCCAGAATCATTACATATTTGGAGCCCCACTCAGTGTAGTACTATCCTAGACAGTTCAAGAGTACTCATAATCCCTAAGAGAAGGGATCCCTTGCTGTAGACCGGACTACCTCAAAACTCGATCATAGAGGTGGATCTCTACCTCTCCCCTCTTCATCTTTAAATAGAAGACTCACCTGATGCGATCAAAATCCTATTTGTCCTCTCCCCACCCTAGATGCTCTATCCATGGCCTCCAAGTGATCTAATCTAGGATGAGGTCATCTAGCAACCTCTGAGACATCTGTAGATCTATCCACTGCTGTGACCCTCTCTGGAACCACCAATAGAAAACCTGGGGTCTCTCTCGATCAACCCCTATTAGTGGAAGCCCTACTGGACTCTGCACCACAATGTTCTTCCAACACAAAACCTGTAGCAGCGATGTCAAAACCAGACATCGACCTCCCTTGTATATGACCTCGTACAGGATCCTATAGAAGTGGCATAGTACAAATATGCCCTAAGAAAATTTGTAGTCATGGTCTCTCATATCACAGACCACATCTGAGAGCAGCCATGGTAACCTGCATCTATTTTGGTGGCATAGCAGTAATCCAACCACTACCCCTACCAAAACTTGAGTCAATCAATATGCCCTAGACATCGGCTTCAATGTCTCGATGTTCACCCCACCCTTCTCTAGGGCGAAGCTAGGATATCCATACAGTCGCATCATGGCATGGCCATGAATTGCCATAGGAGTCATTAATCATCCCTATATGGGGATCCTCAAGATCCTCCATACATCCTCTAGAGTGGGATCCATCTCCCCTATCGGTAATCGGAAGTAGGATGACCCCGAATACCACCTCTTTGCTAGGGCTGTCAGTAGCCCCATGTTTGTCGATATTTGTGGCATCTCTGCCACATGTTGTAGTCTGACCTCCGGTAGTCGGTCTCACTCTGCCTGGTCAAGTGTGGCTACATTGTCTCTTAGTCCCCCGTATTTCCACTCTTGACTTTTTAGTAATCCCCTCTGCAAGATAAATAATCAAACAACAAAAATCATTAATAGATAATCATTAAAATCAATTTCATCTTATAAAAAAATGATGATATCGTCCACTATTGGACGATATCGTACTAAATTGAGTCAAATCGTCCTTTGTAGGATGAAATCGTCTTCAATTTCTCAACTTGGGGATCACCCCTTGTTGGATGGGATCACCCCTATTTTGTTGATTTCGCCCTTAGACGAAATCGACGATTTGAGTATGATTTCGATGAAATTGCGATGATTTCATCCTGATGTCGTCGACAGCCTAAAAAATGACCGCGATGTCCCAAAAAATGTCAAAATTTAAATTAAAAACCACACAAATCAAATTAAAAACATAATTCATCAAGTTTAGATCCTTACCCGCAACCCGCGTCGGAACTTTGTCGATCTGTGCACTGTTTCTACCATTTTGCCTACAGAGCTCTAAAAATAGTGAAAGTGAACAGTAACAATGAATTAGGTTTTTACCCTATTTTTTTAATTTTATTTAAAAAAAAAACAACTTTTTTAAATTTTGCTTTTTCGTGCTTTTACCTCAAACGTTCGATCTGGGTAAAAACACGGAGGGGGCACCATAGTAAGTAGTTGTACGATTTGACCTAGAATCGTCATCTAGAAAATTGAGTAAATTTTTGCTTTCTCGTAAAACAGGAAGAACTCATATTTAGCATATTTTCTTCAAAAAATTCGCTAAAGATGGGGCAAAATGTAGCACCCTAAAATTGGCACAGTTAAACCCTTAGTAAAAAGATAAAATTTGAATTTTAACCTCGAAATCACCCGTTAACCTCTCTCCTTATTTTTTGCACCATTTTTAGGAGTTGTTTTGACCGTTGGATGATATCATCACCGATCAGACAAAATGGTCCCAGATCAGACAAATTCATTTGGAACAGAACGTCCAGATGATTTTGTCCCAAAACTACATTTTCATAATTAGATTATGTTTCAACAGCCTCTCCAACTTGGGTAGAAGCATGTCTGCATAGTTGGAGATTCCTCCACTAAGGATCTCCCAGATTGAGATGATCCCCAACCTCCTAACCTCCCCATAATCCTATATAAACTAGGATTTTCTCAGTTTATCCCCCTAACTCTTTGGATCCCCTGCCTGGATTTCCTCCTAACCCTTTCCTTGATTGGTTTTCCCTACCATTAAAGTTTTGTACTCGTAGTTTTAAGGTTTTCATTATAGGTTTTCATTGTGTTTCAGTGGGAGGAAGCTCAGATCGTCGCAGGCGATTCTAGATGATTTCAGATGATCCTATCATAGATTGGTGCTGATCTCATATTATTGGAGGCGATATCGATTGTAGTTCATATTGGGGGCAACCAGAGCCCTGAGTTTGGATTTCTAATCTTTCTTCTTTATTTTACTATGCATTAGCTTAATTTATTTTCATTCTGCATCCTGGAGTTCACCTCATCTAACATAAATGCATGATAAAGTTAAAATAAGTTATTAAAACAATGCATTTCCTTTAATCTGCTATCTAGATTTATCAATTAAGCATTCATATTGTCATTTTTATTATTTTGCATTATTCTTGCAATAGCATTTTTGGTTTTTGATGTCTATTTCTATGATTGCAGGCTTCTGACGGATTCGTCTGACAAATTCGTCAGATCAACGATGATCTTGTCTAATTCTAGAAGATCGACTGTGATCTAAGATGATTCTATATCATTGCAGATGATCCTGTCATATTCGGGATGATATGGAATCTTAAAAGCTTTAGAATCTTCATCAGACATCCAAAATTAGGTGCATTATTTCTTATTTAGTATATTCTTGGTATTTAGGATTCATTCATGCTTTTTGTATTCATATAAATCAACATTTCATATAGAATAGCTTAGATTCATTCTAGCCAACCTAGGGATATGAATGATTAAAGTACAAAATGAACACATCAAACCTATTCTCAACCTAGGCATGGAAGCTGCCACTCAAAGTTTCCTGGTGAACCCCACCATCCATAAAAAATTCACCCTTATAACCCTCCCCTAAGAGGCGCGACCTTCAAAGGGCCTCTCAATTTGAGGTATTGTTCCATCCTTCTCGCATCCCCCTTTCGAGCACAGATCCTTTAGCTTGAAGGTAATGGGTCAGTACAATAGGATTCATCCACAAATCACTAGAATCATACATAATAGTCCACAAATATTGTTATGCTCATTGATGTATCATGAATTCAGTTACAGTGTGGAAAATCTATCAATATAATTGCAATAACTCAGAGTACTCAACTATTACAACCAACAGTACTCTATTATACCTCTTAGCAACCAGAACTACAAATTTTAAAATGGGACCTTATATAACATTGCCCAAGCCATTCCAAAGCGATTACTGAGACAATTCATTACTTTCAACTGCCCATGTACAACTAAATTCATTAATTTGATATTTTACTAAGTTTAACACCTTATTTAGAAAATGTATGTGCCATTTCACTATGAAATTACATTTCCCATGCATTTGGATGAATTTTGGTGCACCTGTATATTTTTTGTTGTCTTGTATGGTTTTTTCATCTAGTTGTACGGTTTTCCCATCCAATTGTATGGTTTGCTCCTACCTGTATGATTTAAAAAACTTGGGCAAATTGTCACTTATGCCAAAACTATCAAAATTGAGCAAATCCCTTTTAATCACTTCTTCTTTTGGGAGGTGGATTTCCTACCTACATCTGCCCTCCACTTTACTTTGGTCGGTGTCCTTACCAACTTGTTCTAATTATTCCATTATGCCTCGTATTCTACCACTACATCCTGTAAGTCCTTGACTTGCGACTTATAGATTTCTCATTCATTTTTAAATTTGGCTATGCAGCTTCCCATCTCTACTACTTTTACCCTGTGTAAGTTAGAATTTTCTTCAATAGTTTTTAGGAACTCCATCATCTGCTTTAAATGGTTTTAGGTACTCTTTTTTAACTTCTCCTTCCAATGAGATTCTATGTGAGCTACCACCTAAAGTTCTTCATTCTTTTCAGTAATGGTCTGTATGTGGTGGTTCATATCATCCTCCATAGTCAAGTGACTAGCCCTATCCAAGTACATCCTTGGATATTTCTTGTAATTCGTTATCAACCCTTTTGGAAAGTCTTCTCTTCCCAAAATTGTTGTTACCTCTTCCTTGGGTAACTTCCATGGATTTTATGCATGAATATCTGTTATCTTCTTCGTACACTCTACACTGCTCACCCATTCTGTTATCTTTTTTAATTTGAGAGACACTTGTTCTTCCCACAACTTCAATTCTCCCACATGGTCGATGTAAAATTCCGTATAGCACTATTAATGACATGGCCCAACTGAGAAAATAAGTGTTCTACCTTATCCTCTATTCCACGTGCCTCCTCAATTGCAATTTTGCCAAACCGAGGTACTTCCAAAAGAAAATTGGATTGCATCCCCCATATTTCTTCCTTTGTAGGAGTACATACATATTCTTCCTCCATATGGTGGCTATAACTTCCTCCAAGCTCCTGAAATGCTCTCATTGTATCTATCTTCTCTCGAGGTGGAGACTATTTTACAATTTTCTCCTCCTCACTATATTCTATATTTATAATCTCTTCTTGATATTGTGAAGAACACAAGCTTATACTGAGAGGGGGGGTGAACAATATAAGACCTCTTTTTACCTTTTCCTTTATACTTCAAAATAGTAAAGCAATATACCCAAAGCAATATCAAAGCAATGCACAATATCATCCACAAAGTGACACCAATTTTAACGTGGTTCACCCAGAATAGCTAGGCTACGTCCACAAAACTTTTCTCTAAAAGTTATCTCAAAGTTCTTTGGGAATATTTCCCAATTACAATTTTTATGAGCCTCGGCCCAAAGGAGATACCTTCCCCCAATCAGAATTTATGAGCCTCTACTCAAAGGAGATACCTTCCCCTCTGCTCTAAATTTATGAGCCTCTGCTCAAAGGAGATACCTTCCCCTCTGCTCTAGAAATGATCCCTCAGAAGATCAACTGCCTCTACCTCTTGCCAGCACGTGGAACTCCTTTCCATCGAAGAGCTCCTATCCTCAATGCTTAGCCTAGGAGACCTCTACCTTCTATGATCACGTCCACAACAACTCAGCAACCTATACCAAACACAGTCAGTTTGTCTAGTAAAATTCTTCCTTTGTCTATCATATCTATCCAACTCTTGAACAAATCAATCCTCTACATACAAGCCTTCTCAAAGACTTGCCAAATCTGTCCTCAGGTTCTTCTCCTAGAACCAGTGCACCTCTATCCTTAAGTTCTCTAATAGAACTATCAAACTCAGCTCATAAGTACTCTGCTAGGACCTATCCAAATATGCTCACAAGTCCCCATCGAAACCTATCCAAAACTGCTCACAAGTCCCCACCGAAACCTGTCCAAAAACTGCTCACAAGTCCCCATCGAAACCTGTCCAAAAACTGCTCACAAGTCCCCACCGAAACCTGTCCAAAAACTCAGCAAGCTCACCAAGAAAAATTTCTTAGTAGGAAATCACAAAGTGAATTGTTAGAGACCCAATGTGATTTGTCAAACTCATAGAAGCATAAAGAGAATTGTTAGAGACTTAATATGTTCTATACTCAACTCCCAATCTCAAAACTCAACTCATATCAACTCAGCTCAATCTCAATCTCAAATCTAAAAACTCAACTCAATATCTGAAATGGATAGGATAGAATGCTTTCTTTCAAGAACATTAAACCCCAACAATTGCCAACTATGCAAAGAATCACATAACAATGATACTCATGTTATTTTCACCATCAATTAGGGCTTCAACAACAATGCTTATCAACCAAGGTTCAATCAACACCATTTAACTCAAAACACAACCTTGAAGCATTTCACAATCAACATTAGAAAAGGAAACAAGTAGAACTCCTTTTCTCTCCAACATTATTTGAACAAAAAGCATCCATCAACTCAAATCACAATAGCACAAAACAACTTTTCAATTCATCAACAAAGAAGCAAGCCCAACACTTTAACCAAGTAAAGAATAGCTTGATTATAACCAATTTAATGAAAGATAATGTCAATCTCAATGCTTCCCACTTAAGGTTTCACAACTTCACACAAGAAGCAATTCTAACCTTAAAACATCATGCTTTCATTTCCTTAATCAACCAAAAGCACTCTCAACATTACAAGAAATATTTATCCCTTATACACCTTATTTCTCCCTTATAGTCTTATCAACAATAAACTTTATCTCTCATAAGAATGCAATAAGATAATGCAAACAACACCTTAAAAAGAATCTTTTATCAAAATAAAGCAAGCTTCAAACTCCTTATAACTCCTAAGTTGTTTTTCTCTCTAATGAACTTCCTCCATCCGCAAAATACACTAGCAAAAATTAATTTCGAAAATACCTTGGCCAACACCAAAAATCATGCTATGGAGAAATTGCGCACGAACTCTAACACAACCCGCTGCGTCCACTTCAATGAAGAAAAAATCTTGTGCGTTATTCGAACACGGAACCTCCCATTCGGGTAGCACGCCAACAACCTAGCCGCTACCGGTGCGCCAAAGGCGTCCGATGAGGTATGAACCTCACTCTGTTTCCCTTGTACCTTCTATGCCAGGGCTAAAATAAATAGTAGGCCTCCCTGTCTTCTGATGTGAACAATGATGATGAAACCTTATGACGGATACAAAACATGAACGGCGGATATCCGAACAACGGATCACGAAATCTCAGTGAAGAAGAAATCGAACATCAGATCGTGAAATCACAGTGAGCAACACTTTTCAAAAATGCGGATGGGATAGTATTTGATCTTCATCGTGGGAGATTTATATTCATATTTCCCATACACTCTTGATGTCGACGAGGAGTTTAACACGTCGGCAAAGGAGTTTAACACGTCAGCGGAGGTCTTGGATAGCGCCCACAATATTAGAACATAGCGCCATTAAAGTTAAGACATTTGCACCATGGGTTAGGAGAACCCAATGCAAATAATAAATTAATATTTATTTAAAAATAATTAAAAGAAACTTTAACAAGGTTTTTAATTATTTAAATAAATACTTCCTCTTGGACCCAAATGCATTAAACTAATGCATCCACCTGTAGTCTTTAAACCTGCCAACTGTCATGCCGTAACCTTCATCAAAACAAGTTGTTTGACATCAAATCAAATTCCTTCAAGATATTCTTGACATCAATGATAACTTATACACTTGAGCAAAGGCAATGTACCCAAAGTACCCAAAATTGCCAACAATCTCCCCCTTTGTCATTGATGGCAAACCTTTACTGAAAACACTTCTCAAGAGCCAAAACTGAAACCATCTGTGCTAACAAGCGACCAATCGTGCCCACAACTGAGAATCTTCCTTTGAAGTTTTGCTCCCCCTGACTTGAAGCTCTCATCTTCAATTTGAAGCTCTCCCCCTTACTCATATCTCTCCCCCTTTGTCATCAATGGAAAAGGGTCACCTTTGGGGCTCGGGACTAAGAATGAGCCTCTTAGCTTAGTCCCTCCCCCACCTCCTGATGAGGTGATTAATTTTGGTATGGGAGTAAAACTCCCATTAGGCACTAATCATCATCAATGTCTATAACTTCCTTATCGGGCCTTCTCTTGAACTCTTTGCCCATATTCCTGTTCTTATCACTGTTCTTGTTCTTGTTCTCATCTCTGTTCTTGTCCATGCCTTGATCCTTGGACCTGATCATGCCACTATTTATGTTCCTATATTTTGGAATTTTAGCTCTACACTATCTGATTATGTGACCTTCATTGTTCCACTTGAAACACTTGACGATGTTGTTTCTCTGAGGTAAACCTGATCTTTGAATCCACCTATTCTGACCAAACCTGTTCTGGCCAAACCTGTTCTGACCAAACTTGTTCTGGCCAAACCTGTTCTTGTTATTTGCCTTGCAATAAACTGCCTTATGACCAAACTTTTGACAAGAGTAGCAATACCCTTGAAGGTAACTAGCACTTCTGAAACTATCATTTACCTCCTTCACTTGAGCCATGCAATGTGAAGCCATGTGACCAAACCTGTGACAAGCAAAACATCTGCCTTGAAACTTTCCTTTATTTGACTTCTTAGGTTTTGAAAACTTCTTCTTCTCATTCTGAATTCTATTTTCTATTTCTATGCATCTATCATTCAAGGACTCCTTTTCTGAAATACTTTCCTCATTAGAACTCTCTTTCTTTTGGATTTTCTTACTAGACTTTCCAACTTGTTCCTTGTGTGGCTTAACAAAACCAAGGCCTATTTTATTTGTTGTCTTTC
This sequence comes from Wollemia nobilis, assembly GCA_028583015.1. Taxonomy (NCBI): domain Eukaryota; kingdom Viridiplantae; phylum Streptophyta; class Pinopsida; order Araucariales; family Araucariaceae; genus Wollemia; species Wollemia nobilis. The sequence continues at coordinate 8,684,774 of JAQPPZ010017226.1, read as the reverse complement.
TTTGACCTTTGATGAGTGACTTAACCTTTTTGGAGCTATTTTGAAACCTATAAAGCTTATCCTTGTACTCTTTAGTTTCCTCTTTCAAAGAAGCCATTTTCTATTTTAACTCACTATACTCAAGAACCTTAGACTCTAACTCATCCTTGAGTTTCTGTGTCTTAGCTATAGAGAAGTCAAGACTTTCTATAAGATCATCTCTTTCCATATAACATTCATCTAACTTATCCTAGAGTCTAGCATTCTTATTTCTTTTCTTTTTCAAATCACTAAGAGCACTAATAAGTTCACCTTCAAGATCTACTTCACTTTCCTCTATATCTTCCTCTATTTGTTTGCTTTTTGAATCATCAAAGCCTTTTTTAGATTTCTTATCACTAGAGGTGCTACCCTTTTCAAAAACCATACATACATCTTCCTTATAGTTTTCTGAAGCATCCTAATACATACTAGAAACCAAATCATTATTTGTGCAATCATCCTCAAGGTGACCAAAGTTTCCACATCTAAGACATTTCATGATAATGAATCTATGTTTCGGTTCTTCCTCTTTTTCTGATATGAAAAACATCTCATTTTCATCATCACTTGAAGAACTTTCACTATCACTACTAGAACACTTACTTGCTTTGTCTAGGTAGAAACTCTTCTTGTGCTTGTGAGAATACCTCTTTCCTTGATTGTTGTGCTCATCTTTGTTTTTCCTGTGATGCTTGTGCTTTTCAGAATACTTGCTCTTAGAATCTTGTTTATCTTCATCACTTTCATTCTTGGGAATAGTAAAGTCAGTAGCATAATGACTAAACTTTTCACAATTGAAACATCTTATATTTTTCATACTTTTGTGCTTTCTAGAGAACTTGCCTTTCTTGCTGTAATATGCCTCTTCATCACTAGAAGACTCATCACTATCTTGAAGTTGTTTACCCTTGGATTTCTTGGTAGCCTTGAAAGCTACCTCTTTCTTGACATCAACCTTCACTTGAGTTCTCAAATCAAATGCTGCAAGTATACTATGGAGCTCATCCTTTTTTAACTTATCCAAATCTTTAGCTTCCTCAATAGTAGAAATATTTTCACTAAATCTATTAGGAAAAGATCTTAAAATCTTATCACAAACATCATTTTCAGCAAGCTCAAGACCTAAGTCTTTCATGGAGTTAACAACCTCATCCATACAAAGCATGTAGTCACTAATATTTTCATCATCATTCATATTGATTTGTTCAAACATACCTTTGAAGTGTCTCAACTTGGACTTTCTGACATTTGTATCACCTGTATGAACCACCTTCAACTATTTTCACATTTCACTAGCTGTCTTGCAGTGAATCACTTTGGTGAGATCTTCTTTCTGTAAGCCTTTCAGGATTGCATTCATTGTTTTTAAATTGTTGTGATGTAGGAGCCTTTCTTCTTTAGTATTAGGACCATGTTCAGGAATAGTGTACTCATCTTCAATCACTTCCCAAACCTCATTCCCAAGTGCCATTAGATGAACCTTCATCCTTGCACTCCAAATACCAAAATCTGACCCATCAAGAATAGGTGCTGCATTGCCACTTGAATGATCCATTGTGTTCTTTACTAGCTTTTCCTTCAAGTTGTTAAACTTTTCGAAGGCACCTGCTCTGATACCAATTGAAGAACACAAGATTATACTGAGAGGGGAGGTGAACAGTATAAGACCTCTTTTTACTTTTTCCTTTATACTTCAAAATAGTAAAACAATATATCCAAAGCAATATCAAAGAAATGCACAATATCATCCACAAAGTGACACCAATTTTAACATGGTTCACCCAGAATGGCTAGGCTACATCCACAAAACTTTTCTCTAAAATTTATCTCAAAGTTCTTTGGGAATTCTTCCCAATTACAATGTTTATGAGCCTCAGCCCAAAGGAGATACCTTCCCCTAATTAGAATTTATGAGCCTCTGCTCAAAGGAGATACCTTCCCCTCTGCTCTGAATTTATGAGCCTCTGCTCAAAGGAGATACCTTCCCCTCTACTCTGGAAATGATCCCTCAGAAGATCAACTGCCTCTACCTCTTTCCAGCATGTGGAACTCCTTTCCACCGAAGACCTCCTATCCTCAATGCTTAGCCTAAGAGACATCTACCTTCTATGATCACTGATGAGGCCTAGAAATGCCTCAATCATAACATGTTTTGAATAGTAAAATTGCCTATAAACTCTTATGTTTTATCTGATATGTTAGTTAAGTTGATTCAATATGCTGTAAATTAACCATTTTGCATGATCAATGTATTTGGAATATTATATGTTGATTTTTACAACTTTTTGCATAGTTTTGTGTTCTTTTTGCTATGACTTGTGAAAATGGGATATGCTTAGAATAATAGCAAAATTTCACTAAACATGTTTTGATTTGTCTCAAGCATTTATTTCACCTAAATCCGCAACAAGTGCAAAGCAAGCTGTTCTTTGTGTAGCAAATCTGGTCTTTCCCATGTAAATTCCAGCCAGCTGTCCATAAATAGCAAGGCATGGAATTCACATGTGGAAAGAGATGAAGACCATTGGAATTTGATCTTAGGAGATAACCCACCTAAGAGATGCAGAAGAAATCACTAGAAAAGCACACATTTGTTCATTCTGAAGTATCTTCGAAATGAGAGAACACAACATCTTCAGAATGAGCAGATCTTTAGAATGAAGAATGCAGTATCTTCGAAATGAGAACTATAGTATCTTTAGAATGAGCGATCTTCGAAATGAGAATTGCATTGTCTTCGAAATGAAGCCACTTATCTTTGAAATGAAAATAGAGTGTGCTTTTTGACTTGTTGACCGATTTCTAAAGCTGAAAAAGGGAAATAAAGGTTGGAAAAGGTAAAGGGAAAGATCTTCCATCTGTCTTTACCGTCATTGTCGACCAAAGCCATCATTAAGAGAAAGATCAAGTTTTAATCTTCTTCTAGGATAAAACCAGAATTTGTTGCAGCATTGTAGGATTAGATCTTTTGAGATATTATTTTTTTGTAATCAGACCTTAGGACATCTATAAATATTGCTCCCATTCAGGTTGAGCCTAGTAGTGAGTAGTAGGAAGTAAGTAATATATGTAGAGAAAGTAAAGAAGCAAAAAATAGGTAGAATTTGACTGTTACAGTCCTGTAACAGGTTTTCAGTAGAATTATTGTAATCATGTTCTTTAATCAATAAAGTGCACCAGTTCTATTTCATATTGCTTATAAATGAGTGTGATTAAGATCTAGAGAGAGAGAGAGACTCACACCTTCTTCTGGACAAGGATGTTGGCCACTTCCAGACCTAGGAGGAGGACTAACAATAGGTTTTATTCTAATTTTGCTGCAGCAGAATGAGTTGTAGAACTTGTTATTTCAATTGCTTGTAAATAGCTAACAATATCTACAGTCTTAGTTTATTTATACTTAGATTAATCTTGTGCTTAATGTTTTAGCTATAATCTTTACTTTCAGCAAAGCTTCCATTTTATTTCAAACTGTTATTTCCAGAATTTGTTGTTTTCAACAATTTCTTGCATTTTATGTTTTGTTGTCAAACCCTACACAAAATATTGACAAACTTTTGTTACAGGACCTTGAAAATTTTCATTTCCATGTTAGAATTAGACTTTCATTGCTGCAAAAGTAATTAGATTTCCTTTCTGCAATTAGGATCAGACTTTCAATTCTACAACTATTATTTCTGCAATATAATTAGGTCTCATTCTGCAATTATAATTAGGACTTCATTTATGCAGTTAATGATTAGTTTTCAATTACAACTTAGATTAAGGTTTAATTCATGCAATTTAGAAATAGGAATGTCCTAAAACCCCCCACATAATCGGTTTCACCAATAAAACTTGTTGCTCTAGATTGACCTAAGTTATAGCTGTTTCGCCTCTTCTTCCGTAGATAGCCTTGTACACTGCCCTAGATTGACAAATACATTGAGAATTAATGATGGTATAATGACTACACATCATTTTGGCATCGTTGCTGAGGAATAGTGTTGCCAAAAGAAAATAAATAGTCCAATAGTTGTAATCAAACCATGCTATGAAAATTTAGGTTAAAATCTGAATACAACAATTGAGGAAGATAACAACTATTGACTTAATTTATGTCATTTAGGAGTAAACATGAATGAGTAAGTCTAGGGATGAAAAAGGTAGAACTACCCCAAAGGATCCCTGGCTTGTTCCATTAAGGAGATCTTCACGCCTAAGGGGTGAATCACCCGTGTTTGAATTACCATAAATATTGATAAAAAAATCACCAGTCTCACCATCATTAGAACATTTTGAGAAAGGAAAATCATCAATTTTATCATCATCAGAATATCCTAAGAAAGACAATTCATTAGACTCATCATCAACAGAGAGGCTTGGACCTCTTAAGAGAACAATTTGGGAAGCTTTAACTTCTCCCAACAAACAGGAAACTATGGTAGAAGGAGGCAATATAGATGGCCAACATGGCTATGTCCATAATGAAGGAGATGATCAGGATATGCTCCAACCTTCCAGAACATTTGAATATCTTATTTGTCTGAATCCAACACAAAACTCTCCCATGAATTCCATTTCACCTTTAGTACTTCCAACCTTTTGAGGTGTTGTATCTGAAGATCCTAATCAGTTTTTGTTTGAATTTAAGGTAGTGTGTCAGACCTATGATTATATAAATGACTATCAAAAACTTAATATTTTTCCCTCAACACTCAAGGATTCAGCATTGCACTGGTTCATGAGCTTAGAGCCTAATTCCATAAGAACCTGGGATCAAATGAAAATTGTCTTTTTAGAAAAATATCAAGAATATTGTCGTGTAAGGAATAGAAAAGATGAGTTATTCAGAATCAAGTAGGAATATGATGAGACATTGGAAGATTATCTTGATAGGTTATCCTTTGTTCAAAGGAGATGTGGACTTGTAGAACTGGAATTATGTAAAACCATCTTTTTGAGAGGATTGCAAGATGAATCCAGAGAAGTTCTGGATTTGATGGGAAAAGGGGATGTAACCACTCTGAGTAATGAGGAAATTATGGATCTCTATAGGAATTACTCTTGCACTAAGTAGAGAAGAAGAAAAATCCATACAAATGGCACTGATGTGAAGGACCTGATAGAGGAACTTGCAAATTTCAAAACTGATATTCTAGTGCACCTAAACACTACTTTAGGGGAAATGTTTGCAAAAGCAAAAAACATAAAACATTTGGCAATTTATTGCCCAATATATAGAAATAAACATGCTTTGTAGGAATTTCCTTTGAATAAAACATCTATCTCAACCATTTGTAGTATCTGTTCAAAAAGGCATTCAACTGATCAATGCCACCTGCTACCACAACTCAAAACTGTGTTAGAAAATCAGACTAAGGAACTCAACTATATTAGACCAAAACAAGGGGGAAATTTCTCTCAATACCAAAATCCCCCTTTTTTTCCTATAAATTGGGGGCATAATCCTGGTACTATGCCTTGGGGACAATCAGAACCACCCCAACATCCTTGGAATTATCCTCAATGGACAAATTCCCAAGAATGGCCACAAGCAAATTGGAGTAACCCAACCTGGAATCAGAATCAAAACAACCCATCTTGGAATCAAAACAATCCATCCTGGAATAAAAATTAGACTAATCCACATTGGATGCAAAACCAACCATAGTGGAGTCAGCAATACCAGTCCTATCCAAGGCAACAAAGGAATCAAGGTCAAACTCAGCATTTGTTGCCTGCACCTAATCAAAATTTTCAAGAAAAACAATAGCAAACACAACAAGTGAAACAACCTCAACTGCCAGCTCATCCAGTCACTAATCCAAATAGCATGAGATAGACACCTCCTGTCTATGTGGCTGAAGCTGAAAAAAATGTTGAAATTAATGTTCTTGATTGTAGTAACATCCAACTTCATTCAGGAAAAGTTGTACCTGAACTAGTTTCAAATGAAATCAAAGAAAATGAAGAGCAAGAATCATCAGAACTAGAGAGAATCCAACCAACAATGGAGACAGAAGAAAAATTGGAACCAGATAAAATCCAACCAACAATAGAGAAAGAGACAAAAATAGAACCACAGGTAGAACAATTACCAAGGATAATTCCATATCCTGAAAGATTCAATGCAATACTAGAAAATTATGAATCAGAATTGGTCAAAGAACTCAAAATTTTGACTATATCATTGCCCTTATTACAAGCCATTAACAAAATACTAGATATTAACAGTACTATCCAAAATTTGTGCATTAAAAGAACAGGGAGAAAGAAGAAAGCATTTCCCAAGACTGTGCAGGTTGAAGGAAAGATAGTCGATCTCTTATCTGGAAAACTAGTACCTCCAAAGTATAGTGACCCAAGAAGTCTAGTTATCACAGTTACCATAGGTTCAGTACCAATATCAAATTTTTTAGTAGATCTAGGAGCTGCAATAAACATCATGACCAAGGATATAATGAAACAACTACATCTCAAACATCTCAGCCCCACATTTACAGTTTCAAAAATGGCTGATAGGTCAGTTGCAAAACCTGAAGGTATCATTGAAGATGTCCCTATAGAAGTTTCTTCTTAGGAATTTCATGTAGATTTTTTGGTTTTGCAGCCAAGGAATTTAGCACATGGATATCCCATTATTTTGAGAAGACCTTGGCTTGCAACTGCAGCAGCATTCATAGACTGTAGATCTAGAAATATGACTATTTCAAATGGTATTGATCTGAAACAGATTTCTTTATATCCTCCTGCAAAACCATCTAGAAAATTTTTAGTCCAGTTATGGTTTTTTGACTCAGAGGAAGAACCAAAAGAGGTCATTTCTACACTAGCTACCTTAGTAGTAATAGAACACACAGAAGACCTCAGTGACACAGAAAATTTAGAAAATGAAACAATCCTGATGAATGTTCTGCATGAACAAGGTTTAGAAGGGGAAACAACAAATATTCAATAGTTGTTAAGTAATGAGGAGAATTAAAAATCTAAAGATGAACCATCTGTACTATCACAGGGAAACTCTGTTTCACTACCACATGGATGCCACCATCATCTGATTTTTCCTTCTCACTGTTCCATACAAGATATGCTTCCCTCAAGCAGCAATAAAATAGAAATTGCTTCTTTTCTCCCATCTCAGCAATGTCCTCTTAATCCCCTAATCACCATGTATGAAGGAGTGAATTCAGTCCTTCTAAATACAAAACAAATAGAAGTCCAGCCAGGAAAATTTTTGAACATTTACAACCAGCTTACTAAGGAAGAGGAAGAAAAATTGATAGTTGTCTTGCAAAAGCATGTTCATGCTTTTTCTTGGAACTACAAAGATATGTCAGGAGTTCATCCTGATATATGTACCCACAGAATCTATACTGAAGAATTCAAGTTAGTTAGACAACCCCAAAGAAGATTGAATCCTGCCTTAAGAGATATTGTGAAAGAAGAAATTGAAAAACTTCTGGAAGTAGGATTCATTTACCCAATTTCTGATAGCCAATGGGTTTCTCCATTGGTAATAGTTCCTAAGAAAAATAGAAAAATGAGAGTATGTGTAGACTATAGAGAGTTGAATAAGGTGACATACAAATGCCATTTTCCATTACCTTTCATAGATCGGGTGTTAGATACTCTTCTCTGGAAAAAGATACTTTTGTTTTCTTGATGGATTTAGTGGATATAATCAAATTCGGATTGCACTCGAAGATCAAGAGAAAACAAATTTTACATGTCCATGGGGAACATTTGCCTATAGGGTTTTATATTTTGGTTTGTGTAATGCCCCAACAACTTTTCAGTGAGCAGTCCTAGCAATTTTTGTTGATCTGACCACCAAAAGTGTTGAAATATACATGGATGATTTCACAGTATGTGGACAGACTTTTGATTTTACATTGCAAAATCTTGACAAAGTCTTATCTCACTATGAAACATTCCAGTTATCCTTGAATCCAAAAAAATGCTTCATGATGATGAAGGAAGGGATAGTTCTTGGTCATCACATCTCTCTTGAAGGGATCCAAGTTGATCCAAAGAAGGTGGAAATTATCAAGAATCTCCTTCCTTCTAAAACTCAGACTAATGTCAGAAGCTTCCTAGGACACATTGGTTTTTACCATAGGTTTATTCCCAACTTTAGTACAATAGCCAGTCCTATGTTTGCCCTATTGACTAAAGATTTTGAATTCTCCTGGACTACAAAGTGTCAGGAAGCATTTGAAGCTCTAAAAGAGAAATTAATAACTCCACCTGTGCTCAGAGGATCTAATTGGACATTACCATTTCACATACAGACTGATGCCTCCAATACAACAATTGGAGCAACATTAGGACAAATTGACAATGGTGAACACTATACCATCTACAACATTAGCAAGAACTTGACAGGAGCCGAGAAAAATTATACAACTAAGAAGGAATTCCTAGTAGTAATTTATGCCATCAACAAATTCAAGCATTACATCACAGGTTATCAAATATTTATTCACACAGATCATACAACCATTAAGTATTTGATGAATAAACCTATGGTAAGTGCAAGAATTATTCGTTGGTTGCTATTGCTGCAAGAATTTGATATCACTATAATCAACAAACCAAGGAAAGCTAATGTTGTGGCAGATTTCTTGTCCAGGTTGCAGAACACAGATGAAGGGGAATTAGTTGATGACACTTTTCCTAATGAAAAACTATTTGCTATATCAGTCCAATCACCTTGGTTTGCGGATATAGCTAATTATTTGGTCACAGGGAAAGTTCCTCCACATTTCACTTCAAAATAGAAAAAACAATTGATCAAACAGACTTCTTCTTTTGAATGGATTAAGGGTATGCTTTTTAAGTGCAGTCCTGACCATGTGTTACGTAGGTGCATCCGAAAAGATGAAGTGTATGATATCCTTAGAGCTTGTCATGATGAACCCTTAGGTGGACACTATAAAAAGTACAGTTAGGAAAATTTTAGGGACAGGATATTATTGGCCATCTCTTCACAAGGATGTGAAAAAGTACATCAGGCATTGTGATGCATGCCAAAGAATGGGGAAACCCACTCATACAAATGAGATGCCACTGCAGCCTCAAATGGTTTTAGAACCATTTGAGAGGTGGGGGCTTGATTTTGTAGGACCTATTGATCCACCTTCTCAAGGAAAGGTGCATATTCTAGTATGCATTAATTACCTGACAAAGTGGGTAGAGGTGCATGCTTTCAAACATGCTCATGAAGAGAAGGTCGCTGATTTCTTGTATACTCATATTTTTTAGATATTTGGAGCTCCACGGTCTATCACCACAGACCAAGGACCCCAATTTGCATCCAAAGTCATAAAGGCATTTATAGAATTGTATGAAATCAAACATAGGAAATCATCACCTTACCACCCACAAGCAAATGGCTAGGTTGAAGTAACAAACAGGGAACTAGAACGAATCTTGACAAAAATAGTAGCTTTTCATAGGAGAAATTGGTTAGATAAATTACCTGAAGTAGTTTGGGCCTACAATACTACTTGGAAGTCTACTACTAGATTCACACCTTATGAACTAGTCTTTGGTAAAAAGCCTCTCTTACCTATTGAATTTGAGCTACTAACATTGCGCACAGCACTGGAAATTGGAATTGAATTGTTGTAGGCACATACAGATAGGATTCTGCAGCTAAATGCATTGGATGAACTTAGATTGGATGCTCTGCACCAAACTGAGGTAATTCAGGAGCAGAGGAAATTGTGGCATGACAATCACATTTAGCAGATGAAACTTCAAGGAGATTAGGCTTTACTGTTTGATTCTCGCTATGAATACTTCCCTAGAAAACTGAGAACTAGATGGTTGGGACCTTACTGGATTGAGGAGGTATTTGACAATGGAGCAGCTCATCTATCTCCTATTGATGGATCACAAAGGAAGTTGGTAGTGAATGGACATCACCTCAGAGTGTACCATACACCTTTGACTAAAGAAGAATTCTTGCAACAACTTGATAGTTTGGATACACAACAGGTGGAAGAGATTCCCTCTTTCACTTCAAAACAATCACCATGATTATGGATTTCAAGAAAAAGCAAAAAATACAAAAAAATCAGAAAAAAAATAGAAAACAAAAAGATGAATAAATTCTGAGTATGAATTCCTTCATGGGCATGGTTTCAGGGGAAATCATGAAATTCCTTCATGGGCATAGTCAGGATCAAGAAAAAAAAAGAGAGAAAAGGAGAGGTAAAAATTAAAAAAAAAGGGAAAATCAAGAAAAAAAAGAGAAAAATGAATAACTCAGCAGTGAAAACCTTTTCTTAAGGCACTACTGGGTTGGTATGCATGAAAACCAGTTTTTTGGCATGCATAACCTTGAGAAATTTTTGAACCATCATTGTACAAATTCACCAAGTGCACTTGTTTTGAAATGTTGCAAAAAATCTTAGCAGAACATCAACAAAGGCAGTCATTTTTCAAAACTGGCATTAACTATTTTTATCAGGTATATATTTCCTACATTTCTTCATTGTAAAATGATTGGTGTATAGTATATGACAATTAACCATTAGCATAAAAGGTATTCATAAGAGTTGGCATACTTAAGACATGTTTTGAAAATGAAAATATTGATTTTTGCCTAATCTTCAGAACAAGAATGCCAAAAATAGTGCCTGTTGTATTATCTTCGGATTGAAATTGTCTTTGGAATGACAACAGAATGAATGTTGCACTTTCTATTTAGAAAGAAACTTTGTCTTTGAAATGACAATTTGTCTTCAAAATGAAACTTGGTCTTCGGAATGACGACTTGCTGCATCATCTTCGGAATGAGGATCTGTCTTCGGAATGAAGCAGGATCTATCTTCGGATTGAAATTCTATCTTTAGAATGACGATTTACCTTCGCAATACAGCCTGATATTCGGAATGAGGGTTGATCTTCGGAATGAGGATTAATCTTCGGAATGAAGATTTAAATTTGCAAAGAAGTAGGATTTGTCTTTGGAATGAAGACCTATCTTCGGAATGAAGTTATAATCTTTGGAATGTAGACTCATCTTCAGAATGAAGTCATAATATTTGAAATGAAGTTTTTTGCAATTAAATTATAATATTCGAAAAGAGCATTTCCACGTGGCATCCAAGAAGACAAGGTACGACAAAATAAAACTCTTTTAGTTGCATACGATAAAGGAACACGTGTCAGTCAGCACATGGTTTGTTTTTGTACCCATTGGAAAATACCAAAATTATAGAGGATGTGACCAACCATATGCCACCAATTTTTGATGCCAATAAACATGCACATGAGAATCTGCAAAACTAAAACCAAATGAGGTCGATCTGATGGTAAGAACGTCCATGCAATCATTAACGGACAGGTGTACAGTGCAATAGTAGAAATGTGTGCCACCTTTCTTTCCAAAGACGTGTTTGTGAAAGTACAGTGCACAGGTTATAGTTCATTCTGAAGAAGAAGACGAGAAATAGGGCAAGCAAAGATTCAAACTAAACCCTACAAATCTGTAATATAAAAAAATCAAAAATCTAGCAGAAGAATAGCAGCAGTAGTGAACGGTTTTTAAACAGAAAAGATGGGGCGAAATATCAGAACGAAACCTGTAGATACCACCTACCTCCGAGAAAATTCGACAGTCATGCAGATTTTTGAAGATGGAGGGTTTATGCCATTTTTGGATAAATTTAATGGGTCTTCTAAATATTTGGCTGACATGTTCGCCCATACATTCAAAAATAACCAAGCACATGTTAACGACATGACTATTGAGGTAACCCCTAAAATTTTAAGTCAGATTACTGAGCTGTCATTAGAAGGGATTTCAATTTATAGATTTGGCAAGAATACATTGGCAAATGTAGTTAATCAGTTTGTAGAAGAAAATTATAGAGAACCAGAGTATTTAACCCATAATAACACATGCAAAGGGTTAAAAAGGACCAGCCTGTAGGAACCCTAGGATGAAGTAGCCACTTGGGTCATTAAATTCCTAACCTGTGAAGGGCAGTATGTGCTGTTGTCAAGGCATCATCTATGAATTTTGAACCATCTCAGGCATGGTGAGCAACAACCAAAAGTTAGGGTAAATATTCCCCTATATCTGTATCAAGAATTAAAAAACATGGCAAAGAGATATGAGGAGGGTAAAGGAAGACTTCGCCATCATGGCCTCATCAAACTAGTTTGCCAACACCATTTTAGAGGAAACCCTAGGAGTTTTGATAGGTTTTACTCTACCCTAAATGATGTCATTTTTAGGGATGAATATGAGGAAGAAGAAGAATCAGATACTGTTGATGTTGCTATAGAAGAAGAAATAGTTGCTGCAAAAAATGTTGCAGAAGATGTTGCAGAGGAAACTACAGAAGGTGCCCCAAAAGCTGTTACAGAACCACACCTAGTAGCAACAATAGAAAACCTTGCTCCTGAACCCTCAAATTCACAAACCAAAAGACAAAATAGAAGAGGATATGGAACTAGAAGCAGAACAGAAAAAAAAAATAAGGTTCATTTTTTTGAAGTGACTACTGATTTGAAAGAACAGGAAACAACAAGAGAAACAGAGGCATCTGAAACTGACCCCATAACCCCTGCTATCACCAGAAAACAAAGCAAAAAGAAAAAGTTTGCATCTGGAACTAGGAGGTCTACAAGAATCTATTTGAAAGAAATAGCAGAATAGGTTATGGAGAAAAAAGAAAGACAAAGCAGCCCAAATGTCATAGAAATACAACCAGCCTCTGAAAACTTTCAAGAATTCCTTGAACAGATAGCTGAGGCAAAAACTAAGCAGGATAATTTGGAAGAGAAAGAGGCTACAGATATGGTGGATACAATCATAAGAAGTTTCATAGAACCTATTGAACAAGAGCAAATTTTTGCAGAAGAAGAGATAATGGTTGAATAGCCAATTGCAGTTGAACTGTCTGCATCAGATTCTGAGGCATAAATAGAAGTGGAAGACATCACAGAGCAGTTGAGGGTAGCAAGGAGTGTTGTCAAAACACATACCAGATGGATTTCAAAGAAAGAAAGCATCATTGAGATACAAGAAAGAAAAATTGTAGAGTTACAGTAGGAAGTGGCAGCATTAAGAAGAATGTTGTCACAGTCTGAAAAACAGCCAATTGTATCCATTGATGAAAACAATTTGGCTCAATTGCTTCTAGGTATATCAAGGGCAGATGACTCTGTTGAGACAAACATGGGTGTTCATTCTGAAGTAGCACCTCTTCATTATGAAGAAGTGCCTATTCATTCTGAAGCAGCACCATCTCATTCTAAAACATTTCCTTCTTGTTTTGAAGATGCTTTAGAAATGGTAAAGAGCACAGCAGAGGATGTTGAAGATGAGCCACCAACACAGGAACAGTCCCAGTAGCAAGAAAATATTCAAGTAAGTACTACTATTGAGGTCCCTACATTTCAAATTATTACACTTTCAGTAGATACAATAGATAAGGGGGTACAAGTAAAATTACTATCTGATGACAACCCCATAGAAATAGCAAATAAGGAGGTACAGGTAGAATTATTGATAGATGATCAACCAGTAGAAGTGGCAGAAAAAAGAGTTCAAGTTGATCTGCTACCTAGGATTCCACCTGTAGTTAGACCAACTAATACTGTGTCTCTAGATCAGTACAATGCAGACATAGCTAGATGGATGATTAGATATGAGCAGCTTGCCACTAAAACTAAAAAGTTCAAATTGGAAGCAAAACAGCTAAAAGCCAAGGAAACAGAAATTCAGGCATTGAAAGAAAAGGTGTCTGACTTATGCCAAATTGCTGAATTTTTAGTCCAATTTAGATGACCAGCCAGATTTTACAGCCTTATTTTGAAGGGAAAATACCTCAGATGGTAGGTCATGAGGATTAGTTCAAACCTCCCATATAAATTGGACACCACTACAGATTTCCTAGAAGAATACTTTGATAGCCCTTTTGAGCAGAAAAATCTCTTGTGTGAACTATTTTTACACAGTTTCTTCATTCCAAAAGAAGTAGAATTTCATCCACAGATCTACATTGGAGATGTTCATTTGAGAGCATTTATGTCTACTTTGTAGAATCAGCTTTACTAGGATTAAGAGAAAAAGCAAAATAAAGAAATTGAAACAAGGGCTGAGTTTTAGTTAGAGCAATCCAACCAAACCACCTAGTTATCACCAGACAACACTTCTCAATGATGAACAGGAATGATATAAAGAGAATGTACTTGAACAACTTAAGGGACTGTGTGGCCAAATTCAACAATTTTTGTGATCACAATTTTTTCCCAGCATTGTCAGTATGCAGAGATAGATGGGCTGAACTTTCCATGTATTTAAGGAAAAGAGAACCCATCTCCCCCATCAAATTATAATGGTCCAGAAGAAGAGTAGAAGGTGTAATCCAGCTGATTCAAATTATGCAACATAAATGGATAGGTCTTAGGTTTAGGCCTCCAACCATCATTACTCCAGTTCCATTCTACTTTGAGGAAGATGCCCAATCTAATGAACAATTTGAATACTGGCTCAAAAACATTCAAGAAAATAGGGGGTATTATATAGGCAAGAAATTATTCTACAGGTCATGGAATCTAAACATGGACATATGTGATTCCATAGCCCAACAAAATGCATGAGGGCATGCATTAATATAAGTTGGGGGAAAATGATGAGGCTTGGAAATGCCTCAATCATAACATGTTTTGAACACTAAAATTGCCTATAAACTCTTATGTTTTATCTGATATGTTAGTTAAGTTGATTCAATATGTTGTATATTAACCATTTTGCATGATCAATGTATTTGGAATATTATATGCGGATTTTTATAGCTTTTTACATAGTGTTGTGTTCTTTTTGCTATGACTTGCTAAAATGGGATATGCTTAAAATAATAGCAGCATTTCACTAATCATGTTTTGATTTGTCTCAAGCATTTATTTCACCTAAATCCGCAACAGTGCAAGCAAACTGTTGCTGTGCAGCAAAAACTGGTCTTTCCCATGTAAATTCCAGCTAGCTATCCATAAATAGCAAGGCATGGAATTCACATGTGGAAAGAGATGAAGACCATTGGAATTTGATCTTAGGAGATAACCCACTTGAGAGATGTAGAAGAAATCACTGGAAAAGCACACATTTGTTCATTTTGAAGTATCTTCGGAATGAACAGATATCTTCGAAATGAGAGAACATAGCATCTTCGAAATGAGTGGATCTTCAGAATGAAGAATGTAGTATCTTCGAAATGAGAATTGTAGTATCTTCGGAATGAGCGATATTCGGAATGAGAATTGCATTGTCTTTGGAATGAAGCCACTTATCTTCGAAATAAAAACAAAGTGTGCTTTTTGACTTGTTGACAGATTTTTGAAGCCGAAAAAAGGGAAATAAAGGTTGGAAAAGGTAAATGGAAAGATCTTTCATCTGTCTTTGCCGTCATTTCCAACCAAAGCCATCATTAAGGGAAAGATCAAGTTTTAATCTTCTTCTAGGATAAAACCAGAATTTGTTGCAGCATTGTAGGATTAGATATTTTGAGATATTCTTTGTTTGTAATCAGACCTTAGGACATCTATAAATATTGCTCTCGTTCAGGTTGAGCCTAGTAGTGAGTAGTAGGAAGTAAGTAATATATGTAGAGAAAGTAAAGAAGCAGAAAATAGGTAGAATTTGACTGTTACAGTCCTGTAACAGGTTTTTAGTAGAATTATTATAATCATGTTCTTTAATCAATAAAGTGCACCAGTTCTATTTCATATTGCTTATAAATGAGTGTTATTAAGATCTAGAGAGAGAGATAGAGACTCACACCTTCTTCTGGACAAGGAGGTTGGCCACTTCTAGACCTAGGAGGAGGACTAACAGTAGGTTTTATTCTGATTTTGCTGCAGCAGAATGAGTTGTAGAAATTGTTATTTCAATTGCTTGTAAACAGTTGACAATATCTACAGTCTTAGTTTATTTATACTTAGATTAATCTTGTGCTTAATTTTTTAGCTATAATATTTACTTTCAGCAAGGCTTCCATTTTATTTCAAACTGTTATTTCCAGAATTTGTTGTTTTCAGTAATTTCTTGTATTTTATGTTTTGTTGTCAAACCTTGCACAGAATATTGACAACCTTCTGTTATAGGACCTTGAAAATTTTCATTTCCATTTTAGAATTAGACTTTCATTGCTGCAAAAGTATTTAGATTTCCTTTCTGCAATTAGGATCATACTTTCAATTCTACAACTATTATTTCTACAATATAATTAGGTTTCAATCTGCAATTGTAATTAGGACTTCATTTATGTAGTTAATGATTAGTTTTCGATTCTACAAATTAGATTAAGGTTTAATTCATGCAATATAGAAATATTAATGTCCTAAACCCCCCACAAAACCGGTTTCACCAATAAAACCTGTTGCTCTAGATTGACCTAAGTTATAGCTATTTCACCTCTTCTTTCGTAGATAGCCTTGTACACTACCCTGGATTGAAAAATACATTGAGAATTAATGATGGTATAATGACTATGCATCAATCACATCCATAGAAGCTCAGCAACCTATACAAAACACAGTCATTTGGTCTAGTACAAGTCTTTCCTTTGTCTGTCAGATCTGTCCAACTCTTGAACAAATCAATCCTCTGCATACAAGCCTTCTCAAAGACTTGCCAAATCTGTCCTCAGGTTCTTCTCCTAGAACCAATGCACCTCTATCCTCAAGTTCTCTGATGGAACTATCAAACTCAACTCACAAGTCCTCTGCTAGGACCTATCCAAATCTGCTCACAAGTCCCCATCGAAACCTATCCAAAACTACTCACACGTCCCCACCGGAACCTGTCCAAAAATTTCTCACAAGTCCCCACTAGAACTTGTCCAAAAACTGCTCACAAGTCCCCACTGAAACCTGTCCAAAAACTCAGCAAGCTCACCAAGAAAACTTTCTTATTAGGAAATCACAAAGTGAATTGTTAGAGACCCAATGTGATTTGTCAAACTCATAGAAGCATAAAGAGAATTGTTAGAGACTCAATATGTTCTATACTCAACTCCCAATCTCAAAACTCAACTCATATCAACTCAGCTCAATATCAATCTCAAATCTGAAAACTCAACTCAATATCTGAAATGGATAGGATAGAATGCTTTCTTTCAAGAACATGAAACCCCAAAAATTTCCAACTATGCAAAGAATCACATAACAATGATACTCATGTTCTTTTCACCATCAATTAGGGCTTCAACAACAATGCTTATCAACCAAGGTTCAATCAACACCATTTAACTCAAAACACAACCTTGAAGCATTTCAAAATCAACATTAGAAAAGGAAACAAGTAGAACTCCTTTTCTCTCCAACATTATTTGAACAAAAAGCATCCATCAACTCAAATCACAATAGCAGAAAACAACTTTTCAATTCATCAACAAAGAAGCAAGCCCAACACTTTAACCAAGTAAAGAATAGCATGATTATAACCAATTTAATGAAAGCTAATGTCAATCTCAATGCTGCCCACTTAAGGTTTCACAACTTCACACAAGAAGCAATTCTAACCTTAAAACATCATGCTTTCATTTCCATAATCAACCAAACGTACTCTCAACATTACAAGAAATATTTATCCCTTATACACCTTATTTCTCCCTTATAGTCTTATCAACAATAAAATTTATCTCTCATAAGAATGCAATAAGATAATGCAAACAAGACCTTAAAAAGAATCTTTTATCAAAATAAAGCAAGCTTCAAACTCCTTATAACTCCTAAGCTGTTTTTCTCTCTAATGAACTTCCTCCATCCGCAAAATACACTAGCAAAAATTAATTTCGAAAATACCTTGGCCAACACCAAAAATCGTGCTATGGAGAAATTGCGCATGAACTCTAACACCACCCGCTACATCCACTTCAATGAAGAAAAAACCTTTCACGTTATTTGAACGTGAAACCTCCCATTTGGGTAGCACGCCAACAACCTAGCTGCTACAAGTGTGCCAAAGGCGTCCGATGAGGTATGAACCTCACTCTGTTTCCCTTGTACCTTCTGTGCCAGGGCTAAAATAAATAGCAAACCTCCTTGTCTTCTGACATAAACGACGATGACAAAACCTTACGGCAGATACAAAACATGAACAGTGAATATCCGAATAGTGGATCACGAAATCTCAGCAAAGAAGAAATCAAACATCAGATCGCGAAATCACAGCAAGCAAAACTTTTTGAAAATGCGGATGGGATAATCTTTGATCTTCATCGTGGGAGATTTATATGCATATTTCCCATAAACTCTTGACGTCGGCAAGGAGTTTAATAAGTCGGTAGAGGAGTTTAACATGTTGACGGAGGTCTTGGCTAGCACCCACAATCTTAGAACATAGCACCATTAAAGTTAATACATTTTCACCATGGGTTAGGAGAACCCAATGCAAACAATAAATTAATATTTATTTAAAAATAATTAAAAGAAACCTTAACAAGGTTTTTAATTATTTAAATAAATACTTCCTCCTAGACCCAAATGCATTAAACTAATGCATCCACCTGTAGTCTTTAAACCTGCCAATTGTCATGCCATAACCTTCATCAAAACAAGTTGTTTGACATCAAATCAAATTCCTTCAAGAGCTTCTTGACATCAATGACAACTTATACACTTGAGCAAAGGCAATGTACCCAAAGTACCCAAAATTGCCAACATATTGTTGATATTCAACTTGTTCTTGAGCCTTTTCTTGTTCAATGGAGCCCACCTGCTATTCTTTGGTATTCTCCTGGGCTACTTCTTTTTCGATACTACCCACATTTTGTTCCTTGATCACTTCTTCCTAAACTTGTTCCGTACCCATTGTTGTGACCTTCTCTACAACAAGTTATTATTTTTCTTGTGATACCTCTATGTTACCCAGTGCATCTCTTTTACTTGAGCCTTCTCTCATAATTTTGTAACGAGGCTTCTTCTTGGGCTCTTCCTCTGTGGTACTTGTTCTTACTTCCACTTATTCCTGAGTAGTGGCTATTCCATCTTGCCCTACCTCAAATCCTTTAAAAAATTCAAAAGCATTCATCTTCTCAAATTATTGGAAGATTTGTGGATATTGCACTATTCTTTCTGCCTCTGTCCAATACAACTCATCCAGTTCCATCTCTTTCAATTTTGAATGTTCCTTTTCTTGTACTTTTGGAATTAGTTTGCTTTTCATTCTTTCATACTACTTGCTTGTCATTATCTGTATGGGGCTTCCTTGCCTCCTTGCCATTTCTTGGAGTGGATGCTCCTGCTACCATTGTGTGGGTGCTTGCTATTCCAACTCTGGTTCCAACCGTCTAGGCCTTTTTCTCTAATGGTGTACATCTATATCTTCCTCTAGAGTAGTATCTTATTGAGCTCCAATGATCTGTTACTCACTCCTCATTTGAGGTATCTCTAGGGTCACTTTAGATATTAGCACTAACTTAGCCCACCTTAATTTTATCGGTTGTCCTCCTTTGATTTATCGAGGTGGCATAAACCCTAGAAATTGGATTCTCACTTTTGTGACCGCATTTAATAATGATCCAATATCATGGAAAGTCATTTCAAAGTTCTTTGACCTATTTTTTAGTGCCTCGTGAATTCTTTTTCTAAAAAGGTACCCCAATCATACTAAATTCCTTTGGTGATACCTTCTGCATACTGTGTAATCCACATTGGCATTTCTATGGCCCTTATATGTCCTATTAGTTGATTTATAACTGTATTTATAGCACACAACCAATGTTTCCCTTTCAACTGACTCTATTTTTTTTTGCATGTTCTTGCACCTAAGATCTTTGCCTCCATCAATGAAGTGACAATGGTAAGGGTAGTGATGAGGCAGTATGCTTCTATTGGATCTACCAATCTCTTTACTACCTCCATATCATATTCTAGAAATCCAAATTTCTTTTGGAATGCCTCTACCAAAATATCCTCTTTCACTTATCTCTTCCCCACATTGACATAGGTAGTTCATGTTGCAAGGTTATACGCTTAAACTATCTGCAATAGATAGTTATGGAAGAAGGATTTGTGAAATAATGGAACTTGTGCAATTACATCTACATGAGCATCCTTGAACATATTCCTCCAAGGATGATTCTTTTTTCTTTCATCACTCCACAACTTCCTACAGGTATCTATCCCATGGCATACAAATGTAATATTTATAACTTCAACCTGGCCTTCTTCTTTTCCATTGCTCAAATTCTCCTCCTGATCTCGCAGGTGAATTTCACTCCTCAATTCCCACCATTAGGTTATTTCTTGTTTCATTCTCTCCTCTCGATATCTAGGTGGCGTCCTTCTCGGATTGGCATTCCAATGTCTCTATCCCCTCCATGACCTATATCCTCCTCTCCTCCAAGAATGATTACCACACCAATCATGGGACTGAAACTGCCACCCTTGGTGTTTTTGTGGGTATGCTTCTCTTTCATGCAATGGACCTAGTGATATCTCCACCCTATTAGCTGCAATCCACCTTAATTAGCATCCAAAATCTTTTGTTGAAATTATTCCTCCAACATCTCACCGATTAGCTTAACCTCCACCCCTTCACTATTTTTGCAATCGAAAGTATATCAAAAATTGTATGACTTATTGTAAAATCATACAATGTATGGTTCTTGTACCCTTGTATGGTTTTACCCTCACCAACCACTTCTCGATCGTACACTTGTTGTTTCTCCACCATAGTTTAGTTTCCAACCATTAGTCTTCAAACCATCCTATCTCCACCAAATCATACATCTACAACCTAAAATCATATAGTATGATAGTACTTCATATGATGTTATTTTTTAACTACCTTCTCCTTTGGAATTCGTACACTTTTGTACGATTTGCCAAAAACTACCCAAAATGGCTTGAGAACCATCAAGAATTGTGCTACTTTTCTCTGAAATCGTACCTTATTTCCCAAAAATTATACAGTATGATTTTACAAACCCTCAGTTGTAAAAAATTTAAAATTCCAGTCTCCTTTGTTGAATCTGTCATCAACCCAGTTGTCGAATTACCTCATTCCTCCTTTTTAGTCTTTCTCAAGAATAATTTTCCACTTCTTCACCTCTGGTGCAATCTATTTCAAACTGAAAAATTTATGTTGTAGTTTTATGGTTGTACGCACTTATCCTACCTCACACATTTATCAACTTTATTTTTGCCAAATGTCACCAATTTTAGGGTTTAAATCCTCACTATCTTGCAATTTCCATCATTCGATTCCAATATTTCACTTCCCTAGACTCCTAACAATAATTTTTCACTTATGCATTCATACTTTGATGTAGTCTGCTATAATTTGTTGCTATTCCTAGTTGAATTTCAAATTTTCCCTCTTCATGGAGTAAAACCCTATTTTTCTTCTTCTGATTCCTCTCCTAGTTTGAAAATGAAAAGAACTCCTTGGTGCTAATTAAAAATGGGTCCTTAAAATTTAGAGTGCTGGTGAATATTTTCTACCCATATGGTCTTCTTCATTCAATTGCATGCTTTCCACCTTCGTCCTCTAGAGAAATTTGAATTCACTTGTACGATTTACTAAAATTGCAAGTCTACCTTCTTATTTATAGCATTTCAAAACCCTAACTAAACCCTAATTCAATTAACCCTAAATTGCACCACTTTGCACATTTTCCCTCCATCTTGCATAGATGATCGACAACTCAGAAAAATTTTGAAATTCCATTTTTTTCCCTCGCTTTTTCCTCTAACCGTTGCTTTCTCCCATGCATGTCTCATTAATTGAGTAGTTGGAAATCGTACATGCTAAAAATTGTATAGTGTATGATCCAAATAATACAACATGTTGTTTTGTATGATTTTCCATATCTTTCTATCGATTTTTCTTGTACGATCCCCTGATTTGTATGATTTCAACCTTAATTTTTCTTTGTACGATATTTATTCTTAGAGAATTTTTCAATTTTTATCTCTTTGAAGAGGTCGTCATTTTCGATTTTCAACCACTTTCTTCTTAACTGCGTCCTGAGGGATTTTCAAAACTAAGGCACATTTTTTTTTCTTTTCTTATTTTTTTCAATCCTAATCTATTTACACTTACCTTCTTGGCAATTGTATAGTGACATTCACTTGTACGATCCCATAAAATTATTCTCTTGGAGATTCAACTACAACGTTTGGAGTGGTTGTATCGCCTATCGGTATTTGTTGCCTAGGCCAATTCCTCTCCACTTGTGATGTTACCAAATCCCCTGGCATTCTTCTTCCATGTGTATAATTTATAATTGTACAATTGTAAGCTAGAGTATCTTCACCTAGTGTCCTTTCCCCTTGTTGCACAGGTGATTGATCCCTTGGTAATGATGTCCTTACCACTACTATCATTTGAGAAACTTCTCTGCCTATCCCCTCGAATTAGTTATAGATCCAGACTTGGTGATCGAGTTCTTAGTTGTCCCTGGTTTATTTCATCTGTAAACTATGCTCTTCCTCTACTGGCAAGGTCTCTTCCATGTGAGTGTCTCCCCCATCCTATTCCTCTTGGTATTGGGTTTCTCTATGTGAATGGTGATTCCTCCCTTCTTTGGAGTAATCCTCTACCACCCCGCCCTTGTTGAGATGGTTGTACCCATGTTCATTACCTTGATATTTTGTAGGATTCCCCTCAATCCTGGTAATCCTCATAGATTTCTTGTCCAGTTCATACAAGCTAAGGGTGTATCTCTCGACCATCTAGGAGTAGGGGATCAAAATATTCCTTGCCCTATTCCTCATATAATTTTAACATCAACTCATCTTTTTTCATTTTGTAGTTGAATACCTCCCCCTTCCTAGTTGAAGTCTTATGGGCCTTTCTCTATTTCTTCTTCCCATTGGTCGGGTATCGGGAGTTATCTCTACCAACTCAATGTTGGCTAGTGGAATTCTACTTCTTCTTGCACTTGGTAACATTTGTCATAGTGCTTTTATTCTCTAGTACACATGAGCTAGGCAACATCTCCATATTCTTTCTTAGAATTTTCTTTGTGCTGATGATGTTTCTAAAAATTCTCTATAGGCATCAAAAAAGTTTATCTCAAAACTTGAATGAGTTTGATTCTCTTCTCTTTGTTCCACCCAATTGGTTGGCAAATTCATGCTTCTCTCCAATATTTGTACTTCTCTCTATTGTCTTCATAACTATCGATAGGCTATTATATAATCTTGTGGTTCAAGGTTGGTTTGAAGTCCTTGCATTCTCCCCACTTGTCGTTGTATCATTTTCATTATTAGAGAATCATGATTACCTTGAGTGTTCAGAGGGTTCTTTGGGTGATTATCTTCATCACTCCTTCCTGTACTAGGTTCCATTATGAGCCAAGGTATGTCTTCACTACTGGATTCTATCAAATACAATAGTGTGTTACCCTATATTTTAGGTGGAGTAGTTGCATCTTAAATATCTTGCCATAGTATCTTCACATCTTCATTTGTCATAGGTGGATCACTTGGTGGTACTTGTAAGCTTGTGTTGGCACCCTTATTTCCTCCACAACTTCTTGGAGTTAATCCTTCCACCTCTTTCTATTCCCTTTCATCTTCTTGTATCCTAGATACCCTTTGTTCTTCCAACCTACGTATCATGCCATCCAACTCATGGATGATTTTCTCTCTCAACATTGCATTATGACCTCTCAACATTTGGTATTCTTCTTACAATTTCTAAGTTTGGACCTACATTCTTTGTTGTAATAACTTTATCTGAGCCAAGGGAGTAAGTCTAGCTAATTCTTGGTCAATGGTCTCATTCCCTTATTACTCTAGAACTTCCATTTCAAATGTGTCCTCTTTATCTTCATATCGTACTGTTAGTCATATCCTTCTCTGACCATCCCTTTACTAGGGTAGTTCCCTCCGTTCTACCTAAGGATATCTCCTATTTCTATTTACTAGGGTTGCTTCATTTTGTCTTCCCCTATTTTTTGGTAATAGTACTATCTCTTGATGTTCTCTTCTATTTATGGGAATATGTTCCCCATCTCCTTCAACTCTTTTAGTTCCATCGGTAAATCTGACATGTACTCATAATATTCTTCTTTATCCGGGTTGAGGTACCAACTTCTGTTGTTCTATGGTTGGTTGTAGCTCCTCCCCTTCTAAAAATAAGTGTGTGATACTTATGTCAAGCTCTTCCTATGATGGATCTGACTCATTTTGAGCTTCATATTGGGTTTCTACTCATCTTCATCATTCCACTTTTTTTGAAACAATGAATAAACATTGTACTTTGTAAGGCTTCAAATTTGAGCCATTTACAGTATCGGGCACTTCTATCCCATTCAAGTTTTGCAACTTGACTATTCCATTATTCATTACTTTAACTACTTTATAAGGACCAAGCCATAACATATTTAGCTTACCCAACTTGATTTCCCTCTTTCCATTAAACTTTAGAACTAAGTCACCCGGACTAAGTTCCAACTTCCACAAATTTTTGTCATGCCACACCTTATGCATTTTTTGAGCTTATCTCAAATTCCCATTGTGCCATGAATCTTCATTCATCTAACTTAATAAGTATTGTCAGTCACTCTTCTACACTTTCTTTATCACCCAAGAGATGCTCTACCATGACTCTCAAACTTGGTATCAAGAATTTGACTAGTACCACTAATTCCTCTCCATACATTAATTGGAAAGGTGTATGTTCTATTGTAGGTTTAAAAGTTGTTCTATATGCCCATAAAATGGATGTTAGCCTTTCCTTCTAGTCTGCTCCCTCTATCCCATCATTTTTATATAGAGTAGAAACTAGAACTTTATTCGTTGCCTCCACCTTCCAATTCGCTTTGGGATAATACGAACTAGACAATGAGTGTAAAATCTTGAACTTTATTGTCATTTTATTGATAATATCATTAACAAAGTATCCTCCTCAATCACTTTTCATCCATAGAAAAATACCAAAACTTGTGATTACTTGTTCGTACAAGAATATCATTGTACTCTGTTGAATTATCAAGTAATGCTCTTACTTTGACACATTTTTTTAGGTATTCTATTGCTACTATCATGTATCTACACTTACTCCATTGAGATGTCTTTAATGGGCCTAAAAATTCCAATCCCCATTGTTCAAATAACTCTTGTGGTTGCGATGTGTGTAAGGGCATAAAGTCCCTCTTTACTGGCTTTCCCGCTCTTTGGTAAGTGTTGTATACTTTCACATGTTCATTTTCATCATTATACACTATTGGCCACCATAGCCCTACCAGCAATACCTTCCAAGTAGTCATTTTTGGTCCTAGATTCCCTCCTACTAAGCCTACATGAGCTTCCTTCAATGCTACTTTGACTTCTTCATCCATCACACATCTTTGTAAGACACCATCACTTCCCATTTTATATAGTAATCCTACTATCTTCTAGAAATGTGTTGACTTAATTATTAATTTCTTCTTCTCAGTTGCCATCATTTCCTATGGCAACTCTCCTATGGATAGTTATTGGCCAATTAACTTGTACCATGATGGCATAACATTGATGGCGAACAATTGTGCATATGGAAATTCATCAAGAACTCCAGTTTCTACAAGTTTTCTAGATTGTATCTGAGACAACTAGTCTACAATCACATGCTTCTTACTAGGTCTCACCACTAATTATAATATGAACTCCTAGAGGGTGACAATCCACTTTCTAACTCGTCCTTGTATCACCAACTTATTTATCAAGGATAACAATGCTTGGTGATCGACATAGAAGGCAAAGGGATTCACCAATAGATAATGCCTAAACTTCTGAACTACATATACCATTCCCAAATATTCTCTCTTCATTGTACTATAATTCCTCTCTGGCCTTGATAAAAGATGACTAGCAAAGAAAATAGGTTGATCTAGTCTAAACTATCCTTCTTGTGTTAAAGCACATCTAATTGCAAAATTCAAAGCATCAACATGGAGACGGAGTTCCTTATCCCAATTAAGGAAAAACAAAATTCAACTACTTACAAGCTTGGATTTTAGCTCTTTGAAGGCTCCTTGGTGCTCTTAAGTCCATCTGAAAGGAACATTCTTTTTTGTCAAGAAATCGAGTGGGTACGATACATGTGCATAATTTATGATAAACCTTCGGTAGTACCCTGTATATCCAAGGAAGGTTTTTAGTGAACTCACATCAAATGGTTCCTCCATGTGTAATATCACATGGATCTTATCAGGATCTATCTTCAATCCTTCACTACACATAATATGTCCCAATAATTTTCCATACGGTACCATCAGAAAGCATTTTAATGGATTTAATGATATCTATGCTTTTCTGCACCTACCCATACATTCACTGAGGGTAGGAAGATGTTCCCTAATCTTCCCATAAATGGACCAATCATCCAAAAATGCTTTAAAATTCCCTATTTCCAACTCATCAAATATATATAGTATGATGCACTGGAATGTAGCTAGGGTATTACATAGTCCTAATGGCATTCGATTATATGCGTAGATGTCATTCTCCAAAATGAATGTGGTCTTCAACTTATCCTCCTCGACTATGCTAATTTGATTGTATCCTAAGAATCCATCCAAAAATAAATAAATCTCATGTCCTGTAACTTCTTCTAAGATAGATTATATGAAGGGAATGGGAAAGGGATCCTTAATAGTTATAGTGTTTAGAATCCTAAAGTCCACGCATATTTTGATCTTGTCTACTTCCTTCTTCAAGGTGATCACTATGGATGAAATCCATTCATTGTTTATCACTCTAAAGATAATTCCTACTTCCAACATCTGTTCTATCTTTGTATTTACTAATGCCACATATTTTGGGTTCATTTTATATGGTCTTCTTATCATAGGTTGAGCTCCAGGTATTAGGGTAATCTTATGGACATACAATTTAGGTGGTACTCCTTTTCGGTCCTTATATGTCCATGTAAAGACATACTTATATTCCAAGAATATCTTAAAAGCTAATGCTTTTAGTATAGGGCTCCAATCATCATCGCAGTGAATCATCCTAGGTTCTTCCTTTGTTCCTAGATTGATGTCCACTATCTGAGGTCCTTCATATTTGATATTTTTTGGTTCACTTGTAGCTTTCTCTACATTCTCTGGGTGTGCCAGTCTTGTATCAATCTCTGCATCACCTACTATATACTCTGTAAAACTTTTCAAAAATGTCAATTTATCTTCTACTTCCTTCCTAGGTTCTTGGCTAACTTTTGGTTTATCTTGTTTTTCTTTGATCTCCTCTGATTCAATACAGAGACAATTGGGCGAGAAAATTTTGTACTCTCGTATTTACCAATTAAGTCTGCTATTAGATTGATATTCATATTCACTACATTCTTCTAGGTACAATATTCCTTCTCTATTAGGTTCATGTCCTTCATCCTCTGAGGAATTTTTTGATTCATATGTCGTAGCTACATCCTCACTAGCTCCTTGATTAGATAGATTAATCATGTACTTGTGTTCTTAAAAGTGATTTGATTCTTTTCCCAATTGTGATTGACTTTGGATACTTGTATTCAGTATCTCCCCAAGAGTGTCGTATGTAGGTTTTTGTATTGTAATCACAACAAAATATAAGAAATTTTTTTGTTTAGATATCACCACTTGTTGTGTGGTTAATACTCCCTTTGTCTCAATGCCATTCTGATCAGCACCATATAATCAAAAGCTCGATGTCCATAGAGATGGAGCACCAATTTCTAGCCACTTTCTTTTAGGTAACACATTGATGTTGGATCATCCATCCACAATAACTTGCATCAACTTATGCCCTAGGATATCCATATGAACTAATGCAGGTTTATTTTATACATCGATCATTAATACAGTTGTATCCATGAACTGATCCTTTCGCTTCTTCTCCTGAGTCGATTTGCTCTGAACTTCCATCACCTTATGTGGTCATATTTATTCCACCATTATTTTTTGCAATGTTGGAATAGCTTTCGGTAGGTTTGATACTTTAATTTCCATTGTGGTATCCAAAACCTATGCTACCATATTTTGCACAACTATATCCTGATCTAATGGTTTTCTATGTTCCTTATCAACTATTGACTCTTCTTGCTTAGCCTTTTTGGCTTCCTCTTACAATATTTTATTTGCTACTTGCCAGTGTTGCTTTTCCTTTGCTTGCTCTAGGTACTTGTCCTTCTTAGCCTGATTTCTTGTCATAACTAAAACTTCTTGGGTATCCTCCTTAAATTGAGGAACCTCTATGTCCAAATAACTACGTTTTATGGGTTAATCGAACTCGCCTACTTTGGAGAATTCTCTTCTTTGTGGTTTCCCAGACCACACCATCTACACATATATGTAGTGCTTGCTTGAGGTGTTTCTTGCCTTTGAGGTGCAAGATAATTTTTTGCAAAATTCTTCCATTCCTAAAAATTGTGACATTGTATGATTGCTCTTCCTTTTGAGTCTTTCTACAAATGACTTTGTCCTCCTTACTTATTACCTTGATTCAGTATTCCACCTCATCTATTGTTTCTATAACCACCACTCATTACTTTTTTCTTGCTTCCTTGGGCCTTTGGTTTCTCTTCCTGCTCTTGGATTGACAATACTTGTGACCGCACTCTTGCATTATATGGGCATAACATTACTTAATGTCCCATTACATTAAAAATGTGGAAATAGTCATTCCTCACATACTTCACATTTGTATGGCCTTCTATTTTGCATTCTGTGCACCACATGTCATTTCGGTCTGATTTGATCTTTTATTCTTTTATTAGTTTATCAAACTCCTTGCAAAATTATGCTAGTGTCTGTTGTATAGTATCATTTTATTCACTATCTAAATCCTTCAACTTGGGATGAGATAAAATTCTTGTATATGTTTGTTTTGATTCACTCTCAAAATTCTTTACATCCTTCAGTGCTTCTTCATATGTTTCTAATGGTATTGCCTTCATATTTTTCTTATACTTTGGAAGGAATCCATCTACAAACCACTACCTTACTAGAATATCTACTAGAGGCATTTGCATCTTATCAATTAATTTCTTAAGTCTATGGTTATAAAACTTCACATATTCATTAGATGTTTTATTTGTCATGTAAAGTTCTATCACAATATCTCCATCATCCTTCAAAGTTCAAAATTCTTTGTTGAACTTCTCATTTATATGATTCCAAGTCTGAAAATCTATGGTATTTTCTCCCTTAAAATACCAATAAATTACCAATACTCTCAAAGTAGTAGGAAATATAATTACCCAATCCTCTAGTATATCCACTCCATTTACTTTCCAAATGGTTATGCAAGTTCCTATGTATCGTGTGGGATATTATTTAACCTCACCTGAAAATGGTGGACATCTCTATTTGGCTACCCTATTAGCCATCTTAGGAGAGTCATCACTCTCGCTTGATATGTTCCATGGAATATCTAACTAATTTCTCCTTGGGGTGTCTTACTCCCATTGTTATCAAAAGTGTCAATTCAAGGTATATTATTTTATCCCACCACTTGATGATCAAACTCTCATACATATTCACTTAGCGACCTCCTTCATTGATGTGAGGGAGATGATCTTGGTCTTTCCTCCCGATACTTCACGTCATGTTTCTATGGTGCTTGACACCCATATTTGCACTCCCTTGCAACCCTTCTACCACTTTCTTAGGTTTCACCCACTCTCAGTCCTCTTGCACTTTTTCTTTGTCAACCCTTACTGCTATCCTTGATAGTTCTACTTCATCATCTTCCATATCTATCAACAATGCCTCAAAGTCTACTTCTTTTGATGTCCAAACTTGTTCTATTTTTGGTTTGTGAGTACTCCAGTCTAAGTTACTTGTATTTTCTCTCTGAGAAATCCTTGTGATACTTATTACTAGAATATTTTTTGGTGCTTCTCATCTCCCATGGTTTCATGCACTGGTGTCTATCATTCACCTCTAGCTTGTAGTATCACACTTCATCAATTTAACCCATTTTAACAAAAGTGCTAGATTTTATAAGGCAATGGCACTAAACATAGCATGGTGGTGGAGTATTCTTGATAGGGAGGTCTTTTCTAAGGCTAGGAATGATCAAAATACCAAATCCAACTTGGTTTCTAATTTGTACAATCGTATAGTCCCCAAAACTATCCCATGACGCCCAATGGTCAGCTTGTACGATCCTCAATACACACACTATACGATCCAAAATCATACAATGACCTATATTGTATGATCCTACACTCAACAAGGCTAACAAACTCAATTTTTGGGGCTACTATATACAATTTTGTAATCGTACAAGTTGATTTCCCAAAACTACCAAATTGGGTAAGTTTTTTCTATATGATTTGTATGATTTTTGGTGTACGATACGTACAAAATGAAGGTACATCCAAGGGCAAAATTAGTTGCTCTAAAACATTAATCTCTCTTTTCTCAGTTTGGTAATTATTTTATGTGCCAATTAATCCATTCTCCATAACATGCAATTCATCTTAATCTAGCTTGGGAGAGATTGCTAACAACTAATTATACCTAGAAATCATACAACACTATCCAAGACATCTTCTATAATGTATCCATTCTCCCATATCCTTCCTCAAATCCCACCAGTGTCAGATTTGATCAAAAAGTTACAACAATGCATAAAACTAACATAAAATATTCATTAGAGAACACATGCAATAGGATTCATCCATAAATCACCATAATCATACATAATAGTCCACAAACATTGTTATGCTTATTGATGTATCATGGATTCAATTACAGTGTGGAAAATCTATCAATATACTTGCAATAACTCAGAGTAATCAACTATTACAATCAATAATACTCTACTCTACCTCTTAGCAACCAGACCTACAAATTTAAAAATGGGGTCTTTTATAACATTACCCAGGCCATTCCAAAGTAGTTCTTGAGACAATTCGTTACTTACAACTGCCCATGTACAATTGAATTCATTAATTTGAACTTTTACTAAGTTTAACACCTTAGAAAATCTATGTGTCATTTCACTATGAAATTACATTTCCCATGCATTTGGATGAATTTTGGTGCACCCTATACAATTTTCTACTACCTTGTATGGTTTGTCCATCCAATTGTATGGTTTGCCCATCCAATTGTATGGTTTTCTCCTACCTATATGGTTTACAAAACTTGGGAAAACTGCCATTTATGCCAAAACTATCAAAATTGATAAAATCCTTTTTAATCACTTCTTCTTCTTCTGAGAGGTGGATTTGATGCTTACACCTCCTTAGCATTCTCATACCATATTTGGTACTACTACATTTCTTCTATCCTCTAACACTTTGTCAGCAAAGGATATCTAAGCTTTTCTCTTAACTAATCCCTCATTTTGGTTTGGGGTTGAGAGGTTGAAGCCTATAGTTGAGGAATTCTCCATTTTGCTCTTGGAGGTAGGAAGTCCTTCAATAGGACAAAATCTCCTAGTTCTGACACCTGGATAGGCTCTTTTTTTGGTGATAGAATCTTCTCACTTTATGGATTAGAATTGGTAGGTACCTTTAATGGTTCCATTTGAACTGAATCAACTTTGATGGGCTTCTTATCGGTTCTCATCATAATAGAAACTTCCTCGATAGGGGTAATCATAAAATTGTAATATATTTCCCTTATCATATTTACCTGCCAACTAGGAGCACTATCTGCAAGGTTCTATACATAGTTCAAATGAACCATTAAATTCTCTTCACCATGTGGGTTGTTGCGGGTGGAGCACCAATAAGCTCTATCTAATTAACTAGCGTCTTCATTTTCCAACATCATCGCATTACTCTTAGGAGCCCTGCTAGTAGAAGTAGCTTGATCCCTAGTAATTAGAGGAGGGGAGAATATCCTTGGCTAGAAGCTTTGATCATTTTTCCTCATCCTTAAGACAATCATATCATTCACCATAATTTTCATTGATGCTCGCAAATCTTGTAATTATCTAGCTTGTTCTCCATTTACAACTACTTACATCATGGGTAATGGTAATGGCACCAATGGTGCAAGCAATGCTAGATATGGGACAAGATCTGGGAGCTGAGGAACAATGCGTGCTTGGAACTGCAAAGTAGGTCCCACTTGATTCTGAGGGTTGGTATTCCATGATTGATTGGGGTACATCAGGGATGTAGATATATACTGATAAGATGCACTAGGATACATATTCTCAGGAAAGTCTAGATAAATTAGCATAGTCACCTTCAAAAGCAACTTTTGATAGCTACTAAGTCACCCTCAGCCTTCTATGCTTGATCATACAAGATAGGGAAAGTGTTGATGTTAGCATACCATATGATCATGTTGATGTCAGAATGAAAAGATCTCAAGTAATAGAACATCTCTTTCTCTAGAGGGCTAAATATTGACAGTGACTCTCTACCAGGTTTGAGTGAACCTGATATTAAAATCCACTACCTCCTCTTGAGGATGTCTCTGGATGATGGTGAACTGGTGAAACAAAGAGAAGGGGTCTGCCTATTCATTGAAATCCCTTATGAATTGTTTCACCAATTGGTCCCATGTAGTGATGGTTTTGGATGGCAGTTAACGGTACTAGTAGAGGAGTTTACCTCTCAGTGAGAGAACTAGTAGCCTCACCATGATATCCTCTTCAATGATGTGGTGAATGGTTTCTAGTGTAGCAAAATCTTGGACATACTCATAAGATATATTTCATGTACCATCATATGTGGGTAGAGATTTCAATGTTGTGGGCAACACTCGATTCTGAGCCTACAAAGCTAGGGATCCCAAATTATTACATGAAGGAAACTACCTAGGTAGAGGCTACGCCATCTAGACCAAATAATTTTATGGATTTGGTGTATTTGGTTGGACCAGAACATTTGGAATGTTTGGTTTAATGGATAAGCTAGTTGTTGTACTAGTAGGACTTGGAGTCTATGAAACTATGACAGCTACTTACAAGGGTGCTTGAACTGATGGGATATGTTAGCGTATTTAACAGTACTTTGTTTGTATTACATTACCATGTGAACTGTTACAACTACGTAACAGTGTTTTGTTACGCCGGTGACTATTCCCGGCAATGTAATTGCTATTTAATCTGCAGCTCAGTAATACAATTCTGTTCATTGCGTTTTACATGGCATCAGAGCCAGCGACGAGTAGGGAGCAGCGAGAGGCGGAGAAGAGTGCGGTTTTTTTTAATTTTTTTTATCTCTCTCGGCGACGTGATTTCTCTGTCGCGCGATAGCAGCCGGAGAAGAATTAAAAAAAAAAAAAAACTGCGCAGCGGAGGACGCGGAGCGCAGACCTGCGAGCGACGTGAAGGACAGCAGGCAAAGGAGCCCCGTGCATGCAGACCTGCATGTGTCATGATGCGGGACCCGCGCGCAGCACGTGGCGGCCACGTCCGCAGCGCCAGCCGTAGGACGCAGCGCGCCGAGCGCTGTCACGTCCTGCGAGGAGGAGGGACAGTTGTCCCGTCCCCCCCGGCCGTTGGACGTCCAGTGACGTCGCGTGCAGCTGCGCTGCGTCGGTGAAGGTGGGACGCACAGCCCACCCCCGCCCTCCCCTCCCCTCCCCACCCCCGTGCGACGCGCATATTGCGCGCGCGCTCCCCGAGGCACCCCCCCAAAACACGGGAAGCAAAAATTTAAATTTCCGCTCCCGCTCCCACGGGGGTATAAACCCCCCCCTTTTGCGCACAGTCGCGCAGCCTCCCCCCCTCCCTTTGCACGCAGTCGCGCGCCGAAATTTTTTTAAACGGAAAAAAAAAAAAAATCGAACGCCCTCCCCTCGAACGAAAAAAAAAATAAAAAAAACGTTCGGCCCTCCTCTCTTCGGCGGAAGTCGCTGCCGGAGACTGCGACGTTTTTTTTTTTTTTTTGAGTGCCGATCCGATCTGGAAAACAAACAGAAGGCAGCGGCGGAATTTTTTTTCGAAAACGCCGGGAGCAGTGCTGCGGTCGCAAGCCGAGGCCGTTGCAGAGGAGGAGACAGAAGGAGGGGTTGAAAGAGGAGCAGGTCCACTGTTCCTTCGGATCAGCCCGCTGGCTCACGTGGTCGTGAGCCGTGCGGTAAGGCTCAGGGAGCCTGCAGGTCGGGGGTTCAAATCCCGCCGACTTCCCCCAAGGTATAAATTTTTTTTTCGAAGTCATTTTTTTTAATTATTATTTTTTAATTAAAATTTTTAATTTTAATTTTTTTTTAATATAGTTTTAAACTTTATAAATTAAAATTTAATTTTAATTTTTTTTTTTTTAAGTTTTAAAACTATATAAATTAAAATTATTTATTTTAATTTTAAATATATAATAATTATTAAAAATGCTTTGTTAAAGAAAGCCTTTTAAGGGGGGATATTTTTTCAAAAAATCAAAGGGGGATAGTGAGTAATTTTTTGAAAAATAGCAATTTGGCAAATTGTAAAAGGTGCATTTTCGGCTGTGACCGACACCTTGTGGGTTATTCTTGTGGGCAGTTTTTTTATGTTGTATGTTGCATATTTCATTTTTGCACTATAACATTAAAAACTTAAAATCAAAACACTCCCTAAGTCCCCGGAATATAAAACCCATCCGTGCAATTTTATTGCACTGCAGCGTTCGGTATTTGTGATACCTCTGGCCAGCACTTACAGGTAAAGCTGTCGTGATTTGGCTACTATATCCGCCGCCTAATATAGCTGCTACAACGACGTCTGAGCTTGTTCTCTATAAATCGTCGGGGAGGAATAAGTACGCCATTTT
Source organism: Wollemia nobilis (assembly GCA_028583015.1). Taxonomy (NCBI): domain Eukaryota; kingdom Viridiplantae; phylum Streptophyta; class Pinopsida; order Araucariales; family Araucariaceae; genus Wollemia; species Wollemia nobilis. The sequence goes on along the minus strand of JAQPPZ010017226.1, from coordinate 8,650,111 downwards.
TGCATTTTTTTACTCCATCCACTACCCTTTATCGCACTTGTGTTTAGGCGTAAATCCTGACGAAGTATTCTTCATAGTGTTTAGGGGAAGTTACGCCCCACGCATGAGAAGAATCTTCTATGGTAGGTGCCATCAACAAGGCGATTCCCTTTCGGTACCGCTTATGTTCCACGTATCGTATGATCTCTAAAACTCACCTATAGTCTCCCTCACGTAAGGGCGGGTGATTTTTGTTGATCTTTCTAAATACCTATAGTTTCCCTCACGTAAGGGCGGGTATTTTGTACGGTATATTGGCCTAGCAAAAGGTATATCGAAAGGGGGACCAATTGGTGATATAAGGAACCTTCACTATGGCCGTTGTTGCAAAATTGATGACTGATCCGCATCAGTTATTGAAAGGTCCAAATTATACACCATGGAAACATAAGATGAAGGCTATTCTCCAAATGGAAGATTTGTGGGATATTGTTACTTGGAGTAGCAACTAGGCCTTCACCAACAGTAGGATCCACAGGTCCTTCAACAGATCAGATAGCTTTTGACAAGAAAGACAGTAGAGCAAAGGTGCTCATTTTGTTTGCTATTTTAGATGAAGTGCAACCTCATATAGCTGACAAAGCAAGTGGTAAAGAGGCATGGGATGCCCTTAGAACCATCTATGAGGGGAAGAATGAATCCACCATTCTTCATCTTCAACAACAACTTCATAACCTGAGTTTGAGGCAGGGTGAAACAGTTGAACTCTTTCCGTGCAGAGTGTCTGAGTTGAAAGAGAAATTGAGTTCTCTCGGAGATACTGTGGATGAAAAGCTTCTCATTTCACTTGTGATGAGAGCTTTACCTTCTTCATTTGATATGTTGATAACCTCCATCCAGGTGTCTCAACGACAAATTACCTACATCGAGTTGGTCAATCTGCTTCAACAACAGGAGGCACGCCAACTTCACAAGGATGATTCTTCCAATACAGCCCTATACACCAACGGGAAGGGTTCTAAGAAGAAAGGTAATGGGCAAAAAGGAGGCAACTTTCAGAAAGGAGGAAATTCTCAACAGGATACGAAAGGAAAATGCAAACAACCTCAACGAAAGAAGAGGTGGTGCAAGATCTGTGAGAAAGACAACCATGACACCAACAGGTGTTGGCATAAGAACAAGGAGAAAGGCCAAAACAAACCACAAAATAAAAACAAGCAACCCCGGGTGAATGTTGTTGTTGAAGAATCTGACTCAGATTTTGAATGGGCACACAAGGTGCTCATGACTACCACAGATTCCACACAGAGGGATCCTATTTGGTATGTCGATTCTGGAGCTAGTAAACATATGACTGGCGACAGATCGTGGTTTGAATCATTTGTGGCCAAGGAGGGCAAACCTGTCACCATTGCTGATGATAAAACCTACAGGGTTCAGGGAGAGGGTACAGTTTCAGTCACTCTTCCTGATGGCAAGTGTCAGATTGACAAAGTCCTCTATGTTTCGGGATTGGCTAACAATTTGTTGTCAGTGACACAAATCCTGGACAGAAATATGGTTGTCAACTTTCGTGTTGAGAATGGAAAGAAGTGTTGTACCATTACCAGGAAGGGTAAGCAGATTGCAACAGCTTCATATAAGCATGGCTTATTTGCACTAGATGCTATCTCTACTCCACATGTTGCCATGATTGTCTCTACCAAGGAGGCAACTTCCCTATGGCACAAGAGATATGGGCATCTTAGTTCTGGCTACTTACTTGAGCTCAGCAAGTATGAGATGGTAAAGGGTCTTCCTTCCCTTTCTGCCACATTGCCAGTGTGCTCTGACTGCTTGGCAGGAAAGCAGCATAGAGTACCATTTGAGAAGAGCTCTACAAGAGCAAGAAAACCTCTGGAGTTAATTCACACCGATCTATGCGGTCCTTTCACACCCAACAGTGTTGGAGGGAAGAGGTATTTTCAGTTATTCGTAGATGACTACTCACGAAAGATGTGGGTTTTCTTTCTCCAACTGAAATCTGAAGCTTTCGCATTCTTCCAGCAGTTCAAGAAATCCGTTGAGAAGGAGTCAGGAGCTTCTATTAAAACTCTTCGCTCAGATCGAGGGGGAGAGTTTACCTCTAATGAATTTTTTGCATTCCTAGATAAGCATGGGATCAAGAGACAGTTAACAGCTGCCTATACTCCTCAGCAAAATGGAGTTGCTGAGAGAAGGAACCGTTCTATCATGGAAATGGTTCGTTGTATGCTCACAGGAGCTACTCTTGGGCAACAATATTGGGCAGAAGCTGTCACCACTGCAGTGTATCTGTTGAATAGGGCACCCACAAAGGCCCTAAAAGGAATGACTCCACAGGAAGCATGGAGTGGTCGAAAACCCTCCATATCTCATCTACGTATTTTTGGGTGTCAAGCTTTCATGCACATACCGAAAGAGAAAAGGAAGAAGCTAGATGAGAAAACACTGAGATGTATTTTTCTTGGTTATTCTGAGCACTCTAAAGGATATCGGTTGATAGATCCTTTGACCAAGAAAATTCATATCAGCGAGAGATGTTGTCTTTGATGAAGCTTTCACATCACAGAGCACATCTAAAGTACACCAAGATATTGTGGAAACTAAGGAAGAGAAGATTCCTTCGTCAACACGAGACAGGGAGGTCCTTCTACATCTTCTTCAACTCCATCGAAGAAGAATCCTAAATGGTGTACAAATACAATCAGAGATGCAAATTTATCCACTCCTCCCAATTTGAATTTGGATAGACCTCGTACATGCAGTATGGCTCAAAAGGAAAGAGAAGCCAGAGAAACTGGTGAGGTTGATGATCTTTGTCAATATTTTGAGGAACTTTCTGTGACTCCAAGTACAGAAGTTGAGGATATGGATATTGATGATGACGGGGCATTCATGTCTACCATAGATAGTCTTGAACCTGCATCAGTGCAAGATGCTCTCAGTGAGCCTCAGTGGAAGGCCGCTATGGATACAGAGTATGAGTCTCTGATGAAAAATAAAACTTGGAAGCTTGTTGATCTGCCACATGGAAAGAAACCCATTGGCTGCAAATGGGTATATAAAGTCAAGTACAAGGCAGATGGAACAATTGATAAGCATAAGGCCCGTCTTGTTGCAAAGGGCTATGCTCAAAAGGAAGGCATCGACTATGAGGAAACTTTTGCACCTACTGCTCGGATGACCACAATTCGGGTTATGTGTGCTATGGCAGCACAATATGGGTGGAAAGTTCACCAGATGGATGTCAAAAGTGCCTTTCTAAATGGTGATCTCCAAGAAGAAGTCTATATGACTCGGCTGAAGGATTTGAAGTGGAAGGCCAAAAGCAGAAGGTTTGCAAATTGGTCAAATCCTTGTATGGTCTGAAACAAGCTCCTCGAGCTTGGTATATAAAAATGGACAATCACCTTATGCAGCATGGATTTAAGAGATGTCCGTCAGATGCAAACCTCTATTTCAAGAAACAGGGTTATGAGATAGTGTTGCTTGTACTCTATGTGGATGATCTGCTCATTATAGGGAGTTCAAAAACTATGATCTCTCTTGTCAAAAGAAACTTGTGCAAATCTTTTGAGATGACGGATCTCGGACTTCTCCATTACTTGTCTTGGTCGGAATTCAGCCGGAAGGAGCACTCCATCAAAGTGTCTCGAGAAAAAATATGCCAAGACATTCTTTGGATAAATATCGCATGATCGATTGCAAGCCAATGGCAACTCCAATGGAGAATGGACTTCGGTTATCGTGATATGATGACTCACCTCGGGTAGATGGTACTCTCTATCGACGAGTTGATTGGGAGTCTCATATATCTGACCAATACTAGGCCGGATCTCGTATTTGCTGTCAACTATCTTTCGAGGTTCATGCAGGAGCCTAAGACCACTCATTGGAAAGTAGCAAAACGTGTTCTTCACTATGTCCGTGGTACTATGGAATATGGCCTAGAATACAAGAGGAACAACAAATTCTTCTTGCAAGGATACACGGACTCCGACTATGCCGGATCATTTGATGATCGCAAGTCAACTTCTGGATACATTTTTCATCTAGGATCCGGTCCTGTCTCTTGGCACAGCAAGAAGCAACAGGTGGTTGCTATTTCATCAACAGAGGCAGAATATCGCGCCGCACGTGAAGCTGTGTGCGAAGTGATATGGTTACGTCGCATTCTGACAAGTATGGGCCATCCATCAAAATCTCCAATACACTTGTTTTGCGACAATCAGGGTGTTCTGAACCTCGTCAAGAATCCAGTCCATCATGAAAGAACAAAGCACATTGACACACAATGTCATTTCATTCGAGATGAAGTTCCAAAGCACCGAATTCAGCTTCGACACATTCCCACCGATGCTCAAGTTGCCAGACATTTTCACTAAGGCACTTGGACGTGTCAAATTTGAATTGTTTCGCAGCTCACTTTGTATTGCAAAATGATGTAAGGGGATGTTAGTATAGCTATTAGTTATTACATTACCCAAATAATGTAATAAAGGGGGATGTTAGCGTATTTAACAGTACTTTGTTTGTATTACATTACCAGGTGAACTGTTACAACTACGTAACAGTGTTTTGTTACGCCGGTGACTATTCCCGGCAATGTAATTGCTATTTAATCTGCAGCTCAGTAATACAATTCTGTTCATTGCGTTTTACAGGATAGTGGAGGGGACCACTCTAGGATGTTCTCCAAAAGCATCGATGTTAAGCTTGAATAACTCAACTAATTTCTCTAAATTGTTGACCTTCAATATTGTGTACATGAAGATGTGGACTTTTAATTAGATCCAAGATTCAAAGGCTTCTGAGTTCAGCTCAGTCACCAGATGTTTGTATTTGATAGTAACAAGATGAACATCAAATCTTAATACTACTTTTAAAATGGAACGTTTGGGTCCCACCGAGCATGTTAAAAATTGTTGATCAAGAATCCACCTTAGGTATGGAATGTTTCATCCATGCACCCTAGACCCATCCAACATTGAAATACCAAAAGAAAGAAATGTCTCCCATTCCAATCTCTAAATATGGGATGGTTCCCTTGCTATTCTAACTTGGGGATTGATATTAAAGAATAGGAAAGAAATTTAAATGATCGAAAGGGATGGGAAGTATGGCTTCAATCCAATTAGATTAGGGGGTTATGGACAAGTAACATGATAACTTAATTGCACTCTGAATCAATAGCACTCAAAACAAAGAACTAACAAAAATTAAAACTAGGCATCTAACATGTGCAATATCCAAAATTATTCTAGTGTTCACCCTCTATTGGGAGTCAAATCCAGACATAGAATTATAACCCATAGAAAAATAAGAGAATTTAATAGAAATATAATATAGAAGATATACACATAAAGAGAAGTCCATAATTAGAACCAAATATTCTCTGTATTGATAGAATAATTCATGTATAGCAAGTCTCTAGCAAAATATCCATAATGTTACATTAGAATTATTGGCTTTTATAGAGAATTCTACTACTTGAAACATAAATTCACACCCATAAAACATTGCAATGGTAGGAAATATAGAATTTGATAAATAAGCACTCATAAAACAGTAATGAGGCATGGCCTAAAATTGATGACTCACTAAAATGTAGTTGCACCTCTTCAATGCACTAACAAAATTAGCTAGTGGTACCGTCTCCTCACATGCTGGAACCACCTCAATGAAAGATCAGATTATGAAATCCAAAAACATCAAGTCTAAAAGCTTCTCAGATTGACTGTGTTTAAATGGATAAGGATGTGCCTTGTTTTGCTAATTAGAAGCATTTATGAGGAATTCTAGCTGGATCAGGGAGATCTAGAGTGAAATAGGTGCTTTGTGGATGCATGCCAACCTAATTTTCACTATTTCCTGGCCTAAATGGGCTTGCACTCTAAAAAATATAGTGAAATAACTTATCTATCCTCGATGTAGTGTTTTTATTTTTTATTTTTATTTTTTGAATTTACATGGTGGAATCGGTAGTCGCCACGAATCCAGGCAGGCTTTCTAGCTTTTATGGCTGCCATAGTATTCTATGTTATCCACCCTAGAATCCACCACACAAATCTTCATGCAGTCCACCCCTATAACCACCATGCCACAATCATTTTAAACCTTTTACATCATTGAAAGCACCAAGAAAGGGAGAAGCGTCAGTCCGGCGAGGCCCGAGATTTAAACCTTGGACATCCACCCCCCTTATGGGGTTTGGATGAAGCAATTGGTCTACACCTTGGACCTATCCTCGGTGTAGTGTTGGAATTGAAAATTCAAAGGTTATTGTACTTTTCCTTAGGTCCAAAATTGCATTGAATTAAAAAAAGAGTGAAATGACTTGCTATATTGGAAGGGGTGCCAGAGTTGAAATGTCAAAGGTGCTTGCACTGGTGCTTGTCCAAAAAACACCTTATGCTAGAAAACTAAAGCAAACATGCCTTGGAACATTGGGAGGTGCATTGGTATGGAAAATTCAAATATCATTGCACCCCTCACTTGGCTTGAAACTACCTTGCACTAGAAAAAAGGAGTAAAACACCTTGTTGCATTGGGAGTAATGCCAAAGTGGAAAATTCAAAGGCCTAAGCACTCCTACTTACTATGAATTTTTGCCATGTTGCTTTTTCACGACCAAAAGTGAAGAGAATAAGCAATGTCGCGATTTCGTGACATGTCATATTTTCACGACCAAAAGAGAAGAGAAAGAGCAGGAAGGAAAAGTGTCATGATATCGCAACATGTCACTTTTTTGCGACCAAAAGAGAAAAGAAATATGAGGAAGGAAAAGTGTCACGATATCATGACATGTCACAGTTTCGCGACCAAAAGAGAAGAGAAAGTGTTAGGAGGCAAAAATGTTGACTGCCTGTGTTCTAAGGTGTGTGTAATACTTTGTAAGCATGTTGCTCTTTGTTGGCTGAGTGGCCCCAGTAGGGGGCTAAGGACAGACTGTCCTAATTGAGGTCTTGTTTTGTTTATAGCTTTGTGCTGATTTTGTAATAGGTTTTGGGTCAACCTGTAAAACTCGGTTGTAATGAATTTGTACCTTAATTACCAAAAAAAAAAACTTACTATGAATTTTTATTTGCACTTGTAGATCAAATAAAAAATGCCTTGGAGCGTTGGGAGTAGCACTGGAGTTGAAAATTCAAAAGAGCTTACACTTTTGGTAGGCCATACTTAGCATTTTTTCTTGAAAACTATTGTTTTACCTCGTAGAAAATTCAAAGGAAGCTTCGCTCAGGTTGACCCCAAAATGGAATTGCACTTGCAAATATGGGGAAAAATATTTAAGGCCCCATACTGCATTGGGATTTTGAAGCAAGCCTTTTATTGACTTTAAGGGTGGGTCAAAAGTGCTTGCATTCCTGCTTACTTTTAAAATGCTTTGCACTCTTGTAGATTGGTGAAACAGAATTGGGTCCCACACTGTTTTGAAGTAGATTTTCATTAAGTGTTAGAACATCATGAAGGCACTTTCACCCAGCTTGGTCCTAAACAGACTTTGTGCTCTCCAGCTAGGGAAAATACACTTGGGCCCTACTCATCACCTTTTCCTTCTAAATTTGAGTTTCACTTATCCAAGGCCTAAAATTTCCTTGCACTCTTACTCAAGGGTGAAATAGCCTAGGTGCACTTATGCTTCCTTATCCAAAGCTATATTGCATTGCTATTTGGCTCGAAATGGGCTTGTGCTCTGCCCTTACCCCAAAAGTAAATTGTACCTAGAGACATGGTGCAAAACTACCTTTGCCTTTGAAAATATAAGGATCCTGCATGGTAAATAAATAGGAAAACTGCACACCTCCTTGGGCACAACCAAAAAATTTTGATAGAAAAAGCAAGAAAGAGAAAATACATTCTAAAAAAAGAACAGAGCTTTAGGGAAGGAGAAATTACTGAACAACAAAATATATATAGAGAAAATCAATGTTGTAGGAATGCCAACATGACCTTATAAAGCAATGGTAGTTGAATATAAAAATAGGCAAAGATAATAATACACAATTTTTTTTCTTAAATCAACAACCAAAAGGACAATATAATAGCAAACATGTCATTGAAAATAGGATTACAAATTCTTCAAATAAGACCAATAATATAAATATTGCAAAAAAATTATAAATAAGTATCCTTAGTGAGTCTTTTCAACAAAAAATCTTTTAACCAAGAAGGATATTTAACATGATAGACAAACATCTAGACATCATCCTAGAACAACTCCCCAATACTAAAATCATGGAGTTAATAGCTATAAATATTTCATCTAGGAAGGTAAAAGGCTCATTTTTTAGACCAAACAAGTATTGTGTCTTCCATAGGGTCAGTAATTACCACATCAATAAGTGCATGGGCCTTAAAAACCTAGCACAAGACTTCATTGATAATGGTTAGATTATTTTAATAGGTTTAAATCAATGTTATCATCCAATCAATATTTGAGTATCTTTAAACGTTCTTTATATTAATCATAATTAGAAAATAATACCAATAATATTAGTTACAATAAAGTGTCTCCTCTTGATTAGGAATTTGTTTGTAACATTAACCCATCATAATTAATCAATATTCTCTCTCATCATATTTATGTTACAAGACAATAACAAATGAATGCTCCAACTAATAAACCATAGAATAGCCCACCAACTAGGTATCCTTTGGTTATTCAATGACAACAAAGTATCAAAGGTATTTATGATTTGTTACAATATCTTGAGAATTTCCTTGCCAAAATCTCCATTTTAGATCTCTTTTAAACCTTTCCAACTTATTGAGATATATTAATCAAGGTACTAAGTGAATGTACAATTTCTCAAATTCTTAATCCTAATAAATTTACCTCTGTCATTGGCTTACTAAGGCCATACTATACTAACATATCAACCTATAAATATGATATACAAAAACCTATTTAACTAGAGATCCTTCTTTATATATCATAGACTAAGTTGACAACAAATTCATTAAAATAATTCTAGTTGATAATAGATCTAGGACAAATGCTTGTAGCCTAAAACCCATTAGTTATTTTGGTTTAAGCAAAAATAATCTTGTAAAATCCAATTTAACCTTGAGCATTTAATAATAGACTACATGAAGTAGGAAAAACATAAGTTCTACCCCTCAAAATAGTGGTAGAATCTAAATAGCTTATTCTATGATATTCCCTATGATTTATCATATAACAACCCAAGCATTCATGGGATGAAGGCACTACCATTCACTCTACATCAATGCTTGGATACAAGGATTAGATTTATAACATCCCTTTTAACCCAAAACCCTTAAAATACTAGAAGGTAAGGGAATTATAAAAAAAAAAATTTAACCTTTGAATGCATTTCATAAAGGCTATAATTACTATTATTCTATTAACATTTACACTATAACATAAAATAACAAAAGCATTAAATTCACTTTGTGTTTCTAAATATAATTAAGTAATATATCAAATATTGTCTAAAATAACTAAAATGAACAACCATGATTCTCATCAATTGTAACTAGCCAACCTTTATCCTCCTCATAGGCTACTAAGATTACCTCCTAGTAATTAAATAAAATTAGTGTAAATAGGAAGTTGTTCCTTTATTTTTGTTGGATTTGTTAATGATGAAAATGTTAATAAGAGTAATTTCTATCCTAACCAATAAAAATATACTTCATGTTACCCCTTTAATGCATATTCCATAGATAAATAGATGTTTTTCAAAATGGACTACCAAGGAAAAGGGTTAGGATTTCACAAGTTAGCCATTAAAGAGCATTTACAAACAAAAGCCTAGTTGGGATGATTTAGGATAGGATTTAATCCTAATATTACCAAATAATATCTTGACTCTATTTTAGATAATGAAGAAGCATTTGATCATAACAATCATTATGATCAAACCTCATTAAGTAGTATTGTTTCTCTAAATTGTCTTAATTGGTATAATAAAGACTTTGAAATCTTGGATCTTTTTTTTAATGATAGGAATATCTACACCTCCTACTATGGGTTAAATTGTCTATCTTTAGATTATATTAAGTTTATCATTGATAAAGCATATTGTATATGTTAATAAGTAATTATCAAATCTTACCTAATCAATTCACAAAAATACCAAGCTCATTTCATTGAGATTTGGTTTTATTTTGATGGATCATTACCTCAAATAGCTACTATAGCTATATTGTATGATACCAATGGTGATCCCAAACTTATTGACCTAGATCAAATAGACTTAGAAATTTTAAATGTCTTACCAACTCCTCAATTAAAGGATGAACTCCAAATATTAATAGAAGTTATAGATATTAACATTAAAACTCGTGATAAGCTCCAAATTCTTCAATTAGGTAAGTTTCTGACCTTATAATAATAATAACTATACATAAGTTTATTTATTGAGTTTAAGGATATTTTTCATTGGTCGTATATTAATATACTAGGATTAGATCTAGCCCTCATTATCCACCATTTATTTGTTACTCCCAATACATAATCCATGATATATAAACTATGAAATATACATATAAATGTTGCTCTTTGTGTCAAAGAAGATCTCTAAAAGCTTCATAATATTGGTTTCATTAAAATTATTGACCATTCTAACTATACATGTAATGTTGTCCTAGTTATAAAAAAATTGGAAGTATTTGAATATGCACAATTTTGTGGGACATTAATAAAGCTTATCCCAAAGATGAATTTTTCTTTCTAAATATTAATATAATTGTTGATTGTATGACTAGATGTGATATAATTTCCTTAGTGAATGTTTTTAAGGTATAACTAGATTAATATTGCTCCTAAAGTCCAACATAAAATGACTTTTACAACCCCATGGGGTATCTTTGGCTACCAAGTAATGCAATTTGTACTTAAAGTTATAGAAACTATCATAAACTATATTTTTTATGATATAATACATGACATCATGGAATATTATGTTGATGATATCCTTGGTTACTTAAATATGTAGATCATGTTGGAGACCTTAGACATATCTTCAACAGGTTAAGGGCAGAGAAGGTACATCTTAAACCTTAACAATACATCTTTGAGGTGACATTATGAGAAATTATAGGATTGATCTGTTGGCAATTTGAGTTATTTTATGTTGTCATTGATGTCACATGGATCATTGATGTCATATGGATCACATTTGAGTTTTGGTGGTAACAACACTTCATAAATAATCATTTATGATTTTTTTGGAGAGCATAGATATATATAGGTTTTTTGTGAAAACCAAGGCAAGCAAAATAAAAAGTTTTATTTAAAACCATGGATGGTATATTTGAAATGAATTTTTCTTAAAATCCAGGTTGGATTTTCGTTTCATCAAAAAAGGTGCCCCGATGATGGAGATATTTAATTTTAAATATTTAGTTTAAATTTTAAATTATTTAAAATTAAAATTTTAATTTTAAAATTAAAAATAAAATTATAGCGCCAACGTCTAAAGAAAGGAGGAAAGGCATATATTAAAAATAATAGCACCTATGTCTAAATAATGGAGGAAAGGCATCTATATATATATGCCACCAAATTTTTTGATAAAGTCTTGTCCTCAAATTTTGAATGCATTCGAATTGATAACGTAATGCGAGAAGAGCCTATGTGTTCAAGCATGTGTAAAGAGACATGTGAAAGGTTTTATGAAATTCAGGTTCATTGAAGAATCATTCACGAAGGATAACCAAATGCATAGGCACCTTTGACCTAGTGTTTCGTGCACTATGTAAGAAGCATGAGGTCCTACGATAAAGTCTCACTGGGGATGCTTGTTGTGTTGAAATGCTCAAAGCGTTTTTGAGTTTTCAAAGGGTGCAAAATATTAAGGTATTTATTTTGGTTCATGACCCTATGAACATGTGATGGCATGTGGCCTAACGGTGGCTTGGTTGTGGTTAAGACGCTAAGTGAGGATGTGTCAAGGGATCGAATCCCATCACAGATAGAGGCAAGTTAATATTTTTTAATATTTTATTTTTCTAAAGTTTCCCTAGAAGAAATAAGAGTTATGATGCACCTTAAGAAAAAGAGAGATTTTTGGTGATTTTATTTTTGGAAGTATATCATATTATATATCATTGGAAAGTTTATTTCAAGGGATATTTTATTAACTTGCTTAGCGGAAGAAATAAGGTGTGTGTAAAGAGATATTACTGATTTTGTAAAGAGGTTCAAAAGTGAAGGTTGCTTTGTTCTTTTTCAAAGAAGATTAATTCTTTCATGAGGGGACATGATGTATTTTTTTGAGTAGGATTAATAAGGTGTTATTTGGATATTATTTTTGTGTTATTAATCATGATCCCTAACCATTATTTAAAGTTGAAAATGAAATTTTGTTGAGTGTGGTAGATTTAGTGGACAACTAATAAGGCATCAAAAAGGTATGAGCAATATTCTCCATTGACTTTGTTTATGGTGTTTGATTTATGAAATATCATTGGAGAGAAAATAATTGTTTATGGTTTCCTTTTCAAAATTGGTTGGTTCAATGCTTCAAGGTTTTTTGGTTTGAGAGTTGTATTTAAACCTTGTTTTATAAGAATTGTTGTAGAAACCATTAGTTGTGTGAAAAACCTGAGATAGGGTTTGAGAAGGACATGAGTATCATTGTTATGTGAAGAATGTTTTATAAGCATTGTTATTGAAGCCCATTTATTGTACAAAGAACTTGAACTTGAGTTAGAGAACAACATGAGTATCATTGTTATGTGAGATTTGTGGTTGAGAATTTTTGGAAATATTTGAGTTGATTGATACTTGCTTGGACTAGGGTTTGTGAGAAAGAGTTATTCCTTGTGGTGATTGGTTGATTAGATTTTTTTAAGCCTAGTAAATTGATTGTGTGAAGTGGTTGTCAAGTTCCATGAAACAAACTATTCTATATTCTGATTTAAGTTGAGATCATTGTGATATTCTCACAATGACACTGAGAGGGGGGTTGAATCAGTGTAGCTATTTAAATTCAGATCTACAACTCTTTTAAAACTTAAGCAAGGAGAACTTAAAAATAGATAAAGCAATTTAAACAAGAGAGCAATCCACAACACATGATTTAACGAGGTTCACCAGTTTTTGCTACTCCTCAAAAATTAGACTGCTTGGACTTCCATCCAAATCTAGCCTTTGCAAAGCACCAACTTTACAAATAATTTACCAACACCCACTGGAAGGAGCACCAACCCCTAATTTATCTGCACCAATAGAAAGGAGCACCAACCCCTAATTTATCTGCACCAACGGAAAGGAGCACCAACCCCTAATTTATCTGCATCAACGGAAAGGAGCACCAACCCCTAATTCCAAGCACCAACTTGGACTTCAGTTTTGAACAGATTTAATGACATAAAAATACCTTCTCTTCTACTAGACCCTCATTGGTCTAATTCATTTTAACAAGAACTACAAATACTTATAGCTCTACTATTATCTCTTACAACACTCTCTTCTGTATCTTTTTTAGCACAATGCACTCTGCTTATTTTCACAGCTCCTTTTTCCTTTTATTCGGAAAATCACAACACTCATGCCTCATGCAGAGCTCAACCCTAACCCTAACTTCTTGTACATGAAAACATTCTTTCGGCTCTACTTACTGTGCTCTTAAATGCTTACTTATGCCTTTGAAAGCCTTATCTGCCCACTTTATGGCTCTGATAGCCTTTTTGGCGCTCTGTCAGTATATCCGTCATTCTAACAGATTTATCTTCTCATTTATGACTCTGATCATCTTACCTCTTATTTATATTATTATCTTTGAAGTCTTACCTACTTATTTATAGCTTTGACAGCCTTTTCTGTTCTCTTACAGCTCTAACAGTAGAACTACCACTCTGATAGCCTTTTTGTCTTCTTCTCGACCTACATGCGTGAAAACACATGTCATGAAATCATGACACTTTCTGCCTCCATACACTCTACTTGGCTTGCACCAATGAAAACATGACATGTCATGAAATCATGACACTTTTCGCTTCCTTGCACTCTTCTCTGCATGCACCATGAAAACATGACATGTCATGAAATCGTGACACTTTTCGCTGCTTTGCACTTCTTCTCTGCATGCACCAACGAAAACATGACATGTCACAAAATCATGACACTTTTTGCTGCCGTACACTCTTCTCTGCATGCACTAGAAAAAACATGACATGTCACGAAATCATGACACTTTTCATTGTCATACACTCTTCTTTGCATGCACCAGAAAAAACATGACACGTCGCAAAATCATGACACTTTTCACTGACGTACACTCTTCTTTGCATGCACCAGAAAAAATGAAACATGTTGCGAAATCGTGACACTTTCTGCCTCTGTACATTCTCTCTCCTCTCTTAGTCGTGAAAATGTGACATGTCGCGATATCGCAACATTTTTCCTCCTTAGCACTTTTCTTCTCATCGGGTCACGAAAATGCAACATGTCGTGAAATCGTGACACTTTTTCTCCTTAGCGCTTCCTCTTGCAAATTTTCATGAAATCGTGACACTTTTCCTTGCAAGCTCTTTCTCTCAAACATGTCACGAAATCATGACACATTTTTATCCGTACTACCTCTCTTGCAGATTGTCATGAAATCACGACACTTTTCTTTGCAAGCTTCTTCTCTCAAACATGTCGCGAAATCGTGACACATTTTCGTTTGTACTGCCTCTCTTGCAGATTTTCATGAAATCGTGACACTTTTCTTTGCAATCTCTTTCTCCCCGAACATGTCATGAAATCGTGACAGTTTTCTTTGCTTGCGCCTTCTCTCCAAACATGTCGCGAAATCACGATAGTTTTCTTGCATGCGCTGCTTCTTCGAACATGTCGTGAAATCGTGACAGTTTTCTTACTTGCCTTCTTTGCTTCCAACATGTCGTGAAATCATGACAGTTTTCCTTGCGCTTTCTCTTTCATCCAACATGTCGTGAAATCGCGACATCTTTTTCTCTCTCCTATTTCTCTTCGCTTTGGACCGTGAAAATGAAACATGTCGCGAAATCGTGACATATTTTTCTCTCTCCTCTTTCTCTTCGCTTTGGACCGCAAAAATGAAACATGTCATGAAATCATGATAGTTTTGCTAGCATTTTCTCTCTCCTCCGATATGTCATGAAATCGTGACAGCTTTTCCAGCATTTTCTCTCTCCTTCGATATGTCGCAAAATCGTGACAGAAAACATGTCGCGATATCGCGACAGTTTTCTTACTTGTCTTTTTCTTTGATCCTTTGAATCTGGGCCACTTCTGTCTTCTTGGAAATTCATTGTACATGCTCTGACTGACCTCTAAACTCCTGTCCACTGCATCAACTGATCTATCTGTCTGTGTTGACAACAATGACAATACTATTTTTGCACCTTGCTCAACAATCTCCCCCTTTGGAATTGTTGGCAACACATGTGCAATTTCTTGTAATTCTTCTCCCCCTTTGACAATAATACCAAAGGGTTGCTACAGACTCCCCCTGAGTCCATGCACAATCATTCTCAGGCACACAATATTACAGTTAGCAAAAATTACAAACATGAGCAAACAGATAATCAAATATATAAATGCTCCCCCTGAGAATGTGTTCCCGAAAGCTAGTCAGTTCTTGGGTAGTGTGACCACTCCCAACTTACTGCGGAGGTATTCAAAAACTTCCTTGGGCAACGGTTTAGTGAAGATATCCGCTACTTGCTCTGTAGTTGGAACAAAATCCAATTTAACCTCACCTTCTGCAACTTTATCCTTCAAAAAGTGATACCGGATTGCAATATGTTTGGTGCGAGAATGCATAACCGGATTCTTTGAGATGTTAATAGCACTGGTATTATCACATTTAACTAAAATTGGCTCTTTGAAGTTAATACCAAGATCTTTCAGGGTTTGTCTCATCCATAAAATCTATGTACAACATGTTGTTGTTGCAATGTATTCTGCCTCTGTTGTGGATAGAGAGACTGATTCTTGTTTCTTGCTGTGCCATGCTACCAACCTGTCTCCAAGATAGAATGCACCTCCACTGGTACTCTTTCTGTCATCTATACATCCTGCCCAATCTGCATCAAAATATGCAATAAGAGTGAAGTCCTTACCTTTTGGGTACCATAACCCATACTCCATAGTACCCTTGAGGTACCTAAAGATCCTCTTCATAGCTGTCACATGAGTCTCTTTGGGACTAGCCTGAAATCTTGCTACCATGCATACTGCCTGTAAGATATCTGGTCTGGTAGCTATCAAATACAGTAGGCTTCCAATCATAGATCTGTACATGGTTTGATCTACATCTGGAGATTTTTCATCCTTGCTCAACTTGCAACCTATTGTCATGGGAGTGCTAACAGTTTTACAATCCTCCATTGTGAACTTTTTCAGCATTTCTTTCACATATTTAACTTGAGAAATAAAAATGCCCTTTTCACTTTGGTTAACTTGCAGTCGAGGAAATATGAAAGTTCACCAATCATAGACATTTCAAATTCTTTCTGCATTTTATTTGCTATGTCTCTACATGACTCATCATTGCTACTACCAAAAATTATATCATCAACATAAACAACAAGGACAATAAGTTGGCCATTGTCTATTTTGACATACAAGTTACTATCCACCATACCTTTCTTGAACCCTTGTTCAGTGAGATAGTTGTCTAGTCTTGCATACCATGCTCTGGGTGCCTGTTTCAAGCCATACAAAGCTTTCTTCAACTTGCAAACAAATTTGGGATTATCACCGAGTTGAAAACCATCTGGCTACTCAATATAAACTTCTTCTTCAAGATTTCCATTCAAAAATGTTGATTTCACGTCCATCTGATAAACTTTGAAATTCCTATGGACTGCTAAAGCCAGAAACATTCTGATTGCCTCGAGTCTAGCCACTGGTGCAAAAGTTTCCTCAAAATCAATACCTTCAACTTGAGCATAGCCTTTATAGACCAATCTTGCTTTATTCCTTACAACCTGTCCGTCTTCATTCAATTTGTTTCGAAAAATCCATTTAGTACCGATTATGTTTTTATTTGTAGGCCTTGGTACTAACTCCCAGGTTTTGTTTTTCTCAATCTGATCTAGTTCTTCATTTATTGCCTTCATCCAACTTTCATCTGTGCTTGCTTCAGCAATATTTTTGGGCTCAATGCTGGATAATAGGGAGTAGTTACTTACTACTCTTCTTCTTGTCTTAACACCAACTGTGGGGTCCCCAATAATTTGCTCTCTGGGATGATTTTTCTGCCAGCTTCCCGTTTTGAATTTATTGTTTTCTTCTACTTCTGAATCAATACTTAAATCATCTGGGTCAATTTTTTGATTCTCTTTTGTTTCCTTTTCTTCATCTCCTTCAATAACTTCTTCATAAATAGGGTAGTTTTCTTCATAGCTGACTGCTCGTTTCCTATCTTCATCAAATTTAACATCGGCACTATCTACAATTTTCTTTAGCCTTTTGTTGTAGCATTTGTAAGCTTTGCTTTTTGATGAATAGCCAACAAAAATACCTTCATCAGCTCTATCTTCAAACTTACCAAGATTATCTTCAGTTCTTTTGATGTAACACTTGCTGCCAAAGACTTTGAAGTATTTTGTTGTTGCCTTCTTGCCGAACCATAGCTCATAAGGGGTTTTGCTTTCATGCGTCCTCAACATGCACCTATTTTGGATATAAACTATAGTATGGACTGCCTCTTTCCAAAATTTGTCTACAATTTTGCTTTCAGTCAACATTGTCCATGCCATTTCCTGCACAGTTCTATTCTTTCTTTCTACAACACCATTCTGCTGAGGTGTCCTTGCTGCTGAAAACTGTCTTCTGATCCCATATTTTTGACAGTATTCTGCAAAATCCTCTGAGATGAACTCTCCTCCTCTATCTGATCTTAAGCATTTGATCCTCTTTCTTGTTTCATTCTCAACTTGGTTTTTGAAAGTCTTGAACATTTCAAAAGCTTCAGATTTTTGCTTCAAAAAGAATATCCAGGTCATTCTGGAATAGTCATCTATGCACAACATAAAGTATTTGTCACCATTTATACTTTGTGTTCTCATGGGTCCACATAAATCAGTATGTATTAGTTCTAAAGGTTTGCTGGTAAAGTACTCCTTTGATTTAAATGTGGCTCTAGTTTGCTTCCCCTTTTGGCATGAAGCACAAATACTATTTAGTGGTTTGCCAATGGAGGGTATATCTCTTACTACCCTTTTTGAGCTTATTTTTACCAAATTGTCAAAGTTGATATGACCGAGCCTCTTGTGCCACAGCCAATTTTCATCTTCCTATCCAATCAAGCATGCTCCTTCTGAAGTCTCTGAGAGAGTATACAGGTTTCTAGAAGTCCTTGATCCAGTAGCAATCAACTTCCCACTACTAGCTTTTCTCACTTCACAACCCTACTTCTTAAAAATTACTTCATGACCTCTGTCACAGATTTGACTTACGTTGAGCAAGTTATGCTTCAGACCAATCACAAACAAGACTTCTTTTGAATTGATCTTTCCGTCACTGATCCTTTGCCAACTATCTTTGCTCCATCATTATTTCCAAATTTCACAGAACCTCCTTCGTAATTCTGTAACTTCTCAAATTTTTGCTTGTCACCTGTCATGTGACTGGAGCATCCACTATCAAGTATCCATGGTGCAGATTTGTTCTGTGCTTTAAAAGTAGTCTAAACAATCAAAGATTCCTTTTCTTCTTGGAGTTTCTCCTTTTCTTTCCATTATGGTTTGATAGCAGTTTTGGCAACTTGTTTTGCCTTTCCCCTTTCATTAGCTTGTGCTTGTTTTTCAAGAAATTTTTTGTTTTGTTTCAATCCATTTGGTTGAGATTTTCTACCCTGATATTTATTTGCTACAAAAGTGCTTCTATAGTATCTTGCAATGTGTCCAAAATTATGATAGTTATAACATTCTACTGCATAATCCACCAATGGAGAAAAGACATTTCTACTAGTGAAATTCCTTTGTGCTACATTATGACTGCAATCTGAAATCTTATGGCCATAAGCATTGCATTTAAAACAATAACCAGAAAAGGAATGATTAAACCTGGGTGAAGGTCTTTGCCAGTTTGAAGTAGGAGCCATGAATCTTCTCCTTCTTGGATGTGTGACTTTTGTGAATCCATCTTTGTCAGTACTCTTCTTGAGTCTGGCATTATTGCTTTCTTTGGCATGATTTGTTTTTTCTTGATCAACCCTGATCTTATATTCTTTCTTTATGGGTTCTACATTTAAGGCCTTTGAACCCTTTGATGATTCTCCTTCATCGAAGCCCAAACCAAATTTGATGCTGGAAGGCCTTTGGTTATTTAAAATTTTATCCAGCTTTACAGAACTTTCTTCAAACTTATGATAACAACTCAATTTCTGATTCATCTCCTCTAGCTGCATCCTTAACCTAACAATGTCTTCTTCTAGCTTGTTGCATTCATCTATCTTTACGGTTAATTGTACTTCAAGAACTTTAGACATTTTCTTAAATTTGTCTGTCTGTACTTTCAAGTTGTTTATTCTTTCACTGGCATCCTCAAGCTTTCTTGAAACCTTTTTATTCTTTTTCCTTTCTGTGCTCAGCTCTTTAAGTGCAGCAACCAACTCACCTTCCAGATATACTTCAGCCTCATCCTCAGGTTTTTCATTACATTCCTATTTTTCCTCTATTTTTCTTTCTTCAAATGCCATGAACAGAGCTTCATCTGCTTCTTCTTCAGATTCCTCACCGGAGCAGTCTTCAGAAGAGCTGACATTCTTGGATATGAAACTTTTCTTCTTGAAGTTGCTTTTTCTAAAATGTGGTTTCTTCTTCCAGTCACTTCTTTCTTGGTGTGACCCTTCATTATTTTTGTTTTTCTCATTCATTGGACAATTAGCTGCAAAGTGCCCGATGCCTCCATAGTTGAAGCACTTAAGCGGTAACTTTCCTCTATACTTTCCTTTTCCCTTTATTAGTTTCCTAACAAAGTTTGCTTCTATTTCATCTGAAGACTCTTCTTCCTCAGATTCTTTTTTAGCTTTTATATTTTTGTGTGCTTTAAAAGTAGCTTCTCTGTCTGAGGGCTTAGTTTGTCCTATTCTCATTTCGTATGCAGTTAAAGAACCATGCATTTCATCCATGCTAAAAGTATTTAGATCTTTAGCTTCTTCTATAGCAGAAACTTTAGAATCAAATATTTTGTGAAGAGTTCTTAGTACCTTTTTCATGATGACCACATCTTCCATTTCCTCGTCGAGTCCTCTAATCGCATTAATGATTCCATTGACTCTCAGCATATAGGCCTCTATGTTCTCATCGTCATTCATTTTTAATGCTTCGAACTAAGCTCGATGCGTTTGTAGCTTGGCTTCCTTGATCTTGTTGTCTCCTTCATGAATGCTCTACAGTTTGTCCCACATGTCTTTTGTCATTTTATAGCTCATGATCCTTATCAGTTCATTGTCTACTAACCCACACATTATAGCATTCTTTGCTTTAGAGTTATTCTCAAACTTTTTCTTCTCAACAACATCTGTTGGAGGAGTAGAGGATATTGTGTATCCACTGTCTACTGACTCCCAAATGTCATATCCCAAAGCACACAGATAAGTCTGCATCCTGAGTCTCCAAAAAGAGTAATTAGTTCCATCAACCAAGGGAGCTTTGTTGGATGAAAATCCTTCACCATCGGCCATTGTGTTTCTTCCAAGATCACCTTAGCTGATTGAGCTTGTTCAGGAACCTTGCTCTGATACCAATTGATATTCTCACAATGACACTGAGAGGGGGGTGAATCAGTGTAGCTATTTAAATTCAGATCTACAACTCTTTTAAAACTTAAGTAGGGAGAACTTAAAAATAGATAAAGCAATTTAAACAAGAGAGCAATCCACAACACACGATTTAACGAGGTTCACCAGTTTTGGCTACTCCTCAAAAATTAGACTGCTTGGACTTCCATCCAAATCTAGCCTTTGCAAAGCACCAACTTTACAAACAATTTACCAGCACCCATTGGAAGGAGCACCAACCCCTAATTTATCTACACCAACAAAAAGGAGCACCAACCCCTAATTTATCTACACCAACAGAAAGGAGCACCAACCCCTAATTTATCTCCACCAACAGAAAGGAGCACCGACCCCTAATTTATCTGCACTAACAGAAAGGAGCACCAACCCCCTAATGCCAAGCACCAACTTGGACTTCATTTTTGAACAGATTTAATGACATAAAAATGCCTTATCTTCTACTAGACCCTCACTGGTCTAATTCCTTTTAACAAGAACTGTAAATACTTACAACTTTGCTATTCTCTCTTACAGCACTCTCTTCTGTATCTTTTTTAGCATAATGCACTCTGCTTATTTTCACAGCTCCTTTTTCTTTTTATTCGGCAAATCACAACACTCATGCCTCATGCAGAGCTCAACCCTAACCCTAACTTCCTGTATATGAAAACATTCTTTCGGCTCTACTTACTATGCTCTTAAATGCTTACTTACACCTTTGATAGCCTTATCTGCCCACTTTATGGCTCTGACAACCTTTTTGGTGCTTTGTTAGTATATCCACCGTTCTGATAGATTTATCTTCTCATTTACGACTCTGATCATCTTACCTGCTTATTTATGGCTCTAACAGTCTTACCTGCTTATTTATGGCTTTGATAGTCTTTCCTGCTTATTTATAGCTCTGACAACATTTTCTGTTCTCTTACAACTCATAGTAGAACCGCCGCTCTGACAGCCTTTTTGTCTTCTTCTCGGCCTGCATGCGTGAAAACACAACATGTCACGAAATCATGACACTTTTTGCCTCCGTACACTCTACTTGGCTTGCACCAGTGAAAACATGACATGTCACGAAATCGTGACACTTTTCGCTTCCTTGCACCCTTCTCGGCATGCACCAGCGAAAACATGACATGTCGTAAAATCGTGACACTTTTTGCTGCCTTGCACTTCTTCTCCGCATGCACCAGCGAAAACATGACATGTCGCGAAATCATGACACTTTTCATTGCCGTACACTCTTCTCTGCATGCACCAACGAAAACATGACATGTCACGAAATCATGACACTTTTCACTATCGTACACTCTTCTTTGCATGCACCAACGAAAACATGACATGTCACGAAATCATGACACTTTTCACTGTCGTACACTCTTCTTTGCATGCACCAGCGAAAATGGAACATGTCACGAAATCGTGACACTTTCTGCCTCCGTACATTCTCTCTCCTCTCTTAGTCATGAAAATGTGACATGTCGCGATATCACGACATTTTCCTCCTTAGCACTTTTCTTCTCACCGGGTCACAAAAATGCAACATGTCGTGAAATCGTGACACCTTTTTCTCCTTAGCGCTTCCTCTTGCAAATTTGTCATGAAATCATGACACTTTTCCTTGCAAGCTCTTTCTCTCAAACATGTCACGAAATCGCGACATGTTTTCATCCGTACTGCCTCTCTTGCAGATTGTCATGAAATTGCGACACTTTTCTTTGCAAGCTTCTTCTCTCAATCATGTCGTGAAATCACGACACATTTTTGTCCGTACTGCCTCTCTTGCAGATTATCGCAAAATCGTGACACTTTTCTTTGCAATCTCCTTCTCCCCGAACATGTCATGAAATCGTGATAGTTTTCTTTGCTTGTGCCTTCTCTCCAAACATGTCATGAAATCGCGATAGTTTTCTTGCATGCGCTGCTTCTTCGAACATGTCACGAAATCACGATAGTTTTCTTACTTGCCTTCTTTGCTTCCAACATGTCACAAAATCATGATAGTTTTCCTTGCGCTTTCTCTTTCGTCCAACATGTCACGAAATCATGACATCTTTTTCTCTCTCCTCTTTCTCTTCGCTTTGGACCACAAAAATGAAACATGTCGCAAAATCATGACATCTTTTTCTCTCTCCTCTTTCTCTTCGCTTTGCACCGCGAAAATGAAACATGTCACAAAATCGTGACATCTTTTTATCTCTCCTATTTCTCTTCGCTTTGGACCGCAAAAATGAACATGTCACGAAATCGTGATAGTTTTGCCAGCATTTTCTCTCTCCTTCGATATGTCACGAAATCACGACAGTTTTTCCAGCATTTTCTCTCTCCTCCGATATGTCGTGAAATCGCGATAGAAAACATGTCACGATATCGCGACAATTTTTTTACTTGTCTTTTTCTTTGATCCTTTGAATCTGGGCCACTTATGTCTTCTTGGAAATTCACTGTACATGCTCTGACTGACCTCTGAACTCTTGTCCACTACATCAATCGATCTATCTGTCTGTGTTGACAACAATGACAATACTGTTTCTACACCTTGCTCAACACATTATGGATCATTTTTGTCATCCATTGTAGAGTGCATTGCCATTCATTATTGAGTTCATCATTGAGCCTTACATTCATATATTTGTGGATGATATTTGAGTGCTACTTGAGCATGATTGATTGAGCCTTTGAGAAGGCCTTTGGGATATATTTATAGGTAGATTTGTGGTAGCTTTTATGCATGATTGATTGAGCCTTTGAGAAGGCTTTTTGGGATATATTTTTGGATGGATTTGTGGTAGATTTTATGCATGATTGATTGAGCCTTTGAGAATAATTTTGGATAGATTTCTGGATATATTTGTGGTAGTTTTTGTGCATGATTGATTGAGACTTTAAGAAATCTTTTGGATAGATTTGTGGATGTATTTTGATTAAGTTCTTGGTGAGATTTCTAGAGTAAATTTGAGCAAGTTCTTAGTGAGCTTGCTAGAGCATATTTTGAGAAAGTTCTTGGTGAGCTCGCTAGATAATATTTTGAGTAAGTTATTGGTGAGCTTGCTAGAGTAGATTTTGAGTAAGTTCTTGGTGAGCTTTCTAGAGCAGATTTGAGCAAGTTCTTGGTGAGATTGCTAGAGCAAATTTTGAGCAAGTTCTTAGTGAGCTTACTAGAGAATATTTTGAGCAAGTTCTTGGTGAGATTGCTAGATCATATTTTGAGTAAGTTCTTGGTGAGCTTGCTGAAGCAGATCAATGGATTTCCTACCTAAGCAGATCAGGATTGCCTTGCTGATCAGATCAGTGGATTGCCTACCTAAGCAGATCAAGATTGCCTACTTTAGTAGATCAGTGGATTGCCTAGTTGAGAAGATTAGTGAATTTCCTTGCTAAGAAAATTAGTGGATTGCCTACCTAAGCAGATCAGGATTGTCTACTTGAGTAGACCAGTGGATTGCCTACCTGAGTAGATCAGTAGATTACCTAGCTGAGAAGATCAGTCGATTGCCTTGTTGAGAAAATCAATGGATAGCCTAGCTTTGATCAGATTAAAGTAATCATTTTTATTGGGATAAGGATCCCTATTTCTTTATGAAATATTAAAAAGAGATTATATTGTGAAGTACCCCACATTGGGGGAACCACATTAAATACTGTGTCTCAATTATATGTGGTGATTTGTGCTCTTTCTTACTATTTCTATCTATGTCATTAATGTACATTGATATATTTGGATATTGCAATTAAGGACACTAATTGATATTGGTTTGGAAATAAATTAAAAAGTGGGTGCTATAATTTTCACCCCCCCATCTTAGTATAAGTTTGTGTTATTCAATTGGTATCAGAGTGGGTTCATTCAAAAATGCCAACAACTTGAGGGTAGATTCTACAAGAATATAGTTTGCTTCATAGAATGGATCATCTACAAATAAGGCTCCACTATTTTACGATAATAATGATGCTTTTTGGAGCATGAGAATGAATAAATACTTGATATCACAAGGATATGAGGTATGTAATATGGTTGATAAATAGTATAAGGTTGAAGGTGATCCCGAGGTAGATAAGACTATCATAAAATTGGTTGAGATCAATGCAAGGGCAATTAATTGTATTTTGAGTGGGTTATGTGAGACAAATTTTGCAAAGGTCATGGTATGTAATTCAGCTAATGAAATGTAGACCAAGTTGCAAAATATCTATGAAGGAGATTCCAAGGTAAAGTTGGCAAAACTACAAACTCATAGAAAAATATTTGAGGAATTGAAAATAGACTATTCTAAAGATATAGGAAAGTTTTTACTTCAATTTTATGATATTACTAACACCATGATAGATCTAGGATTTGAGATGAAAGAATCAAAAGTTACTCAAAAGGTTTTGAGATCACTTTCCATGAAGTATGATGCAAAGGTTTTAGCAATAGAAGAAACAATGGATACCAACAAACTAACAATGGAAGAACTATAAGGAACTTTCACAACTTACGAGATGAGGATAAGTAAGCATTAGGTTCCAATAAAATAAATTGCATTCAAGGCTTTATGAAAAAGAAAGGGAAAATTCCAAAGACAGATAGAGATTCAAATAATTATGAGGAAGCTAACTTCATCAAAAGGAAAAAGGACTCAAGGAATTATAGAGATATGAAGAAAGTCAAATGCTATAAGTGTGGTGATTTTTGCCACTATGCAAACAAGTTTCCACATGAAGAAAATAATGATAATGAAAAATAGGGTCACAAAATAAAAGATGGAAAGCGTAAGAATGACAAAGATGACAGATACAAGCAAAGTAGGTATGATAAGAAGAAATTTTTTTGTAGGAAAAAGAAAACTTTCTACATTGAAGAAGCAAGTGATAGCTCAAATCATAGTGATAGATACGAGTTAGATGATGAAAAGGAAGAACATTTGTTCCTAGTAATAGAAGGTGAAAGAGAATAGTGTTTTATGTGTGGTAAAAGAGATCACATATCAGGATATTGCAATGGATTCAATGATAGTGAAGATGACATGACACATCAAGGAAACATGCATGGTCAAAGAAATCACAAAAGTTTATTTGCTATAGAATATTATAATGATCTTAGTGACAATGAGGATGAATAAGGGTTTTTATATGGGATAAAAGAGTAGAAGAAGAACATTCACTCCAAACAGAATAATTTAAACAAGAGAATATTATAAGAAAGACAGATGTCTTAGTTGATCTAAAAGAAGACTTCAATGATATCCATGAGCAACTACAAGAGGTTAAGGAGAATCTAAAATAATTGTGATGTTCCATACCTGAGAAGTTTGATCCATCACATGACTCAAAATGTCAAGATATTTTCACTAAGAAGGAGACATGTATTTCAAAGACAATAAATATGGATGTCAATTTGCTATTTGACACAAATGAAGAGAAAGAAGAGGAAGGTCTTAAAGCACCAAAGATATCATATTTGAGGTTTTGGGAATCACACTCAAAAGGAAAGGAAGTTCTAAAATATGAAATCAATGAAGCACCTAAGTGTTATGAAGAAAATTCCAAAGTTACTATGGCTCCAAAAATTAAGTTTGGATCTTGGTTTGAGATAGTTGAATCAAGTTCAAAAAGAAAAGAAATTCTTGAAAAGGAAAGCAAGGAAGAAATTAAGGAAACAGATTTAGATACTACATAGAAGGTTCAAGGATACAATGCACAAATAAAAAATGATCACAAGGTTAATGGTCAAGAAAGGTATGAGAAAACAAAGGCATGAACAAAGGGCTTTTCAAGGACATTGTTTTTCTTGTGATGGATTTGGTCATAGGGCTATACACTGTAGGGTTTATGGATCAAATAAGTTTGATTTTTCTAGAAGAAAATTCAAAGGAAGAAGGTATGGTTTTTAGGGACATTTCTTCTCATGTAATAGGATTGGTCATAGATCTTCTCAGTGCAAATAAAATGAGAAACATGGTTTTCTATTTAGAGCTACATAATTTAGAAGTCATTGTCATAATGATTATGAAACATAACTTCACAATACAGGTTTAGGAAACAAATGGATATGGAAATTATTTCAAGAATGAATTCAGGATATGGGCACCATCCAAAGGCTACAATATCAAGTGTTTTAATTGAAATAACTTTGGACATATTTCAAAATGGTGTAGGACTCAATTCCAAACAAGTTTAAGACAAGAAGGTCAAGCAGTTTCAAGGCAAGAAGGTCAAACAAGTTCAATACAAGAAGATCAAGTAATTCATCAAGAGAAGGATATCAAAAAAATATGGAAGTTAACAGAGGAAAGAAATAATGTAATATGGGAGTAAAAGTACTCCCACCCCAAAATTAATCACCTCAAAAGAGAATGTGGTGAGGGGGCTATTCTTAAGAGTCATATCTTTTAGCCCCATAGGTGTCCATTTTGCCATTGATGTCAAAGGGGGAGATATTTGAGTTAGGGCGAGTAGCATCCAAAGAGAGCATTCAGTTAGGGGGAGCAACCTCCAAAGAGAGTATTGATTTAGGGGTAGCAACCTCCATAGAAAGTATTGAGTAAGGGAGAGCAGCTTTGATTATTAGAGATGGTTTTTACAGTGATTGTGGTGATTTGGATTAGAGGTGTTGTCATCAATGACAAAGGGGGAGATTGTTGGAAATTTGAGTTATTTTATGTTTTCATTGATGTCACATGGATCATTGATTTTATATGAATCACATTTGAGTTTTGGTGGTAACAACACTTCATAAATAATAATTTATGATATTTTGGAGGAGCATGGATATATACAGATTTTTAGTGAAAACCAAGGTAGGCAAAATAAAAGGTTTTATTTAAAACCATGGATGGTATATTTGAAATGGTTTTTTCTTAAAACCTAGGTTGGATTTTCATTTCATCGAAAAAGGTGCCCCGGTGATGGAGATATTTAATTTTAAATATTTAGTTTACATTTTAAATTATCTAAACTTTAAAGTTTAATTTTAAAATTAAAAATAAAATTATAGCTGTATCGCTCCAAATTTTTTGCATCCTTACCTTCAGGCTATAGGATCCTCATCCGGAAGGGGGATGCTAGAAGGATGGGACAATACCTCGGACTAAGAGGCCCTTTGAAGGTCCCGCCTCTCGGGGGAGGGGTATAAGGGTGAATTTTCGATGGATGGTGGGTTCACCAGTAAACTTTTGAATGGCAGTTTCCACACCTAGGTTGAGAGTAGGTTTGATGTGTTCATTTTATATTTTAATCGTTCAATTCCTATGTTTAGACAAGATGAATCTAAACTATTCTATATGCCAATGCTGATTTTTACGAATACAAAAAACATGAATAAATGCTAAACATAGAGAGTATGCTAAATAGGATAGAATATACCTGATTCCATATGTCTAATGAAGATTATGAGGTTTGTAGAAGTCCAAATCGTCTCAAATCATATGTAATCATCTAGAATTGCATAGAATCATCTCAGATCTCAGTCGGTCATCTGAGATCAGACCGAATCATTGATGATTTGATGAATTCATCAAACGAATTCGTCAGAAACCTACAATCACAAAAACAGATACAAAATACCAAAAATGCAACTGCAAAAGCAAGGGGAAATGATAGAAATAATAGTAAAATTGCCTAAATGATAGATCTAGATAACAATTAAAAGTAAATGCATCAATTTGATAGTTTATTTTGACTTTATCATGCATCTATTCTAAATGAGGTGAACTCCAGGATGAATAAATATAATAAACTAAGATAATGCATAAATAAATTAAAGGTAAAAGATAAGAAAATGCAAACTTCGGGATATGATTGCCTCCAATCTAAACTATAGTTGAGATCACCTCTGATCATATGAGATCATCACCGATCTATGACAGGATCATATGAAATCATCTAGAATCGCTTGCGACAATCCGAGCTTGCTCCGACTAAAAAATAGTAAAATTCCTGCAAGAAAACATGAAATACATAATGCAGACGATGGTGCAAGGATGCTATAATGCATAAGGAACTAAATTTGCAAGGAAATCAGTAAGCTAGGGGGTTCAAGGGGATAAACTAATAAAACCCCAGTTTATATAGGATTAGGGATATGTTAGGAGGTTGGAGATCATCCCAATTTGGGAGATCTCCATCGAGGGAGACTCTAACTGCACAGACACGGTTTCTGCCCAAGTTAGAGAAGTTGTTGAACATAATCTAATTATGAAAATTCAATTTTGAGATGAAATCATCTAGACGTTCTATTCCAGATGAATTCGTCAGATCTGGGATGATTTCATCTAATTGTCGATGATATCGTCCAACAGTCAAAACAAATCCTAAAAATGGCATAAAAAACAAGGAAAGAGGTTAACAGGCGGTTTGGATTAAAATTCAAATTTTTATCTTTTTTTTTGTATTTACATGGTGGAATCGGTAGCCACCACGAATCCGGGTAGGCTGTCCAGCTTTTATGGATGCCATAGTATTCTATGTTGTCCGCCCCGAAATTCGCCACAAAGATCTTCGCGTAGTCTGTCCCTATAACCACCATGCCACAATTATTTTAAACCTTTTATGTCATTGAAAGCACTAGGAAAGGGACAAGCGTTCAGTCCGGTGAGGCCCAAGATTTGAACCTTGGACCTCTGCCCCCCTTATGGGGTTTAGATGAACCAATTTTTTATCTTTTTACTAAGGTTTAACAGTGCCAATTTTAGGGTGCTATATTTTGCCCCCTCTTTAGCGAATTTTCTGAAGAAAATGCGTTAAAGATGAGTTTTTCCCATTTTACGAGAAAGCAAAAATTTACTCCATTTCTTAGACAAGATTCTAGGTCGAATCGTGTGACTGCTGACTACGGTGCCCCCTCCGTGTTTTTACTCAAATCAAACGTTTGATGTAAAAATGTGGAAAAGCAAAATTAAAAAAATGTTATTGTTTTTGAATAAAATTAAGAAAAATAGGGTAAAACCCTAATTCATTTTTACTATTTATTTTTACTATTCTAGAGCTTTGCAGAGAAAAAAAATGGTGGAGACAGCACACTGATCGACAAAGGTCCAGCGTGGGCTACGGGTAAGGATATAATCCTAGTGAATTAGGTTTGAATTTGTTTTGTGCAATTTTTTGTTTTAAATTTTGATTGTTTTGGGGCATTGCGGCCATTTTTAGGCCGTCGATGACGTTGGGATGAAATCATCCCGAATTCGTCGAAATCGTCCCTAGATCGTCAATTTCGCCCTCCAATAAGGGGTGATCCCAAAGTTGCAAAATTGGAGACAATTTCATCCTAAAAAAGGACGATTTTGCCCAATTTGGGATGATATAATCCAATGGTGGATGATATCATCATTTTTAAGAAATTAAGCTTGATTAAAATGTATTTAATTTGATTTTAATGATTGGTTTATTAATGAATTTTATTGTTTTATTGTTTTTTTTGTAGAAGGGATTACTAAAGAGTCGAGAGTGGAAATACGGTGGGTTGCAAGATGACATAGTCATGCTTGATTAGGCAAAGCATGACTGATTGGCTTAGGTCAATTTATAGCATGTGGTAGAGATGCCACAAGTATTGACAGACATGGGGCTACTAACAGCCCTAGCAGAGAGATGGTATCCGGGGTCGTCCTACTTTCGATTATCGATAGGGGAGATGACTCCCACACTAGAGGACGTATGGAGGATCTTGAGGATCCCCATATAGGGATGGTTGATGACTCCTATGGCCAATTAGAGCCAAGCGATGATGAGGTTTTTCAGAGACCTGAGCTTTGCCCTAGAGAATGGCGGATTGAACATCGAGTCTCTGAGGCAGATGCCTGGGGCATCTAGGTTGACTCAGGTGTTGTCTGAGGTAGTATGTGGCTTACTATTGTGCCACTAGAGTAGGTGCAGGCTACCATGGCTCCTCTCAGATGTGGTTTGTGACATGAGAGACCACGGTTACAGATACTCATGGGGCAACTTTTTCCTATGTCGCTTGTATAAGATCTTGCACGGGGTCATATACAAGGGAGGTTAATGTCTAGTTGTGACATCACTACTACAGTTGGTGCTGGGAGAAAATTATGGTGTGGAGGCCAATGGGGATTCCACTGATAGGGGTTGACTGGGAGGGGCCTCAGGTTTTCTACTAGTGGTTACAGAGGGGGTCACAGTGATGGATCGATCTGCCAATGTCATGGAGGTTGTTGTACGACCTCATCCCAAACCAAATCACCTTGAGGTCATGGCGAGAGCACCCAGGGTGGGCAGAGGATGGGCAAGAGCTAGCTCACATCAGGTGAGTCTGCTGGCTAAGGATGGAGTAGGGAGAGGTAGAGCTCCACCGCTACGACCGAGTTCTATGATAGTTTGGTCTACAATAGGGGATCCCTTCTCTCAGGGATTATGAGTACTCCCGGACTATCCGGGATAGTACCACATTGAGCGGGGCTCTAGACATGTAGTGGTTTTGGAGTCAAGACACAGATGATGCCCCCATATAGCCAGTGGATGGTGATGACACTGGGGTTGCATATGGATATTATGCCTAGTATGCAGGCATTCGCCCTCATCGGATGATGAGGGCGCAGGGTCGAGTGCATGCTATGGTGAGATGGATGGGGAGGCGGCATCAGGCTATGATTTAGGCAACATGGGGTCACAATGGGAGAGAGCAATGACGATATCTATAGAAGAGATGCCAGAGGATGGCACAGACTCCATAGAGGCCACAGGAACTAGGGCAAAGGGAGGAGATATTCCCTTTGTAGTAGGGGGAGAGACCACTATAACTCGATAAGTGTAAGGGTGTCGAGGTGGGGGAGAATAGTGATACAATGGATCTCTAGGCTGAGGTTGCCTACATTTGGGCTCAGGTGCAGAACCTTTAGGATGAGGCTACACGTCTCGGGGATCAGAGTGGAGGGGTGAGCATATAGGAGCTGGTGCGATCTATGGCCCAGACCACATTCTATTAGGGAGTATACTTCTAGTAAGTACAAGAGGGTCAGAGGTTGTAGTTGCCAACCAGCATTGCTGAGCCTATCAGGGTGGGATCATCGAGGACATCCTCATGATTGACAGTGAGGACCTGAGACACAGTCCAGACCTCTATGGGACCACCTCCTTCACCTCAAGGTGGGGGAGGAGATGAGGCTGAGAGCTCGAGGGCTTATCGAGGCTAGCTATTGTAGATTGTAGAGTGTATTATTATATTTTTTTGAGGGGATTGAGTATGCTAGGGTATTGATTGTGGCATACCAATCCAGATGATGTACATAATTGATTGATGATATATATATATAGATTGTATTTTTGATGATATGACTTGTGTATATGTTGTATGATGCTTTAATTTGGAATTTTTTTTGATTGATTATTTATGTAATTATGTCGTTGGAAATAATTATAATTTTTATGTCATGGCATAAAATTGTAAATGAAATAATCTGATGTGCATAAATTGGTTGTTTTTGTGGTGTGATTTGATGAAAAATAAAAGGGACTTCTAACAATAATTTCAAAGGACATTGTCGCTGGTATAGATTGTTTCATGGAGTCACCGCTCAATAGGTTGTCAAGCTAATCCCAGTATAGAAATATTGCTAAAAGTAAAAGAGTGCTTAAGAGACTGTCTTAAGACTTTTGTGTTGTGATGATGAAAAATGATGATGGTTTGTGATTTGTTTTCAGATTTTCATAAAAAATATTATGCATGACATATTTAAAGAAATATGATTTTTTTCTAGGCATAAATTCCTAAGTGTGATAAAATGTTTGAATAAGTCCCTAGGAACTATACCATCTTTGCAAAATTGAATGTTTGACATAATGACATGAAATAGAAAAATTTTGTGTTCTTTTTAAAGCACAATTGGGTAACATAATGATGTAAGCCATATGTTTTTATGAATTAAAATGAAGGGGAAATAAAATGAGAACAATGGTTTGGGCTAGACATAGAATTATAGGTGTAGACTTATACCATCATCGCAAAATCCAAAAAGAATTTGATATTTTAGTTTTATTGCATAATTGTTTTTTTGAGATAAACAGAAAATAATAATATGAACATGACTTTATTTACTATATTTGTGTGATATTTTGTTTGAAAGAATTTTGTGATTTTTGAAAACAATGTATGTAATTGTTTTTATACTAAACAGATGTTCTAAAATAAGAAGATAAAATTATTCCAAAAAGAGTTGCAGAGATATTTTAAATTATCTCAAAGACAAAATATAGATTTATAAGGAACCCTCATGTGCAAATGTGAGTTCATTACCGATCTTGATTTATAATAATGATATAAAAATATCTCAAATAAAAATGTGTGTGCAATTGTATTGTTCATTCACCAATTTTGAGCAAGAGAATTTGATACAAGTAATTTGACTTAACCAAATAAGGGTTCATTGACCATGATTTATATGCATGTAACCATACCAGACTACTATGTAAGTTGGGTCATCAAGAGCTAGCTAATCCATAAGCCGACATAGGTTTGTACAAAAGAAGGTCGCTAATGTGACAAACATATCACCACACTAGGAATTACCCAAGGCCAAGCGGGTTGGGCATAAACCACCTGTTATGGGGCTTACCTCACCATTTTCGAATAATTGAGAATTCCAGGGATTCAAGCTCATTCACCCTTCTTTTCTTTTCAATTGGTAGGGAAGGGATTTTGTTGCTTTTGCTTTTGCTTTTCTCTCTTTCTTTTTTTTTTTTTGTATTTTTGCTTGATATTGAGATAATGCTGAAATATTGCTGCGATGATACAAAATAATATTTTTCTTTTTCTCGTTTGCTTCCTATACTAGGGATACTTGCTCAGATTGGCTGTAGAGCAAGGTATTTTTATTCTAGGTAGGGGTGAGCTTGTCCTTTTGTCAATTATCAAAGAGTCTAGACCATGTGCATGATAGGATAGCAGGGGAAAATTTTTGCTCAAGAAACCACTTTTACTATGTAGCATCATATCGAATTTGCAATGAAATCATTTTAATGTGAAGAGATATACTTGGTTCAAGTAAATAACAAGATCAGTTCTTCTATGCTCAAAAATTTATTTAATTCAACTGTGGACTTTGATATAAGAGAGATTAATAATCATACCAAATAAAATCAAGATATTTATGCATGTGAGTGTGAAAGTGCGGGATTCCAAATAAATGCTAATTTATCCAAAATAATTAAAAATATAACTGCAATACTTCAAGAATTGACAGGTACAAAAATAAAAAATGTTTTTGAAGATTTTGATGGTTTTAAAGTTTTTATATTTTGATTTTGATTGATGAATTGAAATAAACACTATTACTATTTTTGAAAATTTTTATATGGATGATGAAAATGAAACAATATGCAAAATAACAATATATACAAATGATGAAATGACCAAATGTTATGCATAATAACTCTTAAGATGCATAATTTGCATAGGTTCTTTAAGGTCTTTACCATCTAAGGTAGCTAATCGGTATGCTCCCGATCCAAATTTAGCAGTGATGATATACGGTCCAAGCCAGTTGGGCTAAAATTTACCTTTAAGGTCTTTAGTTGCATTAGTATTTTTTTGATTTTATTTTAAGACAAGGTCGTCGATCTCAAAGGATCGATGATGAACTTTCTTGAGGTATGCTCGCTTGAGCTTGTTTTGGTAGGCATGAAGATGCTCCAAAGCATTGATGTGCTTTTCATCTAGGAGTTCCAACTGACTAAATATTCCAGCATGATATTCACCTCCTACTTCAATATCTTGAAGTAGCAGAGCCAAAGAAGGAACTTCTAATTCAAAGGGAAAAATAGCTTCAGCGCCATAGACCAAAACAAAAGGTGAATTACCTGTTGGGGTGTGAACGCTAGTTTGATAAGCCCACAAAGCAGGATATAATTGGATGTGCCAATCGTGACTAGATTTATTGACTAGTATTTTGAGGATTTTGATTAATGTTTTATTAGATGCTTCTTCTTGGCCATTACCCTAAGGATAATAGGGAGTGGACCAACGATGTTGAATTTTATATTTTTGACATAATTTTTTTAACATCTTTATTTTTGAAACAAGTTCCATTATCTGAGATGAGATTTGTAGAAATTTTGAACCTACAAATAATTTTATTAAAAATAAACTTGGAAACTTGGGTTCCAGTGCAAGAAGCTAAGGGTATAGCTTCAACCCATTTTGTGAAATGCTCAGTGGCGGTTATGATAAAATTGTGTCCATCAGATGACATAGGGTTTATTTTTCCAATGATTTCTAAGCCCCATTTTGAAAAGGGCCAAGGAGATGAAATATCCTACAGTTCTTGTGTAGGTGCATGGACAAGGTCAGCATGTTTCTGGAACTTGTCGCAATGGTGCACATAATCATGTGCATCATTATCCATGGTAGGCCAAAAATATCCTATCCTAAGGAGCTTCTTAGGAATGGCGCTACCACTAAAATGTCCCCCACAAGATCCATTGTGGGCTTTACTTAAAGCTGATCTAGATTCTTCGAGATTCAAACATCTCAGTAAGATGCCTTCAAAAGATCTCCTATAAAAGGTATTACAAATAATCATGAAGTGACTTGCTCGTCTACATAATAATCGGCACTGGTTGCTATTACAACTTTTCAAAAAGGTCCCATTTTGAAGAAAATTAAATATATCAGTGTACCATGGTTCAAGAGTAGTTTTGTTGATTAGAAACACATCCAAAGGTTCTAAGCATGATTTATTTGAAGCGGGTTCTTGGAGTCAACGAATAATGATGGTAGCATATTCGTCATCTAACTCCAAGGGCAAAAGAGATGCAGCTGCAGCCATAGCGTCAGCCGCATGATTGCTATTTCGAGGAATAGCTTCCAAGGTAACTTGATCAAATAGGGATAATAATTGTAAGACATATGCTTTATATGGACGTAATTTATCATCTTTGGTCTAATAAACATCATTTATTTGATTTATGACAAGCTAAGAATCACCGAAAACTAATAGAGTTTTAATTTTCAATGCCAAGGCAGCTCGTAATCCTAGGATTAGAGCCTCATATTCAGCAGTATTATTAGTGCAAGCAAACATTAATTTAAATGATAGATGTATAAGATGTTTGTGCAGAGATATTAAAATAATACCTGCACCAACCCCACTCATGCATCGGACACCATTAAAGTATAGGGACCATTGCTCTGGATGGTCTGCCTCTAATTTAAGGCATTCATCAGGAAACTCAATGATGAGGGGATAGGTAGACTCTAAAGGTGCAACAAATAATTGATCTACTATGATTTGACCTTTAACATACTTCCGTCCTATAAACATAAGTTCAAACCCACTGAGCGCAAGAACCCACTTGGCTGTGCGACCAGATAAATAAGGTCAACTCATGATATATCGCAAAGGATTGAATTTAGCAATAACATACATTTTTTGACTGAGCATATAATGGCGTAATTTCTATGTGGAAAATACAACGGTGAGACATAACTTCTCTAATACTGTATAGTGAGTTTCATAACTAATTAAGGTTCGGCTAATGTAATAATTAGCACGCTCTTTCTTCTCATCGTCAAGTTGAGCTAACATAGATCCTAAGGCAAAATCTAAAGCAAAACTATACAAGATAAATGGGCAATCAGATCTAGGTGGTGAAATCACTGGTGGTTTAAGGAGATATTGTTTGAGAAGTTCAAATGCTTCGTGACATTCATCATCCCAATGAAAAGAGACATCTTTCTTAAGAAGCTTAAGAAAGGGTCCGATTTTGTCCGCCAACTTATCGATGAAGTGGCGAATAGCTTGAAGCTTACCTTGTAAACTTTATAATTCAGATATATTTGTGGGTGCAAGCATATCAGTGATAGCCGAGATCTTGAGAGGGTCAATTTTAATGCCATGTAAAGAAACTATAACCCCCAATAATTTACCGGACTTAACTCCGAATATACATTTGGCTGGATTTAATCGGATAAGATATTCCCTTAACCGATCAAATACTTTTCTCAGGTCATCTAAATGATCATCTTCCTTGATGGAACAAGCTATAATATCATCTACATAATCATGTATAATATCATGCATCATATCGTGAAAGATATAAGTCATGGCTCATTGATATGTTGCACCTGCATTCTTCAAATCGAATGGCATCACTTTCCAACAAAAGGTTCCCCAAGGGGTAATAAAGGCTATTTTAGCCTGATCTTCAGGAGCTATCCTGATCTGATTATAACCAAAGAATCCATCCATTAGGTATATCATTCCACTTCCAGCAGTAAAATCAATGATCTGATCCATGTTGGGAAGAGGAAAATCGTCTTTAGGGCATGCAACATTAATATCTCTAAAGTCTGTGCAAACCCTAACTTTGGTAGCTTCTTTCTTAGTTACTGGAACTACGTTCGAGATCCATTCTGCATAATCAATAGCTTGTATAAAAATAACCTTCAAGAGTTTTTATAATTCCATTTTGCATTTTTCTAAGTTTTTGTTTAACAGGTTTAGCATCCAGATGGACTACTAGGTGATGCATAACTACAGAAGGGTCTAATCCTGGCATATCTTCATATGTCCAAGAAAAAATGTCTTCATATTATTTAAGGAATACAATGTATTTGTCTTTTTTTTCTTGACTCAATTCTGATCCAATGTTGATTATGTGAGGGTTATCTTCGGTTGCAATGTTAAATTTTATGACGTTTTCTACTTCCATGTGTAGATCTCTCTCAAAATTAGATGGGGTGGGTGAAACACCCAATTCCTGTAATTCTTTCGTGGTTAGCTTGGATAATTTGTCTTGAGGAGTCGTGGCCTCAAGCTGGGCTATACTAGGTATAGAGCCATCGAAATAAAATCCGTTATGTAACAATTCCTCAACGGAGACATCATGAAATATATCTCCCTCCAACTCATCATTGGATTCAGCAATCATCTCAAGGTAGGCTATGGATAGCATATTACATGTAAATGGGGTTATTCCTTAAATGCAAAGCATCACATTTATCCAAATAATCTTGGTAACATCTGAGATGGTCATCATCCTCAAATGGGAATGGTTGACCTTTACTAGGAAATAGGCCCACACCACATTGGGCAGGCCAAGGTTATACCTCAAAAGGTTGTTTTATACCATTATGAAAAGGTACCAAAAATTTCCCTTTATATCCCAATTTAAACATTATAGACTTAGCTTTAATATACTCATTAGAAAAATAACATCGAGCATATCCATCGTAATGTGTCTTGATGTTTCTAGGTATTCTTCCCCAGTCATATCCCTTATAAATAAAAGCATAGCTCCCAACTTGGTAGATACTTCCCATAGGTTGTGGGAGGCCCAACGTATGAGGAGAAGGTGGCAATTTATTCAAAATAAGGGAATCTTTCATAGCAGTGTTTGTTTTCTCTGATATAAGAATTTTAGATAAATCGGGTAAGAGCTCATCAGTAAGAGCGTAAGAGGTAGAAGGAACATTCCCTACATCTTTGGATGTGAAAAATATGCCTTTGGTAGGTGTAGATGTTATAGAGATGTCTATGTATGTATCTATAGGTATGGAAGTTATAGGAGTAAAACAAGAAGCATTGGTTATGGGTTTAGGCTCATTTTGAGGTCCTAGTGTGGTTTGTTCAAAATATGGTTGAACTATATGTAGAGGTGCAGTTGGTGGGGAAAAATTAGATGATGTTATGAGTATGTGTTTCACATGTTTAGGTGAATGATTAGAATTAGGATGTGTGGATGACAGAGCAGGGCAAAATTGAACTCCAACAGGTTCTACTAAAGCACACATATCAAAGAGTCTAGGGTCACCATGAATGGTAACCAATTGATTCTTAAATTCAAATTTAACACACTGATGTAAAGTTGAGGGAACAGCTCGCATTGCATTGATCCAAGGGTGACCCAAGAGTATATTGTATGATGTAGGGCAATGTACAATAAACACGATCATATCTAAGGTTCTAGGACCAACTTGCAATGGAATAGTAATAACTCCACATGTTTCTTGTGTTTCGTCATTGAAGGCTTTTATAATCATATCAGTTCTTTTCATTTCATCACTTCTAAACCCAAATCTTTGGTAGAAGTCAAAAGTGCAAATGTTTAAAGATGAACCATTATCAATCAAGACTCGTTTAACTGCTACATCTCCAATTAGGGCAGTAATATATAAGGGGTTATCCTTATGTAAACTATGTTGTGGTATATCTCTATCTCGGAAGTCAATACAATCGACTTCTTGAGTTATGATAGTATTGGACATGGCTTCAGGTTGAATATTTTGTGGTACCATCATTTGGCTTAATGTGAACATTAATTCATCCCTATGGGTAGGAGAAGATCTTAAAAGGTCCAAGAGGGAAATTCTAGCTGTAGTATTTGATAATTGTTCATTAATATTATAAGGAGGTTTAGTTTGAACATTAGGCACGTGGTTCCATTTATTAGGAATTTTCAAAACAAATGGAGCTGATCCATCATTCTGAGTCTGATATTGTTGAGAATTTTGAGCCTGTTGTCGAGTAACAGCTTCGATGGTACCTAAAATATTATTTTGCGGATGATGAATGGGTCTCGGTCTAGCGTTTATGGCTTGTTCATTAGAAAGTAATTGGTGAGAAGATGGTCTAGTAGTGACTCTTCTTGGAAATGGTTCTTCCGGAACCATAGAATTTGTGATAGGTTGAATAGCATCTGATTCATCTTCAGAACTGTTCGATTGATTTGAGGTGATTTCCATGTCACTTTTAGTCTTGTATTATGTATCACTAAGATCAGGTGTTCGAATATTATATAGAGGTCTGGTCGTAACCATAGATAAATTTGTGTCAAATATTTGCAGATCACGAGTAGGTAAATGTCCACTAATAGTCCCTACATATCGAGTAAGAGGGGGAACATTATGGTGCTCAATTTTATTAGCCACATCTTTACCATGCTTTGGTAAAGGATGTTGAAATATGTCCAATGACTGATTGGCATTCTGATTCTGGTTTTGAGGAATGTTCTTTTGAGTATTATTAGGAGGATTTTCCTTAGGTTGAAAGTCTTGTACCTCCATCTAATTGTTATCAATCAGGTCCTTTATTTTATGTTTTAATCTTTTACAAGAGTTGGTAGCGTGTCTAGGTCCTCTATGGAAATCACAGTGTAAATCATCTCTATATCCGGGTATAGTTGGATTAGGTTCCCGGATATTTGGTAATTGGATCAAACCTCGTTCTAATAATTGTGGGAGAATGGTTGATAAAGGTTGATTTAACCTAGTAAATTATCGAGGTGGTTTATCAGGAGGTTTCAGTATAAATTTCTCTGTTGTTTTCATGACATTAATAGTAGCGATATTTCTACTATCAGTGACTCCATCACCCACAAATTTTTTATTTTTATATTGATTTTTGGATGTTTTCTCATCATCTTTATTTTTGAGCTGACCTCTCCTAATGAGAGCATCTTCCACTCTTCAAGCTAAATCTATAGCTTGATCGAAGGTGGTCAAGGTAGCAGTTGATAACTCATAGGATAGTTTTTCTTATAAATTATTGATAAAAATATCCATCATTTCCCGATAAGGTAACACAAAGTGCAATTTTCCTATCAACTGTCTCCATCAAGCTAGGAAATCAGCAAAACATTCATCTTTGTCTTGTTTTAGGTTGTACAAATCTTTAATGGTTACATGCTTTTCAATGTAGGCACTAAATTGATGCACAAAGGACTTGGTTGTCTCTTCGAAATTCCTCAAAGAATGAGTGGGTAATTGATAATACCACTCTAATGCCATTCCTCCTAAAATTTTTGGGAATATTTTTAGTAATAACAAATCATCATGTGATATATCATGACACGCTATCCTAAACATATGAAGATGCTCTATGGGATCTTCAGTTCCTTTGTATATAGGTAGGATAGGCATAGGAAAGTGTTTAGGATATGGTTGTGCTACAACTATAGGATCTAGAGGTTGACTACACATCTCTCGATAATTGTACGAGGGACGGTAGGGATCTATTCGGTCCATGCGGGAGACTAATTGTTTCACCATGGATTACCAGTTTTTCCACCATATTGGTTTGGTGGTACATGAGTATGGGATTTGTGAGCGTAGGATGGCGTGACGTAAGGATTAGATGCTATATTGTTGTTATGCAAATGGTTGGTAGGAAGAGTTTTATGAAGAAGATTTGTTGTAGCATTATGTTGTATCCCAGATTGTTGGAAATTGGTGTTTGGTTTTGTTTTAGGCTTTTGTTGATTTGAGGTATGTTGATCAATAACTTGGCAAAATAGAGTAGTGAATGATGGTTTCTTTTGTGTGGGAATAACCCTAGGCTTGGTAATAGGCACTCTAGATGGTTGGGTAACCTATTGTTGTTGCATGTTCTGGATTATGGCGGCCATATCCAAATTGGATGGTCCAGCTTGATCACTTTCTTGATCAACGAAGGAAAAGGGATTAGTGAATGTGTTATATATTTCTTCTAGGGTTTCTTGAGTGTCACTAATTTGATCCTTGTCCATATGTACTGCTCTATTAAGGGCACAAATGTTAGTATTGAGGAACTTCCAGAAATGTTCCATATTCTCAAAAGTAATCGCTCCTTTCGGAGACATTTTAGGAGATGAGGATCCTTCCTCTCTAATAGTTTCTCTTTGTTCATTTCCTTCAACAAATTCTTCTTCTTGTTGGTCTAGGGTTCCTTCTTCCTGAATTGGGTCTTCAAGAAGGACATTTAGTTTATTTACTGGTTTTCCTAACCAATCTTATTCTACTTCAATTTATTTTCCATTCCCGAGTCTATTCATTATGCTTAAATTTATATTTTAGCAAATATATATTAATATATTTGCAAAAAATTTGGGAGGTATATATTTTAATTATATACCTACTATAATGCTTAAAAGAAAATGTTTTGATGTTTTTTTTTTATATTTTGTTTTTTTTTTGTTTTTATGATAATTTTATAAAGAGAACAAACAACATACTAAATGCAAGAAATAATAATAATAAAAGGATGGCTTAGTTTTCTATAAATAGTTTATAGATGTAATTGATGGGATCAAGTTCATTAGGAGTCATTAAATGCTCCTCTTCAAATTGGAAATGGTTTTTCAAGAATTTGACAAAGTGTGCTATGGTGATGTTATCTACTTCTAACTCTAACTTCTAGAAATAGAGCTCATGGCAATACTCTCGGTATAACACAGCTCTAGGAACTCTATTCCATATCTTTCTATCTATAAGAATGACCTCTTGATCCTCTATACAAGATATAAACTTATGTATTAAATCTGCATTGTCGAGGTATTCCTCAAAGGTGTACAATTCAGAAGACACAAGGGATATTTTATCTGCTAACCACCTATGGCAAGCTCTCTGAAGCTCATGATATAAGGTCACTTGATCAAGATCTAGGATTCTATCTAGGACAAACCTCTTGATTTGCCTAAGTTTGGTTGATCTAGATGAAATGAGATTCAATCTCCTATTAAGTTCGTCCCATAAAGGTGGGACTCTATATGTTTGAGATACTCTAAGCAAAGAAGTAATCTCTATAGTTGCTAATTGGTTCTCAACATTAATGGTGATAGCTCGTCTTTTATTATAATCTACCATATAAATATGACATGCAATCTTACTTGTTTGTCTGATGATTCTAAATGCATTTATATATATATATTTTGGATTGTTTTCAAAAGGTTTTAGTTTTCACGTTGGGTTCACCAAAATGTATCACTCCAAATTTTTCGCATCCTTACCTTCAGGCTATAGGATCCACGCCCAGAAGGGGGATGCGAGAAGGATGGGACAATACCTCAGACTGAGAGGCCCTTTGAAGGTCCCACCTCTCGGGGGAGGGTTATAAGGATGAATTTTTGATGGATGGTGGGTTCACCAGGAAAATTTTAAATGGCAGTTTCCACACCTAGGTTGAGAGTAGGTTTGATGTGTTCATTTTATATTTTAATCGTTCAATTCCTAGGTTTAGACAAGATGAATCTAAAATATTCTATATGCCAATGCTGATTTTTATGAATACAAAAAACATGAATAAAAGCTAAACACAGAGAGTATGCTAAATAGGACAGAATATACCTGATTTTGGATGTTTGATGAAGATTATGAGGTTTGTAGAAGTCCAAATCATCTCAAATCGTACGTAATCATCTAGAATTACACAGAATCATCTCAGATCTCATTCGGTCATCTGAGATCAGACCAGATCATCGATGATTTGACGAATTCATCAGACAAATTCATCAGAAACCTACAATCACAGAAACAAATACAAAATACCAAAAATGCAACTGCAAAAGCAAGGGGAAATGATAGAAATAATAGTAAAATTGCCTAAATAATAGATCCAGATAATAATTAAAAGGAAATGCATCAATTTGATAGTTTATTTTGACTTTATCATGCATCTATGCTAAATTATATGAACTCCAAGATGCATAAATATAATAAACTAAGATAATGCATAAAGAAATTGAAGGTAAAAGATAAGAAAATACAAACTTAGGGCTCTGATTGCCCCCAATATAGACTACAGTTGAGATCACCTCTGATCATACGAGATCATCGTCGATCTGCGACAGGATCGTCCGAAATCAACTGGAATCGCCTGTGATGAACCAAGATTGCTCCGACTAAAAAATAGTAAAATTCTTGCAAGAAAACATGAAATACATAATGCAAATGATGGTGCGAGGATGCTCTAATGCATAAGGAACTAAATTTGTAGGGAAATCAGTCAGCTAGGGGGTTCAGGGGGATAAACTAAGAAAATACCAGTTTATATAGGATTAGGGAGAGGTTAGGAGGTTGGAGATCATCCCAATTTGGGATATCTCCATCAGGGGAGACTCTAACCGCATAGACACACTTTCTGCCCAAGTTAGAGAAGTTGTTGAATAGAAGCTAATTATGAAAATTCGGTTTTGGGACGAAATCATCTGGACATTCTATTCCAAATGAATTCGTTAGATCTGAGACAATTTCATCTGATCGTCGATGATATCATCCAATGGTCAAAACATATCCTAAAAATGATGCAAAAAACAAGGAAAGCGGGTAACGGGAGGTTTGGGTTAAAATTCAAATTTTTATCTTTTTACTAAGGTTTAACTGCGCCAAGTTTAGGGTGCTACAATAGCATCAACATCTAAATAAAGGAGGAAAGGCATATATTAAAAATTATAGCGCTGACATCTAAATAAAGGAGGAAAGGCATATATATATTCCACCAAAATTTTTGATGAAGTCTTGTCCTAAATTTTTGAATGCCTTTGAATTGATAACGTAATGCGAGAAAAGCCTATGTGTTGAAGCATGTGTAAAGAGGCGTGTGAAGGGTTTACAAAATTTGGGTCCATTGAATAATCATTCATGGAGGAAAACCAAATACATAGGCACCTTTGGCCTAGTGTTTCATGCACTGTGTAAGGAGTAGGATGTCCTACGATCGAGTCTCACCGGGGATGCTTGTTGTGTTGAAATGCTCAAAGCATTTTTGAGTTTTTGAAGGGCACAAAATATTAAGGTATTTGTTTTGGTTCGTGCCCCTTTGAACATGTGAGGGAATGTGGCCCAACGACAGCTTGGCCATGGTTAAGATGTTGAGCGAGGAGGTGCCAAGGGATCGAATCCCGTCAGGGACAAAGGTAAGTTAATATTTTTTAATATTTTATTTTTCTAAAGTTTTCCTAGGAGAAATAAGGGTTATGATACACCTTAAGAAAAAGAGATATTTTTGGTGATTTTATTTTTGGAAGTATATCATATTATATATCATTGGAAAGCTTATTTTGAGGGATATTTGATTAACTTGCTTAGAGGGAGAAATAAGGTGTGTGTAAAGAAATATTTCTAATTTTGTAAATAGGTTCAAAAGTGAAGGTTGCTTTGTTCTTTTTCAAAGAAGATTAATTCTTTCATGATGGGACATGATGTATTTTATTGAGTAGGAGTAATAAGGTGTTATTTGGATATTATTTTTGTGTTATTAATCATGATCCCTAACCCTTATTGAAAGTTGAAAAATAATTTTTGTTGAGTGTGGCAGATTTAGTGGACAACTAATAAGGCATCAAAAAGGTATGAGCAATATTCTCCATTGACTTTGTTTAT
Organism: Wollemia nobilis; assembly: GCA_028583015.1. Lineage (NCBI taxonomy): Eukaryota > Viridiplantae > Streptophyta > Pinopsida > Araucariales > Araucariaceae > Wollemia > Wollemia nobilis. Next base: position 8,605,309 of record JAQPPZ010017226.1, on the reverse strand, counting down.
GGTGTTTGATTTATGAAATATCATTGGAGAGAAAAGGATTTATTGTGGTTTCCTTTTCAAAATTGGTTGTTTGAATGCTTCAAGGTTTTCTGGTTTAAGAGTTGTGTTTAAACCTTATTTTATAAGCATTGTTTTTTAAACCATTAGTTGTGTGAAAAACCTGAGATAAGGTTTGAGAAGAACATGAGTATCATTGTTATGTGAAGAATGTTTTATAAGAATTGTTGTTCAAGCCCATTGACTATACAAAGAACTTGAAATTGAGTTAGAGAACAACATGAGTATCATTGTTATGTGAGATTTGTGGTTGAGCATTGTTGGAAACATTTGAGTTGGTTGATATTTGATTGGACTAGGGTTTGTGAGAAATATTTAATCTTTGTGGTGATTGGTTGAGTAGATTTTTTTGATCCTAGTCAAGTGATTGTGTGAAGTGGTTGTTCAAGTTCCATGAAACAAACTATTCTATATTTTGATTTGAGTTGAGATCATTGTGGATCATTGTTGTCATCCATTGTAGAGTGCATTGCCATTCATTGTTGAGTTCATCATTGAGCCTTGCCTTCATATATTTGTGGATGATATTTGAGTGCTACTTGAGCATGATTGATTGAGCCTTTGATAAGGCCTTTGGGATAGATTTTTAGACAGATTTGTGGCAACTTTTATGCATGATTTATTGAGCCTTTAATAAGGCTTTTGGGATAGATTTCTAGATATATTTGTGGAATATTTTGTACATGATTTATTGAGCCTTTGAGAAGGATTTTGGATAGATTTTTGGACATATTTGAGATAGCTTTTGTGCATGATTGATTGAGCCTTTGAGAAGGATTTTGGATAGATTTGTGGATAGATTTATGGAAAGATTTTTAGTAAGTTCTTGGTGAGTTTGACAAATCATATTTGAGCAAGTTCTTGGTGAGCTTGCTAGAGCAGATTTTGAGCAAGTTCTTGTTGAGCTTGCTAGAGCATATTTTGAGCAAGTTTTTGGTGAGCTTGCTAGAGAATATTTTGAGTAAGTTCTTGGTGGGATTGCTAGAGCAGATTTGAGCAAGTTATTGGTGAGCTTGCTAGAGCATATTTGAGAAATTTCTTGGTGAGCTTGATAGAGCAGATTTTGAGTAGGTTCTTGGTGAGATTTCTAGAGCATATTTTGATCAAGTTCTTGGTGATCTTGCTAGAGTAGAATTTGAGTAATTTATTGGTGAGCTTGATGAAGCAGATCCATGGATTTCCTACTTGAGTAGATTAGGATTCCCTTGCTAAGAATATTAGTGGATTACTTGCTTGAGTAGATCAGGATTGCCTACCTAAGTAGATCAGTGGATTTCTTAGTTGAGTAGATCAGTAAATTGCCTTGTTGAGTAGATCAATGGTTTGTCTACCTGAGTAGATTAGGATTTTATACCTAAGAATATCAGTGGATTGCCTAGCTAAGCAGATAAATGGATTTCCTTGTTGAGTAGATCAGTGGATAGCCTAGATTTGAGTAGATCAAAGTATTCATTTGTATTGGGATAAGGATACCTATTTCTTTGTAAAATATTATAATGATATTATCTTGTGGAGTACCCCACATTGGGTGAACTACATTAAATCTTGCATCTCAATTGTGTGTGGTGATTTGTGCTCTTGCTTGCTATTGCTATCTATGTCATTAATGCACATTGCTATATTTATTTATTGCAATTAAGGACACTAATTGATATTGGTTTGGAAAGAAAGTAAAAAGTGGGCGCTATACTATTCACCCCCCTCTCAGTATAATCTTGTTTCTTCATGATCATGTCTCAAAGAGGTATAGAACTATATCCAAATAAATAAATTCAATCATTGATATTCCACCCCTCAAATACTAACTCAACTCCATAGTCTTCAAGGAAAAATCCAATACACTCAAAGGTTTAACTTACAACTTGCTAGAATATTTCAATCATTTATGAAGCTTTTAAGGAAGGGCATAGCATTCAAATGGGGTGAATAATATCAATAGACATTCATTGTAATTAAATATTATATTATGACACCTTCAGTTATTATCCCACCCAAAACCATTGTGTTTTAAAATAGCTACTAATAATTATGTCCTAGGTGATATGTTAGCCCAATAGAATGACCAACATTAAGAAAGAACAATTTTCTATATTTGTAGGATTGGTCAACTATGAAACTAGATATATTCTATTAGAAAAAAAATACATTACAATAGTGGTTTATTATCAAAATCTTCAAAACTATAAGTTAAGCCATAAAATTTATTCCATTGTAAACTAATAATATAAAAATACCTTTTTGTAAATACTTCCAAATGGATCATGTTGCTTAGTGAAATTGATCTTGATTTTATTATTAAAAATTATATAAAAGGAATCAAATGGCATTAGCTCAATTGGTTTGATTCCTTAATATTTAAAGAGGATATCCAAGTTTAAATATTTCCAAGTAATAAATGGATAATATACAAGCTCTATTGTAATACCACTATGTAGTTATGACGTAATAGGGGTAGGGATCATTTTATTCCCATATAACCAATTAAAAAAAATCTATGAAAGAACGAGTGATTACTAATCAATTAGAAAATGTATTTTTAGAAGATATCCAACCCTTGGATAAAATTCCTTTAGGAATCCATAATTGGTATTAACTCTAAATATGACAAAGAAATTTATTGAATCCTATACTTTGATGGCACACAATGTGTCAAAGGATGGGGGTCATAGATTATCTTTGTCACCCATCAATGACAACTAATACATTTGTCTTTTAAACTTAAATTTGCTTGTACCAATAATAATGTAGAATATAAAGACCTTATTTTAGGGTTTCACATTGCTAAACCCCTCAATATAAAAATACTTTCCATCTTTAGATATTACTAGTTAATCATAAGTCAAGTTAACATTGTCTACCAAACCAAACATGACAAACTAAAACCTTATAAATATATTGTTGAGATGGTTTTTTTTGTTGGTTGAATGAAGGGGTTTTGAAAGGGTTCTCAAAAATTTTACAAAGAGATAAATCCCTCAAATAGGGACACCACTAAAAGCAAAGGATGAAATAAAATAGGGGTTCCACCTAAGGGACCCTCAACAAAAACTATCACATAAAATTATAGAGAAGCAAAGAGAAATTGAGGCCCACACAAGAGGAACCAAGATAAGGAATGTTGGGACAAGCAAACAAAAAAATGAAGATCTCCTACCTAAGCAATGTAAATCCCACTCAAACAAATTCTTTTAAAAAATTTCCCCCATCCCTGAGGGGGACTTCCTAAGCATGACCATCCAGTGGAAACCAAGCAAGACCTCTCCAGATCCCACTTCCATCACTATTGCATAGCTAAAAAAAAATTAATGGTATTTTTCCTCTCAACCATATAAGGAAACCTAGGAAGTATTTCTCTAGAACCAGAGAAGCACATTCAAAAATAAAGGCATAGGAGCATGCTAAAAACTTAGGTCCAACAATCAAAACTAGAGCTGAAAAACCAATCTCCTTGGGAAGGCTTCTAGAAGCATCCTCAAATTTCTCAGGATGCACACCATAGGTAGAAGACAAGGGGTCCACCTGGACTCTATAATAACTCCCATGGCACTGGGACTCAATGATGTGCATGTCCATAGGATAAGATCTCTTAGAAAGCAACCACACACATTTAAAGGAAAATAAGGGGCCTTCTTGAGCCCTAGTGAAAATCCATAAAAATAAGTGATCAAGAATGCACCCATAAATTAGGTCCACCCTATTGAGATGGGGGAATAGAGGCACATCCTTTCTGAAATATAAGAGGTCCTCATGGCCCTTGGTGAAACAAAAGGGGTAAAAACTATTAGGATTTACAATGGTAGCAAAGAGAATGAAGCAACAAACCGAGCACCTTCGATAAAGTGACCACACCCCATTGAAAGAGAATAAGGGTCTTTATGGCTCCTGGAAAAACTCCCTAAAAATTAAGGATCAAGGATGCACACATCGACAAGGTCCACCTTCTTTGGATGGGAGAATAGAAGCACATCCTTGTCAAAATATAGGGGGTCCTCTTGGCCCCTAGCAAAACAAAGGAGGGTATTTTTGCGATGTTAATAGTGACATTCAATAAGGTTATAATTATATCTATCCCTTAATCTATTAATCATCATGCAAATCCATGGCCTCTACAATGTCCCTTATCCCATTGAATCTTGATGACAAACAAGTCACAATTTCCATAACATAAATTAAATATCCCACAACCATAAACACTAGTTTGAATCCCTTAGAGATTTGCAGTCTTAAATTTTTTTATTCATTTAGTCTATGGTATGAAGAAATATATAGCTATCTCAAATATGGAAAATTTCTAGAAGTTTTAAACAAAAATTAACATGAGAACCTTAGGTAAAGGTCTTGTAGACGCATCACTTATTGGTGGTATTTTATATTGTTGCACTCTCGATGGTATCCTACATAGATATTTAGACCATTTTGAATCTCAAAATTTATTTTAGAAATACCACGATGGGTCTTGCATGGGACACGTTAATGATTTTACCATAACAAAGAAACTTATCTAGATGGATTATTATTGGACAACTACAGAGAAAGAATCATGTGATTATGTAAAGTATTATGATAACCTTATGCATACTCCATATCAAGTTTTGTAATCAATTATTTCTCCATTTTCATTCTCCATTTAGGGAATGGATATCATTGGTAAAATTAATCCTTCATGTTCCAATGGGTATAATTTTATCATCACTACAACTAAGTACTTTACAAAATGGGTCGAATATATTCCCTTAGTCTCTATCAGTAGGGTCCATGTTTTAAATTTTGTCCAACAATATATTATTTATTGATATGGTATTCCATCCATCATTATATTGAATAGTGAAACATAATTTAGCAATGTTAAGAATATTTGTGCTAATTATCATATATAGCACAAATTGTCTACCCCATATTACCCATAAAGTAATATTTAAGTTAAATTATATAATAAAATCTTGTCAAAATTCTTAAGAAACTGGTCAAAAAAACAAGGAGAGATTGAAATCTCCAACACTATGTAGCTCTTAAGGCCTGTCACATTAGTGTTAAAACCCCAATATGAGTTACACCTTATATCTTAGTCTACGATACGAAGACTATCTTCCCTTTTAAACTCAAGGTACCATCCTTGTGAATTCTTTTGAAAGGTGCCTTTGTGTGTGACATATATTATTTAGAACACTTTAACCAATTATAAATACTATACAAAAAGTGCATTCACATATTAGAGCATCTATTGCTCCATCAATAAATGCTAAAGTATACATATGATATAAAGATACGAACTTGATCATTCAATGTTGGTGATTTGGTTCTTAGAGAAAATTAAAGAAATAATAACATAAAAATAGAAACTAAATGCAAGTTTAAACCCAAGTAGCTAGGTCCATTTATCATCATATGATTGACATCTACTCTATATAGCTCTTAAGGTCTAGCACATTAGTGTTAGAACTTCAATAAGATATACACCTTATATCTAAGTCTACAGTACTAAGGATATATTCCCTTTTGAACTCAAGGTCTCATCCTTGTGAATTCTTTTGCAAGGTGCCTTTGTGGGTGATAAATATCATTTATAACACATTAACCAATTACAAAGACTTAAGTATACCTATGGTAAAAATATATGAACTTGATCATTCACTATTGGTAATTTGGTTCTTAAAGAAAATGAAAGGAACACTAACATAAAAATAGAACTTAAATGCAATTTTAAACCTAACTAACTAGTTCCATTTATCATCATCTTCAAGAATGGTTTAGAAAAAAATTTCTTGTCGCACTTGATGGCCAAGGAATCAAAGAACCCATGAGTATCATAAATCTAAGTTGATATTATGCCTAAAACAAAATTAATATCTTATGCATAGATGCTACTAACTAATCTTGTCTATTATTTTGATTTAGATTTATTTCTATTTGTCTACTTCTTAATTATTACCATATAATTGTGGCTACTTGAGTTGATAATACTAATTGTGTCAGTAATAACAATAGTTTGTTTGATATAATCAATTGAATTTTTTTTATCTATATAAATTTTGATTATATGTCTAGCATAATTTTTTTGGCTATTATTATTAAAATGATAATGGATACCTAAGAGGATATGCTCAATATGATACTATCTAGGATTAGTTAATTTCTAATTTTGCTAAATATTTTATATGCAAGTGAGTTTTCCGTCCAATTTTTGCTTGGTTATCCTTTCATTGACTTCTTTAGACATAAAATCCATAAGGACAAGCATATCACATATATGAGAGTGGCAACATATTTATTTCAACTACTTTTGATCGTATGATTTTTGATGAGGATATATTATATGGCATGATTGGATACAATAATTTTTCTATTCAATCTCTTTTCAAAACCATCTTCTCCATCCATCGAGTTGACAAACCTTATAATATACTTTCTACTCTACAAATCTTTCATGCTCATGATCCTAGTCACCTTGTTATTAAGTATAGGATGTGTTATTGTTTATTATTTTCTTAGTTTTAAGCATATAGCATCACAAACATGAAGATATTTAACTTGTATTATCCTTCAACTTATAATCTTCATGCATTTTTGTACAAACTATATCTTGCATCCATTTAATAGATATAGGATTTCTTCCATCATATATTATTCTTCCATCATTTTATCTAATTTATCGTAAGTTTTTGTTCTCATAATCCTTTGTGAATTTTACTTCAATTTAGAAATTAAGCCACATGTTCTTTCTTTTGGTTTAAATCATCCAGGTTACAAGAATAAAAACTTGTATCCTTATAAAATCACCAGTATTTCTCTTTTTTATCTATACTTATTGGCAATGGATGATGCTAGTTGGGATAGTTTAATTTTTTTTCTAGGGATCTAATGACAATGGGTTACCATCAATTATTACTAGTTGGAATTAGTTGAATTTTTTTCTAGGTATCTAATGCTAATGGGTTAGCATCAATTTATCTCTCTTAATCCTATCAACATGGCTACTTTATACTTAATATTGAGGAATGAGATGTATACTTCTTATCCTAAAGATTAAATCATCAAGGTTGATAGGCATATTTCCTCTTCCAAATTACATAAAAAATAACATCTCTTAATATATTCTAATAAATTTTGGTCTTTATCAAATATTTTTCATTATTTAAAAACTCACTCATTCAAAATATTTGACATTTTTGATGTTCTTGCTTACATATTAGGATTCTTTCCTAAGATAAACAAGGTCATAAAATATATGGAAGGATTTTGATCATAATGTTCATATCATGTTTTTATATAAATTATAAAGTAATAAAGAAGTGTAGAAGAATTCTTTATTTCTTATTATTTATCCTTAGACATGATAATATATCTTTAATCCTATAATTTTTAGTCACTAATAGGTGATGACTATTATAGCTTTGTAGGTTCTAAATATAGTGAATTTGCATCACTATATTTCCTATCTATTCCATTTAAGATATTCATATTATCTAATACATTGATTTGCATTCAAGATGAAAATATGAATTTGTTATTTCCTAGGATAAACTAAATTGTGATTGCATCTTGATTTATGAACTCATGCTATATTTTTTAATGATATTTAATACATAAAAATGACAGTTACCTTCTTGTTGCTCATAATTCATTTCAAAATATGGTTTAGTCGATATCTTGATATATTTTCTTAATCAAATTATTATTTTTTCTCTAATCTACTCATCTCTTCATATTTGCATGTGTTATTAAGTGATAGATACTATAGTCTCATAGGTGTTGATAATAATGAGTATTAGTCAATTTAAATTTTTATCAAAGGTTAAAAGACAATGATTCGATAAAAATTCAATGGATTTAGATGTTATAACTTTATTTTTTGTTTTTAATTCTCAAAAAATGTGTCATTGACTAAGTTAATTAACTTTACTTTATGCTAATGATGATGAATTTTATTTTCTCTATTTTTTCATCTCTAGAATTGTAATTATATGATGATTTACATATCTATATGAATTTTACAATTTTTATACTTAATAATCTAATTATTACAAATATATTACTCCAAATATTACCTTTATACCATGTAAAATGTAGGTTGACTTCAATGGGAAGGTGTTATAGCCCTATATAGGATCATCAAAACTATTTCAATCACATATAGACATGGGGGAAATTAACTTCAACTAAATCATTCCCTCTCAAAAAATCATATACTATTTAAGAAGATAAACCAATTTCAAGTCATTTTTTCTTATTCAAATATTACGTTTTCACCCTTATAAAATGTTAAGTGGCTTCAATAATATTCTTAAAATACCTATGTAGAATCACCAAAACTATTTTAATCACATGTAAACATGGGAAAATATAAACCTCACCTCATCAAAAAAATTGCTTTACCCCATTCGTCATCCATTACTAGAATGAGAGTAATTCCTTATCTTCTTCATCTCCTAAACTACAAATTTTATCTATATATAATATTGTGCAAAATAGACATAAGATTTTATGTCTTTATCCCTTAAGCATTGTACATAATATGTTGCTTTTCAAAACAAAAGTAAATCAATTAAAAATCATAAAAACAAAATTAAATTCCTTTAGGGTACAACTAAAGTATTTTTTGGCACAATAGAATCCTCAATACATCTGTATTGGAGAAAAAATGAAGTTATTTATGGCATAATAGAGTCCTAAAGATGTTTTTTTAGGGAAAATATTTTGTAAATAAATTTCATAAAATGTCCTATATGATACATCTAAATTCGTGTTGGAAACATCTCTTTTATAAATAAAATGTATCATAAAAAATAATGTATGAAACATCTAAAGTCTTGTTGGGTATGTCTCTTTTGTACATAATTGTATCATAGAGAGTCATATATGGTACATCTAAAGTCCCCTTGGTCACACATTTTTTGTACATAATTGTATCATAGAAATTCCTATATGACATTATTAAAGTCCTAGACACATCTATTTGTATATAGTTATATCATAGAAGATCCTACAAGTCACATTTAAAATCCATTTTGGCACATCTTTTCTATAAATTAATCGTATCATAGAAATTCCTAGAAGGCACATCTCAAGTCTCCATGGTCAAAGCTATTTTTTACATGTGTTGTATATATTTTAGTTTGATTCAAAAATATCATAAATTTTTACACAAATGACAGTACTTATTAATCAATCCAAATACATTAATATTATTATTATATTTATATTTATTGTATCTATTATATTTTTTTTTAAATTACATAAATTTATCATATGATGGTTCATTCATCACATTAATATAATTAAATAACAAACCATACAATTAACATAAAAAAAATTAATTAACATCATCAAATTAATATCAAAACACAACACAAATACATAACCATGATATATAAAAAAAATATTTTACCACATGATCAAAGTACAATATAATCATGATATAATATACAAGCCATCAAGGAAACATCGCATAAAATATTTAATCTAGTTTTAATCTGGTTTTAATCTAGTTTTATGTGGAGGTGGAATTATCATAGATTACTATGAATGATGCATATACATGTGATTCCACAACCTCGGCCTCAATCGAGCAATAACACATATCAATGAAGGAAACTACTAGTTGACCAAAACTAAGGTATGGTACATAGTCCAATAGTTAATTGACCAGGCCACCGCTACTATTAAGTCCTCCTATAGCTATGAAATCTATAGTTTTAGCCTCACCAACTTACTATGGTGCACCCAGTCTATTAGTACCATCTGATCAATTATTGACTATGTAAATTAGCTATCACTACCACTTAAACTAGCCTAAGTTGTGGCTTCCACCACATCCACAAATTATTTTCCTATAATCTAGCAACCATTGCCTAAAGCCTTGCCACCTATTGGGATACCTAATTGTAAAAGTGCTAGTATTAATAAATGTGATAGATAAAAATTCCATACATGATAAAATTACTATCTTGTTTTTTGAATCCTAATTTTTACCAAAAGAAATTATAAGTTTAAGTATCATACTTGAGGATCGACTTGTCCTCCAAGCATTAGTGGTTTTTCTCTATCACTATAATTTGTAGGTCATCCCTATCGAGCCATTGAAATTGGAGAGATAAAATAATAGTGGTAAAAATGATAATGTTTTATGCCCCATCAATTTACCGTACCCCTTTCAATTACCTTTCATCATCATTCCATATTTTCTAGTCAAACTAGTTATATCCAATGTCTACAATATCAAGTTTGTCCAGCTAAACGTTTCTCTTACAAACATAAGGGGAAACACATAGGCAAGATAAAATTTAAAGAAGTCATTAAGAAAATTTTGCATCATTCAAAAATAATGCATTAAAGTTAGCAAACAATTAGAAAGATAAAACAAATTAAAAACAAAGAAACTTACGACAACATTGGGTCATTCATGCTTGTAGGTAGGCAAATTAATATGTTTACCTTTAGTGAATAAGTTTTTTTATTTTGTGTTATTTTATAGTTTGTACACAGTTTGTTTGATAAAATGTACATACATATATTTAATAAGGTTATAGAGTGGCAATGTAATATTTCATGTAATGTTAAGTGATGTGTGAATAATTCATGAGTACTAAGTTCATTTGTCTTATAGTGGGAAATGAAATGTAAATGTGATTCAAATGAATGACAAATATAATATAGGAAATTGGTGAGTTGTTGGGTAGTTAGATGGTACAATTAATTTCTAGTTGTATAAATAAGATCTTGCCTCATTTATTTGGTTCATGTATGGTTATGGTGATGGTATGGTTGGAGTGTAAGGATCATAGGATGTGGATATTGTTGGCCAATGTGGTGGTTTTCAATTCATGTGTTGCTATTGGCTATAGATGATTGTTGACATGAAAGATATTCTACATAGGGTTGTAGATTATATATGTAATACAAGTGCAAACTATTATTAATAAAAAATATATTTATATCATTGATCATCTTCTATTGCTATTTTTATTGTATGTTTCTTGTATGTATTATAATTGCTAGTTATTGTAGAAGGTATATTTTAGGTTTATTTAAGTAGAACTGGAATTGAGTTTCAATATGTTAAATTTTATTTTCTATATTTTAGAATCATTTCCTATATGATTTTGGGTCAAACCTGGTGACATGAAGTTGTGAGAACCATGTGACTTGGGAAGGTGCACAAAAATAGTGATGGAATGTAACCAAATAAGAAAATAAAAACATAAATTTATTTGTTGATGTTGATGAAGGGTTGTATAGTAGGGTATGTATGATAAAACATAATGAATGAAGAATGACATATTACTATACAAGTGAGGAAAGTATGGATGAACATTGTGTAATGTGATTGTATATGGTAGATTGCCATACAAATGGAGTCTACCTAATGAATGAAGGACATCATATGGATGGATGAGTTTGTCATATGAATGGAGGGTGTTTTATGAATGGAGGATTTTATCCTAAAAGTTATGAGCACCATATAAATGTAGTCTATCATACAAATGAGTAAACATGTCATACAAATATATTGTATTATATAAATGAGAAAACCTATTGTACAATTGCATTCTACCATACTAATGAGGAAACCTATCATACAAATGAAATTTATTGTATGAATGATAGAACTTTTCATACAAATGCAATATATCTTATGAATGAGAAAATCTATTGTACAAATGTAGTCCACCATACAAATGAGAAAACCTACCATGTAAATGCAATATTTCATACAAATGAGGGAACCTACCATACAAATTCAACTTACCATTTGAACGAGGGAACAACCAATAGAACCTAAGTAGAGTAGGAGTTACCAGAAGGTATCAATGAAGAATTAAATATAGACAATAAATTTTTGGTACTAGAGAAATTACAAGTTGTGATGCATAATGGCGAGCAAGATAAGAGTTTGAAATTAGTGCAAATGTGATGGTGTGTAAGATAGTACATGATATAAGATCTAGTACTAGAGAAATTATAGGTTGATGTACTTGATGGTGAGAAGGACAAGATTTTGACATCAATGGAACTATAGGATGACACATTTCATGGTGTGTGGAATGATAGTTTAAAAAAATATTAATTGCAATGTAGTGCATATAATATTATGCGTAAAGGAGAGATATGTAAAGCATTGCCAAAATAAAGCCAATCTATTACAAAAAAGAAAAATTTAAGCATATTGTGTAAATTTCCACTGTTTCATGGGGAGCACTAGAAGACCCAATCATACATTGAGAATATACCTCATGATGTGGAAGGAAAATGAGATGAATAATAACTTAGGCTAGAGGAGGTTATTCCCTATGATATTTCATGGTGTCATATTGGATTGGTACATGAAATTACCAAAGCGTAAGTACTTGACATGGGAGAAGTTTCACGATGTATTTATGAGAGAATTTTGGTTATTCCATTATGACAATACAATCATTGCTAACTTTATAGAATGAAATAAAGTGATAATGAGTATGTTCATTTGTTCAACTAGATATTGAGTAGATTTTTCACCCATTTTTAGGAAGACCCATCAAATGCATTGAAGAGAAGGTGGTTCATAAAGGGACTTCTTCCTATATAAGAATACTAGGGTAATTCCTATGATATCATATCAAGGATCCTTGGAGTGATTATTGAACTTGGAAAGTGATGAAAAGACATGACTAAAGTGTTGGATTCATATTACTAAATATGAGAGTGAACCCTAAATATTATAGTGATTCCAATGATGAGAGTGACTTAAATAGTGATAGTGATAATTGTGGACATAATATAGTTTATCCTTTAAGTGTTGGGGTCAAGAAGTTAAGGAAGCTACTATTAAGAGAAAAATTATGACTTAGAGGATGAGTGTGACTTAGAGAGTGAAAGATCATAATTATAGGAATATGTAGCACAAAGGGATATTGTACCAAGGAGGATGCCACTAGTAATATGATTTTTGATGATCATCAAAGAACTTAAAGATATAAAAATTAAGTATGATACTAATGGAAGACACATTGTGTAATGTTGATGGTGTAATATGTGAGGGTACTTCACACGTAAATTTCTAAGTGATATGAGTCAAGAAAAACTAGTGATGTGTTAATATTTTGAAGAGCCAAAGAATAATCACAACTTTTGTGAGGAAGTAGAGGACATGGGCTTGATTGAGAAGGTGAACTTGAACTTGATTAGACTTGAGGAGGTGAAGTTGATTTTAATTGTAGTAGACATCTAGAAGGTAGTTGAAGCTACATAGAAAAGTGTAAAAGTGCCAAAGTCATACAATAATTTTTTTTCAAAGGAAGTGTTGTTTAATGAAGTGTTGTCAAAGGAAGTGATATATAATGAAGTGTCATATAAGAAAATATTGTTTGATTAAGTACCATCGAAATAAGTACCATCAAATAAAGTGTCATCTAAGGAATTCCATAGAAGTGGTACCAATGATGAGTGTCATTTGAGTGCTTGATATTTTAGTGCTTTCCATTCTAGTACTTGCCATTCCAATGCTTCCTATTCCAGTGTTTTTCATTCTAGTGCTTGTTATTCAAACAAGTATCATTCAATATTTTTGCTATTCAAGGGAGTGCTATATAAGGAGGTGTTGTATAAAGAGGTTCTACATAATAATAAGTGTAATAAAATGCTAAGTTAGAGGTCAATAAGTAATCAATTAGAACAAGAGAGTAGTAATTTGGAGTGGTAAGTTGTTTAAGTGGGTCAAGAAAAGACTATGAAAATGTAGACGAGGAGAAAAATTCACCCTATAAAATAAATGTTTCAATGGGTTAACCATTGAGGTTTTAGGATGCTACCCCTCGATCCTACCCTATATTACAATAGGATACATGTGAAGGGTGGTGCCACTTAGTCCCATTAGGGGTGTTACCCCTTAACCCTACAAGGGGGATTTTACCCCTTGATTCTAGACATATATGGTAATGGATATTTTCCATAATTTTTGCCATGTTGGCAATATGGATTATGTTGATCAAGTTGATGATGCAGTTGATTGTAGAAAGTGGAGTGAGCAATCAAAAACAATGTCTTATGGGTATTAGTTTGAAGTGATGCATATTGTAGAAGATGTATGAAATAGAATAAAGTGGAAGGAGTGCAATAAGATGTTCTAGTATGTTTTTCATGTGCTTCTATCCCTAGTATTAAACTCATATATCATCAAAGACATTAACAAGTTTCAAGGAGGGGAGAGATGTAAGAAATAAAATTGATATGTTTGCATTTAGTGAATAAATTTTATCATTTTGTGTTATTTTATAGTTTGTATGCAAAGTGTTTGATGAAATATGTGTACATATATTTAATAAGGTTATAAAGAGGCAATGTAATACTATATGCAATGTTAAGTAATGTACATATAAGTTGTTATTCATAATTTAGTTTATCTTGTAGTGGGAAATTCAATGTAAATAGAAATCAAATGAATGTCAAATGTAAATTAGGAAAATGATGAGATGTCAAGTAGTTGGAGGATGCAACTAATTTTTGGTTGTATAAATAAGACCCTTACCTCATTCATTCAAGTCATGTATGGTGATGAGATGGTATGGTTGGAATGTAAGGATCATAGGGTGTGGATATTACTAGCCATTGTGGTGGTTTTCGGGTTATGTGTTGTTGTTGTATATAGATGATTGTTGGTATGAAGGAAATTTTGCTTAGGGTTGAGGATTGTGTATGTAATGCAAGTACAAACTGTTATTAATAAAAATCTACTTATATAATTTATCATTTAATATTTTTATTATTATTGTATATTTCTTAAATGTGTAGTGATTGCTAATTGCTACAAAATGTAGATCTATAGGTTTATTTAATTAGAAATGGAATTGAGTTTCAGTATGTAAAATTTTATTTCTACAATGCTAGTTTTTAAAACATTAATTATTTTATGAATAATTTTGATCGATCAAACTACAACACAAATAAAAAAATATTAAACTCATCAAAATAATAAGAAAATTATAACTAAAAGTTCAAGAAATATTTTTTAATAAATGAGCTCAACTATCCCACATCAAAAGTGATGTATCAGATGCATTAGTACCCTTTGTTATATAAACTAGCACTACTATTCAAATTTTGAATTTGACCATTTGCTACCAAGCTATTCTACCAATTTATTGAGCACATATCTCTTTGTATTAGTGTTAGACTTTACATATTGTTGTAGAACTTTTTACTGTAACACTATTGTCAAAATAGAAACAAGAGAAAAATTAGGTAGTTAATGGCATAAGTTGCATGCTAATAGATCCCAATCATCCTTTCCTAATTTTCCAACTTTACCAAATTTTCTAGCTTTACCTTGGTTTGGAGACTCAATCCATAATCACCTCACAACTTTACAAAATGAAAACTTCCTTACTTACAAAGTAAATTTTAGAAAACAAATTTCTAAGATTTCAAATATACACATCCATATAACTCATTCATCTATCAATATATAAACTATCCCTCTAGAGGCACCCTCATGGTAGTAAATATTTATCTATTTGCCTTAAAAATTTAAGCACAAAATATAATTGTAGACATGTAAAAGTCGCACATGCTCATTACTAGATACTTGCAGACCTGCATAGACACTTGTAGGATTACATAGGCCATAGTAGGCCATCATAGGCCATAATAGGATATCGTAGGCCATCATAGGCCATCATAGGCCATCATAGACCATCGTAGGCCATCATACAAAAGTGTTCAACATGCCTTCCTTGATATTATAATAATCATAGATTATTACACAAAGATACACTAAAGTTGGTTTAATTCCATTCTCCATAGCCAAGCATAAAAATAGCCATAACAACCAATTAGAAGTACATGCAATAGAGATAAACTGGCAATTGCTATTCAACCATTCCAAGATCATACAATACATGAGAGAAACCATAAACTATGCTCAACTATATTATTATTCACAATTTCAATCACAATCAAATATAAATAATAACACTTCACAACAAAAACTCATAGCATCCTCAAACTAACTAGAATATATCAGCATATCATAACCATAATGTAACCAGACTATCAAAATTGAAAATGGGGCTTATATAATGTTTCCCAAGCCACTCCAAAGTGGTTATTAAGGCAATTAATTATTTGCAATTGCCCATGCATAATGTAATGCATTAATTAAGACTTTTACTAAGTCTAACACCTTAATAATAAAATACATGTGTAATTACAACTTAAAATTATATTTTCCATGCATTTCATTTCATTTCATTATGTCTTGTATGGTTTATCATTACCTTGTATAGTTTGCCCTTCTATTTGTATGGTTTACTCCTACTTGTATGGTTTACAAAACTTGCTAAAATTTTCAAACTTGGGCAAATCCTTTTATCACTTCTTCTTTTGGGATGTGGATATACTGCCTACATTTGCCCTCCCCTTTACTTTGGTCAGTGTCCTCATCGAATAACCCTTCTGTTTTAGCTGTGCCTCATACTCTACAACTTCAAATTTTAATTTGTCCACTTGGGTTTGAATAATTGCACATTGAATCTTCAAAATGGCTTAATAATTGCCCATTTCTACTGCTTTCAACCCATGGTAATCAATTTTCTCTTTGGCAGTCTTAAGGAGTTCCCTCAATTGCTTTTCATGATCAATGGCACTCTTCTTCAGCTTCTCCTACAAATGTGCTTCTATTCAGGCTGCTACTTCTAATTCTTCATTATTATCTATAATGGTCTACATATGGTGACAAATATCCACCTCCAAAGCATGAATAATATATTCTTTAGCACTCAATTGCACTTGCTTCTCTAGGACCATATCATTATATCTTTTTTTACTTGTGTGATCTCTTCTATCTTCTTGGCCTGTGTCACCATTTTTTCATATTTCTTAGTTAACTACATTTTTAGTTGTTCATCCTTTGCTCTAAGTTGAGCCTCCAACTCCTTGATCCTATCTTCTATCATTTGCGAGATCTATCACTTATCCTCTTCAAGTGAACTAAGTTTAGCTTCAAAATCAGCCTTGGTACTCAGCAGTTCTTCTTCCAATTTATTTATTTAATCCTCTACTATAGTCTTACTTTTCTGCAATTCTTCCTCCATTGCAATAATTTATTTTTGAGTGGCTTTTGTCTCCTCTCTATGATCTTCCTTGAGCTGATATATTTGTTCCAATCCTATACTCAACCACTCTATACAATTTGTTAGAAGTTCAACTTCCTAAGAATGAGAGCCAATCCCATAGTGAATCTCTTATGTTCCAAATTAGTTGTATTCATGGGTTAAGTTGGATAATTAGCTCTATCTAGTTACAACCTTGGATGTTGCCTATATTGGTTTTTACTCCCTTTGGCAAGTCATCTCTTACAAACATCATTATTACCTCTTCCCTAGGTAACTTCCATGGGTGTTTTTCATGAATGTTCATAATTCTCCTTGTACATTCCTTATTTCTCACCCATTATGTTATCTTCTCCAATTTAATAAATACTTTTTCCTACCACAACTTCAACTCTCCCACGCATCCAATACAAAATTGTAATTTTACGCCAGCTATGGTGTTTCCTATCTAAGAGAAGAAATATTCTACTTTATCTTCTACTCCTTGCGCATCCTCCTCAATTTCAATCTTGGTGAACTACGGTACCTCTAGGAGATAGCTTATTTGTATTATCTAAAGTTCCTCCTTTGAAGGAGTTCATTCTTCTTTCTCTTCCATACGGTAGCTAGAGCTTCCCCTGAGCTCTAGTAGTGCTCTCTCTATATTTATTATATTTTATCTTGGTGGATTCTGTTCCACAATCCTGTCCACCACCATCTCTTATTCTATTTTCACAATCTCCCATTGAGATTACTATTGTTATATTGATTCCTAGGCTTCTTTCTCTTAATTCAAGCCCACCTATTACTCTTATATCACCTACTCTTCTTCTTGATTTTGTTTCATTTCCATCACTATGGTTTTTTCAAAAACACGTTCCTCTTATTCATGTGATGCATTTGTTTCTACCTGTACATCACTCTGATTCAAACTTTCTCTCATCACAAATTTAAAATGAGGCTTCTTCTTTTCTTTAGGCTCTTCCTTTGAGGCTTCCACTCTCATCTCAGTTTTCTCTTTTTCCTCCTAAGTAGTGGCTGCTACTTCCTATGCTTTTAGCCTCACTTATATGTCCTCCATATTTTTTTAAGAGTCTAAAATTTCAAATTTGTCATGCTGGAAAATTTGTAGGGATTCCAAAATTCCTGTAAATCCAACTTCTCCAAGTTCGACTGTCCTTCTTCTTTCTAATTTTTATGTATAGTCTCGACTTTTTTTCTAAAATGGGATTATTTGTCATTCTTTCTCGTTGCCTTTTTTTTTGTACTTGTACTGGGTTGTATTGCCTCCCCACAATTTCCTCCCTTTCTTGAACTGATAGCTAGTCATGTTGTCATTGCTAAAGTACCTATTGTTCTAGTTTAGGTTCCAACTTTAAATGCTTTTTTCTCCAAGGTTGTACATTCTCATCATTCAAGGAAGTATCCTCTTGTACTATAGTGGCTTGCTACTATTTCTTTGTTCGAGACTTCTCTAGAGTCTCCTTCTGAACTGGTACTAACTTTGCCCACCTTAAAATGGTTGGTTGTCTTGCCTTAACATTCCTAAGTTTTATCAAACCTATAAAGTGGATTCCCTTCTCCATAACAACATTTAACAACAATCGAATGGCATGGAAAGTTATCCCAAAATTCTTTAGTCTCTTTGTTAGTACTTCATGCATATTTTTCTCTAAATAGGTACCCCAATCGTACTTGATTTCTTTGGTGATACCATACACATATTGAGCCATATAGATTGGTATCTCTATATCCAATGTATTTCCTAACAATCAAGCCATAAAAATATCATATCACATGGCCAATCATTCCCTTTCAAATGGCTCTATTTAATTCCTTGGGTCCTTGCACCCGAGATCTTCGCATCAGTCGATGATTTCACATTAGTAAGCAAAGTGATGATTCGATGTGTCTTAATCATATCAACCAACTTCTTAGCTATCTATCTATTTTATGTTGGAAATCTAAATATTTTTTTGAATACCTCTACCATCTACTTTCATCGACTACTTACCCACATTAATGTAGGTAATTTTGGTTGTAGGATTATACACCTAAACCATCTACAATAGATACTTGTAGAAAAAGGTCTTCTAGTGTGGGGTAACTTGCACTATTATAGCTACACCAACCTCCTAAAATTACTTTCTCCAAGGGTGGTTCTTGTTCTATTCGTTACTCCACCCCCTCTTGCATGTCTCTCCTCCATGTTGTACGAATGATATATTTGCTATATCAACCTGACCTTTCTCAAGTCCACTACTCAGATCCTCATCTAGGTTTGGCACATGTACTTCACTCCTCAATTCCCTCCTTAGGATCCTCTCTTGTACCATTTCCTCCTCTTGATATCTTGGTGGTGTCCTTCTCTAATAAGCCCTCTGATACCTTTGCCCTCTCCATGACTTGTATCCTCCTATCCTCCAAGGATAAGTACCATGTAAATCATGGGACTATAACTATCACCCTTGGTATTTCCATGGTTATGACTCTCTCTTATGCAGTGGTCCTGGTGACCATTCCACCCTATTGGTTGTAATTCTTTTTAACTTGTATCTGAACTCTTTAGTTGAAATTATTTTCTCGCCATACCTCTGGTTATCTTACTACTCGAACATCACCAATTTTGTAATTAGAAGTTTTCTAGAAATCATACAGTCTATTATAAATCATATAATATACTTTACCACTTGCTCCTGCATGGTTTCCTTATTAGCTGCCTCTAGATCGTACAATTATTCAATATTTAGACTATTCAATCTTCAAACTGTTCAATCTTTAGAAAATCATACAACTGCTACCCAAAAATGTATAGTGCCTTACCAATTCATACAATATTTTTGGCTAGTTGCTTCTACTTACCGAATCTGTACATATCTATATGATTCTATATGATTTTCTCAAAATGGCTTAAAATAACCCAAAAATTGCCTAAAATTGCACAATCATTTTCCTAAGACTGTACAATCTACCTCCAAACCATACTGTACATCTCTTCAAACTCTTTTCCACCTAAAAATCATGTTTTTCAATTCTCCTCTGTGATTTCTCTCTAACCTAGTTGTTGAAATACCTTGATCTATTTTTTCAATGTCTTTTAGGAGCTATTTTTCAATTTTTCATACTTGGAACAATTTATCCCCAAAAATGAAATTTCTTGGTTTTTAAATGGGGTTGTACGAAATTCTTCTTCTTATCTATGTCTCCTCCTATTCATTTTTGGTTGCTTTTATCAAATAAGGATTTGTAAGCCTCTTTTTATTGCAATTTTTCTATTCCAGCTCCAACCCACAACTTCCCCGAACCCTAGTGTATGTTTTTCAACAATTTATTTGTATTTGAATACCTTCGACTACAAACCCTCATTTTTTTTGTTGAACTTGAAATTTGCTTTTAATAGAGTCAAACCCTTGCTTTTTCTTCTCTGGTTTGATTTCCTTGAATGCAAAAAGTCTCTGTGGTATGAATTTAAAAAAAGGTCATGAATTATTTGTAGCTTACTGGTGAATTTTAATGCCCATGTAGTCATCTCCATTCAGTTGCACACTTTTCACCTTCATCCTCCTAAAAAATTTTGAATTCCTCCTTGTACGGTTTTGAAAATTTCTAGGGTGAGCCTTGTATTTAAACTGTCTTCAAACCCTAACCACTTCAAATTTGAAATTTGTGCCACTTTGCATGCTTTTTCATATTCCTTTCTTGAATGATTGATAACTCATCACTTCTTCTTACAATTTTTAACTTTTTCCCATGCTTTTATGATAACACATCATTCCACACATGCAAACATTAAATGTGACGGTTGAAAATCATAAAATTACACCTAGAATCGTACATTGTACAATCCAAATCATACAACATGCCTTCTTGTATAATTTTGCATGTAATTTTTTCAATTTTACTTGTATGATCTCTCACTTGTGCTTTTTCAGCTTTAAATTTGACTTGTATGATCTACCACTTAGAGAATTTTTCTATTTTTCTCTCTTTGAAGAGGTCATCATTTCTTATTTTCAACCCACTTCCTTCTTAATTACGTCCCAAGGTATTTTCACAACTAAGGCATTTGATTTTCCTTTTTCTTTTTTCATTTCCTAACCTATTTATACTTACCATCGTGGAAATCACACAGTGACATTCACTTGTACGATCCCATCTGATTCTTCTCTTAGAGGTTCAACTATGATATTATAAGTGGTTGTGTCACCTGGTGCCACTTGCTCTCTAGTGTGATTCATATCTACTTGTGATGTTACCGAGTTCCCAAGCCTTCCCATACCATGTGTACAATTTGGAATTGTACAATTGCAAGCTAGAGTATCTTCACTTGGTGTCCCTTCCTCTTGTCATGCAAGTGATTGATCCCTTGGTAGTAGTGTCCTTCCTACTATACTATCACTAAAGTGACTTATCTACCTATCTCCTTGGATAAATTTTGGCTCCATACTTTGTGATTAGATCCTTTGTTATCCTTGGTTTCTTTCATATACAAAATGCACTCTTCCTCTACCAATAAGGCCTCTACCACGTGAGTGTCTTCCCCATCCCATTCCTCTTGAGATTGGGATTCTCTGTGCTAGTGGTGATTCCTCCCTTTATTAGAGTAATACTCTACCACTTACCACTCTTCTAGGTCCTTGTAATATTAGTGGTGGTTATCCCAATGGATACTACCCTATAGGATTAGGTAAGATCCCTCTCATCCTTGGTATACCTTGTAGATTCCTTGTCTAGTTCAAACATGCTAAGGGTGCATCTCCCGACCATCTAGGAGTAGGGGTTCAAAACCTTCCTCGTCCTCTTCCTCCTCTAATTGTAACATCACCTTTTTTTTTTTTGTGGTTGAATTCCTCCTCCCCTTCTTAGCTGAAGCCTTAGGGGTCCTTGTCCAGTCCTTCCTCCTATTGTTCAATTATCAAGAGTTATCTCTAACAACTCAATGTTGGCTAGTGGACTTCTATTACATCTATTACTTGGTGAAAATTGTCACAGTTCTCTGATTCTATGATCTACATATGCTAAGAAATATCTCCATATTATTTTATCAAGGCCTCTTTGTGGAGATTAAGTTACCAAGACCTCTCTATATGCATCAAAAAAATCTATCTCAAAACTTGAATCATTCCTATTATCTTCTCTTTGTTTCACCCAATCTGTCGGTAAGTTCATTAGTCTTTTCAATATCCTAACTTCTCTCCTTTATCTTATAAAATTCCAATGGGCTATTATATAGTTTGCATATCAATATTGGTTTGAAGCTCCTGTGATCTCCCTAATTGCTGATGTGTTGTTGTACATGTTAGGGGATCATGATTATCTTGAGGATTTTAGGGATTCCTTGGGTAATCGCCATAATCACTAATTTTTGTGCTAGGTTACCTTACTAACAAAGGCATTCCTTCATCACTGAAGTCATTCAATTCTATTCATGCATTACCTTGTGATTCAAGTGATGTGGTTGCTTCCTTAATGTCTCACCATGATATCTATGCAACTTTATTCGTCATTGGAAGATCACTCGCTGGTACTTGTGAACTTGTGCTTGCACCATCATTTCTTACACCAATTCTTAGATTTATCCCCTCATCATCCTTAGGTTCCCCTTTTATCTCCTGTAGCCTAGATATTCTTTGTTCATCCAACCTTTGTATCATACTATCCAATTCCTGGATGGTTTGTTCTCTCAACCTTGCGTTATGACCCTACAATATCTGATATTCTTCATGTCATTAATGATTTTGTATTTGCATTCTCTACTATAATAGCCCTATCTAATCCAATGGATGATGTCCAACCAATTCTTCATCAATGGTCTCATTCCTATTTTCCTCTAGAACTTCCATTTCAAAAGTGTCCACTCTATCCTCATATCGTATTGTTAACTATATCCTTCTTCGTCCTTCAGCTTGTTGGGGTAGTTATCTCCACTCCACCTAAGGATACATCATATTTCTACTTGTATATGATTCTTCTTCTTACTTTCTCCTATTTCTTGATAACAGTACTATCTTTTGATATTCTCTTTCATTTGGAGGAATTCATTCTTCATCTTCCTCTATTATTTGTTTAGTCTCATTCATAAATAAGACATGCACCCATAATCTTCTTCTTTCTCCAAGTCGAGATGCCAACTCCTACTATTATATGGTTGGTATTTTCTAATTTCCTTTTATAAATAAGTGTGTGATTCCTGTATCAGGATCCTCCTATGATAGACCTTGCTCACCTTGAGTTCTTAATTGAGTATTTTCTTATCTTTTTTGTTCGATTTCTTCTGAATAAATGAATAAGCACTATACTTTGTAAGGCTTAAAATTTGAGCCATTTACAGTTTTGGGTACCTCAATACCATTCAAGTTCTACAACTTGACTGCCCCATTATTCATTACTTCCACCACTCTATAGGGACCAATCCATAACATCTTCAACTTACCAAGCTTGATTTCCCTCTTCCCATTAAACTGTAGAACTAAATCACCTGGACTAAGTTCTAACTTCCTCAAATTTTTGTAATGCCATGAGTTCCTTCTTTTTTGAGCTACCTCAATTTCCCATTGTACCATGACTCATATTTCATCTAACTTGATCAGTATTTTTAGTCACTCTTCCAAACTTTCTTGATCACCTAAGTGATACTCTACCGTGACTTTCAAACTTGGTATCAAGAATTCAACTAGAACCACTACCTCCTATCCATACATCAAATGGAAAGGTGTATGATCTATTGTTGGTTTAAAATTTTTTCTATATACCCAAAAAATATATGGTAACATTTCCTTCCAATATGCTCCTTCTATTCCATAGGTTTTATACAGATTAGATACCAGGACTTTGTTGCTTCTACCTGCCCATTTGCTCTGGGATAGTACGGACTAGACTACAAGTGCAAAATCTTGAACTCTATTATCAGGGTTTTGATATTGACAAAGTGTCCTCATTGTAGAAAAATACCAAATATTATGATTACCTTCTTGTACAAGAATCTCTATGTACTTTTAATTGAGTTATCAGGTAATGCTCTTACTTCGACCCATTTTGTCAAGTATTCCATTGCTATTATGATCTATCTACACTTCCTTCTATGATATGTATTAAATGGTCTAATGAAGTCTAATCCCCACCTTTAAAATAGTTCTTTGGGTTGTGATGGATGCAAAGGCATAAAGTACCTCTTCACTAGCTTTCCAGCATTTTGACAAGTATCACATGTTTTCACATACTCTTTTACATAATTATATAGTGTGTGCCACCATAGTCCTACTAGTAATATTTTCCTAGCTATCACATCTGGTCCCATGTGCCCTCCTACTAAGCCTTTGTTAGCTTATTATAATACTACTTTTTCTTCTTCTTCCATCACACATATTTGTAAGATACCTTCACTTCCCATTTTATACAACAATCCTACTATTAACTGGAAGGGTCCTAACTTCATAATCATTTTTTTTGTTGATTGTCATAATTTCCTATGGCAACCCTCCTATGGAAAAGTACTGGCCAATCAACTTGTACCACAACAAGACAAAATTGATAGTGAATAACTGCATATCAAGGAATTCATCCAAAACCTTTATTCTTGTAGGCTCTCTTGATTGTATTTGAGATAACTAGTTTGTAATTACATGCTTTTTACCATATATCACTACTACTAAAAATACAAACTCCTATAGGGTGATGAGCCACCTACTGACCCATCCTTCTATCATAAAATTTTTTATCAAGTAAAATAGGGCTTGATGATCTATGTAGAAAGCAAAGGGATTCACCAGTAGGTAATTCCTAAAATTCTAGACTGCATATACAATTCCCAAAGCTTATCTTTCTATTGTACTATAATTTCTCTCTGCCCTTGACTGATTAGCAAAGAAAATAGGTTTATCTAGATTAACTGTCCTTCTTGTGCCAAAGCACATCCAATTGCAAAATTTGAAGCATCAATATGAATATGGAATTCCTTATCCTAGTTCAGGAACACCAAAATCAAGCTACTCACAATCTTGGTCTTTAACCCCTCAAATGCTCCTTGGTGCTCTTCTATCCATATGAAAGAAATATTATTCTTCACAAAAGGAATCCAATGAATAGGATACGTGTGCATAGTTCCTGATAAACCTTCGATAATATCCCATCGATCAAAGGAAGGTTTTAAGTGAAATCACATCATATGGTTCTTACATGGGCAATATCACATGGACCTTATCAAGATCTATTTTTAATCCTTCACTGCACACACTGTGTCCTAAAAATTTTCCATATGGTACCATCAGGTAGCATTTCCCAAGATTTAATTATATCTGTACATTTTTGCACCTACTCATGCATTCACTAAGAGTAGGAAGATGCTCCATGATCTTCCCATAAATGGACCAATCATCCAAAAATGCTTTGAAATTACCTTTTGCCAACTTATCAAATATATACAGTATGATGCGTTGAAATGTAGTTGGGGCATTACAGAGCCCGAATGGATTTTGATTGTACACATAGATGCCATTCTCCATAATAAATATGGTTTTTAGCTTATCCTCCTCAACTATACTTATCTGATTGTAACCCGAAAACTTATCCAAAAATGAATAGATCTCATGTCCCGTGACTTCTTTCAGGATAGAATTTATGAAGGTAATAGGGAAGGGGTACTTAATAGTTACTATGTTTAAACTCCTAAATTCCACACATATTTTGATTTTTTCCACTTACTTTTTCAAGGTGATCACTATAGGTGATACTCATTCATTGGTTGTCACCTTGAAGATGATTCCTACCTTCAGCATCTTCTCTATCTATGCATTCACTAATGTAGCATACTTTAATTTCATTCTATATGGTCTCCTCCTTATGGGTTGTGCTCTAGGCATTAGTGTAATATTTTGGACACATAACTTAGGTGATACTCCCTTCAAGTCCTTGTATGTCCATGCAAAGACATATTTATATTCCAAGAATATCTTAAAAGCATTGCTTTCAATACAGGGTCCCAATCATCTCCACAGTGAATCATCCTAGGTTCCTCTTCCATTCCTAGATTGATGTCCACTATTCGAGGTCCTTTATATTTTATATTCTCTGATTCACTTGCTACTTTCTCTACGTTTATTGGGTGTGCTGATTATATCAATTTCCATATTTCCTACTATATGCTCTACAAATTTTTTTGGGAATATCCATTTCTCTTCCACCTCCTTCTTAGGTTCCTGGCTGAATTTTGGTTCATATTGTTTTTTCTTGATCTCCTCTGATTCATTAAAAAGGTAGTTGGGCTGAAAATATTTGTACTCCTCTATTTTCCAATGAAGAAGTTCGCTATCATATTTGGTTGTCTTCACTACATTCATCCAGGTACAACATTCTTTCTCCGTTTGGTTCATATTCTTCATCTCCTTAGGAATTTTCCGATTCGTCAGTCGTAGCTACATCCTCACTGACATTTTTATTAGTTATATTAATCATATATTTGTGTTTTTCTTTCTTGAAAGTGATCTGATTCTTTCCTAATTGTAATTAACTTTGGCTACTTGTAGCCATCCTCTTCCCAATAGAGCATCCTATGTAGGCTTCTACATAGTAATCACAACAAAATTCAAGACAAAATCTTGGTTAGCTATCACCACTTGTGCTATCAATACTTCCTTCGTCCAAATACCATACTGGTCAACACCATATAATCAAAAGCTCGATGCCCATAGAGATGGAGCACCTAGTTCTAGCTAGATCCTTTCAAGTAGAAAATTAATGATGGATCCTCCATCCATAATAACTTGTGTCAATTTGTGCCCTAGGATCTCCATATGAACTAATGTAGGTTTATTCCACACATCAATCATTAATATAGTTGGATCTATGAATTGGTATTTCTATTTCTTTTCCTTATTTAGCTTACTATGCACTTCCATCACCTTGTGTGGTTGTATCTCTTCCACTATTGCTTTATATAATTATGGAATAGCTTCCAATAGGTTCACCACTTTGATCTTTACTATTGTGTCCAAAACCTATGTTGCCAGACTCTGCACAATCAAATTCTCTTCTAATGGATTTTTTGGTTTCTTTTCTTCATCTAACTTCACCTTTTTAGATTTTTGTGCTTCATCCTTAAGTATTTTCTTATTTTATAGTGTTGTTTTTCTTTGATAGCTCTAGATACTTATCCTTTTTAGTGTTATTTCTTGTCATGGCTAAAAATTCCTAGGTTTCATCCTTAAATTGAAGAACATTAATGTCTAAATAATTTACATTTTGCGTATTACTTGAACTCATCTACTCGGGACAATTTGCTTCCTTGTGGTTCTCTAGACCACACAACCTATACATATGTGTAGTGCTCGCTTGCGATGTTTCTTGTCTTTGAGGTGAAGGATAATTTTTTGTGAAATGTCCCCATTCTTGGAAATTATGATACTATATGATCAGCCTCCCTTCCGAGTCATACTGACTCTATCCTCCTTGTCGATTATCCTAGTTTTGCCTTCCACCTCACAAGCTATTTCTATAACCGCCATTTGTTGCTTGTTGCCCACTCCCTAGAATATTTGGTTTATCTTCCTACTCTTGGATTATCATGACCTATGGATTTACTCTTGTATTATATGGATATAGCATGACCTCATGTCCCATCACATTACAAATGTGACAATAGTCATTTCATGGACACTTTACATTTGTATGCCCTTTAGTCTTGCATTATGTGCATCAAATATCATTTCTATCAGGTTTGTTTCTTTGTTCTTTCATGATCTTATATAAATCTTGATGAAATGATTCCACTATCCTCTGTATAGTGTTATCTTCTCCACTATATAAATCATTAGACTTGGGATGAGAGAAAATTCCTATATACGTATGTTTTGATTCACTTTAAAAAAAAATTGCATGCTTTACTGCTTCTTCATATATTTTTTATGGTACTACATTCATATTTTTCTTATATTTTGGTAGTAATCCATCTATAAACCATTTATTTACCAATACATATACTAAGGGCATCTGCATATTATCTACTAACTACTTTAGTCTATGGTTGTATGATTTTACATCTTCGTTGAGATTTTGCTTCATCATGCAAAGTTTAGTAACAATGTCTCCATAATCCTTAAAAGGGTAAAATTCTTCAATTAATTTCTCCTTTACTTGAGTCCAAGTCTAAAAATGTGTAGTATTTTCCCTTTTTAGATACCAATTGATCAACAATCCTCTGAAGGTAGCAGGAAATAAGGTTACCTAGTCATTTGGCCAGTCTACACCAATTGCTCTCCAAATGGTTATACAAGTTCTGATATGTCTTATGGGTCTTCCTTACCCTCACCTATAAAATTTGGACATATATACTTGGTTGCATTATTAGCCATCTTCGAAGAATCATCCTCATCACTTGAGGTATCCTGTGGAATCTCTATTTTATTCCTCCTTGGGGGTGTTTTACTACAATCATCATATAAATTTTCTATCTAAGGTATCTTATTATGTCCCACCAATCATTGACCAAAATCATGTGCATATTCACTCCATGACCTCCTTCGCTGATGGGAGGGAGATGGTCTTGGTCCTTCTTCCTAAAACCTCATGCCCCGGTGCTTTAGTGTCTGACTCCCATCCTTTGCATTACCTTATAACCCTTCCATCACTTTTTTAGGTGTCACCGTACATACTCCTTACTTGTGCACTACTTATCTATCCACTTGTGCCTCTATTCTAGGTGTTTGTGGTACCTACTCTTCTATCTCTATCAATAATGCCTCAAATTATCCTTCTTCTAATGCCCAACCTTGCTCTATTTTTGGTTTATATGTATTATGGTATAAATTAATTGTATTCTCTCTTTGATAAATCCTCATACTCATTATTACTAAATTTTTCTCTTGTACTTCCCATATCCTACACCTTTGTACACTGGATTTTGTCATTCACCTCCAAATTTGTAGTATTCTTACTTATCAATTTGACCCGTTCTAACAAAAATGCTAGATTTGATAAGGCAATAGTGCCAAATTTAGCATAGGGATGAAATATTCCTAGTGGTAAGATGGTTTACCAAGCTTAGAATGATCAAATTTCTATTCACAATCGGTGTACCAAATCATATAACCGTACCTCTTTTACAACTAGCAATGTGTGACAACTAAACAGCTTGTATGGATACCAAATCATACCACTGTGTGATCCCAAATAATACATCGATAGAGCTTGTACAATTTCACACTTAGCCAATCCTTCAAAAAAAATTTGCAATATGTTGTACATAGTTTTGTAACTAAATAAGTCAATCTCCCAAAACTGCCAAATCAGGTAAATTCCCTTCAATCGCATGAACTGCCAAATTGAGTAATTGTCTTTTGTACGATTTGTACAAAATATGGTGTACAATTTTTATGAAAATAAGATACATATTAGTACTAAATTGGATATTCTACTAGACCAATCTCTCTTAGATAAGTTTTGTAAGGGTTTAATATGTCAATTAATCCTAATCCCATCAACATGCAAAGCACTCTTATCAGAGTTGGGAGAGTTCAATATCCAATGTCGATTCCCAAAAATAATAATACAGTGTTCAACATGCCTTCCTTGATATTATCATAATCATAGATCATTCCACAAAGCTACACAAATTCTATTTTAATTCCATTCTACATAGCCAAGCATAAAAAGAGCCATAACAACCAATTAGAAGTACATGCAATAGAGATAAACTAAAAATTGTTATTCAACCATTCCAAGATTGTACAATACACGAGAGAAACCATAAAATATGCTCAACTATATTATTATTCACAATTTCAATCACAATCAAATATAAATAATAACACTTCATAGCCAAAACTCATAGCATCCTCAAACTAACCAGAATATATCAACATATCATAACTAGAATGTAACCAGACTATCAAAATTGAAAATTGAGCCTTATATAACATTTACCAAGCCTTTCCAAAGTGGTTCCTAAGGAAATTAGTTATTACAACTACCCATGCATAACGGAATGCATTAATTAATACTTTTACTAATTCTAACACCTTAATAATCAAATACATGTGCAATTACAACTTAAAATTAAATTTCCCATGCATTTCATTGCACCTTGTACAATTTTACTTTACCTTGTATGGTTTTCCCTTTTGATTGTACAATTTAATCCTACCTGTATGGTTTATAAAACCTTCTAAAATTTTCAAACTTTGGCAAATCCTTTTATCACTTCTTCTTCTTATAAGAGGTGGATGTGTTGCCTGCATAGTATATCTCATGGCGATACTTCTACCCCAAGTGATACCCTTGACACCTCACATGGTGAATATCACTCACTTCTTCCCTAATTGCCTTCACCTAATCCACCTTCCACATTTTGTGACCATATCATCTACACTACTCCAGGACACCCACCTCCCTTCTTCACTATCGATGAGAAAAATCCACCTACCTCACCTACCTTGCACATACTTTCTTTTAGAGTCTATACCATTCCCTCTTTGATAATGACTCCTCATTTATCAACCGTACTCACCCTAATTTTGCATCATTCACCCCTATCATAGGGATGATCTCAGATCCCTCATATTCCACTTTGAGCACTCAAATGCCCTCACCTCAAATCCCCCCACAATAGACTCCTTTACAATAATAATATACACCACCTACATCATCATATCAGTACACTTCTCAAGTTTCACAACCACCACCTTCCAAAAAATACTTCTTCCCATCCTTTTATGTTGTATCATAATTTCCTCCTCACTCACAACAATTCCAATATCAACAACATCATCAAACCTTATCTCCCCGATCATGTGTGAACACTTTCACCATACCATATTCTCAAGCTCCTACCTTTGAGGCCTATGCTCCTTCCTCATCATTGCCTCCACCTATATCCCATCCTCTTGGAATGTATTGTATGAAATCTTCTATTCCATTGCCATCTTAATCTACTTCCATTTTTTGACATCCTCCATCTCTTCCATTTTGTGCTTCATCCTCTAGTCCCTTTTCTACCTATGATCCATGCTACCCATATTATCTTACTAATCCTCCATTCTATTCTACTCGTTATAGCTTATCCACTTATTGCTCTTTTGGTTAGATGTAGATACTATATTTTGACACCTCATATAATTCACCACTTGCACCATCTATCTAGACACCATTACCCCCACCACCATTTGTTGGACCTAAATTTTTTATGACACATCCTTCTTGGTCATCATTCCCTACTACCAAACCATTATAGTAGGATCCTCTCCAGTAGATACCTGTGCAACAACCACAAATATCACAACCACAATATTACTATCCCTAGTAAATTCTTGCTCAATAATAGAGTGTCCCATATGCTTTGATATCTTACGCCATTTAACAACCACATCCACATGCATAGTTACAATACATTCCTTATCAAAACTGGGAAGAACAACATCTCCAATACCCACCCCATTCTTAGGCTATAACCACCTTAGCATAACCCTTTACACCTCTAGCACCTGAGCTCCAACTCTTGTAAGAGGAAATTAAGATGCTAAATCTCTGTATAGCTAGTTATGGATCCCAAAAACCCACACACACTGAGTTGTTCAATGAGTGATTTCACCCATTAATTCCCATTCCTCCTTACCCATATCACTTTGAGATTCCAAATTTTTATAAGTACAAAGGTAAATATGACCCCATGAACACATCAAAAATTGTTTCTCTGATTACTATCAGCTTCATAGTAGTAATTCCCTCATGTTACTTACCTTTTCTCTCTCACTTGGGGGACAAACCCTTTATTTGTACAACATGCTCCCATGCTATAGCCTGTTTACCTTTGAGTAGTTGGCCAATTCATTATTAGAATATTTCTCCATTAATATTAAAAATAAAATCAATTTCTCTAACATCTATACCTTACGATAGGCTGATGAAAAGCCCATTACATAATTTATATCTCGATGGAGATCAGTCATCCATGACCTAGCTCATAGCCTCCCATATGCTAAACTAGTTACACTCTTCTCCAAGAGTTGTCATTAACATATCTTCACTTCCTTGCAGCTTCATCAAAGCCACATGTTTGAGGAAGCTATCACTCAATCCAAGGTTATCAAAGACATCAAAGTCCAATCTAGCAAGATTAAGCTTAGGTAGAAACCATCTTACAACTCCAAATTTTACTTCAACCAAAATGAACTAAATCAACCCTTCCTAGACTGCCATAAACTAATCAGGTAGCAGCATCTTCTCTAGCTTATTCATCCATCTCATTACCTCCCCCTCCACAAAAATAGTTGTTCCAAACTAATGCACTGCTTCCACCTAAACCACAACAAACTCATAGCCTTCATCCATAGCTTCCACAGTGCAATTTGATCCCTCTCTGAGCCCTTGCTAGCTCTATTCTAGAGATTATATAATACAGGTCATATTACCTTACTAGACATTTGACCTATTGACCTAAATCAATCGAAGCCTCAGGTTTATATTGAGTAGGCCTTATATACATACCATTGATAGTGTGACCATGATATAGAATCTTATCACTATTTTCAAGGTCTTATCCAAGACCCCATTGATTGGGGTACCATTCAAGTCTCAAACCGCATAACACCACAAAACCATAATTTGGGTATCTATCAAAACCATCTACCTAAACATACGGGGATGAATCCCCAAGGAACCCAGTATAATACCCAAGGGTAATCCATACATGTTAATAATGTTCAATTAGACCCCCTTCACATGGTATAGTTGGCATGATCAACCTTACAATTTGCACTCAATGCTATCCACCACACTAGGATGCACCTGTCGTATCCCCTCTAGTACCTTTTACTTATCTACAATCCCCTACAACCTCAAATGCATCACCATGCCTACCACAAAATATCATCACCATCTATGGCAGCCTCACACATCAGTTACATAACATCCCCAACCAGGTTGTCCATATTCGATCTCTTACAACAATATCAATCCCATCATAAAATGTTGAATAACATCATTTGATACATTGAACTTGAAACCCATGATACAAATACATTTGTGAAATTTATAGGGAAAATCCCATGCTAACTTAAGCCTTCTATTAGTTTACATGACCATGAGATTATAGATCTCATAGGCAAAGGAGTTGATCCTCTCCACATCTAGGTGACCATCAATGATATCACCTACAAGTGTGTCCTGGTTGATACCAATTCATCTATTAGTATCATTTCTATGGCCACCCTACATCATCTTCACATCCCACATGCTCACTTCAGTATCCCATTGCTCTACCTTTATACATTCAATGGTTCCATGCGACCCACTGTAGGTTCCATTTTCCTACCTATCTATGTAGGTATTTGTACCATCTCCATTTTATTCCACATCATTCAAGGTGAGATGCAATACAATATCTTTCTTGAATTTCCATGGATTAGATACATGCAATATGTTCCCTCTACCTTTCATCATTGTCTCAAGTATATCTATGGACTTGTTCATTGTATTCCTACTGATGAGGATCCCTTTAAATTTTATAAAATTTCAGATATTCCACCAAAATTCTCATCTCCTCTATGTAGGTTCTTCCTGTTCCTTCTCATCATTCAGTGGGATAATCTACATATTTTACACTAACTTCATCACCACAATAATCATCAGGTATGCATACACAGTCCCCTCCATCTGTGTCCATACCACCTTCATCCTCTGTCATGGAACATCGTCCTACTACCATACCTTTTTTGCCACCTTCCTCATGGCCTCTACCTCCTTATTATTCATCTTCTTCCATGGATATACCTCCTACACCTATGCCTTTTTCACCACCCTCATCATGGCCTCATATTACATATCATGCATCTTCCTCTATAAAACTTCCTCTCCTTCCCACTTCTCAAACATCCCCACTTTATTTTTTCCATGACCATGATATTTTACATCTTCTTAAAGCCCAACACCTACACCTTCTCCCCTCACCATATAGTTCCCACATATGAACCATCACATTCCCTCCACCATGACTAAATGGCACAATTAGAAACAATGAAACTCCTACTTAGACACCCAATTAATTCAATATTATTTGGCTATCATTCATGATTCCTAGTTGGCATCATCTTCCTTTGATTCTGATTCACCACCTTGTTCCCCAAAACGTACGATATCTCGAATGTATCAATGAATATAATATTCATGATGCTCATGTTGGACCCTTGATAATCCAATCTATGCATTATTTTGGTTATACTTTAGCTTCTATACTGAAATTGGTACTATCATACCCCTTGGTCCACCTTAAAAGCATACCAAATTTATGTATGTAGGCCTAGACTCATCACTCTTGGCTACTATACCTCCACCACTACAATATAGTTTATGTGATACTCTTTACCACATGTCCAACCCTCAATTAACCTTACACAACCTTCAAAATTTTCATTGGTGTGTATTTGTATTAGGCTGTTACGAGCAAGGGTTATGCACATATATCAACCCCCATGTTCAATCACCCATAGACAAATCCATCCTAGGTTATCACCCTACAACCATTCATACACTCAAGGATGAACTTCAAGATCTCTCTATGTCCCATGCATATTCCTACACAGACGTTGGAATAATACATTGACATGGATGTCCTATATGAGAGTCCATATCCTCATTCTACCATCACCACTCCATGCAACATCTTCCAAGAAATATCTTTTGCTGACACCATGTTTGCTTATTGTATTTATGTGCTAGTTGATAAATTTTTTGCCCTATCCCTCATAGCTTTTTATCCAGAGTACAACATTTCACCTCCTCCTATATCGTCAATAAATCCTACCATACCATTTCACATTTATTGATAGCTTCATCAATCCATAACTCAATATCATTCTCCACCTATGGTTTTACATCCACTGTTAAACCTACCATGATGTTCACATGCTTCTGAGTCTTCACCATTGGACTCATCATCGTTTGCAACCTCCACTGCTTCTTTCAACATGATCGATGTGTATCTATTATCACTACTTTGATACACATCTCATTCAAGTTGTGACAACACACCAAACCCTAAATTCATTAACTTTACTCATATTTTACCAATGCCTTCATCATAGGAGTTGCGAATGCTCCTTCATCGTCTACCCCACCTCACATCTTGTGGGTTCATCACACTAACATATATTTAGACAATGAATTAGATTTACCCAAGGATATGGATGACCTTCATATTATTCCAATCCTTGAACAACTTTGAGATGGTACCCACATGCTAGTAGAAGATACCATTGACGTCGATATTGGTGATGACCCCAACAATCCATATATTTTTAAACTTGTTTTCAACCTCTCCTTAAAATAATGCATCTTGTTTACTACCTTCCTTAAGGAATACATCAAAGTCTTTGCTTGGTCTTACATGGATATGCTTGGACTCAATCCTTCTCTAGTAGTTCACAATATCACTCTCGATAGTGATGCCAAACCCATCAAACATAAATTGCAACATATGCATCCTACGATAATGTTGCTTATAAAATCCAAGCTCCAAAAGCTCCTTGATGTGAATTTCATCCAACCTATTGATTACCCAAAATGGATTTCAAATATGGTGTTGGTACCAAAACCTTTCGGTGAAGTTCACGTTTGCACCGATTTTCATGATTTGAACAAGGCTTATCCTAAGGACAACTTACCCCTCCCAAAAATTGACTCACTAGTTGATTTCATCATAGGTAATGACATGATCTCCATCATAGACGGATTTTTTGGTTACAATCAGATTAAAATCATCCCCATCGATCAACACAAAATATCTTTTACAACCACCTAGGAAATTTTTGTTATAAGGTCATGCCTTTTGGCCTTAAAAACACTAGGGAAACTTACCAGCATTCCATGAATTATATATTTCATAATTATATGTATAAAATCATGGAATATTATGTCAATGACTCATCACAAAATCTAAAGAATGTTCATAACACCTTATTTAATTATGCAAGATATTTGATTGCCTTCTATAACACAATGTTTACCTCAACCCAAAGAAATGTGTCTTTGGTGTTAATTTTGTTGGCAATTTTGGGTACCTTGAGTACATTGCCTTTGCCTAAGTTTAGTTGTTGTCATTGATGTCAAGGAGCTATTGGTAGATGTTGTTTTTGATGTCAAGGAGTTCTTGGAGCAATTTGTTTTTATGTCTAAGGATGTGTTTTGATGAAGGTTTCAGCTGGTCAGTAAGTCTCCAAGAAAATCCAAGTTTGCCAAAAATCCAGAAAAAGATAAGTTAGAAAAAGTTTGCAGGCTGCTGGAAAAACTGTCGCGATTTCGCGACATGTTTGAGGAGAGAGAAAGTTTGGCCAAAACTGTCACGATTTCACGACATGTTTGAGGAGAGAGAAATTTTGGCCAAAACTGTCACGATTTCGTGACATGCAGGAAGGCAGAGGCAGAACGGGAAAATGTCACGATTTCGCGACATGCAGGAAGGCAGAGGCAAAGTGGGCAAAAGTGTCACGATTTCGTGACAAGTTTTGAAGAAGTTGTATGGATGCAGAAAGTGTCATGATTTTGTGACAAGTTGAGTTGGCAGTGTTGAGTTGCAGGAAGTGTCACGATTTCGTGACAAGTTTCGAAGAAGTTGTACGGATGCAGAAAGTGTCACGATTTCATGACAGGTTGAGTTGGCAGCTTGCAGTTGGCAAAAGCGTCACGATTTCGTGACATGTTCCAGTTTCATGAACAGTTGACAAGAAAGAGCTTAAGGCAGCGAAAGCATCATGATTTCGTGACATGTTTCATTTTTGCTAGTGCAAACCAAGAAAAGGATGAAGGAGCAAGAGGTGTCACGATTTCATGATAGAGTTGCTGATGACGTCAGCTAAAGGCAAAGATGTCACGATTTCATGATGCGAGAGAAGAAGGCTTTGAAGTCCAGAGCATCATGATTTCATGACAAGAATCATGATGACGTCAACAAGAGGCAAAGGTGTCACGATTTCACAATGTAGCGGAGAAGAAGGCTTTGAAGTCCAGAGCATCATGATTTCATGACAAGAATCATGATGACGTCAACAAGAGGCAAAGGTGTCACGATTTCATGATAGTAGCGGAGAAGAAGGCTTTGCAGTCCAGAGCATCATGATTTCATGACAAGAATCATGATGACGTCAGCAAGAGGCAAAGGTGTCACGATTTCATGATAGCAGTGAAGAAGAAGGCATTGAAGTCTAGAGCATCATGATTTCGTGACAAGATTCATGATGACGTCAGCAAAAGTTGTAGTGTCACGATTTCGTGACAACAAACCAAAGAAGGTGTACGACAGACAAAGGCGTAGCGATATCGTGACATGTTTGAGTGTCGTGCGAGAAAAGCTACAGAACAGCAGAGGCGGTTGAAGCCGACGAAGTTAACCTTGGCCGACGAAGTATAAGGTTTTACAACCGACGTGTTAGAAGGTTGAACAACTGACTAAAGAACAAGATTTCATCTTGAGATTGTGAGTATTTAAAGGAGGACTGTTTGAGCAATTTTGGGTGTCGATGGTGTGTGCATTCGAAGTGTGGCGTTCGCAGAGTTAGTGCGACAAGTGAGGTTCGATCATCGAAAAATAGAGAGAGTGAAGTTCGACTACAGCATTAGAGTGCATTTCGTTGAATCTTCTAAGTGTCAAAGACTGTGGTGTTGTTTGCATGAAGAATGTGCTGTTGTTCATGAGAAGACTGTGCGAAGAGAATGAGCTATTGTGGTTGCACATAGGCGCATAAGTTGCTGTGCGTTCGAATGCTGTAGTGATTGCGAAGATTATGCAAAGGGTGGAATTTGATCTAAGGACAGCTGTGATTGCAACTGTGTTCACGCAGTCTGTGTAAAAGAAAGCAAAGTGCACAAAGTAGATGCTGCTGTAATTGCAAAACAGTTGTGAAGGACGAACGACAGTGAAAAGTTGTTCTCCAACCAAGTGCAGAAAAGAACAGAGGAAGAGGACAGAATTGTGCCAGACCGAAGGACTGTGTTTTGGTGCAGAAAAGAGGACCAGCTTGCTGTGACAGAGTTGAGGACAGAGATCTCCAACCAGAGCAGAGAAGACAGGTGTCTTCCATGGAAAGAGTTCCACTTGCTAAGGGCAAAAGAGATAGAGGTCTTCTAGAGGATCACTAGCAAAGCAGATTTAGGGGAAGGTGTCTCCTTTGAGCTGAGACTCATAAACATTGTAATCGGGAAGGATTCCCAGAGGTTTTGATATAACTTTTAGAGGAAAAGTTTTATCCATGGAGTAGCCCACCTTGGGTGAACCACGTTAAAATGGGTCTTTTATGTGTGATGCTTTCTGTCTTATTTAATGTTATGTTGATGCCATTGCTATCTGAAATTAAAATTATTAAATGGTTTTATCTTATACTGTTCACCCCCCCCTCTCAGTATAAGTTCATGTTCTTCAATTGGTATCAGAGCAGGTCTCTCCAGAAAAAGCCTAACAGCTTGGAGAAGGATCTAACAGAGGAACATATAAATTCAGAAAAGGTTGAATTCGATCTCAAGAGTGAATTCTTCTTGGCCTTGAGAAAGCTTGAGAAACTCAGGGAAGAGAATTCTGTTCTTAAGCAGCATTGTCAGGAAAAAGAGATAGCAAGATCAGAATTGGCTCAACATATTATAGATTTCAAAATTCTAGCTGAAGAAGGGAAGAAGATTGAACAAGTTCTAACAGAGGTTCTAAAAGGAAAGGTAGCTGATTGTGAGAAACTAGAAGGAGAGATTATGTCTCTTAGAGTGAAGTTAGAACAGTCAACTCTCAGACAAAATTTTCCATGTGAAAAGAAGGATGGCATCACCATGTATGAAACAGGGTCTTCAAGCAAGAACAATCTTCACTCTGAAGAGCAATGGATTCCAGTTGATCGCAAGAAGAACAAACTTCCAAGGCATCAAAACAGGTTACATAATACCTTCCATGGATATTGTTTTTCTTGTAAAAAATTTGGTCACATAGCTATGCATTGCAATAAATCTCTGAA
Organism: Wollemia nobilis; assembly: GCA_028583015.1. Lineage (NCBI taxonomy): Eukaryota > Viridiplantae > Streptophyta > Pinopsida > Araucariales > Araucariaceae > Wollemia > Wollemia nobilis. Next base: position 8,566,218 of record JAQPPZ010017226.1, on the reverse strand, counting down.
GAGTCATAGTAAGGAAAATGTTAACTCATTTGCACCTCTTATGAATAAAAATATCATGTGTTACAAGTGCAAGAATTTTGGGCATATAGCAAGGATGTGCAGCTTGGATAAATTTAATTTTGAAGTCTCAAAAGGGAGGAATGAGATAAAATCTAAGTCAATGATAGTTCAAACTGCTTTTCATGCTCAAGACAAAGTAGAAAAATGGTATCTTGATAGTGGCTGTTCAAAACATATGACTGGTGAAAAAGAAAAAATTTTGTCTTTAAAAGAAGCAAACAGAGGAACAGTCAGTTTTGGAGATAACAGGTCCGCAAAGATCTGTGGTAAAGGAACTCTTAGTTTGGATGGGAAATCCAAAACAGAAAACGTGCTTTATGTAGAAGGGCTAAGACATAATCTGCTTAGTGTGAGTCAACTTTGTGATCAAGGGCACATAGTATCTTTCTTTTCCGATAGATGTGAGATAAGTAAAGAATTAAATGGAAAACTTATTGCTAGAGCTACAAGGACTCCAAACAATCTTTACATGCTGAGTGAGATAAAAAGAGAAAAATGCCTTCTAACTCAAGAAGATGAGAGTTGGTTGTGGCATAAAATATTGGGACATTTGAGTTTTGATAATCTGGTCAGTATTAGTAACAAGGAAGCAGTTAGAGACTTACCCAAAATAAAAGGGCCCCAAAACATCATTTGCGGTCCTTGTCAACATGGTAAACAGGAACCAGTTTCAAATCGAAAGGGTATACCTCGTCCAAACCTTTGGATCTTATTCATACTGATTTGTGTGGTCCTACCAGAACTCAGAGCATTCAGGGAGATAGCTATTTCATGTTGTTTATAGATGATTACTCGAGAATGACTTGGGTTACTTTTCTCAAAGAAAAATCTGAAGCTTTTGAAAAATTTAAAATTTTTAAAGAAATGATTGAAAATGAGACTGACAAGAGAATCAAATGCTTAAGATCAGATAGAGGAGGAGAGTTCACTTCAAATGAATTTGTGGAATACTGTGAACAACATGGAATCAAAAGAGAATATTCAGCAGCAAGAACTCCTCAACAAAATGGAGTAGTTGAAAGAAAAAATAGAACTATTGAAAATATGGCTAGAGCAATGTTAGATGAGTCAAAACTTTCAGATGGTTTTTGGAGAGAAGCAGTAAATACAGTAGTCCACATCATTACCAGGGCTCAACTCAGAGTCAATCATCATAAAACTCCCTATGAGCTGTGGAAAGGAAGACCAGCTACAGTTAAACACTTCAAAGTGTTCGGGAGTAAGTGCTTCATCAAAAGGGAAGATCAAAATCCGGGTAAGTTTGATCCTAGGTGTGATGAGGGAATTTTTCTTGGATATTCCAGCAAAAGTAAGGCCTACAGATGCTTCAACAAAAGAACTCATACAGTTGTAGAGAGCATAAATGTGACAGTAGATGAAAAGACAGGAATAAGAGAACCAGTCAAGGAACTCAGTGATGGAATCTGTCAAGAAGAATTCAGAGAAGTGTCAGATGAAGAAGAGGAAAGACAACAGTTGCTTCCCAAAACTCCTTCACGGTATGTTCAGAAACATCATCCCAAAGACTTGATCATTGGTGATCCAAATACGAGGAAAACAAGAAGAAGAGTCATTTCTTCACATGAATCTGCAAATGTTTCATTGTTATCTCAGATTGAGCCAAAAAATTTTAGTGAAGCATGTACAGATGATTTTTGGGTACAAGCAATGGATGAAGAGCTAAATCAAATAGAGAAAAGTGAAACCTGGGACTTGGTTCCAAGACCTAAGAATAAGAATGTCATTGGCACAAAATGGGTCTTCAAAAATAAACTTAATGAGGATGGAAAGATTGTCAGGAACAAAGCCAGGTTAGTCTGCAGAAGGGTATGCTCAAGTCGAAGGTGTTGATTTCGAAGAGACGTTTGCGCTTGTTGCTCGTCTTGAAGCGATCAGAATGTTTTTGGCCCTGTCTAGTTTCAAATCTTTCAAAGTGTTTCAAATGGATGTAAAGTCTGCTTTTCTAAATGGAGTGTTGGATGAAGAAGTCTATATAGAACAGCCAGAAGGTGTGTCTCTTTCAGAACAGCCAGACTATGTGTGTAAACTAAAAAAGGCACTGTACGGGTTAAAGCAAGCACCCAGGGCTTGGTACTCAAGACTTGACGGGTATCTTTATGAACAAGGGTTCAGGAAAGGCGTGGCAGATTGCAACTTGTACATTAAGAATAAAGGTGATGATATGATTATCATAGTTGTTTATGTCGATGATATTATTTTCGAGGGAAATAATACTCGGATGTGCAAAGTTTTTGCTAACACCATGCAAAAGGAATTCGAGATGTCTATGATTGGAGAGTTGTCATTCTTTTTAGGACTGCAGATTGCGCAATCAAAAAATGGTATATTTCTCTCTCAAGAAAAGTATATCAAAGAGATGTTAAAAAAATTTGGGATGATGGACAGCAAACCCGTATGTACTCCAATGATTACAGGGTGCAATCTGAGTAAGGATGATGAATCTCCAGCGACAGATCAAAAATTGTATAGATCTATGATTGGCAGTTTACTATATAGTACAGCTACCAGACCGGATATCATGCAGGCCGTTGGATTAGTAGCAAGATTTCAGGCAGCTCCAAAAGAATCTCATGTTATGGCAGTCAAGAGGATATTCAGATATTTGAAGGGCACTGTGGATTTTGGGCTTTGGTATCCCAAAGGCGATGATTTCACCCTCACAGCCTATACAGATGCAGATTGGGCAGGCAGTATTGATGATAGAAAGAGCACTAGTGGTGGAGCATTCTTTCTGGGAAAGAGTCTGGTTTCTTGGCTAAGTAAGAAACAACCTTCAGTTTCCTTATCTACAGTAGAAGCTGAATACATAGCAGCAGTGGCTGGGTGCACTCAGGTTTTATGGATGAAAACAACCTTGGAGGATTTCAAAGTCAAGCATGAACAACCTATCCCTATTCTTTGTGATAATTCAAGTGCCATAAGTATTTCTAAAAATCCGGTAATGCATTCAAGGATGAAGCACATTTCTATCAAATATCATTTTCTAAGGGAAAAAGTGCAAGAGAAGCAAGTCAAGCTAGAATATGTACCCACTAAAGAGCAAATTGCAGATATCTTCACCAAACCCCTTCCAAAAGATACGTTTGAGTATCTAAGGGAGAAATTGGGAGTTGTACTCTCACCTCGAGATTAATCACCTCATCAGGAGGTGGGGGAGGGACTAAGCCAAGAGGCTCTTTCTTAGTCCCGAGCCCCAAAAGGTGACCCTTTGCCATTGATGACAAAGGGGGAGAGATTTAAGTAAGGGGGAGAGTTTTCAAGAGAAGAGGAAAGCTTCAAGTCAGGGGGAGCAAAACTTGAAGAGATTGATTTCAGTTTTGGCTCTTGAAAGATGTGTTTTAGTTAAGGGTTGCCATCAATGACAAAGGGGGAGATTGTTGGCAATTTTGGGTACCTTGAGTACATTGCCTTTGCCTAAGTTTAGTTGTTGTCATTGATGTCAAGGAGCTATTGGTAGATGTTGTTTTTGATGTCAAGGAGTTCTTGGAGCAATTTGTTTTTATGTCTAAGGATGTGTTTTGATGAAGGTTTCAGCTGGTCAGTAAGTCTCTAGAAATCCAGTTGCCAAAAATCCAGAAAAAGATAAGTTAGAAAAAGTTTGCAGGTTGTGGAAAAACTGTCACGATTTCGTGACATGTTTGAGGAGAGAGAAAGTTTGGCCAAAACTGTCATGATTTCGTGACATGTTTGAGGAGAGAGAAATTTTGGCCAAAACTGTCATGATTTCATGACATGTTTGAAGGCAGAGACAGAACGGGAAAAATGTCATGATTTTGTGACATGTTTGAAGGCAGAGGCAAAGTGGGCAAAAGTGTCATGATTTCGTGACAAGTTTTAAAGAAGTTGTACGGATGCAGAAAGTGTCACGATTTCGTGACAAGTTGAGTTGGCAGTGTTGAGTTGCAGGAAGTGTCACGATTTCGTGACAAGTTTCGAAGAAGTTGTACGGATGCAGAAAGTGTCACGATTTCATGACAGGTTGAGTTGGCAGCTTGCAGTTGGCAAAAGCATCACGATTTCGTGACATGTTCCAGTTTCATGAACAGTTGACAAGAAAGAGCTTAAGGTAGTGAAAGCATCATGATTTCGTGACATGTTTCATTTTCGCTAGTGCAAACCAAGAAAAGGATGAAGGAGCAAGAGGTGTCACGATTTCGTGAAGAGTTGGATGACGTAAAGGCAAAGATGTGATTTCATGATAGGGAGAAGAAGGCTTTGAAGTCCAGAGCATCGCGATTTTGTGACAAGAATCATGATGACGTCAACAAGAGGCAAAGGTGTCATGATTTCATGATAGTAGCGGAGAAGAAGGCTTTGAAGTCCAGAGCATCATGATTTTATGACAAGAATCATGATGACGTCAGCAAGAGGCAAAGGTGTCACGATTTCATGATAGTAGCGGAGAAGAAGGCTTTGAAGTCCAGAGCATCATGATTTTATGACAAGAATCATGATGACGTCAGCAAGAGGCAAAGGTGTCACGATTTCATGATAGCAACGGAGAAGAAGGCATTGAAGTCTAGAGCATCATGATTTCATGACAAGATTCATGATGACGTCAGCAAAAGCTGTAGTGTCATGATTTCATGACAACAAACCAAAGAAGGTGTACGACAGACAAAGGCGTAGCGATATCGTGACATGTTTGAGTGTCGTGCAAGAAAAGCTATAGAACAGTAGAGGCGGTTGAAGCCGACGAAGTTAACCTTGGCCGATGAAGTATAAGGTTTTACAGCCGACGTGTTAGAAGGTTGAACAGCCGACTAAAGAACAAGATTTCATCTTGAGATTGTGAGTATTTAAAGGAGGATTGTTTGAGCAATTTTGTGTATCGATCGGTGTGTGCATTCGAAGTGTGGCGTTCACAGAGTTAGTGCGACAAGTGAGGTTCGATCATCGAAAAATAGAGAGAGTGAAGTTCGACTGCAGCATTAGAGTGCATTTCGTTGAATCTTCTAAGTGTCAAAGACTGTGGTGTTGTTTGCGTGAAGAATGTGCTGCTGTTCATGAGAAGACTGTGCAAAGAGAATGAGTTGTTGTGGTTGCACATAGGCGCATAAGTTGTTGTGCGTTCGAATGTTGTAGTGATTGCGAAGATTATGCAAAGGGTGGAATTTGATCTAAGGACAGCTGTGATTGCAACTGTGTTCACGCAGTCTGTGTAAAAGAAAGCAAAGTGCGCGAAGTAGATGCTGCTGTAATTGCGAACAGTTGTGAAGGACGAACGACAGTGAAAAGTTGTTCTCCAACCAAGTGCAAAAAAGAACAGAGGAAGAGGACAGAATTGTGCCAGACCGAAGGACTGTGTTTTGGTGCAGAAAAGAGGACCAACTTGCTGTGACAGAGTTGAGGACAAGAGATCTCCGACGGAGCCAGAGAAGACAGGTGTCTTCCGTGGAAAGAGTTCCACTTGCTAAGGGCAAAAGAGATAGAGGTCTTCTAGAGGATCACTAGCAAAGCAGATTTAGGGGAAGGTGTCTCCTTTGAGCTGAGGCTCATAAACATTGTAATCGGGAAGGATTCCCAGAGGTTTTGATATAACTTTTAGAGGAAAAGTTTTATCCGTGGAGTAGCCCACCTTGGGTGAACCACGTTAAAATGGGTCTTTTATGTGTGATGCTTTCTGTCTTATTTAATGTTATGTTGATGCCACTGCTATCTGAAATTAAAATTATTAAATGGTTTTATCTTATACTGTTCACCCCCCCTCTCAGTATAAGTTCATGTTCTTCAAATTTTGATAAATTCTTGGGGTTCATTATTTCTCAATGAGGCATTGAAGTAGACCCCAACAAATTCAAAGCCATCATAGATATGCCTCCACCCACCAATATCAAACAACTACGTAGCTTGCAGGGCAAAATTTAGTCCATTCGTTGTTTTATTGCCTAGTTATTAGATAAGTGCAAGCCATTTAACCATCTTCTACAAAAGGGGTTCATCTTCAAATGGGATTCAAACTATCAACAAGCCTTTGATTCAATCAAATCCTACCTCACTTCATCAATAGTTCTATCTCCCTCACACCCATAACTATCATTCATATTTTATATTTTTGCTATGGATTTTGCATTTGGAACATTATATACTCAAATGAATACACTCAATCAAGAGCAAGCTATATATTACATCAGTCATATGCTAGTCATCTATGAAATCCAATATGCTTACATGGAAAATATCTATTTGGCTATAGTCTTTGTGACACAAAAACTATACCACTATATGCTTAATCACACCACATTTATCATTGCTCATGATAATCTGCTATGATATATGATGAACAAGAGTTATCATAACTCTCGCATCACTAAATGGATTATGCTTCTTACTAAATTTGACCTAGAATTCATTTCTCAAAATTCCATAAAGGGATAGGTCATTTTTGACCAAATCACTGAGGCTCCATTGCCTAAAAATTAGCCAATCCTTATTCAACTTCCATACGATTCCATATTCCATGTCAGAGAAGTTGAGAAATATGTCAAACTTGAAATGTCAGCTGACTTAACACTTTTCTTTAATAGCTCTTATTGCACTCACACTAGGGGTGCTGGAATTATATTTTTTACACTTGATGAGGAACCTCTTCTATTTTCCTTCAAATTAGGTTTCCCATGCACAAATAACAATGCAAAATATGAAGCCTTAATTCTTGGTTTAAAGCAGGCACTCTTCATGCACATTAGACACCTTCACATCATTGCTAAATCCCTCCTTCTCATCAATCAGGTCAAGGATATTTGGAAATATCGCTACCCAATACTCCAGTTATATAAATAAATTACCCAAAAACTCCTCGCCCAACTCGAGTGGTAAGATATTGAAGTTGCTCCATGCTTGTCAAATCATTTCACTGACACAATCGCTTCCCTGGGATCGTTAATACTACAAAACCCCCTCTCAAATACAATGCACATGTCCATTCATACTTTAACATAGTCTGTTATCTCATATTCACCTCCCATATATGATTATGGTATCCATATCATCCACATTGAACCACATGACCCTTGGTTTTTCCAAATTAAGAATTACATAAAATTGGGCTTCCTTATGACTTACCACATGCTCATCACTGATAATTAAAACAATGGGTGATCCATTACACACTATTGGAGGACATCATGTATCATTACAATCATGATGGTATTCTTTTGCATTATCTAGAACCACGTGAAGCTCAATGAGTGGTCCAAGAAACCCATGATGGCACTTATGGTGGCCACTTTAATGGCATGGCTATCACTAAATGCATTTTATGCATGGACTAGTATTGGCCCAAAATGGAACATAACTATTGTGAGTACATCAAGTGATGTATCAAGTGTCAATAATATGTTAACCTCACACACTTACCCTCACAAGCACCAACCTATCCAATCCATGTGGCATTTTTCCCAATGGGCTTTAGATCTTATTGAAAAGATCTTACTTACTTCATCAAGCAACCACAAATTCATTATAATTGCCATATAATACTTTATAAAGTGGGTCAAATCCATCCAACTTGTTCAAACTATGGAGGCATAAATTATATCATTCATCACTAGCCATATTAGATATCGCTTTGGAATCCCTTCCCAAATCATCTTTGACAATGGCACCCCATTCAAAAATAAAATTTTATGTGCCTTATGTGCCAAATTTAACATTCACCATAGCTTCTCTACCCCATATTACCCACAAGGTAACAACCAAGTTGAGGCTACTAACAAAACCATCTTGCCATTTTTCATAAAATGATCACAAAATCTCATCATGATTGGAATAATCAAATGCCATTGGATTTTTGGGCTATCGTACAAGCATTTGTATTCCCACTAGGGCAACACCCTTTTCTTTGGATTATGATATTTAAGCCATTATACCTCTAGAATTCAAAATACCATCCTTACGCATATCCATGCAAGACTTCATTGATGATGACACTCCTCATCAAGCAAGACTAGATCAATTGATGGTCTTGGATGAGCATCACATCCATGCCATAGAACACACTCATGTCTATCAAGACCATATTTGTCATGCCTGCAATAGTAAGGTACACTAACATGAGTTCCATATCAATGACCCAGTTCTCAAAAAGAATTAATATATCACAAGTCAACCCCACCAACAATGAGACAAGTTCGCTCGCAATTGGCTAGGCCCATATATCATCACACATTGTTGGCAATTTTGGGTTTGAGATCCTAGCTTCTTGTCTATGAGTTGTCATTGATGTCAAAAGGAAATGGCATTAATGTTAAGAGGATGTGTTGGTTTCAAAGGTGGAAGATTCCAAGAGAATATTTTTAATAGAATCCGAAGAGATTCCATTGGCAAGGGTTTTTCATTAAAACCAAACCGGTTTTTATTAAAACCAAGTTGGATAGGGTTTTTATTAAAACCAAGTTAAATGGTTTTTATTAAAACCAATGGAGGTTCTATTTATTACTTATTTAATTATTATTTAAAACCCTTCAAGGTTTTAATTAATTAATTATTTAATTAATTAAGGGAGAAATTATTTTAATTTATTAAAAATATTTAAAGGTTTTTAACCTTTTTCATTTTTAATTTATTAAAATTATTTAAGGGTTTTTAAACCCTTTAGAAAGCAAATTTTGATTAAATTCGAAATTACTTTTCTTTGCAGCCGACGTGTTCTAAAGTCCACGTATGGACTATAAATATGAGAAGGTTCCTAAGGTTAAACCTACTTGGAAAATTGAAGGCAATTAATTGGTTTGGTTGCAATCGAATGTTCTGTTTACGCTGCGAAACAAGAGAGCTCGTGGTTTGAAAAGCTTTCAGAAAGCTTGATCGTTTATGTGGAAGGAAGTCCATCTTGGACTTCGTAAGCCCCTTGTGGGCTAGTGGCAGTGAAGGCTATGTTTGGGCCTTGCATAGGTGGAGGTCTGCGTTTCGATCCCCACGGAGGGAGCTGTGCATGGATTAGTCACGTTTTTATTAAAACATGTTTTGTGCCATGAATTTCAGATTCTTCAAGGGCAGCCATTATAAGGTGTGATTATTTTCTTGATATGATTTTTGGCATTGTTTAGCATTGTTTAAAATACATAGGAGAAATAAGGGGATATTTCTTTGGTTGTATTTTTTAGATTAGTATTTTGCTATGCTAAATTAAAAAATGGAGATATAAGGTGTAAGTTTTGGTTGTTGTGTTTTTGGCTTCTTTGGTGGTTGTTTTTAAAGAAGAGGAGCTAAAAGGTGTATTAAGGAAATTTTTTATATATGCTCATTTATCTTGGTTCTAACCCTAACTTGGTTGGAAGTTTGAGGGTTGTGTGTGGTGACAAATTTAAGGATCAATTTTATTCTACTCCAAAAAGGTATGGGCACATTTTCCTTATGAGTATGATTGGTGTATGTTTTTCTGAAATAAGGTTGGAGTGAAAAGGTTTTCAACTAGGTTTCCTTTGGTTGGGTGTAAATCCTATTTTATGGTTTGTTGAAGACTTATGCATTGTTATCCTTGATGAGATTTTTGGTGAATGCATAATTCTGGTTTGAGATAGTGGAAGCTTTGTGCACTAGGGTTTATATTTTTGAGTCTAGCTACTTGCATTGAGTTGGTGGAACCCTTGGTTGGCTGTTTTGAGTTTGATGGTTGAGTTGCTTCCATAGAGGTTGTTTGATCAAGTTATTGCTTTACTTGATTCATGATATTGGGCTTACTCCATTGAGTTGATTTGAGCAAGTTATTCTTTGCATTTGGTGATATTGTGTTGGTGGCTGTTTTGTTCAAATATCTTTGGAGGGAAAAGGATTTCTACTTGTTTCATTTTCTTGTGATGATTGGTTGAATGCTTCAAGGTTGATGTTGAGTTGAATGGTGTTGGTTGACTAAACCTTGTTTGATGAGCATTGTTGTTGAAACCCTAATTTATGGTGAAAATAACATGAGTATCATTGTTATGTGATTCTTTGCATAGTTGGCAATTGTTGGGGTTTCATGTTCTTGAAAGAAAAACATTCTATCCTATCCATTTCAGATATTGAGTTGAGTTTTCAGATTTGAGATTGAGATTGAGCTGAGTTGATTTGAGTTGAGTTTTGAGATTGGGATTTGAGTATAGAACATATTGAGTCTCTAAAAATTCTCTTTATACTTATATGAGTTTGACAAATCACATTGGGTCTCTAACAATTCACTTTGTGATTTCCTACTAAGAAAGTTTTTCTTGGTGAGCTTGCTGAGTTTTTGGACAGGTTTCAGTGGGGACTTGTGAGCAGTTTTTGGACAAGTTCTGGTGGGGACTTGTGAGCAGTTTTGGACATGTTCCGGTGGGGACTTGTGAGCAGATTTGGACAGGTCCTAGCAAAGGACTTGTGAGCTGAGTTTGATAGTTGTATCAGAGAACTTGAGGATAGAGGTGCACTAGTTCTATGAGAATAACCTAAGGACAAATTTGGCAAGTCTTTGAGAAGGCTTGTATGCACAGGATTGATTTTTTCAAGAGTTGGATAGACTTGACAAACAGAGGAAGACTTGTACTAGACCGACTGACTATGTTTGGTACAGGTTGATGAGCTGCTGTGGATGTGATCATAGAAGGCAGAGGTCTATTAGGCTAAGCATTGAAGACAAGAGGTCTTCGGTGTAAATGAGTTCCACGTGCTGGAAAGAGGTAGAGGTAGTTGATATTCTGAGGGATCATTTCTAGAGCAGAGGGGAAGGTATCTCATTTGAGCAGAGGCTCATAAATTCTTATTGGGGGAAGGTATCTCCTTTGGACCGAGGCTCATAAACATTGTAATTGGGAAGGATTCCCAAAGAACTTTGAGATAAATTTTAGAGAAAAGTTTTGTGGACATAGCCCAACCATTCTGGGTGAACCACGTTAAAATTGGTGTCACTTTGTGGATGATATTGTGCATTGCTTTGATATTTCTTTGGGTATATTGATTTACTATTTTGAAGTATAAAGGAAAAAGTAAAAATAGGTCTTATACTGTTCACACCCCTCTCAGTATAAGCTTGTGTGCTTCAATTGGTATCAGAGCAGGTGCCTTTGAAAAGTTTAACAGCTTGAAGAAAAAGCTAGTAAAGAACATAATGGATCATTCAAGTGGCAATGCAACACCTATTCTTGATGGGTCAGATTTTGGTCTTTGGAGTGCAAGGATGAAAGTTCATCTAATGGCACTTGGGAATGAGGTTTGGGAAGTGATTGAATATGAGTACACTATTCTTGAACATGGTCCTAATACTAAAGAAGAAAGGCTCCTACATCACAGCAATTCAAAAGCAATGAATGCAATCCTAAAATGCTTACAGAAAGCAGATCTCACCAAAGTGATTCACTGTAAGATAGCTAGTGAAATGTGGAAACAGTTGAAAGTGGTTCATACAGGTGATACAAATGTCAGAAAGGCCAAGTTGAGACACTTCAAAGGTATGTTTGAACAACTCAATATGAATTATGATGAAAATATTAGTGACTACATGCTTCGTATGGATGAGGTTGTTAACTCCATGAAAGACTTATGTATTGAGCTTGCTGAAAATGATGTTTGTGATAAGATTTTAAGTTCTCTTCCTAATAGATTTAGTGAAAATATTTCTGCTATTGAGGAAGCTAAATATTTGAATAAGTTTAAAAAGTATGAGCTCCATATTATACTTGCAGCATTTGAGTTGAGAACTCAAGTGAAGGTTGATGTCAAGAAAGAGGCAGCTTTCAAGGCTACCAAGGAATCCAAGGGTAAATAGCTTCAAGATAGTGATGAGTCTTCTAGTGATGAAGAGGCATATTACAGCAAGAAAGGCAAGTTCTCTAGAAAGCACAAAAGTATAAAAAATATAAGATGTTTCAATTGTGGAAAGTTTGGTCATTATGCTACTGACTGTACTGTTCCCAAGAATGAAAGTGATGAAGATAAATAATATTCTAAGAGCAAGGATTCTGAAAAGCACAAGCATCACAGGACAAACAAAGATGAACACAGTAATCAAGGAAAGAGGTATTCTCACAAGCACAAGAAGAGTTTCTACTTAGACAAAGCAAGTAAGTGTTCTAGTAGTGATAGTGAAAGTTCTTCAAGTGATGATGAAAATGAGATGTTGTTCATATCAAAAAAAGAAGAAGAACCGAAACATAGATTCATTATCATGAAATTTCTTAGATGTGGAAACTTTGGTCACCTTGAGGATGATTGCACAAATAATTATTTGGTTTCTAGTATGTATCAGGATGCTTCAGAAAACTATAAGGAAGATGCATGTATGGTCTCTGAAAAGGGTAGCACCTCTAGTGATAAGAAATCTGAAAAAGGCTTTGATGATTCAAAAAGCAAACAAATAAAGGATCTTGAAAATGAACTTATTAGTGCTCTTAGTGTTTTGGAAAAGGAAAGAAAGAAGAATGCTAGACTCAAGGATAAGTTAGATGAATGTTGTATGGAGAGAGATGATCTTATAGAAAGTCTTGAATTCTCTATGGTTAAGACACAAGAACTCAAGGATGAGTTAGAGTCTAAGGTTCTTGAGTATAGTGAGTTAGAACAAAAAATGGCTTTGAAAGAGGAAACTAAAGAGTAGAAGGATAAGCTTTACAGGTTTCAAGATAGCTCCAAAAAGGTCAAGTCACTCATAAAAGGTCAAAGAAAGACAACAGATAAAATAGGCCTTTGTTTTGTTAAGCCACACAAGGAACAAGTTGGAGAGTCTAGTAAGAGACTCCAAAAGGAAGAGAGTTCTGATGAGGAAAGTATTTCAGATCATGAGTCCTTGAATGATAGATGCACATAAATAGAAAATAGAATTCAGAATGAGAAGAAGAAGTTTTCAGAACCTAAGAGGTCAATTAAAGGAAAGTTTCAAGGCAAATGTTTTGCTTGTCATAGGTTTGGTCACATGGCTTCACATTGCATGGCTCAAGTGAAGGAGGTAAATGACAGTTTTAGAAGTGCTAGTTACTTTCAAGGGTATTGCTACTCTTGTCAATAGTTTGGGCACAAGCTAGTTTATTGCAAGGCAAATAACAAGAACAAGTTTGGCCATAATAGGTTTGGTCAGAACAGGTTTGGTCAGAACAGGTTTGGCCAAAACAGGTTTGGTCAGAACAGGTTTGGTCAGAACAAGTGGATTCAAAGATTAGGTTTACCTCAGAGAAACAACATCGTCAAGTGTTTCAAGTGCAACAATGAAGGTCACACAATCAGACAGTGTAGAGCTATGTATTGCTCCAATTTTTTTGCATCCCTACCTTCAAGTTATAGGATTCGTGCCCGAAATGAGGATGGGAAAAGGATGGCACGGTACCTCATACTGAGAGGCCTTACGAAGGTCTTGCCTCTTGGGGGAGGTGTATTATGGTGATTTTTTAATAGATGGTGGGTTCACTAGGAAATGTTTGAATGGTAGCTTCCATGCCTAGGTCAGGAATGTGTTTGATGTGTTCAGTTTTAGCTTTAATCATCCAACTCCTAGGTTTGGCCAAAATGCGTCTAAGCTATTCTATATGAAATGCGAATTTAAATGAAGACAAAAATAGATTTGGACAAAAAAATAGAAAGAACAAGATGGATTAAAGACTCATACCTGATCTGGATGTCTGATGAAGGTTCTAATTTTTGAAGTAGTTAGGATCGTCTGGAATTCGACAGGATTGTTTCCTATCTAACAAGATCGTCTGAGATCTGACGAATTCATCAGAGACCTGCAAATAGAAAAACAGATGCAAAATACAGAGAAGGCAACTATGATAATAGAGGGTAATGATGTAAAATGGTAGTAAGATCATTAAAATGATGATAATAAGCAAAAACATGAATGCATTATACTGATCTAATGACAATTTATGTTTTTATTATGCATTAAAGCTACATGGGTGAACTCCAAGATGTAGAATAATAAAGAATAACCATAGAATTAGCTAAATACAAAATAATACAACAGAAAAAGGATGAAGAAATGCAAACTCTGGGTGTTGATTGCCCCCAATGTGGACTACAGTCGAAATCGTCTCTAATTGGGTCGACATCGTCCGAGATTGTACGAGATCATCTGAGATGAACTGAGCTTGCTTCGGCTGAAAAACAATGAAGTTCCTGCAAACAAACTTGGAAAAATACAAATGCAAACAGTGATTTAAGATGGTCTAGTGTGTGTAGAATTCAAGTTACAGGGAATTTCAGCCAGGGGGATGCTAAGGGGAGGGCCTAGGATTAAATAGGCTTAGGATAGAGGTTGGGAGGTTGGATATCATCCCAATTTGGGAGATCTCCAATGGGGGAGGTCTCTAACGACGCAGACACGCTTCTGCTCGGATTAGAGACGTCGTTGGAATAAAGTCCAACTATGCACAAATTAGTTTGGGACGAGATCGTCTAGACATCCTACGCCAGATGAAATCATCTGATCTAAGGCGATATCGTCTTATCGAAGATGATATCATCAAACGGACAAAACAAACTCTAAAAATGGCGCGAGAAAGGAGGAAACGGGTTAAACAATAGTTTGGGAGCGATTTTGGAGGTTGAGTTTTGAATTTGAATATTTACTGGAGTAATTGTAATTATTAAGGTTTTACTGCGCCAATTTTAGGGTGCTACATTTTGCCCCCTCTTTAGCAAATTTTATGAAGAAAATGTGTTAAAGATGAGTTCTTCTCGATCTACAAGAAAGCAAAAATTATTCCAAGTTTTAGGTGATGATTCTTGGTCGAATCGTACGACAGCTTACTATGGTGCCCCCTCCGTGTTTTTACCCAAATCGAACGTTTGAGGTAAAAATGCGAAAAAGCAAAAAATTTAATTATGTTGAATAAAATTAAAAAATAGGGTAAAAACCCTAATTCATTTTTACTGTTCATTTTTAGTTTCTGGAGCTCTGTAAGCAAAAATGGTCGAAACAGCGCATAGATCAACAGAGGTATGGTGCGGGCTACGGGTAAGAGTCTAAACTTAGCCTAGAATGGTTTAAGTTGAATTTAAATGCTTTTTAGATTGATTTTAAATAAATTTTGAGCATCACGGCTATTTTTGGGCTGTCGACGTTGTTGGGACAAAATCGTCCCGATTTCGACGAAATCGTCTCAAGTTTGCCAATTTTGTCTAAGGGCGAAATTAACGAAAGGGGGACAATTTCATCAAATAAGGGATGATTTTGGCTTACGAAATCGGAGATGATTTTGCTCAAATTTGGGATGATATCGTCCAATAGTGGACGATATCATCATTTGTATAAAATTGAACTGATTTTACTTGCATTATTAATCACTTGAGTTTTTATTAATGATTTTTTATTGTGTTGTTGTTTATGTTGCAGAGAGGTTTACTAAAGAGTAGAGAATGGAAATACGACGGGTTGAGAGATGACTTGGCCGCTCTATCACAGGCTGAGTGGGATCAGCTGGCTCAAGATGGCTTACAGCATGTGGCAGAGATGCCACAAGTTTCTACACACATGGGGCTATTGACAGCCCTAGCAAAGAGGTGGTATCCAGGTTCTTCCTATTTCTGATTACCGATAGGGGAGATGACTCCCACACCAGAGAATGTATGGAGGATTTTGAGGATCCCCATACAAGGATGACTGATCACTCCTATGGCCAATCAAGGCCACGCTATGATGCGATTGTGTGGCAATCTGAGCTTCACCCTAGAGAACGGCAGAGTGAACATCAAGTCACTACATCAGATGCCTGGGGAATTGAGACTCACATGGGTTTTGGTCAGAGTGGTGGGTGGACTTCTGTTGTGCCACCAGAGTGAATGCAGGGTACCATGGGTGCTAGCAGATGTGATCTACGACATGCGTGACCATGGTTACAGGTTCTCTTGGGGTAGCTTTATTTTATGCCAGCTATACAGGATCCTACACGGGGTCATGTACAAGGGCGGTCGATGTCTAGTTATGACATCGCTACTATAGGTTTGGTGCTGGGAGCACATTGCAGTGCGGAGGTCGATAGGGCTTCCTTTGACAAGGATTGACGGGGAGAGGCCTCAAGTTTTCTATTGGTGGCTCCAGAGATGGGCACAGCGGCGGATTGATCTATCGATGTCCTAGAGACTGCTGGATGACCTTGTCCTGGAGATCACCTAGAGGCCTTAGAGAGATCATCTAGGGTGGGCCGAGGATGGACAGGAGCTGGCTCGGATCAAGCAAGTTTGCTGGCTTAGGATGGAGAGGAGAGAGGTGGAGCTCCATCGCTACGACTGAGTTTTATGATAGTTCGGTCTACAGTAGGAGATCCCATCTCTCAGAGATTACGAGTTTTCTTGGACTATCCAGGATAACACTACAGTTAGTGTGGCTCCAGATATGCAGCGCTTCTAGAGTCAGGACACAGATGATGCCCCCATTCAACCAGTGGATGGGGACGACACTGGGGTAGCTGATGGCTATGATGTCTGGTACATAGGCATCTACCCTCATCAGATGATGAGGGTTCAGGGTCTGATTCACGTAGTTGTACATTGGATGGGGAGGCAGCGCCAGGAAACTATTGAGGCGACATAGGGTCACGATGGGAGAGAGTAGAGGAGACCACAGGCGCAGTAGAGGCCGTGAAAGCAAGAGAGGAGGGAGGAGAGACCCCCTTCTCCATAGATAGAGAGGTCACCATCGCTTGATAAGGGCAAGGGTGTGGACACTGGGGAGAGTAGCGAGATAGCAACTCTCTGAGCGGAGATAGTCCATCTCTAGGCACAGGTGCAGACATTGCAGGATTAGGTTGCACACCATTGAGCTGAGGTTACATAGCTCAGATATGAGATTGCATGCCTTAGAGCACAGAGTGGAGGGGCGAGCACTCGAGAGCTAGCACGAGCTATTGCCCAGATCACATTTTATCAGACACTATACCACAAAATGGTGCCAAATGAGGAGAGATTACCACTATCGGCTACCATCACAAATCCGATCAGGATTGGGTCATCAAGGACTTCATCCCAATCCACGACTAGGACTCGCAGTACCACACATACTACGATGGGGCCACCTCATCCACCTCAGGGCGAGGGAGGATATGAGGCTGAGAGCTCGAGGGGTTCTCGAGGCTAGCTACTACAAATTGCACTACACAGATTGATATATAGTATTTATTATTTTTTGATAGAGGATTGAGTATGCCGAGGTACAGATTGTGGCATACCGATTTGGTTTTGATATGATGTATATATTGTTGATATATATATAGATGAGATATTTTTGATTATATGGCTTGTGTCTTATGTATTTTTATAATGCTTTTAATGTTTTGATTGATTGATTTGATGATTCATGTAATTACGTCGTTGGAAATATTATGGTTGAAATGTCATGCTTAAAAAATTTAAATGAAAGAATCTGATAGAACAAATTGGTTGTTTGTGATGTGATGATTTGATAAAAAAATAAAAGGGACTTTTAACAATAATTTCAAAGGACATTGTCGCTATTATAGACCATTTCATGGAGTCACCACTCACTCGGTCGTCAAGCTAATCCCAGTATAGAAATATTGTTAAAAATTAAAAGAGTGCTTAAGAGACTATCTTAAGACTTTGGTGCAATGGTGCAAATGATGATGATGATGGTTTAATTTCAGAGTTTCATAAAAATAGTATGCATGAAAAAAAAAATGATTTTTTGCTAGGCATAAATTCCTAAGTGTGATAAAATTTTTGAATAATTCCCTAGGAATTATACCATCATTATAAAATTGAAGTTTGACAAAATGACATGAAATAGTGATAATGTTCATTCTTTTTGTTAAAAAAAACATTATTGTATAACAGAATGATTTAAGTCATATGGTTTTCATGATTTTTAAATAAATGGGGAAAAAATTGGTACAATGGTTTGCGCTAGGCATAGAATATGTAGGTATAGACTTATACCATCATCACGAAATCCAAAAAATAAATTGATATAATAGTTTTATTGCATGGTTGATTTTTAATAAATAGAAAATATGAAGATGAGGACTTGCGCTAGGCATAAAATTCCAATTTTGGTTTTGGAACTATACCATCGTCGTGAAAGTCGACAATATATATATATATATATATATATATATATATATATATATATATATATATATATATTAGTGTGTGTGTGTGTGTGTGTGTGTGTGTGTGTGTGTGTGTGTGTGTGTGTGTGTTTTGATTGTATGGTTTTGAAAGAAATTTTGATTTTTTCTATTATGTATGTAGTTGTCTTTATACTAAACAACTGTACTTTAAATAAGAAAATGAATTATTCCAAACAATTTGCAAAAAAAAAAATATATATTTCAAAGTATCTTAAAGACAAAAGTTAGATTTATAAGGAATCCCATGTGCGTATGTGAATTCATTTCCAATCTTGATTTATCATAATGATACACAAATCTCTCAAATACAAAATGTGTGTGCAATTGCTTTGTTCATTTACCAGTTTTGAGCAAGATAATATGATACAAGTGATTTGAATGAACCAAATAAGTGTTCATTAACCATGATGTAGATGCATATAACCATACTAGACTACTATGTAAGTCGAATTATCAAGAGCTAGCTAATCCATAAGTAGACATAGGTCTGTACAAAAGAAGGTCGCTAATGTGACAGACATATCGCCACACTAGGAGTTACCCAAGGCCAAGCAGGTTGGGTACAAACCACCTGTTATGGGGCTTACCTCACAGTTTTCGAATAATTGAGAATTCCAGGGATTCAAGCTCATCAACCCTTATTTTATTTTCAAAGGGTATGGAAAGGGATTTTATTGCTTTTACTTTTGCTTTATTTTGTATTTTTGCTTGATAATGCTGTAATAATATTTTTCTTTGTCTCTTTTTCTGGAACTTTGCTTTTTTTTTCTATGCTAGGGATACTTGCTCGGATTAGCTGTAGAGCAAGGGATTTTTATTCTAGGTAGGGGTGAGCTTGTCCTTTTGCCAATTCTCAAAGATTCTAGACCATGTGCATGATAGGATAGTAGGGGAAACTTTTTGCTCAAGAAACCACTTCTACTATGTAGCATAGCAAGGATATTACAAATATAATCATTTTATTATGAAAGGATGTGCTTGGTTTAAGTAAATAACAAGATCAATTCTCTATGCTCAAACTTTATTTAATTGAATTTTGTGAACTTTGATATAAGAGAGATTAGTAATCATGCCAGATAAAATCAAGATATTTATTTTTGTGAGTGTGAAAGTGAGGGATTCCAAATAAATGCTAATTTATCCAAAATAATTTGAAATATATAACTGCAGCATTTGTAAGAAGATATATATAAATACTTTTTGAGAAGTTTTGAGAATGTTGACTCTCTCTTTCTTCTTTATGTTGTTTTGGTTTCGAAAGAGTCAAGAATATTGGTGTTTTATTATTTTTATTATTATTTTTTTTTTGTTTTTGAAAGAATTAACAAGTGCCATAAATAAATACAAGAAGTAGTTTTGAATATTTTGATGATTATGAATGTTTTTGGTGTTTTTGAATTTATAAATTGAAAGAAATACAAGATAGTGATTTTGAAATATTTTAAACAAATATATACAAGGATGAAATGACCAAATTTATACATAGTAATGTTTAAGATGCAAAATGTTCATGGGTTCTTTAAGTTCTTTACCATCTAAGGTAGATAATTTGTATGCTCTCGATTCAAATTTAGCAGTGATAATGTATGGTCCAAGCCAGTTGGGCTCAAATTTACCTTTAAGGTCCTTAGTGGCATTAGTATTTTTTTGATTTTCTTTTAAAACAAGGTCACCGATCTCAAAGGATCGATGACAAACTTTTTTAGCATATGATCTTTTAAGCTTGTTTTGGTAGGCACGGAGATGCTCCAAAGCATTGATGCATTTTTCATCTAGGAGTTTCAGTTGACTGAGTCTGCCAGCTCGATATTCATCTCCTACTTCGGTATCTTGAATAGTAGAGCCAAATAAGGAACTTCTAATTCAAAGGGAAAAATGGCTTCAGCGCCATAAACCAAAACAAAAGGTGAAGTTCCAGTGGGGGTTCGAACACTAGTTCGATAGGCCCACAAGGTTGGATATAATTGAATGTGCCGATCACGACCGGATTTATTGACCAATATTTTGAGAATTTTGATTAAGGTTTTGTTAGATGCTTCTGCTTGACCATTACCCTGAGGATAATAGGGAGTGGACCAGCGATGTTGAATCTTATATTTTTGGTATAATTTTTTAACATCTTTATTTTTTAAACAAGTTCCATTATCAGAGATGAGATTTGCAGGAATTCCAAACCTACAAATGCTTTGATTAAAAATAAATTTAAAGACATGTGTGCCAGTGCATGAAGCTAAAGGCATAGCTTCAACCCACTTCGTGAAATACTCAGTGGCGGTTATGATGAATTTGTGTCCATCAGATGACACAGGATTTATTTTGCCAATAATATCTAAACCCCATTTTGAAAAGGGCCAAGGAGATGAAATAGCCTACAGTTCTTGTGTAGGCGCATGGAGAAGGTCAGTATGTTTCTGGCACTTGTCGCAATGGCGCACATAATCATGTGCGTCATTCTCCATGGTAGGCCAAAAGTATCCTATCCTAAGGATATTTTTAGCAATGACACTACCACTGAAGTGTCCTCCACAAGATCCATCGTGGGCTTCTCTCAAGGCTGATTGGGATTCTTCTAAATTCAAACATCTTAATAGGATACCTTCAAAAGATCTATATAAAGTATTGCCAATTATTACAAATTGACTTGCTCATCTATGTAATAACCGACACTGGCTTCTATTAGAATTGGCAGGGAAAGTCCCATTTTGGAGAAAATAAAATATATCTGTATACCAAGGTTCAGGAGTAATTTCATTGATTAGGAACACATCCAAAGGTTCTAAGCATGACTTATTTGAAATGGGTTCCTGGAGTCGACGAATAATGATAGTGGCATATTTGTCATCTAACTCCAAGGGCAGGAGAGATGCAGTTGCGGCCATAGCATCAGCTGCACGGTTGCAAGTTCAAGGAATAGCTTCCAAGGTAACTTGATCAAATAAAGACATTAATTGTAAAACATAGGCTTTATATGGGTGCAGTTTATCATCTCTGGTCTGATAAACTTCATTAATTTGGTTTATAACAAGTTGAGAATCACCAAAAACTAATAGATGTTTAATTTTTAGCGCTAAGGCAGCTCGTAATCCAAGGATTAGAGCTTCATATTCAGCATTATTGTTGGTGCAAGCAAATGTTAATTTGAAGGACAGAGGAATAAGATGTTTTTGCGAGGATATTAAAATAATACCCGCACCAGCCCCACTCATGCATCAGGCTCCATAAAAGTGTAAGGACCATTGTTCAATATGATCTGCCTCTAATTGAAGGCATTCATTAGGAAACTCAATGATGAGGGGATGGGTAGACTCTAAGGGTGCAGCAGCTAATTGATCTGCTATGATTTGACCCTTAACAGACTTCTATCCTATGAACGTAAGGTCAAACTTGCTTAGAGAAAGAACCCACTTGGCTATGCGACCCGATAAATAAGGTCGACTCATGAGATATCTCAAGGGATCATATTTAGCAATGACATAAGTTTTCTGATTAAGCATATAATGGCATAATTTTTGTGTAGCAAACACGACTGCTAGACATAGTTTTTCTAATGTTGTGTAGCGGGTTTCATAACTAATGAAGTTTCGGCTAATATAATAATTAGCACGTTCTCTCTTCGCATCATCAAGCTGAGCTAAAATAGCTCCTAAGGCTGAAGCTGAAATATACAGGAGAAATGGGCAATCAGGTCTAGGCGGTGAAAGCACAAGTGGGTTAAGGAGGTATTGTTTGAGAAGTTTAAAAGCTTCTTTACATTTGTTGTCCTAATTAAAAGGGACATCCTTCTTAAGAATTTTAAGAAAGGGACCGATTTTTTTCGCCAGCTTATCGATGAAGCGACGGATGGCTTGAAGCTTACCTTGTAAACTTCGTAACTCAGATATATTAGTAGGTGTGGGCATATCAGTGATAGCTGCAATATTGAGAGGATCAATTTCAATACCACATAAAGAAACTAAAACCCCTAATAGTTTATAGGACTTAACTTCGAATATGCATTTGGCTGGATTTAATCGAATAAGATATTTTCGTAATCGATTAAAAACTTTTCTCAAATCATCTAAATGATTATCTTCATTAATAGAGCGAGCTATAATATCATCTACATAATCATGCAAGATATCATGCATCATATCATGAAAAATATAAGTCATAGCTCGTTGATAGGTTGCACCTGCGTTCTTTAAGCCAAATGGCATCACTTTCCAACAAAATGTACCCTAGGGGGTAATAAAGGCTATTTTAGCCTGATCTTCAGGAGCTATCCTGATCTGATTATAACCGAAGAATCCATACATTAATGTCATCATCCCACTCCTCGCAATAAATTCAATGATTTGATCCATGTTTGGAAGAGGAAAATCATCTTTAGGGCATGCAACATTAATATCTCTAAAATCTATGCAAACCCTAACTTTGGTGGCTTCTTTCTTGGTAACTGGAACTACATTTGAGATCCATTTAGCATAATCAATAGCTTGTATAAAAACAACATTCAGGATTTTTTCTAACTCCCCTTTGACTAGCAAATCCACTTTGGGATGCATTTTTATAAGTTTTTGTTTAACAGGTTTAGCATCCGGATGGACCACTAGGTGATGCATGACTACATAAGGGTCTAGACCTGGCATATCTTCATATGTCCAAGCGAAGACATCTTCATATTATTTAAGGAATGCAATGTATTGCTGTTGTTTTTCTTGACTTAATTCTAATCCAATATTGATTATGTGAGGACTATCCTCAGTTCCAATATTAATTTTAATGACATTTTCTACCTCCATGTGTAGATCTCTTTCAAAATTAGGTGGGGGGCGGGTGAAACGCCCAATTCTTGTAATTCTTGTAAGGTTAAGTTGGATAATTCATCTTGAGGATTAGTGGTCTCAAGTTGGGCTATAGTTGGTATAGAACCATCAAAATAAAATCCATTGTGTAACATATCTTCAATGGAGACATCGTGGAAGATATCTCCTTCCAACTCCTCATCGGAGTCAGCAATCATTTCAAGGTAAGCTATGGATAGCATGTTACATGTAAATGGCTGATTTTTTTAGAGGCAAATCATCACGCCTATCCAAATAATCTTGATAACATATGAGTTGATCATCATCTTCAAAAGGAAAGGGTTGACCCTTACTAGGAAATAGGCCCACACCACAGCGGGCAGGCCACGGTTCTACCTCGAAAGGTTCTTTCATGCCATTTTTGAAAGGTCCCAAGCCTTTCCCTTTATATCCCATTTTAAGCATTATGGGTTTAGCTTTAATATATTCATTGGTAAAATAACATCGAGCATATCCCTCATGATGAGTTTTGATATTCCGAGGGATTCTTCCCTAGTCATATCCTTTATAAATGAAGGCACAACTCCTGACTTGGTAAGTACTTCCCATAGGTTGTGGGAGGCCCAAAGTACGAGGAGATGGCGGCAAGTTATTTAAAAGAATTGAATCTTGCATGAAAGCATTTGTTTTTTCTGATATTAATATTGTGGATAAATATGGTAAAAGTTCATCAGAAAGAGCATAAGATGTAGAAGGATCATTCCCTATATCTTTAGATGTGGAAGGTATGATAGATGTTGATAATGTGGAAGTGTTAATAGATGGGTCTATAGGTTTTGAAATTATGGGGATGGAACATGAAGGATTGGTTGTAGATTGAAGATATTTTTGAGGTTCTAGAGTGGTTTTTTTAGAAGATTGTTGATCTATATATGAGGGTGAAATGAATGGAGGGGAAATAGATGAAGCTATGGGTGTGTGTTTCATAGTTTTAGATGAAAAATAAGAATTAGGATGTGTGGATGACAGAGCAGGGCGAAATTGCACTCCAATAGGTTCCGCAAAAGCACACATATCAAAGGGTCTAAGATCACTGTGGATAGTGACCAACTAATTTTTAAATTCAAATTTAACACATTGGTGTAAAGTTCATGGGACAGCCCGCATTGCATTGATCCAAGGATGACCCAAGAGTATATTGTATGATGCGGCGCAATGTACAATAAACATGGTGGTATCTAGAGTTCAAGGACCAACTTGCAATGGGATGGTAATAACTCCACACGTTTCTTGTGTTTCATCATTGAAAGCTTTGATAATCATGTCAGTTTTCTTCATTTCATCACTTCTAAAGCCAAATCGTTGGTAGAAGTCAAAAGTGCAAATGTTTAGAGATGAACCATTATCAATCAGGACTCGTTTAACAGCTACATCTCCAATAATATATAAGGGATTGTCCTTATGTAAACCGTGTTGTGGGATATCATTATCCCGGAAGTCAATACAATCAACTTCTCTAGTGATGATAGTATTGGCCATGGCTTCAGGTTGAATGTTTTGAGGTACCATCATTTGGCTTAATGTAAGCATCAACTCATCCCTATGGGTAGGATAAGATCTTAATAAATCCAAAAGGGAAATTATGGCTATAGTATTGGATAATTGCTCATTAATATTATAAGGGGGTTTAAGTTGAACATTGGAAGCATGATTCCCTTTATTGGGATTTTTCAAAACAAATGGAGCTGATCCATCATTCTAGTTTGGTTCTTGTTGAGAATTTTGAGCCTGTTTTCGGGTAACAACTCCAATGGTACCTACAATGTTATATTGAAGACATTGACCTGGTCTCGGTTGAGTGTTTATGGCTTGTTCATTTTGGAGGAATTGATTAGAAGAGGGTCGAGTAGTAATTCTTCTAGGAAATGGTTCTTCTGGAACCATAGCATATGTGATGGGTTGAATAGGATCTGATTCATTTTCATAACTATTTGATTGGTTTGAAGTGATGTCTATTTCACTTTTAGTATCTGATTCTATATCACTAGGATCTGGAGTTTGAATATTATGTAGGGGCCTAGTCGTAACCATGGATAAAGTTGTGTCAAATATTTGAGGATCATGATTAAGTAAATCTCCACTAATGGTCCCTACATATCGGGTAGGAGGAGTAACATTATGATGTTCGATTTGATTGGCCACCTCTTTACCATGTCTTGGTAAAGGGTGTTGAAATATGTCTAATGATTGATTAGCATTTTGATTTTGATTTTGGGGAATGTTCTTTTGAGGATTATTAGGAGCATTTTGTTTAGGTTGGAAGGCTTGCACCTCCATTTCATTATTATCAATCAGATCGTGTATTTTATGTTTCAACCTTTTACAAGCGTTGGTAGAGTGTCCAGGCCCTCTATGGAAATCACAGTGTAAGTCAGCTCTGTATCCGGGTATAGTTGGATCAGGTTCTCGGATAGCTGGTAATTGGATCAAACCTCTTTCGAGTAATTGAGGTAAAATAGTTGATAAGGGTTGATTCAATCTAGTAAATTCTCGAGGAGGTTTATCAGGCGGTTTCAATATAAATTTTGTTGTTGTTTTCGTTGCGTTGATATTAGCAACATTTTTGCTGTCAGTGACTCCATCACCTACGACTTGTTTGTTTTTATATTGATTTCTAGAGGTTTTCTCATCATCCTTCTTCCTAAGTTGGACTCTCCTAATGAGGGAATCTTCTACTCTTCGAGCTAAATCTATAGCCTGATCGAAGGTAGTTAAAGTAGCAGTTGATAGCTCATAAGATATTTGTTCTTGCAAATTATTAATAAAAATGTCCAACATTTCCCTATAAGGTAGCACAAAGTGTAGTTTTCCTATCAACTGCCTCCATCTAGCTAAGAAATTGGCAAAACATTCATCCTTGTATTGTTTTAAGTTGTATAAATCTTTAATTGTTACATGCCTCTCGATGTAGGCACTAAATTGATGGACAAAAGATTCAACTGTTTCTTCAAAGTTTCTCAAAGAATGAGTGGGCAATTGATAGTACCACTCTAATGCCATTCCACCTAAACTTTTTGGGAACATTTTTAGTAATTGCAAGTCATCATGTGATATATCATGACATGCTATCCTAAACATGCGAAGATGCTCTATGGGATCTTCGGTTCCTTTCTATATAGGCAGGATGGGCATGGGAAAATGCTTAGGATACGGTTGTGCTACAACTATGGGATCCAAAGGTTGACTACATATCTCTCGATAATTGTGTGAGGGACGGTAAGGATCTATCTGGTCCATACGCGAAGCTAACTATTTCACCATGGCTTCCAAATTACTAGTTTGCCCACCATATTGGTTCGGTAGGGCATTGATATGGGATTTGTGAGCATATGATGGAGGGACATGAAGATTAGATGCTATGTTGCTATTGTGTAAATTTTTGGTAGGAAAGGTGTTATGAAGGAATTTTGAAGTTGTATTATGTTGTATTCTAGATTGTTGAAAATTGGTGTTTGGCTTCATTTTAGGTTTTTGTTTACTTGAAGCATATTGATCAATAGTTTGGCGAAGTAAAGTAGTGAAGGAAGTTTTCTTTTGTGTGGGAATGATTTTAGATTCAATAACAGGTTCCTTAGGAGGTTGGGTAACCTGTTGTTTTGGCATGTTCTGAATCATAGTGACCATATCTCTATTGGATGGTCCAGCCTTATCACTTTCTTGATCAATGAAAGACAAGGGATTAGTGTGCACATCAAACATATGTTCCATGGCTGCTTGAGTGTCACTAATTTTCCCTTTATCAATGCGAACTACCATATTAAGAGCGCCAATGTTATTATTGAAAAATTTCCAGAAATGATCTAAGTTGTCAAAAGCAATAGTTCCATCTAGAGTTACTCTAGGGGATGAAGATCCATCCTCTTTAACATTTTCTTCTTGTTCATTGTCTTCACCTAGGTCATCTTCTGGTTGATCTAGAGTTCCTCCTTCCAAAATTGGATCTTCAGGAAGGACATTTGGGTTGCTAGTTTTATCTTCTAACCAATCTTCTTCTTCTCCTTCAGTTTGTTTACCATTCCTAAGTTTAGGCATTGTGCTTAATTTAGATTTCAGCAAATATATATATATATATGCAACAAGCTTAAGAGGTATATATTAATTATATACCTACTATAATATTTAAAATGAAATGTTTTGGTTTTTGTTATGTTTTTTAGTTTTTCTTGTTTTTGTAATAATATTGTAAAGATAACAAACAACACAATAAATGCAAGAACTAATACTGAAAGTAATGATCTATTTTTATATAAACAATTTATAAATATCATTAATGGGCTCGAGTTCTTTAGGAGTCATGAAGTGTTCTTCTTCAAATTGAAAATTTTATTTTGAAAAATTTAATGAAAATAGCTATAGTGATATTATCTATCTCAGATTCTGGTTTATAGAAGTAAAGCTCGTGGCAATACTCTCGATATAACACAACTCGAGGAACTCTATTCCATATTTCCCTATCCATAAGAACAACCTCTTGGTCTTCTACATGACCTAGGAACTGGTGTATAATGGCTGCGTTCTCGAGGTATTCCTCGAAGGTGAACAATTTTAAAGACACAAGAGCTCTCCTATAAGCTAACCATCTATGGCAAGCTCTCTGAAGTTCATGATAAAAGACGAGTTGATGAGGATCCAAGATTCTATCTAGGACAAGCCTCTTGATTTGTTTAAGTTTTGTTGACCTAGATGAAATGAAACTTAGTCTTCTATCAAGTTCGTCCCACAAAAGTTGATTTCTATCTGTTTCAGGCACACTAAGCACAAAATTGATTTCTATGGTTGCTAATTGGTTTTCAACATTTATAGTAACTGCTAATATTTTCTTAGGAGCTATCATCTAAACATGATATGCAACTTATTAATTTTAATGATTTGAAATGCATCTATGTTTTTGTTGTTTTCTTTTTTTTTTTGTTTTCAAAAGGTTTTAAATGCATTCACGTTGAGTTCACCAAAATGTGTCGCTCCAAATTTTTTGCATCCCTACCTTCAGGCTATAGGATCCGTGCTCGGAAGGAGGATGGGAAAAGGATGGCGCGGTACCTCGGACTGAGAGGCCTTGTGAAGGTCCCGCATCTCAGGGGAGGTGTATTATGGTGATTTTTCGATGGATGGTGGGTTCACCAGGAAACATTTGAATGGCAGTTTCCACGCCTAGGTTGGGAATGTGTTTGATGTGTTCAGTTTTAGCTTTAATCATCCAAGTCCTAGGTTTGGCCAAAATGCGTCTAAGCTATTCTATATGAAATGCAGATTTAAATAAAGACAAAAACAAATTTGGACAAAAAAATAGAAATAACAAGATGGATTAAAGACCCATACCTGATCCGGATGTCTGATGAAGGTTTTGATTTTTGAAGTAGTTAGGATCATCTAGAATTCGATGAGATCGTCTCCTATATAACAAGATCATCTAAGATCTGACGAATTCGTCAAAGACCTGCAAACAGAAAAACAAATGCAAAATACAGATAAGGCAACTATGATAACAGAGGGTAATGATGTAAAATGGTAGCAAGAACATTAAAATGATGATAATAAGTAAAAACATGAATGCATTATACCGATCTAATGACAATTTATGCTTTTATTATGCATTAAAGCTACATGGGTGAACTCCAAGATGCAGAATAATAAAGAATAACCATAGAATTAGCTAAATGCAGAATAATACAGTAGAAAAAGGATGAAGAAATGCAAACTCTGGGCGTTGATTGCCCCCAATGTGGACTGCAGTCGAAATCGTCTCGAATTGGGTCGAGATCATCCGAGATTGTACGAGATCATCTGAGATGAACTGAGCTTGCTCCGGCTAAAAAACAATGAAGTTCCTGCAAACAAACTTGGAAAAATACAAATGCAAACAATGATTTAAGATGGTCTAGTGCATGTAGAATTCGAGTTACAGGGAATTTCAGCCAGGGGGGATGCTAAGGGGAGGGCCTAGGATTAAATAGGCTTAGGATAGAGGTTGGGAGGTTGGAGATCATCCCAATTTGGGAGATCTCCAACGGGGAGGGTCTCTAACGACACATACATGCTTTTGCCCGGATTAGAGATGTCATTGGAACAGAGTCCAACTATGCACAAATAAGTTTGGGACGAGATCGTCTGGACGTCCTACGCCATACGAAATCGTTCGATATGAGGCGATATCGTCTTATCGGAGACGATATCATCAAACGAACAAAACAAACTCTAAAAATGGCATGGGAAAGGAGGAAACAGGTTAAATGGTGGTTTGGGAGTGGTTTTGGAGGTTGAGTTTTGAATTTGAATATTTACTAGAGTAATTGTAATTATTAAGGTTTTACTGCGCCAATTTTAGGGTGCTACAAGCTGAAATTCTAGAATACAGGAACAGGAACAGTGGCATGATCAGGTCCAAGGATCAAGGCATGGACAAAAACAGGGATGAGAACAAGAACAAGAACAGTGACAGGAATAGGAATATGGATAAAGAGTTCAAGAGAAGGCCTAACAAGGAAGTTATAGACGCTAATGATGATCAGTGCCTAATGGGAGTTTTACTCCCACCCAAGAATTAATCACCTCATCAGGAGGTGGGGGAGGGACTAAGCTAAGAGGCTCATTCTTAGTCCCGAGACCCAAAGGTGACCCTTTGCCATTGATGACAAAGGGGGAGAGATTTGAGCAAGGGGGAAAGCCTCAAGACAGGGGGAGCTGTTTATGTTGAGTTTATGTGTTGTTGAGAAGCATGGTTTGCCATCAATGACAAATGGGGAGATTGTTGGCAATTTTGGGTTTGAGATCCTAGCTTCTTGTCTATGAGTTGTCATTGATGTCAAAAGGAAATGGCATTAATGTTAAGAGGATGTGTTGGCTTCAAAGGTGGAATATTCCAAGAGAATATTTTTAAGAGAATCCGGAGAGATTCCATTGGCAAGGGTTTTTCATTAAAACCAAACTGGTTTTTATTAAAACCAAGTTGGATAGGGTTTTTATTAAAACCAAGTTAAATGGTTTTTATTAAAACCAATGGAGGTTCTCTTTATTACTTATTTAATTATTATTTAAAACCCTTCAAGGTTTTAATTAATTAATTAAGGGAGAAATTATTTTAATTTATTAAAAATATTTAAAGGTTTTTAACCTTTTTCATTTTTAATTTATTAAAATTATTTAAGGGTTTTTAAACCCTTTAGAAAGAAAATTTCGATTAAATTCAAAATTACTTTTCTTTGCAGCCGACGTGTTCTAAAGTCCACGTATGGACTATAAATATGAGAAGGTTCCTAAGGTTAAACCTACTTGGAAAATCAAAGGCAATTAATTGGTTTGGTTGCGATCGAATGTTCTGTTTACGTTGCGAAAGAGGAGAGCTCGTGGTTTGAAAAGCTTTTGGAAAGCTTGACTATTTATGTGGAAGGAAGTCCATCTTGGACTTCGTAAGCACCTTGTGGGCTAGTGGCAGCGAAGGCTGCATTTGGGCCTTGCATAGGCGGAGGTCTACGTTTTGATCCCCGTGGAGGGAGCTGTGCATGGATTAGTCACGTTTTTATTAAAAAGTGTTTTGTGCCGTGAATTTTGAATTCTTCAAGGGCAGCCATTATAAGGTGTGATTATTTTCTTGATATGATTTTTGGCATTGTTTAGCATTGTTTAAAATACATAGGAGACATAAGGGGATATTTCTTTGGTTGTATTTTGGAGATTAGTCTTTTGCTATGCTAAATTTAAAAATGGAGATATAAGGTGTAAGTTTTGGTTGTTGTGTTTTTGGCTTCTTTGGTGGTTGTTTTTAAAGAAGAGGAGCTAAAAGTTGTATTAAGGAAAGTTTTTATATAGGCTCATTTATCTTGGTTCTAACCCTAACTTGGTTGGAAGTTTGAGGGTTGTGTGTGGTGACAGCTTTAAGGATCAATTTTCTTCTACTCCAAAAAGGTATGGGCACATTTTCCTTATGAGTATGATTGGTGTATGTTTTTCTGAAATAATGTTGGAGTGAAAAGGTTTTCAACTAGGTTTCCTTTGGTTGGGTGTAAATCCTATTTTTTGGTTTGTTGAAGACTTCTTATGCATTGTTATCCTTGATGAGAGTTTTGGTGAATGCATAATTCTGGTTTGAGATGGTGGAAGCTTTGTGCACTAGGGTTTATATTTGTGAGTCTAGCTACTTGCGTTGAGTTGGTGGAACCCTTGGTTGGCTATTTTGAGTTTGATGGTTGAGTTGCTTCCATAGAGGTTGTTTGATCAAGTTATTGCTTTACTTGATTCATGATATTGGGCTTACTCCATTGAGTTGATTTGAGCAAGTTATTCTTTGCATTTGGTGATATTGTGTTGGTGGCTATTTTGTTCAAATATATTTGGAGGGAAAAGGATTTCTACTTGTTTCCTTTTCTTGTGATGATTGGTTGAATGCTTCAAGGTTGATGTTGAGTTGAATGGTGTTGGTTGACTAAACCTTGTTTGATGAGAATTGTTGTTGAAACCCTAATTGATGGTGAAAAGAACATGAGTATCATTGTTATGTGATTCTTTGCATAGTTGAAAATTGTTGGGGTTTCATGTTCTTGAAAGAAAAACATTCTATCCTATCCATTTTAGATATTGAGTTGAGTTTTCAGATTTGAGATTGAGATTGAGCTGAGTTGATTTGAGTTGAGTTTTGAGATTGGGATTTGAGTATAGAACATATTGAGTCTCTAACAATTCTCTTTATGCTTCTATGAGTTTGACAAATCACATTGGGTCTCTAACAATTCACTTTGTGATTTCCTACTAAGAAAGTTTTCTTGGTGAGCTTGCTGAGTTTTTGGATAGGTTCCAGTGGGGACTTGTGAGCAATTTTTGGACAGGTTTTTGGTGGGGACTTGTGAACAGTTTTGGACAGGTTCCGGTGGGGACTTGTGAGCAGATTTGGACAGGTCCTAGCAAAGGACTTGTGAGCTGAGTTTGATAGTTCTATTAGAGAACTTGAGGACAGAGGTGCATTGGTTCTATGAGAAGAACCTAAGGATAGATTTGGCAAGTATTTGAGAAGGCTTGTATGCAGAGGATTGATTTGTTCAAGAGTTGGACATATCTGACAGACAGAGGAAGACTTGTACTAGACCGATTGATCGTGTTTGGTACAGGTTGCTAAGTCGTTGTGGACGTGATCATAGAAGGCGAGAGGTCTCTTAGGCTAAGCATTGAGGACGAGGAGGTCTTCGGTGGAAAGGAGTTCCACGTGCTGGAAAGAGGTAGAGGCAGTTGATCTTCTGAGGGATCATTTCCAGAGCAGAGGGGAAGGTATATCCTTTGAGCAGAGGCTCATAAATTCTGATTGGGGGAAGGTATCTCCTTTGGACCGAGGCTCATAAAAATCATAATTGGGAAGGATTCCCAAAGAAATTTGAGATAAATTTTAGAGAAAATTTTTGTGGACATAGCCCAGCCATTCTGGGTGAACCACGTTAAAATTGGTGTCACTTTGTGGATGATATTGTGCATTGCTTTGATATTGCTTTGGGTATATTGCTTTATTGTTTTGAAGTATAAAGGAAAAAGTAAAAAGAGGTCTTATACTGTTCACCCCCCCTCTCAGTATAAGCATGTTTTCTTCACACATAAATTTCATTTCTATACCTATCAATTGGCAAATCTTGAAGGACTTTCCAAACTTGAACCCATCAACATAATTCACTTACACATATTCAATGCTTGGCTAGCCTAGGTACACATCACCACATATTGCACATATTATCATCATCATATTTTATATATAACCTCACTCATAAATTCACAACCACATTGCACTAAACACACAACTTTCACTTTTTGTTACACAATAGAAACACTTTTGCTTTTTATATCATTTTTATGCTATTAGTATCTTTATTTTTGTAGGTCTTCTATCACCAGCTATGACATCTTTTGTGAAGATACATTATTACAGGTCTACACCTCCAACATACCACTCCCACATCATGCAAGATATTCTGACACTACCTCTAGTACCAATCACCTTGGCTGACCTTGCAATACCTCTTGGCCCTAGTCATGTACATCAATCATTCCTATCATCAAATTTAGATCATAGCACTTCACCCTCGCTTTGCTCACCTGACCTTAGAAATTCTTTCTATTCCTCTTACCTTGGTGATAGTTAGATCTCCTTGTCCTCATTTTTATATAAGGAGAAACACTCTCAGCCACCATACCCTCATGTACAAGGACCATCCCCACTCACTTTGTCTATGCAATATATCCTTCTCTACTATATTTTCTAGATCGACGACCTTTACTAGGCTACTTTCCTCCTAATAGGTAAAACACACCTATTCACACACACCCTTTAGGACTACCTCCACCCCTACCAAATGGGATGTCACATTATGACCAATCCATTCATCATCATGATTCCCAATCACCTCTTAACGTGTTCTTCCATATCATACACATTACTCTCTATATGTATCCTCCATACCACCTATTCTCTAGACACCCCATATCCACTCTACGGTATCCCACTTTAGCATGCTCCACAAATAACTCATCAATTACAATCTCCCACTTCTTCTTATTGTTCATTCTCATATTTGTGTGCATATCCCAACCCTATTTACACACTAGAATATTGATCCTCACCTACCTCAATTCTATCATCCCCTCTCATCGACATCTAACACATTCTCTCTCACCTTAATAACCTCGAGTTACATTTGAGTTATTTTTGATGCCATTCCCCTCCACATATTTTTTCTACAACCTGAATTCCCTCACCTTCTTCCATTCCAATCCCTCGCTCCTGCACATAACCTCCACAAAATCCCAGGTGCACAATCTAGCCACTTGCACCTACCCCACGTACCTCATGCTCATTACCACCTGAGCTATACATATACCCCATGCATCTTCGTTCAATACCACTTTCTTCGATATTCCACTAGTTGCTCCACCAAGGCCTCCTTGTACTATCTAAACTCTACCCTATTGACCCATTGCACCCTAAGCTATGAAACTATAGAGAGAACCAATTTTGCATTTACCATCGTTAATCAGGGTATGATATCAATGCGTCTTACACTTTTGAAACCCTTGTCCAAGAAATATTGTTTGATAAATATCTCCCATTTCCTGAACACACCCTCTCTTCTACTAAACTTCAGATCCCTCTACATTATCTTATACCTCACCATATATCATCACATGAATCTTTCACGTCCACACCTCATTATTTCTAGTAGTTATCCAACTACACAAATCACCAAAATCCTAGTCACATTTTCACTTGACCTAATCCCAATCACTTCACACATCCTTATCTTACTTTCTCATCTTATTTCTTCTTCCCTTCTCTTTCTTCTTCTTGTTGTCTCACATAGTTGTATGGTCACTCTTCGAGAAGCTACATACCTATTCTAGATTTCCTTTCTTCATCTCTTCTTCCCTTTTCTATTTGGCATTATTGTATGGTCACGCTTCGAGCGGACACATACCTATACTAATTTTTATCTTTTTTTTCTCTTATTCTCATCTCCCTTTCTCCGTTGCTTCCCTCATTCTTATTTTTTGCATTTCTTTATTCTTATTTTACTCCACATCTCTTTTCGATCCCAATTTTTCTTATTCATTATTATCACATGCATCTTCCCATTTACATACTTCTCTCATGTTTGATACATCCTCAACATGCTAGGGCAACCATTACAACTAATCCCTCTTATCATAATCTCTTAACATATGCATTTCTTTCAAAATCATTTCCAATCTCATCTGGTTCAAGTTGCACAAATTACTCTTGTAGATATTTTACTTGCATACTACATCTCTCATATTGCATCCATTGCATATATATCATTCCTCTTTTACATCTATATTCATGCTTGTGCATTCTACCTATATAAATGCAATCATGAAAAGATTAAAATACGACTTGTTAGAATCACCACTTGGTTGTACACTCCCCTTCTCAAGATTTTGGTATAAATGGTATTTTGTGCGATTTTGACCTCTCACTAGTTAAGTCAATAAAACATCACCTCTAGTTGATAATTTCTTATGTTTCTCATAACTTTCTTTGTATGGTTTAATTTATTTTAGGGACCATTCACATATATCACATCTTTAAGAAAATTTTGATTCTAAGGAAGACAACACCTTTCGTAGATATCACCATCTAGAAAATAGTTTTCCCTGCTCATCCTATCATTTGCATGATCAAAATACAACCTGGGGATAAAAAAGAGATAAGAATAAGCAAAAATTATAAAAATAGACAGAAAACAAAAGCCAATACCCACATTCCAAAAAAATAGATAAAAAAAGTACCACCAATTGAAAATTGAGAACGAGGGGTAGAAAAGAAAAGGAAAAGCCTCCAAGAAACACAATAGTTATGCTTCATCCCCTTTGATACTTAGATTTAACATAACATCATGGGATGATTTCCACCACCAGCTGTAGGCACTAAGCACCTGCCTACCAATGGAATAGTCTTACAAGTGGTGACATATCTATCGCATTAGCGATCTTATTTTGTACATATCACTACATGCTTTTGGATGCGCTATCTATTTTGGCTATGTTTACAATGGATTAGTCCCACCTCCCTAGAAATGGATAAATAAACATCACTCATCACACACACTGGTTCCTAATAGGCTTTGACCCAGTCAAGCTAATTATGATTTGTAGACGAACCTTGCTCAGTTCCTCATGAGGTTTGATTGCTATAACTATGATTATCAAGATTACCACATCATACCTATGCCATCCCACATCCTTGAGATAATAAAAGAGATCACATTGCCAAAGGTTCTACTATGATATGAGTGCTTCCTCTACACATTTTAGCATACACATACATGCATCATTGTATCTATCCTACATTCATTCATTTACATTACATCATTCTACATTGCATCTACACTACAATGATATCATTCTCCTAAATGCTACCACATGCACATATATTCATCCATCATACATTTACCTATCAATATTCTACATCACACATACATGAGAAATCACACATACATTCAAATCAAATCATGACACATGTACATAAATACGTACCAAAAAGTGTATTCATATATATATATATATATATATATATATATATATATATATATATATATATATATATATATATATATATATATATATATATATATTATGATCAAAAATACCCTCAGGATACACAAAAAAATGGAATACGTCCAAGAAACATCTCAGCCATGTTGATCACCATGAGTCTTACCACTCCCCTCTTGAGTTGCCATTGCCTGCTCCACCCCATGCACCTTTGATGCCCCACTCGAATCTGGAAATGACTCCACTTGGTGCACCTAGGTTTCCCAACTTGACCTTGGAATTGCCTCCACCACATGTATCACCATAGGCACTATCACCCTATCCATCCATGGGGTAGCTTCCCCTATCTATGAAAACATTGGTACTGCTATCATCAACTCCCTCAACACAATAGATTATGTGCTCCATCCACTCTACTATGACTGTGTCTATTTCCACGATCGTGATATCGATCTCGATTGTGACCCATCATAATATGGAAGTGCATGCACAAACAAAACTAATGTAAGCTCACACTGCATTCTCATCATCTCCTCATCTATGAATAGCCTTGACACATCCTTATTTAACTACCACAAATAATCTACCTTCATCATCAAAGCGGTCATCTCCACCATCACCTTTTACCCTACCATTGCTCACTCAGTATCCTCTTGTTCCTGTTATTGCCTCTCTATATTGGCATGCAACTCTATAACTTCTACCTCATGCGCTACTCAAATCACTTCTATCTCACCCTACACTCTTTGCACCATAGGAAACTCTACCCTCAATCTCTCCTCAACCACCATCATCTCTACAACCTTTTTACATAGATCCTCTACAATCTCAACATGCCTCCCATACTCTACCTTAAGCTATCCTCATAGCTCCTTACACCTCTCCTCTAACTATTAATGCTCCTCTCTCTATTTTCCTAGATCTAGGGCCCAATCTACCTAAATCTCATGCAATCACTCCTCCAAATATTGTACCCTCTCCCTCAATATCAATAGCTCCTCCTAAGCATATATCTTCTCATACACATTGAAAGGTATATCGGTTATATCTCCAGCATCATCATCCTCCATTGTCATCATATCTCCCTACAAAAATCCTCCCAATGCATCACCTACCATACGACCAAAATCATTATCCATAGGAACTATATCATCTAAATATTGATCCCCACCACCATCCTATTGCTTTGGTGACCTCACTACAAGAATATAAAATCCATCAACTTGATGTTGCCTCTACCATTGAAGAGGATCCTCTATCTCATTCTTTGATGTTGCACCTAGATTTTGCCCAACTCCCCCTGGTCCCTATCCCCTAGTGCATGAAATATACCTACTTGCTGCACCCAACCATCAATCACTTCAACTCTTGGCTCCCAAATCTATGTGGTCCACCATGCATCATACTTAGGAGTAGTCCCCATATCATCCATATCTAGAATCACCATTAGTGGATCCCTCTCACCACTCAAGGGAGGCACTATAGGTCACCTCCCCTATCACCCTATCTCCTATATATCTCAATAGGTGCATCCAGTCTCCCCTACTATAGCTCAAACTATCACATGACCATACTAAAGATAAATAAATCTACCTACCATGCATACTGCCCTACCACCCATATCCCTTGATGGATCACTCCCAACTGCTCTCCATATTTCTCCCACACCATCCTACCCTTCCAGGGTCTCCACTGAATATGCTTAGGCTCCAAATCACCAAACTGTATCCTCCAAAATAAATAATCACACTCATGTGGCCTTTTCATCCCCTTCTCCTCATCCATCTATCACCTTAAGGCATAAGATACAAATTCACCCATAAATGCATGTGCACTATACGGCAACAAAACTGATTGCTCTACCATAACATGTTCCTATACTAAAACTTGTAGCAATGGGCTTCAACTCAAACCCATTCACATCACTTGCACAACATTGTGCAACCCTCTATATACATGTGCCAATAGTGTAGGTGCTCATGCAAACACTACCTCATGCTCTACCATCTCACATACTACATCTATCATATTCTAGGAGAATTTTACTCTTGAGATATCTGTAAGAGCATATGTGGATATCATAAGCATCACCACACAATGGCAATTAGACATATTCTTGTACCAATAGTACTCATAATCCACTTCCTTCTATAATATCTTCCCACTTTACACTAAATATTCATTGCAATACCTCCTTCTGCATCCCATCCATCGCTACCTTCGCTAGAACACATTCTATGTATAGTTTGTATATCCTGTATATGTCCTCCAGTGTGATGGTCATCTCACCTATAAAAGGTGAAAAGTGTTCCTATCAGGATCCCACATCTCACACAATGCTAAAATATATGCCCTACCCATCCATTCTATATTTTATTTATCACATGCTTTCCCAGGTATAACTCTCAATGACCGAACACGATACCATAGCTCAATCATCTTCATTTGTTTCATCCATAAACATCACATAATTTTCTATTAGTTCCACATATATATTCTATTTATTCTCATCGTTTCATTCAAACAATCATTACATACAACATTCATACAACATATCTCATACATAAAAAAAAAATTAGTTCACATGTTGTCATGCGAAATCCAGTCTAGTTCACATGCTACCTTGTGAACTCAACAAAAAGGATATTTTTGGGCACCCATTAGGCCCTTTCATGGAAAAATTATCTCCCCATACACAAACAATACTTTTTTGACACACAAGACAACATGCAACACACAAACATGCATTTCAAGACACATGGTTCCAAAACCCACAAATGCACCACATGACACAAACCAATCACATTTTTGGATATCCATTTCACCTTTTTATGGTGATAGTTCAAGCCGATTCTAAAAAAAGTGCACATTTAATTTCCAACAAAACATTCACATTTGTCCACATACACCTTATGGCATGCAATTCCAAAATACATCAAAACAATCCAAAATTCCAAACAAATCATGTTTTTAGATACCCATTTCACCCTTTTACAATGAAAATCCAAACACAATATGAAAACAGTATACCATTCACGCCACATAACAAAGTCAAACCTTGCAAACATGCATCTCACACCACACATCCACGTGACTCACCAACACATAATGAAATGAAAAACAAATTATATTTTTGGATACCCATTTTGCCCTTTCAAGATAAATGTACATTCAAATTTTAAAAATAGTACATTTTTCATTACATAAATCAAGGTCAACCATAACAGCAGTCATAGTGAAATAGGGTAATTTACTGGTCAAACCAAAACCTAGTCAACACATTTGGATACCCATTTGGCCATTTTCACACTTTGTACATGTATTTCAAACTAACATCACATGCAAACATACAATCACACTCAAACTCACATTCCCACATTTTTTTAAACATTCATGCAAATCAAAATAAAAATAAGTTAAGTCTCGAGTACTTATCGGTGGGGTCCTATGATAGACACCAATGATCATTTGCCCTCTTGCCATCTCCACATTGACTCAAAAATTCACAAGTGTTTCGCTCTATAAAATATTCCTCACCCTTATCTCCTTGCAACTTCTCACAATATAAATGAAGCTTTGCATGTGCAAAAAGAGTCTTATATGCCCCAAAACCCTACTTTGTAGCCCTCCATGCAAACTACAATTTAGTTCGTATGATGCCCTATGAACTTGTTGGTCACGAATTAGCATTGTCATATAAAATGCACCCTAGACCCAGCCAACATTGAAAGGTCGAGAGAAAGAGAATTCTCCCAGGACAATATCTAGAGAGGGTTGGCTCCCAAACTAATCTAAACTGGTTTCAAGGTTCGGGGTTAGAAATAATAGAAAGATATGGAAATATGGCCGAAGTTGATAGTTGATAGGGAGAACAACCTCAGATAGAAAATAACCTCAAACTAAATCTTGAAGATAAGAAAAAACTGATTCTTAGAATGCACATACAGAAATTGGATGAAACATTGACCATAAGTTTGCCTTCAATTATACTTCAAATGTTCAAATAAAAACATAGCCAAATTCAGAATAGCAGAATTCAACTTATATTTTAGCACTTGACTAAGCAAAATTGAATTACACAGAAAGCATCACATGAACATCAGTTTGGATCACCAACTCAAAAGACTCTAAGAACATAGCAAAATGCGTTTAGGATTTCTGCTTCAATTTTTGCAAAAGGTCCTCTCCCTTTCTTGAGATGTACATTAGTATTTATAGAGGTCTTCCCTCTCTCTTTCGAATTGCATCATTTAAAACATAAAATATATTTTGAAGAGGATATCCACAAAATATGCACTTGAAAAGAGAAACAATCCCCCTAAATCTACCTCAGAGAAATCACATTCCCTGCTTTTAAGAATAAAGTTTGAAAATCGAATGAAAACAAGGGACCAGATTTCTTCATTAAATGACTATTCTCGAGGCATGATTAAAGTGTTAGGAGACCATGAACAAGAGATTTTAATATCGGAGGCATCTTTAATTTTGGTGGCTTCGAAAACTGCATGATTTAACACGTTCTCCCATTTGATCTGATTGCCATTGGGCAATTGCCTCTTGATATTAAAGAGCTTTGATATTGAATTAAATGTTGGGAAACATTTAATTTTGGAGCCTCTTTGACCTTGATCTCAAAACCAATTGGAGAGCTTTTACATTACTTCATTCGATCCTCATTTTGCCTTATGTTCTCCTATGCAATATGAAGAAAAATGCGGACAAAACTTTATTGGGCATTTGTTGTTGCTTCTGTCGTGAAAATGCGATGTGTCATGAAATCGAGACATTTTTCCATCACTGCTTTCTCCTGTTGCTACCAGTCATGAAATCGTGACATGTCACAAAATCGTGACATCCTCCTCTCGCTTGGCTTTCATATTCTTTACTTCCGTGAAAACGTGACAAGTCGCTAAATCGTGACATGTCATGAAATTGCAACAATCTGCCTTTGTTTTGTACTTTTCATTGCTACTTGTTGTGAAAATGTGACAAGTCATGATTTTGTGTCATTTCGTACTTGGTGCTGTCCTTTCTGCTTTCTCACCATGAAAAAAAGACTCCTAGTGAAAACGTGACATGTCACAAAATCACGATAATTTTCTCTACCTTGTACCTTTCTGCTTTCTCCCCACAAAAATGTGACAAGTCACGAAATCGTGACATTTTTCTGTCTTCTCTTTTGTTGCCACATCCATCACGAAAACGTGAAAAGTCACTAAATCACAAAATTTTTCTGTCTTCTCTTTTGTTGTCGCCTCCATCAAGAAAATGTGACATGTCACGAAATCGTGACATTTCGTACCATCTTGCTCCTTCCTCGCTTTCCTATTGCAAAAATGTGATAGGTCGCGATATCGTGACAGTCCATCCTTGGCGCTCCCCTTTGCTATTGTATTGCATGAAAATGTGACAAGTCGCCTATCACTTTGCTTTCTTGCCACTATCTGCCACGAAAATGCGACAGATCGCAAAAATGCGACATGTCGCGATGTCGCGACAACTTTGCCTTTACTGCTCCCTTTTGCTATTTCCTAGCGCAAAACCGCAACAAGTTGCAAAAATGTGACATGTCGTGATTTCATGACATTTTTTTGTACTTATTTTTTTTTTTGCATCGGATGTCATGAAACCGCAACAGGTCGCGAAAATGCGACATGTCACGATTTCATGACATTTTTAACTTACTTTGCTTTGGCACAAAACTTGTAGAGATTTTTATTTTTTACTAATTATCCCTTTCGAGGTGCTTGGAGGGACAAATAGAGGAGTGAGTATCTCTACAATTTGTGCATTATTTTGCATGAACAACAACAACAAAAAAATAAAAAATGTGGCAAAAATGCCAACATTATTTGCGGCTCTCGGGGTATACAGTTCTGTTGTATGCACAAACCCCAGGACTTTATTCATTGGACAACAGAGTCAAGAAGCTAGAGGAGCAGAAGAAGTGAGTGCTGGTTGATTTTGGACATTTCTACGGGCTGCTACAATAAGCTCTTGCTGGCACTCGACACTTAAAATAGGACTTGTTGGTTCGTCTTTCGTACACACCCCGTGAAGAATGAGCATAAAATACCAATAACACTTATACAAGATAAATACCACTCACTTTAGGATCTTGTTGGTTATCCAAGGTGTGAGTTACATAGTTGGGTCGAATGTCTATTCACTCTTTTCCACTTCTAGAATAGTTTCAAGTGGACTATCTGTTACCTTACAATGGGCTCAACCTTCGTTCAGTAATGTTTGGCGGTTGTTATCTTTGTTGATGATCAGATTTACAATGAGTTCTTTGATATAGCATTTATGCTTTTAGTAAAAGGTGATCTTAGAAATTTGGACACCTTCCTCTTTGATTGGTTTTATTGTGAAGCTAAATAGTGTAACTGAAATTAGTAGTTTTGATTCTGCAACTAACTTAAATAAGCTTCTCTTTTCTACCCTACCATACTCTCTCTGTTCCACCGTTAAAGGATTCATTTTTATTTTCTTTCAAATTTGTATTATATTTAATTTTCTAAAGCATAAAGAGCTATATCAAAGAACTCATCATAAATCTGATCATCAACAAAGATAACAACCGCCAAACATTATTGAACGAAGGTCGAGCCCATTGTAAGGTAACAGACAATCCACTTGAAACTATTCCAGAAGCGAAAAAGAGTGAATAGACATTCGACCCAACTCTATAACTCACACCTTGGATAACCAACAAGATCCTAAAGTGAGTGGGATTTATACCGTATAAGTTTTATCAATATTTTATGCTCATTCTTCATGGGGTGTGTATGAAAGACGAACCAACATTTAAAATTGGTGCTAGAAGGAGGGCCTACTGAACTTCATTCAGTATTTTTTAAGGATTGTAAGTTGTTTGTGAAAAGCTAGATTCTACCTATAGAGTAACTAGGTCCCACTCCAGAGCTGGAGAGCTCCTTGTGCCTGAGTTAGAAACCCCAAGGAGAAGCAGCCTCAGAAGAGCCAAGTCTTTGTCTAACATAGTTTTGTCACCACTTGTAGTTCCTCCAACTGTAACTCAAAATATCATCGTTAATCAGGTAGTAATGGCAAACTAGTTGGGTTCCACTACTTTGAATATTCCTGGTGCAGCGCATGATTTGCCCAGAAATCCTGAGAAGTATCTTCCTACCTACAAGCATGATGGAATCAAAACAACAAAAGAACATTTGGTGGCATATAAAAATTCTCTAAAGTTGTTGAATGTGCAGCATGAATATGTGGCTTGTAGGTTATTCCCATTCACTCTCCAGGAGGGAGCATACGACTAGTTTTTGAATCTTACTAATGATTCTATTACTAGTTGGAATGACCTAGAGAAAGTTTTTGTATCACAATTTGGGGAAGTGATTGACCCCAGTGTGTTATATCAACAATTTTTCAGCATTAAGAGAGAGTCGGGTGAAGCTATCAGGTCTTTCAATATGAGGTTCCAAAGAGCTTATGGTAGAATGACTGGTCATTACATCCCAAGTGCAAATATAGCCTTAGAAATCTATAAGAATGCATTGGATTTGGTGACCTCTATTTTCCTCAAGAGAGACATCAATATCACAACCCTGGCAGGAGCTTATAAGGAAGCTTTAATTCTTGAAAGATAGTTAGGACCTCAAATTTTGAGTAGTCCTTTGATATCCTATGTTACGCAGAACATGCCTATTTTGAATCCCATTCCACATCATGAGTTAGTGCCAACATGTCACGCGCTACCCAAGGAAACTCCATTAACTGTGACACACACTTAGCATGTGTAAAATATAAAGAAATATTCTGACAAGTTCAAGGTGGGAGTGCCTGAAGTAAATATTTGTGACTTGGCTTTGCCCAACTGGTGCAGGATACACGGAACATCTCAGCATGGGGAATTGGATTGTTTGGAGTTCTGCAATGCCTTTGAAGCTTTATCCGATGAGTTATTTTTTCCTAAAAATCAACGAAATGTTGATGGTCCAGTTTCATCCAAACATAGTGCAGCTATGGTGTTAGATTCTTTCACTTTTCCAAATGAGTCAAAAAATGTTGTAGAAATTCCCATGGATGAAATGCATGGTTTTCAACAGTTCCAAAGGGACAGTTATAATTTGAGATGTGAGAATCCAGAACCTACTCCTAATAATGATCCTCCCCCACCAAAGGGTAATGAAAATAAGATTCAATATCACTATATAGGAGTAACTGGGAAGGAGTATAACATCATTGAGGATATGAAGAAAATTAAGGCTAACATCACCCTCCATGAGCTGGTTCAGATTGTTGAAAAAAATGATAACTTGATTGAAACTTACTCTGGACCACCTATTGAACTTCAA
Source organism: Wollemia nobilis (assembly GCA_028583015.1). Taxonomy (NCBI): domain Eukaryota; kingdom Viridiplantae; phylum Streptophyta; class Pinopsida; order Araucariales; family Araucariaceae; genus Wollemia; species Wollemia nobilis. The sequence goes on along the minus strand of JAQPPZ010017226.1, from coordinate 8,521,893 downwards.
GAAAAGGAGAAGAAAATAGTAAATGTGAATGTGGTCAACCAACTCAGAATATACAAGGAGTCTCGGTATAAGCATGTGATCACTGAACATAATATCAAAAAAGAGGTTGTAAATCGTGTTGATGCAGATATTGGAGTTTATAATTTGACAAGCGAGAAGGTGAGACCAGATTCTGACTCCGACCAATCACAACAATGATATTTGGACATTACACATTGATGGGTTTAAATCTAAGCAAGGCTCAGGTGAAAGAGAAAATTATGAAAATTCTACTAGAGGGATAAAAATTGAAATCTTAGATATTGGAGCAGTAGAGCAACCACAAAATGTTCAAGTTATTAAGAACTATGATGTACAAATAAAATATGATCTCTTTGAGTTGTTACATAAATCTGAGGATGTGATGATCTGGTTCTATAAAGGCTTTCAGGTATTTGATCCTAGGGTTTTTTTTTACATTCCGTCCCTTTGAAAGAAATCTGCAAACCCTTCAAATAAAAACATAAACATGTTAATGCCTTGACTTTGAAGGAGGCATAAAAATTGTATGCACATGGGCCAATAGAATAAGACATAAGCAGGTGTTGAAAACTTCACCATTCATGTTATTATATGACTTGACTAATTTGCAGGGTGAAGGACTTGCATATTTGGTGTTTCTGTGGGACAAGATCCATATATATATATATATATAATGGAACACGGTAAACACAACAAGTCTTTCCCAGGTAGCAAAAATTTTGGGAAGCATAATTTGGAGTGCATTTCGTCAACAGGACCTTAAAGGTATTTTTCTAAATTTACCTGCAAATGGTCAATTTTTTTTTAAGGCACTATTTCTCTGCTTTTCCATCTGCTACATTTTTGAGTGATTGAAGGGACTTTGTGCATATGTATATATTGTAAATAAAGTTTGAAGTAGTGTGTTTTTATTTTGCTTTATTTAAATTTTGAAGTACTGTGTTTTATCTTTTGAGGTCTGTGCAATTTTATCTTTAACCGGTGGCCTTTTCCCCTCCCTTTTAGCTCTTTAATCCTATTTGTTTGAGTTTGCCTAAACAAAGAAAACACAAATCAACATTTAAAATTGGCCTAGTGTATTTTCATTTTGTTTCATTCTGTTTTAAGAGATAGTTTGCTAGAGCTAAAAAGTGGAACTACTTGTTATTTAGAACAATAGTAGAAAGATAATTGGATTTTGTATCTTGCTTGCCATAATTATTTTGATTATAAAGAGACTACTATACTGTTTGGATGAAGAACTCCCAGGGAATCTAAGAAAAGTTGGTCATGAGATGGGACTCCGATTCATAAAATTACATCAAAGTGTCCAAGGAAGCTATTGGTACCCAGGCTGAAACAGTTACTCGATCAATTGCTCGATGAATAATAAAATAAAATAAAAAGAGAGCAAGGCATTCCAACTATTGGTATCTTTCAAAAGAAAAGGAGACATAAGGTGAAAGTTGGGCAACCCAACATAAAACTGACATTCTTTTCTGCACATAGCCAAGGCTCCCGAAGGATACATCTCAAACGTGTTCACCAGGCTATAGATGCCACCTCATAGTTGTGAATCAGGGTCATGAAAATCTAAAGAGTAACTCTATCAGGGTTGTAAAATGCTAAACTAGTAAATAGAGCTCTACTCGGTTTCCCCTACACAATCTGAATAGTTGATCAATCCATAGTGAGCATTCAAAGCCCTAGTCATCTTGGAAGAAAGGTTTATATGCTCATAATCACACATCAGAATCTTCCTTAAGTGATTCAACCTAGTATGTCTTTGGGAAACTTTAACAACTATCAGATAGTAGTTAAATCATTTTAGAAAATATTCGTGGTAAAACATGGTATATAGTCTAAATTATTTTGAAACTAGAGTTCTGTATTCTAAATAGTGCTATTATTTTCCCTATAGATATCGCCATTTGTTGAGAAGCAACACACCCCCACTAAAAATGAAATTCCATCCTTTGAAAATGTTTAATTTTCATTTTTTCGCAAGGAACCTCTTGATGTTTTTCGGGTTTTAATTCCAAATTTTTCTTGCATCCTTTTTCAAACTTCACCTACATCAAAGTGTCCAAGTAGACTTGCATATGGCATTGATTTCAATTTAGAAATAGCAGTTTCTATTTCTAGCCAGCATACTTCTAAATACATTTTTCTCTTAATACGTGATGAATTTTTTAAGTTCCATTTGCATATTGGGATACCCATTGGGATCATTTAGATGCTTGTAAAGTTTCATCAAATTCTGGACACTTTGAATTTTCATCATTTTTCTACACCATGTGAAGCTGATCATTCTCGAGCAATTTAAAATTCATTTTTCAAATGTTAAAATTATTTCTGAGTAAGGAAGATCCTTCACAAATATGTAAAAATGCCAAATACAGATGGACAAAGTCACTGGAGTCAACCTACAATTTTTGGAGAATTTGCAAACATTGGAAGAAAAGCTTGAGGGAAATGTCGTGATATCGTGACATGTTCCATTTTCGGACATGTCTCATTTTTGCGAAGGCAAAATGTTGGAAGAAAATCTTGAGGGAAATGTCGCGATATCGTGACATGTTCCATTTTCGAACATGTCTCATTTTTGCGAAGGCAAAACCTTGGAAGAAAATCTTGAGGGAAATGTCACGATATCGCGACATGTTCCATTTTTAGACATGTCTCATTTTCGTGAAGGCAAAACCTTGGAAGAAAATCTTGAGGGAAATGTTGTGATATCGCGACATGTTCCATTTTTGGACATGTCTCATTTTCACGAAGGCAAAACCTTGGAAGAAAATCTTGAGGGAAATGTCACGATATCACGACATGTTCCATTTTTGGACTTGTCAGACTTTTTCTCAAATTCAATTGTACCCTAAAAATCTTTTAAAGTCCGATGTCGCGATATCGCGACATATTCCATTTTCGCAAGGAAGAAAGCTTGGAAGACATGAAGTGAGGGAAATGTCGCGATATCGTGACATGTTCCATTTTTGTGAGGAAGAAAGCTTGAAAGACACTAAGTGAAGGAAACATCATGATTTCACAACATGTTCCATTTTCATGAGGAAGAAATCTTGGCAGACATGAAGTGAAGGAAATATCACGATATTGCGACATGTCGCGATTTCACGACATGTTCCATTTTCATGAGGAAGAAAGCTTGAAATACACCAAGTGAAGGAAAGGTCGTGATTTTACAACATGTTCCATTTTTGTGAGGAAGAAAGCTTGGCAGACATGGAGTGAGGGAAACATCGTGATTTCGTGACATGTTCCATTTTCATGAGGGCGGAAGCTGAAAGAAGCAAGGTGAAGGAAATGTCACGATTTTGTGACATGTTCCATTTTTGCGAGAGCCAAAGCTTGAAAGACAAGAAATGAGGGAAATGTCATGATATTGCGACATGTCGCGATTTCGTGACATGTTCCATTTTCGCAAGGAAGAAAGCTTGAAAGACACTAAGTGAAGGAAATGTCACGATTTCGCGACATGTTCCATTTTTGTGAGGAAGAAAGCTTGGAAGACATGAAGTGAGGGAAATGTCACGATTTCGTGACATGTTCCATTTTCACGAGGGTGAAAGTTGAAAGAAGCAAGGTGAAGGAAATGTCACGATTTCACAACATGTTCCATTTTTGTGAGAGCCAAAGCTTGAAAGACATGAAGTGAAGGAAATGTCAATATATCGTGACATGTTCCATTTTTGCAAGGAATAAAGCTTGATAGACATGAAGTGAGGGAAACGTCACGATTTTGTGTCATGTCATTATTTCATGACATGTTCCATTTTCGTGAGGGTGGAAGCTGAAAGAAGCAAGTTGAAGGAAATGTCATGATTTCACATGTTTCATTTTTGTGAGGACCAATGCTTGGAAGAGACAAAGTGAAGGAAATGTCATGATTTCATGACATGTTCCATTTCCATGAGGGTGAAGGCTTGGAAGAGACAAAGTGAAGGAAATGTCACGATTTCGTGACATGTTTCATTTTTGCGAGGAAGAAAGCACGGAAGACACTAAGTGAAGGAAACGTCGCGATTTCATGACATGTTCCATTTTCGCGAGGGCAGAAGCTGAAAGAAGCAAGGTGAAGGAAATGTCATGATTTCATGACATGTTCCATTTTTGCGAGAGCCAAATCTTGAAAGACATGAAGTGAGAGAAATGTCACGATTTCGCGACATGTTCCATTTTCACGAGGACGGGAGCTTGAGAGAGATAAAGTGAAGGAAATGTTGAGATTTCGTGACATGTTCCATTTTTGCGAGACCCGAAGCTTGAAAGACATGAAGTGAGGGAAATTTCATGATTTCATGACATGTTCCATTTTCACGAGGATAGAAGCTTGAGAGAGATAAAGTGAAGGAAATGTCATGATTTTGTGACATGTTCCATTTTCACGAGAGCCGAAGCTTGAAAGACATGAAGTGAGGGAAATATCGTGATTTCATGACATGTTCCATTTTCACGAGGACGAGAGCTTGAGAGAGACAAAGTGAAGGAACTGTCATAATTTTGTGACATGTTCCATTTTCACGAGGACGAAAGCTTGAGAGAGATAAAGTGAAGGAAATGTCGCGATATCGTGACATGTTCCATTTTCGAAAGGCACAAGCAAGGAAGAAGTAACTTGAGGAAAATGTCACGATATCACGACAGGTTTGGACTTATATTCATTTTGCAAAATTTGGCCGTTCTTTAAATTTTTCATCACCTATCCAAAAGGAAGTGGAAGCTTTTCAACACAGTCCAAATCAATTAATTAAGTAAAATGAAAAACATTAAAAATCTAACCTTTGCTTTTCTTTTTGCAGAAGCAGATCCGATAGTTGCATAATGGCAGAAGTGATGGCGAGAAAGACAGACTTTAAGGAATTTGTCGATGGATCCATTTGCCCAGAAAATTTATGGCAAAAGTAATGACTGACAGAGAATCTCAACTCGAACCAAAAAAAGGCAGATGTGCAAAGATGGAAGGCCTAGGAAGTCAGTGACTCATCTGAATTTCGTAGAATAATTAATGAGATGCTCTGACAGCTTATCGAAATAACATACATTTACACGCGGTGCCAATTTGATGAAGATCAAACCAAGTCTTATCTTCTTCATTCATAGCAAGATCCACGCAAAGATTTTCAGAGTAATTAGGGCTTATCAAAACTCTATATAAAAATGCCTTATATTGTAAAACCTCGGTGGTGGGATTTTTATGATAAGATTTAGATATTTGGAAGAAGATATTTTAAAAAGATCAGGGCCTGTCCTGAGTCTATATATACTTCTCTTGAATGTAAAGTCTAGATGTGAAAACTTGGAATAAAAGAAATTTTAGCAATTTCCTACAAATCTTGTTTGAATGCTTTGTTCTGGACCTAGGGTTTGTGTGAAATCATTCTTCTGTGATAGCATGGCTAGGAGCCTAATCTCTTTTGGATTTTGATAAGTGTATCTTCTTTTATTTTTGTCTCACTAAATTTCTATTTATTTTAGTTGTAAATATGTGTTATCAAGATTGAATATGCTGCTAGGCTTCATCCTGTTTGTTATATGCTAGGGAAAGTTAGATATTTAAGGTATAGGTATGTTCTAATTGCTCTATCCTCACTGTGTGAGCTAGGCTTCTAGTGAGAGATACCAGTTGACACCGACTTCCCTTCTATTTATGATTTTCTTTTAGATCTTTGTCATCTCTATCTTATGCTCTTAGTAGAAGGTGATCTTAGAAAGCTGGACACCTTCCTCTTTGATTGGTTTTATTGTGAAGCTAAATAGTGTAACTAAAATTGGTAGTTTTGATTCTGCAACTAACTTAAATAAGCTTCTCTTTTTTGCCCTACCCTACTTTCTCTGTTCCATCGTTAAATGATTCATTTTTATTTTCTTTCAAATTTGTATTATATTTAATTTTCTAAAGCATAAAGAGCTATATCAAAGAACTCATCATAAATCTGATCATCAAAAAAGATAACAACCACCAAACATTATTGAACGAAGGTCTAGCCCATTGTAAGGTAGTAGACAGTCCACTTGAAACTATTTTAGAAGTGGAAAAGAGTGAATAGAAATTTGACCCAACTCTATAACTCACACCTTGGATAACCAGCAAGATCCTAAAGTGAGTGGGTTTTATCCTGTATAAGTTTTATCGGTATTTTATGCTCATTCTTCATGGGGTGTGTATGAAAGATGAACCAACAGGACCTTCAAAATTTTTTTTTGGAATAGCAGAACTTCCTTTATTCCTTTAACTATTGCATTTTACCTAGCTCGGTTGAGCTGGGTAATCACCAGGTGCTGTGAAAGGGTCTTCGTGGCAGTGGTGAGAAGCACCTGGGTTGCAGAAATGGGAATGAAAGGGGTGATGACCAAAAGTGTGTAGGCCATGGAACAGGAATGGTGAATGATGGAATGGTGGAAGATGGAAGAGTAGAAGCAGTAGATACAACAACTAAAGAGGGCGCTCTATGCTACCAGCTGCTGGGATTCCATGAAAATAGATAATGAAATGGAAGTAGATGGGATGGAGAAAGCGGTGGAAAATGTGAAAAAGTGCTCAAAATACAAAGGATTGGAAGGAAGGGGAAGTGAAGAAATAAGAACATTAGAGAGGGGAGTAGAAAAAATAGTAGTGGCTTGATTACGTACAATGGAAGGAGTGGGAGAGGAAGGAAATGAAAATAAGGAAGTGGAAGAAAGAAGTAAATGTAAGACACTACCTACTGGGAGGGAAAAGAAAAAGAGAGAGAAATAGACATACCTATGGGATCGGGTGCAAAAGGAGTCAAAGTTGATGAATTCTGTACAAAGGGAAATCCTACAAGTGGTGCTTATTTTTCTTTCTTATTTTTTTCTCTTTTTTTTCCTTTTTTTTTATATATGTACAAGGTAACACTGTGTTTTCACATTATGAAATGTAAGCTTTCAAATGAAAGACGTTCACTGAGATAGGAAGTGAATTACCTTCCAAGTCCTCAAGATAAAATGAATTTGCTGCACTTGTACTGGCAATCCGGAATGGACCCTCCCACAGAGCATCAAATTTCTTGTTCATCCCTAGCTTGGCCTTCTTTTCATTCCACTTTAATACTAAATCACCCACTTTGAATGTGTGGTCTGTAGAACCTTTGTGAAACCATTTTGAAACCGCTTGTGAATGCTTGGCAAATTCATCATAGGCCAAATAACGTTGATCTTCCAGCTGCAACAACTGATCCAATCGTATGTTCATAGGATCCATATTTTCTTCATCGTCCATGAACAAGGCAAGTAGTTCTAAATGAATAGGCAATCTTGCCTCTTTCCCATATACCAGGGCATATGGTGAAGTCTTGATAGACTTCTTGATTGAAATTTTATCTGCCCATAAGGCCTGATTCATCAAAAGGTGCCAAGATCTCTTATTATCCCCCAAGGATCTCTTTAAAATCCATAGTAAGTTTTTGTTTGTAAATTTTGCCAAGCCATTCCCCTAAGGGTAATAATTAGAGGATGTCTTCAAAAAAATACCGTACTTGTTTGCAAATTCTCCTAGTTTTGCACCAATGAATAGAGTTCCGTTGTCTGTGATAATGGCATCAAGAATGCCAAAATGTGTGATCAATCCTTTAATAAAAGTGATTACCACATCCTGATTTGCAGCCTTGGTTGGAATGGCCTCAAACCATCTTGTAAAATAATCAGTAGCCGTCAATATGTACTTGTGTCTAACTGAAGAGTTTGGATCAATGATCCCAATGAAGTCCATCCCCCACTACTGAAAATGTGATTCTACTTGAATTGGATGTAGGTGAAATGGTGCATTTCTGATTCGTCCCGTATACCTTTGGTATTTGTCACAAGCTTGAGAAATATTTAAAGTATCTATGAACAAAGTTGGCCAATAGTAACCAGTCTAAATAATATTTAAGGCCATAGGCCTACCATCATAATGTCCTCCCGATATGCCAGAATGAAACTCCTCCAAGAATCTAGATTTTTTGGGTTCCTTAACGCACCTTAGGAGAACTACATCAATGTTTTTGAAGAACAATCCCTCGGGCAGCAATACATACCTAAGAGCTTGTAGGCGAAACCTTCTTCACTACGAAGCATTTAATTGTGGGGGACATCTACCCATTGAAAAATACTCAACAAGGTCATCTGCCCAATCTTGGCCTTGTGCAAAGATGTTCACTAGATTCCTTTCTTCAACAGGGTCGTTCACTTGATGATCAACTATCTCAGAGGCCGCAGTTTTTGCTAATTGCTAGCATAAGGCCTTACCCCGTACCAACTTGGTTGAATGGATCTCAACATCAAACTCTTGAATTTTGGTGACCCAATTAGCATGCTTATCACCCATCTCGTCCTAAATAATGAAGTTCCTTACATCAGGGTGGATGACGTAGATGATCGTATTGCTCTGAGATATGAAGTGCCAAATTTTTTTAAGAGACATCATGATAGCATAAACCTAATTCTCAATGGAATTGTATCTCTCCTCATGGGGTAATATAACCTGGATAAGGAAAGCAAATGGTCTTTCATACCCATCGTCTCCTTTTTGTGTAAGCACTATAGCATAGCTTTCATCCTCTCCAACTACGTACAGAATGAAGTCCTTAGAATAATCCGGATTGATCAACACAGGGGCTTGTGCAATTCTATCTTTAATCTCCCAAAATATGTCTTTCCTCTAAGTTTTCCACTTGAACTCTACATCTTTATTTAATAGCTCAGTCATGGGCTTGAATACTCGGGCAAAGTCAAAAATAAATTTTCTGACAAAATTGATTTTCTCGAAGAAAGATTACAACTCTTTCTTATTGGCAGGGAGAGATAATTTCTTCAAAGCTTTAGCTCTCGATGGATCAATTGCCAAACCGTTCTCTGAGATGACATGTACCAAGATCTTACCTTCCTTTACTACAAAAATGGACTTCTTTGGGTTGATGGAAATGCCAAACTCTCGACATTTCTCAAATATCTTCCACAAATGAGAACAGTGTTCTTGTTTGTATGAAAATACAGTCATATCATCGAGATATATGACAATGATATTATTTAAAAGCTCCCCAAATGTGATGTCCATGGCACTTTGAAATGTAGCCCCAACATTGGACAATCCGAAGGGCATGCATTGATAGGCAAAAGTACCTCACTTGGTTGTGAAAACAGTTTTGTGCTAATCCTCATCCCTAACCCAAATTAGATTGTATCCAGAGAATCCATCTAGCAATGAAAAGCATTGAGCCCTAGCAACAATGTGAAGGATCTGATCAATGCAAGGCAATGGATAGTGATCCTTCAAGGATGCTCGGTTCAAGTTTTAAAAATCCACACACAGTCGTATATCTCCATTTTTCTTACACACCAAAACCAAATTAGGGAGCCAAGTCGAGTGCTTAATCATATATATAATCTTGGCCTGCAACATCTTCACAAGTTTCACCTTCATGAGGGCTTCAATATTTGGGTTCACCAGTATCTGCTTCTGCCTGAAGGGTTTGAATCCTTCTTCCAGCTTGATAGTATGCTGAATGATCTCTTTATCATATCCCCTCAGATCCTCGTAGCTCCAGGCCACGATGTCAGAAAACTCTTGACACAATTTTTTGATCTCTTGCAATTTAGCAGGAGTAGAATCAGTCCCAGTTTTGATAACCTTATTAGCCTCCAACTAAAGCTCCATGTACTCTTTCTCATTGACCTCGATCTGATGCTTCTTGGACCGATCATTTTGATCAAACAAGCTTTCTAGAGAAATGAGGCCTTTAGGAATGTGGTTATTCTGCAACTAAATTAGGCCTTCATTTTCTTCATGCTCCAAGTTCCTTCCCTTGATGGTGGTAGCTTCTTGAACCAAAAATTTAACAATTTGCTCATCGCTATCACAGATTTGCCAAAAGGTGTCCTTGTCTGGGATAGAGGGCCTATACACCATTCTCACTATTTTTGGCCTTCTCACCACTTGCTCGATTGGTGAAAAATTTTCTCCCAAGGAAGCCAACAGGTCACCATATCTATTTTGTTCTCATGGAACAAAATGCATGCTGAGAGCATAGAATGATTTGAACAAGTCCCAGACCTTATTGCGATAGTTCTTGAGATAGTGGTGCTTGGACACACACTTATTGATAACCTGATTGATAATCAGCTCAGAGTCACCAAAGATTTGAAATTGTCGTGCCCCAAGTTTCTTAGCCTTCTTGACACCTCAGAATAAAGCCTTATATTCTTCTACATTATTTGTGCAGCTCTAGGTCAAATGATATGAATAGGATCGTTGAATCCCAGAAGGTAATACTAGAACAATCCCAGCTCCAGCGCCATTTCTACATCGTGCTCCATCAAAATAGAGCTTCCAAATCTGGTCTTGGATTTCATCATTCTTTTCTTTAGCCTCTTTAGGCTTAAAAATGGAGTAACACCCCAAGTCAGTTTCCATCATGGCATTGAAATTAGCCATGGAAAATTCATTTTCTGGGCGGAGTTCTTCCAAAGCTTCTTCCATTAAGTCAAGATCGCCAAATTCTTCAGACATCATGTGCACCAAATTTTCTAACCTGTCCATTTCATATATTCTCTCCACATGAAATGTGGAAGGCTTCTCATTGAAAATTTTCACCTTTTTACCTTTATGGATCACCTCCAAATGAGTAAAATCCAAAGAAAGGTAACCCTCGAGTTTAGATGTGAACTCTCGGGAGAGACACATACCAAAAAATGGCTCTAGGTCCACTACTATGATCTCCTAGATCACAGTAATCTGAGGCATGGCATGCAAGGAGATAGGAACATCCTTAATTATGCCCATCGTATTTACTGAGGTACCATCTAGCTACAAAACTCCCGTGCTAGTCCTTGTATATTCCATGCCTATGACATCACATACTGCCTTAGGCATGACAGTAGTAGTTGCTCCTGAGTCAATGAGGCAATTATGCACCATGTGTCCCTCCATTCTCAATGAAATATAAAAAGGTGGTGGTCTATTTTTTTTGGTGACTAAAGAGGTCATAGTTTGAGCCAAAAATACCTGGGCTGGAGCCTTCCCCTTACTTTGTGTGGTCTTTAGGGATTCTTGTAAGAGATTCACCTATCCAGGTAGCAGCTGCAAGGTGTCATATAGACTTACCTTGGTTGGTATCCTTTTGAGTTCTTCGACGATGTTGTACTCCATCAAAATTGGCTCTCTCCCTCCACTAGCATATTCAAATCTACTTCTATATTGTTGGGTGGCCTCCACTCACTATCATTTAGTCAATGATGGATACCGCAACGTCTCTCTAGCTTGTTCCTTCATTTTTGCTTGTGGCTAGGAGGTAGAAGCCTTAGCTTGCAACCTCTCTTTTTCTTGTGGTGGAAGCAAATCCTTCGACAAAATAGGTGGGTCTTGTTGCGGGGCTGGAGGATCATGAGTCTTTGTAGGTATTTGTTGCTTTGTTGCTTGTGCAGTGGCACTTTCAATGGCTCCATCTTAGCCGGATCTACCACCATTGGTTTCTTGCCACTGCATGTCAAGACTGTAATTTATTCCTTAGGAGACATCGTAGAATTATGATCCACCTCTCAAATCATGTTTATACGGCTCCCCGTAAGAACTTGTAAATAATTTTGGTGGACCATGCAAGTGGACTCATCATGTGGGTCGTTGCATGAAGAACACCAGTAAGATGGCTCATGTGAAACTTCAGAGAGTCCAACCTCTTCACTTACCAGGATCGTTGAGTTCCTCTCAGGTACTTTCTCTATAACCTTGCTAGGAGCAACTTGCGCTCTAGTTACCACCAAAATAAATCTTCATGGCTAAAAGTTCCTTTCTGCCTCTCTCCGCTCCATAGATGTCATTGTTAGTGAGGGCTCTCATGGTCGATTGAATTTCTTGCAAAATAGCCAATTGAGGATCTGGTCTTGAGGACACAGGCGGTGCCGGTAGAGGTAATGGAACTGGTGGAGAAGGTAATGCAGGATTTGGAACTAGAGAGGTTAACTGTGGAATGGGAATCATAGGTACCAAATTTGTGGGAGGATTCCATGAAGATGAAGGATACATGGATGGAGTAGTGTAAGATGTGGAAACTACACCTGTATGCTGGTATTTCAAAAGCTCGAGAAAAATGGGCATAGTCATTTTTGGAGGCAATTTCCCAATGGCAATTAGATCGGCCTTAGCCTTCTATGCCTGGGAATATAGTGTAGGAAAGGTTTGAAAATTGGACATCCTAATGTTCATACTAATATCTGAGTGGAAAGCCCTAAGATAGTAAAATGTCACTTATTCATTAGTAGGGCAAAGACCATTAGGAACTCTCTGCCAAGTTCGGGTAAACCTAACATTGAAATCCACTATCTCCTCTTGAGGATGCCTCTTGATATTAGTAAAAAAATGGGTCCACTTGCTCATTAAACCCTTTGATTAGCATCTCCACTAATTGATCCCATAAATTTATGGAGTTGGGAGACAAGGATCTATACCAACACAATAACTTACCATGGAGTGACAACACGAGCAATTTGCAAAGGTATTTCTACCTTTTGCTAATTAAATTTCACAGATATTTACGAAGCCGAATCGAAGGACGAAGATCGAAGTAAAATACGGAGTACAAAAATATATTTAACGAAAGGAATGAATCAATTGGCCACTTAAGGTGGGCACACCCTTGCGCAAACGCAGATGAAAATATAAAATGATAAAAGATGAGATGAATCTTCAATTAAATTATTATGAACCCATATATAGTGAATTTTACACAATTGGATAATATAGCCGACTCTTCATGTTTGGAGTGTAACATGACTCCCCTCCTCGGAAAGCTTTGTCCTCAAAGCTGGAAATGTCTGGAAGATACTTTCAGGTTCCCATGTGGCATCCTCCTCTGGTAAATCTTGCCATTTAATGAGAAATTCTTGAATCGACGTGATCTCGGTCTTCGGATTCTATGTTGTAGTATATCTTCGAGGTTGGAGATGTATGCGTCCTTCCTCATCGAGCACTGGTAAGTCTGATTGACTTTGTACTTTCTGACCAATTACTTTTTTGAGACATGAAACATGAAATACTGGGTGTATTCGTGATGATGTAGGTAGCTCTAATTGATAGGCTACTTCTCCAATGCGGCGCACAATTTTGTAGGGACCATAGAATCGTGGAGCCAACTTTTGGCTGGACTTTAACCTTAACGAGGATTGTTTGTAAGGTTGCAGCTTTAGGAACACCCAATCACCTATATCAAAGGTTCTTTCTGATCGGTGCAAGTCTTGTTGTTGTTTCATACGATTCTGTGCTTGGACTAAATTCTCTTTAAGGATGGTGAGTGTAGACTGCCTTTGTTGGAACCAATCATCCACTTTGGCTACCTTGGATGATCCTTGGACGTAATCTGCAATGGTTGGAGGTTTGGTGCCATACAAGGCTTCAAATGGAGACATCTTAATTGAGTAATGGTAAGAAGTGTTGTACCACCATTCTGCCAATGCTAACCAATGGCTCCATTGGTATTGTTTATCTTGAGCAAAACATCTTAAGTACGTACCCAAACATTTGTTAACTACTTCTTTTGACCATCCGTCTCGTGGATGGTAAGTCGAAGACATGTTCAATTTGGTACCACTAAGGCGAAATAACTCCCTCCAAAAGTTACTAGTAAAAATGGGATCTCTATCACTTACAATATTTTTTGGCATACCATGTAATTTGAAAATTGAATCCATAAATACCTTTGCCACCTTGCTTGCGGAAAATGGATGTTGTAAAGCCTGAAAGTGAGCATATTTGGATAACCGGTCTACGACGACGAAGATTACTTGTCCTTGCCTTCTGATTTTGGAAGACCTTCAATGAAATCCATGGATATATGTTCCCACTGTCGTTCAGGGATGGGTAATGGTTGTAATAATCCTGGTGATTTGACTGTTTCTCCTTTATTGCGCTGGCAAACTTCACATTCTGCTACCCATTGTTTGACTTCCGCTTTTAATCCTTTCCAACAAAATGATTGTTTGACCTTTAAATATGTCTTCAAAAATCCTGAATGTCCTGCTGATGGAGAAGCGTGTGATTCGTCGAGGATCTTTGATTTGAGTTCTGAATTATGTGGAATGTAAATGCGGTTCTTCTTCCGGAGGATGTTATCTTCATAAGAGAACAAAGGGTGTTTGGAAGACCCTATAGATAATTCATGAATTATCTGGGCAGTTTCACTATTGGACAACCATTCAATTTGTAATTGAGTTACCCATTGGGAGCAAGGACCTGAAATAGCATTGATGACTACTTCATCTTCATATTTTCTGGACAGCGCATCGGCGACTATATTTTCCTTCCCTTTCTTATATTCGATAACGAAATCATAGCCCAGAAGTTTGGTTAACCACTTATTTTGTTCTGGATAAGAAAACCTTTGCTCCAAAAAATGCTTGAGGCTACTATGATCTGTTTTGATAATGAAGCGGCTACTGATTAGGTAGTGTCTCCATTTTTCTACTGCATGAAGAATAGCCAACATTTCTTTTTCATATGTTGATTTTCCCAAAAATTTTCCGGAAAGTTGTTTACTTTCAAATGCCAATGGATGACCTTCTTGCATTAATATAGCCCCAATTCCTGTTCCTGATGCATCACATTCGATAATAAATGGTTTGTGAAAATTGGGAGTTGCTAATCTTGGAGTTGTACACATGGCTTGCTTAAGAGCTTCAAAAGCTAGAGTAGCCTCTTCCGACCAACGAAAAGCATCCTTTTTTGTGAGTGTCGTGAGAGGTGCTGCAATCTTACCATAATTCTGTACAAACTTGCGATAGTAGCCCGTGAGACCCAAAAAACCATGAAGTTTCTTGATGGTTTTAGGTAAAGGCCACTCTTGAATTGCCTTAATCTTATTGGGATCTACTTTGACACCCTCATGTGAAACTATATGACCAAGATACTCGACTTCTTGAACACCAAATGAGCATTTGGAGCGTTTAACAAATAATTTTTCTTTGTGTAGGATGTGAAGGGCTTTATCCACATGATGTAAATGGTCCGTCCATGTTTTGCTGTATATGAGAATATCATCAAAAAAAACTAGCACAAATTTACGGAGGAGTGGACGAAATACTTGGTTCATGAGACTTTGGAATGTGGATGGTGCATTAGTGAGACCAAAAGGCATGACCAAAAATTCGTAATGACCTTCATGAGTACGAAAGGCTGTTTTGGGAATATCTTCTTCTCTAACACGGATTTGGTGAAAGCCAGAGCGAAGGTCTAATTTTGTAAAAAAATTTGCACCATGCAACTCATCTAATAGGTCATCTATGACGAGGGATAGGAAATTTGTCCTTGATAGTGAGTTTATTGAGAGAACGAAAGTCGGGACACATACGCCAAGAGTTATCTTTTCGTCTAGCCAGGACTACAGGTGAGGAATAAGGACTAGTGCTGTGACGGATGACTCCATGATCCAACAAATCCTGAACGATCTGTTCGATTTCTGTCTTTTGTGGCTGAGGATAGCGATAAGGACGACTGTTAGGTGGGACACTTCCTGGAATCAAATGGATGGCATGATCATGAGATCGTTTAGGTGGTAATCCTTGAGGTTCTTGGAAAACCTCTTCGTAATGTGTGATGATATCTTGTAACTCAGGTGCAATAATATCCGAAGTTGCTGACGATTGTTTTTCCAAACAATTAATTTGAGCTATAAACCCATATCCACCCTTTTTTAACATCTTTTCCATACTATGAGAGCTCACCATTTGTGTTGGAGGAGTAGTAATGCCTTGTAAGCGAATGACTCGTCCATTTTCCTTCCATTCCACAAATAATTTTTTGAAGTTGAAGCTAACTGTGTCTAATGTTTCCAACCATTCAACCCCCAAAATGACATCAGAATTCCCTAAATTCATGACAAAAAGGGATCCTAACCAGGTATAAGTTCCCATCTTTATGGAAACTTGAGATGTGCGACCCACACATTGTGCGTTCACTCCGTTGGCCACTAAAACCTGGAATTTGTCTTTGTTGGAAGAGTTAATGAATAAATTCAAAGCTTTTGTTGTTTTGATGTCGATAAAATTGTGGGTGCTACCGAGAATCAATTAGCACATTCACCTTTTTCAGCGGAGAAAACCTGGTACCTTGATGGTATGGTGGGCGGTTAAACCCATGAGAGCATGCACTGAAATTGCCATTGTATCCTCTTCTTTTTTGTCTATAGTACATGGTAGGTCTTCTGGCATAGGTTCTTCTGATTGGTAAGGTTCATCCTCTTCTCCTTCACCTTGATCACCTTCAATATGAAAGTTTTGTTTTTGGGCACAAGCTTGTTCCCTGGGGTGATGAGTGCGACATTTATAGCAAAAATATCTTGATGGTTGATCATTTCTACGAAAGGAATTGTTGCGATATGAAGGACGACTATATGTTTCCCGTTGTGCAGACAACTGATGTCTCTTCTCGGCCAACTTGGCTATTCTTATACAACTGTTCAACAAGGTTGGATCATGCATGTCTACCTCCACTCGAATACTTTCTTTCAAACCATTGCGAAAGGCACCTACCACTGTGTCGGGACTAAGGTCTGAAGTGTATGGTAGTAAACTGGTAAACTCCGAAACGAATTCACTAACTGACCCTTTTTGTTTAAGAGATAACAATCTTATTGTGTAGGATGATGTAGCTCCGTCGTCAAATCTTTCTAAAAAAGAGGTAGTGAATTTTCTCCAAGTAATAATAGCTACATTCTCTTTTTTAAGCCATACAAACCATTGGTAGGCCTCAGTGCCTAATTTTGATGCAGCGAAAGGAACTTTATCAATTTCCTTAATTTGATATAAGTCAAGGATGCCTTCCATTTTGGCTAACCAACCACGAGGATCATGACCTTCAAAAGTGGGCATATCAATTCGTGGAAAGTTAATATTAGGACCTCTTGGTTGGTGATAACCCATGTCCCTTTCTTGATTTGGGTTATACCGCTGTCTTTGAGAGGGATCCCTGTAATTATCCCAATCACCCTGTTTTTGTTTCCAATCATCATTAGGATCAACATTTTCTTCATTCTGTTGGGCGTGGGAGTGATTTTGGGGATTAGTATTGGGATTAGGTTGTTTTTGTGCTTTCACAAAGTCTTTTAGGATGATACTCATTTCGTTTATACTCTCTAGTATGCCGTGAAGAGACTCCCTATCAGACATGGCTGAATTACTTGAGTTTCCTTGCGTGATGTTTTCGTGAGTTGGGGAAGGATTAGTAGCCATAGGATCTACTAGGGGATGATGTGGATTATAACTACCAATTTTAAAAGGAGAAAGAGAATTTTTAGTACCTGGGCTGCGGTTAGCTCTTCTTATGTTGGTATTGGTCGTTTTCGAGCTTGATAATCGACCGTCAGGTCCTTTGGTCCAGCTTTTACTCATGCACTGTTTAAACCTTCCGGTTTAGTGATCCTTGATCTGCAAAATTTGGTTATCGTTCGATAAAAAATTTGGTGTTGATTTCGCCTTAATTGCCACTCCAACTGTGGCACGGAATTGGATGTTGTGTGCTCCGAGGATTCTAGACACGACTCGTAAGACCGACGAATAGAGGACACGACGATCCAAACCTTGAACAGCGCGGACGCACAACACGATGACACGACAAACCGAACTTTGAACAGCGAACTTTACGACAAACCAAACTTTGAACAGCACGGACGCACAACCCGATGACAGGACAAGCTGGAGACACGCAACGACGACCGGACAGCAAGACAATGGACAGGACACGCTGGAGACACGTGACGACGACCGGACAGCAAGACAATGGACAGGACACGACCGGACAGCAAGACAATGGACAGGACACGCTGGAGACACGCGACGATGACCGGACAACAAGACAATGGACAGGACACGACCAGACAACAAGATACGAAACGACACGGACACAACCGAATGACGACACGCTCAACCACACACGCGCGCAAAGGCAACGAAGGATGTGACCGAAGTCACAAACACAAAGAGGCGATTAATTCCTTATAAACCAGTAAACGCCCATACTACGCCAAATGTGGGATAAATCTTTAAAACCAACACCCGCAATAAGATTTTCCGCTGACGTCAGCCGGAAATTTAAATAAAAAACCTTAGTAAGCTGTTTTAATTAAAACAATTTCGCGTATTTTGATTGGACGCCGCTGTGTCTGAGAGAATACGCTGCGTCTGGTGTCTGGCGTTCGGATAGGGGGCCGCGATAGACAACCAAAGCTCCTAGATGCCTTTGCGGTGGTCTGGGGGAGAGAAACGGAACAGGCGTGACTAAAAAAATTGAAACGAAAATTCGCCTGTAATCACCCCTGGATTTTCTGGAATACGCTGGCACCGGTTACGGAGTAGCAGAGATCTGGAATCGAAACGCCGGTAGGAGCCACCGTAACTTTTTGCAACGCTGGTAAAACTTGTGACGCGAACTGAACCTGCTATTGCACAGCCGGATTGCGGTGTTCAAATAAATTCCCGTGAATCGCCGAATCTGATACCACTTGCAAAGGTATTTCTACCTTTTGCTAATTAAATTTCACAGATATTTACGAAGCCGAATCGAAGGACGAAGATCGAAGTAAAATACGGAGTACAAAAATATATTTAACGAAAGGAATGAATCAATTGGCCACTTAAGGTGGGCACACCCTTTGCGCAAACGCAGATGAAAATATAAAATGATAAAAGATGAGATGAATCTTCAATTAAATTATTATGAACCCATATATAGTGAATTTTACACAATTGGATAATATAGCCGACTCTTCATGTTTGGAGTGTAACACAATTTTATCATGACATCTTCATATATGATATTATGAATTGTAGCCAAGGATCCCACATCTGACACATGCTCATACATGGTCTTTCTAGTCCCATCGTATGTAGGAAAAACCTTTAATGCTATAGCAAGAATTGGATTTTGAAAAGGCAGGTCCAACGCTCTAGAATGGTTCCAAGCATGAAATTGATGTGGAGGAGGTTGTTGACCAACCATTTGTACTACTAGATTTGGATGTACTAGCAAGCTCGTAGTAGTACTGGGAGGATTCAAAGATGGCACAAATTGACCTGCCACTTGTGAAGAGATAGCAAATGACAGGCTCATAGGACTTACCAATCTTGAGCACTCCCTCCAGTTTTGAACATCGATATCCAAGAATTCGACTGGGTCTACCGATTCTTTCGCTCTTGATCTCGTGATCATGAAGCAAATATTTTCACTAGCTTCATGATTGGAGATTTATAGGTACTATACAGTCACCCCCAACAGAGTCACCAAATGAACTACAATCTTTGCTTTGAGTTCAAGACAGTTCATCAAAATCTTGATTCCTCCAGGTGTCAAAAAATGAGACTTGTGAGTCCCACCGGGCGTGCCAAAAACTATTGGTCATGAATCCATCTAGTCATATAAAATGTGCCCTAGACCCAGCCAACATTGAAAGGCTAAGAGAAAGAGAAGTCTCCCGGGCCAATCTCCAGAGAGGGTTGGCTCCCAAACTAATCTAAACTAGTTTCAAGGTTCAGGGTTAGAAATAATAGAAAGAGATGGAAATATGGCCGAAGCTGACAGTTGATAGGGAGAACAACCTTAGATAGAAAATAACCTCAAACTAAATCCCGAAGATAAGCAGCAACTAATTCTTAGAATGCACATACAAAAATTGGATCAAACATTGACCATAAGTTTACCTTCAATTATACTTAAAATGTTCAAATAAAAACATAGCCAAATTTAGAACAGCAAAATTCAACTTATATTTTAGCATGACTAAGTAGAAGTGAATTACACAGAAATCATCACATGAACATCAGTTTGGATCACCAACTCAAAAGACTCTAAGAATAGAGCAAAATACGTTTAGGATTTCTGCTTCAATTTTTGCAAAAGGTCCTCTCCAGTTCGTAGGCCACCCTACGAACCAAATCTCATGACACCCTTTCCACACTTTTTTTTATTCCTGTAGTTTCTTCTTCCTCTCTTTACCACTGTTTACAAAAATTTTCCCACATTTTATCACTATTTTCCTCTATCAATCAACTCATCACCACCTCACATATCATCTGTATCATTGTTGATTCCTCGTTTGAGGGTGTATTCATATAAAAATCTACTTTGCATATGACCAAAAAATCAAACATCCAATCACAGATATCACATCTATCTACAAATTTTTTTTCTAAATATTATCTCAAGATAAACCTCATCCCAAATCAACATTTGTTAAGTCACGAGAGCCACACACACTATCGAAGATATATCACTTTCATTCATGTATATCAATGCCAACCACATACTAAATTTTATTCTTGACTTATCCATACCACTTAGATAAAATGGTGTAACATATGTCATCATGCACTCATCAATCAATTAGAATCAAAATTTTGAATAGGCAGTTGTTCTATTTGTAATTGGACCATCTTGCATTGGTCACAAAAACAAAGCAGTCTTAAGTTGCCCTCACAAACAACTAGTGCAATATTGTAATATATTGTACTAAATTGGAAAATTATCTATTTCACCATCATGTTTCATCTACATTCAATCATTCACATACATTCACCCACACCTTCTTCATATTATCAAAAACCTCACCACCTTCTTCCATCATATTTTTGCACTAAATTGCACTTCACACAACATAATACAAAAAGGGGAAAATGTAGACACCTAAAAGTCACACATGCTCATAGACATTTTTAGGCTTGCATAGGCCATAGTAGGCCATCATAGACCATCATAATCCATCATAGGCCATCGTATACCATCATAGATCATAGACCATCACAAGACATCATAGGTTGCCATAGTTATCCATAGGTGAAAAACCTACAAAACTATATAAAGTGGATCCAAAATAATTTCTATCCACAAGAGGACCGTCTACTAGCTCCCTAAGGCCACCTAAGCCCTTTCCTACACAAAGGGCCCATGGGACCATTCCCTCTGTAGCACCCTAAAATTGGCACGGTTAAACCTTAGTAAAAAGATAAAATATTAAAATTTGAATTTTAACCCCAAATTGCCCGTTAAACCGCCTTTTACCCGCTCCCCTTGTTTTCCATGCCATTTTTAGGATTTGTTGTGACCGTTGGACGATATCATCGTCGATCAGACGATATCGCCTCAGATCGGATGAATTCATCTGGAGCAGAACGTCCAGACGATTTCGTCCCAAACTGATTTGTTCATAATTAGCTTCTATTTCAACGACGTCTCTAACCGGGGCAAAAGCGTGTCTGCATCGTTAGAGACCTTCCCCGTTGGAGATCTCCCAAATTGGGATGATCTCCAACCTCCCAACCTCCTTCCTATGCCTATTTAATCTTAGGCCCTCCCCTTGACTTTCCCCTGGCTGAATTCCCCTATAATTTGATCTTTGTGTGCATTAGAATACCTTGAATTATCATTTGCATTTGTGCCTTTCTAAGTTTTCTTGCAGGAACCTCATTGTTTTTCAGTCGGAGCAAGCTCAGATCGTCGTAGATCGATCTCTGTACGATCTCGGACGATCACGCTGCAATTAGAGACGATTTCGTATTCTACAGACGATTTCGACTGCAGTCAACATTGGGGGCAATCAGTGCCCATAGTTTGCGTATTTCTTCACTCTTTTCTACTGCATTATTCTACATTTAGTTAATTCTATGGTTATTCCTTATTGTTCTGCATCTTGGAGTTCACCCATATAGTTTTAATGCATAATAAAATCATAATTTGTCATTAAATCATTGTAATGCACTCATATTTTTGTTTATAATTATCGGTTTAATATTATTGTTATCATTCTACATCATTGCCCTCTGTTGGAATAGCTGCATTTTCTGTATTTTGTATCTATTTCTCTGATTGCAGGTCTCTGACGAATTCGTCAGATCTCAGACGATCTTGTCTGATCTCAGACGATCTTGTCATATCAGAGGCGATCTTGACTGCTTCAAAAATTAGAACCTCCATCAGACATCCGGATCAGGTATGGCTTTTTAATCTAGTATATTTCTTGTATTCTCTGTTTAATTCTATTTTTTGTATTCATTTAAATCTGCATTTCATATAGAACAGTTTAGATTCATTTGGCCAAACCTAGGAGTTGAATGATCAAACATAAAAATGAACACATCAAACACCCTCTCAACCTAGGCGTGGAAACTGCCATTCAAAAGTTTCCTGGTGAACCCACCATCCATCGAAAATTCACCTTTATACACCTCCCCCGAGAGGCGGGACCTTCAAAGGGCCTCTCAGTCCGAGGTATTGTCCCATCCTTTTCACATCCCCCTTCCGGGCGCGGATCCTATAGCTTGAAGGTAAGGGTGCGAAAAATTTGGAGCGATACATTTTGGTGAACCCGACGTGAAAACTAAAAACCTTTTGAAAACAAAAAAAAAAATATATATATATAAATATGTATGTATACAAGAAAAAAATATATAACAAAATCATCATTTCAAGTTTGTATGTTTTAGATTCAATTCTAAATAGTAGATATTAAATATTACTTTTAGAAGTACTAAAGAAACCATGAGTTTTTACTCAAATCCATATGAGCCCATCGGTAATGTTGGAAGAATTCAGCCAAATACATTTGTTGATTATGACCAACCTCATCCCTATTCAACATCACCTCCATCACACTTTTCTCATTTTTCATCCTTAACCCAACAGGACAATCCCTTTTCCAATCCTCTTCATAATGATATTATCTATTCTCCCATATATCCATATTATGTCTATCAACCCACATATAATCCTCCTCCATCCTTTCAATATTCTTCTTTCAATACAACACATCCATTTCAACAAGAAAATACTTATTCTTCCAATCCTACCATGCACTCACATCATACTTCACAATCTTCCTATCATCATTCTACCCATAACAAAGAAAAGAGAGGTAAGAAACCATTAGGTCCTTTTATGACTGAACTCCTAAGGCACATATCAAAAACCTCTCGAAAACCTTCATCACGTACATTTACAAAGCTCAATCAACCAATGGATATAATTCTCAAGCATTTACTTGATACAAATAAGATTGAACTCCCTTCCATAAGACAACTTGATACCACAACATATTGGTTTAAACCTGAGCTACATTGTGAATATCATAGAGTAGATGGACATATGACACAAAATTGTAAAGATTTAAGATGTGCAATTCAAGATTTGATTGATAAGGGTCTTTTTAATATAAAGGAATTACAATCTACAACTGATTATAAATCTCCATTAAACAATCAAACTCCTACACAACAAATACCAATAATCAATCAAGACATGGGGATCTCCCAAGAACCCCTATTCAATTATCAACAATAGGAAACCAATCAAATATTGCATGTTAATGTGTTCCATCATGATGATATTACTAATATTGTAACAAAAACTACAAATGAGCAACCTCAAGTTCAATCAACTCAATCCGATATTCAAGATATGGGTTCCTCATTTGACCAACCTTCAAAACTATCTTTGGCTCTAGAGAATGATCCAAAATGGAATGTAAGCATAGAAAGCTCATCTTTAGAATCAAAATCTCAATCTGAAATCCACTTTGATAGCCAACAACAAGTGATTAATCCTCAAGCAAAGATATCCCTTTTAGAAGTATTACAAAGTTCTCATAAGGAAACTTTGTTCAAGATACCTAGCCAACAATTTGTTCCTCATCATATTTTCTCTAAGAACATAATTAATGGTGTAAACCCTCTTGAGGTTAACCATATTTCATTCTATGATGAGGAGATTCCTTCCTCTACTCCACAAGAAGACTACTATCTTTACATTACAGGATCTAGTAAAGAAACACCTGTTAAAACTATCATGGTAGATAATGGCTCCTCTCTTAATTTATGCACTTATCAATTATTCCAAAAACTCAAAACAAAGGAAGAAGATCTTAATGAATCAAATGTTATTATAAAATCTTTTAACAATGAAATTCAAGAAGCTCAAGGTACTATAATTTTTCCCCTCAATATTGGATCCAAGATCCTGGATACTTTGTTTTATGTAGCATATTGCCCTTCATATTACAACCTACTTCTCCAGAGTCCTTGGATTCATACGATGAGGGTTGTCCCTTCCACTCTTCACCAATGTTTGAAGTTTGAAATTGCAAATAAAATTGTTACCATACATGGTGACCCAAAACCATTTGAAGAATATTTAATGGTTGAAACATCAACTTCTATACATTCTCTATTATCACAATTATCTTCTATCCATCACTTTTCTTCATCCATATATGATCATCCTTGTTTATCAAATAACATCCATGCATATCTTTCACATATGCTCCCTCCATCTTATCAAGACTTGGAAGATAGTGATAAGAATGAAGAACCTTCTTATCTTTCTTACATTTTATTTTGTAACATGATCAATTTTCCACATATAAAAGTCAAATCTTTTGCTACATTATTTTACATTATAACAAAGCTTTTGTTATCGCTACCTTTTATTCATCACCTTTTGTTCTTACCTTCACCACAACCAAATTATCCTTCAAAACCTCCTTTGATTTTGAAGCAACCTTAGACATGCTATACTCAAATAACCTTGTATAGTGTATATAGATCATCTTGTATATACCACCAATTTCAATTCATAAATTAAAATCAAAATACAAAAAAATCAAAATCCTCAAAATCTTCAAAAAAATACTAATGCAACTACAAACCTTAAAGGTAAATTTGAGCCCAACTGGCTTGGACCATATGTCATCACTGCTAAATTTGGATCAGGAGCATACAAATTATCTACCTTGGATGGTAAAGAACTTAAAGAACCTATGAACATTATGCATCTTAAACGTTACTATGCGTAAAAAATTGGTCCTTTCATCATTGTATATATTTGTTTTGCATATTATTTCCTTTTAGTCACTTATTTTAAAACATTTCAAAAAAAAACAATCACCTTGTATTTCTTTTAATTCATCACTTAACATTAAAAACATTCAAAATCATCAAAATCTTCAAAAACATCTTTTATTTTTGTACTTCTCAAGTACGTGAAGTATTGCAGTTATATTTTCGGTTATTTTGGATAAATTAGCATTTATTTGGAATCCCGCACTTTCACATTCACATGAATAAATATCTTGATTTTATTTGGTATGATTATTAATCTCTCTTATATCAAAGTCCACAGTTGAATTAAATAAAGTTTTGAGCATAGAGAACTGATCTTGTTATTTACTTGAACTAAGTATATCTTTTCACATTAAAATGATTTCATTGCAAATTCGATATGATGCTACATAGTAGAAGTGGTTTCTTGAGCGAAAAGTTTCCCCTGCTATCCTATCATGCACATGGTCTAGAATCTTTGAGAATTGACAAAAGGACAAGCTCACCCCTACCCAGAATAAAAATCCCTTGCTCTACAGCTAATCCGAGCAAGTATCCCTAGCATAGGAAGAAAAGAAAAAGTTCAAAGAAAAGAGAAAAAGAAAAAGGTTATTTTTCATCACAACAATATTTCAGCATTATCTCAGTATCAAGCAACAATACAAAAGTACAAAAAAAAAAAAGAAAAAAGAAGCAAAAGAGAAACGCAAAAGCAAAAATGCAATAAAATCCTTTCCCTACCCCTTGAAAAGAAAAGAAGGGTGAATGAGCTTGAATCCCTGGAATTCTCAATTATTCAAAAACTGTGAGGTAAGCCCCATAACAGGTGGTTTGTGCCCAACCCGCTTGGCCTTGGGTAATCCCTAGCATGGCGATATGTCTGTCACATTAGCGACCTTCTTTTGTATAGACCTCTGTCGACTTATGGATTAGCTAGCTCTTGATAAACCTAACTTACATAGTAGTCTGGTACGGTTACATGCATATAAATCATGGTCAACGAACATTCATTTGGTCAAGGCAAATTACTTGTATCAAATTATCTTGCTCAAAATTGGTGAATGAACAATACAATCGCACACACATTTGTATTTGAGAGATTTTGTATCATTATGATAAATCAAGATCGGTAATGAATTCACATTTGCACATGAGGATTCCTTATAAGTCTATATTTCTCTTTGAGATAATTTAAAATATTCCTGTACTTCTTTTCGGAATGATTTTATCCTTTTATTTCAGAATTTGTTGTTTGTATAAGAGCAATTACATACACCTTCTCACAAAATCAAAATCTCAAAATAATAATTTCAAACAAAATTTTCATATTATTATTTATCACAAAAGTCATAAATTAATCTTGCAATAACACCAACAATCTCTTTTCTTCTTTGGATTTCGCGATGATGGTATAAGTCTATACCTATAATTCTATGCCTAGCGCAAACCATTGTTCTAATTTTATGTTCCATTTATTTTAAAAAAAATTCATCAAAACATGTGACTTGCATCATTATGTTACACAATTATGCTTTACAAACAAACGAACACTTATTCTATTTCATGACATTATGTTCAAATTCAATATTGCAACCATGGTATAAATTCTAAGGAATTGTTCAAAATTTTATCACACTTAGGAATTTATGCCTAGCAAAATCATATTTCTTTAGTATCTCATGCATACTATTTTTTTTATGAAAATCTGAAAACAAATCATCAAACCATCATCATTTCTATCATCACAACACAAAGTCTTAAGACAGTCTCTTAAGCACTCTTTTACTTTTAACAATATTTCTATACTGGGATTAGCTTGATGACCGAGTGAGCGGCGACTCCATGAAATGGTCTATAACAACGACAATGTCCTTTGAAATTATTGTTAGAAGTCCCTTTTTATTTCTTTTATCAAATCACACCACCACAACCAATTGTTTACATCAGATTATTTCATTTAAAATCTTACAGCATGACATCAAATTATACTATTTCAAACGACATAATTACATGAATCATCAATCCAATC